>OX596065.1:4800000-6293284 GCA_951394065.1 Venusia cambrica
GGCGCGATGGCTACGTCACGCAAATGAAAGCCTGTTAAAGTTTTTAAGTCGCAAAGTTGCATGACATGACACCCTTTTTGATCTCGGGTATAGCTCTGCACGCCGGGTTTGATTTCTCAGTCATTGGGTTCTGCTTTTTTATTTTTTCATTAGGTGTTTTCGGTTATCAATATCTTATAGAGGTTATGTTTGACAAGGAATAACTAGGGTAACTAGGTACTCATTCATCACCTATAATTATAAAAAAAAAACCGCGAATATTTTCAAATAGTTTTTAGGAAGCTGTTATTTGACCAAATAATAAAATGAATTTGTTTACACTAAGGTAAGGTTACAGGTACATATATTGAATCGAGTATTAATACGAATTATGGCTGTTCATATTTGACAGTAATATTGGCAGCGTTCAGGTATATATTATATGTTTTTCCATGGAAAACATACCTACATACGTTACGACTGACGGCCATGGTTGTTTTTCTTAAAAATCCCCAGTTTAATTCCATGTACGGAACCTTAATTATTCCTTGTACATAATTGTCCTATTTATTAATTCCTAGTAGCTCTATATTAAGAATATTGAGCCATTGCTCTTATTAAATGCCATCGTGACGTAGATAGTTTATCGCAAGACCAATTAAAACTAATAATTTCCAATGTTACTAGAAGTATGTTGCAACTATACTTATGACGTCAACCGTTGATAGACTACATTTTTTTTTTATTTAGGTCAACATTTTAATTGTTTGCTTATGTTCTCTTGGGTCACGCGCCTAAAACAAAATTAATTCAAATCAGAAGCCTCGCGTAAGATTTTTGAAAACTCGGAAAGCCCGAAATAGCTCAAATATGTAAGCTCTGTCGAGACCATTGTATCTGCGCCCTTTATGATCCACTTATTTTGATTTGTTTTTTTTAAACAACCCCAATTTTTCAACATCTAATTTTAATTTGGTAATGTAATTGATAACATCTTTATATACTTAACGCAAATATAACACATCGGCCACCCCAGTTATCAGATAAGCTACAATCTGATACCACAGATTATGCCATCTTATCAGCCATACATGTTGACAGCAGGATTATGACGTAAGGGACACTAAAATAAATATTTTTTTAGATGAGTAATCTAAAATTTACATTTAAAAACATCTAAAAGTCACTAACACACTCACCCAAGTAGGAAGAGTTTAAAGGCGCTATACAGAGATAGCAAAGATGTTGAAGAACTGTCAAATTGACATACTGGCCTTTGTAACTTTGTTTTTTAATTCACTAGAGGCTTGCTTGGGAGGTGGCTTGCAAGGATGAGGTCTATGATAGGTCGAGGCCTTCTTAGAAAATGCCT
Source organism: Venusia cambrica (assembly GCA_951394065.1). Classification (NCBI taxonomy): domain Eukaryota; kingdom Metazoa; phylum Arthropoda; class Insecta; order Lepidoptera; family Geometridae; genus Venusia; species Venusia cambrica. Next base: position 4,801,352 of record OX596065.1, read on the forward strand.
AGTAATTCTCCCTTGGTTTGCGTCTACAAAGAATGTTCAATCAGGTGTTTTGAACTATAGTGGCTAAGTCTGCGCCATATCTACTATTACATAAAAAAGGTTGGTACCTACCAAATAGGTACAGCTAGGTGCTGTACCTATTTGTCTATGTATTAAGTAGTCATGAAAGCAATTTATTAATGTGTGAAATTAATATTCTGTAACATTTATTTATATATTTTATACTTTATTGCATACTCATATATTCCTTAGAAGCATACAAACATAAAATTAAGAAAAATGTACCTAAAGCAAAGTTAAGCTTAACCCTAAAAAGAGTTCTCTTCCAGCAAACCTAGGTACAAAGAGAAACAAGACTAAATAGAAGTGAAAAGTGTACAACATTAATAAATAACATAGGTAACATAGGTTACCTACCTTAGAAATAAAACAATAAACATTAGACATTATTTAAAAAAATATTATTAAATTGTTGAATAATATAAACATATCTTATTAAATATAAATAATATACAGAGAGAGTTTTTTTCCAGGGCCACTGAGGCCAAGTCTTAAACCGAGAGAGTTATCGAAAAGTCAAGATAGGAGTAACGTGCTCGATTAAAAAAAAATAAGTTCTGCATTAAAGAATATCTATTTTTTTATATTTTTCCTGGAAAAGTGAGTTCCATAACTCTCAAAGTTTCTGACTTGGCCTCAGTGGCCCTGAAAAAAAACTCACTTGTATATTAGAATACATAGGTACCTATCACAAATACTAATACTAATAATAAATACAAAGGAGAGGTATAGTATTCTTTGACTCTTCTCTTGAAGATAGCAAGCGAGGGTCTAGCGCGGATATCGTGAGGACTCCACAACTTGACCAAGTTTACAGTAATTGGACCACCATACCGGCTATAAAAGTGATGGGGATTACTAAGAAGGAGATATTTGGCTGTACTTCAGGGCTTACTAAGGGACAAGATAATCTAACCGCTCACTGATATAACAAGGATGAAGAGGATCGTTGAGAATATTATAGAGAAGAAAAAAAAAACACGGCAATGATGAATAGGAAGCCATTTTAACTAGGATTTATACATTGAAACGTGGTCAAACTTACGCAATCCGTAAATGAAATGAATGCTCTACTTTACAATGCTTTTTTCTTAAACGTGGACCAAAATTCAAGCATTGGTTGATTGACATATTCTCAGAGGCTCAATAAAACCATCCAAAATTTAGATTGAATTTCGAATGTATTAAGATTATCCTTTTTTTTTGTTGTACGACGGGGAAGCGCTTGGCCTTCATCTCATCTGGTTTCACAAGTTATGATAAGGCCGAAGGTGGTAGCGCACTCCACCCGGAACGGTCTGAGGAACTGGGTATCTTACCTCTAAATACCGGAAAACAACAATTTCAGAAATGTTGTATGGTCCTACCACCAACCAAACCAGGCACATAACAAGATATAAAATTTTGGAATAGGTCCTAAGATAATACTAATCGGGAAATGTTTAGAAACGGAATTTTACAAAAAAAACTGCTTTATCAATAAGGAAGCATACTTTGCCCTTCGCAAGCGGAATAATTTCAGCAAACTATTACGCCATTACGTGAAGGGAAGATAAATGTATATTTAGGTGTTACCAATTTATCTCCTTAAGATACAAAAATGTTACTGATAGGTACAGTACAAAAAGATTAAACTAATACATTTTTATTTCCTGAAAGTCACCTCATGCAAATATATAAAACTGTCGTGTAGCTCACTGGCTGATTGACAATCAATGCTCAGCCCAAACCAGGCTTTATAAAGACTAGAAAGTTTTGTAGGTGGTGTAGGGTGCACAAAGAAAGGGTTTTGGAAAATTCGCACAATATGACAGGAACAAAGTTTCGGCCGTTTTAATACTTTTAAAGTGGGGATAAAAAAATAATGTGTCAGTTCTTGTTGGAACTCCGTATTAAATACCTACCAATTATTCTCCTAATTCCTAAATTATAGTAATTTGAATTTTATAGTAATTTGAATTTTATAGTAATTTGAATTTTATAGTAATTTGAATTTTATAGTAATTTGAATTTTATTGAATTCCAAAATAGCGGCTCTTGTCTGTCTGCATCATCTTGATATTTATCTTTTTTATTAAAAAGGAACTAATCAACTCCCAAGATAGTTTTACTGCAAAAGACTTAGCGTGTAGGTATCAAAAATAGATTACATAAAAGCGTACGAAATAGCATGAAAACATCATAAATAATTATCCATTCAGATATTTATCTAGTTCCGTTTTGTATCACAAAATGATGTTAGTACCTACTACTTCTTTTTTTTCTGCTGGACAACTTAACGCGTTAGAACAACATTCACTGCATGATATAATAAACCGATTTTAAAGGTTTATTATAACGTGTGTATGTAAAAAAAGATGCAGAAAAGCGAATTGTTTAAAAAAAACGGTCAGTTTAATCTGTAACTTTAATTTGTGAGAAATATGTGCAGATTATTTAAAGACTTCAGAAAGTGATACCAAGTTAGTAAAAGTATAAGTTCCTAGTAAGAAGATAATATTAATCTATGGTTGGATGGTTAATTGAGTGAACGGTTGCATATGCAACCGCGGCTATAAATTCGAAGGCGGTAAGAATGGCTGATGCAACATCAGCACCTGTTGCTCTGAAAGAATTCTAAAAGAGTTGTCTCGAATGAGGTTCGTTGTCACGTGAAGTATTTTATAATTAGTTTCAACGAATGGATCATTTGGTTTTTGAAAACTATATTTTAATTATATTACACTTTATTTAAGATTAATTCTAACCTATCTCAAAACAAACCATTAAATCAACATTAATCCAACATAAAACTTAAAATTTAAAAATAAATAATTAAAAAGAAAATCTATCCGAGCAAACAACGTCGGAAATAAATTTGCGATAATAATGATTAGCACGCACTTTCGGCTCATTATCGCTTTTGGGTCGTTAGAATTGCCACGAAGCACTATCAACTTCTGTTTATGCACGAATCTACACATATTCAACTAAGTACCCTCAATTTCCAACTTTAATCAAATGTTTGTTATATTACTCAGTTAATTGAACCATAGTTCTTAAGAGTAATAAAGTTCTTAAAACCGAATGGTCGGCGGGTATTTTTATGAAACTAAATATATTGTGACCTACATAAACTTAGTATTTTCAGTAACAACCCTTAGTAAAAGGTAGACCCGTACCTTATTATGTATCTTCGGTTGGATACGATTAATCGCCTCTATGGTTTAATGGTTCAACCCACCGATTTCCATCCAGAGGTCCCGGGTTCGATCCCCAGGGGAGCAATATTGTTCCTGGTTTGGTGGTAGGATTTTGTTTAAGCCCGCTGGGCTAGCTACCATAATTTTAACTACTTAATTATGTCGCCATTTTAACTATTCTTAAATTGTTGTGTTCCGGCATTAAGAGGTAAGATAGCCAGATCCTCAGTATGTTGTGGATTTCGGGTGAAGTGCGCTTCCAGCTTATCATAACTAAAAATCAGGTGAGATGAAGGGTGTCCGTTATGGTAGCGTACACATAATCGAATTCACGTTTGTGGTCATGTGTACGCTAGCTTGATCGTTATGCTGGCGTTGGGTACGCTAAGAATGGTCATTATTTCTTAAACCAATGAGGCACTATTTATTTTATTTTTGCACTAATTATGCTCTATTTACGAGTTTTTTAGGCATAACCACGAACTTGAATTCGATTATGTGTACGCTACCATAACGGACACGATGAGGGACATCCCCGTCGTACAATAAAAAATATATTTCAATGAAACTGAAAAAATATAGCTGATTAATGACAGCAAAATGTTCAGAAAAACATTTTGTGTCATCACAGATAATAAAATGTTCTAAAAGCCGTCATATTTATTGTGCTCATTGACACAACGACTGCGACACAGATATACGAGTACGTCGCCCAGCTAAAGGGCTTGCCAAATAAACTTCCGACAGTACAAAATGTATCGGATGACATTTTGAATTTCGATAAGTCACGTGATTTAAGGGCGCGTAGTCAAATGCAACGATAGAAACTACCAGCTACAACATGACATTTTGTCATTTTTATAAATGATGATCATGACATCAAGACATGATCTCTAGGCTTATTTAGCTCTAGGCCAGAGGAAGGATGAGGTCTACTATTACGCGAGCTTTCCCCGTAGGTACTGACTGCTCGCGGCAAACCATTTGGCGCCGGGCGTCGGTAAGAGGGCGGTCGATAGCCAGGTAGAAGGTATACAGATCCTACCACCAGTGCAGTGTTCTTTCAGCCATAACTGCTAAAGCCATGTGGATCAAGCCTACCGTGTAGCTCATGCTACACGGAAGGTGTGATGATATGTGAGTTGTTGCCTTGGTCCAACACAGGGCCACGGTAAAATCGATTGGGGAGTAGACGTATATGGGCTGAAATGATGATGAGTCATATATTCGCGTGGCGTCGACCCTAGTTTGGTTGATATGACTAAGTTTCCTGGAAATCCTATTTCCTGATACACGAACTTGAAGACTTTTTACTTTTATTTCGGACTTAATTGTGAATGGAAAACTTATTTTTTTATTCAATTACTTGGATGAATAAGACATCCAAAATTTCAGCATGATCCCATAGATATGGAGGTCACCGGTTACAGCAATGTCATGTAAATGTGTTAAATGTCTAGTAATATCTATATTTATTTATTTACATTTATTAAAATCATTTTGCTGTGGCTTTGTTGTGACCAGCGGTTACGTGGAGTTGACGGAAAGAAGCGGCTCATGATTATATACGTAGTTAGTTATATAACTGCCGCTTTATACCACGTTAGTTATAGACGATCAGCCCTAGATTTCGAGGCTTGCTGGGCTAGAATGTCTATAATATAGCGACCCTCCCTTACATTCCAACGTTTTTACCACTTTTTGCTATTTCAGTAGGGGGAGAGAACACAAAAACTTAATTACACATACATTCTAGCCAATTATATTAGTAACTAGCTTTTACTCGCGACTTCGTCCGCGTATTGGTTTTTTGAAATAGGTCCAAGTATTATATTATAAATATATATATTTGTTGCATATCTGGATAAATTTGACCGATTAGCTCCTACAATGGTGTGCAGACACGCACACAGCCCTCTGTGTGCGTATCTGCACACCATGCAGTATTGCATTTTTTGAATGTGGGTCAGATTTCTGACCCACATTCCCAGACAAAAAATGCAGGCTTTTTGAAGTCTTAGTGCCGGTCCGACTCACATTTGGCCAGATTTTATTATTCATTTATTTATTAACCACAAAGTAAGCACTATACTCACACCAACTTTGTTATTATACAGGTCGAAAATAGCAATTTATAAAAATGGTCCATGTATTGGAACCCCCATTTTTTTTGTTTATTATTAGTCAGGTCTGAATATTGGACACCCCACCCTTTATTTCTGAAAATTATTAAAAACCGAAAATATGCCATAACTTATTCCTTATGGGCAATCAACATACTAATTGCCTATCATTTGTGGTTTCAGGGATATGTAACATTTTACTCCGAACTTTGAACGCCATTTGGAACCCCTTGGGGTGCGAATTTTCCAAATTAATTACCGGACGCCTACTCAAGACAAACATACCCTCCAAATTGCATGTCTGTACGCCCAGCGGCTTAGCCTGTGCGTTGTATCTAGACTCAAGACTTGTTATTTTATGAATTAGAAGATTACTGTGTATCAAGTAGTCAAGTTACATTAGTCAAGGGTCGTATATACAGTCACGTCAACAGCCCATTTATGTAGTGGTTAATTGGATATTGGACAGAGCCTCCTCCAAAAACGGGAGGATTTTGACATAATCACCACACTTGGCAGGCAGATTGGTGATCACAGTAAAGGTGTTATGTAACACACAGCAGGAAGCTGCCGCTTCCTCTGGTGAGATCCCTTATATCAGCTATTACGACATCCGCGGGCTGAGTTGTAGAGGGTCGATTCTTAAGCCGCGACTGCTACGACCGCGTAAATTAAAAAAAAAACATTTGTCGTATACCGATTTCAAAAAGTATAAGCACGACTATTATACCATGTATTATTCAGCAGTTCCGCTGGCATCATCGTAAGACCCTGGTTTACATGGTTCGTAGAAGAGTATCACACATACAATCATTTTAAATGCGCATCGGTCTTAATATGTATTACTGTTAGTTACTGAAAAAACCCCTTTATTTATTTTACATTCATCTATTACATAAAAAGCACTCAAAATACAGCAGCTTATTATAGAAACCACGTGCACATCATGTTTTTTTCTGTTAAATAACAATGTTTTTGTGTTTTTTCTTGTAAAAGGACCCCTTGCCCTTCAATTATTAAAAAAACAAAAAACATGAATCACGTTCTTATCTATTTCATATGAGGAATCTATAATGATATTTTTGACCTTTTATCATGCACGGTTTCAGAGTTAGGGCATACTTTTAATGAAAACTTTCAACCCCTTTTTGAAACCCTTATGGTACGTATTTCCAAAATCTCCTTCTTAGCACTCATTTTTGCATCAAGACAAACATACCCTCCAAATTTCATGTCTGTACGCCCAGCGGTTTAGGCTGTGCGTTGTTATCAGTGAGTCAGTTAGAATTTTATATTAGTATAAGATAATTATGGAAAGTTTCATTCAAATCCAGTAATGACATAAATATAAAAGGAATTTTATCAGTAATTTTCCTTCAGTTTGGGTTACATTATTAGAGTTTTCTTAAGGATCCCGAACAAAATCTCATAAAAAATATAGCCTACGTTACTCAGTTATACCATACCTATTAACCGTCTCTGTGGTCTAGTGGTCTGCCCACCGTGACGCCCACCAGTGGTTCGATCCTCGCGGGGAGTACTATATTGTGGTTGGTTTGGTTGGTGGTAGGACTTTGTTTAAGTCCACCTGGCTAGCTACCACCATCTTACCAAATTCTGTCACCACAACAACAATACTTAAATTGTTGTGTACCGGCATTCAGAGGTAATATAGACAGTTCCTCAGTTTCTTGAGGATTCCCGGTGAAGTGCGCTTCCACCTGGAATCCTCCACCGGCCTATTCATAACTTGAAAAAAATCTGGTGATATGAAGGCCAAGAACCTGCCCATAGTACAATAAAAAAAAAGCTGTAAATAATCATTCTACTGGTGAAATATTTATTTAAATTGGTCCAGAAGTTTTGAAGCCACAAGATACCTACAAACAAATATACAACTACTTTCTTATAAATATAGTGTAAATTTGTGTTGATTAGTGTAGATGATGCAAAAAGAGTAACCAAACCTTGGTCTATTAATACATACAAACAAAAATACGAGAATTACCTGAATTACCTGCAATCAAATAGTATTAAAAATATTGACGTCAGAACAACAATCATATGACTCAAAATCATGTGCTCGTAACACGCGGTACTTGCGTGAAAGTAGGTCATTTACTTTCTTTCATTCATTTTATTCAGATTTAAACAAATTTAATATCGTATTTTAATGTCAAAAATAATATAAAAGAAAATGTCAAACGCTGATTTCATTAAATAATTAAAATATCAAAATCAATAAATGTCCTCCTAGTGCGTGACAAACTAATCCATAGAATAAAAGTACTCCTCCAATCCAACAAAAGCTATGGGGGGTAATTTTATGCTCTGCGTGTATCTATGTTCTATTTTCGACAAAGTTTTAGTTTTGGAATCAAAATAAAGATGAAGAAACTTTGTTTTCCCACTTTATTTTTTATTCTATTATATTATATTTGGGTATCATAAAATATAGAATGTAGTTAATTCATTAAAATTAATAGGTCCTACTTAGTCCAAATGAGTTTCTACTGGGTAGGTACTAATACCACAGAATATAAGTGTAATAGGACAAGGCAGTACTACGATATTATTCTGATACCTGTGGTAATCATAAGAAAGGAAGTAGACAAAATGCATGAAACTACTAGTATATGAGTGTTTGATTAAATGTGTTTTGAAAGTTTGCATGCGCATTTGACTTTCACGTTCTAATCACAAACAAGCCGTGAGGCTCAGTTGGTAATGGCTCTCCCTTCTGCGTTGTTGATTGTGGGTTCGATTCCCACCCATGACAAACATTTGTGTAATGAATATTGATGTTTGTTCTGTGTTTGGGTATTGTACTGTATGATAAGTATGTATTAACATAAAAAAAGTATGTAAGTATAATATAATCTAGTTCCCATAATACAAGCTTTGTTTAGTTTGGGACTATAGATGGCGCTGTGTGAAATATGAATATTTATGATCGACTTTCCTGGATAGCTATTGTTTTACAACATTTTTGAATTTATTATTTGATAAGCTTTTTTTTATATACTATATCTTTATTCAATACAATTAAACTAACTATGTACAAAGGAATCAGTCAGATTACGTAAGGACCGTTACAAACGGCCTATAGGTAACTCAACTGTTCCAGACCAGTACCAGACGGAAGCGTGCCCAAGACACTGGCAGAATTGCCATGCTAATTCGCTGGCCTAAATAAGAGCCAGCCCTTGGGTCACGTGTCGCCTCAATCAAAAGCCCCGCAATATTTTTGAAAACCCGGAGGGCACCCAAGGTCTCCACCCCAAAAGGCTCAAATAGGTAAGCTCTGTCGAGACCACTATATTTGCGCCTTTTGTGATCCTCGGCCGAATCAGCCGCCGCACCAGCCCTAACTGATGTCCCAGGCAGATGAGATGGCGCTAGGGTGTCGACGCAGGTAGCGTCCCACACCAAAGGCCTACCCATTTCCCAAGGGACAAGAGTCATACCGTCGGGCCGCTTACCATCATCACGTAACAGACCAGTCGGTTCAAGAACGGCTGGCACATTGATACTGGTAAAAGCACGACGGATAATGTCATTAAGACTTGCGTGGCGCGAAATCCTGCCGGCAGACCTTGTGCACGAAAGTCCGTGAAAACCAAATTGATCTACGGCCGCACCGCACCGGCACTGGTGAGAGGCGCAGCATCTTGCACCAAACCGAAGACAAGTGGCAATACGGAAAGTTACAGGATCTATAAGTGTACCGGTATTGTAAGATGGATGTGCTTGCAGCCAAAGACCTGATTCCCATTTTGAAACAGCTAAGAGACGAGCACGATCTGTGGAGGTTGAACACGTATGTAATAGATAAATTTGATAAGCTTAGCTTGGTAATTTATTGTAAAAGCGTACAGTTTGCCCTTTGAACGATTTATTAACTTTATGGAGCCTTGTTGTGGGAACAGCGAGTTTATTCTCATATATAGTACTATAGTTATATTTATCACAGTTTTTATAAAATTAGCTCATGTTTTTACGCGCGTACATTGGCAGGGCATAGTCAATATATTTATTCCCTTAAACTTATGAATTTCTGGGAACTATTTTGTAAACAGCGCGAACAGCCCTCTTCTGCAATGCAAATATGGTGTCTTTATCTGCAGCACTTCTCCATAATAGTATGCCATATGACATAATACTGTGAAAGTAACTGAAGTAAACTAGTCTTACTGTAGCAACGTCTGCGAGAAGACGTATCTTCTATAGAAGCTGCAGAACTAAGTCTCTTCACTAGTTTATCTATCTGTCCAACAAATAGGGTGTTTATGTGATGTGTGCGCAAAAAAGAACCCTATTCTTTTTTTTAATATCGGGGCCGGTTATATAAAGCGTTTTCCTTCTATTGTAACAGGTAGGTAAACTCTGGGAATTCCGTCGCACGAGATACGGCGCCAACCGATTAAGGAATTGTAGACTTTTAAAATACTTTGAGGGCTGATCTACCTCCTAGTGGGCTACCCCGGGTAACAGAATCGCTGGCTATTGCTCGTGGGTACGGAATCATCACATCATTGATAGTCTTGTAGAGGTCCATCTGGCTAGCGACCATTGTTTTGCTTTTCCGGCGCCTAACGGATTGCCGTGTTCCTTCGTGCGGGAGAAACAGTGCCTTCTAGGAAAGCTCATCTTTGCTCTGGCCTAGAGACCTAGAATAGGGAATCTAGAGGTCAAGAGCTAATCCTTGAAACTTGCGTAGTGGATAAGGTCTTCGATGGGCCAAGCATACGCTTAGAGCCTTCTTAGCCCTTTGGAACTCCCTGCCTTCGTCTGTTTTTCCGCACCAATACAATCTTGCAGTCTTCAAGTCCAGAGTGAAAAGGTTCGTTTTAGAGAAGCATGGTCCATTTTAGGCCACATCTTTACTTGTTTTTCAAGAAAGCTGGTGGTCAAACGCTTGGCCAATAAAAAAAGAAAAAAGGCGTATGCATGTTGCTGTTCTTTTCTTGAAGACACGAGACGTGGAGGTAACAATTCTCCAACACCACTTTTAACTCTCGCCATTTGCCATTATAACGCCTGCGTAGTTATAATGGCAAAAGCTCTGTCCAGCAATGGACATAAATGAGCAGTTGAAGAACAGAACAGTCTGTAACTGTTGTAAATGAGCTTGAAGAGTGGATTCTTTCCATGATATCTACGGGCGCACGAAAAGAAAGGTGTTTGACCCAGCCACGCCCATTGCAAGCGTCTGTGGGACTTGCATCAGTCAATGGTCTTGACTTGACCTTAATTATGTAACACAAGGTACGTACCACGTTGTTGACAGACTGACTTTTCTTTCATTGAAGTTGCATCAGTCATTATGAGATGGAACGAAAAACTGAGAAATGACATGACACGTTTTTGTGTCAGTAGATGTTTTCCGTAAACCTCTGTAGAAAATGAGTGATAAGTATTTGTCGAAATCGTGTTCCGATGTCACCCTTTCAGATTTCGGTAATAGTCTGGTACACCTGGTAACATACTACTGGTTCATAATATTATAATATTTGATTATAAATAAATATTACAGGACGCTAATTTCACACAACGCCATCTAGCCCCAATCTAAGCTTGTAATATGGGAACTAGGTTACGGATAGAATACTTATATACTATTTTTTTTTTTTTTGTAAATACATACGTACTATATGATACATCACCCAAATACAGAACTAACATCTATATCTATGCTTCAAAAGGGTTCCGAAGTTTTCTCTTAGCTCTTTAGGAAAATACCATATCTTTACGATACCTGTCTAAGAGGATCTTTTGTATTTTGCGAGCTTAAGAACTACTATAGGTACTTACTATAGATAAGCTATGACACTGTTATGTCCGCCGACGTTTTTTAGTGCCGACTTGATTTAAGGTTGTTTCGCAGCTTTAGGGACGCAATTTTATTTGGTTATATGTAACCTTAAAACACGTGTTAACATAATTAGAAAAAAATGCCACTAATCTATCTAGCACATGACTGTTCTTAGCAAGCCCCACAGCTCAGTTGGTAGTAGCTCTGCCTTCTGCGCTGTAGGTTGACGGTTCGATTCTCACCATGGGTGTTGTATTGTATGATAAGAAGTATTTCCCCTTGGGGATCAAAACATCTAGACCTGACACTTGTGGGCGAACCCCTAGACTACAGAGGCGGACAATATATTGGTGTTATCAGTTAGATATGTACATGATGTGATTCAAAGATTCTAATTACCAAAATCGATATCGCGCGTACATTACCCAGAGGAATCACCTTGCCTACTTACTATGTTAGCTTAAGTTTTTGCTAACTGTCTGTTTAGCAAAAAGTGTAATGATGTCATGGTGGCGCCTTCTTGATTGCTAGCTATACATAGACAAATACTTGATTAACAAAATAAGATAGGTAAGAACATAAAAACACCCAAAGTCAAATTTAATGATTCAATTATACTAATAATGTTTACCTACCTTCCCAATAATAATATTGACCTACCTACCCTCATGGTCCTATTTTACTGGTAGGACAAAAAGTCGGGGGATATTAGCTGATACCCTGAAAATAAATATTTTATGAGGGGTTAGCTATTGACCTCGGCTTGTCAAACTCTTGGCCAGAGCAAGGTCAACCTGTACCTACCTTGTAAATGTTCCATAGTGAAATACATCGTTTCGCATTAATCTGGTAAGGAATGAAATTCCTTGCCCCCGTCTGCTTTTCCCCACAAGTACATTCTTTGAGTCTTCAAGTCCAGAGTGAATAGGTTTCTTTAAGACAAGCTTGCTCCATCTTAGGCCACATCTTCACTTGTTTTGCAAGTAAGCTAGGGTCAACGTTTGACTATAACCAACAAAAAAAAAAACGGATCATTTCTACGATCGAGCTATACCTTTAATCATCATTGCATTATGATCGATGCTGCAATAAAGCTGAGTCAGGGTACCTTTTTACCAAAATTTTTTTTTTTTTAGATATTTGTGTGGCTTAGTTTAGATTAGTAAGCTCAGTTTATGTGCTTGGTATGCTTGATTGTAGGACTTTATTTAAGTCCGCTGGCTATCTTCCACCATCTTACCGAATTTTGTAACCGAAAATGGTTGTGTTCCGACATTAAGAGGTAAGATAGCCAGTTCTTCAGTTTGTTGAGGATTCCGGATGAAGTGCGCCTACTCTACCTTTGGCCTTATCTCAACTTGTAACCAGGTGAGATGAAGGCCAAGCGCTTCCCCGTAGTACAATAAAAAAGTATAGTTTTTATATTTATTCCCGTTTTGATTAGGTAAATAAAACCTTTTCTTTCTTCTTTCATACTAATTTGTCATATCAGCATAGTCATGCTACATGTATCCTCGTTACCACGAGGATATAATTGTCCTCTTAGTCATACTGTTTCACCACATTTTTAGCAAGTGGGATCTACCTCCCAGTGGAAAACCCCGGGCAACAAAATAACTGTCTCATATCTATGCTCTCATCGGTTACGGTTAGCGGGGACCATCAGCTTAACTCTGGTGAGGACCTGCAAAAGCCCGTCTGGCCGGCGACTCAACTGCTGAAGTCCAGGGAGGGTACCATCTTTATGGGGGTACCACGACCTCTTATAGCATTCTTGTTTTGATACAACTTTACTTATGTCACTATCTGTCAAGTGTAGAAAAAACGAGACAAAAGCAATGTAAGATCAAAACGAGAATGCTATAACACGTGGTTATGCCCCTGGAGCTTGCTGTATCCATTGGTGCAAGAACCAGTACCATCTGGATAAGCTCGTTCCATCGCAGACCTCATCCTTGTCTTTGCAAGTTTCAGGAGTAGTAGAGTTCCTCGTGAAAGAGCTCGTCCGGAAAAGTGCCACCACCATACCTTTTCGGCCGCCAAGCAGAATAGCTGTGTTTCAGTTTGAAGGGTTAGGTTGCCGTTGAAATTACGGGCACGCAGGTACAAAACCGTCAAGTTGTCGGGCGTGATGCAGTGCCGCGTAGGTAAAATGGTATTTGTGGATGTGACTTGAGCAGGAAGGCTCTGTTATAGGCAAGAGTTGCATTTAACGGCAGATGGACTGCTTGCTTGTTCTGTCTCCAAGTTGACGTCAAGAGCTCACCAATTTCGGGTAAAAATCATTTTTTTTATTATTTATTGACCGACGGGTTAGCACTTGGCCTACATCTCACCTGGTTACAAGTTGAGATAAGGCTGAAAGTGGAGGCGCACTTCACCCGGAATCCTCAACAAACTGAGGAACTGGCTAACTCATCTCTAAATGCTGGAACACAATATTTCTTATTATGGCGACAGAATTAGGTAAGATGGCGGCAGCTAGCCAGGTGGACTTAAAAAACATCCTTCCACCAACCAAACCAATCACAATATATTGTACTCCCCACGGGGATCAAACCCGGTACCTCTGGATCTGAAATCGGTGAGTTGAACCACTAGACCACAGAGGCACATAAGTCACATAAGTCTCAGAGAAGAATATATACTATAGTGATAAACTAGATCTCTGATATCTATCTCTGTTATTAATGAATCGCTCGATACAATCTGGCATCTTGCGATCGGCGCGCGCGCAGACGATGACGCAAAACTTTGCAACGAAAAAAATGCGAGTATCTTAACAGTATTTGACTGATTACCGTTGCAGCCTCCGAAATCAACCTGAACAAACCTTTCGCAAAGCGTTTATCATTCAAATTTTATCCTTATCCCTATGGATTACAGGTCAGAGATGAGAAGGCAGTTGTAAAAGTGATATGATTGACAGGTAGTTATAGTCTGGATCCTTTGGAGGGTTTAGTAATGATATCATGAAGAAACCGGTCTGGTTTTGCTCTGAGCTCACACATTTTGTAACCTGTGTAACATTAGTGAGCCCTTGGGATTTCGTTTACGTCATTCCGAAGGAATTACAAAGCCCTTTTTAGAGTTCCGTACCCAAAGGGTGTCAACTAGACCATAGACTAAGCCTTCACTATCCGTTCATCCGGCAATCCTTCAGCGCGTAATTTTCATAGTTTGTATTTGTATTCCGCTCTCACAAAGAATAAAAATAACATTAATGTCTCCCATACATTGAAACGTGATTATTGTCTTGAAATGCGTAGTGTCCACATGACCGACAGACTGAGTGCCTAGCGGCTTAGCCTAGCGAAACGTATAAAAAAAAACGTATAAAAGAAGATATTTCGAGATGTATAAGAAACTAATCATTACTGTGGTCTAGTGGTTCGCCCACCGATATCAGATCCAGAGGTCTCGAGCTCGGTTTTGTTGGCAGGACACTGTTTAAAACCGCCTAGCTAGCTACCACCATCTTCTGAAGTCTGTCGCCATAACAACGATTCAAAATTGTTGTGTTCCGGCATTAGTAGGTAAGATAGCCAGTTCCTCAGTTTGTTGAGGATTCCGGGTGCGCTTCCACCTTTGGCCTTGTTAACTTGACAATCAGGTGATATGAAGTCAAGGTACCTCATCGTCGTACAGTACAAAATTGGCAGTTCCTCAGTCTGTTGAAGAAGAACAGACCAACTAGGTGGACAGTCTGGTTTGTTGGTTGGTAATTGACGGTTTGTATGGAACACCGACACCAATCACCGGTACTACTAGGCCTTCTTAATATCTTCCTAACTTAAAAAAAAACCTAACATTGTACTCGGAGTTATTATTCAAACACGCAGCCAGAACGTGTTACACCGAGATAATATTTGCATATAATTTTCTATTTAATTAAAGTAAACCAACACTCAAGTTTTGCTATGTGAATATTAACATAGTTTTTGCATACTCACTCATAACACAGCAATCTAGTAAAAACGTGGCGCCATCGTATACCTAACCTTTGGACGTCAATAGGTACCTACCTACCTATAAGTTCAAAAAACTTTGCTAAGATAACAATCAAGTTTACGCAGGTACCGCCTATACATTAATCACAATCAAATCTACATAGGTATACATATATTATTGCTGGTAAGGAATGGAACTTCTTGCCCTCGTCTATTTTTTCGCACCAATACAATATTAGAGTTTTCAAGTCCAGAGTGAAGCGTGGTCCATCTGAGGCCACTTCTTTATTTGTTTTTCAAGTGAGTTGGTGGTCAAACGCTTGGCTGTCATCAATAAAAAAAAATTATAAAAATTAGTATTACTATCATGTTTTCTTTTACACATGAATACCGAATAATTTATTTCAAAATACTTATGAAAACGTCAAATTATATTTAATACCTACATCTCGCATAGCATGAATATGTTTCATAATTCTTTTTTTTTTATATTTTATATGGTTAAGCTGAGAGATGCCTATGAGAAGATGAAGTAACGGGGCGAGCTTTTCCAGAAGTTGCCTATCGAAGGCACAGACAGGCACTCCCGCGCCCCGAAGGTATAGATCATACTGCTTATGCCTCCTAAGTCGAAGACCTGCAGATGCAGGTCCTATAGTACCAGCTATAGGATCATGCAGTTGTAACCGTTAACGAAAGGTCCTGCGGAAGACCTCTAAGAGGTAAATCCCACTCTTTTTCGCCATGTAGGTTCGTAACTAAATACTCGTATAGTACTTCCCTAAGCTATAGGTATGAATCGCGATGCACAACCGGCATTATCATAAGAATATGGTAGTAAATAGCAGGTGAAAATTTATATCCATGATATGATATGATACGACGCTTTGAATAAAATACTTGACTGGATAACGGAGAGAATAACGGAAGTTATATTGTCCATAGACGAAATTACTAGAGCGGAAAGTCTGTCTGGCCGATCGAAAATGAATTCGGCAAGCACGAGTATGTCCGCTTTAACGGGCTATAGTACCTCAGATTAGCAACTCAACGCAACTTTATTCTAGTTTCGGACTAAGATAGAGTAATAATAAAGGTGACATTGCTGTGCGCTTAACCACGGCGCTTATGACCACCAGATGAAAGAAATATGCGCGTATTTCTACGTTTTGTTTTTTACGGTAAAATAAATATTAATTTTGAAAATCTAAAACACAGCAGACCGTCTGCTGTATATTGTGTTTATTTACTGTACAAAGTGTCAAGCCCTAATTGGGCGTATTTATTGAATGGCGAACATTTTTGTACAAATCAGAGAATAAGCAATACTGAACAATTTTAAGAACATCATATTTTCTTTTGTTCAAAAAAATGTTTTTTTAATAATTATTTTCTATCTGCAACTGTACGACAGGTGGGTACGACAGAATTCAAAATGTTCAGCCATTACCATTTAATTACCACAAAAAGCGAACGTTTTTCAATCCGATGACGATTCAATTCATCATCACGAACAGAAAATACAGCAAAAGAGGATTTAAAAGCTTAGCTTACGCATAGTCTGAACAACCAAATACATAAAGATGAATTTATAAATTTTCAATTTTGAAAGGGTTTCAACAACTTTGGGGTTATAGTCGTCGTACATTATTTTTTTTATTATCAAACAAAGAACACATAAATGCAAAAAAATTTTTTTTTTCAAAAACTCACTTTTCCAGATAACTATTAAAACAAATATTCTTTAATGCAGAACTTTTGATTTTTGAAATCGAGCACGTAACTCCTAACTTGACTTTTCGATAAATCTCACGGTTTAAGACTTGGCCTTAGTGGCCTTGGAAAAAACTCACTTACACAATCTCAATTACATCCGTAATCTAGTTTTCGTATTACAAAGCTATGCTTAGTTGGGGGCTAGATGGCGCTGTTGTGAAAATAATATCCTGTAATATTTATATACCTTTTCTTTAAGTTCGACGGGGATATGAGCAACAAGCACAATATTGTACTCCCCATGTGGATCGAACCCGGTACCTCTGGATCTGACACCGGTGGTCGAACCACTAGACCACAGAAGCAGTAATTAAATTGAAATGGTTCATCTTTTGACCTGAAACTTAATTGCAAGGATGATGTATTCGATGGAGCAAGCATACCCAGGCTGCAAATCGTGCCAATGAAATATATATACATACAAAGGTACTTTCGAAAAACATTACCCTCCTTCTGAGGCAGTCGGGTAAAAACTGACAGCCCTTTATGCCCTAAATGGATTCGTCCGGTTACAGCGAGATTGACGGTAAAAAGGGTTGTACCCATAAACAAGTCCGGGCAATTAGTTTCTAAGTAATGAATTATTTCTCATCTATATTCCCAAATGATTATTATACTGATAGAGATACCGTCAGCGAAAGGTATTTCCATATTCTACGTCTAATCGACCATTTGATTGCTATATTTTATGGCTTTGTTGACTTTGTTGCACGTAGATTCTAGAATCAGAACATAAGAGGCATATTATCAGGTTTCCTTTCACACGTTTTACATTTTGTGGGCACCATATTTTATGATTCATTTTATATCACGGACGTCACATATTTTAGAATATTAATCTAATTTGTGGTACCTACTTGTTTAGTCTGTTTTTTATATATACACGGAAGTGGTACAACAAACTAATAACGTTACGTAGAATTTAAGGTGATATTAAGTATGCGCCAGCGCATTGTTTTTCCCAGAAATCTGTCATGCTGGTAATCCATCAAGCCCGTAGGTGTTATATTGATTGTATGGTAACAATTATGTTCAGACAAATCATTTATTGCTCATCCGACACTATACATGATATATAGGTACCCGGGCAACAGTTACAGTTGAATGATCCTATCACTGGTAGGATCTGTTAGGGTCCACCTGGCTTGCGACTTCCCGAAGTCCGGTACAGAGCAGATCGCTGTGTTCCGCCGGTGCGCGAGACTCTCGGGGCCTTTATTTGGCAGCTTCTGAGAAGGCTCGCTTCATCGTAAGCCTCATTTTCATCCAGGTTATGCCCTAGCCAGTCTTTTAGACGAGCGTGCTCTGCTCCTTCTGAGGCCATATCTTTACTAGTTTTTCAAGTAAGCTGGTGGTCAAACGCTTGGCTTTCACAAAAAAAAACTAGCGAGCCTCGAGGTCAAGCGCTCACCCAAAGCTCAAATGGAAAAAATATAAGATAATATTATTCAGTAGGTACTATTATTAGCCTGGGGTGTCCTTTCGTAGAGCAAAGGCCTCCCTTTCCTCTTTCCATAAATTGTATTGTTGGCTAATTGGGCCAATTACTTTATGGTTTTAAGAGTCTATGATACGTGAAATGGCTTAGCTTTAGCGATTATATCTTCCACAATACTGTAGTAGTTACTTTGAAATTAATATATGTTATAGTTCAGGATTGATGCTAGAACGCTTGTGTTTTGAAAACACGATTACATTAAGTTGACTCTAATTTATACCAAAAATGTTCGCCATTCAATAAATACGCCCAATTAGGCCTTAACACTTTGTACAGTAAATAAACACAGTATACAGCAGACGGTCTGTGTTTTAGATTTCAAAATTAATGTTTGTTTTACCGTAAAAAAATAAAACGTTGAAATTCGCGCGTATATCTGTCATCTGGTGGTCATAAGCGCCGTGGTTGAGCGCACAGCAATGTCACCTTTATTATAACTATATCTTAGCTCGAAGATCTAAAGAGAAGTAGCGTTGTGTTGCTAATCTGAGGTACTATAAGCCGTTAAGGAGTCAAGCTCATGACGCCATCTCCGCCTGGGAAAATAAATTAAAATATACCCGACTTTTCCATAAGTCCATGGTCACTATATTCCGACTAATTAAAGTGGTTTTCCACAGGTCGCCTCTCTATAA
Organism: Venusia cambrica; assembly: GCA_951394065.1. Taxonomy (NCBI): domain Eukaryota; kingdom Metazoa; phylum Arthropoda; class Insecta; order Lepidoptera; family Geometridae; genus Venusia; species Venusia cambrica. The sequence continues at coordinate 4,820,391 of OX596065.1, forward strand.
TTTAGCCAGATAATAAGCAGCTATTAGAGTAGTTATTTAGAATACCGAGACATACGGGTTCTTCCATTTTACCGTGAATTGTATTTATGATGTCAACTGCATTTTCCTCTATTATTAGGTCGTATTCTCATGAAAAGAGACCAACATTTTTTTATTTAACTAAATAAAAAAAAACTAATTTTTTATATCCAAGCGTTTGACTTAAAAAACAAGATGTCACCTAAGATGGAGTATGCTTGTCTAAAACAAACCAATTCAGTGTAGACGTGACGTGAGACGTAAGTATTATAGACTCCATAATTGTACTGACAAGATTGAGGGCAACGAGTTCCATTCCTTACCAGTTCCCAATGATAAAGGTACCAGGAGATCTACTCCAGCGTTATCTACCTAAACAATTTAACACCAGTACTGCGATCACCAACTCAACTCGCCTGTCTCGTCGTGATTATGACTAATCTCCTCATTGCGGCTAATTGCACTCGTTAGAATTAGGAGGACCTGGAGGTAATGATAATGATAAATAGCGATAATAACTTCAATGTACAGTGTAGGTGAGGGTAGTTACGCCTATATAGTAGATTAGAATATAATATAATAACAGTTTATTCATAGCAAAATCAACATGAAATAGATACAGAATAGAAAAGAATTGCGCATATAAATTTACTACGAAAAGTACACCGTACTTGTATCAAAACGTAACCCATTATACTAGGAAGCACCCCACTTGTAGCTACACTGAGGCTGTGCTTCAGCTTCAAGGACGCGCAATATATTGTAATACATTAGGTACTGATTTTTTATATTATATTGTTATGTACTTTGACTGAGAGAGCTGTGTGGCCTAGTGTGTATGGGCCCGCCTTGCGGTCTGGAGACTGTTAGTTTAAAACCAGTCGTGCCCCAATTAACTTTATGGTTTTTAAAAAAGCTTATGAGTGTATTTGGCAAATACACATGTTATGACGGTGAAGGTCACATGAGGGAACGTCAGGAAACCGGCATGTCCCCAGGAACTAAAATCCGAATGGCGCTACGTGGTGATGGGCTTGCATCCTGTCACGTATTGCAAACCGTGGTCATGTCCATAACGTAAGTTTGGAGGTGCCTCTGACTATCTCCTTGTAGGTGATCCTCATAGGCAATAAATCCAAGTTCAGAGTAGAGATTAGAAGGTGAATCCCCAAAGGGGAAAAAGGTCATGAGTGTTAATTAATTAATACTTTGACTTTGACAGGCATTCGAAATATAGTTGTAAGCAAATTGTATCTCCAAAACACATGGAAAAAAAGTTAAATGCTACTAAAAACGCTACATTTGAAATCTAAAGATTAGTTTACCATATTTGGTTTCATTGCTACGAGTAAGTGATTGTAAAGAATTAGCGAGTCAGAGAAAATTGAAACATAACATTGATTTTTTTTTGTAACTGTAGGTATTATAATATTATAACCTCCTACAAGTTGAAAGAGGTAAATTGGCGAATTTCATTCGATCCGCAATGTGTTTACAACTTACCAAAATTAAATAGCGCGTACATAATCCAGAAACCAACAATGGAGGAAATGTCCAAATCACACCGCAGTCGGTTGATAGCATTATTGTTGTACTCAGATGTAGCTTTAGAATGTGAATTTGCGGTCGCAACCCTATAACTCGCGCTTGGATGTCGTGGAATTCCGTTTCGACTATGGGATCTCCACGGAAGAAGGGCAGCAGCTTTCTGATGTGTATCTAGCCTTTGGTGCGATCACTCATACGTATGCCAAAAGCGGTGATTATGGCAAAATCAGCTTCGGAAGAGTGTCTAAAACTGGAATCCAATGGGATGTTGTTGATGATGATGATGCTTCTGCCCATCTATTGGTTATTTCACCTATTACCTCTTACGCTATCCATGGGATGTTATGGAGTGAGCGATATTCTTGCCGCAGACGTAAGCTTAGTTAGGTAAGAATTGCAATGCAAAATAATTATACCTATTTTTTAATCATTATTTTGAATACTTTTAAACATAATATGTCAGCCTCATAAGGTACGACACCAAGTGAAACCATCAATATAACAAAAACACAAACACAATAGCAGTTTTACAAAATCATTATACAATATTTAGGTTATTGAAACAGTTGATCTCTTATAAATGATCCTAATGAATCTTACTCAATAAAAAAACAAAAATTACCAAGGACAAGACAAAATACTACATGCAACACAAGTTATTGATAAAATGCTTTAGCGTCCGATGTTTTATTCACTGTCTCTAATAAGGTGAGTGCTTCTTCTATATCGAAAATCGGTTTAAGAGTTCATAGAGATCGTATACCGTCTTCGTTGCTAAAAGATGATAGTGCGACTATGAAGAATTGAATTCTTGAATGTCACACTGGTCCACCCTGGTGTGGCAAAAATAGTGTAACGGTGAGTTGGTCTCCAAAATCATATGCATGGGTTGGGTAGCTCAATAAGTAAAGAGGCTCCATTCATTACTCAACTCAAAAGTTGAGTCAGGCTCTTAAAGTACAAGTATAGGTTTACTCTGTGGCACAGTTTGAAATACCTAGCCTAATACCTACATTTTTTATCGAACAGATACAAATTCCTTATCCGCTTTTTAATTATTAACTTTGATTCACTCTGAAGATGGAATCCCCAGTTTCTGAATTATAGTGTTGAGTCATAGTTTCGCATAAGGATGAGCAGTAAATTTTTGTTTTATCTTTTCTGCTGGTAAGCCACATTTATTGTTAGTAGGTACCTAGGTACCTACTTAAATTATATGTGTATGAAGATTGTGATAACGTGCGTATAATATACATATAATTTTGAAAAAATAAACATATACATATAGATTTTCTTATTTTATAAATGATGGGATAGTTTTTACCATTACATACATTCAGCCGTAACCGCTAGCAAAAGCCAGCGCTTCCGTTGTCAGATATTGACCACTGGAAGGTAGACCAGACCTACCCCAAAAGCTACATTCCACAAATAATACAATGTAATTTATCTTATGAAGTTAAAAATATTATTGATATTAATCATAAAATATGATAGGTTATTACGTGATACTGAGAGTTGACAAATTTTACGAGGAAGTACTAGAAAACTACTACGACCTTATTTCTAGTGCTAAATACATTACCTACCTATTAAGTTTACCTAATAAGTAATAAGGCTGTATAACTGTTTTTTTTAACAATAAACGTTATTATTATTATTATTATTATTTTGATCTATGTCAACTCGGCTAAGGGAAGCCGGTAAACACTAGCTCACACGGGCCTAAGCCAAGTGTGAGCCTGTAGGTGCTGATGATAATACTTATATTGTCATTTGCGTCATGATATGTCGTTTCATTTTGTAAAAAAAATCTGACTATTCTGCACGTATTTAGAATAACGGCTTTTTGCATGAGTACAAATGTGTTTTTTGGTGGTTCTAACAATTCGAGGGACTTAAACAATTTATTAGGAATTACTCCAGTGGAAGAGAGGACAACTGGAATAATTGTTACCTTCTGGAGCTTCCACATCCGTGTGATTTCATCCCGTAAATCAACGTATTTTGAGAGTTTTTCTACAATCGTGTTCTGTAAGTTATGTGTAATTGGGATGGCTATGTCAATTATGAGTACAGATTTATTGGTTTTGTCGATAAGTGTTATGTCTGGTCTATTGTAGTGCGTGGTTTTAACTGTAAGAATTGCTCTGTCAAAGTCGTCCGATAAAATAAAAAAAAACTTAGCTTCGTAGACCTAACGTAGAACCTCGTAGCACCAGCTACAGGATGCTACGAGGTCTTCAACGAAAACATGGCTCGCCCCTCTACGGCGGCATTTTTTTTTAATCTTGCCCTTTACAGGTTTTTAACGTGAATCGTTTTCATTTTACTTGTGTTTATATTCCAAAAAGCCTTACTTTGATCGAAAACTTGAGCAAAAGGAAAATAGCCGGAATTTTCCTTTAATTAATAAGTTAATGTACCTACCGACGTTCATGAGGCTTCGTCAATATGGCTAAGAAAGAGTTAATTACTGGTGGTTGATTAACAGCCGGCATTTAACCACAGAATACGCCGCAGTATGTCCTTGATTTACGTAATCTGTGAAAGTAGCTGCTGAAAATACTAAATGAAGTACATATACCATGTTTATTTTTTTTGCAAATAGATCAGCAAAAGTACATTATGGATCTCGTAGTAAAACAACGTAAGTAATTAAAGATATTTTGTGTATATGATCATCTAGACCAGTACATAAATGTTTGCAAATTACATTAAATACTTAGAAGTATGTAATAAAATAGAAATATATGTGATAAAAGCCTTATTGATTTAAGCGCCATCTACATTAACCGTACTGTATGAAGTTGCGATTCGCATTTTAATGTAGTTATCACCGAATCATGTAGAGAGCGCTGTAATCAGTACTGCAGTACCGTTTACTGTTGACTAACTGCGTCGTGTGCGTCTGAGCATAAATAAATAAATCGATATCTGGCCGCCTGATAAGAAAGGCTTAGGAAAAGTTTAATAGTAATAATTGTCAATAATTAGTGCGGTGTATTCAGTATTCGCTTTGTCATAGATATGTGAAGACCAGTGTCAGTGGTAGCTTTTGTTATAGTTTGTTATACATAACCTCAAAGTTTAATGTAGGTAAACATTGTTTTACTTGGTGAGTTTTAGTGACTTTGTATATTAATTTGAGACATTGGTACTTTTAATTGGTTCGTTACCTACTTAAAGGATGTGTGATAGAATTGGTATTTATCTGGTACAAGGTAGGTACAACTTACAGCGATCCTATTTAGGTACCTAGGTATGATGTTTACATTATCACCAGCTTCAAAACTACCTAACCAACTAAAGTAGGTGTATGCACGATCATAGATACTTCGTGGTATTTACGTATGTTAATGTTTTATCAAGGTTAAGTTAATGTCTGTGACCTAAGAAGGTAATATCTGACCTACACTATGACGTTTCTGTAAATTCGTTCAAACCTACGTCAATTCTAGGGCTAGACGTATACTTACTCCTATTACTTAACTAATAAGTTTTTCGAATTTGGTAAGTACCTATAAATAAAAATTAAAAACGTATGGTGTATTCTCCGTAATCTATCCTATGTTAGTAATATAAAAAAAATACTATGTCATTGACAAAAACATTTTCATTCTCAGTGAATGAAGTGTCTACCAAATAACTAAATACTATGGAATGGGCTGCGTCATCCACCCATGATTATGTAAGAATGTAAGATAAGGGATATTGTTTATAATTTACTGTTATGTCCCAAAATTACGAGCTTATAAGACACAGTAGTTAGATATTGCCACAATGCCAAAAACCTTTCCATGAGGCATCTAGATGGTTGAAGGGTTTTGGAGAAAACCTTTGCTTTTTTAAAAAAGACTAAAACCTTTGCCCTGCGTAAGACGATGTAGGTGTTGGCAAATAAAAATATAAAGTAAAATGATCTCACCCGGAGCACGCCGCGCTGGCTGGCACACAAAAAACAAACTTCCCCGAACCGATAAAAAACCAACACACCTGCTAAAAGTGTCCATCCCATTACCGAGTAATGCACACACCATTAGTGTAATGTCTTTTAAAACACTCACCTAAAACGTTATCGCATCAAATACTCCAAATCTGGGTGACTCGAAAGAGTCGGAGAGAAATATGCCTTTTTCTTTACGCTAGCCAATTGGACAGGCATGTCGGGCTCACTTGATAACTGATATTCCTCACTGCATTCCTTGGTTTCGGCGTTCGTTGTCGCGATTCTAAGATATTTGTAGCCCACACGGAAGTCCACGGAACGGATCGGAATGCGAGATAAGACGATGGTAAGGCAAGACACGCTGCCAGGGGCTCCTAACATTGACTGGACTGCGCTTAGTCCATACAGGATACGGCCTATTAAGGAACAGTGGCCATCATTGCCGTGGGTTTCATGTCGCTAGTGTCTCGTCTCTGGGAACATGACGGATTTTACTTTTGTCACACCCCCGCGATCAATTTTAGATCGAACTGCGTCTGACAAGTGCAGTTACTCTGGCAGTAAGCAATTGCAGCTCTTATCTGTTCAGATCACCTGAGATCTGACCGGAAGAGGTCACATGGCCGGATCTGCGGTCATTCGAGCTCATTCGCTCAATTTGTCCCATTAACCATGTCCGTAGGTACGGCTACGGTTGTTGTTTCAAGTAAAATGAACTCCACCAATTTTCGGTTCTCCTGGTACTTAACACTCAACCATTATTTTGTTTTTTTATTTCGTACCATCTCTAAAGTAGGTGTATATATTTTTTATATATTTTTACGTCGTATTTCTGACTGTACGGGCAATGCTCAAAAACATGTTTTTTTTTTCATATTTTGAATGCTCGTATTATGTACCTATGTACCTACCAATTGCCGTCTGATTTCACTACAGTTTTGTCTTCGATTTTTCGGGAATTACGTGTACTATTTGACGGTTTGTTTTTTAATATGATTGATATACCATATTGAGTACAATCTCAACGGATGTTATGTCAACGATGTGGCCGACAATGTAACACGATGATCTAGGAGCCACCTGATTAGTCTTGCCTCAAAAGACCCAAGTTATCAGCAAAGAGTTCCAAGCTTTGGCTGTTCTTATAGCGTAGGTGGATTCGAACCGTCTGATGGGTGGTAGGTACACTAACCAGGGATGAATTTATATCTCAAATAATGCTCTGTGCGACTGCTTGTCAAAAAGAGAAGTTTCTCACATTCACCAAAATTCAACATAATATAATTTCGATTGCCAAGCGTCTTTTCGGCTATTGACAAGCGGCGGTGCTCGATACCTAGGATAGGATCTCCGTTTTTTTCTGTTTCTGTTTAAGTATTTGTGAACGGATACTTCAAAATAATAGCCGATTCTAAATTTTAAATACGTTAACAATTTACAACTTTCAAATATAACTATGAAGAGAATATCAATCCGTTGATTTTAAACGCAACACAGTCATAGTCATTGTGTCTGTAATAGTCTAATTGACCTTTTTCGTGATCGCACGCATGTGTATCTGTGATTGTATAAGATCAATAACTAATTAGTACCTACATTATTTACAATGTCGATAATAATTAACATTAACATTGTTTAAATCCATATCAAAATCCATTCCCTCTTTAGTATTGCAATAACAGACTCAAATGATGAAGAGCCATACTCAAAGTATTACTTGAGCCTGATTTTACTCAACTCTGACGGAGGATCGAACGACCAAACACAAAGAATCGAAAAAAAATGTACCTTCGACATTTTCCTTTCTTTGTCTGTCATATTAAATATTTATTAATATGACAGAATAATATCTGATTTCTGAGCCATACCAGAATATGTGAATCAGTGTGTCCTTTTGGCTTCCTCCAGCTCATTCCATAATCGATATTTATATATACAAAGACTCACGCCCGTTTCCCAGAGGGGTAGGTAGAGACAACTGATTTCACTGACTACGCTCCTTGCCTCACTATTATCACGTACGTACTTCAAAGGTCTTGCTGTCGGTTCAGGGTACTTCTGGTCTGGCTTTATCCAAGATGGAAAATCTCATCTCCGACATGCTGAGATAACATTCGCCAAGGTCTTCCTAACTGTAACTATATTCAAAGTAACTATGAAGCAAAGTACCTACATACTGTAAAAGAGCGGAGACCAGTTACACAATCTACAGCGATTCAAAGTCTTCGCTCCAGTCTGTAACAAATCGTGGCTCTACCCACCGACTGTCAGCAAAGATTCGAAAAAAACCTGGAAAAGTGCAAAGATCAGAATAAAGCAGTGGCTTTATTCTGGATCAAAGCACCCGCCGGACTAATCCGAATTGAGCGAGCGGATATGCTGGCAAAGCAGGCAGCTCTTCACCTTAAAACCAGACCCGACTATGACTTGTGTCTCGCCTCCCACGTCAAGCGACAGATACGTCTGGATACGCTGGGCGTATGGAACCAACGGTATATAAATCGGCTGAGACTGGCTTTCCCACAAAAATGTTTTTTTTCAGACGTAATAGAGGCGTATAAGATTGTAAAACGGATTAAAATAAACAGCATTCTGACCCAAATTATGACGGGGCATGGTGGGTTCTCAGAATACTTGAGCCGCTTCAAGTGTAAAGAGAACCCATCATGCTTCTGCGAACCTGATAAGGAACAAACCGTACAAACATCCTATTTGAATGCCCGGCTTTTGGTTTACGGAGATATGAAGCAGAACAATGTCTAGATCTGAAATTGGAGCCCAAAACGTTGATTCGCTAGTTAAGTTTAAAAACACTAGAGTTAAGTTTCTAAGTTTTTGTATTGAAATAGCTAGCAGAGTAATACAATTAAATAAATTAAGTAAACTGTGATGAGTGTATATTTAACATGCATAGACGATTTTTAATATGTTAAAATATTTTTAAAACTTGAGATTGAAGTTACTGATCTGATGTCTCTACCCTTAACTTGTAATGTGTAAGTAACCTGTAATACTGAAAAAAAAATAAGTAGTATGTAAGATAGAATGGAGTTACAGCTTGAAAAAGCCGATAAGCTTTCAGGCTGCAACTCGACTTTGTCAAAGACAAGACATGCTCCCTGAATGGGTATCTTTTAATTTTAATTTTACAGTTGTGTAATTCGCTTAAGCCTATATCATAGTCTGTAATTTTGAAATTTTATATGTAAGAATTTGTAAGATAGAGTACCTTGCCAAATAAGAGACATGTGTGCATTGTAAAAATTGTCGAATGATGTAACGCCTCTACTAGAATAGCCTAGTAGAGCAAGGCCCGGTAAGATATGGCAACACGTCTAAACAATTAAGTCTGAACATTTTTTTTAAAAAAGTACCTACATAATTATCTCTCGTTTCGCCCACACAAAAAGTACAATAAAAGGCAATAAATGTACATAGGCGAGCTTCACCCTGTGAAGAGTTTTCTTCCAGCAAACCTTTGATATGAGAGAAGCGTAACAGGTAGATAAAGTGTTCATTAAATAATATATTAACTTGATAGAAAATACATAAAATATATTAATACAAACCTACATAGGTACCTACATACTTATACAGAAATATTATGATACAATACACTACTGTTTTACGGAAGTCTTTTTAAGTATCATAAGTTATAAGATATCCTCATGCAAGCTATTGAAAGAGATATGCTTGGGAATCACTAAGTGATATAATCCGAAAAGTGGCCATCCGTAGAAGAATCAAAGATACTGACATAGCCCTCAACATTAGCTGAAGTGGCAGTTTACAGTCCCCATAGCTCGCAGAACCGATAACCGCTGGGAAATAAAGGTTCTTGCATGGCGACCGTGAAACGAAATCTTTGGCCACAATTTCTTAGTTTTCTTAGTAGGGGTAGCCTACTCGATTGACCTAAGACATTGTGGCGTCGATTGCGGGAGGCCTATGTTCAGCTGTGGACGTGTATGGGCTGGTATGATGATGATAAGATGTGCTATATCTTACTCAAATCAATTGAAATCTGCACAATCCGAGAGTGGAACCAGAATGCTAACGATGCCATAGGAGCCCAAGTGCTGGTCTGTTCTTAAAAAGCGACCAATCTTCATAAAGCTGCATCTTGAAGCCTGATATCAGGAAGAGCGTTGTTGGCTGCACGATCTGGTTCGATCACGAGTCGTAAATTGTGTCCATCTGCAGGGCTATATGGGATAGAAACCCTTTAAATTTTTCAGCGGTGTGCCCAAATGGGTATGGGGACCGCCTTGCGAACGGAAGGTTATTATTCGACACATGTTCTGACAGTGACATGTGTCTCTGTCTAGTATTCCACTAAGCGGCAATGGGCCGCAAATGTTAGAGTAAAGTAATACTTTTTCTATAGGTGGTAGCCAACCGTTCGACCTCCAGCTCACTTGAAAGCAAGTAAAAATGGGGCCTAGGATGGTACACGCACACGCTTGTCTTAAAGAACATCACTGGAGACTTAGACTCTAAGATTGTACTGGCGCGGACAAAACAGTCGAAGAATTCCTAACCAGTACCATTGATAAAGGTAGAATCGATGTGTATTCAAAAAATAGCTATTTTTGTATCTATTAAGATAAGATAAAGATAAATTTATTCTCAGAAATAAATGGCACAATAAACAATGTAACTAAGCTAATTACTGAAAATAGTTGTACGTTTGTAATTTATGCAGATCTATTCAGCGAGTTACAAAACCATGCCATCCGTGCTAGTTTTAACACTGTTACGGCAGGGTAAAGCTTCAACCCCTAATTGACAAAAATAGTTTTGACGGACAATGTTGGTACTTATTAGGTGTAATTACTGTACAGTAAAATAAATTAAAACAAAGCAACATTAGCTATTGTTACGGATAAATTTATACGGGCACTGTAAATATATACATACAGGGTGCTGAGAAGATCATGACGTCCCAGAAAAAGTAACTAGAGTCACGTGTGCCCTAATTCTTTAGAAAGTACCAGGAGTATTAGTAAAATTTGACATCAAATTGTAATCAGGCTTTCGCCAGCTGCCTGCTTATATTCCAATTCTTGCACACCCTGTATATCTACGAGTATCATTATTTGATATATAGATATTTCATCACAGTAGCAAAGGTCATGAATCATTGTCTCATAACTCGCAGATATGTGTTTAAGAATGCTTCTCGATCTTTATTATTGTGATGTTGTGTGCTTCGTATATGTTTGGTTTTTTTTAAAACAATAAGTGGAACAAACAAGTCTACATTTACCGGCCATTGTCCGCGCGTTACTGCAAACTTTGATACCTAGTACATATTAACAAAAATATGTTTTTTGTTTTGTTTTTATATGACGGGCTATCTCTTGACATCTAGACCGCGAACCGACGCGACGGAACACGGCAAACCGTATGTTTGGCAAATAAGTAATGGTAGGTATCCCGTTAATAAAGTCTACGGGATCTTTCATCGAGAAATCCTTTTAGACAGTAGCTAGACTCGAGCTAAGACCTTGCGATGTCTGGTTTGTATTAGGGAGATTAACTCACAAAAAAAAAGTTAACACTACACAGTAAAATTATGCTTTCTTTACACCTTACTCTAAGCACTCTTTTTCTCACAATCTGTGTTCGCGGCTCTCACTCGTTGCTTACTCTCATTCTATGTAAAGCCAAAATAAGAGCAAAGCACCATAGCACAGACCGTACGTTTTAGTAGGTGGACAGCAACAAATAAGTGAATAAGTCTCCCTTTCTAATATGAATATACTGATATTTGTTTTTTTTAAGTGCTATGTATCGTGGTTTAAAAATCATCAAGTCCACGGATTACGTGAAAGTCGACCAAAGGGTTTCACCAAAAAGGTTCAGCAGCTTCCTTTGTGTGTAAACAAAACTTTTATTGGGAGCACCAATCTGTCTGCCAAGCGTTATGATCATGGCCAAACATTTAAATTTAGGAGGAAGTTCTTTCTACACTGTGATGGATGTTACGTAATGGGTTTGAAAACGTTTGATGTGCGAAGTCAAACCGTTTGCATCTCATCCCAAAGGTAATATCTACTCGGATCTTATTGACATAATTATTGAGTGAAGAACAAATGAATATATTATGATATCGATACAACACAAAATGCGTCGACTTGTAGAATTAGCAAGCTGAAGTGGCAATAGAACATAGAATCTATATTCATTGGGATTGAAGGGTACATTGGTACACCAGTACACACGGTAGTATTTGTAGACAATTCTATATTTATATATAATGAAAAGATATAATTTTTATTTCATTCATATGCCATATGAGGTAAGATAAAAATTCGGACCCCTCGGCGAATTTTGGCATAGTTCATAGTTCATACTGAGGAATGAATAAAGCTACTTTTGATTGTCGAATTTCGACATTTGCATCGCTTTTTTTTTATTATTGAAAATATGTAAATCATACTGCAGAGGAGGGTTTTTGCCGAATCATATCTAGTGTACAAACTATTGGCAGCAACTCGTAAGACAAAAATACAACAAAGACATGTTTTGTAAGAATTTACGAGCAGAAAGCTTGGAAAGCGGAAGCTTATTATAGAATTGTACGCAGTAGTTTTCTAAGCGATACCTTACTTGTATCAAGTTTATTTTATTTTTTGGTAAACTGTGTACATAACTTCTTTTAACAAACTCATCAATATTCTATAGTCGCCAAAGTCAGAATTAGATAAGTTATGTTAAGAATTAAAATTGTTGTTATGGCGCCAGAATTAGGTAAGATGGTGGTAGGCGGACTTAAACAAAGTCCTACAACCAACCAAACCAAGCACAATATTGTACTCCCCCTGGGGATCGAACCCGAGACCTCTGGTTCTGAAATCGGTGCGTTGATACCAGACCACAGAGGCAGTTAAACCTTGATGTTGATGTGTCTCACTATCCTTCTATACTTTCTACATTGATCTCAACAAGTCGTCGGCCGTTTGAAACGTCCATTAGGAGAGGTCGGCGCGCCTCGACACCCGAATTCATCCAAGGATAGATAATGGGCTCGTAAGGTTGCGAAATTGATCTTTTATTGTGACGACATCACTGTATTTAGACAGGGTCCCGATTCTACTAAACCGATCGCTTCACTATCACAATAATGGTATCATTGCCGAATTGACACTATAGGTGCCTTTTGGTACTCTTTTAGTAGAAACTTCTTCTTCGGTCAACGGAACATTGTTAAGAATATTGCATTGCAATGATGAATTTTGTTCTCATTGAAAAAAAATCGCATTCACGATGAGATCGGGCGTAGCCGACTCCACTATGTTCCACATTATCCGATTTGAATTCGATTCCAACCTTGCGATAGTGTTGTAAGTATCCGAAAGTGCCAAATAGCATGATTTCATAATAAAACCCGAATCGTGATTCCCCAGCATAATCTAGTTTATCTAATTTATTTCTAATTAGTTTATATAGTGATGTGAAATTGGTATACTTATCCAATTTCACATAACTATATATTTAAGAAAAAAATATATACCAGACTCTAGTCTTCCCGCGACCACGGCTGGCGCAATCCCGCCGAATCCTCGGGACAAATATAGGTTATCTACTTCTAATCGCATAAGTTTAAAAAATACTAATGTTGTACCTACCACCTACTTTCCTACATAATTCTATATTAATTACGTGTATTATTTATTAATCCTATACACAAAAATTTACTGCATATAGTGTGAAAGCCATTACCAGTTTTGTATGGTGCAATACACGATTGAACTGTCAACAGCCTTGCTCATACACCGATTACACCAACATAATATCTATGTTGACCTGTGGAATTGCCAGTGGCTGGTGCAAACCGACCTCAAAAGAGCTAATCGTACGTGAACCGCCTCAATCTGGTTTCTAGTTAAAACTTTGATTGCATTGACTCTTGCAGTGCTGTCAAAGTTTATTAAACTTCTCGTGACGATACAGACAGAATATGCACTTACCTACCAAGTACGAACTACTTGGTGCCAGGTTGTTAGCTAGTTGGGTTCAGAAATTAGTTATGTGATAGGTAAGTTACTTAAATCTATTTAACATACCCAGGTATGTAAATATGTGTGTAAAATGTACTTTCATTAAGTAGGTATTCTGGGTAACTAATTACTGAACTCTAACATGTCTATTTAAAATTTTTGTGAAAAGGTTTCTGAAATTCGGGCTTTTTCGATAGTACATGGACCTTGGACACAGCGATCGTATATCATTTCCTGAGAAGTACTTAGTATTTTATTATCTGTGGTAGTACTTACTAATGTTTTATCTACGTAAATAAATAAAATTTGCAATTTCAGCATACATTATCAACCTTCGATAGCTCAGTTGGTAGAGCGGTGGACTGTAGATTGGTATAAAAAAGTGGTCATCCATAGGTCGCTGGTTCAAATCCGGCTCGAAGGAATAATAATTATTTTTAATTCGAATCATATTTTTGATAATCGCATTATTGATGATTGAGATGGAACTTACTCAGTCATGTTTTGATTTGTTAATGACCAAAAAACTGTTATTTTACAAAATGTTTATTATACACAAATAAAGTGTACCCCTCACCTGATGTGATTTTTTAATGATCAAAAACAAATCCAAAAGAAATTATAGACGAATAAAAAGTGTCATTTTGTCTGGTGTACCCACCCGTCACCTGATGAGATTTTTAAACAATCAAAAAAAAAAAGCCAAAAGAGATCTGTTTCCGCCCGGGATCGAACCGGGGGCCTTGTGCGTGTGAAGCACACGTGATAACCGCTACACTACGGAAACTTGAATGATCACATTGAAATTAATGTTTGGACAATACTGTAGATTAACTGCCAAATTGCACTAGTGATTTTTGTTTCTGAATATTTAATTGAATCATAATAAGAGGACTTCAGAAAATACCAGTTGCAAAAATGAAATAAATTGGAGGTATTCTCTTATCAATTTAATCGTAAATGGAGAAAGTTAAATTAAAATAAATATTACAGGACATTCATTTCACACAGCGCCATCTAGCCCCAAACTAAGCATAGCTTGTAATATGGGAACTAGATTACGGATATAATACTTAAATACATTTTTTTTTTTTTAATTTGTTAATACATACTTATCATACAATACACACCCAAACACAGAACAAACATCTATATTCATTGTTAAATCTTACAGTGGATTAGATCAAGTAAGTATTTATCTAATTATTTCTATAGTATATATATATATATATATGTTAAGAAAAACGGACTTCATCACGTCGTCAAACACGGATTATTCGTGAAACTCAAATCATGAAGTTGTTAAGGGCTTAAGGCACCTTTCCGCCAGGAGCATGCACACTTACCACAATTAATACTTACCTAATTGTATTAGAGGCATTCGTAGATTTCAGATACAAGGGCTGTAAAATTGCAAAAGCTTAAAAATTTACCTTTTTAATAGCCCAGAATTGTACAACGAGCCGAGCACAAGTCACAAGTGCCTTCGTCGAAGGCTAGATTAACTGATGATAGAAAAATAATGGAATTTTCTTTTTATACCCCATGAAATTGCATGGTGAATTGGCCCCCTGCTGAATATACCTCATTATGGTAATAAACATGGGAGTGTTTTCATTTGTAATCTTCTCATCCTATTCAAGATGTTTCCTCCACCATACTTTTATACATACTTTTATGTTACTTGTATCGTCCCACGCCACCTTCCACCCTTAAACGCGTTCCATTTCTGTATTTGTAGGCCAATACTTTCGCTAGCACGAACGAAATACGCATTGGATATATAACATACGAGTTTGCATTTTGCCGTAACGGCAACTTGACCTCGGATGTCGTGAAAGGCGACTAAAGGCACATCATAGGGGCAGCTTATCTATTGTCTATCACCTTTACTGAGATCATCAATCCGTCTGCTAAGCGTGGTGGTTATGGCATAACCTTCCATTTTGGGAGAAGGCTTTGCCCAACAGTCGACGTGCCCTCGTCTGATTTTCCGCTCCAGTACAATCTTGGAGTCTTCAAGTTCAGAGTAAATACTAAGGTTCCTTCTATACAAGCGTGCTCAATTTTTGGCCACATCTTGTGCACCCGGATGAACTACCCCATCCAGGTGAATTTTCAAGTGAGTTGTAGGATCCTCCCTATAGTTGCGTAGATAAAGTTTAAGGCGTCTAAGGTATTAGGGACGGTACCTATCGTTTTTTTTTTATTGGTGATAGTCAAGCGTTTGACCACGAGCTTACATGTAAAACAAGTAAAGATGTGGCCTAAGATGGAGCACGCTTGCCTAAAAGGAACCTATTTACTCTGGACTTGAAGACTCCAAGATTGTACCCGTTCGGAAAAACAGACGAAGGCAAGGAATTCTATTCTTTACCAGTATTAATGATAAAGGTAGAAGCGAAACGATGTGTTCGGCACAATGGAGCATTTACAAGGTACGGGTTGTAGCCAGCCGTACGTCTCCGGTGGTGGAAAGGGGATGGAGGGATTAGTTCAAAAATGTCGTGCGCACACCCGCCGAAGACTCGTGACAAGTTAGGCGTGTAAGTGGTTACGCCTACTTGTCACTGGCTTCCTGAATACCCTGGATCCTTCGCCGTGGGTGGCAGATTATGGGCAATAGATCTGTGCAAATAGATAAAACCTCACGTGGACGTGCGGTGTGGTAGGTGGAACATTAGTTAGTATGAATTAATGAATGATCACTTTATTGAACGCAAAATCTCATCGAACAATACAAACATAAGTTAAAGTGTATATGTAAAATGGACGGCCATATCGCTAAAAGCGTGGAAGGCAAATATTTGTGGTGTTCTCAATGGGATGTAGAACTGAAAATATCGTGTGTGTGTGTGGATTGAGTGCTCTTTTTTCAAAGATAGTTAGATTTTTACAAAATCAAGGAATGATTTAGGAAATAATTGTGAAAACTTCATGTTGAAGACAAAAACGAGCCACCTTTACAAGCTCGCCAAGCGGGGAGATTGAAACACTAACAAAAAAGACGCATCGCTATTAGCTCTAGAACCTACCGATACCATAATTGTCTTTACAAAACGATGGGATAGAGACATTGTCAGTCCTAGGACGGTCTGTTTCTTAGACATTAATCGCTGTCACGCATCTAATTAACCCTTTGTGTTTAGAAATATTTTTGTGCGTAAAACATGCATGTGCTCTGGCGGTAGCCGTCAGAGCTAACAGAGAGGTAACATGACAGGACTCGAACCTGCACTATCATGTGTCCATGTGTAAACACTTGAAATACATTTAAAAAAAATTACATAGACATTGTGATGATACGTTCATAAACCACGTCTCAGTGTCAAGCAGAACTCACGTCAACACTGCTACAGGTAGAAGGAGTAGGTGCTGTTCTATTTTTATGAATGACGGGTCAGACCTTGACCTCGACTTGCCTTGCTCTAAACCAGCAATGATGAGGTCTACTCGACTTCGACAGGAACCTTTGCAGGTCCTACCACCAGTGTTGTGATCATTTTAACCGTCTCTGTAGTCTAGTGGTTCTACCAGATTAAGATCCAGAGGTCCCGGGTTCGATCCGCAGGGATCAATATTGTGCTTTGGTTTGGTTGGTGGTAGGACTATCTTACCTAATTCTGTCGCCATAGCAACAATTCTAAAATTCTTGTGTATTAGATGTAAGATCGCCAGTTCCTCAGTTGAGGGTTCCGGTTGAAGTGCGCCTCCACCTTCGGCCTTATCTTAACTTGTTACCAGGTGAGATGAAGGCCAAGAGCT
This sequence comes from Venusia cambrica, assembly GCA_951394065.1. Classification (NCBI taxonomy): domain Eukaryota; kingdom Metazoa; phylum Arthropoda; class Insecta; order Lepidoptera; family Geometridae; genus Venusia; species Venusia cambrica. The sequence goes on from OX596065.1 coordinate 4,837,677, forward strand.
TCCCCGTCGTACAAAAGAAAATGCCGTAACTGCTTGCGGTAGACCGCTAGAGGGTACCTAGCCCACCACCGACCGGTCGAATAGACTTTTTCTACTAGGGTAGGCCTAGTAGAAAAAGTCTAGTCTACCGGTCAGTAACTAATATATCATTGTTCTCAGGTCAAAATGGCGGTTGAAGGTGTGATGGTATCGTACAATTACTCGGAAGACGGCGAACTGGCAAACATCCTCACTGTCTCAGCATCAGGCATCAGATTCTCCAACCGCTGGGTCCTCACCCACGGCTCAATACTCTCGCCCCTCAAAGAAGCCAAAGTGATCCAGAACTCCAAAGGAAAGCCGATCCTAAACGACGCGTTCTACGAAAACCTTCCAGAAATACATGTGACGTGTGAGAAGAAGAGGTCCAAGAACTCCAATGTGTACGAGAGTGTGGAGAGATTGAGTCGAGATCGGGACTCGAGTGCGGAGTTCGAGCACAGCAGCTATCAGATCAGAGTGCTGACTGGCAGGTAACATTTTAAATCATAACTTCTTATGTTTTGACAGGACAACCAAAAAAAAAGTAAAAATCCACCATCTTGTACTGCTAACGGAAGTCAAATTAACTCTACTTAGTATTTAGTTCTTAATGCATTAAAAAGTGTTAAAATAATTTCTAAAATCAAAATAAATTAATGCAAACGAGTGTTTGTATGGAAAACATACTATGAATATATTTAGATTTTTATGAAGGAAACGCCAAACTACGTTTGTTTGTATGGTAGAGCGGAACCACTGGGCCGTACCGTAGCGTAGGTACTATTTTAGTTACCTATTTCTCCTAGTAGGTACTCTAGGTACTTGTGTGTCAGAGTACACAACACAACCTATTAGGCTCACAGAACTGACAAGCCTCGCAGCTCAGTTAGTAGTAGCTCTGCCTTGTGGGTTGTGGGTTTGATTCCCACTCAGGACAAACATTTGTGTTCATCACACAATTATTGATGTCTGTTCTGTCGTTGGGGGTTGTAATAGTTCTGTGTTTGGGGGTTACAACTTGTAACCCCTAAACACAGAACTATTTTTTTTACAAAATGTATCTTAGTGTTCGTAATCTAGTTCCCATATTACAAGCTTTGCTTAGTTTGGGATTAGATGGCGCTGTGTGAAATTAATGTCCTGTGATATTTATTTTGCTGCTAACCGGAAGGCTTAGCGCAGAAGACAAATCTACCAGCAGCTCATAACATATTATCCAGTTAATGGGCCTGTCTTGCAGGATATGCCACGTATGGCAGTGCCCTATCCTGGACCGATGCGTCGACGACATCTTGTACAGCTGGACCATCGGCCACCGCGATGGAGACGTGGAGATACAGACGCAGCTAGGCAAGTCGCTGCTGTCAGTCTTCGTGCTGGTGGACTTACAGAGTGATGACCGAGGTGAGGCATTTCATTGTGAACAGCAAGCCAGGGTCAACACAGGTTCTTAAAGACGCCTAATCATTTTTATTGGTGGTAGGATTATGTTCAAGTGCGCCTGGTTAGCTACCAGTTTCTCAGTTTGTTGAGGATTCCGGATGAAGCGCGCCTCCACCTTCGGCGTTATCTCAATTTGTAACCAGGTGAGATGAAGGCCAAGTACTTATCCGTCGTATAACAAAAAAACACACCGTCTTACCTAGTTCTGACGCCATAATAACAATTCTTACAAAATGTTGTGAAGTAAGATAGCCAGTTCCTCAGTTTGTTGAGGATTCCGGGTGAAGTGCGCCTCCACCTTCGGCGTTAGCTCAACTCGTAACCAGGTGGGATGAAAACCAAGCGCTTCCCAGTCGTACAATAAAAAATATATACATATACTTACTACGTGATAAGGTGGATGTTTGGTGAGACAAGCAACTTCCTTCTGTGTATTATCTACCTTTACCAATAACTGCGAACATCAATCCGCCTGCCAACCGTGATGATTATGGCTACCATACCATAACCCTCTAGCTTTGGAGGAGGCTCTGTCCAGCAGTGGACACTAATGGACTGTTGATGTGATGATGTGTTCCGCTACCGGAGATATTTGAGAATTCAGGATAAAGTGCGCTTTGTACCGTCGGCTCTCCTATTACAACATGACACTAGGTGAGACGAATGCCAAGCGCTCAAAATAAAACAAAAACATTTTCTTGCTGACCGTACCTAAAGTAGGTAAGGTACCTACCTACATTGTTTTCTAAATCTGTAAACGTAGGAATACATTTCTCCAAAATTATGGTTATAGGTACCTAAGTAAATTGTAGCTTTGTGGATTATAAAAGTGAAATTACTACTATCATCTACGTGAGTAGACCTATCTACCATCTCACTAGTAGGTAGGTACGTACAGCAATATTTTCTTTTCGATTTTCCATTCCTAGGTACCTGTATACCTACGTACTAGGTAAGTAGCTAAGTAGGTATCCAAAATGTTCAACAAGTCAGTCAAATACTTGTTTGAATATATATATGTTCAAATGTTTTATTGTACAAGATTATACCTATACCTACCCTTAAAATATAAATTGACCGAATCTTCTATCGTTGTCTGGTCAAATAAGGGTTCAGATAGGTAACTGCTCTTCATACGTATCTTCATTAAATTTACCACCCTATAGATATACTATTATACCTACCTACCTATATACCTATATAATAATAATATTACCTATATAATAATAGACGATTTGGGTGCGAAGACCACCCAAACCAAAGGCATAATACGTAGCTCTATACCTACTATAACTTGTACGAAAAGGCCCATGCCATGATACAGCGATAAAAGCTGACGCAGAATAATAATACCTACATTGCGCACGCACGAAGAAATAAAAGCAATTCAATTCAAACAATACACACACCTAGTCGGTTAGGTTCGCTTGCGGGCGCCGGGCTCGCAAACCGCAATGGCGGTCGTTCCCCCTCCGTTTCCCGCCCCCCGCCCCCCGCGACCCGCATACCGCTCCGTTTCCCGCCCCCCGCGACCCTCATATCGACCGCCCGCGCCCGCAGCCCGCCATTCGCCTGCCCGCTCGCACTGTGCGGCAGCCGCTTGCACTGTTGCATCACACTATCAAAGTAACATATCCTTTACAATACACATAAGACGTCAGTTATGAATTCCATAAAGTTGGAAACGAAAAAGTTCATAGCGGAAATAAAAAAACGCCCGGCGATTTGGAGCAAGTGCGTCGACCATTCGGATAATTACAAACGGAATCGACAATGGCGGGAAGTAGTCGACTATTACAGCCGCGATGGAAAAGAAGTCATGTCATCGGCGAAAAAACGAGACTTGGGTGAGTGTTTTTTCTTGTATCGTTCGTGTAAATAGTAACAATGTAGGTATTGAATGAGTTCAATGCCTTTGAACTTGGTCTGATTGCGATATCAGCGGGATTCAGTTCGCAATAATAGGCCAAGGTAGATGAAGCTGCCTACAAGTCCAGTTGCATTCGCTCGGCCACATGTTGCGCCTACTCTGCGCCTGCGCCGCGCCCCTAGGCGAATCAACCCTGGGGGGTCGACTCAGCCCGGGGATGATGAAGGGTAGCTCTGTGTATATCTATGATCTGCAATCTGCCTGCCAAGCGCGGTGATTATAGCATACTGTTTACTACATTATGGTTATGGAGGGGGCTATGTCTGGCAGTGGACGATATTAGGCTGTTGGAGAAGATTCACGTGCCAAGAAAGTACCTACTACTAGAAACCTACTGACTAGGATCTTAGTAAACGTTAGTGAGACTAGATGTTCATTCATTCCTTGTAGTTGTAAGTTCCTATATTGCCGCGTTCATTTTGACTTGCTCTGTGATGCTGATTTGATTGTGTGGTGAGGCCAGCTGTCATGTCACGTGACTGAGCTGTGACGTCACCCTTACGGTGGTATCACACGAATCACTCGATTGGGTGTTCACTCGAGTGAATGGTTCGTTTTATTTCATATTCATGTACGTTTTTAGAGAAGTAGGGCTTAGTAGGATTTCCTACTCACAATTTGAGCAGCCCGTCTGGGGAAGTACGTCCGCCTTACAGAATATCGCAGCCAAATAGCACTGTTTTCCACCATAATACAAGGTGGCCCATAAGTCCCTTGAAATGTAAAAAAATCATTAAAAAAAAACTAATTACAATATGAAAAAGGTTTTTATTTGGAAGTAATCTTAATAAAATGGGAATTATTTTTTGAAAATTACATCGTCTAAATGTAATCCGTTACGATCGCGGCACTCCTGTAAGCGACGTCTAAAATTGTCCATCACTGCGCGGCAAGTAACTTCTGTAATGCTTACCATTTCTCGTCGAATATTTTCTTTCAAGACAACGATTGACCGCGGGTTGGTTTCATAAACTTTACTCTTAAGATAACCCCATAAGAAAAAGTCCATTGGGGTCAGATCCGGACTACGTGGTGGCCAGGCAATATCTCCTCTTCGAGAGATAACTTTACTAGGGAAAAGTTGACGAACGACGGGCATAGCGGTGTTAGAGGTATGGGCAGTTGCTCCATCCTGTTGAAACCAGGTCCGCGTATTGAAGCCTGGAAAATTCTGCAACTCTGGTGCAAAAAAGTTCTCGATCATTGCCACATAGCGCTGCGAATTAACAGTAACCGCGCGACCTCTGCTGTCCTCAAAAAAGTAAGGGCCTATGATGCCATGCGCTGACATAGCCGCCCAAACTGTCACTTTAGGGCTATGTAAGGGCCTTTCATGTTTGCGATTTGGATTTTCGCAACTCCAGTAGCGACAATTCTGCTTGTTGACATGGCCGTTGATGTGGAAGTGAGCCTCATCAGAGAATAACACGTTATTAAACGATGTAAAGTGGCCGAACATTTCATTTGCAAAATTTAGTCTGTGCATAGGGTCAGTATCTTTTAATTCCTGTACTAATTGAATCTTGTAAGGGTGAAGAAGTAAATCTTTCTTTAAAATCCGCTGTAATGAAGTTCTGGATAAGTTTAATGCACTGGAACGCTTACGAATAGACTGGGTAGGATTTTCACGAATTGACTGTTTCACTACGTCGATGTTTTCTTCCGTGCGTGATGTCCTTGGTCGACCTGACCGTTTTTTATCCAACGTAGAACCAGTCTCCTCGAACTTAGTAACCCAGTTCTTAATCGTTTGAATACTTGGAGTGTCGTTAAAGTTGCGTAAATTGTGATGTTCTCGAAATTTACGCCGCGCAACGGTAGCAGAATTATTGTTGCGATAAAACTCGCGCACACAAAAAGCACGGTCCGCACCAGTGAAACGCTCCATGGCGACTGAATTCCGAAAGACCGTTGGTGCTTCCCCCGTACCCCGCGCGCCATTCCTGCGCATCGTTTGAATTTTATTCGAAATTTAAATTTCAAAGGACTTATGGGCCACCGTGTAGTATATCGCAAACCCATAGACAATGAATGATAAATACTTTCTTGCATCTTGCTATGCTATGCAGTTTCATGGGTTGACGATTAAAATAGTAATAAAAATTTCACCTTAATAGAATACAAATAGGTAACATAAGTAACATCATACGAAATAAACAAGACAAACATTCATGCATCGGTTAACTTCATCATTGAACTAAGGATCTGCTGTCCAATATAAACAGTTTTTTTTTTAATGTTGTCATCTTGATATTGTATAGATAGATGGCACTGGTTGTTTTTGTATTTTATTTTATTCGGTCACTAACTATTCTTTAATAGGCGCGATTTTTTTACATTGATTAAGTAGAGAAAGGTTTGCCAACGATAACGATGTAATTGATAAGTAGATAAGGTAATCACAATAATTTATTTTTGTAATTATTGCGTGTTTTGTAAATAATAAATTTGTAACAGAAATAGTTATAGGTGCAAATATATCTGAATATGTATATATATAGAAAATTATACCTGTAACATTACAAGTAAATTCCATAAATTTCCGAGGTACTTAATTTGTTGTTAAACTAAAAGTTAGGCGGATAACGAATTAAAGTAGGTATCTTCATTAAAAAAATGAGGAAAACAGTTGATATACAGTACCTACTTAAACATAAGAAAAGTCATGAGTCATTACATTTGTAGTTCCCATATTAATACAAAATATCCGTTCACTGGAGTGAACATTTTTTTTTGAGTGAATAATCTGATATGATTCTTACTATGACAATGAACCGATAACTTGTTTTGTTATTCTGTTCTGTGGGCGAAACGGGTTGCCCGCCAATTTCAAGCCACGTGCTTTTACATTTTTAATAAAATATTGTTAATTTAGTTGTTAGAACTGATTTCATTACCTAATTAATGTTATTTCTTATAACAACACGACTTAAAAAAGAAAATAATGCATGGATTTAGCTTAAGCTGTCATTTAAACAGCCAGCTAAGCTCCAACTTGTATTTTGTTAACAAGCAAAGGGAATTGAATATACCCGATATTCGCAGCCAAAAATTAAGGTGTTTCTGGGTGAAAAAAAACCTAACAACCTCAGCGAAATACACCTACCACTCCACCATTAAGATTCTTATTATCAGGCTGCACGACCTGATAATATATCATTACGTGATACTACTATGCTGATCAAATAACTTTTAGCTTATTTTTCTTGCTGACCAAATATTTATAATAAAATAGGTTTTACATTATCTTTCGAAACCTTCTTCCAGGCCTGCAGCTGAAGCAAAAATGGAGAAACATTCGCGACTGCTTCGTCAAAACACACAGATCGAAATTAGCCGGCGACAAGAAGAGACACGAATACGCCTATTACGAAAACCTTATGTTCCTGGCCAACGCGAACGAGCCACTATCAGCCAACGAATCCAATAACTCCCCGAGACCGGAACCCTCAGAACTCGATGTCGATGATCACGACGAGCATAACTCCAACACCGAACTAAGCTGGCCTATAGACAGACCCGTGATTAAAACCGAATGCTTAGACAATGATGGCGATGGCAGTAACGAGGAAAGCCAAGATTCCTGCTTATCTTGGTGCCAGAGGAACACGCTAAGCAAATATGAGAACGAGGTGAGCGAAAGGAAACCGACGAAATTAGCGATTCAAACGGGAAAGACTTATACAGAAGAAGACGATGATCGGCTATTCTTCCTATCGCTGATAGGTGACTTTAAAAAAGTGCCCGACGCAATGAAACTCCAGACCAAGCTAAATATTTTGAAGGTTATCCAAGCGGGACAGTGCTCTAACGGACTACAGTATTAGACATATGTAAAATAGGGCTCAAAAACACCGACGAGGTGCTACAGATCGATTTTTTGGAGTTAATGAAACTTTTTTGTTTCGTCTTCAATTCAGAAACACGATTGGTGAAAAAGCTGTGTTTTATAAAAGCACACATTTCCAACTTTTGATCAATTTGATCTTATTGATGAATTTGAAACAATTTGATCTTTGATTTGGCGCGATTCTTATGATTAGTTAGTTAGATACTTATGTGTATCTTGATTATGTTTTTTATAATCGATAGGTACCTCTTTTAGTTAACACGTAATGTACAAAAGTTGTGTATCAGATAAAATAAAACCGTCATCCGTTTCACACCGCCGCCGCCGCCGTCCCTCTCATTTTGGGCACCTTTTTTTTTTTTATCCCAGGAAAATCCTTTATGGATACCACTGGCCCGGGGGGGCAAGTGGTTATGTGAGAATCTCCACTAGATTGGTGGCCTACCCACTAAAAACCTGGGGTGTTCCTTCGGATTGTTTTGGAAGGGGTCACGGGAACGCTTTTGCACACATCCGTAACTTTTACACACATCCGTAACTCATTTTGGGCACCTAGGGTAACCTCAACCCTCTGCTTGTGCCCAAAGGAAAGTTTTTGTATGAAATCAAGTTACACTGAAGGTCTCCTTGATAATCAAATACTAGAGCCTACTGTTTCTCTCAGTTGTGTAAAAATCTAACTTGTATCTTGTGTCAACGCGATCAAAAGATATGACATAACGCAAAACGTAAACGTTTACGTTAACGTTTTGCGATTTAAAAGTACCCATGCAAACTTTAATGATTCTAGGTCCTAGAATCATTAAAGTTTGCTAGAAGCAATGTCTTACAGCACATGTAATGGAAGAATCTGAAATTCGAAAATGATGTAATTTAATAACAAAAAAAAGCAAATTTTCTATTACCAACTTATGATTTGCGGTTCCAAAGTTTGTCCTTTTATGATAGCATAGTTGATTAAGTCTTCGATGGTCGAACTATTGAACTTATATGCTCAAAAAAATGTAGGTACCTACAATTACAGTAACTATATACAAAGGAAGCAGTCGGGTTAATTAAATAGGTACTAACGGTTCAAACTTATATACCTCATCTACAAGTTTGTACGAACCCTTTTGGTGCGCGAGTCCAACTCGCACTTGGCCGATTTTACATTGCGTGATTTCCAAATAAGAACGTAAAATAGCGAGGTGGTATTTTTATATAGGACTGAAACGCCCACGACTTCGTTCTCGGAATTACTTACAATACTTCTTAGTGCGCCCCTACATAGCAAGTGGAAGCTAGCCAGATTATTTCAAGTCTCTACGACTAATGGTTTGGGCTGTGCGTTGATTGTCAGTCAGTCAGCCAGATACACAATGATCTTAGACTCTATATTTAGACTTTACTCATTTTGTAAGATTTGTAAATAAATAATTCGGTATAAGACCTTGCAGTTGTATTATTTTCTGTAAATTTCGCTCCAAAAAAATCTAAAATTTTGAGGTATAGAAACAATTTCATTCTCACCAGTGTTTTATTTTTTTAAATTTGAATTACTCTAGCCGGTACGAGTAGAACCTTTTTGGTGGCTTTACTTCTTACAGCTCGTATCAATACCGCACGTGTGCTGCATATCTGAAAAAAAAACGGTCTCTATTTCAGACTTCTGGTAACTAAATAGATCGTTAGACGTTTTGAAACGTGGCTGATATGGGAACCAAAATATTATCCGAGGACATACATTTCACAAACGCCATCTATTCCAAATATGGAAACTAGAGGATCGAATACCCAGCTACCGAAGTCCGACACCTAACTGTAGTTCGCTACGTTCCGTTGTCATCGCGGTGCGCGGGAGTATCGTAGACCTCATATTTGCTCAGGTAATGCCCAGGCAAGCCGCCTAGTCAAAATTTCCTATTTCAAAGAAAAGGATATTAATACATATTTTTTTAATTTAGACATACTTATCACACAATACTACACTCAAATACAGTACCTACCTACAGACATCTATTATTCATCACACGAATGTTTGTCCTGGGTGGGAATCGAAACCACAACCTAAGCTACAGCGTAGAAGGCAGAGGTACCAACCATCAACTGAGCTGTGAGACTTGTTATATTAAAATAGTCTTTCAGACTACAAAGTTGGACAGTTGAAGTTTTAGTGTTTTATTTATATTGCCGCTAAAGATACATAAATAAAAATCTAGAGATAATAATTTCACTAATTCTCCTACTAAGGTTGCTTGGAAGAAATCGTTTTAGCGATAAGGCCAATTGTACTTATACACTGTTACCTAGATTTGACTGTTCGATGTAATTTTATGTAAGTATCAAGTAACCATAAAGCGTTAATTTTGTGAAAGTAATAAGTACCTTAAAGCGTAATTCTATTCAATTCTGTTCGACAATACCCAGCTAGATAAGACAAGGAACATGATTTTGCCTTGAAATGTGGGTCGGAAGCCTCGGTGTGCGTGACTTCCAAGTTAAGATAAGGCCGAAGGAGGAAGCGCTCCTCAACCGGATTCCTCGATAAATTGAGGAACTGGCTATCTTACCTCTAAATCCCGGAACACAACTATTTAAGAATTGATGCTATGGCGACAGAATTAGATGGTAGCTAGCCAGGCGGACTTAAGCAAAGCCCTACATCCACCAAAGCACAATATTGTACTCCCCTGGGGATCAAACCCGGGATGTCTGGATCTGAAACCAGCTGGCGAACCACTATATAGGTGGTTTCTCAGCAGGTTTTTAGAAACGAGCGCTGAACGAATCATCTTACATTCCTTTGGATCCTTGCACAACGTGTAGTCATGGCGCCACGAGTTGATCATATTCATGTGGTTCGGTATCTTGGGAAGGAAGCAAAAGCCTCGGTCCACGCCATCTTTCTTTATAGTCGCCACTACGCCAAGCGCCAACCCGCCCAGCAAGACGCCGTGCTTGTTTCCCACATAGGCCGCGAATATAGGCCCGCATGCTAAACCACCTGGGGATACCGAGAATAAAATCATTATCATCATCTAACCACCAGATGAGGTCGGAGCAACATGCTCTATTCTTCTCTATCACTGCTCACTCCTTTCTTGCCCATAATTAACCTTATATAAAGCTGGATTACGATTGACTCACTCACTCAGGCGTTCAGGTGAAAGTCGAAAAGTCCAAAAGGCCAAAATTCCAAAAAAAGTCCAAAGTCCAAAAGGCCAAAAAAAGTCCAAAAAAAAAAGCCCGACTAACGCGTTACTAATATAAATACACAAGGTTACATAAAATCTTCAAACGTTCCCATAAAATAAGTTGAGTATGTAATGTTACACATGAGGCTTACATAATTTACGAGTACCTATGTAGGTACTGTTTTATATGGCTTATTATCTAAATACTTAATTATTGTCATAATCTTTTGCTTTTACTATGTATTTTCGTTTCTCATCTCGTTTGGTAGTTTCACTGTTTCCTATCCTGTCTACCTTTATTTTGTCATGTAGCGAACGTTGCATACATTTTAATAGTGTTCATTTTGTTGGCTCTGAATACTTCAGTTCTGTGTGGAGACTATTTGAGGCTCTTTTGATTCTTGTGTGTACAAAGCTGTTAGTCTTCGTAAGATAAATAAATAAATAAAAAGGCTACACTTACTATGGGCTTTGTTTGATCGGTCGTAGGGAACGGGTTTGTTTTTGGGTTGGACTTACCAAGAAAATAGTTCAATTTGTCATCTTTTTTTCTCGCGTGCAATGCTCCATTGGCCACCGCCGCAAAGATAGCGCCCATCATGCCAAGAGGAACAATGTGCATCGCGTATCTAGACAAAGCAAGAGGTTTATCTCCGAAGGGAATTAATCTGAAGCCTAACGAGACATTATTCAATTCAATTTCGGCACTGGTAACCTGTAATAATAGTAATTGTCAACTCCATCTAGGCATTGACAGCTGAACTTAATCACGTATCTGTGATTGAGCTGATCATTTCTAATATTGTATTATTGAATTTCGGCACTGGTAACCTGTAATAATAGTAATTGTCAACTCCATCTAGGCATTGACAGCTGAACTTAATCACGTATCTGTGATTGAGCTGATCATTTCTAATATTGTATTGATTGCTTACTATCTAGTACCGAACATCCCTAACAGATGGCGGTGATCTAGCCTATATAAACGGTTGTCATGCCAAATGCGGCCTCTTCCAGGTCCGCGCAAAGCTGTCGCCCTTCAGGTTCAGAACCAGGCCAGCGTATTGTCCTTTGTCCTTATTGTCCACAAAAAAAAAAGTTCCTTGTCTTTTTCCAATCCATAAACTGCAACTGCGCGGTACTACAACTTACCGAATAAAGCCTTTGTCTGACTTACAGAATCTTTTCGTTCACAAACTTATTATCTAGGTATTTGGTGTGATCTACCCCGGGCAACGGAATCTCTGGCTTTCGTTAGTCTGTACAGCTGGGTGATCACAACACTGGTGGCAGGACGTGTAAAGGTCTGGCTAGCGACCACCTTCCTGCCGAAGCTTAGCTATTGACCTCTAGGCTTGACGGAGGCTCAAGGATGAGGTCTACGATGGAGCGAACTTTCCAGAAGCCACTGCCTCTCCCGCACAGGAGGATGGTCGCTAGACATGATCCTTTACAATTCCTACCACCAGTGTTGTGAGCAGATTCCGTTGTAGGGTAGACCACTAGGAGGTAGATCACATCCACCCACAAACTGGCTAGTCTTACCGCTTCAGCACGTTTCCAAGGCCCACAGCATGGGAGTACATTATCACATCATAAGTCCCGATCACCATGCCGGAAATCACCCCGTAACGCGTCGTCACCATCATCTAAAAAAATAGATATTACTGGACATTTTACACAACGCCATCTAGACCCAAACAAAGCGCAGCTTGTAACTAATAAATACCTTCCAAAACAGTTTAACGTTTTATTCTTTTTGTGTAGGTATTCTAGTGTGATACATATATTATTCATCCTCTCTACATGAAAAAACCATAGCTTAGCATTCCATTCTCAAACTTTCGCACTACACCGCTCTCTCGCTCGTATAGAGAAATTATTTCTTATCCTAGTTTCTCCTTCGCTTTTACCCGGCCTTTCATGCTTTCAAACTGTTTTCCTTGGTGTCATACCTTTTTATCAATATCACATCCATCTGGGGTATCGTAATACCGGTAGTAATTTCTCGCTTCCTTATCGTCACATACACAGGACATTTTCCGATTTATTTATTTACATTTACACAAACTTTTGACTGTATCGGAAATAGGAAGCAAAATAGAACGTTGACCTCTTTCTTGACTTGACATCAAAGATAATGCAACACTACGCTTGACATGGCACGTTCGTGTCTGACATTTTTGCTGTCAAATACTTAGGTACCAAAAAGTTTTTAATCAAGAAAAACTGGAAAATGTTAACACAGGAGTAGGTATGCAAGGGTGCGAATAAAAATCGAGATGCAAAACAGTATTCATTCTGAGAAAAGTTGTATAAAACTCCAGATGATATAACAGAAGGTCTGCGATGACAAGAAGATTTATGTATCAGCAGTGGTAGGACCTTTAAAGGTCCGCCTGGCTAGCGATCACCCTCTTGCCAAAGTCCGGCGCCAAGCAGTCCGCTGTGTTCCGTCGTTGCGTGGAAGTGCCATTTCCTTTACCTCCCTTGTAGACTCATCTTCGCCCAAGTAATGACCATGCAAGCGCAAGTGCAAGCACGCATGTGAAATAAAAAAAATGGTCTAAAGAGTTGCTAATCTTACTTAGAATTGAAAATCCTGCCCCTTTAAAGGGCAATGTAGCTTTCAGTAATGTAACCCTAACAACCAGCTATCAGCAGCCCCGCCAACTAAAGGGGTTTGCATTTTTCTTTCAGCATTGAAAACCCTGCGGCCGCTGTCTTCACTCCTGGACTTGGTTAGACCACCACCAGATCGAGGCTCTACGGTCGAAGTTCACTCCACGCCTTTCGGATGCGAAGTAAGAACGTAGACTTTTTAGTGACAAATACACATTCTAACTTTATTTTGATTGCTACCAATACTTTTGCTTGTAAAAAGTTGAACCTACAGCTAGTTAAGAACAAAAATAAAAAATACAGCTCATGGTTACCTCTTCCAGGTCTTTTTAAATGCTGTCACAAGAGGCTCCATCTGTGGGGTGGTGGGTAAACGACCATCGCTCCTGCTAACGGATGCGGCGACAGCCTTGGGGTCTGAAGGTGGACCCGTCTTCACCGAAGGGCCCACGTAAGTGTTACTTTTATTTGGTCGCAGAGAACAACATACAACTTTGATATCGTTTGACCTGAGGAAAGTTGACAACAACAGTGCCTTGAATACAATTTTTTTATAAATGATGGGTCAGCTCTTGACTTGTCTAGTTCTTGTCCAAAACATCAGAGATGAGATCTAGGATAGCGCAAGCTTTTCCAGAAAGCACTGGCTCTCCCGCACACCGAAGGTTCACGGCAAACCATTTGGTGCCGGGCTTGCGCATGAGGATTAGTCGCTAGCCAGATGGACTTTTACAGGACGGTAGACGTCAGTGTTGGGATCATTCAGCCATACGCGCTAGCAAAAGACAGCGTTTCCATTGCCCGGATTATACCAAAGAGGTTGATAACACCTGCCCTTCCAATTCACCCTGCGGATGCTGTAAACGCCGACTAAGGGAACGTCAGGGAACATCAGAAGACTTATTCTGATGAGAGCCAAAACAGAGCAGCACCTGACTTCTGTCTAACACATTAACTGCGATCATAAATCCGCCTGCTAAGAGTATTTTATGGTTTTTGACTTTCTGTCCAGCATTGGAAATTAACGGGCTGTTTGATAATCCTACATAGGCCAATATTCTAAAAGATTAAGCAGAGATTTTCTGTCTACGATTGGTTTAAATCTCTGTATAACAGGGACCACTTGAGCGGCTTTCTGGAATATGGGTCCTAGTTAACTTTGCCTCACCACTGTTCCAGCAAGGAGTTGATAGGCACAGTTGTGTGCAGCGTGTCGTGGTGGCGAGGGGAATGGGTCGGCCTGACGCTCACAGCGCCGCTGGTGTCTGTGCTGTCGGCGAAGCTGAAGGTCGCTGCTGCACCTGCCAGGCCGATAGCTGACCATCCACATCAGGGGATACTGGGTAAGACCGTGCGACTATAATACTAGTAGTTCGCACCGAACTACTCTCGTGATGTCTGGTTTGTGACAGAGATCATTTCTCAAATAGAACGTAATTAACAAACGATAAAAACGTGCTTTCATTACACCTTTCTCACCATACTTAAGCACTTTTATCTCGAACTCTCTTTATTCACCTGAGTGTTCGAGGCTCTCTCTTGTTGCTAACGTAATGTATCCTTACTAACATGAAAAAAAGGAAAGGCGTTTTGAAAAGTGCTCTCAAAAATGTTGACTTAGTAGTTGTGTTTTAAAAATCTAACCCTCCAGCCCACGGATATCGTAAAATCACCCAAAAAGGCAGCAGCTTTTTTCTTTGTGTAAACAAAACTTTTACTGTGAGCACCAATCTGTCTGCTTAGCGTGGTGGCTATAATGGCCGTAACGTACCGTATTGAGTGAATAACAATAGATAAAATAGACCAGTTTTGAAATTTCCTCTCTTTAAGATAAAAGAGGGCAAAAATAATAAGAGGGCATAGGATGATCATAAGGTCTTGTAAGTACTAGACCTGATGATCATCCTTTGCCCTCTTCATCTTAAAAACCACCCCTAATAAGGGCAAAATAAACTAATTTTGAAATCAGTCTCAACCCCTATTTCATGCTTTAACATATTTTCAAGACTTCAATTTTATTTACCCCTTTCGCAACCCTTAATGTAAATACAGGGGTGGTATCAGCAAATCAAAAGAAAGTTAATTGTGAAGTTAATCCCTTTTAACAGTCTATCCTACAAGACATATCAAGCGTTTTAACCCCTTAACGCGCCCCTTTATTACAAAAACCACCCCTAATAAAAAGTAAAATATATATTTTATGAATGTGCAGTCGATACTCTTTCAAATGACACCCCACAAGTCAAAACTCATCTCGTCTCACTTAACATCCCTATTTCTCAAAAAATACCCTAGTGTCAAAAAAATCCTCAAACCGATTGATGAGTATTAATATAATTTCTGCATGTACAAAATGTTGAATTGATCGAATCAACGATTCAAAAGATATAGGTGAAAAATTGTATTTATTTTTACCACAATATCTCAAAAACTACCACATTTATCATAAATCCCCCGCGACAATCAAATTCTATTTACTCTGTTCAGTTTAAATTTCATAAAAATCGAATAATCCGTTCGAGAGTTATGCCGTCACAAACATTGCCACATACATGCATACATACAGTGCCGGATGTTGGGAGATCTCGTTCGCTTTGCTCACTCGATCAATTATATCAATGGGATGTATACCTATGATTTCATCGTGGTGTTTCGAAATAACACCATCATAATGTGGTAAATATCAAAAAAAGAATACTTATAGACTTAGAAAGTATGTTTGGATGTACACCGAATTCGTCATGGGTAATCAACCTTTAAGTTGTAAAAAAAGCAAAAAGGTACCAAACAAAGAAACAAACAGACACTTGCGATTTTATTATAGGTATTGCATGGAAGTGTAGTTTTGCTGTGGTAGTAGCGGTTTAAGAATCAACTGTTCTAAATCAGCCCGCAGTTGTCGTCTGACTGAGGAATGTCACCAGAAGAAGCTGGTTCTGCTTCTGGCAGCTTGTTTTAGAGTGTTACCTAACACCTTTACTGTGCTCACAAAACCGCCTGCCAAGCATGGTGTCAACATGATAGATAATTAACAGCAAAAACTAAATAAGTATGTCGGTACACTGATAGCTGTCATATAGCTAATATTATTTCAACATGGTACTTCTATTACCTATCTTAGGTATATTTAGATATATGCTTTACTGTTACGCAAACAATTATAAATCCTTACACTAGAAAAAATCTAGACGCGTACGAGTAGGAGTGCAGAAAGTTAACGGTCGAATTTCAACTGGTTTGTAGGGTCAATTCCTATCCAGGACAAATATCGAAAAGTTATACAGTTTTCGTGTTATGTATAGTATCGTTCCCATTCCTTTGCTTAGTTTTGAGGCTAGGTGGCGTTGCATAAAATGTCTAGTAATCATTATTTATTTAAAAAAAAAAACAAAATAAATCATTGTTATTTATGGATACAGTGTCCGGGGTGATTCCTTGGTCCGCATTTTTGATCTGTTCATGTTAAGATATATCAAATAAAGTTTATTATATATTTCAGATGTGATAGACAAGACTACGGTTTTGGTGCGCTGCGGGGTTGCGTGGGGTGCAGGGGTATATATCGGCAGGGGGTACGTGGTCACATGCGCACACGTTGTCAAGAATGTAAGTAAAAACACCATGATCTTCTGCATTTCAAACATTATAAACGGGTATTCATATTAAGGTACAACTGTTTGAAGGAGAATAGTACTCCGATAGTTGCATGCGCCCTCATCACGGATATATTACAATACAAGGGTATTTAAACATTATTTACAAATTTACCTCATCGGAACCAGACCAGTACCATACTGCATGACGCCGTAGCAAAAAAATATTGTTGTTGTGTTCCGGCATTTAGAGTTACTTGTAAAATAGCCAGTTTGTCATTCTGTTGAGGAATCCGCGTGAGTGCATAGCATGACACCAAAGTCAAAATAGAAAAAAATGATTTGCTGGCATAAATAAGAGCTGCCTCTTTATCTTTACCTATCTCATCATTGGTTACACCCAAAATTTAACCAGCACCTAGCAACTAACTTATTATTTGATTGGTGATAGCCAAGCGTTTGATCACTTGAAAAACTAGTACCTAAAGATGTGGCGTCAGATGGAGTCCGGTGGTGGATACGGTGTAAGGGTAAGGGGTAGGTCATAAATATCGTGTGCACATTCGCCAAAGCATGGAGTTAATAGAATACTGATAGTCTGGGTTCATTCTCTATTTCCAGTACGCGATCAGCAAAGTATCGGTGTACTGTCAAGGTGTTAAAGAGACAGCAATAGTGCGGTACAAAACGGCAGACGACAAGGCGTATGACTTGGCCCTGATTTACACCAACCCAGAGCAATGGCAGCATCTAAAGCCGGCTGTGTTCTCAGACAATCATGCGGAGAAAGGTGAGAAAGTGCTTAGGGCTTGGTCCAAACTTTGAGTTAGCATCAACGCTAAATAAGTGTCACCTAAGCCCCAAAGTCCTGCTCCGGTGTTTCAAGGAATGAGCTGGCTGGGGTAGGGTGAGTTAATACTACGGGGGACAATGCACCCCACAGTGGGATGTTAGTGCAGGCCTCGATCACTCCTAACCAGTATAAGCATAGATACTAGGACCATTCACCTCAGTGTCGTAACGTGGAATAATTGTTTCTAACATATCCAATTATTCAACAGGAGAGTCAGTACTAGCAGCTGGCTATCCTTACTTCAACGAGACCAATCTAGAGTCCTTACAGCCTACGGTCACAACGGGTCACGTCAACAACACTTCACCGTCCATGATACAGACCTCGTGCTGTGTGCAGTCCGGCTTCAGGTACGTAGTCTGGTACTTGATAATATGCAGTCCTTAAAACTAACAGTCGCAACGGGACACGTTAACTTCACCTTTCATGATACAGATCTCGTGCTGCGTGCAGTCCGGCTTCAGGTATGCAGTCTGGTACTTTATAATATGCAGTGCTTAAAAGTAACAGCCGTCACGGGACAAAAGGTATGTTTAATGGAAGGTGAAGTTAACCCTTCACCTTCCATTAAACAGACCTCGTGCTTTGTGCTTCGCGTACGCAGTCTGGGACTTGATAGTATGCAATCTTGTAATGTCCTTCTGCCGTTATTCCTCGCCTCACTTTTCAACCACGATGTAACATTTTTGCTCACCACACCAGCAGTGCTGGTCTGGTGTTACCATGCTACTAGGAATATATCTCTATACAAAGTTCCTATAGTCAAAACTTTGTCATCTTCATCACTGGTCTTCAACACCTCTATCTTTTCAACGAGGTGCGGGTAAGAAACGAGCCTTGGGATTATCTCTGGCATTAACTTCAGCAGCGACGACCGCTGAGTCGCTTGGTTTTGCTTCGAAAGACTTTAGCATATATGCTGGCCTTGGTGACTTTCAGACGTTGGTTTCTTCGAAGTTTGGAGTGTGTAATAATTGTAGAGTTAGTTGTTAGAAGGTTATACGCAAAAATATGACTTACATTGATGTGCTATGGCAATATGCGGGGAGTCACTGGAAGAAGTTTTAACAACATCCCAGGGCCTTCCTTAGCATCGAGGCCGGCCACCGGGGGGGTTTTAGTGAGTCGTCGGAGTCCCGTAAACCTCACATAAACTCATCGCACCCTCAATGCGGTGGGGTATCTTGTTAAAGATTTCCCCCTCGAGAAGAAAAAAAAAAAAAAAAGGTAAATCAAAGACAGGATTTAACTAATTACGAATTATACCAGAAACTTTAATTAATAATAAATAAACGAGATGACGCTGAGTGAAAATAAAATGACTGATTTAATTACGTTTTGTGCAGCGGAGGCCCAATATACAGGATAGCGAAGTCCAATCGTGTGGAGGTTCTAGGAATCATCGTGTGCAACGCGAAGACACAAACCGGCGCGTGCTACCCTTACATCAACATGGCGGTACCGGTTCATGTGTTCAGGCATTTGCTGCAGGAGTTTATCAACAATAAAGGTACCTAGCATGATAATATTAATATTTCTCCTCATATATTTTTTATTTTTTTATTGTACGACGGGTACTAACACTTGGCCTTCATCTCACCTGGATGCAAGATGAGATAAGGCCGGAGGTGGAGGCGCACTTCACGGTCTAGTATTAGTAGTCCGATGATTTAGTCCGGTGATCGGACTGATGAGCAGATATATACATATGATACAGCCAAAACATGTGAATAAATTCAGTCTTACCCTATCGTAAAAGCCGACTTAGTGATCTTTTTTTTTTGTTTGACGGGTAAACACTTGGCCTTCATCTCACCTGGATGCAAGATGAGATAAGGCCGAAGGTGGTGGCGTAATTCACCCGGAATCCTCAACAAACTGAGGAACTGGCTCTCTTACCTCCATATGCCGGAACACGACAATTGAATTGTTGTTATGGCGGCAGAATTAGGTAAGATGGTGGTAACTAGCCAGGCGGACTTAAACAAAGTCCTGCCACCAACCAAACCAAGCACAATACATTGTACTCCCCATGGGCATCGAACCCGAGACGTCTGGATCTGAAATCGGTGGGTTGAACCACTAGACCACAGAGGCGGTGAACACAAAACTGATTGCATGTTTAAAGATAATACAGTTAGAATAAAAATCTAGGAGCAGGTAAACTTACAAAGTTAAAAGGCAAAGTGATGCTCTACTCTATACCCCATCATGTAGGTACTTAACTAATGACATGTCGTAATTGTAGATTAACTGCAGACAATATACAAAAAAAAAACAATTCACTTGTTTTCTAAAACTAGGTTCTTAATGTATATGTAATAATTATATATATAAATATATACATAGATATATTACCTTAACAAAAAGATTCATAAAGTAAGCTTAAAACTAACTAAAATAATTTACTCCAAACATAATAGTAACAACAAATTGATTTGATTTTGATTTGAAGCATTAAGTAAACTGTAACTTAATCTGATGTTTATATACTAACTGTAGGTTGGTATGTTGACAAGTCTCATCATGCTGTTTAGGACTAACTAAGCTTATAATAAGTTATTATGACCTAGAGATGATGTAATGAACATGTATGATACGATAATCACAAAGTTATCACCATATTGCCCGCAGCTTCTCCCGCGTGGCACCAAGATATAACTAATCTGTGTTCTTCCCCATAGGACACACTATATCCATGCCAAATTTCATTATGATCCGTGCAGCGGTTTATGGTATATGGGAACAAACAAACAGAGTTACTTTTGAATTTTTAATTTTCTAAAATGTCAGTTGAAAAATAAAATAGTGGTTGCCCAATTGTTTTCACATCATATATTTTACTTTATTGTAAACCAATATAAAACAAACAATTAAAAATAACAGTAAATATCTAGTACATTGGGCTTAGAGCGATCTCTATAAGTCAACTTATGGATAGATCTTATCGATCTTATTTTATCATATGATTTCAGATGAAAGCAAGCTCAGCGCAATCGAGATCAACAAAGAGACGGTCCAGTCCCAGTGGAGGCTGCTACCGTATCGATCCAAGATATGACATTCATCGCCCCTATTTTATCTTATAGTTATTGATCTGTGCTGTACTGAGACGTACTGAGTACTGAGGCTCAAGGGATCTATGGCATTACCACGGGTGTTGTAGTAAAATCGTGTGTAACTACAATAGTTTTCCAAAGAGTAGGGTGAAGATTCCGTGCCAGATCGGCATTATTCGACTTCAATAGCTACTATTTCTTATTCTGTGCTATTTAGTTCGTGACCATCCGCTAGGGGCGCTGATCAAGTTTTTATACGTTTCACTCTGTCCTTACTAGCGACAAACAACTTGTATTGTTTTCTCTATTGATACCTATTTATCCACCAAGGATAAGCGATGGACTTGCAACCTGTTAATTGAATGCTAGCTACTTGCAACGGGCTTGCCGTTTGTACGTAATGTTAAGACGTGCCTCTGACTGACTGTCTCTGAGATTGTGATCCCTAAGAACCCGACCTATGTTTGTTGATTCCACATGGAGACGGATCAAATAGGCAGTCCACCTGATGTTAAGCGGAACTCTTGTCTATCTTAAGCCTTACTGCGTAGGTCCAAAATAAACAACCTACCAACCTACGCGACACTGCATTGCGACCGTCGAATTGTTGCATAAGGGTATTGAGCTCTGTGTGCTCGTAATTTCACCGGCAACCATAACCTTAAAACCGAAACACAGCCATGCTGCTTGGCGGCTGAAATAGGTATGGTGGTAGGTAATACTTCCCCGGACGAGCCCTCTCATAAGGAACTCTACTACTACTATTTTTGATGATGTAGATGATGACATGAACAAAGTTATCAAAAAAATTAAGAAAGAAGAGAAGAGAAATCCGTTTAAAAATAAAGGAAGAGTTTACAGTTAAGCTGCAAATTAGTTCTAAATCTAATTTCGAAAGAGCTTCACGTTTTAGTTTCTGAATGTATAACAGGTAGGTATTTGAACTATTTTTTTTTTATTCTATCTCAGGCACCAGTCCCTCACTAAACAGGTTCAATGTCACCTGAGTCAATTTTATATATAATGTATAAAATTGATTGTTGTTATTACCTACCTACTATTAAGGACCTGTTTGTGTGAGAGACACTAAATATTTATTTATTGTCTCTCACACAATAATCATATCACACAATAATCGTATTTATGATTATTTGAGAATTAGAACTTATAAGTATCTGAAAATTATATTTTTTTAGATAAATGATGGGTTATGCGACGTCTATCGTATATGGGTTCCGAAGTCCTAAGTTAGTACGACAAGGTTTTAGTGCGAAGAATGACCGTGTGCGTGTTAAAATATTACCTATGTCAAATAAATAACATGCAGGTTTAAAACACCAATCATTATTACAGAATTATCTGTGCTATAGATCTTATTTTGGGTACCTCATGTAACTTTTTTTAGATAAATTAGCTAGCTCTAGACTTGTCTAGCTCTAGAGCAGAGCAAGGATGAGGGATACGAAGGAGGAAGAACTGGCTCTCCCGCGCACTGACGAATCACGGCAAATCGAAGGAGTGGTCGCTAGCCAGGTGGCCACGATTAGCCGTAGCTGGTTAGACCACTAGGAAATAGACACCTACCACACACCTAGGTGTTTTATCTCTGTTCTTTTTAAGGAGAATAAAATTCCTGGCAGTAAACTTCAACTTCAACTTCTTTGTTATGGCGTGCAACCGTTTTATCGTCTCTGCCAGTGTCGAGTATTGTAAGTGTCATAAACAAAAAAGGGTGTTAATTGTTTAACACACAAATAATAACAATTTAATGTGAATATTGACGATAATTACGTCACAGATGATTAAGATTGATTGATTGCCGCTATGGCTTTTACGTGGTTAATTATTTACTAAGTACGTTGTATTGTGATAAAACAGTGATTTTAAATGTGTTGACGACTGAATTTTATATTTTATAAACTTTTCTTTACATGAAGCTTTTGTTTTTTTTTTTCTACATAATGCTTGAAAATGGAACTAATTCTTCTAATACTCCTTATTTTTAACAGACCTTTTTAAATTTTCTGTGGTCATAAAGTTGACTTGATAGAAGAACCTTGTTACAAATTGTTATTATTTATCTAAGATCCAATTTTAGAAGTGAATAAAGCTTACAAATGGCTCGCAAGGGACAAGTTTCTATCCAAGACAACATAGATACTAACGAGGAATTCGAAGCGTACCTACAAGCGCATGGCCATCAGCTCATATGTAAGTTACATACGAGAGTATTCATTGGAACTACTTTCGCCACCTGGGTCCGTGATAAGGTGTGATCTTACTTTATAAAAAAATAACCGCATCTGTGGTCTACTGTGGACCAGAAGCGGTTAAATTGTTTACTACTAGACACTAGTGGTTCACTCACTGGTGTCAGATCCAGAGGTCCCGGGTTCGATCCCCAAGGGGAGTACAATCCTGGTACAAGCCTGGCTAGCTATAGCTACCACCATCTTACCTAATTCTGTCGCCATAACAACAATTCTTAAATTGTTGTGTTCCAGCAATTTAGATGTAAGATAGCCAGTTACTCGGTTTGTTGAGGATTCCGGGTGAAGTGCGATTCCACCTTCGGCATCATGATTTGAAAATCAGGCGAGATGAAGGCCAAGCATCCCTGTCGTACAATACAAAAAAAAAACTCGTGTAGGTACGTACACAACCGTATATTGGTATGTATGAGTGACTGACTGACGATATCTCCGTTACAATAGATACCTAGGCAAAGTACAAAATAAAACTGTGCTATACTGACGTTGTTTTTTTTTATACTTGAGAGGGTTTAATCAAATTGATTATGTTACCCTCGAAATAACAACTTAAAATACAAAATAAAAATCACTGATCTCCTGCGCTTAATACTTTTAGTAACAAATTTTACCAACGTTTTGGCTTCATCCGATAAGTTTATCATTGATCCAATTTTATTAGTCAGTTAGGTATAAACTATTGAAAGTTTAGGTTAGGTAAGTTTACATGCTATTCTGAAAGCAGGTTCTCTTTTTGCTCGCTTTTTTTAAGCGCTTCCCCGTTACGTCAAAGTTGCAAGTGCACTTCACCCGGAATCCTCAACAGACTGAGGAACTATCTTACATCTAAAAGCTTAGAATAGGTTGTCAACCGAAATCTCGGATACAAAAGGGGCTTCACCACGAGCGTAAATACGTGACGTAGTAGGCAACTATCCGTTGACAAATTTCACGTTGTTCAATCAAAATACCACAAATGGGTACCTAGCTAAATACTATGGGATCCGATGACATTATATTTTCGTGGTAAGGCTCCTGTTGACCAGAACCTGAAATGTAGTTTGGACAACATTCACATATCCTTTATATATATTATTATCCTAAGGGGCTTATCCTTTACTAGCGTGTGTCGTCCAGGTCTGGAAGTTTACTCTGAGTTCTGCGGCTTCTGCTTGGCTACAGGAAACGCGATCAGGAAGGGTAAACTGGAGATTGGCCAGGAGAAAATCGCCATGGTCAAGGTTAGTTCGTGGAATGAAATGAAATAAAAACTCTTTGTTGTAGCACTTTCAACTAGGTACTCCTAAAATGCTGGGTGATTGTGTTGGATTTATTCACAATCGGACTCGGTAGTTGGTGCTGAGATCGCTACGGGGATATGGGAACGAAATCCCGGGCGATCTACAAGTATTACTTATTATTGGGTGGTGATTTCAGGCTGCCTCGGATAACGTGGATGTTCTGTCGAGATTCAAGAATAAAAGCGAACCTGTGTTTCTCTTCATACTGGTTATTATTTTAAGTTCTAATCTCACTTACCCCGTCTTACAAATAGCGTGCATTTAATTAAACGAGAGATACCTATATACTTATGAAATGTTTTTGGTAAAGGAGGAAAAACATTAATATATCACAAAACATACATAGGTACTCACGTGGGTAGGTATAATCCAAGATGTTATTGTTTTCTCACAATTCTTGTCTATTTTTAACGTACCTATGTATTAATTTACGTTGCTTTTTTGGTGTTCTTATTGTAGCTATAATACTAAATAGTATTAATAGAGTGGACGACACTGCGTGTTACTTTCCACCCATGGTTTTTTTTTTCATTGTACGACGGGTAAGCACTTGGTTTTCATCACACCTGGTTACAAGTTGAGATAAGGCCGAAGGTGGAAGCGCACTTCACCCGAAATCTTCAACAAACTGAGGAACTGGCTATCTTACCTCTATAAATGACAGAAAATAACTTTTTTTAAAGAATTGTTATTATGGTGACATAATTAGGTAAGATGGTGGTAGCTAGCCAGGCAGACTTAAACAAAATCCTACCATCAACCAAAAATGGTGGAAATAATTGAAGTGAAATGTAATTATTTGTGCCATATCCATATCTAAGACTTGAGAATATCAATATTATTCATAGACATGTAATGAATCTAATGGGGCAAGACATTATTGAAGTAAACTTGAGTAGATTGGTTCTAGCTGCAGATATACTAAGGATGTTTGCCTGCAATTAAGTATGTTTTCCTTATAGAAAGGCAAGCTAACCCGCGCTATGTTCGGTGCAAACGGTATAGAGCTGTGTCGCGTTATAGAAGAGGAGCTTGGTCTGATGCAGCAAGAGCTAAAAACAGGAATCCAGAGACCGAAACTGCCCATCGATCAGATGTTGCCGGAAGAATCTGTGAGTCACCAGTCAAAGTCAAAGTCAGTTTTATTAATTGTACGACGGGGAAGCGATTGGCTTTCACTGGTGTCAAGTTATAAGGTTGAAGGTGGACGCGCACGTCACCCGGAATCCTCAACAGTCTGAAGAACGCCTTATCTCTAAATGCCGGAAGAAAATTTAGAATTGTTGTTTTGGCGGCAGACTTAGGAAAGATGTGAGAGAAAGATGGTAAGAAAGAGGTTATCCAAGCACAATATTGTATCTCCCGGAGATCGATCCCGGGACCTCTGAACCTGGTACCGGTCGGTGGGCGAACCACTAGGCCACAGAGGCGGTAAAAGTCTAATGCGTTTGTTAAAAAAAATCTTAATGAACATTAAGATTTTTTAGGATCATTTTAAAACGTTAGTTCCTGTTCGGAATCGCGACAAGCGACAAGGCAAAAACTACGGACAAGTCAGTTTTTTGATGATTCATTCTATAGTTAGTTAAGTACAGACTTTTAAATGATTGAAATAACATTATAGTGTGAGAATTTTTATGTATCATCTTCTTATTTTATCTATTTTTCTGACGCTAGGGTAGAGAAGAGCCTGTAGCTGAAGAGTATTATTATATTTTATACCTCTTCGTGAGACTTTTGAGAGCCAATATATATTATACTGCAATACGCCTGCAAATGTCTTCTTCTGGTTATCTCTTAGCTAATTAGCTCTACGTTCGTTTTAAACCATGTGTTACCATGTAAGCCCTTGTTTTTTTCACAGCAACAGCCTATTACTGTCTACTGCTGGACAAAGCCTGCTCGAAAAGTGGAGAGAATTGCTATACCACCACAGAATCGCACATTGGCAGGTGGTTTGGTGATCGCAGTAACAGTCTTATATTGTAGAAGAAAGAAGCTGCTGCCATTCGACATGAGATATCTTAGTCACCTTTGGTTATAACTATCCAGGCTAAAATCCAAGCAGACCTGAAGCTTGAAGCGGAGCACCGCGAAGCGTCAGAACGGCTTAGAGTCCTGACTCTGGCGGCGCGCAAGAAGCGCGTCAGCGAGCGACTGGCGCGCCATGTCAGAAGACTCGACTTCATCCTGTTCTTTCCGCATTGCCACCAGGCGCATTACGATCTGTATGAGAAGTGGGATATGATCAGTGAGTGTGAACAATCCCGAAGAGTTTTACTGTATTCTATTATTATCATGGTGAGCTCTTTACCTTGAGACTTGCAAGAAAGATTAAGTGAGGTTTACGATGTAGCTACTTTTCCGAAATTCTGACGCTTGAAGCTCTTGACTCTTGCAGCTTTAAAACAGAATAGAAAAATAATAGGGGAGTAAACGTGATTTTTGCCTGTGGGTGTGGGTGTGGTGGTGTGTTTACTAGAAGATTTTTAAAAGCTCTTCTCTATATATTTGAAATCCACGTTTTATTTAAGACGGGGAAGCGCTTGGCCTCAATCTCAACTGCTGTTAAGTTATGATAGGTCGCAAGCGAAAGTGCACTTCACCCGGAATCCTCATGCGACTGGTAAAATGGCTAGTCGTGAAGATGACTGATAATCAACGCACAACCAGAAACCCTTGAAAGACTTGAAATGTTCAGGGTTTTTTTTTAAATTAAATATCGACCCATATGCTCTTGACCTCGAAACTTACACAGGCAAGTATGAGATCTACGATGGAGCGAGCCTACACAGAAGGTGCCTATTAACTCTCTTCTTGAAGACATAACTAATTTATTTATTGTATGATTGGTAAGAGCTTGGCCTTCATCTCACCAGATGTCAAGTTATGACACGGAAAGATGGAATGGCACTTCAGCCGGAATCCTCTACAGTATGAGGAACTGACCATCTTACCATTCTTACCTCTTATTGCCAGAACACAACTATTTAGATGCAAGACGGTGATCTAGCTACCACCAGGCGGGCTTAAACAAAGTCCTACCACCAACCAAACCAAGCACAATATTGTTCTCCCCTGGTGATCGAACTCGGGATCTCTGGATATGATGACTGGTGGCCAAACAACTTCACCATAAAGGCGGTTAAATTAAAAAAAAGGAATTGTTTGTCCATAGATGTCCAAATCGGAGCGAAGGACACCTTCATCCTCGACGAGAACGCCGTGAAAGAGGCTTTGTACATGAGCGATATCGACCCGAACGAGGCTTGTCTCCACGCCCTGATGAATGGAGAGTGCATGATCGTGCTGTTCAAGATGTTTGATACCGACGACCGGGACTTTGTCAGTGAGTGAGATCAAAGGATCAAAGGGTGCCTTCACAGCTCAGGTGGTAGTAGATGTGCCTCTGTGGTTTGTGGTTGGACCCAGGACAAACGGTGAAATTACGGGCACGCGAGGCACCTTTATGCTTCCAGTTGACGGGCGCAATGCAGTGCCGTGTAAGTCATGTTCTATGTGGATGTAACCTATACGCAGTAAGGCTTTGATAACTAAGCGAAAGGAGACGGAACAAGCAGCCCACCTGATATTGAGTGCATCTCTTTTCAAAAAAGACACGATGCACTTAACATCAGGTTGTTTGAGAACAAATTAAAAACATTTGCGTGATGAACAGATACAGATGTGACACCCGAGTGGTAGGTAGGTATATTGTATCGTATTTGTAAAAAAGTATTGGTGGTAAGATTTGGCTGTAGGTAGTAAAAAAAGCTTGTAATAAGGGAACTAGATTACGGTTATAAGACTTACTTTGTCTGTAAATACATACATACTTATCATATGCTACTACCAACTGAGCTTTGAGGCAGTGAGGCCTAAAATACATTACTTATCTTGTTTTGTTAGGTCTATCCATCTTTCATAGTAGGTACTCGAAACAAATGGAGCTACATATCAAAGGTGCAACCTATAAAAATAACTATGTTAAGTTTATTCTGAACGTATTTGACACACGGATAAAAAAAAATGTCTAAGATCTTTGTGCTTCTAAAGTATACTATACCTATTGAGTGCAAACCAACAGAATGTGTGTTACAGGTTAGATTCATTAACAAGCTGAATTTTCGCCAGGAAACGTGCCTTACGTGTGTTTCCTTCCTGTACCGATGAGCCCTCGTTTTGTGATCTATATCCAACTGTACCTACAAAATTTCATTTGAATCAGACGTGCCATCTTGAAATGAACAAGAAATGCTTGTATGGCAGCGCGGTACAGTAGTACCACTATGAGATACAAGCATAGTTTCATAGCATTCATACTTACAACGACCCAGCGGATTGCAATTGTTATCTCGTCAAATCATCTACCATCGATAAAAACATCGATAAAAACATTTATGACATTCAAGATGGCGAATGCTCATTCTAAACTAAAAAAAAAACTACAGAGCTGCTTCGCTACGCGCTGTATGAAGAGATTCCGGTGCCCAAGGAAGACGTGCCTCCTGAGAAGCAGGTGCCTCCAGTGCCGGCGTTTGAGCGTTACGCCACCATCAGCAAGTCGGCCAGAGAGGTTCGACGGGATCGCTACGAAGCCAAGATGCAAAAACTGGTTAGTTCTCTCACTTTTATCCTATATTTAACACTATTTTAAGCTAGCTTTTGCCCGCAAACTCACCTGCGGATGAAATCATGTTCTTGAATACAATCTAAGTATCTTTTTTTTTAATTGTATGTCGGGGAAGCGCTTGGCCTTCATCTCATTAGATTTTCAAGTTACGAGTATGATAAGGCCGACAGTGGAAGCGCACTTCACCCGGAATCAACGGTCTGAGGAACTGGCTATCTTACTTACCTTGTAAATGCCGGAACACAACAATTTTAGAATTGTTGTTTGTTGATAATTTTGGGTGAAGGGCGTTTTCACACTTGGCCTTATTATAACTTTAAAATCAGGTGAGATTCACGCCAATCACCTCCCCGTCGTATTATAAAAAAGTTGAAAAAGTAGTCTTTCCCCGGTCTAGAGCAACATGTGTGCAAAACAATTCGTTCATTAGTTTTGTCGTGAGAAGGAACAAATATCATCCAAAATCAAATAAACTTTTGCTTTCATACTAGTGTGATAATATGATATAAGTAATATAAGTAAGCGTTCTGATGGCAGCGTGAAGAGAAAGAAGAAAGGGACCGTCTAGCCGCCGAGCAGGCAAGACTGGCTCGGGAGGAGGAAGATGAGCGACAGAGGGTTGAGAAGCAACGACAAGATGAAGAGAGGATGGCCAGGATACAGCAAGGGGTGAGCCATGCGACAATACTATAAAAACCGCCTCTGCCGTCTAGTGGTTCGATCCCCAGGGGAGTACAATATTATGCTCGGTTTGGTTGTTGGTAGGACTTTGTATAAGTCCATCTTGGTAGCTAGACCAACATCTTACCTAATTCTGTCGCCAAAATAACAATTCTAAAATTGTTGTTCCGGCATTTAGAGGTAAGATAGCTAGTTTGTTGAGGATTCCGGGTGAAGTGCGCCTTTACCTTCGGCCTTATCTCAACTTGTAACCAGGTGAGATGAAGGCCAAGTGCTTACACGTCGTTTAATAAAAAGAAAACGAATAATACAACTAGTCATAGTATAAAACGTGCTAATCATAATTCACAAAGGCAATAAATCCGATTGGCTGTTAGCCTATGATTAGGTACTATAATTGCTATATAGCCTAATTAATTTGGCACATCCCAAATTTGGTAGGTAATGTGTGTCTTAATATTTTAGAACGTCGCATTTACGTACCTACTATAAGTGATGAATGTTGATGATAGCTGCCAATTTATCTATTTAGACATTACGGATATATAGGTAATGTTTATCTGTGTTTTATAGATAGAACATTATTTAATGTATTCACCAGTACATCATATAAACAAACAAGAAGAACAATAAAAACCATCAGACATGGACGATCTTGATTGGATTATCAAAAAATGTACCGACTAGTCCGAGGTTCCTTTCTCCTTGTCTGGGTCGTGATTCCGAAAATTAGGTACATTTGGCGTTACAAAATCATCCTAAAAATACTTAATGAATAAAACGCATTTTAACTGTGACTTTGATAGATCGATATCTACTAGACTAATTTTGGATGGAATGGACATTTAGAATCAATATGCTGACTTGTTCATTTTATTTATATATAATGTGTGTTAATTCGACCTTAAGTAAAGTACCATAGAAATAATTAAGCTTTTCAGTGTGGTTTATTATTATTTTATAAAATAATTTGTGCCGCAGTTGCCAGCAGATCCCGAACCGGAGCCGGCGGCAGAAGGAGAAGAAATAGAAGGAGAAGAGAAAACTGAAACGGATGTTGAGGATGTGAGTGTTGCAGTAATTTACTCTGCTGTCTGAGATAGATAACACAACCATCGATCACACCACAACCACCACTCTACAGGTCCCAGGTTCGATCACCAGGGGAGTTATAATGTTGTGCTTGGTTTGGTTGATGGTAGGACTTTAAGTCCGCTTGGCTAGTTACCACCATCACCATCTTACCTAAGTCTGTCGCTTCGCTATAACAACAATTCTAAAATTATTGTGTTCCGGCATTTAGAGATCCGAGGTAAGATAGCCAGTTCCTCAGACTACTGAGGTTTATGTGTGAAGTGCGCTTTTTCCAACCTTATCTTAACTTGTAACGTGAGATTAAGGCAAAACGCTTCCCCATCGCACAATAAAAAAATAAGTTGGTACTTGGGACACGCAACACAAGCGAATTAAATGAATGCCATGGACTTCAGACACGGATCGTGCATCCCAAAGAGTGTGAGCTGGTCGCTATTCGGAACAGGCGGTAGCTTTGACGAAGCAAAAGGCATTAATTACCTAGCTTGTACGGTAACCACATCACATCCTGTTGCAGGTGCTTCCAGTAGAAGATGACCAGGAGGCGGTGGAGCCCGAGGAGGTGTTCCATTCAGACGTGGAGATAGAAGGCGAGGATTACATCCCCCCAGGGGGACTGCTGGTGCCCGGGCTGTACTCGCCGCCCAATGACCTGGCCAAAGCCAATGGCCTCGCATACTTTTACAAAAAGGTATATTTCAGTACAAGTTATACCTTAAGTACCAGGTGAGTTTTCCAAGTGTGCGTGAGTGATACATTAATTAGCGTACTTCCCAGAACTTGCTCCTAATATGTGATAATAATTAATAGTGCATGTTTACGGAAATTTGCTGTGACCGCAATACAGCCTGTTTAGATCTAGTGTTAGATCTAGGGTAGGGAAAGGATAACCGTGGCACATATTTTTGTTACTTTTAAGTTAGGTTACTTGTTTATAGGAAACTGTACCAGAAACAAATAAACATTATCTTATCTATTATCTTAATAATACAGCATGTTTTTAAATCAACAATAAATGTAACCTAAGTTTTCTTCAAAAATATTATAACTTTTTGATGTTCCCAATAGTTTCGAATTTGGCAAAGCATGCGTATGGATTCAGTTGAAAAAAACATTTTTTTTTTAATTGTACGACGGGTAAGCTTTTATCTCACCTGGTTACAAGTTAAGATAAAGCCGAATGTGGAGGCGCACTTCACCCGGAATCCACAACAAACTGAGGAACTGTAGTTTTACTTTTTATCTTAAATGTGTATTAAGCTACAATTTGCCATCGTCTATATCCAATGGTGGTAACGAATGGTGGTAACGAATGGTGGTAACGAATAGTGGTAAAGAATGGTGGTAACGAATGGTGGTAACGAATGGTGGTCACCAGGTGGTACTGGAGCTGGCTCCCATCGAGACGGAACACCTCCCCCCGCATGTGCTGGTCATGTTCAACGTGGACAAGAGAGCAGAGGTCAACGACATCGTCAAGCAGTACTCTGACGAAATACTAGCGGTAACACCCATCTCAGTACTTTAAAACGTTAGCTGGCAACACGGTAACACCCATCTCAGTACTCTAAAACGTTAGCTGGTAATACGGTAACACCCATCTCAGTACTTTAAAACGTTAGCTGGTAACACGGTAACACCCATCTCAGTACTTTAAAACGTTAGCTGGCAACACGGTAACACCCATCTCAGTACTCTAAAACGTTAGGTGGTAATACGGTAACACCCATCTCAGTACTTTAAAACGTTAGCTGGTAACACGGTAACACCCATCTCAGTACTTTAAAACGTTAGCTGGCAACACGGTAACACCCATCTCAGTACTTTAAAACGTTAGCTGGTAATACGGTAACATCCATCTCAGTACTTTAAAACGTTAGCTGGCAACACGGTATGTATTTGATCTTTTTTATTGTATTACGGGAAGCGCTTCCTGCATCTCACCTGGTGTCAAGATATGATAAGGCCGAATCCATATTACATGTGGTTAAAAAAAAAAGTTTTTTTTTGCGAGAATTCCTGTGCTTCTATGTCACATACTCTTACGTGGATTTATAAGCCGATAGCATATATATGTATAAATCTACTTTTTTAGAGGTGACAATGTCAAACATAATATACCCCACCGCATTAAGCGGCATCGATGGTGCGATGAGATTATGAGAGGTTGTCGGGACTCTCACGATTCGCTAATACCCCCTCGGTGGCCATAGCTCCGATGACTAGGAGGGCTCTGGGATGTTGGTTAAAACTCTCATATATCACTGTTGCACTTCCCTGGGGCTGCTCTCCCACCTCATCAGCTCATGGTTCGCGACTCCACATGCCACCCTGCAGCGTCACTCATCCCGGTAACCGCAAGAGGTTAGCCTGAGCCCCCAACTGATGCAAAATGCCCCCACAGAGGATAGCACACAACCCCCATCGGGGAAGGCGGCGTAGCATGGCTAATTAGAAACGACTTCATCGCCGTACCCATCCAAAGGTCTGGTACATTTACGCGTAATATATTACCGCGAATAGACACTTGTACGAAAAAATCACAAATTACCTAATATCTTTGGAGATAGAGGTCTTAGCGACATTTCACCATCATCGTGTTTATACATAATAGATATGATTTTCTTCTTTCTTTTAGTATGTCACGCTTTCCCCCAATCCTCCACCTATTTCCTCAATAACAATAAATATATCTTGCGTGGGTGCGCGTTGAAATCTTTTATATACCACGTGGATCCGGCGTAGCATCGTAGCACGCTCTACGAAGCTCTACGACAAAATATTTTTATTTATATGGGAGGAAAAAGGGGGTGGGATGGGACAAGTGAGAAATAATGAAGGAAAAAAGGAAAAACTAGTCCGTTTCTTTCGCGTCTCTCTAGAACCTCTATTTCCAGAGATGTTACGAATTTTGTGTTTTTTTTTATGCTGCTTGCGCCAAGTAGAAGTTTAACCAGACACCGTGATAGAGCGGAATGCCCTGTCTGTTTCTATAATCAATAGTCCTTAACATATTCAGAACCATAACAATTTAGAATAGTTGCTATGGCGAGGCTTAGGTATGATGGTGGTATCTAGCCAGGCTTCATGCCATCATCGTAAGCTCAGGCGCAGTCAAACCTATAGACTAGAAGAGGTAAGTTTAAACCATTCAAAGTCGATGTTTCGTTTCTTCTAGCTGGGGATATTCCTCGGAGAAGATCCTGCGACCGCTGAGCATCTCGCTTTCTCTATAAAGCAATACGACCTGCTGGAAAGGAAGTTGAAATAGTAAGGTTTTAGTGGTCTATCTGTGGGCTAGTGGTAAGACGTGTGGCTTTGTACCCGGAGGTCCTGGGTTGAAGTCCCCTGAGCTTACGAGGCGGCACATCTGTGTGATTTTTATTCCCAGTTTGGTTAAGCTATTATCGATATTACATAATTACCTGACTTTTTACGACAGCGAGCACCGGACTCAACGTCAAATCCCACACTAACAATAGAGTAGTACAGCCCCTTGTGAAAGGGCTCGTCCGGAGAAGTACTACCACCATACCTATTTCGGCAGCTAAGCAGCATTACTGTGTTCCGGTTTAAAGGATATGGTTTACGGTGAAATTACAGGCACTCGAAACTTAACACCTTTATGCCCCAAGTTAACGGGCGCAATGCAGTGCCGCGTGGCTATGTTGTTTCTGGAAGATTTATTTACTTATTTAGAAAAAAACATCATTGCAGGTTTTTTTTATTTAACCCTGAGGCGACTCATAGACAATCCGTGATTCAGTTGAACTCTTGCTGGAGATGGAGTCACACGACACGTACAGCGGCGGCGTCGAATTGCTGTGGCAGCAGCAACCTTTGTTTTGCTTTAATATTTGGCACTTCTTATTGGTATGTTGCCGAGAAATCTGATGTCAAACATCGTCTCTCACATCCCTATTAGAGTAAAGGAAATTGTTTGGTTATCATAAATAATAAATAAATAAATATTACATAACATTAATTTCACACAGCGCGCCATCTAACCCCAAACTAAGCATAGCTTGTAATATGGGAACTAGATTACGGATAGAATACCTAAATGCTTTTTTTTTTATAAATCTTTATCATACAATATAACACCCAAACACACAACAAAAATCTATATTCATCACACAAAATATTAGTCCTGGGTGGGAATTGAACCCACAACCTACAGCGCAGAAGGCAGAGTTACTACCAACTGAGCTATGAGGCTTGTTAAGCGGTGTCGAGATTTCCATGGCTGATCGCGCGATCCACGCACAACCGTCCACACCGCGCGTTCCACGCACACGTACGCAAAGCACCTTTGAGGCTTATATTAATACAGATTTTTATTTTCATCTATGTTTAGCAAAGACCGTCTGGCGCTGATGGTCTCTCGCAGGAGGAGTCTGGCGCTGCTCCAGTTGGCGGGACTGAACCCGTGCTACATCAGCTCGGACGTGGTGTCGGGAGAGAAGGAATGCCTGCTCATGTTCCCGGTGGGGTACGGAGACGACTTCCACGAGGAGGAGTCCGTCCTTGAAGAGGAGATCTTGGTGAGTGCAGAGCTGATAGAATCATTCCCATCGCGGGGACAGTCTCCGCAGACGCAAACAAAGATGAATGATGGAAGAGAGCATTGATAGAGGTATTTTTTCACGAGGAACCACTTGGCCTTCATCTCACCTGGTATCAAGGTATGATAAACTGGAGTTCCACCTTTAGGGTGGTAGAGCGATTCACCCGGAATCCTCCACTGTTTGAGGAATTGGCTATCTTACCTTTAAATGCAGGAACACAGCAATTTAGAATCGTTGTTATGGTGACAGACTAAGGTAGGTTACCACCATCTAGCTAGCCAGGCGGACTCAAACAAAGTCCTACCACCAGCTAAAAGAAATACTTCAACAAATTCCTACTTCCTGCCAAAATAATTTTCGTATATTAAGGGTAAGGAGCCTTCATCTCACCAGTTGTCAAGTTTTAATAATGCCGAAGGTGGAGGCGTAATTCCCCCGGAATCATCAACAGGCTGACGAATTGGCTATCTTACCTCTAAATACCGTAAAACAACTATTATCGTTGTTGCGGCGACGTATACTATTAAGCTGAGACTTGTAAAAACAAACTCTACGACGAGCCAAGCCGAGCACAAATGTTCACTTCCCTTGGGGATCGAACCCGGGACCTTTGGGTCTGATACCAGTCTAGAACAATATCTGTGGAAATTTTCAGCTCAAACTGTTCAGTAGTTTTGGCG
Source organism: Venusia cambrica (assembly GCA_951394065.1). Taxonomy (NCBI): domain Eukaryota; kingdom Metazoa; phylum Arthropoda; class Insecta; order Lepidoptera; family Geometridae; genus Venusia; species Venusia cambrica. Next base: position 4,873,431 of record OX596065.1, read on the forward strand.
TGAAAGAGCGCCAATCATATAACTGGTTTATTTGTTTAATAAAAGTTATTAACATTGTACACTGGCCACAATAATTAACTCAGTAGGCAGCAGCCTAGAAGGCGGACCTTCTGCGCTGTTGGCTCTGGGCTCGATTCCCATCTGGGACAAACATTTTATGGGTTTTACTGTATCATAAATATGCCGTGGCTTAAAAATCGACCCTCCAACTCAGCCCATGGATGTCGTAAAAGCCGACTAAGGGATGTCACTAGAAGGGCAGTAGCTCATTCTGTATATTATCTACACCTTTACTGCGATCACCAATCTGCCTGCCAAGCTTGGTGATTATGGCAATACTCTCCATCTTTGGAGGAGGCTCTGTCCTGTTTCATGTAACTACTTTAAGTTTTATTGATATAAATCTCTTTGACCTGATCAACTTTCAATATTTTATTACTATGCATCGTTGAATGTTCTAACATAAACAAATGATTAACTTATGGCACGATCAATGTAGTTTCTCTTATTTTGAATGAAAACAACCCCTAGTTGAGTAAATAATCACAGTTATTTATTTTCATAGAAAAGTTATTGTTTCAATCATGACACTGTTTCAATCATGACCAAAATAAATCTGGCAGTAATCACTACTTATAAAAAACAAGTAACAGAACATGTAGGTACAATGGTTTAAAGTGTATTTTTTTAAAAAAATACTTTACTTTACTTTAGACATGGTTCTAACAAAAAAAAAACTTTACCGATTTATATTTAGTTGATTAAAAAGTATTTTTAAAGCCAAAAGAGCCCAAAATCCACATGACGTGCATTGGATGGACCCAAGATTTGCTTTGTCTACTGGAACCATATTTTTCGTCGCAAACGAAGCAATCAGTAGTATCTTCATCCGTACTTGAAGAACTCTTTCGTCTTCTAGATTTAAGTAGTACCAGTGTTTGTCTTAGTTTCCAAGGCTTACTTTCCGGGGACGGTTGAAACACAAGGACGATTGAAACGTTTCAACGGTCCCTTCAAAAGTTGTTTCTAATGTCCCCATTTGACGCTTTAAGGTCAAAAATGTAGGCTTTATAGTGGCATTAGCGCCAGTAAAATGTATTAAAAACATAATTCAATAGTTAAACAACATAGTTACACACATAAACATATCAAAGCTTTATAAAAAAAGTGTTGGAGAAGAAATAAAAGTCTGGTAAAAACTTACTTTTATGGCTCAAAAATGAAAAAGTCCATGCACGTCTGCGTTGCTCGCTAAGTCCAGCGGTGCTGGCCTAGATTCGAACATGGCTGACAGAACGGCGAGTGTAATGTCTAGATATCAAGCTTTCTGAGATAAATGCGATGTTAAATATCTAACTCAAACCAGACATCAAAAGATCTCAGTTCGGGGCGAACTAGTAACAAACATGTTGACAAACATACGCATGGATTAACAATGGCTACATTTTCAGGAGCTGCCGCCGGAACCGGAGGTCGAGGTGAGTGACAAGACTATTTATATGAAAAATACGACGCAAGTTACGTGGTAGTGTTGACTGAAACTGACTGTGACCTTAAAGCTATTTAACCTCTGAGCAGGGCCCCGATTTTCCACTAAACAAATCGCTTCTATGACAATGATATCACCGTAGAATGGCCACTAAAATACCAAAAGGCACCTATAGTACAGAATGGTATCATTGCAGAAAGTCCCGCAACGATACCATTGACTAAGTAGAGAGGTTTTTACTGGAAGCTGAATCACGATGTTTGCAGTGCGCATTAGAAATGAGTTTAGCGCTTTATTCTAATAAATGGAATATCAACCAAATGTGTATTAAATTAGCGTACTCACCGTCGGGGTAGACTGCATTTAGGCATAAAGATGTTAAACCTCGCGTGCCCGTAATTTTACCGGCAACCATACCCTTCAAACCGGAACACAGTAATGCTGCTTGGCGGCTGAAATAGGTATAGTGGTATTACTTCCTCGGACGAACCCTTTCACAAGGGGCTCTACTACTATCGGGACCATCGCTGTTAGGAGGATATAGGGGCCTGTATCCAATATCATTGGGCTATGACGCCACTGTATCAGATTCCTCGCTATTCTCATACAGAGATTCCCGGCTATTACGACGATGTTGATCGTCCATTGGCGGGTGGTCTGCCTTTTGGTCACCGCACGTCTGTAGCCACCATTCAGTGAGTGACATTTGCCCAACATTCTCCATCGCTTCTGGCAACTATTAAGACCACATATTTTTTGCAGCCTGAAGTGGTCGAAGAACAAGTTAATGAAGACGCGGATGATGAAGACGAAGAGGACTAAGGGACGCTGAGTCTTTAAAATAAAAATTAAAATAATATTCATCTTTTATTTACATAACCATACGGAAATAATGTATTAATCTATGGTCTAGTGGTTCACCCGGTGTCAGATCCAGAGGTCCCGGGTTCGATCCCCAGGGGGTACAAATATTGTACTTGGTTTGGTTGGTGATGTTCCCGAAGATTTACTCCCGCTAATGTACACATTTTGAATGCGATTCGATTAGATTATGCATATAGGTACATAGGTATGCCCGAGGTTTATTCTGGATACCATAGGGTTTAAGCTTTGAGATTAGGGTGCCATGATCTACGCAGCCTAGATAAATTACAGAATACTCCTATGGCATTCCGATTTCCTTTCCAGGCTTCAAAGACGTACTTTAACAGCATAGCACCAGCGTCAGTCGTTGAACGACCTTTAGTAAACCCAATTGTTTTTCATGCAGTAGCTTTAGTTAGAATATGATTACTGATTAAGACTACGCTTTTCAAATATTTACTAAATGTGGCAGTTGTAAAAATTACCCTAGTTAGTTTATTGAATTGGTAGTGATAAACATATGGTTGAAAAACTTTAATTACTCATCTGACTCTACCGTTCGAACGCCCATGTAAGTAGGTATAAGTACTGCTACTACCTGCAGGCCCAGAAAATGAAAATGAAAATGATTTTTATTGTCATCTTGAAAGTCGTACTATGTCGTGCATCAAAGTCAAAGTCAAAGTCAAATATTTTTATTCATTAAGATTTTTAGGATCATTTTGAAACGTCAAATCTACCGCCTGTTCGGAATCGCAACCAGCACACAAGGAGAGAGGCAAGAACCTCGGGCTGATTAATTTTTTGATGATCCATTTAACATTTAGGTACAGTGTATAATAATTTAATAACATTACAATTGTAACCTACATCATAAAACTAAAAACTTAATATTATCTTAAAACATTGATTATTACATAACTATCTAATGGGCAGTTTCTTAACATTGAGAAATCACCATTTAACTGTCAACTGGTATAGCAACATCTGGCCACGCGTTCTTATCGTCGATATAGTCACTTATTTTGTAGTAGTACTTAATATTATCTTAAAACATTAATTATTACATAACTATCTAATGGGCAGTTTCTTAACATTGAGAAATCACCATTTAACTGTCAACTGGTATAGCAACATCAGGCCACGCGTTCTTATCGTCGATATAGTCACTTATTTTGTTGTAGGCTCTTCCAATTAAATTATTCTTTATATACAATTTGAATTTACGAGCAGAGAGTTTGGTGGCGCTTTGAGGAAGCTTGTTATAGAATCGTACACAGTTTCCTACGAATGAATTATTTACTTTTCCTAAGCGATACCTTGGTATGTCAAGGAACAAACGGCCACACTAATCGAAGGCCGGTGGCAAGTGGGCTTACCCTGGAAAGACAATAGCTGCGCTTTGCCGGATTCATTACCTACAGCTATGAACCGTCTGAGAGGAGTGGAGCGTAAGATGAAGACTTATCCTGAATATGCGAGGAAGTACCACGAACGAGTACAACATTTAATACAAAATGATTACGCTGAAGAATTGCATCATGATAATACTACAGCAAGGACTTAGTACCTACCTCATTTCGGCGTGGACAACCCCAACAAAAATAAGCTTCGATTGGTGTTCGACGCTGCAGCCCAAACTTCAAAATTATCTCTCAATGACTACCTACTCAAAGGGCCTGATCTACTCACGTCTCTATTTGGAATAATGCTACGCTTTCGCGAAAATAAAATTTCCGTGATGGGAGACATAAAAGATATATTTTTGAGAGTACAAATACGCCCTGAAGACCGAAACGCCTTAAGATTTATATATAAAGGAACCCCCACTGTAGACAACAACCCAAAAATGCTACAAGACCCTATAAGAATCTTCACTATGAAGTCGTTAATATTCGGCGCCAACTGTTCTCCATTCATTGCTCAGTTTGTGAAAAATAAGAACGCTGAGCGCTACGAGTCTACAATGCCTAAGGCCTGCGCAGCTATACATACGCAGCACTACATGGACGATTATATACAAAGCTTACCTGATGAACGAACGGCAATTCAGCTAGTAAGAGATATAACTTACATTCATTCACAAGGAGGCTTCGTAATGCGCAACTGGATCAGTAATAGCAAAGCAGTACTCGAGACAGTACCAAACGAGAGTCTCGGTGCATCGGCTGTAAGGTTCAAAATGGGTCAGCAATGCGGACTAATATGGCAAACCGATGACGACACTTTAAGATTCGACGTATCATTTAAAAAGATACCTATTAATATATTAAATGGACACAAAATACCTTCTAAAAGGGGGATGCTACGAGTTGTTATGTCTATATTTAACGTGTATGGATTTTTGGCGCCGCTTACAATCAATGGAAAAATAATCCTACAAGAAACATGGCTTTTACATAAAAGCTGGGATGAACCTGTATCAAATGAATTTAATGAAAAATGGCTAAAGTGGATATGCCTACTAAAAACTATAAATGATGTAAGATTGCCTAGACACTATCCCGGAGCCTAGACACTATCCCGGAGCCGCAGCCGCAGCGAGTGTGAGCGAGACGGAGAATGGAAGTCACCTACCATCGCAGTCGCACCACAAGCATCCGATTACCTCCCTCGTAGACAGTGCTACGCTCGTAGCGCAGAATAAAAGTGCTACGATGATGGCTACGGTCGCTACGCCGCCGCCGCCGCCGCCTGCTACACCGCTCGGGCCTATGAATGATATAGGTAATATGAAAACAATTGATTGTTATAGGCACCTACAGATGCATATTTTTTGCGATGCTTCGGTTAAGATTATCAGTAGATAATGTAATAGATAGCGAGTCTAAAATCCGCGTAGCATTCATTGCAAGCAAATGTCGCGTGGCGGGAAATAAACCTATCATAATCCCACGCTTAGAGCTCCAGGCCGCCGTGCTGGCTGCTAGACTAGCGAACACACATGCTAGCGAACATAAGATGCGCGCTGACCAACGAATATTTTGGAGCGATTCGACTACAGTATTACAATGGATTAAGAACTATTCTCGCAATTATAAAACATATGTTGCGAATCGTTTAGGTGAAATCGACGAGCTAACACAAATGCACGAATGGTGATACGTACCGACTAAATTATATGTCGCCGACATCGCGACGAGAGAATGTTATGACAGCTCAGTTTTACAAAATGAATGGTTACACGGACCTGGGTTTTTAAAACATAGTTGTGATCAACGGCCAATAAATGTCGTTGAACCTGCGAGCAAAGAAAATCAATGAGAATGCATTAACGTCATATATAAAAAATGAAAACTTACCTGAACCTACAAAGTTTTCTTCGTGGTTACGCCTACTTAGATCAACATCGCGAGTACTTACCTTTATTGGCAAATGATTGAAGGCCATAACTCGCAAAAATGGACGGAACGTGTAAACCTACAACCTGGATGATGACGTAATGGAAACAGCTGAGCTACTTCTTATAAAATATGCGCAAGCCCAGTCATTCAGTGAAGAGATCACTTCATTTAGATCATCTAAAGATATACCTACTACAAGTAAACTAGTATACGTTGTCGACCCCAATGGACCCAGGAACAAGTGGCCGAAGGGCTTGGTCCAGGAAGTATGACCTGGAAAAGATAAAAGGGTCAGAATGGTAAAAATCAAGACGATGACTGGAGTTCTTACCCGGTCAGCTGCTCGCGTCGCACGGATCCCATTGGTTGATGAGTGTACCTAGCTACAATGGGGTGGGGTATGTTAAAAAAAAAAAAAAAAAATACAGGACACTAATTTCACACAGCGCCATCTAGTCCCAAACTAAGCATAACTTGTAATATGGGAACTAGATTACGGATAGAATACATAAATACTTTTTTTTTGTAAATACATACTTATCATACAATACAACACCCAAACATCTATATTCATCACATAAATGTTTGTCCTGGGAATCGAACCCACAACCTACAGCGCAGCAGGCAGAGCTACTACCAACTGAGCTGTGAGGCTTGTTATGTTAGCGACGCGAATAAAATAAAATAATGTTATTTATATAAACTAAGTACATAAATGTAAATGTAGTGTGCATCTATGTCGCGCGGGAGCATGAGGGGTACGAAAGGACGGCGGAGGGAAGGGGCAACCGCAATGGCATTGCTACCGACTACCGGTTACCGGCAATTCACAGAAAACAGTCGAAATACGAGTCCCGCGCACACCGCATGCTCCTTTGTACAAAGTTAACAGTTTTTTTTGTATTGCTAATCAATATATCGAGTAAATTCATCCTCGGTTTTATTTTCTGGGAGTTAACACCATCGAACCTGTCCCCATCGCCTACAGATTGGTTACAGTACAGTGTAAGTAGTATTCAGATATATTTAAATTAGTAGTTAAAAATTAAAGGGTCTAGGAGCCAGGGATGATGTGTGTGTGCGAGTGTAGTAAGGGGGGTCTTCTGAGAACACCAATCTCTTAGAGTCTGGGTACGAGGAGGCCCGATGAATTTGAGATGTGTTATGTGTGTGAGTATGGGTATTTGTAATGGGGAAAGGAAAGTGTGTGTGTGATGATGGTGTGTGTGTGTGATGGTATGTGTGATAGGGGTGTGTCTATGCGTGTGTAAGTAGTGGTTGGGGGGTCTCTCGAGAAAACCAGTCACTTAAGATAAGAGTCTGGGCAACGGAAGGCCCCGCGAAAGTTGTAAATGTTTCGTTATATTACCTATAACTATATCACAAATATGAAATGCTAATAATTTTGAAATACGTATCCTACTATTTTTACTGAGATTTAAAGTGTTAGCCTAATGTCACTAAAAAATGAAAAGAAAACTGACTTCAATGAAGAATATGATACAATTAAGTTTACCTGGATGACGTATTTTTTCTAATGATATTGATGAATCTGACATCAAAATAATTTGTCAACTTATGGATACTAGAGGCTGGAAAGCAGTAGTTGGTAGCCGCTTGGTCTCCTATTTTATCACTAGGCCACCTCTACCTCATTCTCAAACTCAAATCTTGATCCTCATGTTTAGTCTATGCATGTTCTCAGGAGACTTCGTAATTTCTTACCTATTGCGACGAAAATTGCACTTGCACAATCTGTTTTTCTTACAATTATTGACTATACCGATGCCAGCTATCTCGATCTCACTGAAGAACAGCTTAACAAACTTGAGCGTCTCCAAAACTTCTGTAGGTACTTATACGATTCATTTTTGGTCTTCGTAAATGTTTATTATTTCATGTCTCGGAATTTCGCTTAAAACTCAAGTGGCTTCCAATTCGTCTTCGCCGGAATACTCATATCCTGTCCTGTATACAACATTCTTCATAACCCTCTAACACCCTTCAACTTCTCATTTACGTGCTCTCCGCTCGTCTGAAAATCTCCAGTTGAGCATTCCCGCTCATAGAACTAGTTTCTATGATCAATCTTTTACAGTTCAGGCTGCAAGACCGTGGAATGCTCTGCCAGTCACCGTAAGGCAAGCTCCATCTATAGCTACTTTCAAGAGTCGAGTGAAATCGTTTTATTTGTCAGATTTTTCATAAATATTCATTATGTGTGTAACCGTATAATTATCTCCTTCATAGTAGTAGTATTATAGATATTTATTCGTTTATTCATAATTATTTATGTAAAAGTATAAATAATTAGGTAGATATATTTATATACTTATGTATATTATGTTAGTAAGTAGGTAGGTACATATTCTAACATAGTCAAATTATTATAACGTATTTATTTATATATGTTTTGTATTGTAAATATCAATATTCAAACCGTATTTGTACTATCCTTTCCATCCTAAGGTTGTCTGGAAGAGATGGCTTTTAAGCGAGAAGATCGCCCATTGTACTGTTTATTTTAGTTTTAAATTGACAATTGTTCTATATGTTTTTGGTGTACAATAAAGAATTTTCATTCATTCATTCATTCATTCAAGAGTTTGAATATGTATTTAAAAAAAATTGTAAGGTAAAATGAAACATGCAAAACTGGTAATCTTAACATAAACTAATTAACAAAGCCAATTAAAAAACAATGAAGTAGGTACCTCTACCTATTGCTAGTGTTATTCAGTCACAGTAATGTCATATTTTGCTTTTGGTGAACTACCAGTAGCTATGTTAAGTTTTTTATCGATTCTCGGCGTGGCAGCAGGCTGTGGCCCGGCGGGTGAAAATGGCACAATGCTTCCAGGAATTGATGAGTAAGTCATGCCACGATAAGCCTTTCCTCCATGGATGAATCAACATCAATACCTACCTAAGTTATTGTAGAAAAAGTAACATGGTTCTCATGGTTTTAAATTTGAAAACCTACCTCTATATAATGTACATAGGTGAGCTTAACGCTTGTAGAGTTTTCTAACAGCAAACCCTCGATCATATAGGTAGAGAAGTTGCAATAAAATGGATAGATAAAGTCAACCAAGTGGCTTCATCTTTCTGTGTGTGAACAAAACTTTAACTGTGAGCACCAATCTATCTGCCAAGCGTGGTGATTATGAACCTCCAAACCTAACAGTTTTGGAGGAAGTTCTTTCCACATTGTGTTGGAAAATAATGTGCTGTTGATATAAGATATGCGCAAGCATGATCTAGCATCCCAAAAGAAGTTCTTGGATTTTATCAACACCCGTTATTTGGCAACCCTGTTGAGAGAATAACCAAAAATAAATAGACCAGTTTTAATGAGATTCCAAATACCCTCTCTTATCTTGCATGACCATCCATTGCCTCCCATCATCTTAAAAACCACCCCTAATAAGGGCAAAAATGAACAAATTTGGAATATTTTTATTTGGAATACTAACCCCCGTTAATACGATATTTGATATATTTTATATTTTCAAGATTTTGATTTTATTCACCCCTTTTGCAAACCTTATTACGGGGGTGGTTACAGCAAAAAAAAAAATCGTTATGAAGATAACCCCCTTTTGCAATATATCCTACAAAATATACCAAGCGTTTCACCGTCTTAACGCACCCATTTGTGACAAAAACCAGCCCTATTAAATAAAAAGTGAAATTTATATTTTATGAATGAGCGGTATAAATGAATCTCTTTCAAATGACACCCCACAAGCCAAAAACATTCTTGTTTCACTTAACACCCCTATCCTTATCCCGTCCACCCCGTCCTTATACCGATTGATGAGTATTAATACACACATCAACATTGTCTAGGGATATTTAACATTTTGTTGATTTTTACAAAAACTGAAAATAATTTCTTACAAAACTAGGTATGACAAGAATTTTTTTTTTGTGTTGTTTATTAATAATAATAAAAACAACAGTTTTATATATTTTTTTAATAAACATTAAAGAAGGAACAAAATCTCGAAAAATCAGAAAATTTACAAGGTTCGGTAAATTGTGTTAAAACTATTTTTACGTTGCCATGACTTTATAAAATTACCTTTTTACAATTTAATAATCGGTGTTGCCTCCCCTGACGTTGATAACACATCTGCACCGGTTATTCATACTCAAAATTAGGGTGTCATAGTCTCGCTGGTGTATGCGATCCCATGTTCTTTTTAAATGGCAAAAAAGTTGGTCTTCTGTGGTCAAATTTGATGGAAAATTGCTAAAGCCCTTCGCTGTAACATGTCCCAAGCGTGTTCAATGACTGTGCAGGCCAGTCCAAAACCGCGACATCATGTTCCTGAAGGGCAGCTGACACCAAACGCGCCGTGTGTGGAGGGGCATTATCATGCATGAGCTGAAGCTCCTGGCCAATTTAAAATTTGTGAGGGTTGATCACAGGTTCTATGACCTCGTTCCGGTATTTTAGTGCAGTCATGTTGCCTCATATCCAAATGAGCTCGGTTCGCGCGCCAATACGAATTCCCGCCCAAACCATGACTGTCCCACCTCGGTACGAATGGACCTCTTGTGACTGCTGGAGGCGACTTTCTCTGCCTGGAACTCTCCAAGCACGTGTTCTTCGTGAATCGGGGTGGAATCCAAACCGAGACTCATCAGTAAAGAGGACCATTGTCCATTGGCCATTGTTCCATAACAAATGTTCTTGAGCCCAAAGAAGTCGCCTTCCGCGATTGCCTCGTCGTAGAGCTGGCACACGAAGCGGCCTACGAGAATGAAGATCGACTTCATGTAGCCTTCTTCTGATGGTTTGGTCGCTGACTGACAGCTGATGGTCTGACTGAAGCCTTTGCACTAGCTGCTTTGCTGTGAGATTGGGTTCCCTCCTGGCGGAATTTTGGAGAAAACGATCTTGTCTAGGGGTGGTTACTCGTTTTTTCCAGTGTGGCGCTCTCTTACATCCCCAGTGATACGATAATGTGACCACAATCGAGAAATTACGTTTTGATTGGTGTTTAGGGTATTGGCCACCACGCGTTGGATAGCACCGGCTTGTAACATGCCTATCGCTCTTATCATTTCTTCTCTGCTTAAATGTCGACGTTCCATGACATTACAAATATCACAAGATCCGTTAAAATTAAAAATTACTTAGATAGCACTAATTGATAATTAAATAAAAGTTAATTTATCTTAGGCAAAATTAACGTTGTTTAATTTAAATCGGAGTCCCCATTCTATCTTTTGTTTATTGCGTTCTATTTTTATTATTTTCTAAATTTTGAAAAGGGAACAAAAGAGGTTTAATTTCATATGTAAACTTTTTCTAAAAAGCAAATAGTTTGTAAGCAAATCATTTCGAAATGGAATATCCCTAGACAATGTTGATGTGTGTATATTCTCTACATATCCAAAATTGTAATTGTTGATCGGATCAACCATTCAAAATATATGGGCGAAAAATTGTTTTTCTTTTTACTCGATATTTTCCGTCTATATATCTTTATACTCTTTGATATGTAATCAATTTCTGTTTACGTTATCTCCTAACATTATCAATTTCATCAAAATCAGATAAACCGTTCGACAGTTATGCCGTTACAAACATTGCCTCATACATACATACAAACATTCATACATTCATACATACAGTGCCGGATTTCCCAACTTAACTTGGAGATCTCGTTCGCTTCGCTCACTCGCACAATTAAACTGAAAACTCAGTAGGTATCTACTCAAGAAAATAAACAAACTTTAATAAAGCTAAATAAAACAATACAAATAAACTTACATGCAAATAATAATACACACACACACACAATAATATACTTGAGTATTACCCATTACAAAACAATACAATTGATATACATTCACCTAATTTTTAACCGACTTTCAAAAAAAGAAGGAGGTTTTCAATTCGTCGCAATCTTATATATGTTCCCCGATTACTCAACGACACCCAAACCGATTGGGAAAATTATTTTTTTGTTTGAAAGGGTAAACTTCACAAATGGTCCCATTGACATCAGGTCAGGATCTGATGATCCTGGAGAAATCGAGGGAACTCTTCAAATATTATAGGCACACATGAAGCGATTTGGGTATTTTTAGGGTGTATTACCTCAAAACCAAAGAAAAAACGGACCCCTTATAGGATCATGCGTCTGTCTGTCTGTCGGTTCGTCCATCTGTAATCAAAATAATAAAAAAAAATCGTCATCCAGGTAAGCGCAATTGTATCGTAATACTCTTCATTGAAATCAGTTTTCTTTTTAGTTTTTAAAACGTAGGTAATTTTGTGAATACATTTTCATATTAGTGTAGGTACGTATCTAATGCACCCAGATGAATAAAGTTTAAGAATTGTATTGAGGTAGAACGTATGCTATATGCCCCCTTTTAATATTAATATTCTCTATTGTATAATGATACGTTTGGCCTATAGCTCATCTGGTTTCAAATTATTATAAGGCCGAAGGTCACATTTCACCCGAATCCTCAACAGACTGAAGAAAAGGCGATATTTTGATTCTCAATTCTAGAAAAATGTACATCTACAATATATTTTAAGGCATTAACAGATCGTTTCAAAATAATCCTAAAAAATCTTAATGAATAAAGAAATTTTGACTTTGACTTTGACTTTGACAGATTCATTGACACGAAAGACGCATGGAATGGGTTCCCAGTCCCCAAGGAAACGGAGGCGGAGTGGATGAATTGGGCAAAAGCAAACAATGAGCTTTTGCTCGCTGATAGTAAACTGACCCCGGAGGAGCTGAAGGAGAAGTACAAGGCAGAGCGTGGGCCAGGCACTGGCTGGCCTGGTGAATGGTCGGGTCTGTACTTATATTCCATTTAGCCATTTATTTACAAGCCAATGTACCCGATGGGCATTCCCATCGGCAAAATCTTTTTAACCGCCTCTATGGTCTAGTGGTACAACCCACCGATTTCAGATCCAGAGGTCCCGGGTTCGATCCCCATGGGGGGCAATATTGTGCTTGGTTTGGTTGGTGGTAGGATTTTGTTTACCTAATCTATCTAATTCTGTCGCCATAATAACAATTCTTAAATTGTCGTGTCCCGGCAATAAGAGGTAAAAGCCAGTTCCTCAGTTTGTTGAGGATTTCGGGTGAAGTGCGCTTCCACCTTTGACCTGGAACCTTCCACTTGAAAATCAAGTGAGATGAAGGCCATGGATATCCCCGTCGTACAATAAAAAAAATATTTAAAAAATCTCAGGAGTAGCCCTCTGTCAGTCTCGAATCCCAACGAACTTCGTCCCTTATATTCAGGGACGATTTTATCATCTCTATAATGCAGCGATATTTCCAAATGTTGAGGTTATTATAGTTGCAAACAAAAGGCATCCTCAGGTTGTCTGAATATCGCTTTTAAGCGATAAGACCGCTCATTATACTGTTGACTTTAGTTTTTTAATTGGCAATGGTCTTGGCTCTAATGTATACCGAAATAATATATTTTGATGTACAATAAAGAATTTTCCTTACAATAAACACCAATTTGCACATTACTGGACTCCCGTTAGGTCTAGCTAGAACCGAAAGGTAAAATATACCATAAAGCCAGTGTGGAAGCTTCTTTCTTCTTCCTCTTTTTTTCTTCTTCTTTCTTCTTTTTTATTTCTTCTTATCTTCTTCTTCTTCTCAACTTCCATTCCCATTTTTTTTTAATTTAATTTTGAACTGATGATGATGATTTGTGGTTTCTTATGGGGTTAATCTGATACATATCGAAAGTTAATAAGATAATTGGAAAAAGAGAATGCACGTGGATGAACATCACCCCCATTTCGTCATAAGTTATTGTACATGGATGTACGTACATCATTTAAGTAAAATTCCAAATTCATAGGCCGAACAAACATACACATACAATCAGCTATAGGTTGGTATCTAGCCGACGATATTTAATTTGTCAATATTTGATTTCTCAATTTCAATTCAAATTGAACTTACCTACTTGATAAAAATATTACTTTTTTAAACTTTCACATAATAGTTACAAAGATGATATAATTGAAAAAAAAACAATTAGTTCAACTCGTTGGACTCAGTGGAATAAGAGAGGTTTAGTCCTAAGTCATTCCTATGATCTTTATTGCTTATTACGAGCAGCAGTGTTACATCATTAAAATCAATGAATGAATGAATTAAACCCAAGCTATTCATGCAAGTTGATGCATTCAAATTTAGGTATCATTACTTACTCCTAGTAATCGATAGGTGGGTACTATAATGAAATGGGGTTGAATTGTATTATTTTTTTGGGGTTGAGTCACCTTTTTGCGAACTATTATTTGTTAGAAGCCTGAATACCAATTTTCATGTCTCATACTTCAAAGTCACAATATCATGCTTCTACATCTACATCCACCAGTACTTACGTACCAGCTGCGCTACATTTAGGACGTAGGACCTAAATACAGTTTAGCGTCGATTCTCGGTGGCTTTTTTTTTTAGTGGATTTATTAGGGTTGAAATGATGATGATGTATTAAATAAATAATAATAAATATATAAATGTTTTTTTATTTACATAACCAAACCACTTTTTACAGTAACGGGTTTTAAGGCCTTCTTTTAAGTATTTAGTATACTTGTGCTAGAGAGCCTTGCTCTTGCATAACAGTGTTAGTGGTTACCAAAAATACAGTTCTTACAGTTAAGTTTAGTATTAAATTAAATATTTTTATTATGCGAGTGTGTGTGTGTGCGTGTGTGTGTGCGTGTGTGCGTGTGTGTGTGTGTGTGTGTGTGTGTGTGTGTGTGTGTGTGTGTGTGTGTGTGTGTGTGTGCGAGTAATGTTGTTAGGACTCCCGATAACACCGGTCTCTTAAGAGTCCGGGCAACAGGAGTACCCAATTATGTGTGATGGTGTGTGGGTGAGGATTTATGTATGTATTGTTACAGATGTCGGGCCAGGTTATTACGGCGGTGAACATCCGCCGTGGGCAGTCGTGCCGAAAAATCTAGGTTTACCGCAAGAATGCCTCCAGTCCCTGGATTATGGACAGGTCTGCGATGTACCTCAAGCTCCTATAGAGAACGAGTGGCCATCAGATCCTCCGCCGGATTCAAAAAGGTATTAGAAGCAATAATCTCCTTAGAACGAAACATACTAGGTATAGGTGCCTACAGATATAGGTAAACTATAACATAGCATAACTATAACATCAAAATAGTGGTCATAAGCGATGTGGTTGAGCGCACAGCAATGTCACCTTTATTACTAATACATCTTAGTTCGAAACTAGAATAAAGTTGCGTTGTTTGCTAATCTGAGGTACTATAGCCCGTTAAGTGCATCTCTTGCCTATACTCGTATAACAATACCTTACTGCATAGGTCACATCCACATAGAACATAGCCTACACGGCACTGCATTGCGCCCGTCAATTTGAGGCATAAAGGTGATAAGCCTCGCGTGCCCGTAATTACACCGGCAACCATAGGTACCCTTCAAATATTAGTTATTCTGTGCCGGAACACAGTACCTAATGCTGCTTGGCGGCTGAAATAGGTATGGTGGTAGTAGTCATTGCAGAACCGTTTTTTTTTTAAATCAAGCACGTTTAGTGTTGTATTGGATACTAAGTACCTATTAAACAATATATTTTGATTTAAAAAAAATAGGTATCTACTTGGGCAAGGTAGGGACTAGAAATGTAAGGTATGGTATTAAGTAGATAGGTACCTACTTACTGTTTTTTTAGGTAGGTACCTACTTACCTAGCTAAAAAAACAGTAAGTATAGTTTATTAGTATTAAGTCCAGGACTTTTGAGGTCCAGGGATGTCCCGGACTTTATCAAGAGCAACAAACGCTCTCAGAGAACCTTGTGCGGGAAACAGTTCCTTAAGGCAGGTACAATCCTGCTTTAAGGAGCTGTTTTCCGCACAAGATTTTCGCAAAGTTTACCAATAAAATGTCATAAGCGCAACATATAAAATTATTGTATCTACCTATCAATACATTTATCTTATTTTGTACCTTTCAGATGGGCTTACAATCCGTACATACAAGAATGCGTTGAGTTTGCCTTTAAAGGCTGTGGGGGAAATGATAACAATTTCTTATCTAATGAGAAATGTTTACAAGACTGCTCCCTGGTTCATAGCTCAGGGTGCGACCCGGAGACAGATATGTACGTGGAAACTAATGACAATGACTTGTATGACAGCTAGACTAAACAATGTCACGAGAATAGACTTAGAAATACAGCACAGAAAACATTATACTTAGTAGGTACAAGAGCAGATGATGCCATTTTATGCTTTCGGATGTAGTAAGGTACTTACAATAACTAGTAGGTACTTAGTTCAAACCGAACTCAAATCTCGTGATCTATTTGAGTTGGGTATTAATCACAGAGAAATTTACACAAAAATAAAGCTATTATTAAGGCTATTATAACTCCGATAAAGGGTGATTTCATGACACCCTTTTTTAGGCACACGTTTTCTCAATCTCTTTTTATCTACCCGAGTTTTTGAGGC
The DNA here is from genome assembly GCA_951394065.1 of Venusia cambrica. Taxonomy (NCBI): domain Eukaryota; kingdom Metazoa; phylum Arthropoda; class Insecta; order Lepidoptera; family Geometridae; genus Venusia; species Venusia cambrica. The sequence continues at coordinate 4,889,646 of OX596065.1, forward strand.
TTAAGTACCTACTCTCATTCTACTTATGCAAAGCCAGAATGAGAGCAAAGCATCAACATCATAGCACTGATCGTACGGCATAGTAAGTGGGCAGAATACAAATGAATAAGTCTTACTAATTTGAAAAGGTTGATAAATGTTTAATGAAAAGTTATCTCAAAATGTTGCCGTGATAGTCGTGGTTTAAAAATCTACCCCTATAGTCTACGGATGTCCTAAGTAGACCAAGAGGTTCCACCAAAAGTCAACAGCTTCCTTCTGTGTATAAACAAAACTATAACTGTGAACACCAATATGTCTGCCAAGCGTGGTAATTATGGCCAAACAGTACCTATTGCAATATATTTGAAAAATTACGTTTTCTCTTTAAAATTAAAATCGGCTAATGCGTTTCATAGTTTTGCCGTCACAAACATTGCCACATACATACATACAGTGCCAGATTTCCCAATACATACAAAGGCACATATATATACAGTGCCGTATTTCCAAACTTAACTCGGAGATCTCGTTCGCTTCGCTCACTCCATCATTTAAATAGTTAGATAAGTAGTACCTATATATTTTATGAATGTGCAGCCGATACTCTTTCAAATGATACCCCACAAGCTAAAAATATTCTTGTCTCACTTAACACCCCTATTTCTCAAAAACTACCCTTGTTTAATAAAAAATCCTCACACTGATTGATGCGTATTAATATAATCTCTGCATATTCTAAATTTTAAATTGGTCTGATCAGGCATTCAAAAGATATGGGCAAAAAGTTGTATTTCATTTAAGGGACAGCGCAGGACAGGAGATACCACACGTCGATACTTACATTCTCTGTTGTTCTCTTTGACAGACACCACAACACCGCAGTAGTTATTGATCTGTGACGACAGTTCAGTTCAGTTCAGTCAGTTCATATGGTCAGTTCAGTTTCAGTTCAACCTCTTGGGAGACAATAATGCACAGCCAATAATGTACGACCCGATAATGCACAAGTGCACAACCAATACTGTATATAACCAATAATTGGGACCATATTAAAAAGTGGACTTGGATTATAAGCTGTATATTATCAATACGTGTCAATAATGCACAGCCAATAATTCGTGTCCACTTTTTATTTGTGGAATATCTTGATGCTTTGTTTTCATTGGCGAGTGCAAGGCGAGTGTAGTTTTATTTCCACAGAGTACCTAACCTAGATCATAATATTATGGTTTTAATATATTACGGTTGATGTATTTTTATCGGGATTCCCGTAAGATTCGCTGACCTCCGTAGCGAATAAATCACAGAACCGACACGGCCAACCCCGACTCTACCTGGTCTTATGCGTGACATTGGGCTGTGTATATATAAAAAGGCGGAGCCAGAAGCTCGCAAAGGAGGCCTCCGTAGCATAGCGCAGGTTGAGCGTGTGAAGTGATTCTCAGGGGCGACGCTTTCTTGCGAAAGCTCGTCCCAGAAAAGTTGAAAAATGCTTGCTTGTAAGTTTTTTTTTTGTATTGGTGACTCTTCACTGCAAATGTAATATATGAACTCACGGAACCAGTACAAAGGAGGCATTTTATTTTTAATTTTTTTATTGTACGACGGGTAAGCACTTGGCCTTCATCTCATCTGGTTACAAGTTGAGATAAAGCCGAAGGTGGAGGCGCACTCCACCCGGAATTCTCAACAAACTGAGGAACTGGCTATCTTACCTCTAAATGCCGGAACACAACAATTTTTTGAATTGTTATTATGGCGACAGAATTAGTTAAGATGGTGGTAGCTAACCAGGTGGACTTAAACAAAGTCCTACCATCAACCAAACCAAGCACAATATATTGTACTCCCCATCCCCCCGATCGAACCCGGGATGTCTGGATCTGAAATCGGTGGGTTGAACCACTAGACCACAGAGGCGGTTAAAGGCATGATTCTATTGAGCGACCAATGAATAAATAAATAAAGGAGGGCTCAAGGATTTGAAAGACTCTCGACCAATGGAAGTAAGTGGCTTCCAATCATTGGCAATACATTATCAGCACGTGTTGATAATGCACAACCAATGATTGGAAGCCACGGTTGCGAAATATCGGATGTGTAAAATTGTATTGCAATATAGTGGATTCGAATTATTGGTTGTACATTATTGGTCGTGCAATATAGGGACCCCACCATCACCACATTGGTGTTGTTGTGTAGGTAGGTACTTGTTGATATTTTCGCCTAGATTTAGGGGATTTGTTAACGCTTAGAGATTTTTTTGGGGTATAATTTAGGGGATTATTGAGGGTAAAAAAAATAAATATGGTATCTTATAAGGAAAAATATGTTTTATATACCAAATGTGGTGCGTGACTGCGTGTATCTGAACAAAAGTAGGTACTCAAATCTGTGTTCCAAACCTTAGAGTATGTAATTCTTACTAAGTTGGCATGCAAATGCAAGTGCCTGCCTTTAAATGCAAAAAAATAATTATTATGCGGAAGAGAGATGTCAAATACGAGCTGCTCCGGAATTTGTTCTAAACTTTCTATCAGATGGGCCATATGCCTGTTTGTCACCTTAGTGATATAATATTATTTTATGTTTTATTAGTAAAAATATGTTGAGGAACCGATTATCTATGGAATCATCTCAAAATTTGATGCTGTAAGGTACAGTGTTAAAGTGAATTACAAGTCTTCTGTTCCATTTACCCCGACAAACGCAGAGTACAATATTGTGCTTGGTTTGGTTGGTGGAAAGATTTTGTTTAAGTCCGACTGGCTTGCTACCACCATCTTACCTAAGCCTCTCGCCAAAACAAATTTATTGAAAAATGTTGTGATCCGGCATTTAGAGGTAAGAAAGCCAGTTATTCCTCAGGTGGTTGAGAATTTCGGGTGAAGTGCGCTTCAACCTTCGGCCTTATCATAACTTGAAAATCAGGTGAGATGAAGGTGAAGCACCTCCCAGTCGTACAATAAATAAAAAATAAAAAGACACGATGGTGAAAAAATTTACGAACAACGTTATGATTAAAAAAAAATCACTGAAGAGTTAAAATTTGGAAGCTGAAACATTGGATGCATTTTATATATAAATATAAAGCATGTAGTTCTATACTTATTAGTACACCTTTTTGTTTTTTATACTTAGAATAACTTATTAGAGGTTTAATAAATTATTTGGAAGGTATCTAATTTAGGGAAATTTCATAAGTCCCGGGAAAAATAAAATCAGGTGGTGGCAGCACGGTAGCACCGACTTGTGAGTGAGTGAAGTGAATACAATACATACATACATAGTATTTTATGGTAGGTACTGCGCATGTTTTACAAAATTATTTTATTTCGAATTCTGCTAATCTAATTTGTCCACCATATCCAATCCAGCCGTTATATGCTAAGTCGCGTGCTATTACAGTGCTCGCTTGCTCTCAACAAAATGGTTCCCGAGGTAGTGTTTGTGTTAGGAGCGCCCGGCGCCGGTAAAGGCACTCAGTGCTCGTTTATTTCAAAAGAATTTGACTTCGTGCACCTTTCCGCGGGGGATTTGTTGCGCGAGGAAAGACAAAGACCAGGCTCGGAGTTCGGTGAGATGATCGAGGAAAATATACGGAACGGGCTGATCGTTCCAGTGAAAGTTACGTGCGCACTGCTACACAAAGCGATGCAGAAGTCGGGGAAGACGCGGTTCCTGATTGACGGATTTCCTCGTAACAAAGATAATTTGGACGGATGGGAGAGCATCATGTCGGAGAAGGCTAAGCTGCTGTTTGTGTTGTATTTCGAGTGTTCGCTTGATAAGTGCACCGAGCGATGCCTCGGGCGGGGCGCGGCGGGCAGCGGACGCTTGGACGACAACCTAGAGAGTCTACAAAAAAGGTTCAAAATCTACTTGAACGACACCATGCCCATCATAGAGCACTATGATCAGCTCAGTCTGGTCAGACGTGTAAATGCTGAGAATTCACCTGAATCCATATTCAAGAGTGTAAAAGATGTGTTCGGTGATAGCGGGCTAAAGAGTACAGCTAATTAATTGTAATTTAAATAGACCAATTATATTGTTCATGATTTAATCATCCCATTGTTTAGGCAATATTTATATAGCATATTCAGTTGTAAAAGTAGGTAATCAGTTGGTTGATAAGAATTTGTTTTGCATAATCACTGTCACTAATACATTAATAAAGTATGTGCAAGTTATCAGATTAGAAGGCTTTATAATGAACTATGCTATCTCTGCTGTGTAATGAACTATGTACAAATTTATATAGATATCTAGTGCAAAGTACCAGTTAAATTAATCCATAATATGTAGATGCTCTGTCTTATATTCTAAAAGAACTTGTGAACTCTGTACCTCTCTCGCAGTAACTCGGTACCTTTACCTTATTCTATTTATTCCACAGGAACCAATCTTGATTCTAAGAAAGTAAAGCAATATCTAAGCCTCCCACAATATATTAAACTACTGTAATACAAATGATACAACCTTTTATCTCTGGTACTAGTGACCCTGCCAATTGGACAATGAATAATTGTCTGTTACCTTTCTTGGCTAAATTAATAATTAATTAAATTTGGCATGGATAAAGTGACTGGCTATCTAGCTAATTCAAATTTTGAGGGTGGGGGTATTCTGCACTTAAGCTACATTCTATTATAGCCCTACATTCTTCCCCTTTCTATAGTCCGATCCCTTTTATCCAGGTACTTTGCAGGCATTAAGGCAGCTGTTTGTTATATTTTGAGACTTAAAGATGTTTATGGTTATTTATATGTACAAGTTAAAATAATTTATAGTAAATGAGGTAATAAACAGATATTAAAAGGAGTAGGAAGCAAAATCTATCTTTCTACTTATCCTATCCTGTAGTTCTGCATTCTTTTATTTCAATAATATACATTTCTGAGTTGGTATTGGTAGGTCTAATAAAGATACCCTTAGTATCATTAAGAACTTTGTAATGAATATTATCAAGGTTTCTAAAAAAAGTTTTCTTTAAATATTCCTGTTAGCTACACAGATCACAGTTTACCAGAATACTTGGCTAACATAAAGTAAAGTACTACATTTTTTTTTGAGTTGGGTTTTGATTCTCACAATCTTCTAGGTATCACATAGGTACATTGAAATAATTATCTCTGAATAATAAATAAATGTTAAATTATTTAATTACCCCTTCTGTACCTATATTCTATTATCAAACCTTCTGATTGAAATAGGAAACTTCCGATTGGGAATTCCGGAAACGCTATATTCTTAATTACGAAATTTTGACATATCTAAGTGTTCGAAACTTCCACAGAAGATTTTCAGAATTGGTCGTTGAAATCTGTCGGATTCGACTTAGAATCTGATAGATTTCAACGACCAAACCAAAAAGGGGTAGAGTACACCATGACCGAATTCACGTTCGTTGCGCGTAAATAGAGCATAAGTAGGTGATACCTATCGAGAGTAGCTACTCTGAAGACCGCCGCGATTTTGGTTGTATGAAGAGCGAAGAAGCGTAGGACAGCCGTCATCCCCCTTATTGGTGGGTTTTTTTTTATTGTAGGTAGGTACTACGGGTATGTGCTTGGCTTTCAACTTACCAGATATTTAAAGTTATGCTAAGGCCGAAGATGGAAGTGCACTTCACCCGGAATCATCAATAAACTGAGGAACGCTATTACCTACCTCCAAATGCCGGAACACAACAATTTAAGAATTGTTGTCATGGCCTTAGAATTAGGTACTTAATGTGGTGTTAGCCAGCCAGGCGGAAAAGTCCTACCTTCAACAAAACGGTGGGCGGCTCTTGACCTCAAAACTTACAGATGCAGGGAGCTTATTCCAAATTCTTGAAAGCGCTTACCTACCTACTTTTTATATGTGGTACATCAACCAGGTGGGGATGATAGTACTAAACTACTAGGCTGTGCGTTAGAAATTAATATTAGAGAACAGCGAAGGCGGAATAAGGTCGCGAGTCGTGAAGCTCCCGAGCACACTCACCGAAGAAGGTAGGTACCTTCGCCTAGGAGTCTCTGGTTTTGCGTTCAAATGCGGCAAGTTGATATTTGTCTGAACCATCGCAAAGGTGGCTGCAATACTCCATACAGGATTGAATTTGAGCTTTATATCTCTGCAGTGCCGGTTTCGAATTCACTGGAAAAATCTAGTCTGGTGGGGTATCATAATCGCGTCAAGCTCATATCTAGTAGGTACCTACCTACCTACGAGTGCGGAGTCCAGGTACAGGATACGGCTAGGTTACCTTTTTTTTTATTGTACGACGGGGAAGCGCTTGGCCGTCATCTCACCTGGTTACAAGTTGAGGTAAGGCCGAAGGTGGAGGCGCACTTCACCCAGAATCCTCAACAAACTTACCAACGAAGCCGTGGAGTTTCCTGTCTGGTCGAGGAAGGTTTGAACTAGAAGTAAGCCCAGTACAATTTCCATATTTTAACATTCCAACCAGCAAACAGTCCACTGTTTTATAGGTAGTAGGTACTATTTATTATTAAAAAAGGCTTATTCCCAGAGCTCAATGGTTCTATTTCCCAAAGGGTCCATGAAAAATATTTATAGAATTTAAAATATTCTTACATTAACTCCCAATAGGTCCATGAGATTTAATTAATATACAGTCAGTAGGTATAAACATTACAAGTAGGTAGCTCCTTCAATCCATGAATGTTTTCATTTCAGGTAAGATTAATATCGATTTTCTAGGCCTAAAACAAAAAGCTGAGGGGCGGCGACCCGACGCTGACCAAGCTTTTTCAATTCATGTTTCTATAATAACAGTAAGGTAGGAAAGCCTCTAGGTACCTATGGGGCATACACGTTACCTAGGTACCGATGTCAAAACAAAAAGCTAACAAACATTTTTAGCAGAAAAACTAGCTAGATAAAATCCATGCGCAAACTGCTCCGAAAAATCTTAAAAATAGACACAACCGTCATCATCGTCTGCTCTCACTAGTCACGACTAGGGCATCGGAACCGAAAAAACCGGGAATACCCGGTTCCAGGGGGCTACAAAAAGAGTTCTATAAATATAATTCTATAATAATCGGTTCTATAAATATTAAGAACCGGGTTTTAGTTCAAGCAGCAACTCGAGAAGTTTTTCCTGAGATGTAGTTTCAGAATATAATAATATTTAAAACGAAGATACGAATGTAACACCTTCTTTAGGTAGACGGTTCCAGTCGTGTACTCTCAATTGCAGAGGAAATAGTACGACTAAACCGTGAACCCTCGAAGGACAAGAATGCTGCATAGGCATGCAGCATTCTTGTCCTTCGAGGGTTCACGGTTTAATCTCATGCTATGACCACGGGCTGATCTATGAGTCTCTTTCAGCGAATACGTGGAATGAATGTTGGACAGGTTATTCATAGGTATGGGAAAGTATCTTGAAAGTCTCAATGAGGTCATCACGTTAGGCGTCTATCTTCAAGGGTAGTTAGGCATAGTGCGCGAAGTCTAGACTAGGGTAGATTTTTCACCGAAGGCATTGAGGGATCTTTGTAGATTTCCTTTCCTTCGCACACTGATTTTCGTCATTCCAACGTTTGTTATTCAATTTGAAATGGCACGTCCGGTACAAATGACATTTTGCATGCTATAATCGGATAGCGATAGGTATATATCCGGCAAGATTGAATTTGAATAGGACGTGCCATTTGTAAATGAACGACAAACTACGTTTGTATGTCTACCATACAGCGGCACTACTAGGCCTTCTTTTCTATTTTCTACGTACGAAATTACCTACTAATGATTGTATTTACATTGTTTTGTATAAATTACGTAGAATTCTTAAAATACCTACTTTAGTCTAGTGAATATTTTATTTGATTAGGTACATGTGTGAAACTCCTATATTTGATTTATTTTGTTTGTTTTCTGTTTGCAATATCTTGTGTTTGTGTTTTATAGGAGCTAGACTAGAAGTAATACCTACTATTTAATATAAAAAACTGATTGTTCCCGTTTAAAAGATAAACATAATACTTATCTGTGAATTCCCCGCACGATTTTTGATCCTAATGTAGAATTATGTAAGACTAAAATTCAAATAAATTAGCAAAAGAACCGAAATATCCGAAAGAACTGGGTACCAGGTTCTGTGTTGAATCTGGAATCGAAAGAACCGGTTCTTAAAATATGGCCGGTTTTTGATGAGTCACGACTAAGAAATTGATGAGTGAAAATTTAAACTCTTCTGTGCCTCACGCGTCTGCCCGTTCGGGTCCGTCACACTGTTAGCCCACCCCACTCACCGCGCCCGCTCACGTTGCCTGCAGGCCTGCCTGCTGCACTGAGCAATTGAGCATAGGTGTTCACGCTGTAGGTCTATATGAAGGTAAGTGCCCGGCGTTCGAAAAAAAAATGTCGTAAGTTTTTAAAATCTCCTCCAATTAAAAAATACACCTACATATCGAACCTGCTCACAAAATTTCACGAGAATCGGATTAGATATATGGTCTTTAAAAGAGATTCGACATCCGACGAACGCCGACGCCGCCGGTACCTAATACGAAAGCATTTCTGTCCAAGTGCTGAAACAAAAACGCTTCGTGCTCGTTCGGTCAACTATTTTAAGCAACTCATTTTTTAAATAATTTACAGCTGTTAATTTACATTAGTCTACGGTCCATTGCTAAACATACCTACCTACCTTACAAACTATCATACATATACCTACAATACTACTACTTATAACTATTGATTGGCGCGTAAAGCCTGTTGGTATGCACGCGACTCACTTGTGTTGAACAGTAGTGACCTAGGTAATGCATTTGACCTTATTCTACCTACCTACATAATACGTTAGTAATCTACTGCGAAGCATCGCATTTTACAGGGTAGCTAGGTACTCAACAAACTGAGGAACTCTTATCTTTAAATGCCTGAACACGACGTTTGTAATTGTCGATTTAGCATTGCGTCACTTAGAGGTGATTTGCATTTCATAATCACACTGATATTTTAAACAAGAAAGTACCTAGCTCTATTTGGACTAAACGGCTAAATGGATCTTAATTAAATTTAGCATGGATAAAGTATTTGTATGCTGAATCACAAGGTTATCTAATCCTTTAGAGGATTCCGGTGAACTGCGCTTCCAGCTATTTTCAAACATGCCTTATCGGATCGTATTTGGCAGCGTCCGATGGAGATTCCGAGAACACTATTCGTAACTCCGAAATCGAAATATTTTGACATTAGAATTCGAAGCTAGAATATTTTCATAAATGGTGTGAGAATTCTTTTTTTCGGCAATTTTTTAACCCGGAAAATTTCTAGCCATGCCTGAAAATGGGTGGTAAAGTCCTATTTTAGCTCCAATTCGCAAGAATAACGAAAATGTCAGTTCCACTAATGTTAAAACAATACGTTCCTGGGAGATAGCTAACCTAAAAGAAAGGCGTTTGTTGCGGTGTTTCACGTTGCATAAATTTACGGCTACTCTTTATCCTGGAAAATATTATGTTGTTCCTGTGTTGTTTCCTGCTAAAATGCATTCAGTATTACTTATGTATTATTATATTTCAATGTGTAGCACTTAGGCTGTTCCTTCACTCTAAATCGGCTGCAGCTGAATTCAATTTTGAATTGAGATAAGGTACCTAGTTTATTATTATCTGGGTTGACATGAAAGTAACTTTATATTCTGAAGGGTTTCAGGTTTCCTGTGGGATCATACTTATCCCAAAAATCAGTTTCTGTGAGATGAGAATGAGATGTAAAACGGATTTTTGCTTTGTTGCTCCTTCACGCAAAACTGTTGTATTTTTTTGTAAATACAGATGTATTTACTATTTAGAAAAAAAGTTTTCAAGTATAGTATCTGCTTATCATTTATACGGGTATACTTAGAAATCTTATTTTGCAGCTTTGTTTAGGTTGGGTAAAGATGGAACTAAGTAAAAGAAATGTGAGATGGAGTAACGCAGTAGAATAGGTAGGTATTGAATAAAAATAAAACGCGTAAATGCTTACCAGCGTCAAACATTTATTAAATTATTACATATAGGCGTAATTATACAATAAATACCTAGCAGATAACGTAAATGCAGCATTGTAGGTAGGTACTTACACCTACATACACATTCCTAAGTAATACATTCCCCTGCACTTATATGTATACACATTATATTTTTATAAACGCAGCTTTGTATCTACATCTGGTATGATGGATGAATTTATATTAAAAATTTTAAGACCTAACTTTTACAAATTTGTTTATCCGTACACTTAGTTGAAACTAGTGTAGTAGTCGCAGACACCGTAAAACCTTCAAGATGTATTATAATTTAATAATAATTTAATTTCAAGATGTATTATAGTAATATAATGTTATTAATTTGTGTTATGTATCTATAGGACTTGAATACAAAAGTAATAACAAAAAAAATACATATATTATTAATAACAGAATTTCAACGTTAATGAAAGTAGTATAGCTTAATTTAAAGAAAATATGAAGTGTAGGTATATTAGTGCAACCGACTCTACAAGAGTTTAAACTTATTATACACATTACATAAAAAAGGTGGGATAATGGTTTGGTTTAAAAAATAAAAAATCAAATCTTGCAATGCGGGCGAAGCGTATATTACCTTATACTATTATGGGTGATGGGTGGTGAGTTTACCAATAGAGAATAATGCATTTGATCATTTAGCCCATCGTTGAATGTTTGACGAGCTGTGTATAGTATACCTAAGTACCCAGCTAGGTTAGACTAGGTTACCCTGGGGGCCGGGAACGTAGGGGCGTTCAACCGGCCTCCATTGCACAGATCCTCATCCCCGTCGAACGGCGGGAACGGCCTGGCGACCCAGCTGTTCCCGCCAACCCCCTCACCCACACTGGGGGGCCCCTGTAAAGGGGCAATCGCTGGTGGTGTTGTGGCAGTAAAGGCTGTAGCCGGATTCCCACGACACCACCACACGGCGAAAGCGTGTGACTAACTAAATACCCACTAAACTCCGCAGTGACCACTGCGGAGTTTAGTGGGTACTGCCTGTCGCTAGGACGGGTTGAATCCCACACACGGCCTCGTCCGCATAAAAAAAATGCTTACGTAAATATTTAATCATAGGTTGGTTATAACGCTAATAAAAGCAAATTACGTTCCTGTACACTGGCACCATACTTTACATTTTTGGTATAACACGATAATTATTACAGTCATATAATCTTCTCCCATTCAAAAAAGGCACTTAATACTATTAATGTAAGTTATCATTATAATTATAACACTACAGTAGGTAGTATCTATTTCAAAAATACTTTCAAGATATATTTCACAAAAAATAAACTGACTACTTATATCACCTTCAACATTTTCGTGAGATTTAACTACATCAACATACGTTTACGTGAGTTAAACCGTGTTTTAAAATTAATTATTTACTCACTATATATATAGTAAACTTAGTATAAATATATATAGTTTACAGGGTGGGATAAATATTTGGCCCCACCAGGGCAGCTACCTTTTTTCTTGCAGTTCTGAAAGATTTGTTCTTTGGAAGTTATTGTTTTAAAGAGAAAAATAATTGCGTTTCCAAATTCAAATAAGATAAAATGTCTCTTTTAAGACCGACTTGTTTTTTTTACAAATATCGTTTTTAGACCGTATATTTCATCGAAAAACTGAAAGTGAATATTTGCCGTATCCATATGAAAGATGCATGTGTACTTAAAATATTATTCAAAACCTAGTACCTATGTCTCCCCCAGAAAGGGGAGACACCGGTACTAAAGAATACCGATGTCTCCCCATAGGGTTGACCAGGGGAGCCACAAGTCCGAAGCCATACGCACTGGATAGATGGCTTCTCTAGCCGAGAATCTGCACAGCTTTCCCTTGCACCCCGCCGAACTATCTCGGGAACCAGTGATTTTATCATATTCCAGTGATACAAAAAAAAACACTGTAGGTAACATTTATTATGAATTTCATTATTCACAGAAAATATAAAAAAACCTCTGCAAAATAAATAAAACAATAAAAGCATAACATTTATATCATCACAAACTTATCAGTTACGAGCCTTGATTGACGTGTTAAAATCTAAAGAAATCTATGCAGTGATGCCTTAATTTTAACTATGTTAATGCGACTAAATACTTAATGTACTAAGGTAATACTAACGATAAACATGAGATTAATAAGGTAATAACTACAATATGTACCTAACGAGGTTGTGCCAAATATAAGTGTCGTGATAGTCTAATATAAAAGTATCATCAATATAAAAACATTTTAGTTAAAATGTATGCAAAATAATTATATTCTGTTCTCCCTTGTCATATTGTGCCAGCAATATTTTATTTGGATCAGAAATTAACAACAAACTACGTTTGTACTGGAGAGGTAATATCAGTGGTACGTCCGATTAATTCCGATTTTCTACCACCCCAGAACTGGAAGAAGCTTGTGCGTAAATATTACTATTAATTTTTCAATATTTAAAACTGTCGCGGAGTTGCGCGACTGTAAATAAATGATTATGATTTTGACATTTTGATTTGTTCTACCTTTAGTCTATAGATAATGAATAATACTAGGCTGTAGGCCATAGAGCCATCGCGGAGTTGCGCGATGTTATCTGTAGACCATAGATAAAAAGATACCCGGCAAGTGACGGGATAGGAAGAAAAAATTGTGTGGGTAGAGCGAAGTGTGTGGAGAAAAAAGATCGGGAGACCGTCACGAGAAGACGGTGTGGATTTGGTGAGTTCACTTTTACTAATCTTAGTACTATGTTAAATGATACGACTTGGATGATAATAAGAACCAAGAGCTGAATAACTGAGCATGACAACGTCGGTTAAGAGAATGACTGACACGGGATAGGCTAAGATATAATAGCCTATCAATATGGTGAAGGTAAGGTGATGGGCAAGGGGAGGAGGCTGGCCCTACGAGGAGCTTGGCTCCGTAAGAGTAACAAAACGAAGTCGGTCGAAGTAGTGACCTTGTTGTTCAGCAGAGTACAAAAACGATGTGATATATCGTACCGTGGTTAACCCGCGGCTCTCTGAACTAAGCCCATTGGGTGATGATTTAAGATGATAAACTTCGTACCACCTTCTCGGTGGCTCTTACATAAGACTGGTATAATGAGACGAGGCCGCAGTTCAAGGCTAAAGGAATCGTTAGTATTCCACATTCCACAGTTCAGAAATGAGACCATAGTATAAGGTCAAAGGAGTCGATAGCATTCCGTAAGATATATATTCCTTTCTGTCGCACATATAGTATACCTACCTATCATAAGTAATCTTGTGTTACCCAGTTATATCCCAGAATCATATTATAAAGTCGCGACAAAAACATACCAACTAATGGTCACAAAGCAAAAATAACGATTGGTGATGCAAACGGAATTATACTGTTAATGCGAGGATTGGTGATGCAAAAATCTTTGATACATGGAGCATAAATACCTCATTACAAAAACCACAAGTTTCATTAAATATGGCGATGACAGTCAGGCTGAAAAAAAACATAATGAAGGCCTTAGATTATCAATGGCTAGCATTCAACAGCAATGCTTGGCGTTTCTATGAAGGAAAGAACATGGTGGGTCGTAGAGACACACGATAGAAGTGTAACTTTTGGATTACAGGGAAACATTTTCATTATCTCCCACTCTACTCGACACAGTGAGTGGTGGGGACTCACACAAAATGGCGGGTCAGAATTTCAAAACCCTTCCATAAAAAAGTTTCACTTCAGAATTATAGTCTTCTGCTATAATTGTAACGATACTTGACTTGTGCCAAAATTGTTGTTTTTCTGACAGTTGACAGTGTGCATTATGTTGAATAATAACAATGGCTTTTGGCATTGTCTTTGGCGAAGTGAGAGGCTAAGCCCCACCTGTCACAAACACAGCCAATACTAAACTTTTCAATGTAATCTTTAAAAACATGATTTTATTAATGAAGAGAATGGAATGTAAACTTTTTGGAATCACTATTAACATTTGTTATACATTATTTAAATCATTAACAATGATCGTACATAGATAATCTTATATTTTATTGACAATTCTGAATAATAGCAAGGACAGTCTTGGTAGCAGTATATTACTTCTACATATTGCCTTAAATCTATTTCTTTGCGTGTATATCAAGCAAAGAAATGTCTGAACATAATAATTAATTTGTATAATAATAATAATCGTTAATCTGTATAATAATACTAATCAATCATCGAACTTATTTAGACATTACTTTATTATATTTATAAGTTCTTATGGAATGCAGCCAGTGCTTTTGTCTCCTTACATGATTGCACAAGAGCTAGGCAAGCCCATCTAATGGATTCTTTACATTCTCGTGTCACTCTTGAGGCTCTTGCCTTTCTCCTCGTGTGCTGGTCGCGATTCCGAACAGGGGCCTAACCGCAACGTATTATAGCGTTCTCATTTGGATATTACATTACTATTGTCTCGTTTTTTCTACACTGGATAGATAGTGACAAAAGTAAAGTAATATCAAAACAAGAATGCTCTAAGAGCTTGTGGTACCCTCCCAGGCAGTAATTTTAACGTTTAAAAGTGATCCTAATACAAATCTCACTGAATAAAAAAATTTGACTTTGACTTTGATTGTCTGACCATAATTTCAAAAGAAAACAACAAAGTCATCGTACAAACTATATAGAACAATGCCAGCGTATAGTCCTCTCAAAAAAAAAACTAATCAGTAAGCTAGAAGTCTCACCGTTGAAGCATGGCAACCGGCACAGGTCTTATACGTAGGTACCCCTACTACCACTGCCTACCCCTTTGATTAGTATTGTTATACCGTAGCTAAGCTCAATACGTAAGGTACCGTGAACATATGTTTTATCGTCTATGCGACGACAAGTGATCGAATCCAACTAAATACGCACAACTGATGTATAGCTTCAAATATAACAAAGGAATCCTGAAGATTGTAGTTGCGTTACATCACAATAAACCTAGTTTATTGATTACCGTGTCGTCCCCTTCATAACTATATTTACCGGCTTTTTCTAAATTAATGAGATTACGATGTTTTTTAAGTTAATCAAACAATTTGAGTAACGTTGCCTGTATATTTTACCCAGACACCTTAAAAATAAATAAATTATATTATATTAAATATAAAAGTTTGGTACGGCAAATCGATTTGCACAAGTCTACTATTTATAGAACAAGTCGATTTTTATAATAAATGTGTATAAAATCAAATACATACAAAAAAATGTGTGCCTGGACCTAACATTTTTTTATCCTTCGGTATTTGTCTTACAAAAAATATACTAGAACATTTCTAGTTTGGTGTGTTAGTTCGTTGGGTGCTGGGGAAACAGACACTTTGTATGCACGTCGGCGACCGGAAGCTCAGCACCCGACGGGTTAAGTAAATTGGTCAATAAAACCTAGTTATTTCAGACTTTTTTATGCGGCCAGCTTAGCACCATAAACCCCCTTTCAGCCTACACTACTTTCAACGCTCGATTTCCTCAGTATTGATCTATCGTTTTGTATACCGACTGAATATCATGGACATGTCAAACCTTTCTAGTTATTTTAATTGACTTCCAAACATTTTACATTTGACCAGACAATCTCTACCGTTGAACGCAAAGTTGAGAACAAAGTACCAGGAGAGTCATGTCGCAAAGCAGCGTATGCTTTGCGACGACATGACAGGCCTCGCAGTTCTTTCGCTAAGGAGAGGATTGATTCGTTTTTTTTATAATTTGGAAGCCAAACAACAGATACTTTGACACCCTGATAAAAACAGTATATAACACACACCAGTGAAACTTTTGTATTACAGGGAAAGTTTCACATGAAAAAAGTATACGCCACCGCGTGATAGTATAGTTTCAATCTACAAGGCAGATGACCTTGTCAAAAACATTTGCTATTGCTAGGTTCTAAATACAATCTGCAGAGAGCTATCAAAAAAGAAAACTTACAAACATTAACCTTCCATGGATTATTCTCGTAATATTTGTTTTAGTCGTCATTCGTCGCACAGAGTACCAGGAGTGTATAAGTGACAAGGAGTTAGACGATCCCGTTGGTCTGCGTGGTGCTGGCACCTTGCGTCTCCTTGGCGAAGGAGAGGAACACCTCCTCGAGCGTGGTCTCGGTGACGGCGTAGTCCTCCACCAGCGAGGGGAAGCTCGCCTTCAGCGACTCCAGCTCCGCGAACAGCGCGCTGTACCGCAGCGTCTCGTTGATGTGGTAGTGCAGCATCGTCTGGGGACAACGCGACGCGACGCGTGTTTCATGTACCTAGGTACCGACGAACCGGGAGGCAGCTCGAAACTGCTCCAAAACTTTTCACACTATTTCGTAATCGTGGCAGCCTTCAAATGATCACCTTTGGAGTTTTATATTACCCTTTGACGAGTAGTTGATTTATAGAAATGTATGGCTATATTTACAACGGAATCTTTAGTGGAGGCCACACCAAGGCAAGCGTAGTGTTAGGACACCATCGGCTAGATGGAAGGATGACAAAAGGTCATATTTTTTTATTTTTTTATACTACTAGGAGACGGGACAAGCAAGTAGCGCACCTGCTGTTAAGTGTACTCTTGCCTATAACAAAGCCTTACTGCATAGGTCATATCTACAAAGAACATAGCCTACACGGCACTGCATTGCGCCCGTCAACTTGAGGCATAAAGGTGTTAAGGGTCACGTACCCGTAATTTCACCGGCAACCATACCCTTCAAACCGAAACACAGCAATGCTGCTTGGCGGCTGAAATAATCATGGTGGTAGTATTTTTCCGGACGAGCCCTTTCACAAGGGGCTTCTACTACTTTTCATGTGACGGGTAGAGTGGTTGAAAACGGCAGAAGTTCGGGTTCAGGTGCACCTTGGGAGAGACCCACATCCAGCAGTGAATGCAAAACGTTGATTTTTTTTATTTTGGTTGGGCTGTATCAATCCTGGTGTCAGACTTTACGAGCCGTCGCCTTAGGCATCTGACATGGCTCTTAACAACCACTTTCACAAGTCCCGACGGCTCAACGTGCCCGCCAAGCGCGGAATCATCTAACTAATCGGACACTCAGTCCATTCAGTCATTCAAGCCTGCAATGTTCCGACAAAACTGGGAACAAACACCACAAAGAACACACAACTTTCTTATTTGCACAATCTCGGGTAGGGTCTGGGTTCAAATCCCGAATGAACAGCCATACCTAAGCCCTACCTCCCTACCAAAGGATGTGTTACGTTGATAATACTGCGGAAAATAATGAAATGATGTGGAAAATGGACGGTCGATTGACAATCTATATGCCACATGATTACGACAAACCGCTTACCTTGTGTTCGTCTTTCAACGTGCAATCGAATTTGGTTCTCAAACTGGCCTTCAGATTGTTGAGCTCCGATGATGCCGCGCTGTCCACCTCTGTAACGACACAGTTAAAATGAAGCAAGAAATCTAAAATTGGTTCAAATGAAGCAAGAAATGTAAAATTGATGAATGAATAAATATACTTTATTGCAAACCTAAAAATAAAACTGCATAACTTAAAAAAAATATATATTATATACAATGGGCGGTCTTATCGCTAAGAAGCGATTTCTTCCAGATTTGATTCGTTGTAGTTTTTTTTCAAAACTTCTACAGATAAGGAAGAGGCCTACGATTGTGCAAGCAAGAAGGCGCCTATTCCTCTTCTTGAAGACATTAGGGTCGTGAAGGAGCGGAAACATAGACGCTGTAAGCTTAATCAAGATTTGGCAGAGCGCATATAATAGTGAATTGTTCACCGAGGGTGTAGTTTGACCCTTAATACACACGAGATGGGAATAAAATTTTCTTCCGATGGTAACATACTGCTTAATACTATACCTACTAGGAAAAAAGAAAACAAATTCTTTTATTGAAATATATTTAAGAAATTGAATAGTTATTGCAACATTTTACTCATTTTTTTTTATATTAATAATGCTCAATAAAAGCACGTGGTCAGTATCATTTTGCAGACTTGGTGATAAAAACACTTTGCTTTTTAGCATTGTTTAGGGTACCATATTGATATGAACCAAAATAAAAAAAGCAATAAACGATGGATTTCGAGGCATCTTCAGCGTAAGTGGAGCTCGCATCGTATCCTTGCCTTCTACTTGCAAAGGGGTAAAATGAGGCGTGGCTCTGCGCACGCTGCGCACGCAACTTGGCCGGCGTGCCCAGAGATTATGTATGTATGTATGTAAGAACTCACCGTCTGCGCCGGGTGCGTGCTTCACCTTGATGACGACGGCGTGGCCCTGCGCATGCCGCGCACGCAGCTCGGCCGGCGTGCCCAGCGCGCGCATCTTGCCTCCCGACATGATGGCGATCCGGGAACAAAGCGCCTCCATCTCGTCCATGCTGCGGACATCATCGTTACAAACTCACTTATCATCTACTCCCCACTGTTGTGCTACACTCAGTGGTTTATTTCGACTTGTAGCTAGCATTTTCTGGATTAATTGACCCCCACCCCGGTGTTTACCATTATCTAGCACTCAATCCTTCAGTGGTTTGTTTCGTTTAGCAGCTAACCTCTAGTAGAATGATTAACCCCTACCCCTTATGTTTAACCTCATCAATCACTCACTCATCCACTAACATCGGTGTACCACAAGGGTCAATATTGGAGCCTTTTGTTTCTAGTCTGTCTATGATCTGCCTTCCTATGTAGGGGATTTATGTGATATTGTATTGTTTGTAGACGATACTTCATTAATATTTAGAGTTGATAGGGCTAAAGATAATTATGATTGTGTAAATGCTTCTCTAGCTAGAGTTCTTGATTGGTTTACGGTAAATAACCTCTTATTAAATGAAAAAAAAACCAAATGCATTAGATTCACCTTGCCTAATGTTTAAGTCAGCAATGATAACACTATCTTAAATGGGGAACTACTCAACTTTATGGAAGCAACAACTTTCTTGGGTTTAAATATCGATGCAAAGTTGCAATGGGGTATTCATATTAATACATTAGCTAGCAGGCTAAGCTCGGCAGCTTACGCAGTACGTACCATAAGGCATCTTACTGATGAAACCACGGCGAGGTTAGTTTATTTTAGTTACTTTCACAGCGTTATGTCCTATGGCATATTTTTATGGGGAAATGCAGCAGATATCGAAAGAATTTTTATCCTGGAAAAGAGAGCTGTACGGGCAATTTATAAATTGCAAACTCGTGACTCTCTCAGGGAACGTTTTAAAGAGATTGGTATTCTTACAGTCAGCTCCCAATACATTTATGAAAATTTAATGCACGCTCACAGGAACATTGATGAGTTTAGTAAAAGACGTGATGTACAGTATTAATACTAGAAATAAAAATAAACTTAACATACCTAGGTATCGCTAAAGAAAAGTAAATCATTGATTCTTAGGAAACTGTGTACGATTCTATAATAAGCTTCCTCAACTCGCCACCAAACTCTCTGCTCGTATATTCAAATTGTATATAAAAAATAATTTAATTAAAAGTGCCTAATACAAAATAAGTGACTATATCGACGATAAGAACGCGTTGGCCCGATGTTGCTATACCAGTTGACAGTTAAATGGTGTTTTTTTGTGGATTCTCAATGCTAGGAAACTGCCCATTAGGTAGTTATGTAATAATCAATGTTTTAAGATAATATTACGTCCCTATTAAGGTTTATGATGTAGGTAACACTTGTAATGTTATTAAATTATTATAAAAACTGTATACCTAAATTTTAATGGATCATCAAAAAGTTAACCAGCCAGAGAGGAGCCTTTCTCCTCGTATGGTGGTCGCGATTCCGAACAGGCGGTAGATTTGACGTTTCAAAATGATCCTAAAAATCTTAATGAATAATATTTTTTTATATAATATTTGACTTTGACTTCCTTCAGTGGTTCGTTTCGTGTAGCAGCTACTCTTTGCTAGAATGATTTACCCTCACTCCTTATGTTTAACCTCGGCAAACTCTCCCTCCTTTGGTGGTTTGTTTCGCTTAGTAGCTTACCTCTGCTGGAATGATTTACCCCCACCCGTTGTTTACCCTCATCCAGTGCTCACTCCTTCAGTGGTTCATTTCCTTTGCTGGAATTATTTGCCCTCCTTTTTAACCACCTCTGTGGTCTAGTGGTTCAACCCACCGATTTCAGATCCAGAGGTCCCGTTCGATCCCCAGGGGAGTACAATATTGTGTTTGGTTTGGTTGGTGGTAGAACTTTGTTTAAGTCCGCCTGGCTAGCTACCATCATCTTACTGTTAAGCTGTGCTGAACGCACTTTTCGGGTGCCCTAGTTTCTCCCATAGCCTCCAATGTATTTTTTGTGTTATTGTGATTAGGGAATGTGTCTTCTTTCGTATATATATTTTTTTATATTTTTGTATGTGTTTAAGCATTGTAATAACAGATGCGTGCTGGTTCAAATCCTATCGCGAGTTCTAACTCCGGTATTTTCCTGGTTGAGCCAGTTTCTCAGAATGTTGAGGTCAAGCGGTTCACCGTCGCAAAAATAAATAAGTATGCTAAACCACCATACAGTCATAGTGAAATTACTCACTGAATGTCAATAATATAATATAAACAACTGGGTATTTCTTACCTATGTGAAGTGATCACTATGCTCCTTTGCATCTTGAGACTCCGTCTTAGCGCCGTCCATACCTTTAAATTACAAAATGAAGTCTGAGCGCATGACAGAGTATGGCAACATCGCCAATACAACATCAACAGCTCATAATTTCCACTGCTGGACAGAGCCATAATCGCCCGGCAGACAAGCGGATTGGTGAGCTGTGCTAATGGTGGCTACATTTAAGCCAGATTTTCCACAGGCCTTTACATCGCTGTAAAGGCTTGTGGAAAATCTGGCTGCGGAGTGCTCACTGTGAGACAACTCTATATATATAATATTATACTATAGCAGCATAAACTAATAGACCCTAATGATA
The DNA here is from genome assembly GCA_951394065.1 of Venusia cambrica. Taxonomy (NCBI): domain Eukaryota; kingdom Metazoa; phylum Arthropoda; class Insecta; order Lepidoptera; family Geometridae; genus Venusia; species Venusia cambrica. The sequence goes on from OX596065.1 coordinate 4,910,588, forward strand.
ATTTAGGGAACTTGCCACAGGAAGACGAAACAAAGTAAACATTTGTGCTACCCCTAGTTGTAGAACATCCTTTGAGCAATACCAGCAATATTTTTACAGACCCTGCCTTTGTAATAAAGTTAATAAATTGATCCCTAATTTAGTAAAATTTTATGAATTTGAATGTAAGAATGCCTAAATGAATTGGTTTAGAACTCTTAATTACAATGATAGCTATAGAATTGTTAAAAATATTTGAATAATATATAATTCTACTCAAAACTTATTATTTATTATTATTATATATTTTTTTGTTTTGTTTATTTTTAATTTGAATGGTTCTATTTTGTTCAATATAATTCATTTTATACCGAATTATGTATAATTAAGTTTTATTTTTTTTTTAAATTTTTATGCTTACTAAATACAATTGTTTAACTTAATTTAATGATATATTTAATTTATGACCATTTAAATGTGCTCCCAGAAGGCAAACAGGATCTGCAACACAAGCCGATGACTTAGTGTAGATCCTGATGATGCAAAAAGCAAGCCATTCTCTTGTAGGTTAAGTTCTACCTTTCCATGTGTAGATAAAAAGCTTGCTGTATAATAATTTCGAGAAATAAATAAATTGAATTGAATTGATTACAGTGAAGATGTAGATAATACACAAAACGAAGCTGCTGCCCTTCTCCTGGTGAGATCCTTGTGTCGACTTTTACGACATCCATGGGCTTAGATGGAGGGGTCGATTCCTAATCCCTGACCGCCACGGCATATAAATACAAAAGCATAAAACCGAAGATATATATTCATTTATTGGAAAACCAACAGCTAAAAATACAGTATAAAAACGAATTAAGATTACAGTGAGCTAATTATGGGTTTTCATGATTAAAAATGATATGATAATGATAGATATCATATGAACGGTGAGCTACTTAAAGTGGTTTTGATCAGCAAGGTGTAAAAATACCTAACAACCTAAACTAAAAAGAAATTTTGACAACGTACTTCAGTACAAGTATGTTGCCAAAATTTCTTTATAACAGATTTTACTCGCTGACCGAATAAAAAAACAAAAAAAAACACCATTTTTTTTTTTGTATATATGTATATAATAACACTCAAGCAAGCTTTGAAAGTGAATCCATTTAATTGCTTGCCATATAGCCCCTCAGCATTTGTTTCTACTCGGGAGACAAAATGTTCTCAGAGGTGGATAAAAACAGAGGACAAAAATGTTATCCCTTCCCCGTGCTGAGGGGGCTGAGTTCAAAGTAAATGAGCCACCATGTGCGAAGTGATGGAAAGTACTAAGAAGAGGTTAAGCTGGTCTGTAGGGCTTACTTCGGGGGACAAGATAATCAAACCGCACACGAAGATAAGGAGAAAGATGATAGCTAAGAATATTATAGGGAAAATAGCACGTGTAAATTTTAACTATTTTATTATTGGTCCATAATAATTAGATTTTCTGATTCAGATGGTTCTAGATGGTACCTTCACTTTAGTCGTCGTTAATTAACTATCTTTAAGGAAAAAATTACGTTGACGTTTTTTAAGTTTGCAGTGCGCAAAACAACTATTTTTCGCTTCTTCCGCACTGCTCAGCTAAATTGATCAACTGCATCAAGTGGCCAGTGGGTAATACCAACGGCTCAACTGGTAATTGCTCAACTACGAATAGTTGAGCAATTACCAACTACGAATAGTTGAGCAATTACCAACTACGAATAGTTGAGCAATTACCAACTACGAATAGTTGAGCAATTACCAACTACGAATAGTTGAGCAATTACCAACTACGAATAGTTGAGCAATTACCAAACTATGAATAGTTGAGCAATTACCAAACTATGAATAGTTGAGCAATTACCAGCTAAAACCACTTCTTACACACTGCTCAACTAGATTAGTAGTAGGACATAGTTTGTACTACCGAACATTGAACCGCCTCTGTGGTTTATTGGTTCAACCCACCGATTTCAGATCCAGAGGTCCCGGGATCGATCCCAGGGGAGCAATATTGTGCTTGGTTTGGTTGGGGATACGATTTTGTTGAAGTCCGCCTGGCTAGCTACCACCATCTTACCATATCTGTCGCCATACCAACAATTCTAAAATTGTTAGATAGCCAGTTCAGTTTGTTCAACCTCAGTTTGTTGAGGATTCCGGGTGAAGTGCGCTTCCACCTTCGGCCTTAGCCTATCGTAACTTGAAAATCAGATGAGATTTCTTTTTTTCGTTCGACGGGTAATCGTTTGGCCCTCATCACACCTGGTTACAAGCTCTATAGGTGCACTGAAATTACCTTCCGCCTGGCCGCTACATCGACGCCGGCGGTGGGCTCGTCCAGCAAGGTGAGCGGAGCGCCGCTCGACAGCGCGGCCGCCGCAGCCAGACGCCGCGCGCAGCCGCCGCTGTAGCCCGACACCACTCGGTTACTGTACTTCTCTAACCCTACACATAAAGATAAAGATAATTTATTTGCTGAATGTATGTGCTAGTCTACATGGTCTTAATGCAAGCGGTACAGGAACATTGTACATTCTACCAGTTATTGTTCTGGTGTGCAAATATATTTCAGAGAAATTAAAATGGTAAGAATAAGATTCCAGCTTCATATTCCATAAGAGTATGCAAAAATTACAATCAATAAATAAAAACAATTTGTGAGCAGCCACTGTTTGATTTTCCGCTTGAACAAAAGAAATAGCAAATTCTTAAATGTGTCTGGCAACTTATTGTTAACCTTTACGGCCATGTAAAATACATTTCTACTAAGAAATGTTGACTTATGAACAGGCATGTAAAGTTCATGATTTAGTCTTGTATTTCTCAACCTCATTTCATTTGTAGGAAAATAACTGGAGTATTGCTTAACGAATAAACTTAGTTCACGTATGTACTAACAAGGCAAAGGCAAAATTTTATTTTTTATGAAGAGTGGCCTACAGCTGTCTATGAACCACGCTCCACAGACTGCGCGTACGAATTCTTCTGTAACTTAAAGGCACACAAGCAATCTACAGAATTACCCCATAGTGGTAAGCCATAGAGTAAAACAGATGACACATAACCATGGTATGCCGCTAACGAAGCTTCTTGCAAAACGGTTTTTCTAATTCTCTTTAATGCAAAGACAAATCTCTTTGCTATATACTTGGTCAATATGCGGTTTCCAACTTAAATGCTTATCAATTTGAATACCTAGAAAAGATGCAGAGTCTACACTTTCTATGGTCGACGATTTATATTGAATATAAGACTTACTGGTTTGTAATTTTGAAATTGTATCATTATAGTTTTATCAATATTAAACATTAATTTATTGTTTTCTAGCCATCTCCCTACTTTACTAAGTGTAAAATTGATTTCGTTCTCATAGTCCTCTTTTTTTATACATTTAATTGTGTCGTGTCGTCTGCAAACAATAGGCATGTGTGTTGCGTTATATTAGGTAGTTCATTTATAAAAAGCAGAAACAACGAAGGACCCAATATACTACCTTGGGGAATTCCCCGATTATTTGCTCTAAATCTAGACTGAAAGTGTTTCTTAGTAACCTTATTTTGTTGAGTATTATTATTACACGTCAGACGAGTTATTTCAGTACATTGGGTTCTACCACAAAGATAGCTACGGAGCCAGTCATAAGCAAGGCCTCATATTCCATATTTTTCGAATTTAATTAAAAGTAAGTATCTATCTATGAGATCGAAAGCCTAGCTCAGATGTAAAAAAAAAAGTGCGGTTACAGGGGTCTTTTGGTCAACGCATTCAGTTACTTCTTTGGCAAGATTGAAACATGCCAGAGTAGTTGACCTATTTTTACGAAAACCGAATTGTTGAGAGTCAAATTTATTAATAAACTTATTAATTCTTATATACATGACTTCTCAAACAACTTTGATAATATAGGGATAATTGTAATGGGCCTATAATTATGTATATCTCTTTTATCTCCTTTTCTAAAGATAGGTTTGATCACTGAGATTTTTAATTTGTCAGGAAAACAGCCTTCAAGAATAGATAGGTTAATAATGTAACTCAGCGTTGCAGAAATTTGATTGGCACACAGTTTCAATATTTTTGTGGGCAATCCACCACATCCGGTAGAGTTTGTGTTCCTGAGACTCTTCAAGATTTTGAATATTTCGCTGCCGTCCCTGGGCTCTAAAAATATAGTTGAAATATTACTTTGGAGATCTAAGGTAGTTTGAACATTAGAACAATCATTATTTACGTCACTGTTCTCTATTAACATTCTTTAATGTTATCATTAAACAATTCACAAATTTTATTTGAGCCAGATATAACTAAATCATTTATTTTGATAGTGTCAATATATTTCAAGTCATTCACACCCATACATACCCATACTTAAGTTTACTAAATTCCAAGAAGCACAACATCATCATGATTATTTTTTATGTACTTATATGTATACTGATTTATTTATTTATTTTAATTCGGAAAACCAACAGCTTCATAAAATTTCCTTAAAAACTTAAATATAAATAGTTAGCCAATTACAGGTATTCACTAATAGTTTTTTTGTTTGTATGTTTAGTATATTTTTTGTATATGATATTTATTGAGTATACAAACTACAATCTACTATATAAAAAGGTAAAGTATATTTAATGTACCTACTTATATTTTTAGGTTTTTTTTTTTAGTTATATTATTGTTTTTCAATAGACCTACATTACGATGCATGTATTAATTTGTACACCGCTATCCTTGAAAGCCGTTATCTTCTTTGGAAAAGATCGCTTTCAGCGATAAGGCCGCCCATTGTTTCACCGGTGACGCAAAGTTTCTGCTATCTGTATTTTGTTATGTTATTTGTAAATGGTGAACAATAAAGAGTTATCTATCTATCATTTACTAGGTACCTACACCGACATTGCCACATATTGCCATATGCATGCAAGGAAATGTAGGTATTTTAAAATTTATTAGTATTATATACTTCCTGCACTCCTTTCCATACAAATTACAGGGATCACAGCTCCGTCTGCCAAGCATGATTATTATGGCAAAACCCTTCAATTTCATTGTGTGGGTAGGTAGTTATATATATTATAAAATGTGCATCTCTACAGTTATAAATAAATTATATAGGTAATTTTGCAAACCTAAGTACTCCACCCCGCTTCCGCACAAGCTTATATAAGGCCTTCAGCCACGCGGTTTTCAGTCAGTCAATCTTGTTCAGTGCAGTAACCATATCAAATTCAGAATCTCGCTCTAATTTTCATTTGTAATAGTTCGGTTAGTGTGTAACGTTTCTTTGAATTAAAATAGTTCTCGGGTGATAGTGTTTTTTTTAAAGGACTCCCGGATTGCCATCCTAACAGTTCGTACTCAGACATCTACTAGCAACGTCAAGTACCTACGTGTTATACACGCGAGCAAACATCTTACCCACAACGGAGATCCACTGCTTCACCTCCTCGGTGACGTCGGCAGAGTCCAGTCCGCGCAGCGTCAGCAGTAACGTGAGGTTGTCGCGGCCGGACTGGAACTCGTCCAGACCGAAGAACTGCGGGCAGTAGCCGAGCGAGCGCAGGTACTGCGAGGGACGAACACGGCTATTACATATATCTATATACTACAAGTGCCCGAAGTGTGGTAAGCGAGCGCAGGTACTGCGAGGGACGAACGCAGCTATTACATATATCTATATACTCCAAGTGCCCGAAGTGTGGTAAGCGAGCGCAGGTACTGCGAGGGACGAACACGGCTATTACATATATCTATATACTCCAAGTGCCCGAAGTGTGGTAAGCGAGCGCAGGTACTGCGAGGGACGAACACGGCTATTACATATATCTATATACTCCAAGTGCCCGAAGTTTGGTAAGCGAGCGCAGGTACTGCGAGGGACGAACACGGCTATTACATATATCTATATACTCCAAGTGCCCGAAGTGTGGTAAGCGAGCGCAGGTACTGCGAGGGACGAACACGGCTATTAGATATATCTATATACTCCAAGTGCCCGAAGTGTGGTAAGCGAGCGCAGGTACTGCGAGGGACGAACACGGCTATTAGATATATGTATATACTCTAAGTGCCCGAAGTGTTGTAAATAGGCAACTCTATTGTTCACCATTAACAAAAAAACATAACGAAATACAGACAAAAGGTACTTAACCTAAGCGACCTTGGAAATAAAACGTGCGGCATTATCGCTGAAAGCGATTATTATCAGCGGAATTCAATCTTGCTTATTCACCAATCACCATGTAATATTGGCTATACCTATTGTGTATTTACCGGGCAATCTGAATATTAACCGCACTTCGGACTCATTTAGTGTTGCTCGCTCGCAGTCCCATTGCTCATCCGTGGGGACTGTGGAGCTCTGTTGCCATCAAACGAAGATCTTATTCCGCTACTTTGTGAAGCTGAATTGGCTGGGGTCAGGTTAGCTCAGAATCAATGTATAGGTAATACACCCCGATGCGGGATATCAGCGCAAAAGATCCCCCACCCGCTCAAAATACGTGCGGTAACCTATTACATATATTTTCTATAGGTTTGAACCTATAATTGAGGTGGCACTAATCCTGTGTGTGTTTGTTTATGTATTAATTGTGTACACCTTGCTGGTTCAACATATAAATAAATAATTTTAATTTATTCATTAAATTATTATTTTAATGGATTTAAATTTCTGACTATGTCGTGATGGCCACTACAGCCCCCTCAGCACGGGGCGGGGATAAAATGTTTGTCCTCTATTTTTATCCACCATCGGAAGACAAAATGCTCTCAGAGGTGGATAAAAACAGAGGACAAAAATTATATCCCCTCCCCGTGCTGAGGAGGCCGTAGGTACAATGTGTGTATTATTGTTTTTTGTTGACGTATATTGTGTAATAATGAATAAATGACTAAAATGACTACTATAATGCCTTATCTATAGATGTATAAAAAAAACATTAAACAATGGACTACGGTGTACGGCAATTTGATGAAAAGTCATTTCATTTGTGGTCATCTCACCTGGTCTTTGTCCCCCTTGATGTAGTGTCCGTTCGCGTAGATGTCCCCTTTAGTGGGGCAAGTCTCGGCCGTCAGCATCTTGAATGTGGTCGACTTACCCGCGCCATTTACACCCAGCAGACCGAAACATTCTCCTTTAAAAACAAAACAACATTAACATTACAGGACATTAATTTCACACAGCGCCAGCTAGCCCCAAACTAAGCAAAGCTATATAAGGGAACTAGATTATGGAAAGAATTCTTAAATACTTTTTTTTGTAAATACATACTTATCATACAATACAACACCCAAACACAGAACAAACATCTATATTCATCACACAAATATTTGTCCTGGGTGGGAATCGAACCCACAACCTACAGCGCAGAACGCAGAGTTACTACCAACTGAGCTATGAGGCTTGTTAAGTGTCATATGTTTAGCATATGCTCGCTTCACCAGCGATGTATGAAGATAAATTAGTCTACACGAACTTATTTAACCGGATATATTAAACGGGTTCGATCCCCAGGGGGGAGAACAATATTGTGCTTAGTTTGGTTGGTGGTAGGACTTTGTTCAAGTCCGCCTGGCTAGCTACCACCATCTTACCTAATTCTGTCGCCATAACAATTTGAAATTGTTGTGTTCTGGTGGAGGCGCACTTCACCCGGAATCCTCAAAGAACTGAGGAACTGGCTATCATACCTCTGAATGCCGGAACACGACATTTTTTTAAGAATTGTTATTATGGCGATAACGAGGCGGACTTAAGCGAGATCCTACCACCAACCAAACCAAGCACAATATTGTACTCCACCTGGCGAACGAACCGGGGACCTCTGGGTCTGAAATCGGTGGGTTGAGCCACTAGACCACAGAGGCAGTTAAATCAAACAATTATGACAGTAGCCAGTCCCGTAATGGCTTATATGTAGGTACCTTTCTTGACGGAGAAGCTGAGTCCCTGCACGGCGTAGCACGACTTGCCGAAGGTCTGGTGGTAGTTCTTGTGAATATCGTTCACCAACATGGCTACGTTGGCATCCTTTTTCTGCATGCTCGCTGAAAACATATTTATTATAAAAACAAATTTTTATTATATTTATATTTTACGTTTTTACTAAAAAACGTTGTGACTGAAAAAAAACACACCCTGTAACTATACAGATAGTTACAGGGTGTGTTTTTTTTCTGGGAAACTATACAAGGGACTGAAAAAAAACACACTATACAGGATAGTTACAGGCTGTGTTTTTTCAAATTATAATTTAAAATCTTCTATGAGAGCCTGGAAATATTAATGGTAAAACTCCACACTTTTATGGACACAAAAGTGGCTGAAAATCGTGCTCAGTCTGCATTGTGTTGTATTGGTGCGAGTCCGACTCTCACTTGACTCTTATAATAATATCGATCTTATAGTAAAACAAATATAGACTGCGTGACGTTTTTTTTCTGCTCTAAGCCCCCCATCGTCAAACATCTGTAATCAAACGCCAGCAACACCAAGATTTACACCATATATTTGCGCGACAGTATAGTGGCAACGACAACTTACGCAATTTGATCAGATTGCTGACATACACGGCCTCAGCCCGCACTATTTCGTCGCCGCTGGGTACGGAGGTCTTCTTGGCGATACGCGCGTTGAAGATCGCATCGCTGATACGGCCCATCAATCCCTTCTGGGTCAAGACCACTAGTATCTGCATAAATACATAAATAAGTAATTAAGTACTAACGTGAAAAATTAAACTAGCCCCAATATATACCACGACCATTAAAAATTAGAGTGCTATCAATAAAGAAAAAAAAACAAATAAGTGTATAATACACAGCCAGATAATGCACAGCCAATTTTACAATGCCATCTACAAAAAAAAGTGGATTCTAATTATTGACCGATCATTATCGGGTCGAACAATATAGGGACCCAAATAAGGCAATTTATGAAGTGCATGTATGAAGAAAGTGATGAGAGTGAACGAGGCAAAAGAGGTATGCAAGGAGCGTAGTAAATGGAAATCCGTTATCTCTGCCTACTCCTTCGGGAAACAGGCGAGAGTTTTGTATATTCCCCTTTTCACCAAGTGGAACGGTTTGACCGTCATGTCGTACCTAAATGGCATATTTAGCTTCCAGAGACGCAATGTTTTATGCTCGATTGTGTTCTATTGTTAGGCTCTTTTCATATTGTATATTTTGTTTTGATTTTTCTGTAATTAATAAACACCATGACATTGCGAGTTGCAACTTACCATATATAACAAAGACTGCCCGATAAGAAACAAAATCTCTTCGAGCGGGCTGTATGCAGAGAATGCAAAGTAGTTCTGTGGTTTTTCACCGGCTGCAAGAAACAGACATTTTAAATTATTATTATTTTTTTTATTCTAAAATGAGCCGAACTAAAACCCTTAAAAGGGGTTAGCACTTTAACCATTGAAGTTACGGGAAATCTTGTACGACGGGGAAGCGCTTGGCCTTCATCTCACCTGCATTATAAGTATCGTTTATACGTGATCGTGACCTCACCAAATTCAAAATTTGAATTTAGAATTTAAATGTCTTTTTTTTTATGGAGTCAGTAAAACAAACGAATACACATGACGTATTATTTATTGATAAAGATGTCAGTACATAATGTTTCTATGAAAATCAATTGTATTTGGTTAAAGGCCTAAAGTTAGTAGTAGAAAGGAAGTAGTGAGTTTTTTAGTTTACCGTTTATTCATATTTAATGTAACCGATTCTTGGAAGGTAAATAAATCAAATAATTAAAAAAAAACGTTTAATTTGGACAGCGGCACAAGAAAAAACTTTATAGATTCAATACATTTTACCAACAATTTAGCTACCACCGTCTTACCTAAGTCTGTCGCAAACAACAAATCAAAATTATTGTGTTCCGGCATTTAGAGGTAAGATAGTCAGTTCCTCAGTAAGTTGAGGATTCCGGGTGAAATGCGCTTCCACCTTCCACCAGACCACTACCTTTAGGCAGTACCATTAAATATTACAGGATAGGACATTCATTTTTACACAGCGCCATCTAGCCCCAAACTAAGCATAGTTTGTAATATGGGAACTAGATTACGGATAGAATACTTAAATACTTTTTGTAAATACATACGTGCTATATGATACAACACCCAAACACAGAACAAACATCTATATTCATCACACAAATGTTTGTCCTGGGTGGGAATCGAACCCACAGCCTACAGCGCAGAAGGCAGAGCTACTACCAACTGAGCTATGAGGCATTGATGGTACAATTGGCACCGATGTGTCCCGATTATAACGTGATAAATAAAACTAGTATGCGAACCGGGTTTACTCGCATTTTCGATTAATTCAAATCAGAATGCATAATAAAAAAACATTTCATTCGTCAAACATAACATAATTTATGTTTCGTAACGCGTCCACGTTACGAAATCTGCTTGGAATCATATATAACCATAGTGAGTATGGGCCATAGTGAAATGACGACAAAGCGTTTCCGTCTTACAATAAAAAACCTTGCCAAATTGAAATGACTCTTTTTACCGCCTCTGTGGTCTAGTGGTTCAACCCACCGATTTCAGATCCAGATGCGGGTACGATCCCTATGGGGAGTGCAATATATTGTGCTTGGTTTGGTTGGCGGTAAGACTTTGTTTCAGTCCGCCTGGCTAGCTACCACCATCTCACCTAATTCTGCCATAATAACAATTCAAAAATGTTGTGTAAGTTGAGGATTCCGAGTGAAGTGCGCCTCCACCTTCGGCCTTATCTCAACTTGTAACCAGGTGAGATGAAGGCCTAGTGCTTACCCGTGGTACAATAAGCCACGTCAGCTATTTTCGAACAAAACTGAAATGGCTTTCTATCCGTGAACGAAGAAATTTTAGGATTCTTTGTATTCTTTTTTTTGTGCTTAAGGACCCTTTTGCACCGGAATATCTAAAAACCCGTTTCAAATTTCTAGATGATCTCCATGACAGGCGGCTACGCTCAGCAGATAATCTACTGCTTGAAATGCCAAAACATCATTCTTCTGCTTTTGGTAAATCTTTTTCAGTCACTGCAGCCCGGCTTTGGAATAATATTCCGTATGACATGAGGAGAGTAGAGACTGTTTTAAAAGACTGATTCGTGAGCACTATCTCAAATCCTAGTATTACGTTCTTTAGTCTTCCTAGTTAGTATTTTATGAATTTGTTATAATATTTTTGATTTTGTATAAGTATTTTCATTGTTGATGTTAATTATTTTTGTGTAGGTTCATTTAGGGGTATCCAAGTATTTAAATATATTAATATTGATTCTTATTTATAATGTTATAGTACAGTTTATTGTATGCAAATAAAATATGTATAGTATAGTAGATATTGTTGCTTAGTTTTATTATTAATAGGTAGGTATGTTAGCACGCCAACCTCTGTATTTTTTCTTACCCAGTACACCAGTTATTTTGTGCAATAAAGTGTTAAATAAATAAATAAATAAACAAAAAACTCACCGCAACACTTGTCATTGTCGAACCCGTGATCTTCGCAAATGATCTTCGGGCACAGCTCCTTGTTGAGCGAGCACATGGCGTTGAGCCGCGCGACGTAGAGACACTTCAATGTCGCCACCACCATAGTGTGCTGCGGCATCAACCAGCTCGACAGGCTCAGGAACATCGTCACCAACTTGTACCCCTTCGCGTCGAGCACGAACAACACTGTCTTTGTTATTGGGGTTACGAGACCTGGGGAAGATACCATATTCATTTTATTTTCACCAGCTTACCAGCAAACGTCCGGGGATTCGCGTCATCACTTGGGAATTTCTCAAAATCGATGTCACTCCGAAATTATCCAGCATGACATTAGATTTGTTTGGACTTTGAACGAACCCAAAATAACCCCGTAGCACAGTTTTTTAGTTATTACCAAAATGTTGTACCTATTTGCAAGTTAATAGCTATCTAAAACATTTTTGTTCCCAATAAACGTTTTATCTTATTTAAACAAGTTAAAGTAGTCCCAAGTTACTACAACAGCATCTGTAGTCTCGTTAAAAACGGTAGAGCCATTTCGGAGAGTAGCCGGAACAAACAGATAGACAGACGTTCCGCGTTGTCCAACTGTGGCCATCACATTTCTATCGCTAGACATGGTACCAACGATAAATCTGTATCGAGAAATCGATCGTGAATCAAAGTTTGAACATTTGAACTATTATAGTTGTCAAATGTTATAATGACACAACAATTTACGACCCGCGACGGGACTCAAACTCGCATCTTGTAATCAAGCCTATTCCGGTTGTGCTTCTAGACTCCCAGTTTAGTTATCGCGAGCGCACGCGTGGACATCTACCCTCAAATCAAAGGTCGGTGGTGTTCAATTGCCTATACAGCAGGATCGGTCACAACCATCACAGAACACTACACCACTAATAATATTGAAGACTCATGACTTTTTAGGATTCACCTCTAATCACACTTAGAGCGTGGTTCTTATGAGGATCACCTACTAGGGGTAGTCAGAAGCTCGTCCAAACTTATGTTTGGCACATGCATACAGTTTGCAAGTAGCAATTGCAAAGTAAATTGTTTATTCTAGGGACATAACGGTTTCCTCACACTGTGACCTTCACCGTCAGAGCATGTGCATTTGTCTAAAGCGCACATAAACTTCCGAAAAACCGAAAAGTCCATTGGTGCACGACTGGATTCAAGCCCACAGCCTCCGGATCAGAAAGCTCCATACTTGTCCACACACTTTTCAGAAAGATTGAAAACCGTACATAATTTACCGTAAAAGTGACCAAGGGGTGACCAAGGCCTGCACAGGCGTCCCGCTGTGGGGTGTATTGTGCAATGTCCCCCGTTTTAACTAACCCCACCCCAGCCAGCACAGCTCCTTAAAATACCGGAGCAGGACTTTGGGTTGTTGGTGACACTTGTTGAGCGCCTGAGTTCTTGACAGCAACATTGAAAGTGACTCTGATGTTGTGGGCGATGATGATGCCGGGGCCAAGCATTTTCCTGAGGCCCGTCTTCACCCTAGCTGATTCTGTAGCCAAGCAGTGTAGGATCACGTGTTCTAGTGTTTCCTCCTCCTGTAGGCAGCCGGGGCATGTCGAACTTTAGCAAATTAGCATAGCTATTCTGCGTGGCTTTCATTCAGAGTGTATCGCACGCTTCAGTCTGGCACTGGTCTGGAACAGTTGAGTTACCTATAGGCCGTTTGTAACGGTCCTTAGGTAATCTGACTGATTCCTTTGTACATAGTTAGTTTGATTCTACATTTGATTGAATAAGGAACTCTATTTATCGTAAATAAATTACATCCGTGGAACGGGTTTAATAACACACTAATCGAAATCCCTACCTACCAATCGAAATTTGTACCTACTTATCAAAACAACCAAACCCAACACAGTCGAACGATCAACAACTTATGTAAGAATCTACTCTTCTCAAACAGAGCAAGTATTCTCCTGTAAGTGACGAAGAAGTCTTTCGAGAATAAATTTCTTTAACCCTATATCCGCCTATATAAATAATATAAAATATTTTAACCGCCTCTGTGGTCTAGTGCTTCAACCCACCGATTTCACGCCTCCATCTTCGGCGTTATCTCAACTTGTTACCAGGTGAGATGAAGGCCAAGCGCTTCCTCGTCGTACAATAAAAAAGAAAAAAAAAACCGTAATCTAGTTAGCCATATAAAATATCCCATACAAGTCCGATACAATATGCTTACAGTTTGGGGCTAGATGGCGCTGTGTAACATGTCTTCCCCGGTCGATACACTCTAGACAAAGTCAGAGGTACTATTTGTGTCTGCTTTAGTCGCGTCACGATACCCCTCCACTTTCCTCCGACAGCGGCCAGTCTGACACATTCATGGATGTTGCTGCCCAATGCAGATTTGATTTTGTCAGTTCAATGTATACGTGACCTTAGACGCGCGCTTGTGACTTTTACTCGTGCTTAAAAACCACCTTTAAAACATATCATCATTATAGATACTTTAGTCTTATCGATATGTCGTGCTCGGTTTTTTTTTTTTTACATACTTTGTTTACACTGTAACTTTTCTTCTAATTTATATTTGTTTCGAGATGTTAGTTAGTTATAAGTTTATCGTGAGTTATGTATGAATTATTTATTTATTTTAAATGTAGGTACCTCTAAAATGACGTGCCTAGTAATAACGAACATAGTTTTAATGAGGCCAAGTAAATGAAATCTGAAACTTTCAGCAGTGGACAGGGCTGAAAAGATGCTCTGAAATGTAATGTGACAAGTTCAACTCGCTTTTGCATCTTACCAAACACTATCAAGAGTGCGGCCATCAAAAGCCCCGTGCCGCGCTCCGAGAAGCTGAACGAGGCCAGGTACATGAACGCGAAGAACGCCATGCTGCCCAGCATCAGGATCAGCGCCAGGGTGACTGGAAAATACATTTTAATACTATTGTGATATAGATCAAATTCATTTGCACGTAATTCCACTTTGTAGAATGCGCACAATCGCATAGTATATACATACATGTAAAGATACACATAACATGTATTTTAACAGCGTATCAAGCAGTTATGGGGGTAAACAGACCAGGAAAAATATAAGAAAAAAATATTTATTGGTGATTGATAGTCAAGCGTTTGACCACCAGCTTACATGTAATAACAGTAAAGATGTGGCCTAAGATGGAGCACGCTTGCCTAAAAGGAACCTATTTAATCTGGACTTGAAGACTCCAAGATTGTACTATGTACAAAGGAATCAGTCAGATTACCTAAGGACCGTTACAAACGGCCTATAGGTAACTCAACTGTTCCAGACCAGTACCAGACGGAAGCGTGCCCAAGACACTGGCTGCATTGCCACGCTGAATAGCTATGCTAATTCGCTGGCCTAAATAAGAGCCAGCCCTTGGGTCACGTGTCGCCTCAATCAAAAGCCCCGCAATATTTTTGAAAACCCGGAGGGCGCCGGCTCCCCACGGACCCAAGGTCTCCACCCCAAAAGGCTCAAATAGGTAAGCTCTGTCGAGACCACTATATTTGCGCCTTTTGTGATCCTCGGCCGAATCAGCCGCCGCACCAGCCCTAATTGATGTCCCAGGCAGATGAGATGGCGCTAGGGTGTCGACGCAGGTAGCGTCCCACACCAAAGGCCTACCCATTTCCCAAGGGACAAGAGTCATACAGATTGTACTAGTGCGGGAAAACAGACGAAGGCAATGAATCCTTTACCTTTATCATTAATACTGGTAAGGAATGGATCCTTACCAGTATTAATGATAAAGGTAGAGGCGAAACGATGTGTTGAGCACAATGGAACATTTACAAGGTACGGGTTATAGCCAGACGTATGTCTGCTAGTCCGGTGGTGGAAAAGGGATGGAGGGATTACAAAAGATAGGTCAAAGATATCGTGCGAACACTCGCACGCGAAGTGCCATTAAAAATAGGTACGGGATGAAATTAGCTTTGTTTTTGCAGAGAACACACACGCCTGAGTTGTTTAAGCGTTAAACCGTACAAGATTTGCGTCCCCCCATTCAGACACAAAGTTAAGCTTGAGGTTCAAACGCTCCACCATCTCCCTACGGAGGCTGAAAATTTCGTCCGCACTAGGACGCGGACTGGAAAAATATATATCAACAACTTTGCTGTCATCTGCGTACCCATTGATACCGGGTATTAGTAGATCATTGATATGAAGTAGGAATAGAGTTGCTGATAGAACCCTTGAGGTACTCCGGCATTGTTAGCCAATAGATCAGACGAACAGCCACTAAAGACTACTCGAATCGATCTTTCCCTCAGGAAGTCTGTGATCCACAGTAAAAGTCAAAGTCAAATATATTTATTCAGTAAGATTTTTTAGGATCACTTTGAAACGTCAAATCTACCGCCTGTTCGAAATCGCGACCAGCACACAAGGAGAAAGGCAAGAACCTCGAGCTATTTTTTTTTTCATGATCCATTACAATAGCTTAAAATTATCTAATACTAATTACAATTTATTCACTGGAGCAAATTCATTTTTTTTAATGCCAGGCTTTCTTATCTTCTAGGTAATCTGAAATTTTATAATAAGCTTTCCTGGATAGCTTTTTACAAAACTTTTGAATTTATTATTTGACAAGCTTAGCACATCACTTGGCAATTTATTATAAAAGCGTACAGTTTGCCCTATGAACGATTTATTAACCTTATGGAGCCTAGCTGTGGGAACAGCGAGTTTATTCTTATTTCTAGTATTATAATTATGTTTATCACAGTTTTTGTCAAATAAGCTTATGTCTTTACGCGCGTACATAATATTTTTATAAATATATTGGCAGGGCATAGTCAATATATTTATTTCTTTAAACTTGTCTCTTAATGAATCTCTGGGACACATTTTGTAAACAGCGCGAACAGCCCTCTTCTGCAAAACGAATATGGTGTCTATATCTGCAGCACTTCCCCACAGTATTATGCCATATGACATAATACTGTGAAAGTAACTGAAGTAAACTAGTCTTGCTGTAGCAACGTCTGTGAGAAGACGTATCTTCTTTACAGCATGTGCTGCAGAACTAAGTATCTTCGCCAGTTTATCTATGTGTGGGCCCCATTGAAGTTTATTATCTAAAGTTAATCCCAAAAATACAGTGGTTTTGACTAATTCTATGTTTTCCTCTTTAACTTTTACATTAGCTTCAACTTCAGTTACATTTGGTTAAATAAATCGAATACATTTGGTCTTTTTCTGATTGAGTACTAAGTTATTTACATTAAACCAGTTAACAATTTTTGAGATTGCATTGTTTACGTTGTCAAAGTTAGTCATTTGTCGCTTCAATCTAAATAGAAGTGACGTATCATCTGCAAACAGTACAATCTCATGGTCATCTTTAATTATTTGGGGCAGATCATTAATGTATACTAAAAACAAGAAAGGCCCCAATATTAAACCCAGCGGCACACCCATGATAACCAAAGATCCTGAAGAACGCTGGCCGTACACGTCGACATGCTGTATGCGATCACTTGTGTGGACGGTAATCCGTAGAAGGAAAGCTTGCTAATAAGGCCCTTGTGCCAAACCCTATCAAAAGCCTTAGGAATGTCTAGGGAAACTGCCATAGCTCCCCATATCTTTCAATGGCTGTTTATAACACGCTCCATTTACTTGCAGACAATGGAGGTGATGGAGATTGGCCGGTAGTAAGTTGGGTCTGCTCGGCTACCTTTTTTTGGGACAGGTTGATTATTAGCGAGCTTCCAAGATGATGGTACCTTACCGGTATCCAAAGACAGGTGGAATAGGCGAGTGAGAATCGGCTCGGGAGCACACCTCTTTAACACCACCGCCGGGATCCCATCTGGACCACTGGCTTTGTCTAGTGATAGTAGCACCTTGAGCACCTCCTTTTGCTTATAGCGCACTTGGGACTTGATGTGGTTGGGTGATAATATAGAATTATTATTTTCAGTTTCCCATACAAATACTTTTATATTTTAGATCACAAAAAAGTGACAATCCTATATCTATTTACCTATCTACATGATACAAGGAAACAAGGTATAGCACTCCAAGATGTGATGGTCACGTGGGGTGCGTCATTATAAACGCAGAACCAATCACAGCAGTCCGTTGCGACTGACCAATCCCTGCATGACCGGAAGAGTAAAACATACTCGACTTGTGCGAATCACAAAGAGACACTCCGCAAACTGCGCAGCTTGCGGCACTACAAAAGAAAAACCTAGTTTTAGTTTATAAAGCGCTATCTATACTCACGTATCATATCAGTTTGTCCGAGCGTCTTGTTGGTGTCTAACATGACGCCCGCCACAACAGTGACCGCCACTAGCAGCAGTGTGACGAGCAAGTGGAACGTCAGCGTGGTCAGCCAGTGCAGCGCGACCGGACATCCGGCCATGATGTGTATGTGCCGCGAGCCGGACTCACGCTCGCGACACACCAACGACGAGTAGCTCATATTCGCCCCCTGGATTGCTGGGAGGACAATGTTTTACATTTTAGACCCAGTTCATACAAGATTTTGAAAATATATAGCGAAAAAGAGGTTTTCTGTGTAGGCGCGATATATTTGACAACAGGGTATACCAATCATGTAGTCAGATATACAAGCCTACTGCCACAGGCATTTGACATTGCTCTGTAACTGGGACTGTCCCCGTGCGAACACCAAGACATCGTGGTTGCAACTGGTGATGGTGAGACCATTGCTATGTACTGAGACTAGACATCAATTCTTACATATGACAATGAAAAGAGCCAAGAGTACGCAGTTCATGACACCCTTGGCCTCTATCATATTGTCATCGTATTTGGCCGCATCGTAAACGGGTTGGTTGTAGGTGGTGATGTTGAGACCATTGCTATGTACTGAGATTAGACAGATCAATACTTACATGTAACTATGAAAAGTGCCAAGACTACGCAGTTCATTACACCCTTGGCCTCTATCTCATTGTCATCGTATCTGGCCGCATCGTAAACGGGGTGGTTGTTTTTGTGGTGATGTTGAGACCATTGCTATGTACTGAGATTAGACAGATCAATTCTCACATGTGACAATGAAAAGACCCAAGAGTACGCAGTTCATTACACCCTTGACCTCTATCACATTGTCATCGTATCTGGCCGCATCGTAAACGGGTTGGTTGTAGGTGGTGATGTTGAGACCATTGCTATGTACGGAGATTAGAAAGATCAATACTCACATGTGACAATGAAAAGAGCCAAGAGGACGCAGTTCATTACACCCTTGGCCTCTATCACATTGTCATCGTATTTTGTCGCATCGTAAACGGGTTGGTTGTATGTGGTGATGGTGTGACCATCGCTGGGAGAGATGTACTGAGACGCGATCATATTCGAGAGCAGGTTTACTGCGACCGGCGCCGCGTGACGGTACACTGTCGTGAATAAAGCCTGAAATGAGAGAGATAAAATTTGTCTACAGTACATGTTAGCCTTCACCTAATAAATTAAGTTTTTCTTACTAACACTGTGGACTATGTTGTCTGAATAAATAACTTTTATTATTATTATTAGTACCATTCGAAACGTCCAATTGAGAGTGTATTTATTTACAAAAAAAAAAAAACGTCACAACGTCAAAATTAAGTATTGAGTGACTTGATGACGTGACCCAAGGGCTGGCTCTTATTTAGGCCAGCGAATTAGCATAGCTATTCAGCGTGGCAATGCAGCCAGTGTCTTGGGCACGCTTCCGTCTGGTACTGGTCTGGAACAGTTGAGTTACCTATAGGCCGTTTGTAACGGTCCTTAGGTAATCTGACTGATTCCTTTGTACTTAGTTAGTATTGAGTAAGATAATCGACGGTTAAAGTGGCGTATGCTGTCAGACAATGACAATATGGTTTTTAACCAATTTCAAAGAAAGGAGGTTCTCAATTCGTCGGAATCTTTCTTTTTTTGTTTGAAAAGGTATACTTCACAGGTGGTCCCATTGTCATCAGGTCAGGATCTGATGATGGGATCTTGTAGAAATCGAGGGAACTCTTCTAATATTATCAGACAAACATCCATCTATACATCCAAACAGTGTCGCTTTTACAACGTGTGATTTTATTTATTTATTATTAACTAAAACGGCCAGTGCCACTTACACTAATTACAAAACTATGTTTTTTAAAAAATAAAAAATAGAACTTATAAAATTAATTGTAGATAAAGTAGTGGTGTACATACCTTTGCATCAGTGCTGTTCATTTCGATGCCGACCAAGTACTTGTTGTATTCCAATATGCTGTGCATGCCGGTACGGAGAACGGCTACAAATTATAAAATTATAGTTATAGTTATATTATGACAGTCTTATGGTATATTATGGTTTTAGTTTGGGTACCAATGATACCATCAAGGATTAATTCTATTACCAGGAACATCGCTTCTTTGTATTATTTAAATGTGTTACTGTAATGTTTGTTATTATTAAATAAATTTTCATTTTCATTTCAACTTTGTAATTTTTATTTTAAGTATATTTTCATCTTCATTTAACCACTGCTGTATATAGGCACCAAATGACGCCACAAATAAACCACCTCTATCTATAGACTCCCCGCAACCGCCACATGATCGTCGGTCTATCGTGTTTAATAAGGTCCGGAGTGCCAAAGAGTTCTTAAAATAAAATCAAAATATATAGAACAGAGTGTTTGCACGGGAAAACTGTTTTCCACAAAGTATTATGATTCACTTTTTTTTTTCACTTGCATAATACGAACGGAAGCGTCCAGTTAAACCTAAAACCGTCCAAAATAAGCCGAGTCACATGATTTACTACAAAGACGAAAAACACACGCACCTTATTACTATGTCATATACTCTATGAAGATATCCAGTTCCAAGAAGGCGAGAGACTGCACCACAAACTAGGTTGTACGGAGTTAAGTCAACAGTTTTTTTTTATCTGTACGACGGGGAAGCGCTTGTCCTTCATCTCGCCTGGTTACAAGTTGAGATAAGGCCGAAGGTGGAGGCGCACTTCATCCGGAATCCTCAACAAACCGAGGAACGGCTATCTTAACTCTATGAGGATTCGACTTAAAATTATTGTACAGTAATGCAAGTAATGATATAACTCAATAATTCTTTAACATTTAAAATTTTACTGTTTTTATAAACGTTAGAACAAGGTTTAATGAAAAATGACAAACGTCAAATTGTATACCTTAAGTTGGATGTAGGGGGGGGGGGGGGTAGTCATACTTACTATCGGTTATATTCGTGGCTTCAGCATAATTGAGTTTAGGCGTGTTGGACAGTCCTCGAAACCAAGCCTGATCGCCTGAATCTACATCAACATTGAAGAGCACCTACAAACAACAAAAAAAAGTGAGGAAAAAAAGGACGACAGCCTGACAGAAGCGTTTTATGTGGATTCTAAACAAGAATCTATATAATAAAAATCAATTGGTGTTCGTTTGTCTCGCTATAACTCGAAAACGGCTGGGCCAATTTAGCTGATTTTGAAATGTTTGCCGCAGTTCAGGGAAGGTTTAAACGTTGAGAAAATATTTTCCCATACAAACTGTTCTACGTACTTTCCTGTCAAACATTTGACATTCGTCACTTCGGTACGGTAGACTCGAATTGATTCAATTTTAATATTTTGATGGTTGTCATTGTTTGGAATGCAAATAAAGTCTTGATTGTGCTATTTCACATACATAATATCTGTTTTGTTGAAATATTTTTATATAATATTAAACTCCACCAAAACGGCTTGATCGATTCCTATGAAATTTTATGTGTATATTGAGCAAGTCTAAAAATAGAACGTTAATTATTGATACACTAAAATTTAAATGTGAATCCTCCTCGTAGTAACCCGTTTTGGCACAATACCGAGTTTTTCCCTGAAGACTATGACGTATGAACTTTTTCAAAACGGGAATATAATAAAACTGCCAAGGGTCGGCAACGTGCAAGAGATGCCTCTTATGTTGCAAGCGTCCATAAGTAAATAATATACTGTGGTATTAAAAGATTTGTTGGACAAGCCTCATAGCTCAGTTGGTAGTAACTCTGCCTTCGGCGCTGTAGGCTGTGGGTTCGATTCCCACCCAGGACAAACATATGTGTGATGAATATAGGTTTGTTCTGTGTTTGGGTGTTGAATCATATAGTACGTATGTATTTACAAAAAGTATTTAAGTATTTTATCCGTAATCTAGTTCCAATATTACAAGCTATGCTTAGTTTGGGGCTAGATGGCGCTGTGTAAAATGAATGTCCTGTAATATTTATTTATTTATTTGTCAACTCGTGAGACACTGTGACCCGTGGTTCGCACACAGGTATCAAACCCCGGGTTCGATCCCCAGGACTTTGTTTAGGTCCGCCTGGCTAGCTACCACCGTCTTACGTAAGTCTGTCGCCATAACAACAATTGTAAATTGTTGTTATGGAATTTCATTCATTCATTCATTCACCTTTTTGCTGAGATCACGTGCGCTCTAGACCGCCTTTCAAACAAAATTCAGCAACTGTCAAAACTTCATTCAAGGTGTATTGGATTTAAAGGTGTTTACGATGAATAATATAAACAAATTACATACCTTTCTTCATAGCGACAACACCGCTCATTGCTTATATATATTTTTATGTAATACAGTTTCATTTTTATGATGTGCAATAAAGTATTTTTATTCATTCATTCAACTTTCATTCTATTTTATTCATTTCTAAAAACTTATTGAAAAAACCTAGTACCTACAATCTACAATCATGATCAGCTATTTATAACTTGATATTATAAATAGCTTGAGTTATAAATAGCTGATCATGTAGTACCTTAGGTACTACATGATCAGCTATTTATAACTTGATGACAAATGTTATTGCTTAGGCAATAACATTTGTCATCTTTGTCGACACATGTCTGCAATAAATAAATAATTATTACAGGAAATTAATTTTACACAGCGCCATCTAGCCCCAAACTAAGCATAGCTTGTAACACGAGAACTAGAATACGAATAGAATACTCAAATACTTTTGGCAATACGTACTATATAATACAACACCGAAACACAGAACAAACATATATATATATAGATATTCATCACACAAATGTGTCCTGCGTGGGAATCAAACCCACAGTCGACAGCGCTGTAGGCAGAGTTACTACAAACTGAGCTATGAGGCTTGTTGAATAAGTTACAGGGATTATTATGATTTACCTTCCGTTCGGGCATAGGCATGTACACATCTAAATCCAATGATAGCTTCTTATCAGCCGGGTTCTGCGGAGGCTCATCGTTGGTGGTCCACATGAAGATAATCAACATCACTATTGGTAGTACCACTTGCTGTGAACAAGTTATATTCTATGTTCATATTGGTACCTTCAACTAATTCTGATTTTATGGGACTATTTCACACAGAGCTGCGCCCTAAGCAAAGCTTGGGAGCTTGGGATTATCATGAGTTTTTTTAAGATGTAGCAACAAGCAAATTTTTAAGAGTACTAGAGCCCCTTTTAAAGTGCTCGTCCAGGGTAGTACTACCACCATAACTATTTCAGCCGCGAAGCAGTTCTTTTATTCCACTCACTCCTATCAACCGTCAACTCTGCATCTACACCTTTCATACCCATGTCCTCTTTCACACAATCCATCCATCTCTTTTTTGGCCTTCCCTTGCTCGCATGTCCATCCACGCTCAAATTCATAACCCCATTCATAATAATATTGAGACCAGTAACCATCATCAAAAAGGAGGTTTTCTTGGCGATCGCGTATTTGAACTGTCTTTTCAACAGCACTCTGAATTGGCGCCAGTATAGCGGGAGGCCGGTCACTTTGTTGTACGTGGGCTCTGTAATAAACAATACTTATATCAATTCACCATAGATATGTTTCAATTTTCAATATTTCACTTTCAAAACTTCATTTCAACAAAACAACTCAAATATAGTTTATTCACACAGATTTTTAGAATCATTTTGAATCATCAAAAATACCGCTAGTTCTTGTTTTTATTGGATTTAATGGCTTTCATTTTTTTTCGAAGAACTCTATTTATTTCTAGAATAAAAGTAGCCTAAGTTTATTCATGTAACATCAGATATTATCGAGAAATGCTATTATAATTTGACCGACTATTTTAGTAATACACCTTCTGAATTAAACTAACATAACTAGCTATGCCCTAATAGGGTTGTTATGTATAACGTTTTTCAATCAAGACCATTGTACCTCCACATAATTAATGCAACAAATGACTATGACTATGATATTTGTCAGTGAAAGTCCCGTCAAAATCGGTCAGACAGCAGACAGACAGAAAAAAATGACTGTGTCAGTTTGTTATTATGACATGGAAACACTTCAATTTTATTTATTTGTATAGAATATATAATGAAAGAGCCACCTTGAGAATTATTATTTCGCTAGTATGAGCTTGCAATACAGTAGTTTTCATATTATAGGTGTAGCTTTTGATGTAATACAAAGTGTTCAGTGATGCCTATAAATACTCAAGTTTATTTCAGTTTGAACTAATTTCTTTCGTAAGATTTTGCTGGAAAGGTCTTGAACATCATTCGTCATTCATTTTAAGGCGCTACTACTATCTTACCTAATTCTGTCGCCATAATAACAATTCTAAAATTGTTTTGTTCCAGGATTTAAAGGAAAGATAGCCAGTTCCTCAGATTGTTGAGGATTTCGGGTGAAGTTCGCTTACACCTTCCACCTTCATAACTTGAAAAACTCAGATGTGATGAAGGTCAAGTACAATTAAAAAATATCCTGACTTACCAAAAGTATTCTCGAATTTTTCCCCATCGACGATTCACCTCTTATCCTACTAGAGGGGGTACTGCCTACAAGTGTGTAGTCAGAGGCATGTCACATCCTGACTTTGATACTTGTAAAAAAGTTTACTTACCCACTCTAGTCGTGTCGACTTCGTCTTCGCTAAGCGTTGTATCTGTGTCACTGCATAATCTACATGAAAAATAATAAAAAATATGTAAATCTACACAAAAAAAATACAACACAAATAGGTACTAATTAATACAAGATAAACAAGTTATGAAAAATTTTGTGAGAGTCTGGTGCCTGAAATAGGTTTTTTTTATTGTACGACGGGTAAGCACTTGGCCTTCATCTGGTAACAAGTTGAGATAAGGCCGAAGGTGGAGGCGCACTTCACCCGGATTCTTCAACAAACTGAGGAACTGGCTATCTTACCTCTGAATGCCGGAACACAACAATTTTAGAATTTTAGACTTTGTGTTAGAACTGCTAGTTTCAGGAAACATATAGGTAATTAATTGATTTCCCGCTTAAGGAAAAAGAAGCGAGTACGGGTTCCGTCGCGATTTGTGAATTTTTCTGTCATAAAATGACAATTGACATTTGTAATTTTTGTGACATTTTAACTTGAGAAATAAGAAACTTCTTCAGAAACATCTCTTCCTCAGGAGTTATCAAGGTCTCATTACCAAGTTTGCTCTTCTTCTTCTCTTACTTAGTGAACATGTTCGGGAGTTGATGGTCTCCTCTTTGAGACGCGTCGCGAACGGAGTGTACGTGTGTACGTAGAATGTGGTACGTAGACTATCTATATTGTTATATTATACCTACCACCTGTACATTTTTGGATACAGTTTCTACGGAGGAGGGCGTTAATGAATTCGCGACACAGTTTTTTTAAACTCTTGCGAGCATTATCGTTGCATCAGTTTTTGTAAATTGTTTTAAATCCAAATAAATGATTTTAGAATTTGAATTATAGATCATGACTTCAATACTCAAGGTTAGAAGGAAGGAAGGCTGTGAACGACGCCACACGCCTTTTCTTCAGGAATTTGGTCAATTCGTGCCAAACGATCCACATTACATACAGTGATTTTGGTAGCAAAACTCTTTTCTGTCACGTGATCAGTACGCAGAAAATTTGGGTGGTCCGTCTACACCCTACACGCTTGCCAAACAAAAAAACCAATTGTATATCTATCAACTTACTTCAAAAACACCTCTTCCAAAGTGGACACGCCCACTCCTATAGTCTCTATCCCCAGTTCGCTCTTTTTCCCCTCCAGCTCGTTAAACATTTTGGGAAAGTGAGAGCTCCCGGCAGCCGGCAGACTGTACGAGATAGAGTTGATGGTCTTCTCTTTGAGAGTCGCGCCGGGAATGAACGAGGAGACGACGGAGGTGATCGGTGCGTCGCGGGGGATGCCGTTGGTCGTTAGAGACAGACGGTAGCCGGTTCCTGCAACGGAAACAAAAAGGTAGCGTCTGACATGGCTCTGTCAACTACTAGGGGCAGTACAAGATTGATGGCCGAGTCTGACCTTTGGAATGCTTTTCACTTTTTTTTTTATTGTACGACGGGAAAGCGCTTGACCTGGTTACAAGTTAAGATATGGCCGAAGGTGCAGGCGCACTTCACCCGGAATCCTCAACAAACTGAGGAACTGGCTATCTTACCTCTAAATGCCGAAACACAACAATTTTAGAATTTTAAACTTTGTGTTTGAACTGCTAGTTTCAGGAAACATATAGGTAATTAATTGATTTGTTCAGTTCGTTGTAGTACTTACCAATGGCCTTCTTCAGGTACATATTGGTGGCGTGACAGCGCAGCTGTCCCATATGCAGCGCGGCCACTCGGTCGCCCAACGCGTCAGCCTCCTCCATGAAGTGGGTCGTTAGCAGCACTGTTCGATCGAATCTCAGAGACTACAACAACGATTATTCTTACGTTTTCATTATTATCCTAATAAAAATACATTAATCGCAAACAACTTACGATGTAATGAAATATTACCACCTTAATCAGATTTGCAATAAAGATGAAATAACACCATTTTTCTTACCAACAGCAGGTCCCACAGCTCCCGTCTCGTCTCCACGTCCAAGCCAGACGTCGGCTCGTCGAGCACCAGCACGCTGGCGCCACCGGACAGCGCACACGCCAGCTGCAGCCGTCGCTTCATGCCGCCAGAGAGCTGCGAGCTCTTGTAACGCGCCTTGTTGGCGATACCGAGACGCTCCAGTAATTTAATTGCTGACGCGCGGGCCGAGGCGTATGAACCGCCTTTTAGCTGAGGCCAATCACAAAAAATTACACGTTGTCATGCTATACATTTCAGAGCTCATAATTAATGGTTGTTTTTTTTTATACACTTACCAAAGTGAAGAACTGAACGTGCTCTAACACAGTGAGGTCGGGGAAGAACAGGTTGTGTTGCGGACACAGGCCGAGCTGCGAGCGGACCTCCTCTCGCTGTGCTACGGAGTCCATGCCGTTTACGAACACTTGGCCTTCTGTGGCCAACATCATGCCTAGAAGTTATAAAGAACAGAGCGTTATGCAACACAGTGAGGTCGGGGAAGAACAGGTTGTGTTGCGGACACAGGCCGAGCTGCGAGCGGACCTCCTCTCGCCGTGTCGTGCCGTGTGTGAGTCCATTCCGTTTACGTACACTTTGCCTTCTGTGAACGACACATATAATTTTACTCACCAGTGATAATCGACATGAGCGTAGTTTTCCCCGCGCCATTGTGACCGAGCAGTATCGTGATCTCGCCTTTGTACACTTCCAGGGAAACGTTAGACAGCGCTTTGTGCTTGGGGAAAACCTGAAAACAACGATATAAATTAGTTTTTGGGGTACTAGAACAAGCAGCGCAAAATGTGTGTCGCAGATATTTTGTCATTTTGTTCAGAGTGGATTTTTCAAGGGGGCAAGAACTGGTTCTATTATTTGGACTACGAGAAAACGTTCAAGGAGACTGTCGTCAACTTTTTGAGAAGACCCTGCATTTACAGATTTTGCAATTTTGCACGAGTACAATCTTGGAGTTCTACAAGTCCAAAGTAAATAGTTTTCTTCTAGGCAAGCGTGCTCCATCTTAGGCTACATCTTTATTTGTAAGCTGGTGGTCAAACGCATAGCTATCACCAATAAAAAGCAACTATCCAAAACGAATAAAGGAATGTATTCACTCTTGACTTGAAAACTCATGTGTCCCATGTGTCCGGTAAACACAGACTCAAGCAAAGCGTTCCATACCTTGGCGGTGCGAATTATAAATGTGCAAGAAAACCGCTCAGTGCGCGAATATGGTATATCCAAGATAATGGTCAATTTGTACTAAAGGTTTTTGTTGGCAAACCAGTTACTAGTAATAATTGTATGTAAAAGCGTCCAACCGAGCATTGTAGAGAGAAAAAAGATAGAAATTGCAAAACCTATTTAAAAAAAAAAAGTTTCTTTTAGCAACAAACCGTGGTCCGCAGTCCACCGCTGACGAGACAAGAAGACATGATAAGAGCTTACCTTAGAAACGTTTTCAATTCTGATCCCCACTTCATGGTCTTGGGGCTTGTCTTCGAAGTACTTCTTTTCTTTAACGATGGGGACCTCCTCCTCAGCCTCCGACTGGGGTCGGATCTGTTTCCGCGACCAATATTGAGTCTGGAATATCGTTATTACACAATTAACTTCTTTTTTTCTAAATGATAGTCAAGCGTTTGACTACTAACATAGCTGAGAAGCTTCATAAATGGTTTCGTCGAAATGGATTTTTATTAAATTTGAGTAAAACCTTCTTGCACATCATACAATTAACCTCCGAGAAGAGGTCCTTGGCTTGGTTATATTGTGCTTGGTTTGGTTGGTGGTAGGACTTTGTTAAAGTCCGCCTGGCTAGCTACCACTGTCTTAACTATTTCTGTCGCCATAACAACATTTCTTGATTCAAGTTGAGAAAGAACGCAACAATTTGTTTGAAGAGTTGTTATTATGGCGACAGAATTAGGTAAGACGGTGGTAGCTAGCCAGGCGGACCCAAAGTCCTACCGCCAACCAAAATTGAATTGTTGTTAATTGAAATTGAATTGTTATATTCCGGCATTTAGAGCTAAGATAGCCAGTCCCTCAGTTTGTTGAGGATTCCGGAAGAGGAATTCCGGCCTTATCATAACTTGAAAAATAAGGTGAGATGAAGGCCAAGCATAACCCTGTAGTACAGCAACAAAAAAAAAGTGATACTCACGGAGAAAAGGAAGTTTAACGGCTTCGCCTGTCCGTACTTCCCGGGGCAGACGTGAGAAAAGTACCACGCGAAGAAAAAGAAGATCGCACATTGTATGACGAGGCACGCGCAGCCCAGCAGTACGGACCCCGTCAGCGGGGTGTGAGAGGTAGAAATATTGGCGAACGTCAGACCGGTGTCTGGGAACATTTATCGCCATTGTAATTGTAATTTCAATATTATTTTATACTTGAAATCTTATTTACTTATTTTCTTTACCCAGTGAATTCTGGAGTTGTATATATTTCTATGAAATAAATAATTAATTGATTAACTGTAACGGCATTCGTACGAAATAGGTGTAAATTTCGTTTTATTACAATCTACCGGATTGTAATATACTTTTCTTCGTTTAACGATTCTAAATTAATCAAATGTTAATGAAAATAATTAATGTACCATCTCAAGAATGATGGTGTCAAGAAATAATGTATATCGCAAAATATGATTGAATGACAATTTTATGTGTTTCACTTACTAGTATGTAGTTGGATTTCGAGAGTTGTGATAGTATAATGTTTATTATCATAAAAAACAACTATGCGTATGTAGCATTGCGGTTTCGGCTTGAGAGTCGACCCCTCCAACTCAGCCCAAGGATGTCATAAAAGCCGACTAAGGGATCTCACCACAAGAGGGGAAGCAGCTTCTCTGTATTATCTAAACTTTTTCTGCGATCACCAATCCGCCTACCAAGCTAGGTGACTATGTCGAAACCCTCCAGTTTTGGAGGCTCTGTCCAGCAATAAACACACCGTGCATACATACATACATACCATATGTAAATACGTAATGCAAAGAAAAATTTCGCTTACCGTACTGCTCGAACTCCTTAATTTCGTCAAACAACCACATCAAGGGTACATGCGGCAGTAAGCCGATCAGCTTTATCGCCACTTTATTGCTCGGCTTTAGGTATGCTGACAACTGCAATGGCATGTAAGTAGAGATGTATATGATCACCGAAACGGACACCGCGAACTGAGCTGCAAAAAACAACGGCCTTGATACAAACGCACATACATGTACATAGGCTCACGCCTGTTCCCCCCGAGGGGTAGGCAGAGACGATAGATTTTCACTCAGTAAGGTGTGCACACCTCTTATGGCTCATTCACACTCATCACGTTTTTATTACGTGCTCGTCGGTTTAGGGTAGTTCTAACCTAGCTTTTCAGAAAGAAAAATAATGAAAGAAAAAACGTTTATTTGAGGCATAGAAATGCATCGAATTGGCGTTCGACTCAGCAATATGCTGTGTTATAATATAAATTACAACAAAACGCTGGTTTTCTGTCGAAACCAGTTGAGTGCATCGCGAACGAGACACGTACTTCCATTTAAACATATAAAAAAATAACACATAATTTATACTAGATAGATAAATAGGTACACAACATGATTAAAAAAAAGCAAAATAAAAATTAAAAAAAACTTGTTAACTTAATCACTTTAACACACGGAAACACAACAAAACTTAATAGGTAACATACGACCTATTAAGAACATTCACAGAGGTCATTCTCTCCCAACTATACTATTTACACTCGAAATAAACTTGATTCGTTAATCTGCTTTCAACCATCCTCTTTTTATACCCTTAGCATTCCTTTCTCAATATGTGTCACTACATCCTCTTTCACCCACACCACTCTCTCACTACACTGTTTCTATCTATCTATCAAAGAAACACTACATCTTCTGTCACACAACCTTCGGCCTTATCATAACTTGAAAAATAAGGTGAGATGAAGGCCAAGCACAACCCTGTAGTACTATAAAAAAATATTTTCCAAAAGCAAAAATCTGCGGTTCTCCCTCAGTGCCCCTATTTGGATACCTGTCCTTGCTACTTAAAATATTCCACCCTTCATAGCAACTACAAAATACAAATACTTTATTTGTCCGAGACACAGGTGTATAGAAAGTTCTTATATTTTTCTAGGTTGCTCGGCCATATAAATATGACCGAGCAAACTATATTGTATGATAAGTATGTATTTACAAAAAAAAAAATGTATTCTATCCGTAATCTAGTTCCCATATTACAAGCTAAGCTTAGTTTGGGACTAGATGGCGCTGTGTGAAATGAATGTCCTGTAATGTCCTGTAATATCCTGTAATATATATTCCACCTTTACAGGCATACAAATATTAATTAATGTAACGGCGGATGGCCAGCTGGGCATTTATCTCAGGGGGTGTTGGTTTATAAATGAAAGTTCGATGCACGATTGAAAGGAATATAGATAAACAGGAATATTAACACGGGACACAGTAAAATAATGTAAATACAAGGCAAAACAGTTATTCGAATCCGCGCGTGCGCTCGCGACCGGCGGCGTCCAGACGGGCCTTGTTAGAACACTGATCCTGCCATCTATCGGCCAATGACGGAGACGCGTGAGCTCTGCTAATAGACACGTGATTACGTTCCGTTACATTAATTAATATCGAACTGAAAAATCATCAATACATCAGAAACTTACTGCTTTGAACGATGTAGCTGAACGCCATGGCCATGGCGACGACGCTGAGATAATGCAGCGTCAGCAATAGGCATATGAGGAGAGGGTCCGAGTTCGGTACGAGCGGGTTGACGCTGCCAACCTTCATCAGAACCACGTTGCCCACCACGAACATCAGCCCCGCGGGGACCACGTTCAGGAATTGGGACACCCCGAGGGTGTTGGCTGATACGCCTACCATTTGCACAAGTTCCTGCAATCAGAGGCCCGGTTTGATTGGTGGTTGCTCCGCCTGGTTACTATTACCACTACCTCAAAATATTATGGTGGTAACAACATTTTTTTTACCAATGATGGGTAAGCGATTAACGTCAAGGATTGTATAGCTCTAGGCCAGAGTAAGGATTGGGCCGAGATCATTCCCAGAAGACAATCTTCTACCAGAGCATGTGATCAACGCACCTACTCTCCTGAATGTTGAATGTCAGCACATAGCTTGTGGAGAATACATTTAAGACATATGTGAATAAATATTCAATAAAAATGCACAATTAAACTAACTATGTACAAAGGAATCAGTCAGATTACCTAATAGGTAACTCAACGGTTCCAGACCAGTACCAGACGAAAGCGTGCCCAAGACATTAGAATAACTTAATTTATATGTATTAATTAACACGTCTCTCAAATAAATAAAATTGGATTATTTAAAATTTTCGGTAGAATTGTAATATGGTCAAAATTAAGCGATGTTTTATATAATTTAACTGGTCCGCTAATTAATGAGGTTTTGATCAGCTCCAAAATGTATTTTGTCAGCAAACAGGGAATTAAAATGTAAGCAGATTTTTCTTGCTTACAAAAAAAAAAACAATTTAATGACATGCCTTTTTTATCAGCTCCTATTACTACTATTTTTGGTTAGGAAACTATAGACATGGGAATCTATAGATATGGGAATAATAAATAAATAAATAATAAATATTACAGGACGTTAATTTCACACAGCGCCAACTAGCCCCAAAATAAGCATAGCTTGTAATATGGGATCTAGATAACGGATAGAATACTTAAATACTTTTTGTAAATACATACGTACTATATGATACAATACCCAAACACAGAACAAACATCTATATTCATCACACAGATGTTTGTTCTGGGTGGGATCGAACCCACAACCTACAGCGCAGAAGGCAGAGTTACTACCAACTGAGCTATGAGGCTTGTTATAATTATTCATTCCTCCAGTCTTCAAGAAATTTGTCTAGCTCATCACGCCATCTGCGCTTAGGTCTGCCGCAACGCCTTCTGGTCGGGTTTGGGTGCCACTCGGTGGCCACCCTCGCCCATCGTAGAGTTGACATGCGACAGACCTGATCAGCCCAGTTCCATTTAAGCATGGCAGCTTTTAGCGCTACATCCAAGATTTTCGTTTTGGAACGCAGTTCAGTGTTACGTATTCTATCTGTACGTTTAACACCCAAGATGCTGCGTTCCATTGCACGTTGACAGACTTTAAGCTTGGACTTGAGAGCTTTGTTATAATAATATTATTGTCGTTATAATATGTTGGGAATATTTAGTATAACAATCTGTACACAAGGGAATCTGAAATATAAGAAAACTGTAGGGAAAAATCACCTGTATTCCACTACTCCTCTCGTCGATCAGTCGCGACATTAGAAACACGAAGTTGATGAACAGCGCCAGCCAGCAGCAAACCTTCAGACCGTTGCAAATACTCTCCATCGCGTCTGCGCGGTTGCTGCGGTAGTACGGAAACTCTTGCAAGGATAATCTCTGAAATTAATTCATTTTATATACACTTGTAAGGTTTTGCTAAAATCCAACATTTTCACACGATTTAAAAAAAAAATACTTTTAATATTTTAGAATTTAGTATTTGTCAATTTCCGGTATGACAATATCTGTAGCAAACAAAGTAATGACTCAGCTGTTGCAGTGGGCGTCGTGGCCTGTTTTGCAACAGCTGGGGCGAAAACGTATAAAAGCCGACAAGACTTGGCCATTAGGGCAGTCCAGGTCCGCGCAAAGCTGCCGCCCAGGTTCAGAACCAGGCCAGCGTATTGTCCTTTCATAAAAAAAAAAAAAAACATTAGGGCAGTCACTCTGAGGTCGTCACTCTGTTCGGACGTCTCTAGAAATTTATAAAGTTTTGTAACTAGACGAATTTATGTTGGATTGATACCTGAAATAAACGTGTATTGAAAGTCACCAGTGGAGTTATTATTGAAGTGCTAACACACTCGAATCGAAAAATTCGAATTACGAATTCAAAGACGGTTCTATACAGACGCACTTTATAAATGCATATACATAAAATTAAGAATAAAACTCATTATAGTACCGCTATCTTTTTTTTTTATTATTTCATCAAAGTAGTCTATGGTTTTAGGCTGAATATAAAAAAAAAAGCGCACGCATGCGCAGTTCGAGCTGTGAAAAAAATGGCGCACGCATGCGTAGTTTGAACTTAATTTCCCGCGCTTCCCGTACATTTTATTGCCGATCGCGTTTTTGTATTCGGGATTCCAAAAAAGTTTACTAAAATCCTGTAAGTGATTAAAATATGATTGGAGAAGAGAATAGTGACGGCGAGATTTTCACTCCGCCAGATATTATAGACGCGGCATTGGCGTTAACTGAAAGTCTCCTGCCAGAAAAATCAAAAAAATTGTACGACAAAATGTACCAAGAATTTATAGATTGGAAATTACTTCCTTGTAACCTACCTACTTTGTTTAATTTCAATTTTTCCTATGAGTGAAGATAAAGTAGTGTATGAAACTGCATATAACTTAGGTATTAAGACACTCGAGGCAACCTATTATCGCATTCGGCTTTGCCTCATGCGATAAACAGACTCTCGTGTTTTAATACCCCTTCTTATATGACAGTTGCATAAACTACTATTATTTCATTGGTTTATTTATTATTTAATAAGTAGACTTTTTAATTTTATGGTATTGCTTCTATGGATTTGTTTCTATCGATAATTTTCTTTGAATAATTCTTCACTTTTTTTGTTAACTTAATAATGTAAACAAAAAACACTATGTTAATAAATTATTTTAAATATATAAATTATTATTTCACTATTACTTTGCACATAACTTAAATTAAAAAAAATGCAAGTACTTTGATTAAAGTTATATCGCTACCTTATAGCTAAGTATACATTACATTACGTTTTAATATTTTATCATAATGTAAATCATTAGCTATACATTTCTACACCCCAGGGCGGAAGTCATTAGAACGCCATCACACAGATGTCCTAGTTTGGGTACCTACCAATGTCACCATCAAGGATTCATTTTATAACCAGGAACATCACCCCTTTGTATAATTTAAATGTGTCACTGTAATGTTTGTTATTATTAAATAATTTATAAGTGCGCTTCGACCTTCGGCCTTATCATAACTGGAAACCAAGTTTAGATGAAGGCGCTTCCCCATCGTATAAAAAATGCACATTGCCCTGGGTAGAAAACTCGTGCCATTAGCTTCACGGTATAGCTAGCAAATAATTCAGTCACTGTTACATTGTATCAATCTCGTGTTATGAACTATAGTCAAGTTGTATTGCTTATCTACATAGCAAACCGCATATAATGTGTATCGCAATGAACAATGCCAGCGTGTTTCCTACGCTGAGTCACCAATGTAATCATTATTACCACGCATAATGGCTTTGTGATTGTCGCACAGATTGTAGCATTGAAACTGTGTATAATAGGGGGTTATCAAAACATGAGTGAGAATTTAAAATACGCAAGTGTTTTAATAACTAACCGCTTGTGTGGTCTAGTGGTTCGTCAGATCAAGAGTTCTCGGGTTTTATCCCCAGGGGAGAACAATATTGTGCATGGTTTGGTTGGTGGTAGGACTTCGTTTAAGTCCGCCTGGCTAGCTACCACCATCTTACCTAATTCTGTCACCATAACAACAATTCTTAAATTGTTGTGTTCCGGCATTTAGAGGCCAGTTCCTCAGTCTGTGGATGACGTGACCTACTCAATAAGGCATTGTTTTGTTATAGGCAAGAAATGCACTGATCAGGTACTTTAAATAAATTGTAAAATAAAAATAGATTATAAATTAAAAAATACGTTGTAAAAATAAAAAATAAATTGTAATTTTCTTCATTTTAATTAGGTATGCTATATTATTATTGTACGCCCAGAATGGGTAGAACACAGTAAACATTTTTATAATTATATTTTAAGAACTGTTAACTTTGCCTGTGTATCGCAATAAACGATTTCTGATTCTGATTCTGACTTCTTCCGTATCCTAGTTGTATACAAAACATCGCGCAGATGCTCATTATTGTACAGTATAGAAATAGCGTGAATATTTACCTGTGTAATGTTATTACCGGTGCGCACATGGATGTAGCTCATGTCTACCGTCCACTGCAGCTTTATAAATTGTTCATAATCTATACCTGAAAATGCAAAGACAAATTGCAAACAAATCCTTTTGTTTTGTTACAATTTCGGAGTATTTTCTAGGAAGCTGCTCCGTCGTAAACTCATCCTTCGATAGAAGTTTCAAGGTCGAGATGAAAAATTACATTATATACGTGGCTATACAGAGTTATTTTTTATCCAGGACTTCTGCCGCGAATTCGATAACTGAGAGTTTCAGACTTGGTCTCAGTGGCCCTCGAGGAAAACTCACAATTTGGCATAGCTACTTTATAGTTAAGTTTTAGTCTCAGGGTATACCTATAGTAAAACATAAAAGCAATTTGATATAGGTACGCGGTTCGAATCATCATATTGTGGTAAGCAGCAGGTGTTCAAAATATCTTACTACACATCTTGGGAGCTTACAACAATCTGATGATTCGAACTGCGTATATCAAATTGCTTTTACGCTTTTCAGATCATTTTGACTACTCTAGACGCTCATATCAATTTGACGCTGACTGTAACACGCGGGCGAAGACAAGGCAAAAGCTAGTTTAAAATATGAATGAACACATACCATACGCGATGTGATTATTCGGAACTAGGTCCTCGGATTGGTAAGTATTTGTAAAGAACCTATGCGGAGATCGTATGGCGTACACCAGCTTGTTAGGCCATTCTTCGCCTTGCAAGTTCTGTAAAAGATATTCA
Organism: Venusia cambrica; assembly: GCA_951394065.1. Classification (NCBI taxonomy): domain Eukaryota; kingdom Metazoa; phylum Arthropoda; class Insecta; order Lepidoptera; family Geometridae; genus Venusia; species Venusia cambrica. The sequence goes on from OX596065.1 coordinate 4,946,802, forward strand.
TACACATTCATTGGATTCCATAACTACATACAGACATTCTTAAAGTTAGATAGATAGATAGAAAATATGCTACGAAGCATTTTCTTCCAGATAACCCTTGTGTAGTATGGAGTTGGTGGTAGTGCTACTTAACGGGAGATCATGATAGAAAAAAATATTAAGTACTAATACTTATTATACACTTACTTATACAGACAATAAAAAAAATAAAAAACAAATAAAATCATTAAATACCTACTTACAATACTTAGACATACATATACAGGGATGAGTTTTTTTCCATGTCTTATACCGTGAGAGTTATCGGAAAGTCATGTTAGGAGTTACGTGCTCGATTTAAAAAAAAACAAGTTCTGCATTCAAGAAAATCTATTTCTTTAAATAGTTTTTCTGGAGTTGAATGTCACCTGGTGTCTAGTTATGATAGAGCTTGGCCTTTATCTCAGCTGATGTCAAGTTATGATAATGCCGAACATGGAAGCGCAATTTTTCCCGGAATCCTCAACAGACAAAGGAACTAGCTATCTCACCTATAAATGCCAGAACACTAACAATTTAGAATTGTTGTTATGGAGACAGAATTAGGTAAGATGGTAGTCAGGTTGACTCAAACAAAGTCCTATCACAAACAAAGCCATTGTAAATATCAATAATAAGAGACCTACCATCAACTGTATTTGTACTATCCTTTCCACCCTAAGGTTGGAGAAGGAAGAGATCGCTTTTAATCGATAAGACCGCCTACTTTAGTTTTAAATTGACAATTGTTCTATATGTTTTAGGTGTACAACAAAGAATTTTCATTCATTCATTCATTCAAAGCCATATACAAATTTGTACCCTCCTGGGTATATAGCTTGGTACCTCTGGGTCTGCCACCACCGGTGGGCAAACCACTATACGTACTCGACTATTCTTTGAAAACTGGATAAGTTAAAAATGATATCCCTTCAATGGACGGTCTTGTCGCTTAGAAACGATTTCAACCAGACAACCTATGGACGGAGATGAATACTATTTTTGTAAATGATACACATCAACAGCACATTATTGTCCACTGCTGGACAGAGCTTCCAAAGCTGGAGGGATTTGCCATAATCACCGCGCTTGACAAGCGTACTGGTGAACGCAGTAAACGTGTAGATAAAACAGATGGAAGCTGCTGCCCGTCTTCTGGTGTTAGTTGTCCCTTAGTTGTGTTTTACGACATCCATGGGCTGAGTTGGTGGGGTCGATTCACAAGCCGCGACCGGCACGGCAAATGTAAATCCTTACCTCAAAGATGATTATCGCCTCATCATTATACATGTCTTTCGCGAACTCGACCGTTTCATTATAGTTAGCAACTCCGAAGTAGCCCCGGTGTAGTCCCGGCGACGATTTACCTTAAACAAAACCAACAGATTAGTGAATGAAACCAAATGTGTGTCGGAAACGCCGAATGTTGCCATTGTATGGCAATTACGTGATCACGCCATCCCCCTTCCACTGTAATAGAAGACAATCAATCAAACATTAAACTACATCTAACAGAAAATAAATACAACTTCAGAAATAAAATAAAATAACAATAAACTAAAGCACGCACTAATTACGGTAAAAACAATATTATCGGAGGGAGCGAAATTGTTTAACAGTTTGCCAAACAATAAAAAGGACTGTATTAATTTTAATGCCTTTAAAGATAAACTCAAACTGTAATAATAATAACAATATATTTATTTATTTTCTCTCACGGAAGTTACTAAAATATACTTATAAGCTATGGAGTACAGACATATATAGATAGGTACTTGCATTGTGAGACTGGTGCCTGAAGTAGGTTCTTATGAACCTGTATTACAGGTCACCAGGCCCCCCCTAGCTTAGTCACAACAATATATCAAACATAGAACAAAACTAAACTTACAAAAACTATACAAAAAAATTGAGTTGAGGTGTGAATTGTAAGAGTGTGGGTGGGTATGTGTGTGCAGTGTAAATGCATGAGTTGCGCGTGTGTGAGTTAGTGAGAGTATAATGATTGTGGTGAGAAAATAGAGGGATATGAAGGTAATTGATGGTATGTGTGTGCAGTGTAAATGCATGAGTTGCGCGTGTGTGAGTTAGTGAGAGTATAATGATTGTGGTGAGAAAATAGAGGGATGTGAAGGTAATTGATGGTATGTGTGTGCAGTGTAAATGCATGAGTTGCGCGTGTGTGAGTTAGTGAGAGTATAATGATTGTGGTGAGAAAATAGAGGGATGTGAAGGTAATTGATGGTATGTGTGTGCAGTGTAAATGCATGAGTTGCGCGTGTGTGAGTTAGTGAGAGTATAATGATTGTGGTGAGAAAATAGAGGGATGTGAAGGTAATTGATGAGTTTGCTAACAATTTGGCCAGTGATTGTTTTTAAGATAAGATATAATATAGTAGAATAGAGGGACATACTACAATTTAAATGGGAGGATAACTATTCGGATGGTTTCAAAAAAATTACATGTACAGTCACACTGCAGTGTTGCAGAGATATAGATACAGTCATTTGTTTCAAAATGATCTAACCAGTGAAAATTTAAATAAGATGTAAACACGTCTTATTTTCATCAATAAGTAAACATACGTATGCTGATTAGGTTAGGTGTTTATTATAATTATGTGATTGTTAATTTAATATCTAATTATTTTTTTTTGTCATGAAGATAAACTAAGACATTTATTCAATAGAAAGTACAATTAAACTAACTATGTACAAAGGAATCAGTCAGGTTACCTAAGGACCGTTACAAACGGCCTAAAGGTAACTCAACTGTTCCAGACCAGAACCAGACGGAAGCGTGCCCAAGACACTGGCTGCATTGCCACGCTGAATAGCTATGCTAATTCGCTGGACTAAATAAGAGCCAGCCCTTGGGTCACGTGTATATCTAATTTAATGTCTGCTATTTGGGGTAGGTTTATAGGTGATATTTTTCCTAGTGATCTACTACATTATATTTACACATGGGACGGACACATCTTCATGCGATTCTGACTAGCACTTGATCTCTTTATTTATTTGATAAAGTACTTAGATAAATGGTGGTTTCAATTAATGTAGGTGGTCATGGGTTCGATTCCGGCCGGATACCCAAATACTTTTTGGTACTTGTACTAGTCACGATTGGTAAATCGTGACTAGTACAAGTGATAACATTGTGTTTAAATTAAATCACACACAAGGTCTGATTTTTGGACCTGGAGACCAACAAACTCCTCAAAGGACCTTATCAAATCTTAGATATTTAAAATTTTCACTGGTTTGAATTGTTATTATGTCCACAGAATTAGGTAAGATGGTGGTAGCTAGCCAGGCGGACGTAAAAAAAGTCCTACCACCAACAAAACCAAGCACAATATATTGTACTCCCCATGGGAATCGAACCCGGGACCTCTGGATCTGAAATCGGTGGGTTGAAGCATTAGAGGACCCACAGAGGCGGGTGTTAAGTGATACAAGAAGATTTTTGGCTTGTGGGGATCATTTGAAAGAGTATCGGCTGCACATTCATAAAATATATATTTTACTTTTAAATAGGGGTGGCTTTCATAACAAAGGGGTGCATTACGGGGTTAAAACGATTGGTATGTCTTGTTGTCAAGGGGGTTGACTTCACAATTTTCTTTTGATTTGATGAAACCACCCCTTTATTTAAATTAAGGGTTGCAAAAGGGGTAAATAAGAGTCTTGAAAATGTGTGAAAACATGAAATATCATATGTAATAGGGATTGAGACTGCAGATTTAAAAATTTTTTTTTTTTTTTTTAATTAGATATAATATTTAAGATGAAGGGGGCAAAGGATGAAACTATATAAGAAAGGATTTATCTTTATATATATATATAATCATGACGCTTGGCAGACAGATTGGTGCTCACAGTTAAAGTTTTGTTAACACACAGAAAGAAGCTTTTTGGTTGACTATGGTTGACTATGGTTGACTACGGATAGTCTACGGTTGAGCGAGCTCTCCCTCTGCTCAGCTCTATCTCTTCTGGTGAGATCCCTTAGTCGTTTTCTACGACATCCATGGACTGAGTTGGAGGGGACGACTCATAAGCCGCGACCGCCACGTCATTGTTCGTATGTTTACTTTCATGAGCTGTGTGACCAAGTGGGTACGCGCCCAACTTGCGATCCGGTGGTTGTGGATTCAAATCCAGTCGTGCACTAATGGACTATTCGAAGTAATAAGTTTAAGTGCGCAGTTGGCACATGCTCTGACGATAAAGGTGACATCGTGAGGAAACTGTCATGTCTAGGACCAAAAATCCAAAAGGCATATGTCTCTGGCTAGTATTCCACTAAGCATCATGGCTTATTGAAAAAATAGCGAGTCTGGTACTTTATTATGTCCAGCAGTGGACGAATAAGCATGCACAATGGACCACTTGCGAGTGCAAGTGCAGAAACGGTCTTTTTACATTTACAGGGGATGAATAAGACCTGATATAATGACTTACTTGGTAGAGTTGTCTTGCGTGTCATTCCCAGTTGTTTCCCTACTTCATCCATCAGAACTTGGGTGAGCTTGTTCTCAGGAAAGTAAAGGATGAACATATAATTCGGTACATTATCTATCAGCATCGTGTCCTTTGAACAAAATATATAGGTATGTTATATACGTAGGTACAGTCATCCCTCTCACACACAAAACACAAATCAAAGACATGACTTGCCATAAGCAATGAGATTATATTATAGTTTCGTAATGAGTTTATGTACTTGAGACATCAAGTTTTATAAAATTATATTCGTTTTTTTTAATCAAGCCGCGAAAATCCCTCATTCGATAAACCGATTTTCGGAATTGATTCAACAGAATGCGAACATAAACATCAGCCGACACGATAATATGATCTTTGCAAACACTAGCATTTTGACAGAGACAGGTATCTACAACAAAGTAAGATAAGACTACCTACTTTTATTTAAAGTTTCGATGAAATATGAAGGCATTGTCCATACGTGTGGATATGGTGTTATAACAAATTGTTCCTGCCTTTCCTGACTTTATAGCCTGCATCACATTAAAATTAATAATATTTTATGCACAATTATGTAAAACTGCCTATTTAAATTACGATCTTCCAAAATCTAATAAGATTGATTCAATACTGGGACGCTACCGCCGACGGCGAAGCCGATCTCCATTGGCTTAAAATTAGCTTCATGAGAACTAGAAACGATTTTTACCGTCAAATGTACTGAACGGATAGGTTTCATAACATGTGTACACTTTTGAGATGGGAAACGCCATTTTGGATATGACACATACCCGGTAGATAAAATCGTTTTTAGTTCTCATGAAGCAAATTTTAAGCCAATGGAGATCGGTTTCGCCGTCGGCGGTAGCGTCCCTGATTCAGATTGTGGATCGCTTCACGGGGTTATGATTTAAAGAACTATTAAATGCCAAATAGTGGGTATACATAGCAACAGCATAGTTTTGTAATGGAGCTATAGTAATTTCTAAAGTACCTATTACGTTACTGTCACATATAGCTTTTGAATGGTTATGAACACTGTAACTAATATTATCACAGAATATTTACCAACAAATCATGGTGAATATCCCGTTAATGTTAGTTGCAATGTTAATTGGCACTGTTCCCGATTTGCAACATTGTTGTCTTGTTATTGATATTACAGCTCTAAACAGTTGGTAGCTTTAAATTTCCTTTCTAAATCTTTTTTAAAATTTTTAAACATTATCCTAACATTCCTTTTTCGTTTTTTCTTTTTCCGTTCTACGGAACATTATCCTGGGTATGGTATGGTTTGGTTAGTACCATAATGTAAAACAATTATTGCACATAATTTTTGGATACCAGACTTTTCCCGTCAGCTAGTAAAAAATAAATTATCAGTATGGTCAATGAATTTGGACATATTACACCAGCAAATAATGGTAAATATCCTGTTAATATTTGTTTCAGCATAAGTTTATAACCATGATAGTTTCAAAAGTTATATTAATTTTTGTCTAGATTCATTTATACAGTTCTGTAATAATGATTTTTGCTGTGTTAACTAACCTGAATTTTGATGTTATTTACTGCAAAATCATTTCCATTTGATGAGCTTACTCTTGGGCTTTTGTCTCTAAACAAGAATAATAGCAGAACAAATAAAATGGGTAGAACCAGTTCCACTGATGTATGGATAAACCTTCTTTTCCGCACCATTAGGTGCTTCCACATGAGCACAGCAAGCGACCGGCCTTTCATTTTTTCAAGCAATATTACCCATGTATCTTATATACCTGAAAAAAGAACAAGAATGGTAAGAATAACAATAACATTCATAGTTCAAAAAAGTTGTACAGCCTTATTATTTAAAATAGTTAAACCTATATACATATATACCCATAGGTAGGTAATGTATGTAGCACTATAAGTCAAATATTTAAGACCTCGTAAACTAAGTTGGAAACTTGTAATTTAGAGGTTGATGTAATATTATTTTGTGCAAAAATAAGGTAGGTAGATGGTAGTTTGATACACCTGAACCGAGTGAATCACTTGTATTTCAGGAGTCAAGCTCTTAACATATTCTGTTGTACTGATTGAATGTAACATGATCAAACAAGATTTCATCAGTAGGTAGTTACTCGGTTTGCTGAACTAATTTAAATTTAATTTTATATTAAACTGACACATTGCATTTAAGCCCTGGAGGACTGCTGATTTTCACTCTCCCTTGCATATATAATTTGACATTCATTGAAATTAGGCAGGTCCTATTCAAAATATATTTTGCAGGTATAATTGAATAGGGATATCTGCATTATTTCATCCGATTTTTCATATCTGTGTCCACTGCTGGACACCCTCCTGAAGCTGCAGGGGGTGAAAAATTAAAATATTCATTTTAATTTTTATACATAAAAGCTAAACTGTGAATCTTTAGAGTACTTAGGTACATTTTGGGTAGAATAAGGTTTAAAGAACTTTATCCTCATACGAATACATGATTTACTTAAAATATGATACAATGAGAAACAAATTAATCTAGGTTTAGACATTTTATCTAACCTCTGGTAGACTTAAGAGTTGGTGACCAGACCATAGACTGGATAATTTTGTACGTAAGTTTACAAGCTCTAAAAACTCACCATAAAAAGTACCTAGGTACCTAAAATCTGAACCTTGTTTTATGCATAAATATAGAAAAGATTAAGCAGCGTCGCGTATTTTTCCAAACAAACCAGTAAGTAACCAGAAAATGCACAGGCAAGAGAAAGACCAATAAATCCGAGATATTATAACTTTACACCCAACCTGAAACGTTGCATTATTGCTCAGAATACTGATGAATAAATATTGCGCAAAAGTTAACTAGAAATACTGATTTACTATGTAATATTTTTTTTCAGGAAAACAAATTGGTAATGGTGACTGATGACATGAATGACAGAACAATTACTTACTGTCATGTCAAAGTGTCAAATGTCAATTTAAAATCTGCCCCTAGTAGTTTATAGTAGTCTGTGGCCTGCCCGTTCAGTAGGTACCTGCTCTATAGCTATTTATAGCCTTTATTCTGTGAATGGCAGATTCGCAAAATGTCAGATTCTTAAGACGGCAGATTCCTATAACGGCAGATTCGTAAAACGGCAGATGTACAGATTGTACAGTGAAGTAATAAATTGAAACTCGTTATTTTTTTAAATAGGTTTTATTTTTTAACTATTTACACGACATAATCCTCTTAATTTAATGGATGGTCCATTATGCAAACTTCGCCTTTGGATATAATTTCTAAAATTTGCTGGATCTTCTGATCTTTTTCTAGATCTATTCTCCTCCTTTTTTTTCCCTTAGTAAAAATTATACTTTTGTTCAATTTAATGCTGTGAAGGTGCAGGAGCTGTACAAGATTATAATATCCAGGGATCACTTTTCACTAGTAAATAGTAGCAAAATTATATTAATTTTATTCAAAGATGTTCAAATACTATCAAACCGAGATGGTCAATACTGTGCAAAATGAGGTAGGTAAGTAAATTTTGAAATTATGTCATTGTGTAAATATGTCTGCAAATCAATGTGCAATAATGTTTCAGATTTCCTCAAAATGTTGATGTCCAACAAAAATGGCAAAAAAAATATAGATAGAACTGATTGGGTTCCCAAAAAATATTCAACAATCTGCAGCAAGCATTTTGAACAATTTTTTTTTCTCATATATAGATGTGCAAAGGGTACCTACTTAAAGCTTCGTTCTGGTTCAATACTACATACCCATTTTTTTTGCGCAGCACTATTTGCCTTGCACTCATTTTGTTTTTTTTGTCCTTATCACTTTAGTCTGGAGTCTGACTGGAGACTGGAGTCTAACGTCAGTAAGTATATTCTCAATCTATGGTAGGTACCTACAAGAAATATCCAAAAACATTGACCAAATCAGTTAGTATTTTTACCCGACTGTCTCAGAAATGTTTTTATTCCAAGAATATGGGTATCAAAGCTAAATCTAGTAATATGCCAATTCTAAATTGGTATATACCTACACTAGAAACCACATTCATGCTACCACATAGTTACAAATTATGTTTAAAGTATGTCACTCGTACCTGGAGTTAAATACTCCTTGGAGGTTTAAATTTTAACTAAAAATATATTATTTGTAGTTGTCAAAGTTATGCAAGATCGTAAAAGGTAGGTTGAACATGAAGATTTCAGAGTTGCTGTGTATTGTTGTGTGAACGCTTGGCTACGGAACATCACGGTACATTTTTCTGAAAGTAGTTTTACTGGAGTCCTTAAATGTTTATTTATTTATTTATTAAATGAAATCCACAGCTCTTAAAAACTAAACAGGGTAAAACTTACAACAAAACTGATAGGTATTGCCAAATAGGTATTTACATTTTACAGATTTATATCTTATAAAAGTTAAATCACGACAGTCACTAAACAAGAACATACATCAATTAAAAATCAAACAATCTAAGAAATATACGAACAAATAACAATAAGCAGAAATAATTATGAACAATAAAAAATTCAATACCAAAAATAAAATTAATTTGGTAACAGCGCTAGAAGCGATTGATTGGGTCGAGCTAATAAAATTGTCTAAACACGACTGCAACCTTTCGTTCCCAAAATAAATACCTGTTTTCCATTAAAAAAGATCCCTTTTTTTGCCGAACTCTAAGCATTGGTTTGACTCAGACATTTTAGATTTAAAACATCTCCTCTAAGATACGTTGCATTTAAAAACTGTCTTCCCAGAAAACGAAAAGGTCACCAGCTTCGTAGAGAAGCTGTCACTAAAATATAATTTAATGCTCATGAGTAAACGCACCCTTTACTACTCCGAGCGAATCCGTGAGGACCCTAACAAGTCGAAGTGTATGTGGAAGGTTATAAACGCGGAGTAAGGACGTAATAAGCGAGAGAGAACGGACTACACCGACCGCATCATGAACGCTAACGGAGAGCCGTTCAAATACAATAAGTATGAACTAGTTAACTCCCTGAATGTTGAGTTTGTCACCGCGGCGAGCAGGTGTGGTGCCCCAGCGGCAAACGTACCACGAGCGGTTGCCGCACTAGTAGCCGAATCTACTGCCAGCGATACATCGCTGCGTCTCAAGCCCTTCACGCCGTTAGAAATTATGAAAATTATTAATATTCATGTTGCCCCAAAAACCAGCAACGATTTCTATGGCATTTCAGCCAAAACTATAAAAATAGCCGCGAAACCCTTAGCAGGTATGATCAGCTGTTTATGTAACTGTTGCGCGCGGCAATGAACCTACCCTACCGGTTTGAAAAAAGTAAAAATAAGCCCCCTATATAAAGGCAAGGGTAAAAAATCGGTCGCTAAATCATACCGTCCCATCTCCATAGTCCCTGCGATCAGTAAAATACTCGAAGTTGGACTGAATAACAGGCTCTTGAAATATATGGCAAAGCGTAGCACTCTGTCAGCTCTGCAGTACGCATATAGGACGGGACGCGCCACAACAGATCTGGTACGGGAGGTGGTGTGGCGTATGCTGAGTGCGCGCGAGGCAAGCCAGTGCGTGGCTCTGTTAAGCTGCGATCTCTCACGTGCTTCCGATACAGCAGATCACTTATCACACTTATCCAAAAGAAACTCTAGTTTCTTTTTTTCTCGAGTTTTCGAGGACTATGTCTCCTGCAGGGAGCTGTTTAAAGAGCTCAAGATCATGACGTTACCTGGGGAGCTTATTTACCAGGTAGCCTTATTTACCCACTGTAATTTGGGCCTGTTCCAGCGTTGTGGTATAACGCTGACCGTTCCTTGCGCTGTAATAAATTTTATTACCGCCTGCCTAGTCACGCCGTCGCACAAGCTAGAGAAAACGAAGAGATCCGTCTACGTGATGGACCCTTCGGTCTACAACAGACTGCCAGAGACGATTCGGAATGCGGCTTCCAAACTATCCTTCAAGAGTAGGCTTAAGTGTTGGTTGGTGGAACACACTTTTTATAATATTCAGGAATTTTATAAATTACCAATAATATAATATTTTGAATTAATTACACATATACCTATATTATTATTTTATTGACTTGTAACAATGGTGTTATTAATAAATTTCTGTATTCTGTAATCTGTACTGTATTTTGGGCATAGCTAGTAGAATAATGGGAGACCGCAAAAAGTTTAGTTTGCCTTGTACGCTTTATTGGAGCACTAAATTGCAAAAAATTTTACGCTAGCTCAGAACAATCCATGTAACCATTGCATATACCATGCAGAAATGACATACTTATCAGCTAAACTACGCCTGTTTTTTAGTGTAGTGAGATGATGATAGCGACATGATTCCTGATAGTCGTCAATATAACGCAAAATGTTACAAAAGGAATGATATGGTAACGCTCGGGACTGAATTCGCGGAGCAAAGATCTCTCTGCGCGAGATATCGTAAGCCACTTGGTGTGGTTGAAATGAGCAATGCTGCTAACTGTACCATCATCATCTCTGCAGCTAGATATTTTGCCAAAAGTTGCCAGATTCCTAGATTATTTTACCCCAAAAAATAGCTAGAAGTTATCAAGGTAACAAGAAAGAAACTAAACGTTAAAAATCGTTATGCTACATTAAAATCTAAACGATATGTCTAATAGTAAGTAAGGTATGTAATCGGTTTGTGTCTAAAAAATAAAGCTTTAAGTACCTACGTACCGGTTCTGAACTCCAATTTCTTTTTCCAATTTTCTTCTATTATGTTTTTTCGTCTCAATATGTTTCTTAATGTCCAATAGTAATAGTAGTTGCCAGAATTTCCACATAACAATAACTAATTATTGCTCTTTGGACGAGTCTCTATGCAACTCATCCATGCTCTCCCACTCATTTATGTATTTTTGGGTACCATAAGTCTTAGGTTTCATAGGTAAATCGATGACTGTATGTTTTGCACACGCAAACGATTAAACTGTTAATTACGCAGAATTAAAAATGTGAGTCAAGTCAACCACCTGCGACAACAGACAAAACCGTGTAAAATAGAGACAATTGTTAATAAGTTAGAGTGACAGAGGATAAACACAGATACAATGTTCCAGCAAACATAACTATCAGGGGAATCCCTTGCAAGGAACCATTCTTTGCGCGTGTTCCATATCGCGCGCCCTTTATGCTATATAATCTATGGATTTGCGCTACACTATGACTACCTGCTTGACGCAAAAAGCTGATGACTACAAATTGATCCATGCTTTATGCACACCAAAATGTATGTAATAACACAGATTTATACAAAAAAAACATCCAAGCACGAAAGAATTAAGTTTTCATTCACGACGATGTGTGTGTCTGTAGATAAAATGTTGAATAAATTTAAAAAAAAGTAGCTAAATGTTCGTAAAGTAGCAAAATTTTTTTTAAATTGTAACTGACAGGGGTGCGACGATAACTAGATCTAGCTTTGAATAGCAAAGTCAAAGTCAAATATTTATTCAGTAAGATTTCTTAGGATCACTTTGAAGCGTCAAATCTACCGCCTGTTCGGAATCGCGACCAGCATACAAGGAGAATAAGGCAAGAACCTCGGGCTAGATTTTTTTTTTCATAATCCATTACAATAGCTTAAAATTATCTAATACTAATTACAATTTATTCACTGGAGCAAATTCATTTTTTTAATGCCAGGCTTTCTTATCTTCTAGGTAATCTGAAATTTTATAATAAGCTTTCATGGATAGCTTTTGTTTTACAAAATGTTTGAATTTATTATTTGACAAGCTTAGCACATCACTTGGCAATTTATTATAAAAGCGTACAGTTTTATTTTATTTGCCCTATGAACGATTTATTAACCTTATGGAGCCTAGTTGTGGGAACAGCGAGTTTATTCTTATTTCTAGTATCATAATTATGTTTATCACAGTTTTGTCAAATACGCGCGTAAAAACATAAGCTTATGTTTTTACGCGCGTACATAATATTTTCATAAATATATTGGCAGGTCATAGTCAACATATTTATTTCCTTAAACTTGTCTCTTAATGAATCTCTGGGACCCATTTTGTAAACAGCGCGAACAGCCCTCTTCTGCAAAACGAATATGGTGTCTATATCTGCAGCACTTCCCCACAGTATTATGCCATATGACATAATACTGTGAAAGTAACTGAAGTAAACTAGTTTTGCTATAGCAACGTCTGTGAGAAGACGTATCTTCTTTACAGCGTATGCTGCAGAATGAAGTTTCTTTGCCAGTTTATCTATGTGTGGGCCCCATTGAAGTTTATAATAAGAAACAAGAACGCCCCCAATTCTAAACCCTGCGGCACACCCATGGTAACCAAAGATCCTGAAGAACGCTGGCCGTTCACGTCGACATGCTGTATGCGATCACTTAGGTAAGACATGAGTAAGTCTAGTGCAACCCCCTTAATATCATAGTGGTCTAATTTCATAATCAGTGTTTCATGGTGCACGCAGTCAAAAGCCTTAGACAAATCACAAAAGACTCCCAAGCATCATGATTTCTTTGCATCAGCAGTTGAGCGACCTCTTGTAAATCCAAATTGTTTATCATGAAATAGGGCGTTAGCATAAAAATGACAACGTAACTGTGTAAGAATAATCTTCTCAAAGATTTTACTGAATGTCGGTAGTACTGATATCGGCCTAAAGTTTGTTGGATCAGAACTGTTACCAGATTTAAAAAGAGGAGTTATTTTTCTATATTTCATTAAATTTGGGAATACTCCGCAGTCGATGCATTTGTTGAAAATAAAAGCTAATATAAACGATAAGTTGCCATCTCTGGAAATGAGGCACCTTGCCGCGGAGAGGTGCCTCATTTCCAGTTAATCGCCGTTCATCGGGCGGCGACGGCGCCGATCGTGATCCTTTGTCGAACGGTGGGCATGCGCGGATGAATGGTAGTACGGCATCTTTCATCAGGTGGTATTGGGTTCCAGTCAGGAACATTGTTCGAGAGATGCCTAACGAATGTTAGAAGAGTACATAGGTACTTAGACCAGAAACGCACTCAGGGTGTATTTATTCGTTTTGTGTCATTTTGTGTTTGAGGACAAATCATTATTTTGTACTAGATTTCGGATTATGGAATGGGCGTTCGCCACAAGCGATTTCAGAGAAGAATGGTCCGTGAAGACAGTAAACGTGATCCCATTTTCAAGGTAGCTTCGTCAATGCTCTGTAGCTGATAGAACTGATAAAGCTTAATGCTCCGTAGCACTGTATTTGCGGTCTTGTTGTCAAAGTGCTCGCATGTCATATATGCTACAACCTTTTCCTTTCCATCGATTGTTTGAGTGAGTACTGCTCCAATACCGTAATCACTCGTATCAGGGTACGTCGAAGGGTCTAAGGTAGTCAGGGCAGTAGAGTATAGGCGCGGACACAAGATGAGACTTATCATATGCGTTGTTTGCTTCAGTGGACCATGCAAAAGGAGAATTCTCTTCATTATCTTTTGAGACGTTAACTTGTTTAAGGGGGAAGCTAAGTAGTACCTACTAAACATATGAATCTGTGTTATGAAGACGCGGTTCCAAGAAAACGCCTAACCTCTTTGCTATGACCTTATCTGGGTCTGCCTGCAAACCGTTGAGTCAACAATACTTATAGCCTAGTGTCATGAATATAGAGATCTGTCGGCGGCGGGGCCGTCAAGCGAACAAAGCGAAGTGGAAGAGGAGCGAGGATACAGCTGACGTTTACGGGGGATATCAGAACACCTGCGTGAAGAGACACTTAAGCGAAGGACACTTTCGCGAAGAGACATTTGAGCGAAAGACACTTTCGTGAAAGAAACATAAAATTCCTAATATCTCTGGAAATAAAGGTCGTAGAGAAATGCGAATTTCACCATTGTGTAGATGAGTTTTCCTCCTTTCTTAAAGTTTGTCTCACTTTTCCCCACCCCTCCTCCTTTACCCCCCAAAATAAATTGCTACGCCGGACCCGTGTAGCATACATAAGCACCCACTTTTTTACAACGAATTAAATTCCTGATATACAGAGATAGATGTATAAATAAAGTTTTAGGGAAATGCTGATTTCACTATTAACCTCTTCCTCTTCTTTCTCCATATCTAGAAATTTCTTTCAGCGTGAAGCTTCGTACAGTGATAAAACGAACTTGACATAATCTACCATTTAAACCACCATCATCTCAATCGGTTCAGTATCTCTCTTCAGTACACACTCGCAATGTCCGCAAGAGGGGTCTCTTATGCTCCACCTGGCTAGATTTTTACTGCAGCGGCCAAATTGAATCCGTAGTCATTTCAGTGATTTCCGGACTGGCCACAGCAGATCATGTCCAGGGGGCAAGTGTACAGCTGGAGTTGTGAAATGTGGACTATTGGACTTTCGTCTAGAGACTTAGTAGATACCTATGACGCAAGAAAATCTTTCGACTCTTCGAGCGGCCGTACGATGACCGATCCCGTACAAGGGATGATGACTGTCTATTTCCTGATTCCTCTTTTTAATGCAGCAGTTTATTTCACGGTGGATTTCAGGAGGGCCAATGCCAGGCTAGAATTACAGCATTCTAAGTGGAGTCGGTTTTAGACACCCCAGACGTTACTGGATGTAAATGCTAAATCTAAATGTGGCAAGTATCAAATTAAAATGGGTAAAATACGTACATAACCATTTTGAAACAACGAGACGTCCAATGTACACATGTAGGGATTTGATATTCTAATTAATAAATACTTTCGGATCAAATATACCAAACACACTTAACTATGAGGGGATTGAGACATTTCGATAAAAAAATCAAGAGTGCTACATAATGATCCATTCCAAAAAAAAACAAAAGAATTGAATATGTGGGTGAGTTTACTTTTTACCGTTTAACAAATGACATCCACCTGAGTATTTAACATCAAGAATGCTATAACCGATCCTATTCAGCGTGTTTGAGATTTTTCGAGTGGGCTGTTTTTGATCCTGTAGGGTCTAAAGTCAAATACATTCGACAAATGATTGAAATGACTAATAATTCAGTGGTGGTAGGTGCCCGAGACTGATAACGGCCTTCCAATGCAATCGGGTAACTCTAGCCTGCAATGTCCGTACAAAACGGTCCGGCGATCAAACCTAACAAAGGAATGCCGCACCCGTGAATCGGACCTAGGACTGTTAAAAGCACTGGACTGGTGTGAGTTTCTAAAGTAGTGATAATAAATATTAAATTTCAAACCAACTGTATTAGACAACACTCTGTATTAGAGTCTATTGAAGATGAAATTGAATTTAGTTCAAATATGTACCTAAGTAAGCTATCTACCTATTTATCTAACAGCCAATCTAAATATGTCATGTTTGTAAAGAAACCTTTATTTAGTTAAATAACAGAGAGTCAAACTCACGATTTTTTCCCTTTTCGAGGATTTACCTCGGATCATTACTCAGAGCGTGGATCTTATAAGGATCACCTACTAGGGAGAGGAACGTCCAAGCTTTCGTTCGGGACATGCACACGGTTTGGAAGTGTACTACTACATTTTTTATAGTATACTCACAGTGCAAACATGCCGTGGAAAGTTATATCATAAATTGTTATATAGGGTTAATACCATCCAACTACCTGTCTACTACATACACTCTCAAAGCTCTTTTGGAAAACAACCTCAAAAGAATTAATTTTACTCAAGAGAATGAAATATTCAGTATGCACCACCGCAGTGTTCTCTGTTCCCATGTTTTTTTTTCCATTTTGTCTTTTTCACTTTTTTTTTCTCGAAGATATAAAATTGAGCCTCTAGAGTAGAACTCGGATCTGGGACTGCAACTCGAACTTTCTTTCAATATTTCAACGTCACTTTGTCACGGTCGCCATGTAATAATGCTGTTAAGCCGCCGAAGGGGGGTTGGATTGATACTACGCCTTATGTCTATAATAATTAACTTTATTCATAATTCGCATCGTCTGTAGGTGTACAGACGATGCTACATGTCCGTATCTATTTAAAATCATAGTTATCTACGCGTACATTTTATACACGTTTAAATAAATCGCTACTGCCCCACTGCTCAACTAAATTGCTCAACTAGTTGAGCAGTTGAGCAGTAGGACATAGTTTGTATTACCGAACATTTTATGCTCTATAGCACAACTACATTTTGCTCAACTTAGTTGGTCAGATTCTCGCGCAAAAATGCAGTGGGTAATAAATAACTAAAAAACACTTGTACCCACTGCTCAACTAGATTGCTCAATGAGTTGAGCAGATGAGCAGTAGGACATAGGATGTATAACCGAATATTTTTTATAGTTGATCAGTAGATCATCCTGTTATAAAATTGAGCTAAAACCTATCCCGCTCCATTGCTCTTGATGCAATGGCCACTTATATAATCTATTTATATAGTACCCACTGCTCAACTTGATGCAGTTGAGCAATTTAGTTGAGCAGTGGGGCAGTAGCGAAATAAATTACGTTTATTAAATTAAAGACAGAACAGCTTCATGATACACTTTGACAATCAATCACGTACCTATTACCAATCTCATGCTTAATCGTTTTGATTTATTAATAGAGACTGGTAACAGCAATCTGATAAGGGTAAATTAAAGCGATTATTATATTCATCATTCATCGCAGTATATTTTGCCGTCATAATAACATTGGAAAAAATACCGAGTCGGCTTACGTAATGGGCATGACATGACAGTCTTAGTAGTCACTGAACATGCACCCATCTCACAAAATGGACTTGATCGCCGATTTTACAAGATTCAAGTTTATTGAAAAACCAGCGCTACTCACGGCGTTTTCGTACATCCGCCACGTCACGAACATTATTCATACCACCTTGTCCACCACGGTAAAGTCACTCTTGCATTCAGCTAATATACCCAGTGTAAATATTTTTACTGCTGCCATAATTACGGCAGGAGAAATCAATTGATCAGTTTCTCAAGAAACGAAAACTGCTGTCAAAGCCATAGGTGCGTAATTTTTATACAAATAGGTTGATTACGATCACACTAATTGTTGGTTAGATTGCCAGTGCCTCTTGCGAAAATATAGTTTCGTAGGTATGATTAACCGCTAAAAGGGTGAATAGTAAATATGGCGAAATGATCCAGTGATCTTCATTCATCAAACACTCTAAAAAGTGAAACACATTTACATACTAATATAAATCCTTTATTCAATAAAAAGTACAATTAAACTAACTATGTACAAAGGAATCAGTCAGATTACCTAAGGACCGTTACAAACGGCTTATAGGTAACTCAACAGTTCCAGACCATGACCAGAGGGAAGTGTGCCCAAGACACTGGCTGCATTGCCATGCTGAATAGCTATGCTAATTCTCTGACCTAAATAAGTGCCAGCCCTTGGGTCACGTGTCGCCTCAATCAAAAGCCCCGCAAGATTTTTGAAAACCCGGAGGGCACCGGCTTCCCACGGACCCAAGGTCTCCACCCCAAAAGGCTCAAATAGGTAAGCTCTGTCGAGACCACTATATTTGCGCCTTTTGTGATCCTCGGCCGAATCAGCCGCCGCACCAGCCCTAACTGATGTTCCAGGCAGATGAGATGGCGCTAAAGTGTCGACGCAGGTAGCGTCCCACACTAAAGGCCTACCCATTTCCCAAGGGACAAGTGTAATAATATAATACTAATATTGCTTAAATTGTACATGTCGAGCGCGCCTTCACCAAGGCGCCGGGCGAGGCACATAGCTGCATGTGTTCGCCGCTGCTGCTTCACGTACAGCACGCCTTCACCAAGGCGCCGATTTGTTCGGCGAGATTATTTCCGTGTTTAATAAGTAATTTGGTTACCTCACACAAACCAGACACCACGAGATCTCAGTTCGGGGCAAACTACTAGTATAGCACGTTGTTACATGCGGCTATTATATCTACTACCGACCTAACAGTCAAGATAAAAGTTAAAGTCGATTGCTATTTATGATACGTTGATAAGGTTAGACCCGAAAATCTATAAATATGCCACCTAGGTATCTCAAGCATAATTTAATACGGCGCAGCCATGCTCTCGACTTGTTTGCTTCTGGCGTTATTGGTATTAGGCCTGGCATCGGAGGGCAGCAGTGATCGCTACCACCCGGAGCTGAAGGCAGCGGGGGCCGGTGGCAGGTCGCTTGAGGCGGAAATAACTGCCGAGCACTGGTACAGCGAGGCTCGACGTGGCATTGAGGCGCGAGAGGCTCGCACCCATCATGAAGGTGTGGCGCGCAAAGTCGTCATGTTCCTGGGTGACGGCATGTCCGTGCCCACGCTGGCGGCCGCGCGCACGCTGCTGGGCCAACGCCGCGGCGAGACCGGAGAAGAGGCGCAGCTTTCATTCGAAGCCTTCCCGACCGTCGGCCTTTCGAAGGTAAGCGCTGAAAGCCTCGCAAGTCTATCATATCTAATCATATAGACATACATTACTCAGGGTACTGGGCAGAATGCATTAGGTGAATAAGTCATTCTTTACTAACATGAAATCTTAATAAAAAAAAAATAAGTTCTCTCAACCGTTTCCTTCGTAATCTTGGTTTAAAAATCTACGCCTCCAGCCCACGGATGTCGTAAAAGTAATTCAAGGGGCTTCACCAAAAAGGCAGCAGTTTTCTTATGTATTTCAACAAAACTTTAACAACTGAGAACACAAATCTGCATCTTAGTAGACGCCAAGAGTGGTAAAATATAGATTATGAATGTCCAATCTTATTTCTCAAAAACTACCCTAGTGTAAAAAAAATCCTGGAGCCCAATTATGAGTACGGATCAGGCATTCAAAAGATATGGGCGAAATAGTGTATTTTTCCTCCCCAATATCTCAAAAACTACCTTATGTCACAAAAACTACCTAATTTAAAACATTTAATTAAATTTTCGAAATATGCATTCGATACTCTATCAATACATAGATCTTTAATGTCTCACTTAACAATACTTTCTCAAAAAATACCCTAGTTTAAAAGAAATACTTGAACCGATTTATGAATGTAGGTGTAATAAATATAAGCCTAAGGACCTCTACAACTTAATCTCAAAATGTCTAGCTTACGCACGAAATAAGAGTTCCTGCGTTTAGAGGTAAGATAGCCAGTTTCTCAGTCTGTTAAAGATTTTTATTGAAGTGCGCTTTCTCCTTCAGCTTTATTATTATAAAGATACCAGGTAAGATGAAGGTTGAAACGCTTCCCCGTAATAGAATAAAAAAGAATCGCCTTGTGACTTAAATGCACTTTATGAGAGATATCATACCTCTTTTGTGTCCGCAGACGTACTGCGTAAACGCACAGATCCCTGACTCCGCATGTACAGCCACGGCATACCTTTGCGGGGTGAAGAATAACTATGGCACTACCGGCGTGACGGGAGCTGTGCCGCTTAGAGACTGCATCGCGTCTCGGCAGGACGGCGCGCACGTCAGCTCCATCGCCGAGTGGGCGCTTCAAGACGGACGGGACGCAGGTCACTCTAATAGAAAACATCGCCGTATCTATTACAATATGTAATCATTCATTTGAAACAACCGGTCGAGAATATTTGACCGAGTATGTGAGCTAAGGAATCTTATAAGACCAGCTATTAGCTATTCAGCGCTATTATCCGAACTTACCTACTATGGCTAAAGTGGCACAGCAACGCAAGAAAGCGCGTTATTGTGGTATCTCTCTGTTGAGTATCGTGGGTAAACTTTTGGCTTGGTTTGCACTGAGCAAATTACCTACAGAAACTCTAAAAGCCGCATTTATCCTGAGTCAAAATGTGGGTTCCGGGCTGAGCTAGATCATACTACACGCGCTGTAAATGGGAAAACAAACTGTTTTACGACTATTACCTATTTTTAGAATTGTGCTTGGTTTGGTTGGTGGTAGTTAAGAGTAGTAGAAGCCCCTAGTGAAAGGGCTCGTCCAGAGAATTACTACCACCACACTTATTTCAGCCGCCAAGCAGCATTGCTGTGTTTCGGTTTGAAGGGTATGGTTGCCGGTAAAATTACGGGTACGTGAGGCTTAACACCTTTATTCCTCAAGTTGACGGGCGCAATGCACTGCTGTGTAGGCTATGTTCTTCGTGGATGTGACCTATGCAGTAAGGCTTTGTCATAGGCAAGAGTACACTTAACATCAGGTGCGCTACTTGCTTGTCCCGCCTCCTAGTAGTATAAAAAAAAAGAACTTTGTTTATCTCCGCCTGGCTGTTTGCAGGTATAGTAACGACAACGCGAGTGACTCATGCGTCTCCTTCCGGCGCGTACGCGAAGATCGCTAACAGGGACTGGGAGAACGATGCGGCAGTTCGGGGCGACGGCGCCGACCCTGCGCTCTGCCCAGACATCGCCGCGCAGCTGCTGCGTATGGAACCCGGAAACAAGTTCAAGGTAACCTACTTTAAATTATAACCTTGGAATTTTGCCAAGATGTTTTGATAAAGGTCGGTACGCTTTTCTCTATAAGGTGATTCTCGGAGGAGGACGTCGCGAGTTCCGACCAAACACAACCCAAGACGAGGAGGAAGTTAGCTTCGGACGGCGCACTGATGGACGCGACCTCATTCAGGAGTGGCAGGACGAGAAGCAAACGCAAAACCGCACACACGCCTACGTATGGAACGCGTCGAGCCTCCGCGCGCTCGCCAACAACCCCCCGGAGTACTTGCTGGGTCTCTTTGAGAGTACCCACATGCAGTACAACATGGAGGCAGACCCTGCCACTGAGCCCTCCCTCGCCGAGCTCACGGAAATAGCAATCCGCTCACTCAGCCGCAACCCCAAGGGCTTCTTCCTCTTCGTGGAGGGAGGCCGCATCGACCACGCGCACCACGACAACTACCCGGAGCTGGCGCTGGACGAGACGATAGAGATGAGCGCAGCCATCACGCGAGCATCCGAAATGCTGGCGGAGGAGGATTCGCTCATCGTGGTGACGGCGGACCACGCACACGTGATGGCCTTCAATGGATACACGCGCCGCGGCGGAGACATTCTTGGGGCTTCCGATGACCGAGACGATGATGGAGTGCCTTACATGACGCTGTCCTACACCAACGGTCCTGGCGCAAGGCCGCACGTCCAAGGGGTTCGCCCTGACGTCACCCAGGACACAGATTTCCGTAAGTACTAAATCTTAGTAGTACTACACCACCTCCGTCCTTTTGGTAAGTCCAAGTGCCAAGTGGCTTATTTGTGAAGAGAGTGGCTTGTAAGTTTGAGCCACCACACAAAAAGAATTAGCGGCCATGGCTGGCGTCTTTACCTACCTTCAAGTCTTTGGATCCTAGGTACCAACTACTCTATGAAAAGAGCTACCATGTAATCTCTGGTCTGCTTGACGTAATCTTTGTCTAGACAAAAAATATCCTTAGTCAATGCTTTTCGGACAAAGAAGCTACTATTTTTTTAATTTACAACTTGAAGATTGTTGAATTATCATCTATGTTAAGATAAGGCCAAATATGGAGGCGCACTTCGCCCGGAATCCTCAACAAACTGAGGAACTGGCTATCTTACCTCTAAATGCCGGAACACAACCGTTTTAGAATTGTTATTATGGCGACAGAATTAGTTAAGATGATAGTAGCTAGCCAGGCAGACTTAAACAAAGTCCTACCACCAACCAAACTGAGCACAATATTGTACTCCATCTGGGGATCGAACCCGAGACCTCTGGATCTGTAATTGGTGGGTTGGACCACTAGACCAGAGGCGGCTTAAGCTTACAGCTATATATACTCCACAGAGGGTAAATATTGGAGAACGCACGCCGACGTGCCCATAGAGTGGGAGACGCACGGTGGCGACGACGTGGGCGTGTTCGCGCGAGGCGTGGGTCACGCCATGTTCTCGGGCCTGTACGAGCAGAGCCAGCTGCCGCACCTGATGGCGTACGTGGCCTGTATCGGTCCCGGCCCGCAAGCGCCCGCCTGCACCGCCACCTCCGCGCAGGCGCCAACTTCCGACCTCTCACTGGGACTGCTCTCGCTGCTACTCGCTACGATAATCGTTCAACACAGACTATAAGAAGTGCAAAGTTAAATTATATTATACCTACTCCATGTTAAATATACCTCACAGAATAAATTTATATTTTATTTATAAAAATTAAACATAATTGAGTGTTAAGACAACTTTATATCATTTTGTAATTTTGTACCTTGTTTGGCAAAGTCAGAACTAGATGTCGCTACTAGAAACTTTAGCACGCGCTGACCTAAATTCACTGCCTTGAGGTGTAGACTAGCATGTGTTTTAAAGATCTGCAACCATTTAATATACCGAGATATTGGAAATTTTTGATTGTTTTCTCTTTGATCTTTGCGACCACCCCAGGCAGGACTACGGGACACGATCTGTTTCTTTTGTGAATATTTTGGTCCTTCGTGTCGGATCGGTGAAGGGGCTTGACATCTATTGAGAGTTCCGGGTTGGGGCGATCTGTTGTGCGGGGAGTCAACTCGCGTCAACATCCAGTCGGCCCAGGAAGGGGCTTGCGAATGTAACAGCAGACGAGGGTCGGGAGGGGAGACGACCATGTGATCAGCCGTGCTACTCTACAAACCGATAAACGATATATCGGGACAATTATCGTGCAAAAGGTACTCATAGTGCCATCGTTTTGAGTATCGTTTGAACGATAGATCGACCGACATTAATTTCGACAATCGATGCCGAAACGTACTGTAGCACCAAAAACGATACGATGATTTGAATCAGACCAATAACAGCCGTCAATTCGACCGAGCTTGACGAACATTGTAACGACACATAGTTTGCTATCATGTACGTTATCGTTTCTATTTTTTAACGATAATGATTCCTTGATTTTCTGCTTCAAATTGTAAGTAGTAAAGTAGTAGGTATAATAGGTACCTACAATGTTTATGTTAACTTAGGTACCTACCTAATAAACTCAAAAAGTCCAATCAAATTATTTCTGTAGGAGGTACCTAGGTACAGTGTTTATGTTAACTACTTAGGTACCTACCTAGTAAGCTTTGGGTTACTAGGTAGTGGACTCTCGATTTACCTTGTAGTTGGATTCAATAAACTCACCACCATCTGTAACTTTTAAAGTTATATGTAACCCAAAGTTTATTAGGTAGGTACCTAAGTTAACATAAACAGTGTAGGTACCTCTACCTATTATACCTACTACGATTTGACTCTGATAATTCAATCTTTTATAAGTCAAATTAGACTCTTAGCCATGCAGGACCGTGTAGCTACAAGTTGTTCTGAACTAGCTCTAGAGGAGTACACCCTCTTGACGCGATGTCAGCAGGGTTTTGAGCTGACTGAACGTGAGACCACTGCGTGTTGTCGAGTCTAGACAGAATGTCTGACGTTCTGTTTCCTATGAACGTCGACCATCGGCTGGGCAAATACTACCCTGACCTTGGTAGTCGTCTTATCTTCTCGTATGACGGCATGATGCGGTAAATAAACAGCATCTGGTTTATTGCAATCCTCGCCAGTCACACGCACCATATGACCAAGGTCAATATATTCCTGAATAACTTCAGTATATCTGGACTTAACTTCTGGATTCCTTTTGAACCTATTTTCTAGCCTCTGGAATCGCTTAAAAAGCAATCTCCTTGGATCTTCCATATTTGCACAGTGGATCATCTTCACGGAATGGGAGCCGCACAACATATCGTCCGGTACTGTCTCGACAGGTTGTTTCACGAAAGAACTCTTCACAACGCTGTTCTTCTTGACTCAAGATCTTATTGTCAAGAGATTCGGATTCAATTTGCCAGAATTTCTTCAGCAACTCGTCGACACCAGCACTCTCGTTCACAACGTTATGATGACATTGAACGTGTTGTTCTTCTACAGACGATTGTGACCCGATATGATCCATCCAAAAACGGTACTTTAAACAGTAGGCACACCATTTGGCCCTCAAATCAATCCCTCTTTGATAATTTGGCCGTACGAATCTGCACTAAGCAAAATGTCGATTTCGCTTGGAGTGTGAAATTGAGGATCGGCTAGGGAAAGTTCTGGCAGCTCTGGCCAATTTATGTGCTCAACCTTCCTTGATGGAAGAAGGCTGGTAATATTACCCAGTACGTGTGCTCGTACCTGTACTTGAAACTCCGAATCATGGCGTGACTCAATGTCAAGGTCTACTACGTGCTTCGACGCCAATATTACATCTGTTGAGCATCTTCCGGAGTCCCAACATTTGCACGACCGCTTCTGTGACAAATGATGATTGCGACCCCTGATCTATTAGTGCTTTGAGCAATTGGACGCGGCCATGATCTGCTCGAGCTCCTACAACTGCAGTTGCTAACAGAATTTGATTCTGCTTGATTTCTTCTTCCCCTTGGGAGAAGTGAGTCTTCACATCTTCAGTTGATGTGGATTGCTTGTCAATTGACTTAACCACAGACTTGATTTCTACTTCTAGATCTGATTTAGGTACAGATGAACTTACAACCTTTTGGTTTGGGTGGAGCAGCGAGTGATGCTTGTGTTTCCAAATTTGGCACCTCGTGGTTGATCGGCACATATAGGCGTGGTGTCGGACAAAATGAGCAAGGTGATTTAGTTACAGTATCTGAAGAAGTTGACGTTGCGTGCATAACCTTGTGGTTTGACGAATTTGGTCTTGACTTTGGTTTGGGGTTTATAAATTCGAGAGCTCGGAATCGCGATTAAAGAAACTCCCGCATCTGGTTCAAGGTTGGTAAGTCGTCGGAGGAGCTTATTTTAAACTCCCACTCCTTCCTCGACTCAGCGTCCAGCCTTGAGCAGATGATGTATATAGCGATCACATCCCAAGTATTAACGTCAATTTCCAGATTCCTCAGACCACTCAAAGTATCGTTCGTCGTGTCTAACAATTGCTTAATCCGTTCACTAGATTCAGATCCGATATTAGGTTGGTTCATAAAACGCCGTAACAGACAATTTGCTAACTATTTCTTATTATTATTATTATACCTTTTATTTAATGTTGACCAGGCCTCTTGGTAGCTAGCTGCTGTTATAGGAATGTGCCGTAACAGATGCTCTGCTTCCCCAGAAAGATAGCCCTTTAAATAATGCGTTTTTTGCACATTGTCTAGTGTTGCATTATTGTGAACCAACGACTCATACAATTCATTAAATGATGACCAATCGGCATAAGACCCAGAAAATGTGGGTATGGTAATTTTAGGCAACTTAATATTATTGCTGAACTGTACAGGAGCTGTGTGCGAGTTAGGCTGCTGTTGGACTACTTTAAGACTTCCTTTAACTCTGACTTATACTCGATATACATTTCTTCTACACAGTCGAATACATTGAGAATGATATAGTCATGTTCCTCTATTTTATCGCACAACAAAATAGCTTTTGATGAATTTCTGACACGACCTTCCATTTATCCTCTAAGGAATCCAACCTAGTTTGGATATAAGCTTCTATACGAAGTCGTTCCTTTGGTGACTTCTTAAAGTTATCATAGGCATTTTCAATGGAAGCCTTATAGCTACATTGACTCTTAAATAAAGTACTTAAGGCCATCTTAAACTAAACAAAACAAAAACAGGACACAACAGAATTAAAAAATAAATATTTAAACACTTGTACGGCAAATCACTAAATTATTTCACGTCCACAATTTTAAATTTTCTTTGTGTTTGTAAAGTGTTTGGAACTTTAAATTTCGCTATTTAAACGGGCGTGGATTCCCCGTCTTATCACTTTTAGTGAAATTATTAAGTCCCAACTAACACCATACATCTTTTATGCATGCAAAACTGAACTTTATTTCCACTACATCAATCACAAATGGTACTCACAATTTTTCACTTAGCAAACCACTTATCCAGCTACGGTGATGATGATGATGACGTCTGTAACGTCCCCACAGTCCCCAGTAGGTAAATCTCTCATATATTAAACACAGCACTGCGACCTCGATGAAGTTGATATTCATTAGCGCGATCTAGAAAGTAATCTGCGCATACTAGCGACATCTAGTTACAAAATCGTCAACTTTGGTCATAACACTGATACATAGGTACTGTGTCCATAACAATCAAATGTACATTTTTTACTAATAGATTATACAGATTGGATCTTTGAAAACTACTAAATATCATAATTATTAACTTAGCTTCACAAAATAAGTATTATTTTAAGTTTTCAATATGTCTACCGTGCCTCAGCTTTTGTTCCTACAAGGGGACATTATTTCGAGGATCACGACTATAAAAAGATATAGATACGCTAACTATAAAAAGTCTCCTAAAGTACGTCTTACTACAGAGTATATACAATCAAAGCTGGACTCATTAGAAAAGATGTGGGAGCAGTTTTCAGAAACACATACCGAACTTTATAAAACAACGAGTGGTGATGAGTTGATTCGGTCTGAGTACTGGACTAAGGGCTTGTTCGAAGTCACAAGCTGAACCCCAAATCGAGAAGGCAGTGGGAGCTCGAAAGCTCCGGCTGTGATCATGAGCTACCTACATATAAATATTTTCAAGAGTTTTTAACCAAGCGTTTCCGGGCTTTAGAATTCGTAGGTACGGGATCCAACTTCAATAAATCCAATTAATATAAATCCTTCAATATATTTAAAGAGTTACGAAAATTTTATAAAATGTAGAGATGAGAAACGTGTGAATTCTTTTACTGAAGGGGTTTTTCTCACTTATTTTGATGAATTATCGAAAAAATTCAAATCGTCGACTCTTTGGAGCACATATTCAATGTTAAGAATGACCTTACAAACGAGACACGACGTCGATACTAAAAAATATGTAAATTTTACGGCTTTACTGAAGAATTTGTCCACTGGATACAAGGCAAAAAAATCTAAAGTCTTGACGACACAAGAAACCGAAAAATTTTTAAATAACGCTACAAATAAACAATACTTGGCAACAAAGGTAACCTACTTATCTACTCTACTCAAACTAAATAAATAGATACCTACCTACATACCTAAAATAGGTACCTAGGTTATTACGATTATTAACACACATATTTTTTTGTTCAACAGGTTGCTTTAATTTATGGAATCAGCGGTGCATGCAGAGGAATAGAGCTTGCTAATATAACGCTAGAAGACGTAGAAACGGATACAAACCTACAAGCTGTGTGTGCCAAACACGAAAACAAACAAAGAGCGTAAATTTGTCATGAGTGGAGAATACCTTAATATAGTTAAAGAATATCAGGAGTTACGTCCCACTAATGTTTCAACGAGAAGATTTTTTCTAAATTATCAAAATGGTAGATGCACAAGGCAAGTCATAGGCACTCAGATCTTAATAATGCAGGAAACTCAAGCATGAGTCGAGTATCTCCAACTTTTACTCCACAACAATCAACTCAAAATATTATCTCATCCCAATCACAGAGAACCGAAATAAATTTTCCCGGGAAAAACATATCACTAAACATTCAAAATTGCTCTAACTGCACATTTAATTTCAATAAAATTACTGAAAATTGTTTAATTTTGAATTGTTTTATTTTCTCGCAATCGAAGTGAAAAGTAGAGTGTTTTACTCGGGCCAAAACCACTCATTATAACTCGGTCTTGTCATCCTCGTATATAATGGGATGGTTTAGTCCCTTGTAAAACAATCTACTATTATGTTTGAAAAGATAAGATTCCGGATTGGCCCATATTTTTTTTATCAAAAAAAGTCCCGTAGTTTGGCTTTTAATAAAAAAAACAGGATAATAAGAACGAAAAATCATTCCCGTTATATTCTTAACATTTGTTTTGGTCATCTGTATTTATTTTAGTTCCCATCATTGCGTAGATATTTTCCAGAACCCCGTATTATTGCATCTCACGAATCGCTTAGGTTTTACAACGAAAAAAGCTAAAAAAAGTTATTTAAAAAAATAAAAATGGAACTGCCTTCACCACTACAAAAACATAAAAATATCTCCAAAGGTAGGTTTAGGTTTAAGGTTTTTTATTTATGTACAACTAAAAAAATACCCACATAGGTACATAAAAAAACTAGATAGTACTGTACTGTTTTGATCGTTGAGAATGCTTGGTGAACAGGAGAACTCTCCTCTCTGATCCGCAGGAAACTTTATGCAGTCTGCTGGGTCAAAACCTAGCAGAAGCAGGCTGCAATGTCAAACTATCGATAGGTACACGAAAAACTATTTGCAGCACGGTATATGCTGGAATGTTCTGAAAATAAACATTTATCAATTATAATCTATAGCACTACGTAACTTATCTTATACGCAGTAGTAAATAGGTAAATATTGCTTAAGCTGTAGGCTTCTTGCTTTCCCCTGATTTAAATTTAAATCAAAGTTAAGTCATTACATGCAGGTCGGAAGGTACAAACCTGCGGAAACATCCTATGGCATAATAGGCATAATATAGAAATCCACTAGCTAATTACAGGTAGTTAGTAGCTCTCTGTAGGGGCTACGCCGTAGCTCGTCTCGTTTTCATGAAGATGATATTTCCAACGATAATGTCCTAAGTTAGTTCAGCCGATGCACTGACACAAATTTATCCGAATTTGTAACAATATCGTCAATTTTATTGGTTAAAAGTCCAAGATCGCTTTCCTCGTCAATTTAATGAAAAATATACAACTTTATTCCTCAATATTTTCATAACAAATATTCAGCAACACACAAACACACACAAAGCTTGACAGTATTATCTATTTGGAGAACCAAATTCCTCGATCCAACAGTGTGCGTTCTCCCAAAAAATGAAAAAATGACGAATTTCATGAGTTTGCTTGGCTAAATAATTAGTTAGTGACGCCGTGTAAATGTATATGGTACTTTTTAATTTGTGCATCCAGCCGTTTTTGAGATATTAGAAAAAAAAACAGTTACCGCTGGAAGAACGAACTGAAAATGTTCTCATTCTTAGTTCTTATACTCATTTTTTTTCAAAATTAACTTACATTAAAAAAAAGACGTCATCAGTAAGAGTACGACGCAAGTCAAATGTGTATGCTAAAATAAAATTTGTGCAGACAAAATTATGGAGATATTCAAGTTTCCCCTGGGAGATCGTTTGGCCTGTCGCTGGGTCTCTTAAACGGTAAGGTGTTTTTAAGGTGTTATACGATTTGTATAGCACACGTTACTACCAATTTGTTTATAATGATTGTTAAAACAGAATTTAAAAAAAACGTCCCGTTTGTAGGAAATACATAAAATGAGGATTTCAAGTTCTAGCATTTCGAAGAATGATTTTAGAGACTTTAAACCTTAATATGTGCCTTATTACTGTTTACAACGTCACCCCAAGTCTTATTAGTATAATGTCAGTAATTAATGAGTTATATATAATGAACCCTTTCAAGGCGAAACCTACTTACACTTGATCGTTTCAATTTTCTCTAATAGCCAAAGTCTGCTGTCTTAAAAAAGCCGCGTACCTAGGCGACTATTTCCGACCCGTGCAGCTAGGCTTTGGTTCGCGAGGCGGTTGTGAGGCCGCGGTCCATTCTTTAAGAACCTTTTTAGATCGAAATTACGGAGAGGTTATTCTAAAAGTGCTTTTTCAGAAGAGGTTATTCTAAAAGTTCAAAAATGCTTTTAATTTGGTTGACATTGGCGCCTTGCTAAATCAAATCAAATCCAAAATTCGCGAAATTTATCCTTTTCTTTTTCAATGTTATGGTTCGCCATCTAAATTAATTTACAAGAACCAAACTATTTCGTATGCAGTTAGCTGTCAGCAAGGTGACACTCTTGGCCCGGCCATTTTTAGCCTTGCCATTCACCCAATTATTCAACGCCTGAAATCTAAATTAAATATTTGGTATCTAGATGACGGACCCTGGGTGGCGATGTGGACTCAGAATTTGGCGATCTAAAAATTATTATAGATGAATTTCGGCAGATTGGCTTAGAACTAAATTTTTCGAAATGTGAAATATACATTTCAGATACATGTTTGGACAGAAATTCAATTATTTAAAAGTTTGAGACTTTGGCTTCCAGTATTACTGTTGTAGATAAGAGTTCACTCCACCTTCTAGGTTTACCAATTCTTGATGAATCTTTTCCGGGTTTCGTCGACGACAAAATTCAAAATTTTATGAAGGTTTCGGACAGACTTTCAAAAATTAACTCACATATGGCTTTCAGCATCATAAAATTTTGCCTTTTTGTTCCAAAATTTACTTATGCTTTACGATGTTGTCAACTGTGGAAACATAGTGAGCTGGTGGAAGGCTTAGACAACATAATAAAGAACACCCTCTCCACGGTTTTGAACATTGAGTTGGATGACAGAGTCGCATGCCTCATTGCCTATTCGATTGGGCGGCTTAGTTATACGCAAAATTTCTAGTGTTGCTTTGCCAGCGTTCTTGTCTTCCGTCTATAGTACATATTCATTGGTTGAGAAAATTTTAACACCATCAATTTCGGCTGTTCCTGGCAATACACTCCAAATTTCTTATCTTAACGAGGCTCGAAATGCTTGGCATAGTGCTTGTCCTAATACCGATCCCCAAAACACCTTTCGGCACAACGGCAGTGGGACGGGCCTCTGTGCGAGTTGACACGGAATTATCTATTACATACGTGCTCAACCTCCACAGATCGTGCTCGTCTCTTAGCTGTTTCAAAATGGGAATCAGGTCTTTGGCTGCAAGCACATCCATCTTACAATACCGGTACACTTTTGGATCCTGTAACTTTCCGTATTGCCACTTGTCTTCAGTTGGGTGTAAGATGCTGCGCCTCTCACCAGTGCCGGTGCGGTGCGGCCGTAGATCAATTTGGTTTTCACGGACTTTCGTGCACAAGGTCTGCCGGCAGGATTTCGCGCCACGCAAGTCTTAATGACATTATCCATCGAGCTTTTACCAGTGTCAATGTGCCAGCCGTTCTTGAACCGAATGGTCTGTTACGTGATGATGGTAAGCGGCCCGAAGGTATGACTCTTGTCCCTTGGGAAATGGGTAGGCCTTTGGTGTGGGACGCTACCTGCGTCGACACCCTAGCGCCATCTCATCTGCCTGGGACATCAGTTAGGGCTGGTGCGGTGGCTGATTCGGCCGAGGATCACAAAAGGCGCAAATATAGTGGTCTCGACAGAGCTAACCTATTTGAGCCTTTTGGGGTGGAGACCTTGGTTCCGTGGGGAGCCGGTGCCCTCCGGGTTTTCAAAAATATTGCGGGGTTTTTAATTGAGGCGACACAGGACCCAAGGGATGGCTCTCATTTAGGCCAGCGAATTAGCATAGCTATTCAGCGTGGCAATGCAGCCAGTGTCTTGGGCACGCTTCCGTCTGGTATTGGTCTGGAACAGTTGAGTTACCTATAGGCCGTTTGTAACGGTTCTTAGGTAATCTGACTGATTCCTTTGTACATAGTTAGTTTAATTGTACTTTTTATTGAATAAAGTTTTTAATAAAAAAAAAATGTTATGTTAACAAATAAATAGAATACATACCTAGGTACCGACAGTTAACCTCAAATCTATAAACTAACTTTAAAAAGTTAATCATATATAAAAACACTTTTAGCACGAATACACACAATACATTATCATTCACTATCTAATATAATTTAAAATCACACACTAATAGATTTATGTGTGAATATTTTTTTATCTTCATTGATATAAAACACATAATTATTGTAGATTCAAATATACATTTATATCTAAATATTATCTAATTATATAAAAATTACATATGTTATTCATATAGGTAACTACCTCATTACTGTAGATACCTACTCTTTGAACTACCTTGAATAAAGTTATCAGTTCTCACGAAAACTCGAGAGACAATTAACAATCAATTTCATGGTGTCGCTTTTTGGTGTCGGTGAGCGCGCGCAATGTAAAAAAATCTTTTTTACAATGCAACAACTCTTTGTGTCTTATAATTTTTCCCAAACGCGCCAAAAGATCTAAAAAAAAGAACTTAAAAAAAATACAACTACAAAATTTCTGCAGGTACTATATATACCTACAGGAAATAATGACGTACCGCTTTTAATCATAGATTTGGTTCATGAATACTTACTAATCTTTATTAGATTATTTATGGACATAGTGGGTAATACCCAACACGATTTGCATGTGCCATGCTCACGGAAATAAGTAGGTAGGTACGGACGAAGTATCCCGGTGATAACATTTTATACCTAAGTAGTAATGTATTATTATGCTTGCTTATGAAGTCTATCTCTATGTATATATATGATCTATAAAATTATGATTGAACTTTTGTACATAATGAAATAGGGTAACTTAGTCTTGGACAAATATATAGCGCATCAGCATCCTATCAAACATTATTTGCATTTTGTTTTGTTGTTTCTGAGATTACTTCCTATCAACAAAAACATATAAAGTTTGCATCTCTACAGTTTGCAACGAGCGATGATCGTAGCGAGTAGTAGCGAGAACAGTCCCAGTGAGAGGTCGGAGGTTGGCGCCTGCGCGGAGGTGGCGGTGCAGGCGGGCGCGTGCGGGCCTGGACCGATGCAGGCCGCGTACGCCATCAGGTGCGGCAGCTGGCTCTGCTCGTACAGGCCCGAGAACATGGCGTGACCCACGCCTCGCGCGAACACGCCCACGTCGTCGCCGCCGTGAGTCTCCGACGCTAGGGGCACGTCAGCGTGCGTTTTCCAGAACATCTGCCCTGTAGGATAAAGTCTGCTGTTAGTCTACGCAGAATAATTGACCGAACGAGCTCGAAGCGTCTCCGTTTCACCTTGGGTAAAAATGCTTTCGTATGTCAGTCCAGCTGTTCTCTAAAGGTTGCATTTCTCAACCGATTTTCGTAAAAATTTGTAACTAATCTTTAAGCTTTTGTAAATTTTTAACCGCCTATGTGGTCTAGTAATTAAACCCTCCAATTTCAGATCCAGAGGTCCCAGGTTCGATTCCCATGGGGTAGGGGTAGGGGAGTAGGTACAATATATTGTGCTTGGTTTGGTTGGTGGTAGGTCTTTGTTTAAGTCCGCCTGGCTAGCTACCACCATCTTACCTAATACTGTCGCCATAACAACAATTCTAAAATTATTGTGTTCCGGCATTCAGAGGTAAGATAGACAAGAGTACAGAGTAGAAAAGAGCTACGTAAGAAATAATCTAATTAACATTATAAAATGAATATAGGTAAATAAATAATAGGTTTTACTACAGTTACTACTAATTTTCTAATTACCACAATAAAAATACTTTAATAACTTTTTTATAAAACGACAATGTCATAGGTATCTGATAGATTAAATAAACTTTTATCAAAACGCTTCAAAATATCTCTCAGCTTTTTGTTTTAAGAAGCGCGGTGAAAATTTGCTTATCCAGTCAAAGCATAGACTTATGAGGTCTACAGCTCACAGAGCCACTAGTATTTAAGTGCACGACCAGCAAAATCACTGTCAGCGATAAGTGTGTGCATACATTTTGTACGCGTTATACTCACGAAAGTCTGCGTCCTGGGTGACGTCAGGGCGAACCCCTTGGGCGTGCGGCCTTGCGCCAGGACCGTTGGTGTAGGACAGCGTCATGTAAGGCACTCCATCATCGTCTCGGTCATTGGAAGCCCCAAGGATGTCTCCGCCGCGGCGCGTGTATCCATTGAAGGCCATCACGTGTGCGTGGTCCGCCGTCACCACGATGAGCGAGTCCTCCTCCGCCAGCATTTCGGATGCTCGCGCGATGGCCGCGCTCATCTCTATAGTCTCGTCCAGCGCCAGCTCCGGGTAGTTGTCGTGGTGCGCGTGGTCGATGCGGCCTCCCTCCACGAAGAGGAAGAAGCCCTTGGGGTTGCGGCTGAGCGAGCGGATCGCTACTTCTGTGAGCTCGGCGAGGGAGGGCTCGGTGGCAGGGTCTGCTTCCATGTTGTACTGCATGTGGTTGCTCTCGAAGAGACCCAGCAAATACTCCGGGGGGTCGTCGGCGAGCGCGCGGAGGCTCGACGCGTTCCATACGTAGGCGTGTGTGCGGTTTTGCATTTGCTTCTCGTCCTGCCACTCCTGAATGAGGTCGCGTCCATCGGTGCGCCGTCCGAAGCTAACTTCCTCTTCGTCCTGGGTTGTGTTTGGTCGGAACTCGCGACGTCCACCTCCCAGAATCACCTTATAAACATCAGCCATTATTAAATAATCCCATTACCAATACCGCTTTGCCAAGCTTCCAAGCTTATAATTTCAGGTTGGTTACCTACCTTAAATTTGTTCCCGGGGTCCATACGAAGCAGCTGCGTGGCGATGTCGGGGCAGCGCCCGGGGTCGACCCCATCGGCGGCCAAATCGGTGTCAGTCTCCCAGTGCCTGTTAGCGGTCTTCGCGAATGTACCAGCGGGTGATGCGTGTGTTACGCGTGTTGTCGTCACCAAGCCTGCCCGATACACAAAACAAGGAAAAAATTAAATACCTCTGCTATTGTTCTGTTGCTCATACAACTCAAAAATAATTTCCTACTCAGTGACCATCAATATGGCTTTCGCTGAGGAAGGTCCACTGGCGACCTTCTTGTGTACGTCACGCACTTGTGGGGAGAAGCCATTGAGAAACATGGAGAAGCAATTGCTGTTTCTCTTGACGTCTCAAAAGCATTTGACCGGGTCTGGCACGCTAGCCTGCTGAATAAACTTCCTGCGTACGGTTTACCTCCTGAATTTTGTGCCTGGATATCCAACTTTTTGAGTGAACGGTCCATCAGACTGGTAATTGATGGCTGCTCCTCGGACTATATTGCCATCAACGCCGGTGTTCCTCAAGGGTCTGTCCTTTCTGCAACTCTATTCCTGCTGCACATTAATGACTTGCTCCAGCTAGGCATTTTTGGGTATGCAGATGACAGTACTGTTACAGAGAGATACATATCTAGTGCACGTTCTACCAATCTGGAGGTGTGTTCTCTGACAATTGGGCCCAAACATCGAAGGCGACACTTTTAACAGTTTCCTTGTTGATCTTATCAACGATTTAAATATCATAGATTATGACTGTTTATGGGAGTGATCGCCGCATTATCAGTGCGTGCTAGTCCTACTCTGTTCAAGCTGAAGACACGTGATGTCTAAAGGTGCAGATGATGTTTACCGTTTTACATGCATGGAATTAAATACCTCTGCTATTGTTCTGTTGCTCATACAACTCAAAAATAATTTCCTACTCAGTGACCATCAATATGGCTTTCGCTGAGGAAGGTCCACTGGCGACCTTCTTGTGTACGTCACGCACTTGTGGGGAGAAGCCATTGAGAAACATGGAGAAGCAATTGCTGTTTCTCTTGACGTCTCAAAAGCATTTGACCGGGTCTGGCACGCTAGCCTGCTGAATAAACTTCCTGCGTACGGTTTACCTCCTGAATTTTGTGCCTGGATATCCAACTTTTTGAGTGAACGGTCCATCAGACTGGTAATTGATGGCTGCTCCTCGGACTATATTGCCATCAACGCCGGTGTTCCTCAAGGGTCTGTCCTTTCTGCAACTCTATTCCTGCTGCACATTAATGACTTGCTCCAGCTAGGCATTTTTGGGTATGCAGATGACAGTACTGTTACAGAGAGATACATATCTAGTGCACGTTCTACCAATCTGGAGGTGTGTTCTCTGAGAGAGGCCATGGTTGAGCGGACGAATCAGACTCTAAGTCTTGTTTCACAATGGGGAGAAGCTAATAGGGTCTGTTTCAATGCCTCCAAAACTCAGGCATGTCTCATTTCGGCGAAAAAGCGTCAATTTGACCTGACACCTACCTTTCAAGGTACTTTTGTTAGAATAACTGACAGCCTTGCCCTTCTTGGCATGGAGTTGACGGCTAGCCTCAACTTTGTCACCTCCGTCGAATCTAAAGCGCAAATTGCGGCAAAAAAGCTGGGCATCCTAAATAAAGTCAAGCGATATTTCACACCTGATCAACTTTTGACTTTAAATAAAGCTCAAGTTCGGTATGGAGTATTGCAGCCACCTTTGGGATGGTTCAGCCAAATATCAACTTGCCGCACTTGACTCAGTGGAGCGCAGAGCCAAGAGGCTCATAGGTGAAGAGTACCTTGCCAAAGCAAGGCTCGACAGCCTGAGCCATCGTCGCAAGGTTGCGTGTTTGTAGGTGTTTTACAGATTGTACTTCGGTAAGTGTGCTCAGGAGCTTCACGACCTTATACCGCCTTGGCCGTTTTTCAATTGAAATTTCAGACGCACAGCCTATTGTCAACCTCACCTGGTTGATATCCCACGCATAAGAACTAAACGCTTACAAGAATCTTTTATTGTGCGCACTGCAAGAACTTGGAATAAGCTCCCAGCGTCTGTTTTTCCGCTGTGCTACGACCCTAATGTCTTCAAGTAGAGAGTTAATAGGCACTTTCTGGGTAGGCTTGCTCCATCGTAGATTTCGTTCTTAAATGTGTAAGTTTCGTGGTCAAGAGCCGACCCATCGTAAATAAAAAAAAAACTATTATATTTTATATTATGATTGCTCACCAGCGTCTCGACCGTCATCCAGAGCCCATTCAGCGATGGAGCTGACTCGCACGCCTTCCTGATGCGACGCTTCGCAGTCAAAGCGCGGGACCGCGGCTGCGACGCCCAGCGTTCCTTGGTTGGCTTTCACCCCGCAAAGGTACGCTGTTGCCGTGCAGGCCGAGTCAGGGACCTGTGCGTTCACGCAGTATGTCTGTGGGCATAATAGCGTGGTGAAAGATAGAACTCATCTTACCTGGTGATTACTGAATCCCTGATGTCAAACTTTACGAGCCGACGATAGACGTGATAGAAAGAAGAAAAAAAAAGAAAGACAGAAAGAAAGACACATTTATATATTCTTTGTTTTATTTTTGACTTTTGCAGGGTTGTGATGACACAACCCTGCAAAAGTCGTTAGGCATATACCTTCGACAATCCGACGGTAGGGAATGCCTCGAAAGAGAGCTGCGCTTCTTCTCCAGTCGCGCCGCGGCGTTGGCCCAGCAGCGTACGCGCGGCCGCCAGCGTAGGCACCGACATGCCGTCACCCAGGAACATCACCACATTCCGCGCCACACCGCCATTGCCCGCGTGCACTCCGCTCGCCTCTCTCGCCGCGATGCCGCGTCGCGCCTCGCTGTACCAGTGCTCAGCGGATAGCTCGGCCTCCAATGACTTTCCCGGAGCCCTCGCCGCCAGCTCGGGGTGGTAGCGGTCGGCACTGCCAGCCACAACGAGAACACCCAACAATAGCGGCAGAAAACGTCCCTTTGCCATGGCTACTTCGACAATTGGGCCCAAACATCGAAGGCGACACTTTTAACAGTTTCCTTGTTGATCTTATCAACGATTTAAATATCATAGATTATGACTGTTTATGGGAGTGATCGCCGCATTATCAGTGCGTGCTAGTCCTACTCTGTTCAAGCTGAAGACACGTGATGTCTAAAGGTGCAGATGATGTTTACCGTTTTACATGCATGGACTGGTTTTCAGAATCAGAAATCAGAATCAGAAATTATTTATTTACTGTTAAGACACACAATGAGACACACATATAAAAAAGAACATAATGACATTACACACAAAAGAAAATCTAAACAATCTAAATACAAAAAAGAAAAAAAAAAAAATTTAAAGTAAAAAGAAAACATTATTAGAAACACGAAAAAAAAAAAAACCTAGAAAATTACATAAAGTAGGTAGGTAATACAATTGTGTGCCACAACAGCAAAAAGGCACCGGCTCAGCATGAATGCCTTACTACTGAGAAGTAGAAAGGCGCTGGTATTCTGCCGAAACCTTGACGAGGGTTGCCAGACCTCGCGAGATTAGCAATTTTGTGAAGTGTATAGTGAGTGTGTTTTGTATTGGGTGTGTATAGTGTGAAAATATAACATATACTTATGATTATATACCTCTATATATAGTTACTTACTACTTACACTTAAATATACAAAAAAAAATACATTCAATAAGTTACTTACATAAACATCATAATAAATTTTATAAAAAATACCATAAATCACAAAAACAATAAACAAATAAATATAT
Organism: Venusia cambrica; assembly: GCA_951394065.1. NCBI lineage: Eukaryota > Metazoa > Arthropoda > Insecta > Lepidoptera > Geometridae > Venusia > Venusia cambrica. The sequence continues at coordinate 4,985,243 of OX596065.1, forward strand.
ACCATTGTATTGTAACCAACCTAGCAAGCAAAAGGCGCACTAAGGCGGTTCGCACCAGACAACCCCGTTTTTTGTTGTTCAAGTATGAAACATTTATGTCGCTTTTTAAAAGTGTACTTACATTTTAACAGTCGAAGTGGTGGTGGGATGTTGTTCCAACATTTGGTTGCCTGGTAGCGAAAACTGCCCCTGTTTTATACCATTACTTACCACCGTTCATTCTAGCTGGCCTAAATAAGAGCCCTTAGGTGACATAGCACCATAGCAAGTTAGGTTGAAAAAAACCAGACACGTTTTAAAAATATAGTTAAAAATATTATCTATAGATACTACCCAGAACGAGCGTCACAAAAATCTTAAAGTTATAGTTATTGCCAATCTACTGTTTTACATATTAATCATTTGATGACACTGTTTTTAATACAGGTTTTATTGCGTGAGATGGCATCTTTGAATTTGTAATTATTAAAAAAAACACACAGTTCACTTTTCAACGTGTTTACAGCGAGACGGTTTCTTTCGTCTGTCCATAAATTTTTCATTTCACTGAAGATTCTTTCTACAAAAGCATTAGATACAGGAATACTACACACATACTGCATACTGCACAATTTTCAACAAATTCGGTGCTGCTTCATTCGTGAAAAGTTTACACCACATATTAAGGGAGTTGCCTTCAAGTGACGGCAACATAATTTGAAGTGTAGCCAGTTCTTCATTAAGATTTTCAGGAGCATTTTGCTTCTTCCACGGAGATAATAACCATAACTCAATCAATTGATCCTGCGCCGGCAATCTGCCGTGTTCAATATTTAAATAACTAAAAGTCTTATAACAGTTGTTTTCTAAGGGATACTTCTTCTCTATATAGGTAAACCAGTGCTCTTTGACGCACATTTAGGATATATTCTTGTACTTCGTAATCTGAAAGATAGCCTTTTTCTAATTGCCCACGTCATACGGGCAACCAAAACGCCAGATATTACACAAAATTTCACAGAACCGGACTCTCTTTTGCCCGGTTCACCAAGATTTTGTTGGCCGGACAAACCTGCAAAAAACCGGACTTCTGGCAACCCTACCTACTACTCGTAAGTATATTTAAATTAGCTATAATGTATCAGTGTATTGTTCAGATTATGTAATGCTCATTATCCAACGCAATACGATAAGATTATAATCATTACGGCCAGAAACATACTTATGGCTTAGCACATAGCGGCACGTGCAAGTACCTAGATGAGATATATATTTTTCCTTGAGTCAAAGTTAGCAAAAAACCGGACTTCTGGCAACCCTACCTACTACTCGTAAGTATATTTAAATAAGCTATAATGTATCAGTGTATTGTTCAGATTATGTAATGCTCATTATCCAACGCAATACGATAAGATTATAATCATTACGGCCAGAAACATACTTATGGCTTAGCACATAGCGGCACGTGCAAGTACCTAGATGAGATATATATTTTTCCTTGAGTCAAAGTTAGCAAAAAACCGGACTTCTGGCAACCCTACCTACTACTCGTAAGTATATTTAAATAAGCTATAATGTATCAGTATATTGTTCAGATTATGTAATGCTCATTATCCAACGCAATACGATAAGATTATAATCATTACGGCCAGAAACATACTTATGGCTTAGCACATAGCGGCTCGTGCAAGTACCTAGATGAGATATATATTTTTCCTAAGTCAAAGTTAGTCATATTTTTTAAATCTGTAAGATTTTTAAGGATTTTTTAGGAAAAGAAGAACATTTTGTGCCGACCCTGCCGAGAGCAGATCAATAAATAAATAAATAAACATTACAGGAGATTCATTGCACACAGCGCCATCTAGCCCCAAACTAAGCATAGCTTGTAATATGGGAACTAGATTACGGATAATAAATAATAATAAATATTACAGGACATTAATTTTACACAGCGCCATCTAGCCCCAAACTAAGCATAGCTTGTAATGTGGGAACTAGATTACGGATAGAATACTTAAATACTTTTTGTAAATACATACGTACTATATGATACAACACCCAAACACAGAACAAACATCTATATTCATCACACAGATGTTTGTCCTGGGTGGAAATCGAACCCACAACCTACAGCGCAGAAGGCAGAGTTACTACAAACTGAGCTATGGGGCTTGTTAAAGATGATGATACTATGTAAGATTTTTTTTAATCGTTTAGAAATCTTTTATACGATATCTTCCGCCTGTTCGGAATCACGACCGCAGCGCACGATAAGAAAGGCAAAAAACTTTTTAACGATCCATGAAATACCTAGTAGCAAATATTGTATAATTAATGAGTAAATTATATACCTAATCCTATCTTGTGAATGTTTATTACTTAACCTATACCTACTAAATAGGCAGTTTTTCTTGTACGACTGGGAAGCGCTTGGCCTTTATCTCAGCTGGTAATAAGTTAAGATAAGGCCGAAGGTGGAGGCGCACTTCACCCGGAATCCTCAACAAACTGAGGAACTGGCTGTCTTACCTCTGAATGCCGAAACACAACAATTTTAGAATTGTTATTATGGTGACAGAATTAGGTAAGATGATGGTAGCTAGCCAGGCGGACTTCAACAAAGTCCTACCACCAACCAAACCAAGCACAATATATTGTACTCCCCGTGGGGATCGAACCCAGTTACAAAGTTTGCTTACAATGTGAAATCACCATCGAGCTGCCAACTGGTATAGCAACATCGGGCCACGCGTTCTTATCTTTGATAGTGTCACGTTTTTGTAGTAGGCACTTTTAATTAGACAATCTATATCTATATCTGGACTAAGTTAGAATAAGATCTGTAATTTTTCTATTGTTGCCTGAAGTAAAATATTATTATTTGGTTGTAGATTTTCATCATCTCGGCTCGAGGCCGGAAAAATACAGAGAGACACGGGCTTAAGCCAAGTGGTTCGTTCGGTTCGGTTGTTTTGAACAGACACATTATTAGATTGAGGAGTTGCAAGCGTAGGCGAGTCAGTATTCAGAAACTTTCTGACTATTCGACAAGTTTTTGCAGCAGAGCAAAAGTATGCTTAGGAAGATTGATTTGTTAGCTGTCGGTCTTATAAGCAGCTCGTCCAAATGGAATTTTGATTCGCATTTTGTCCAACACATGTTTGGTCCAACACGCACTTCGTCCAACAGGCATTTCGACCAGCAGAAATTACGTCAAAACGCATTTGGTCAAACACGTATTTCATCCAACAAGTATTTCGCCCACCAAATATTTCGTTCAACTGCATAAACTATAGGGGTGAACCGAACAAATTTCATCATAGTCCTTCAGGTGTGTCATACAAGCTTGTTACTTTGTTTCACAAGTGGAATTCTCTTTTCCATTTCTTTTATTATAAAATACTACCGCTTATATTGTAATGTGACTGTTAACGGTTTTGAAAGGATATATATGTTACATATTATCTTTTATAATTATGTCAGTATTTTTGACTCTGTTACTGAAAATGTGCAAAAAAATAACGTTTCTCTCCCCTCTCCTGGGGCCCGGTACTCCTATCTGTACCTATATTTTGCGATATCGTAGCGTTTTGGTATTACAGATATTAATGTAAAATTGGTTTGTAATTTGTAATGTTGTCACCAAATGGACGAACTGCGTAATGACGAATCTCAAAATGGACGGACTGCGTTATGACGAACCTCGAAATGGACAAATCCATGGACGAACTGAGGAGTAGACGAACGGCGAAATGCGAGATGGATATACTGCTTATTGGACCGACACCTAACAAATCAGTAAGAAGGGAATTGATTCACCTTTCAAGTTTTTAACAAAAGTACCTTGAAAGGTATGTGTCAGGTCAAATTGACGCTTTTTCGCCGAAAAGAGACATGCCTGAGATTTGGAGGTATTGAAACCGACCCTATTAGCGTCTCCCTATTGGGTGTTAGCCTTTGGGCTAATTGTAGTGGTTTATAGATTAAAAGGCTCCAGTCCAAGTTACTTATTTATTATTAATTTAATACAATTTTGGAATTTATAAAGATGGTGAGCCGAATAGGAGTTTGTTCGAAAAGTGAAGAGACTGACAGCTGTGACTGTCAAACGATAGCTATTTTCGTCTGGCATTGCTTCTGCTATTGTGGTAGGAGCTGGTGCTGGCGCAAACATCCTCCCACCCGTGGCGAGAATCCTTAATTGGAGCCGACTTCGTGGTGCAATGGGCAAAGCCGCACAAGAGCTCTACGTAAAACTCCTCTATTTGTGTAGACATCGGCTACTCTGTTGATTCCATCCGGTCCGGGAAATAATCTGCATACCCGTCCTAGACGCCAAGCCAGGGGAGGAATATTTTCTTCATGCAGGAGAACCAGATCGTTTATTTTCAAATCGCTCATGTGGGTTCTCCATTTTGAACGAGCTTGTAACTCTGCGACGTATTCTTTTTGCCAGCGCTGCCAGAAATGCTGTCTTAATTTTTCCACTCGAGCATATCGTTGTAGATGGCCATCTTTGGCATCGACTAAACTTTTGGTTGGCATAGCAGTGAGCGGTCTTCCAATGAGAAAGTGCCCTGGAGAAAGGAAAGTGAGGTCATTAGGAGAGGAAGAGATAGGACACAGAGGGCGACTGTTCAAAATGGAATACTGAATTGAAAGGGAAACCTGGGTTTACTCGCTGAGAAGGTAAGTCACCCATTTTTGGTTGCAAAACTTTACCCTGCACGCGTCGACATTGAACGCAGCGATTAAATGTTTGGCGAGCGAGACGCCGTCCATTGATAGGCCAGACAGACTAGCGAACTGATGCTAACAGCAGCTGAGGTCCAGCATGAAAGCCACGTAAGTGTTCTCGCTCGAATACAAGTTTAGTAAGGGGGTGTGCCGAATCGAGTAAGATTGGATGCTTGTGCTCATATGCATAATTTGATGAATCGATGCGACCACCAACCCTGATAATATTTTCATTTATAAATGGTGACATTGCCAATAATTTAGATTTTTTATTTAATGAATTGCCTTTAGACAGCAAATTATATTCATCTGGGAATGATTCCCTTTGAGCAACTGAACATAGATATCGAAATGATTCACTTAATTCATCTACAGTTAAATGGCCTGATAATTTACATTTAGGATTCCTGAGATTGTGTACAAATCGTTTAACATATGCGAATATCCTTTGAAGCCTTGTTAATTTTGAATATTTGAAAAATTCTACTAAAGGCTCCTGGGTTGCAATTAATAATGCTACCGACTTCATTTCAGGTAAATCACGGCTGATAGACCTCGGCCATTTCGGCTCATTATAATTTAAAAAGTCCGGACCCGTCCACCACAACTCTAAATCACGTATTTGGGTTGCGTTTACTCCTCTTGAAATTATATCGGCCGGATTTACGTCAGTCGGCACATAGCGCCATGAGCACTGACCTGTGAATTCAAGAATTTCAACAACTCTATTGGCCACAAACGTTTTTAGTTTGCTAGCGTCGCTGGCAAGCCATGATAACACAACGCTAGAGTCACACCAGTGAACTATTCGAGATGGTTTGTGTCTGATAGAGTCAACCACACTCTTAGACAGTCTTGCAGCCAGTAACGCAGCGCAAAGCTCCAAACGTGGAATAGTTGTAGGTTTAAGCGGACACACTTTTGATTTTGCGCACAACAGATTCACACTTACATCGTCATTTGAGTCGATAGTTCGCATATATACGCAAGCACCGTACGCGCGCTGTGACGCGTCACTAAAAACATGCATTTCTATTTTTTTTGGTGATTTACTAATAACCTTTCTAGCAATTTGCAAGGTGGATAGAGCTGTCAAGTTATTGGCAAACTCGGACCACAATTCTTTTATTTCATGTGGGACAGGCTCGTCCCAATCAATTTTCAACTGCCAGAGCTTTTGAAGCATCATTTTAGGCTGTATTATGCAAGGACTAAGTAGACCTAAGGGGTCAAATATTTTAAATGCCGTTGACATTATGAAGCGTTTTGTTATTACTTTACCTTTGGGAGGCAATTCAAAGGGAAAGTGCAATGAATCATTTTTGGGATTCCATCCAAGCCCAAGAGTGCTGGTAGACTCACTTAGGTAAAGAGACTCATCATTACCTAAACTTACATTAATAAGCAAATGGGGCGCATTTGTTTTGAATTTTCTTAATTTAAAGCATGCAGACTTGTGTCTGATACTTGATTTAGTATGTATTGCAGCTCGTTTTCATCATCACACCCCGTGTACAGGTCATCGACATAAAAATCCTTTTGTATAATATTTTTTATTAACGGTTCTTCACACTCCTCGCCCACTTGCCACAGGCATCTTGTGCTCAAATAGCTTGCACTTGCCGTTCCATACGTAAGAGTATTGAGCTGTAGCGTTCGGATTGGCAATGACTCTTCCTCCCTCCACAAAATGAGCTGCAAGTTCCTATCCCTAGCTGTAGCAACATTTACCTGGCGATAAAATTTATCGATGTCTCCAGTGAGAACATACTGATACTGCCGAGCTCGTACTAGGATAGCAAAGAGAGACTCTTGTATGTGGGGACCTTTAAGAAGTATATCATTGACTGCAAAGCCTGACGCAGTAGGTTCGGAACCGTTAAATACCACACGCAATTTTGTGGACTCGCTGTCTTCCTTTAGGACAGCATGGTGACATAAAAAGTACGACGGTTCGGGTTTTATGATGGGGCTTTCGGACAAATGTCCAAGCGCTTCGTATTCGCGGATAAAATCCACGTATTTTAATTTTAAATCAGATTTTTTCTGAAATCTTTTTTCCATATAAAATAACCTCTTTTTAGCTATACAATATGATTCACCTAGGCAGTCTGGCGAGTCCTTTAGTGGCAACTCTACGCAGAATCTACCCGAATCCAACCTACTTGTAGTAGCATTAAAAATCTCCTCACACCTTTTATCGTCCGGGCTCAATAAGGTATTTTGCGGTACTTCTTCTAGAGACCAGAATTTATTTAGCATTTCGTCTAAATTATCATTTTGTAAATTATCCGAAATAAATGCATGATTACACTGAATCTTATTTTGATTTTTATTTTGTGTGACGGAGTATATGGGACCAGAAATCAACCAACCAAATTTAGATGACCTAAGCTTTGGACCTTTAGTACCCAATGAGCGTTGGTTGCACCCAAGAATATCCCAAAAGAGATCTGCGCCAATCAAAACATCAATGGGTGCAGGCTGATCAAATTTAGGGTCTGCCAATTTTATCGTTTGTGGTATTTTTAGAGCCTTGATATCAATCGGAGACTTAGGCAGTTCTCCTGTCAATTCATCAAGAATAAAACATGACAGAGTGACGCTGTATTCTGTGTTCAACGAGCTTAGTTGAGCGATACAGCTTTCAGTCACCTTGTTGCTACAAGTGTTACCTATACCTATAACATCTATAGTATTTAGAGGGTTAGCCTTGAACCCTAGCCTTTTTTGTAACGATTTTGTTACAAATGATTGTTGCGAACCACAGTCCAGTACTGCGCGAACCCGTTCGCACTTATTTGTTTGTGCATTTTTCACCTCAATTATAGCAGTAGATAAGATTACCTGATGAGTAACTTCGTGTGTAAGAGTGGCGCGTTCATTTGAAAAATTTACAACGGTTTGCTCGGAGGTATGTAACAAAGCGTTGTGTTGTGATTTGCATCCTCGTTCCTTGCAGGGACCTAAACGACAGTCGCGCACCATATGACCCTGCCTAAGACAGTTAGCACACAGTTTATACATTTTTACGTCAGCCATACGCTCCGTAACGCTCTTTGCCTTGAACGTAGGACAATCGTATATTTTGTGATTTTCGCCACAAATTATACACACGACTACACTGTTCTGTGTTTGACTTGCGAAGGATTTTATGTAGTTTCCTTTATTATAGTGTTTAATATAATTATTACTGGACCGATTCTGATTATTGTTGGATGATGATGATGATGCTTGGCTGGATGTATTTATTTTTTGAATATTAGTATTATTATTAAATGATTTGGAATTATTGTCAAGTTTTGTGCGGTTTAACGACTCGATTACATCCGCGCGATCAGTTAGAAACTTTTTAAAGTTTTCTAAGGTTGGAATATCAGACAAACCATTGCGTGTCTCTTCCCACTTTTCCAGAGTACGGCTATCTAATCTGGAAGACAACATATATATGATAAGTATGTCCCAATGAGTAGTGGGTTGACCCAAGCTAGCCAAGGCTCGTAAATTCTTTGTGACATGGTCAACGAGGAAGCGCAGTGATTTTTCTGATTCGCGAGTCATGGGCTGTACATTAAATAATGATTTTAAATGGTGGTTTACCAATAACCTTTTATTATCGTAACGCTCGAGTAATAAACTCCAAGCCGCATCATAGTTATCAGTGGAAACTTCTAAGTTAGAAATGATTCTAGCCGCATCACCCTCGAGATACGAAATCAAGTAATGGAATTTTTGAATTGAAGATAATCGTTCATTATCGTGTACTAAAGATGTAAATGTGTCTCGAAATTCCAGCCAGCGAAAGTAAGCACCTTCGAATTTAGCTATTTCTATTTTCGGCAATTTGATACCTAATTCCTGATGGCCACGACCACAATGAGCAACACAGGAGTCCCTTCTGGAATGCTCCAATTGGTCCGAGCTTTCATTTAAAAAATGCTTAGCTATAGCTATCAATTTAATCATCTCACTCTCAATGTGGTCCCGTTCATCGATTTCCTCATCAAAATTATCAGAATTTAAAACTTCTATCTGACTTTGCAATTCCTCAAACTTGGAAGATACCATCTCAAATTTACCAAGCCTTAGTCTTAATTCCGCGCATTCTAAATGCGCCAGTTTTTTATGTTTAATTGAATCTTCTAAATAATGCTTAAACTTGGTAATTTGTCCCTTAATTGAGCTTCGCTTTAGTTGTAATATTTTTAATTCATCTGTAGATTTCTTATCCATTTTTATTTTTTACCTAAACTGTATATATAAGTAACCTTTAATTTACTAGTACCTACAGTTACCAATAGATAGGTATGTACTTATTTTAATAAAATTAGATACGCAAACCAAAGCTCAATTAATAACAATCCGAGATGATAAATAAAGCTAGGTGTATTCTCACGCGCTCCGTAGGTAGGTGACAGGCGATTATCGCAGTAGGTAGTATCTAGGAGCCCAGTGATCGATGTACTCGTAATCAGCTGATTGCCTTTGTTCCGCTGCAATATGCTTGTACTGTTACTACGCGGCCGCCGCCGGCTGAGCGCACGGATCCTGGAATTATTCGGCAAATCGCGTTACTTTTCGTAAAATAAAGATAATTATGAGCTCTCAGACTTGTAAACAACCAGTCTATTATAAAGATCTATCAACTATTGAATAACAACGAGTGCAAGTGATATATTTACAAAATTATAACAAGACTAAATTATTGAAGTGTTTACAAGTAGGCAATTAGTAGGATTGATTATGCAAGTGGAGGAACTCGGTGCCAGTGTTTTATAATAATAACAAGCAGCAATCAATCAAGTGATTTAATTTAGTTTAAAGTAGGTATAGGAACTAGTGTTTTAATGTATGTTTATCTTTCTTTATATAATACTTTTCAATACTATATTTTGATACATAAATGGTTGGTTATCTTTTGACACTAACTTGAGACCTTTGTTTTTCTTTACTTTGATTATATTAAAAAATGACTTATGGAACTTAGTTTTAATTCATTGTTGTTTTTAATTTCCTTTCTCGTTTATGTAAATAAGTGTTGTAGTTAGATTAATTATCTTGTAGACGATAATTTGAACCGTTTTTTTATTTAACTAGTAGTACTTTGTATTTTAATTTTACATGTAAATAAGTATATTCCAACTATATAAGTAGAATTCCTAGGTTAACTATCTGTAGACAATAATTTGAACCTTCATTTATTAAAGGAAAATTAGGTACATGCAAACTTTGTTGAAGTATTTAGTAGGCTGAGATTATCTTTAAACAATAATTCTAACCTATTCTTAAATTTTAGCACAATTACCTTTTATTCGTATGGTAATTTGGAACCTGTATTTCTAAATAAGTAGTTTTATATTTATTATAATGAGTAAATTAACTTATTGATGATCACTTTGATTTATAAAACTCAATATTTACTGTTGTTTATGGGCAATCTAACTTTTAGATGCTGATTTGAACCCTATATTTTAATGTTTATGTGTAATTTATGGGAAGATGTACAGACAAATAGGCAAATTACCTTTACTGATGGTAATTTTGAACCATAACTGGCTGTAACCTAACTTTGTGCAATTCACAATGAACACTTGCTAATTGATGTCCCAATTTCAAATTGGACTTTATATATGGATACCTATCTTTATTATTAAATGTTGATTTTATTATGGCACTTTATATATTGAATATTAAACTTGACACGTACCTAAATGATTTTCAATTATTATTATTTTTACTTAAGGATTTTGAGGATAAGAATGGATAAAACAGGGAAAGGCACTTAACTTTCTGGAATATCTCCCTGCCAGCGTTCCTCCGTTTATCAGATTTCCAACTTGCTTCTTTGTCACGGTGACGCGTGGCCGGTATCAAAAAAGGCGTATTTCGTCCTTCGTATGCTTTGTGTCGTCCTGTCACGGTCGCCAAATGTTAGCCTTTGGGCTAATTGTAGTGGTTTATAGATTAAAAGGCTCCAGTCCAAGTTACTTATTTATTATTAATTTAATACAATTTTGGAATTTATAAAGATGGTGAGCCGAATAGGAGTTTATTCGAAAAGTGAAATAGACTGACAGCTGTGACTGTCAAACGATAGCTATTTTCGTCTGGCATTGCTTCTGCTATTGTGGTAGGAGCTGGTGCTGGCGCAAACATTGGGAAACAAGACTTAGAATCAGAATTCGTCCGCTCAACCATGGCCTCTCTCAGAGAACACACCTCCAGATTGGTAGAACGTGCACTAGATATGTATCTCTCTGTAACAGTACTGTCAACTGCATACCTAAAAATGCCTAGCTGGAGCAAGTCATTAATGTGCAGCAGGAATAGAGTTGCAGAGAGAACACCGGCGTTGATGGCAATATAGTCCTAGGAGCAGTCATCAATTACCACTCTGATGGACCGTTCAATCAAAAAGTCGGATATCCAGGCACAAAATTCGGGAGGTAAACCGTACGCAGGAAGTTTATTCAGCAGGCTAGCGTGCCAGACCCGGTCAAATGCCTTTGAGACGTCAAGAGAAACAGCAATTGCTTCGCCGTGTTTCTCAATGGCTTCTCCCCATAAGTGCGTGACGTACACAAGAAGGTCGCCAGTGGACCTTCCTCAGCGAAAGCCATATTGATGGTCACTGAGCAGGTCATTAGCTTCAAGGTACGTCAGCAATGTATGGTTCAGAACTCTCTCCATAACCTTGCAGATAAAGGAGGTGATGGAGATGGGTCGGTAATTGGCCGGTTCGGCTCGGCTTGCCTTTTTGGGAACTGTCTGCACATTGGCAAACTTCCAGGATTTGGGTACGGTCTTTTTCTCAAGAGAAAGGTGAAAAGGCATGTCAGCACAGACGACAGGTGCACAGTGCCTCAACACTCGCGCCGGAATACCATCCGGACCACTGGCTTTATTCTCGTCTAGACTGAAAAGTGCTCTACGGACCTCCTTGGCATGTATATTTGGCATCGTCTTAGCGATGCCACACTGAGGTATAGTTGGAGGTTGAGAAGAGCAAGAGTCCATACGGGAACTGCTCGCAAACAGATCAGCAAATAAATTTGCTTTCTCTACTGCGGTGTGGGCCAGAGTTCCATCCGGTTTCAACAGCGGAGGTAATGTGGGACGACAGAAGTTGTTTTCAACTGATTTAGACAGAGGTTCTTTTGTTATGTGATAGTCATGATCAATATAATAAACGATAGAGTGTGAACATTATAGATTATATTATCAGTATTTATCATTTTAATATCAGTATTACCTATAGCATAATTATATGTATTCCTTAGGTAATCTGACTGATTCCTTTGTACTTAGTTAGTTTAATTTATTGAATAAATGTACCCAATTATGTAATATAATGTTATCTATTGGGGTCTATTATTAGTTTATCATGTTATTTTACGTAGGTACAATCAGACGATTATGATTACCGAAATATTGCTGACAACCAATTGAGACAATCTCGGTGCTATTTGAGAACATTCAATTTAAATTAATTACAGATATATTTCCCCTACGTCGCTATGCCGCTACGTAAGGAAGGAAAAACTATTGAAGCAAATGTAATATTATGGTAATTATCTTACATATGTTACGATCGTTTTACTTTCAGATAATTAAAATCCAATTAATTGCGCCATCTCATCTGCCTGGGACATCAGTTAGGGCTGGTGCGGCGGCTGATTCGGTCGAGGATCACAAAAGGCGCAAATATAGTGGTCTCGACAGAGCTTACCTGTTTGAGCCTTTTGGGGTGGAGACCTTGGGTCCGTGGGGAGCCGGTGCACTCCGGGTTTTTCAAAAATCTTGCGGGGCTTTTGATTGAGGCGACACGTGACCCAAGGGCTGGCTCTTATTTAGGCCAGCGAATTAGCATAGCTATTCAGTGTGGCAATGCAGCCAGTGTCTTGGGCACGCTTCCGTCTGGTACTGGTCTGGAACAGTTGAGTTACCTATAGGCCGTTTATAACGGTCCTTAGGTAATCTGACTGATTCCTTTGTACATAGTTAGTTTAATTGTACTTTTTATTGAATAAATAAAGAATTACAAATAAGATGAAAAAAAAAAAAGTAGTTTGACTTACAAATATTATGTTCGTAAGACTCACTATTTAAGTTTAATAAGCACATCACCGCTGTGTTTATATAGCGGACCATCAAGCTTGTCCGCTATCATCATCAGGATGGTGTTGGTACTCCCTCGGACTGTTGGCAGTGAGACTGCCTTTTTGCGCATGCAGGCAACTAACCACTGCAGAACTGCGCAGGAGTCCCAACAACACCCTGAAGGCATTGTTGTACTGGACGCGAAGAGTGTTGATTTATGAGAGAATTTTTATTTTCAACGCTGTGCCATTACTGCATTACTGTCGATCAATAAGTTAGAGACTTATGATGTAAAAAGCTCTGACCGATACCCGTAAAAGGAATGACGTCTGTCTGTTTCCTACTTCTTCTTTTTATTGAAGCAGATTAGGTACATGTTAGATTTCAAGAAGGGCTATGCCAGCTTTTTTATCTAAATGGAGTCGGTTTTAGATAAATGTAGTATATAAAATGTAGGTGATTGTAGTAAATTAACTTTTTATCACAAACGACATCCAATCCCATCGGGCTGTGTGACAGGTTTAAGACCGACGATGGCCTTCCAAAGCAATCAGGTAATTCTAGCCTGCAATGTCCATACAAAACGGCGCGGTGACCAAACCTAACAAAGGAATGAGACCCGTGAATTATAGGTCTAATTCACGGGTCTCATTACACGACTGCTAAAAACACTAGACAACATTTGTTTTTTTTTTAAATCATATCATATGTTTATTCAATAAAAAGTGCAATCAAACTATGTACAAAGGAATCAGTCAGATTACCTAAGGACCGTTACAAACGGCCTATAGGTAACTCGGTGTAATATAAAGTTTTAAAACAAGTTGCATGTTGAAAAAATCTATAACTCCAGCTATTATGCCAATTTAGCATATAGCATATATACTAGCTTTGATTTGGTACCCATATTCATGGAATACAATAATTTTGTGTGTCCTCCTCTAACTTTTGATTCATTATTCAAAATAACATAACCTCCCACAATTCAAACGAATTAAATGACACATCACAATCCAAATTTCATCAAGCCGTTAAGGGTGCAGAGTGGAAGCTAGACATCCCATACATATACATAATCTCGAAAAACATAGCCCTCCTTCTAAGTCGAGTAAAAAGTTCTCTTAACATTACCACTGGTGCTTCGCTGGTCTAAACAAGTGACCCATCACCTAAAGTCAAAGTCAAAGCCAAATATTTTTATTCATTAAGATTTTTAGGATCATTTTGAAACGTCAAATCTACTGCCTGTTCGGAATCGCGACCAGCACACAAGGAGAAAGGCAAGAACCTCGGGCTGGTAAATTTTTTGATGCGTCGCCTCAATCAAAAACCCCGCGGACTCAAAGTCTCAACTCCGAAATAAGTAAACTCTGTCGAGACTACCTATTTGCGATACCCAGCCGAATCAGCCGCCGAACATCTCTACTGAAGTCCCAGTCAGATGAGATGGCGCTAGGGCGATGACACAGGTAGCATCCCACACCCAAGGCCTACCCATCATATTTTATAAATTTATTCCTTTCTTTGTCTTATCGGAAATTTTAATTGATTCGCATGCAATGTGATTATAAATTTATTTTTACCTTCTACCTATAATTAAATGAGTAATATCATATTGATATCTAGATTAGGAACAGCATTGTTATCTGTTGTGTTTTGTGTACCAAGTACTAATCTTAAATTTGTTTTGTCGAAGGGCAAGCGCATTATTATTTGACCAGGTGGTGCTATGCCATAATGCTATAGGGCAAGCGCATTATTATTTGACCAGGTATGCGCAAGATCTTCACACTGATAGCATTTTCAGGACGCGAATGCAGGTTTTTTGTGTTGCAAATGATAACTACCTAATCTTCTAATACATACTCGTAGTTCGCAACAAACTACGAAAAAAGTAACAACGGAGATCTCGCGATGACTAGCTAGTTGACTGTATTGAAACACGTAGATCATCACAAAAAAAGAAATTCAAATTTAAATCTTTTTGTTTTGGACGACATAGATCCATAGATGTTAGTAGCACGTATAAATAAAAAAAGATAAGGGAGTTAGTCAGACACGATAAATATAAAATAAAAATATTAAAAGGAGACACTGATTCACAGAGCAATCACCAAAGTACCGAGCAGTTTTCTGGAATCACTCTGTGTACCAGGCTTGCCCACATTACCGACGAGTACCTATCCGCTATAGTCCGATATAGTAAATACATAATCAAATAAATGAAACGGTTATTACCACAAAATTTTTACGTCGATTTGCTTGATTTGTTTCATTTGGACCCACAATGGTCCGCCTGGCTTGCGACCACCCTCCTGCCGAAGTCCGGCGCCAAGCAGTTCGCTGTGTTCCGTTGGTGTGCGGGAGTGCCAGTGTCTTTGGGGGTTGGATGAGTGTCAGTTGCGACGCGTGAGACCGGAGGCGACTTCTGAGGAAAGCCTAACCTGGTGACTAATATTGGAGACTAGCGGGATCCGAAGCACGGTCCTTGCCGTTGACCGACCGCAGGCAGCAGGGGGCCCAAGTAGCGCGCTAGCCACGTGCCAAAGGCTGCCCCACCACCTCGCGAAAAATCCCGAGATGCTCCACCGTGCCAGTTGGCGACTGGATGGGAGGACCCGGTGGCCATCCTCGGGGGGGTTCGGGCGTCCCCGCAGTCTCCATTATAAGTCTCCCATTGGTGGGCTGAACTTTTGAATGTCGTTTGGTTAACCTCGCGACGCCTCGACATCTATTCTACATCCCCATAACTCTACCTATCAAACATGAAAGCTAAATCAAGGAAGAAATTAAAACAACGGCTGCACTTCCTCCCACTCAAAGTGCATCTCACAAATATCCGAGGACTGCACTCCAATCTCGAGCAAGTCCACCACCATCTTGAGACTGCAAAGCCGCACCTTCTCTTCCTTACGGAGACGCAGATAGCCACCCCGTCGGACGTGGCGTACCTCAACTACCCGGGCTACTCTCTTGAACACAAATTCAAGAAGAAGGCAGGGGTCTGTGTGTACGTCCGCGATGACATTTGCTGTCGGCGTCTTCGTTGCTTTGAAACATCGGGTCTTCCAACAGTTTGGCTACTGGTGGACACCGGCACTGAGAAGACTCTCTATGCCTGTGTCTATCGGTCGCATGATGGCAACCAGGAGACAACGAAACTCTTCGCACACCTCACTGAGGCAGCAGACTTGGCCCAGCAACGATATCCGACTGCGGAGCTTGTATTCTTGGGGGACTTTAATGCCCACCACGCTGAGTGGCTGTTCCCATACCAGGAGACTGACCACGCGGGAAGAGAAGCGCGCAACTTTGCCTTATCGCTAGATCTCACCCAACTGGTCGGTCAAGCTACGCGAATACCGGATCGAGATGGCCAAAGAGAGAACTGTTTGGACCTTTTCCTGACTACGGATCCTGCCAGACACTCAATCGCGGTCTCCGCGCCATTGGGTTCGTCTGATCACTGCATGATAAAATCCATATCTATCTGCTCTCCCCCTGATGACAGCCCAAAGGGCGCGAGGAGAGTTTGGAGATATGAGTCAGCGAATTGGGACGAAATGCGACACTTCTTTGCATCTTACCCTTGGCGGCAGGTATGCTTCTATTCCGAAGATCCGACTTGCTGCGCAGACGCGGTTGCGGACGTGATTCGCCAAGGAATGGAGTATTTTATTCCATTCTCCGACATCCCACTTGGTGGCAAAGCTAAGCCTTGGTTCAGTGCTGATTGCGCTCGTGCCGAGCTGCGTAAACAAGCTGCTTTCCAAGCCTGGGTGAAGGCCCGCGCCTGTAAAGCAAGATCTCGGAAGGTCCGTGAAAAGAAGCGTTTATTTAATACTGCTGCCAAGGCCTGTAAGAGGGTTCTGCGGAGGGCTCGATTTGTCCATATTGGACAAATAGGAGCTAAACTAGCATCATACCCTCCTGGAAGTAAGCAGTTCTGGTCTCTGTCTAAATCAGTTGAAAACAACTTCTGTCGTCCCACATTACCTCCGCTGTTGAAACCGGATGGAACTCTGGCCCATACCGCAGTAGAGAAAGCAAATTTATTTGCTGATCTGTTTGCGAACAATTCCCGTTTGGACTCTTGCTCTTCTAAACCTCCAACTATACCTCAGTGTGGCATCGCTATGCCGATGCCAAGTATACATGCCAAGGAGGTCCGTAGAGCACTTTTCAGTCTAGACGTGAATAAAGCCAGTGGTCCGGATGGTATTCCGGCGCGAGTGTTGAGGCACTGTGCACCTGAGTTGTCGTCTGTGCTGACATGCCTGTTTCGCCTTTCTCTTGAGAAAAAGACCGTACCCAAATCCTGGAAGTTTGCCAACGTGCAGCCAGTTCCCAAAAAGGGAAGTCGAGCCGACCCGGCCAATTACAGACCCATCTCCATCACCTCCATAATCTGCAAGGTTATGGAGAGAGTTCTGAACCATAAATTGCTGACGTACCTTGAAGCTAATGACCTGCTCAGTGACCATCAATATGGCTTTCGCCGAGGAAGGTCCACTGGCGACCTTCTTGTGTACGTCACGCACTTGTGGGGAGAAGCCATTGAGAAACATGGAGAAGCAATTGCTGTTTCTCTTGACGTCTCAAAGGCATTTGACCGGGTCTGGCACGCTAGCCTGCTGAATAAACTTCCTGCGTACGGTTTACCTCCTGAATTCTGAGCCTGGATATCCGACTTTTTGAGTGAACGGTCCATCAGAGTGGTAATTGATGGCTGCTCCTCGGACTATATTACCATCAACGCCGGTGTTCCTCAAGGGTCTGTTCTCTCTGCAACTCTTTTCCTGCTGCACATTAATGACTTGCTCCAGCTAGGCATTTTTGGGTATGCAGATGACAGTACTGTTACAGAGAGATACATATCTAGTGCACGTTCTACCAATCTGGAGGTGTGTTCTCTGAGAGAGGCCATGATTGAGCGGACGAATCAGACTCTAAGTGTTGTTTCCCAATGGGGAGACGCTAATAGGGTCTGTTTCAATGCCTCCAAAACTCAGGCATGTCTCTTTTCGGCGAAAAAGCGTCAATTTGACCTGACTCCTACCTTTCAAGGTACTTTTGTAAAAATAACTGACAGCCTTGTCCTCCTTGGCATGGAGTTGAAGGCTAGCCTCAACTTTGGCACCTCCATCGAGTCTAAAGCGCAAATTGCGGCCAAAAAGCTGGGCATCCTAAATAAAGTCAAGCGATATTTCACACCTGATCAACTTTTGACTTTATATAAAGCTCAAGTTCGATCCTGTATGGAGTATTGCAGCCACCTTTGGGATGGTTCAGCCAAATATCAACTTGCCGCACTTGACTCGGTGGAGCGCAGAGCCAAGAGGCTCATAGGTGAAGAGTACCTTGCCAAAGCAAGGCTCGACAGCCTGAGCCATCGTCGCAAGGTTGCGTGTTTGTCAGTGTTTTACAGATTGTACTTCGGTGAGTGTGCTCAGGAGCTTCACGACCTTATACCGCCTTCGCCATTTTTCAACAGAAATTTCAGACGCACAGCCTATTATCATCCTCACCTGGTTGATATCCCACGCATAAGAACTAAGCGCTTTCAAGAATCTTTTATTGTGCGCACTGCAAGAACTTGGAATAAGCTCCCAGCGTCTGTTTTTCCGCTGTGCTACGACCCTAATGTCTTCAAGAAGAGAGTTAATAGGCACTTTCTGGGTAGGCTCGCTCCATCGTAGATCTCATTCTTACCTGTGTAAGTTTCGTGGTCAAGAGCCGACCCATCGTAAATAAAAAATAAAAAAAAAAAAAAATTATTTAATTATGTTGCATAGCCACACAAGTTTCAATTCTATAAATACATAATCTATACAAAATCATATTTTTTTCATCTGACTGATTTCTTTGTAGTACATAGTTAGTTTAATCGTACTTTTTATTGAATAAATAAATATCTATAGGTAATTATGATAACGTAAGGGTCGAAATCGGTACCATGCTTTTTTTTATTTGGATTGTAGGAACACTATAGTATCGATAGGTACTTAAGCCAAAACAATCGGTTTTTCATTTTTGTCTGTCTGTTTATTGAACATCACGCTGGAACTATTGGATGGATTTAAACAAAAATTTATTTAAAAGAGGATTTTTGGTCCAAAAGTCCAAAAGAAATTCCCTTCGCAGGGATCATCACAAGGTATTTTTGGAATAAGCCATTACGTCATATTGATGGCAAGGATTATGTAAACTTATTATATCCCTCACCCCCTCTTTAGGGGTGAAAAGTTTGCATGCAACTTTTTACTGGAAAGGAATTGGAAGCAAACTTAGTATTAACATTGTTTATGGTACAAAAAACTCAATTTTTGTGTTTTTTTTAATCTACGCCGTTGCAGTAACTCGTAGTATTGAGTGGTTTTTAATATGTTCTTAATTTAATTTAGATTTAGATTTAATCAATTGTAATTTTCTTCATTTAAATAATGTTACTTATATTATTATTATTATTATTGTACGTCCAGAATGGGTAGAACACAGTGGACATTTGTTTGTGACAATGTTTTAAGAACTGTTAACTTTATTTGTGTATCGCAATAAACGATTTCTGATTCTGATTCTGATTCTGTAGTCTATTTACAAACAGACCAGTTTAAATTTAAATCAGAATCCAAAAACCCTTACGCCTCTTGTAAGACCAGATGATCATCAATACAATTGCTATCCTTTTTATCAAAAACCACCCTTATAAAGGACAAATATAAACTTATTTTGAAATCTGCTGTCTTAATTTGCAATTAATCGATTCATTTTATTTCGAATATTAGATTTTTTAAGGCTAGGTACCTTAAAAAGTCGAGTTATTCGAATACTTGATAGAAAACTAAATTGTTACAGCCATAAACGTACTATTCATGAATCGGGATGGAAACTGAATCGGAACTCATCGGTAAACAGCACTACAGACCACTGGTTCTTTTCCCAGCGCAAATGTCCACGAGCCCACTAAACTTCATCCACGATTTCCTCGACGTAGTGCTGGAGTACGAAGCGGTCTGTGAGCATGAAGTTTCATGTCTTCTTTTCACATTTTGGTCAGTCACATGCAACTGGTGCTCTGACTGAACCAACCTTTTTGCCTTTGAACCAACTGCATAACTGTAACATTTGGTTATCTTCTCGGGGCAACTACAAAAATGCCAAAAAACTGTCTTATCGTTGGGTGGTTATTCGTTTCCCGCCTGGGTGTCTTTCAGCAACTTCACCGGTAGCATGGTCACGTGACCATAATCTTGATATCACGTTTTGTTTTGTTCCAAACATCTCAGCAATGTTCAGCGTCCCCATGTCGGAGCATGCCTACTGCTGAAGCCCCTTGTGAAAGGGCTAGTCCGGAGAATTACTACCACCATACTTATTTCAGCCGCCAAGCAGCATTGCTGTGTTTCGGTTTGAAGGGTATGGTTGCCGGTCAAATTACGGGTACGTGAGGCTTAACACCTTTATGCCTCAAGTTGAAGGGCGCAATGCAGTGCCGTAGGCTATGTTCTTTGTGGATGTGACCTATGCAGTAAGGTTTTGTCATAGGCAAGAGTACACTTAACACCAGGTGCGCTACTTGCTTGTCCGTCTCCTAGTAGCAGAATAAAAAAAAGCATTTAGTGACATAAATTCGAAATGAATGAATAACATGTATTAAAACATCAATTTGGCACAAAAAAATATCAAAATGTATGATACCTAGGTAAATTTTAAATGTGCATGGATTGAAGGCCCATTTTTTTATCATTGCGAAACGAAATAAGACTTCCAAGGATTTTTTTTAAATTTGACATAGATTTCTAAAACGTTAATTAAAACTGTTATGATTATACAGCTTGAGCTCTCAATCCAGGGACGCGTGGCATAGCCTAAATCTCAGAAAGTACTATCTCTAGCTTAACCATATTTATTTATTTAAGATTTTCGTAAACTATTTGTTCTCCCTGAACTGAGATCTCGTGATGTCTGTATTAGGTATTTAACCACAGATTTTTTTTGCAATTAGAACGTATCTATCGAGCCATAAAAGTTTGCTTTCATTACTGCTTTAGTGTACATTAATGCTTTAGTGAGGTATTTAATTAAGGAATTAAATACCTCACTAAAGCACTCTTTATCTCAATATCTCTTTATTCTACTGAGTGTTCGTGGCTCTGTCTTGTTTGTAACTCATTCTATGCTAAGCTAGAATGAGAGCAAAGCACCGACTATACGTCACAGTGGGTGGGCAGAATACAATAAAAGAATAAGTCACCTTTTACTAACATGAAATGATTGATGTCTTTTTTATAAGTGCTCTCAAAACCGTTGCCGTATTTGTGGTTTAAAAATCTACCCCTTCAGCCCACGGATGTCGTAAATTCAACCAAGGGACTTCACCAAAAAGGCAGCAGCTTTTTTCTGTGTGTTAACAAACCAAGCCTGGTGATTGCGGCCAAACCTTACAGTTTTGGAGGAAGATCTTTCCACATTGTGTTGCACAATAATGTGCTGTTGATTTGGGATATGCACAGTTAAAAAAAATACAAGAATTTATTTTGGGATGTCATTTGTCAACGTTTGTGTTAGCATGACATCCTAAAATAAATTCTTGTATTTTATCGACCCTCTTGTTTCGCAACCCTATTGAGTGAATAACAAAAAATAAATAGACCTGTTTTTATGAGATTCCTAATATCATATCTAATCTTACAAAGCTTGATGATCATTCTTTGCCCCTTCATCTTAAAAACCGCCCATAATAAGGGCAAAAAAAAAAATGAAATCTGCAGCCTCGACCCCTATTTCATATTATACGAGTATTTACGTATTCACACATTTTCAAGACTATTCGTATAAATCGTATACCCCTTTCGCAACCCATATTATAAATACAGGGGTGGTTTAAGCAAATAAAAATAAAGTTATTTGTAAAGTAGGATAAACTTGTAAAGGGGGTTGCTTTAACGGTCTATCCTACATTTAACCTCTTAACGCGCCCCTTTGTTACGAAAAAACCGCTATTCAAATACATATTTTTTGCATGTGCAATGTCGATGTCTCACTTAACACCCCTATTTCTCAATAATTACTCTAGTGTCAGAATAATCATAATACCGATTGATGATTATAGATTAATATCAAATGAGATAATTCTCTGCATATTTAAATTGATCGAATCAGCTATTCAAAAGATATGGGCGAAAAATTATGTTAAGCTGACGATTGAAAATTTATTTTTAACGTGTCTAATTGTTTTTGTCAATTTTACCCCCAACGGGGTTGGTGGGAGGGAGGTGAAGTTGTGTATGGAAAGTCATTCATTTTCAAAGTAAAATCAAAGTATATTGGTGTTATTGGAATTTCAACCCATAAGGGGGTGCAAAGGGGGATAAAAGCTTGTATTTAAGTTGTTAATTCACTTCATTTTATATGCAAGTAATAATCATTTACACGTGTATCGTGTTATTACTAAGGCTCTGTTAGCGCCCGTCTATTCTTATATCTGTCTTTCTGCCACTTATCTGTCTGTTATTTAAACAAACCTTACAGCTTAGTTGGTAGTAGCTCTGTCTTCTGCGCTGTAGGTTGTGGGTTCGATTCCCACCCGGGACAAACATTTGAGTGATGAATATTGATTTGTGTTCTGTGTTTGGGTGTTGTATAGTATGATAGGTAGGATAGTATGATATTTACAAAAAAAAACAAGGTTTGTGAGTAGGTAGGTATAATATCCGCAATCTAGTGCCCATATTACAAGCTTTGCTTAGTTTGGGACTAGATGGCGCTTATTTATTCATTCTGCGTTATTCCTTGGTATCGAGCGGACGTGTTTGTGTTGCTTTCGAGCTTATATAATTTTTTTGTTTGATACTGTGAAATTGCGGTTTCGGAAATATTAAATATCGGCTCCTCTCGTTTACTCTTGGGCATGTGTCCATATGACCCAGCGGCCATATTGGTGCGTGTCGGACGTCTCGTTTTCAAGTGTCTGCTTGCTGCTGCGCCACCTACTGCGTACATCGGATCCTCTTGCTCCTATAACTGAGGACTGTGGCTGTGGGTGACTGACGCCATTTTGGATGGTCTCGAGCCTCCCTGTCACTTGGTCGTCGGCGTGCCTCGGCTTGGATTCGTGATTCGAGCTGTGGGCCTTGCATACACTGGTCCGGATCGGCGTCTGAAGAATTATTGGTGTGCACAAAGACTCGCCTGCGCCGGGGTTTGAACTCGATGCTTGACCCTCGCCGCGCCCCGACACGGAGCTTCGCCGACTGAGCCACGGAAGCATTAGGCGCGCGCTTGAAATTGGTGTACGGTTTTATCGGTGTTTGATTTTACGTTTACTTGGCTAAGTCTTGCTTATATTTGTTTCTCGGTGTTTATCAGTATCTACCTCGTGCGTTTGGTGAGATTTATATTTAAAATGCTTTGCCACGGTTGCAAGTCAGTAACTACTGGAAAAAACTTCTTGAAATGCAACATCTGCGCTTCTACTTATTGCTACATATGCTTAAATATCAATACTGAACTAAATAAGCAATTGAGTGCTGAACAGTTGGCTTCGCTTAGCTGTCCCTCGTGTCAAAATGTTACTAAACGAAGATTCAATGACAACACTCCTGTCAAGTCCCATAACCTCTCGCTAGCTGATTCCTTGAATGTGTCATTCAGTCAAGTATCCACTGAATCGCCATCTCAGTTTGCTGTGAGTGCTTCGTCCGCCGTCATTCGACCTGATGAGCCCGTTACTATGGAGAGTATAAGCCAACTGTTTGATCTGAAACTCTCATCAGATTCAGCTTTTATGTCAAACCTTCGTACCGCACTCAGGAAAGACCTTGAGGATATGGTCTCAGTGGAGGTTGCCCATGCTATTGAGAAGGTGAAGACTGATTTCTCGTTTACAACAGATCATATATGTCTAGAGCAAAAAGACATAAAAGCGGAACTTGCTGAAAAAGATAGAGAAATTAGGAAACTGGAGTCTGACTTTTATAAATCTCAGGAAGCTCTCAACATCCTTCAGAACCGCCTCACCATAATTGAGAAGATATCTCGGAGCTCCAATTTAGAAATTCATGAAGTGCCTGAAAGCAAGACTGAAGACTTAGTCGCCTTACTAAAAAAACTCTGTGGGAGTCTACAGGTTCCTATCTCCGACAGTGACATTAAGGTTTGTCGCCGTGTTTCGAAAATGAATACAGCCTCTAAGAGACCGCGTAACATTCTTGTAACGCTCTCTTCTCAGCGTCTGCGGGATACTCTTCTTTCTGCTGCATTCCGTTATAATAAAGCCCATCCCACTGACAAACTTGATGTCTCCCTCTTGGGTATTAGTGGCGCTAACACGAGAATATATCTGTCTGAGCACCTTTCTGCTGAAGTCAAAGAACTTCATAGCTTAGCTAGAAAATTGTGTAAAGACCTTCGTTTTCAGTTTGTTTGGGTGCGCTATGGTCAAGTGTTTGTACGTAAGAACGATAAGAGTCTTGCTATTCTAATTAAAAATCACGAAAGTATTAATAAATTATACTGCGAGTAATTGCTATATAGGTTGGGTCATTCATCAGATTATTGGGGTTTTGATATATATTTTTAGGTATTTGATAATGGTTTCTGTTTATTACCAAAATGTCAACAGAATACGAAGTAAATTAACAACTTTTTACTTAAATCTCTTAAATTCTAACTTTGATATAGTATGTTTGACGGAATCAAATTTAAACCTTAGTGTGTTTGATGCTGAGGTCGTTGATGACCGTTACAATATCTTTCGGAGGGACCGATCTGTTTCCTGTTCTCAAAAGGGTGAGGGTGGTGGTGTTTTAATAGCTCTTTTAAAGAAATTTGAGGTTATCCGCCAGACATCTTGGGACAGCGGTATAGAGGATATCTGGGTATCTGTCGTGCCTGAATTTCGCGATTCTCCTCGTCTAAACATTTGTGTTTGCTATCTACCCCCTGACATAACTTTAGTTAAGAGAGAAGAATTTTACGCGCATTGTCAGAAAATAGTACTAAACGATTACCCAGATGATAACTTCCTGTTAGTTGGTGACTTTAATACACCTGATTACTTTTCCGTCACTAATGAATCTCGGACTTCTACAGAAGCCGTCACTCTTAGTAAAACTTATCGTGCTTTAAATGAACTTATAACGACATGTGACCTGAAACAGTCTAATAAAATTCTAAATGTAAAATGTCGTTTACTAGATTTAGTATTATCCAGCCTTGATAACATTTCTGTCATTGAAGCTTTTCCCTTAAGTCGACTGGACAAGATGCACCCTGCTTTATTAATTAACATACCACTTAAGAATGTTTCAAAATCCCTGAAACGATGTAAATCTAAACGTCTTAACTTTTATAAATGTAATATTGAATGTGTAAGATCTGATCTTAGCTCTGTAAACTGGCAAGATGTCCTAATCTCTTCGGATGTTGACCTTTGTACTAGTCGATTTTATGACATTCTGTTTGAAATAATTGAAAAACATACTCCCTACATTTCTCCGAAGAAATCTTCTTATCCAATTTGGTATAGTAGAGCGCTCATTAAATGTAATGGCGAAAAAAATAAATTTCATAAACTATTTAAAAGATTTGGTAATCCCCGTGATTATGACACCTTTTCATTATTGCGTGCCAGATGTAAGATTCTTATTAACGAATGTTATAATCGATATGTTTCTTCTACAGAGGAGTCTATGGAAAAAGATATCAAGTTTTTTTGGAGTTTTGTAAACAATAGAAAGGGAAGGGTATCAATACCTAATACTATGACATTTGGAAATAATTCCTCGTCAAATGGTCTAGATATTAGCAACCTGTTTTCTGATTATTTTAGTTCGGTTTTCGAAAAAGATAACACATCAGCTGACACAGCTTGTAACGATTCCCCCTCTGCTTTACTCGACTGTGGCATTTCATACTCATTACACGAAGTAACTTTAAATCAAAAAGATATTTTAAGAAAAATAAAACAATTGGACAATAATAAAGGGCCTGGTCCCGATTTGATTCCACCGTCGTTTGTGATATCTTGCAGTAAAGAGTTGTCTTTACCTTTGTGCATAATATTTAATAAATCTCTTTGTAATGGTGTTTTTCCCAAGCGTTGGAAAACAGCTCATGTTATTCCTATTTTCAAACAAGGGGATAAGTCTAAATGTGAAAATTATCGACCAATAAGTATCCTGTCATGTTTTGCCAAATTGTTTGAATCTCTTGTATACAATTATCTTTATAACCATGTCAAGCCATTAATCTCTGATAAGCAGCATGGTTTTGTAAAAAATAGGTCCACTGTAAGTAATCTGCTAGAGTACAAAAATTATCTCTGTCAGGCTTTTGCTGAGCGAAGTCAAGTCGACGCAATTTACACCGATTTCTCTAAAGCTTTCGATAAAGTTAACCACCGTTTATTATGTCATAAGCTTTTCCAATATGGATTCCATGGAACTTTATATCGTTGGATATGCTCTTATCTACAGAATCGGAGTCAATTAGTCGCTTTAAAGGGATTTCTGTCATCGCCAGTGATAGTAACATCGGGTGTTCCTCAAGGATCTCATCTTGGGCCTTTATTCTTTGTTTTGTTTGTGAATGATCTTGTAAATCGTTTGTCCTGTAAGTGCCTCCTGTACGCTGATGATTTGAAAATTTTTAAGACCATCTCTGGGACACGGGACTGTTATTCATTGCAAAACGACTTAGATACCGTTTTTCAATGGTGCAATACTAATCTAATGACTATAAACGTTGACAAATGCTTTGCAATTTCGTTTACAAACAAACGCAATAAAATTCTAAATGACTACAAAATTGAAGGTCGAACTTTAAGCCGCTCTTATATTGTGAAGGACTTAGGAATATTGTTTGACGATAAACTCACCTTTCATGCGCATTATCAACATATTATAACAAGAGCCAATCAACTTCTAGGTTTCATTCTGAGATCGACAAAAGTTTTTAAGAAGAATCGCAGTGTAATATATCTTTTCAACTCTCTAGTAAGAAGTATATTAGAATATGGTAGCCCGATATGGTCCCCTAATTACAAAGTGCATATCTATAATATTGAAAGGATTCAGAGAAAGTGTTTAAGGTTATTATGTTATCGCTTGCAACCTGGCCGTCTGAGCTTGAGTTACGAAGAAAGATTAAGTACATTTCAGTTGGAATCCCTAGAAACTAGGCGTAAATTCTTTGATCTCATATATCTCTATAAAATAATTCACTCTCTCATTGACTCCCCTCATTTATTATCGATGATATCGTTTAACATTAGATTCAGAGCACGAAATTCCAATAAAATCAATATATTTATACTTCAAGTTTATAAAAATAATATCTCTTTTTATAATCCTTTAACTAGAATGTTACGCCAGTACAATGATTTACTGAAAGAATTTAGTCAAATTGACATCTTTGTTCGCAACTTAAGCCAATTCAGTAAACAATTAAAATCTATTTTATATACCAATTCCTAATTTGTCAACCCGTAGAACTCTGTTATGTTAATTGTTGTCATGTTTTTGTTCACATTTTTTTTTTTAGTCTCCGTTCGTTACCAAATGTATTAACTTAGTTGTAAGCACATGTTTTTTACCTTACAATCTAGATTTGTACCTTAGTTTTATTTTTTTAGTTGTATTTTCAATTGGTTGTAAAGTGTATTGTGTTTAATAAATAAATAAATAAATAAATTTAGCCGCGCAAAAGTTTGGAAGTTATTTAGCCGCGCAGCAGATGTTATATTCGTTACAAATTTAGCTCACTTTTTGAAGTTCTATTTACTACAGTAGGTAGTTTCCTCATTCAAATATGTTTATCGTTAACATTACGAATATTTGTGTTCATCGAATTTCCTGGTTCACTCCACACTACACAAAGAAGCTTCGCAACTGATGGCTGATTTTTTAAATATTAATAATGTGAGTTCAGTTGGGTGATCCGGCACTGTATGTAGGTACGTACGTGGCAATGTCCGATTTTCATTAAATTTAAAATATAGGTTATAAGATAACTAAGAATTTACTACTCGTAAATTGCAATTAATTGCCGTGGGGGATTTTTGATATGTTAAATTTTAAAATCGATTTAAGAATATTTTTTTTTTTAATTATCAAAAATGGATAAATTCTAAAGTCTTAATGTTTTTTGGAGCGGTTATTGAGAAATAGGATTAAGTTTTGTGCGATGTTATTTGAGAGAGTATTGACTGCTGATTTGAATAAGTTACTAGATGAATGTATTATATCGCGTACTTTTTAAAATTCTTGGCTGTTTCGACTGATTTTGATTTTTCTTTATCCTACGACGTGTAAACTCTACGTGTAGGTACTAGGTACATACCTGCTGCAGCCATATAATTAGGAACTGTGCGAATTGTGTCCTTGGATTGGCGAGCTTCCGTCTGGTATTGGTCTGGAACAGTTAAACCTATTTGTAGACGTCTGTATCGGTCCTCAGGTAACCCAACTGCTTCCCTTGTAAAAAGCTAGTTTAATTGTACATATTGTTGGAATTCATGTAAATACTATTAGGACCTAATTGTACTAATGATTAGTAATAGTAGTCACATCCAATGTGGTTACACTACCATTATTCTGAATTCCGGTCACGTTACCATCTGATGGTGACTGGTGGTGACATCGATTGACGGGGTTATCTATAAAATATATTTTCCATATCGAATTTATCAAAAAAATTAGATCGCGCTGTCAATGCGTTTTGTTAGCTATCTTATTAACAAGTGCTAAGCAATAGTACCTACATTGGTAGTAGGACATCCGATTTTCAAAGTCATGTTTTGCAGTCGGGTTCTAGATTTCTTCAACTTTCAACTCTGTCAAACGATGTTAAAGTTTCACACGATTTTATTCGGTCCGTAGATCTCAGTTCGGGGCAAACTACGGTAAACTTTCTTTAACTATCCCCTCATAGTACAAAAATGGACGGTAGAAGGAAATTATTACTTCATCCCATCGAGAATTTACCTCTGATCACTATTCAGACCTACTAGGTAGACAGAGGCACATCCAGAATTACGTTTGGCACATTCTTGGAGTTCTACCTGCAAAGCAGTTTAATAAGTTTTTTTTATTATACGACGGAGAAGCGCTTGGCCTGAAGACCCTACGGCCTAATCGCCTTATTTCGTCATTATCTCAACTTGTTACCAGGTGAAATGAATCTCACCTGGTAACAAGTTGAGATAAGGCGTGGAGGCGCACTTCACCCGGAATCCTCAATAAACTGAGGAACTAGCTATATTACCTCTAAATGCCGGAATACAACAATTTTTAAGAATTGTTATTATGGCGACAGAATTAGGTAACTAGGTAACAGGCGGACTTAAACAAAATCCTACTACCAACCAAAGCAAGCACAATATTGCTCCCCCCTATCGAACCCAGGATCTCTGTATCTGAAATTGGTGGGTTGAACCACTAGACCACAGGACCACAGAGGCGGCTATCATTTCACTATACCATATTTATATGTTATGATTGAAATTAATTTGTAGAATCGATTGAGAATGTTAGTAGTTATTGTTATGCTTTTGTTATATAATTGAATTAATGAGAAGATACTGATTAAAATGTATCTTATAATATAATTATATTTCAAAGGTTTTATGAGATTTAGTTATATTAGAGTGTAAATTTAAATTGTATAGAATGATTGTTCTAAATTACTGAATTATCTTGAAGGTAATGCGGTGTCTGCGACACAAGTATTAACTTAGTGTAGGTAGACACTACATGTTAATAAATTTGTAAAAATTAGGCCTTCAAATTTGTAATATTAATGAATAATGTAAGATATTGTTTTCCAAATAAATATTTAATTTAATTTAAAGCGCTGAAAGTTGTAGGTACTCGTATATCAATGGCTGTCTTTTACAGGTAATCGAGGTGTATTTAAATCTAGCTACACAAAGGAGGTTCACAATTACGTAAGACTACAAAATAAAGAATTGTTACATCCATGATGCCTTCGACTATGAGAGGCCGGTCGCTCGCTGTGCTCATGTGGAAACACCTTCGGGTGAAGAGAAGGAGGTTCATCCATGTTACCGTGGAGCTGATCTCTCCGATCCTGATCGTTCTGATTATATACTGCTTTAGAAACGACCTCTTCCTGCAACCAAGTTCAAAAAATAGCGGTTCTATTAAAACAAAGGTGAGTTTTATATTACCTATCCCATAAATTGCTGTTGCCAAATTTGCTACTATAAAGCCGAGTTGATTTCCGGGCTACAGGGCTACTATTGAATAAAAATTTACACGGATGTGTCGCGTCGTTTCAGAGATAAATTTGTATATATCTGCAAAATGCAGTACTTTCAGATTTTATTTCTATCGAGAAAACATACAAGACAAAACACCAAAGTTTCATGTGCCCAAATATTAGATTTGTAGCTCTTACAAGCACAGAGATGATGATGATTATGTTTGTGTTTAAGACCTATTTTCCATAGTACGAGCTCTAAATATAAAGACAAATATTTGATACACAAACCCGCAGTAGGATGGGTTTTCCTATTGTTTGTTAGTAACTATGTTCTTCTTCTTCTCTACTTTAATTTGTTGCATAGCTGAGTGGTAATTAATGAAACAAAGTGCCGGGGATCTACTTCGTAAAATTAGTAAGTAAATCATTTAGACTGGCTTAAAACTAACTAAGCCGACTGACATACTACTGACTGATACCTAGACAGAGTAGGTACAGGCTAAGCCTGTAGATGTAGAATCATGCATTTTTTGCACAGGAGTCCACGAAATCCGGCATTGTATGTTTGTTTGTATGTATGTATTATATATGTATGTATGTTTGTTGCAATGTTTGGGACGGCATAACTCTCGGATTATCTATAAATAGATCATCATCATAACAGCCCGTAAACATCCAATGTGGGACATGAGCCTCCTCTAAGACTGAAACGGTTTTGCCCTTTTACACTTATGCTCATTAATTGACCAAATATATTTTTTTTAACTAGAGAAGAAAAAAGTAAATGAAAGTTATTTGAAAGAGTATCGACTGCACATTTAAAAAAAAAGAAAAAAAAGTAGAGGATTTTTGTAACATAGCAACAACGCGTTCATAGGGAAAAACGCTTGATAGGTATGTCTATATTTTTTTTTATATTCCTTCCATTAATATCACAAAATGCTCCTTAATATCCATATTACGACTAAGCGCTACGGAAAATTATTCACAATGCGCACTGAATGTGCACAAAAAGAAAACCGGCTTCAATGAAGAATATGTAATACAATTTCAATTTTACAGACAGACTCGTGAACCTATACATGGGATTCGTTTTTTCCTTACTTTTGAGGTAATACATCGCTTCAAGTGTGCCTATAATATTTGAAGACTTGTAATTGAGAACCTCCTCCTTTTCTTGAAAGTCGGTTAAAAACAGCGAGCAAAGTACTCGCTTAGTCGCGTTTTTAGCTTAGCCCTATTTTAAGTAGGTAAATTCTGTAAATTCGAAATTTTGAATTTGCAGGGATACACTTAAACGAATTCATGGGTGAAAGTATTTTTTTATACTGCGGTAGTTTTTGAGCAAAAGGTTTATTAAGTGAGACAAGAATGTCTGTCTTGTGGGGTGTCATTTGAAATCCTATTGACTGCATATGCCAACAAAAGTTATCTTACCTTAATAAACTCTTTTTGGAAAAAAATGGAACCGACTTCACCACTAAAAACTAACAAATAACTCTTAGGGTAAGTAAAACCTACGACA
Source organism: Venusia cambrica (assembly GCA_951394065.1). NCBI lineage: Eukaryota > Metazoa > Arthropoda > Insecta > Lepidoptera > Geometridae > Venusia > Venusia cambrica. The sequence goes on from OX596065.1 coordinate 5,016,813, forward strand.
CCACGACGTCTCCGACACACTATTTAAGAGTCGTGTGTAATACGTTATTTTTTGTATGTAAATATATTTTACAAATCGGTTGAGTAATAACGGAGTTCTGAGGTAATGCAGTAGTAGCCGTTAAAGAGTCAAGTCAAAGTCAAAATTTCTTTATTCATTTAGGATCATTTTGAAACGTCAAATCTACCGCCTGATCGGAATCGCGACCAGCACACAAGGAGATAGGCAAGCAAATGCTACTTACAACACTGAATGTGCGATTGATTAAGTAGGTATATACATTTGGAAGGCATGCAGTATCGACACAAGTCCTACAGAGGGTAGAGGTAGGGGATGTAGCTCTTAGGTAAACTATGTTATACAAACCATTTAAAATCATATCACTATTATTTACTCATTGCAAATATTATGTATCGTAAAATATTACAATTGAATTATTGATTGCGGATTTGGTGTTGGAAGTTGGTGCCGAATTGCCAAGCAAAACAACATGTTTAATGTAGTATGGCTCCGCCTTCAAATTATATGAACTTTTACAGTTATTTTTTTTAAAGTTTTTTGATGTGAAGTTGGTTTCATTTTTTTTTATCAAAAATAGCTTATTTTTAGTGGTAAAACCTACGACACCACGACGTCTACGACACAATAATAAGAGTCGGGTAAGGGTGCCATAATACGGGATTCTGGGAAATATCTACGCCATAATAGGAAGAAAAATAAATACAGATGACCTAAACAAATGTTAAGAATCGGTTCCTTATGGTGCAGTATAGGGGCGCACTATGTCAGGATAACAAGAAAACCCATTATCCTGTTTTCCTGTTTTTTGAACCGATTTTGATAAAATTTCTATGGGACCAATCTAGAATATATCCTCTCGGTTCGGTTGAGAAATGACGGAGTTCTGAGATAACAAACATTAAAAAAATAAAAATATATAGGTACAACCGAATTGAGAACCTCGTCCTTTTTTTTGAAGTCGTTCATAAAGGTCATAAAGTCTCGGTCATAAAGTCTCTTGCTAGTGTTGTAGTTGATGAGACTATGACATGGCTTTGGGAGGTGCTAAGCACAAGTGGAAGAGGTTTGCTTGAGGTAGACCAAGAAGTATTCAAAAGTTAAGGGTAAAGTATCCTTTTAATTCTAATTAACAGTAATGTCTATGGCAGCTTTCTTTTGTTCTCAGAGCGGATCCTTTAAGGATCACCTACTAAGGGGGTAGTCAGAGGCACGTCTCAACTTACGTTCCGCAATTGCCTACGGTTTGAAATTAGCTTGTATTCAATACGTAACAGGTTGCAAGCCCATCACCACTTAATTGAATACTAGCCAGTGACACGTGTCATTCGGATTTATGGTTCTAGTGATTAGGACCCTACTATGATAATCGAACGTCGTCGGATTTCGAATGAACTTCTGTCATTGTATTTATTCAATAAAAAGTACAATTAAACTAACTATGTACAAAGGAATCAGTCAGATTACCTAAGGACCGTTACAAACGGCATATAGGTAACTCAACTGTTCCAGACCAGTACCAGACGGAAGCGTGCCCAAGACACTGGCTGCATTGCCACGCTGAATAGCTATGCTAATTCGCTGGCCTAAATAAGAGCCAGCCCTTGGGTCACGTGTCGCCTCAATCAAAAGCCCCGCAAGATTTTTGAAAACCCGGAGGGCACCGGCTCCCCACGGACCCAAGGTCTCCACCCCAAAAGGCTCAAATAGGTAAGCTCTGTCGAGACCACTATATTTGCGCCTTTTGTGATCTTCGGCCGAATCAGCCGCCGCACCAGCCCTAACTGATGTCCCAGGCAGTTGAGATGGTGCTAGGGTGTCGACGCAGGTAGCGTCCCACACCAAAGGCCTACCCATTTCCCAAGGTACAAGAGTCATACCGTCGGGCCGCTTACCATCATCACGTAATCTGTTACGTGTGATACGTGTGTGAACCGAATGGTCTGCCATTCGGTTCAAGAACGGCTGGCACATTGACACTGGTAAAAGCTCGACGGATAATGTCATTAAGACTTGCGTGGCACGAAATCCTGCCGGCAGACCTTGTACACGAAAGTCCGTGAAAACCAAATCGATCTACGGCCACACCGCACCGGCACTGGTGAGAGGCGCAGCATCTTGCACCCAACCTTCTGTCATTTTTGTATTGAAATACAGATTCGTCGTGTTTCTTTTTTCGTAGTAGACCTACACTTTCGACGATTTGACTTTCATCGTCAGAGCACATGTACTTGCAAATGCACAAGTACCTACTAATGTGCAAGTGTCAAATGCGCGCATAAACGAGGGCGTCCTACACTACGCTTTCCTAGATGTGGTCACCACAGAAAGACTCGTTGATCCGAGCGGTTGACGGTATATGCGACAATTATGGACATACTGCCACTTCAGCTCTTGAGCTATGTCGACATGTTTTTCTGTCGGATAACCTCATTCTGATTTTAAACTCAAAGCATTGCTTGTTCTATAGCAGACTGAGTGACTTTCAATTTGTGGGCTAGCCCTATTGTCAGTGTCCACGTTTAGCCTATGTCATCACAGTATCACTGTATACATTATTTTATAACATAGTTAACATGGTAATTTCGTTTACAGGAACCGATACTGCTATCAACTCAGCTCACATACGACTTCCTTCTTTACACCCCCGGGAACCAGCTAACCCACGACCTGATGGATGAAGTAGGGAGGCATCTGAATATGACACGACAGAAAAATACATTAGGTAACTAGCAGATTGACTAAGCTTCACGAGGCTTCGTTAGGATCAAAAGCAAAAGGTAAGATCAAGTTCCTCAGAGTGTTTAGGATTCAGGTGAAGTGTGCTCCACTTTCGGTCTTATCTTAATGTAACCATCAGGTGAGATGAAGCCCAAGCGTTCCCCGTCGTACCGCAAATGCAGCTTAGAACCTTATTCATCTCCATGCTACTTTATATTTTAGTGTTACGTTTCATCAGGTCGGTTCAGCGATATAAACGAGGAAACGTAATTGTAGGCCTCTAGGTCATTACGTAGGCCTCTACGTCATTACGTAGACTGTAAATCATTATTAGTAACAAATCATAGAGAATTCAAATATACAGTTAGAATTTGTGAAATTACAAGTTTATATTGGTAAGTATTGTTAGTATTCTCAGACTGTTGAAGATTTCGAGTGAATTGCGCTTACACCTTCGGCCTTATCATAACTTGAATCCTTGTTAAGTCCGTCTCGAACTTGGCCGGTTAATTTGTTTTAGATAAACCTGAAGATTCCGCCTTCGCGTTTTCCAATAACAATTCGGAAATTACTGAGTTTGTAAAAAAGATTCCCTACTACGCAAAACGAGCAATAGTTGTATTTGAGGTAAGTTTTGTAGCTATACTATGAGCTAGTTTTAACCCGACTGCATCAGAAGGGTAAAGTTTTTAGGGTATATAAGTCTAGTATAAAAGTCGGTGGTCAGAGGTTGTACTAACTTCTTAAACATTTACAAATGTTTAAATGACACAAAAAATCACAACCCGCGTCGGGATTCGAACCTGCATCTTTCCTCGGAAACACTCTCAAACAAATGTTTTGACAAAGGTGAATCACATGAAATACAAGTGGGACAGTCCAGTGGGTAGACGGGTCGTCACCGAAAAAAAGCCAGTGTCTTGGGCACGCTTCCGTCTGGTACTGGTCTGGAACAGTTGAGTTACCGATAGGCCGTTTATAACAGTCCTTATGTAATCTGACTGATTATTTTGTACATAGTTAGTTTAATTGTACTTACAAACAAAAAATGAAATTAAACATTCTGTCTTTTCACAGAACTTGAAAGGCGACAAGTTGCCTAACAAGTTGGAGTACACTATTCGATCAAATTTAGATTTCTACACTACCAATCCGTTCACCGATCGTTACTCAGGTATGTCACCTAAGGACCGTTTCAAACGGTCTTTTACTGGTCCATGTCCAAAAATATTATCAATAGTAACAAATAATATGTACATAGATAATAGATAGAACTAAAATACGTTACATGAAACACCCACTACATGAAATTAACGTTAAAAATAAACAATGTTCTATGTTACAATTGACGGTCTTTTGTATGAAAACTTTTAATGTTTATGATTTATTTACAATTTATGTATGTAAATGTTATAAAATTTTTAGTTGAATAATTTTACCTCATTTGTGCGTTACCATCTGTATATTTTTTTATATCTCTTTCTCCTTCCAATTAAGGTTTCCGGAAGAAATAGCTTTGAGCGATTAGACCGTCTATTGTTCTTATTCATTGTCCTCTAATATTTGTAATTTTCGATTATTTTATACAATAAAGTGTATATATTCATTCATTCATTCTTACGTGTGTTCCAAACGCTTGCCACAACGTGACATGCTTTCTAAGTTGTACTAAAATATATTTAAACTCAGTCTAACTAAACATATTGTAGTACAAATTGCTTGTTTGAAATCGTACTTCGCGTTGTACGACCACCGGCACGATGTAGCAAGGTGGCTGGCATTTAACTGTTTGAGGAAATCTGAATCCGGACTCTGTGACGGGACTTCATTTTGATCGATTCAGCCCACAAACGTCTCAACTCAACCGACGCATTAATAGCGACTCTCGTTTCATAGCTCGCTGGGCGCCTTTGCACTTATTCGCGAGGCCCAGCGACCACGTTTCGGATCAGTGGCGAGTGTCACTTGTAATACTTAATAATTGTTTAAAGTTGTAATTGCTACATACCTACTCGATTGCGTTAGCGTTTGCCACGATTCGTATTAAATTAGCACATCGCCATCTAGTGTAATTAATATGAAACATAATTCGCGAGTGCAAGATTTGTACGGCAAACCTATCGAGCATCAACTATCGGACTATGGGGACGCTATCGCTCATGATTGGTTTTTTCAACCAACAACGATCATTTTGGCGTAAACTTTACTTAACGCGTTCGTAAAGTTATCACTTCCCATCCCATGGATTTTCACAATGAGAGTAGAGTGAGTAAGTAGGTACGTAAATAAGCACCAATTATATTATAATTATAATAAAATAGGGATTAGATATATTTATATTATGTTTAATGAGAAGATAGTACCTACCTACTTAAACCTGCTTATCCTACCTACTATCTTTTTCAAGCAGCAGAATTCCTTAAAAATAAGGTTAAAGTTCTGATAAAATAAAGACTTGTTAATAAATAAATTTGTTAGTCTTCAATCAATGAATTGTTACCGTCTGCCCCCCACGAACGGCCCCCACGTGGGGGTAGACGGTAACATTAGGTAGCAAGGTACCTAGCTTCCTACTAGGTAGGTACCGTCAAAACAGAATCAGAAACAGCGCCATCTTACTGTATTGATTTGAACGAGAAGGGCAGTATGGTTCAGAAATATCATATTTTAATTCTGGATTTGAAACATTTAGTGACATTTTATGCCTTAGAAAGTAACTAATTATCAAGTTACGCTCGATAGTAACGCTGTCGGCCTATTTTAAATTGGTCCATTGTACAACGCGACCAGATAGTGGTATGTGTCTTTCTAAATTTGGTTGGTCAAACGCTCATCGAGTGATCTTCAATTATAACCCACACTTAGCAAGCACACTGTAGGTCACCATTGAAACTTGCGAGAGACCTGTCCTGTGTCCTGCAATGGACAGCGATAGGCTTATGATGAAGATACCACCATTGGGATGAGCGTAGATTGTCAGTAATTTAATTAATAAGCCATCTTATCATGCAGTTCCTTATCATATTTCCAGGTTTGGTATACTACAAATTCGTAAGAGTACAGTGGGCCATAGACATGAGTTATATATCAGCGCGTTCCGGTACCAATGTCTCTCAGGTAACTCTTCTTATTTTTGATATTAAAAAATAAATTAATATTACAGGACATTAATTTTACACATACCATCTAGTCCCAAACTTAGCAAAGCTTGTAATATGGGAACTAGATTACGGATATAGGTAATACTTTTTTCTTTATTTTTTATTGTACGACGGGGAAGCGCTTGGCCTTCATCTCACCTGGTAACAAGTTGAGATAAGGCCGAAGGTGGATGCGCACTTCACCCTGAATCCTCAACAAACTGAGGAACTGGCTATCTTAACCTCTAAAAGACGGAACACAACATTTTTTTTAAGAATTGTTATTATGGCGATATGAATTAGGTAAGATGGTGGTAGCTAGCCAGGCGGACTTAAACAAAATCCACCACCAACCAATTACTTACATACTTTTGTTTAGTAAAAAAAACATACAATGCAACATCCGAACACAGATCAAACATCAATATTCATCACACAAATGTTTGTTCTGGATGAGAATCGAACCCACAACCTACAGTGCAGAAGGCAGAGCTACTACCAACTGGCTTGTTTATAAATGATGGGTTGGCTCTAAACCTAGGCTTATCTAGCTCTTGGCTAGAGTAAAGATGAGGTCTACAGTGGAACGAGCATTCCCAGATGGCACTGGCTCTCCCGCGCAGCAACGGAACACGGAAAACCGTTTTTCGCTGGATTTCGGCAAGAAGCGATGTAATGTTACCGCAAGCCATCAGTCTTTTTTTCATTTATTTTAATGTACGCCGAGGAAGCGCTTGGCCTTCATCCCACCTGGTTACAAGTTGAAATAAGGCCGAAGGTGGAGGCGCACTTCACCCGGAATCCTTAATTAACTGAGGAACTGGCTATCTTATCTCTAAATATCGGAACACATTTTTTTTATTATTGCTATGACGACAGAATTAGGTAAGATGGTGGTAGTTAGCCAGGCGGACTTAAACAAAGTCCTACCACCAACGAAACCAAGCACAATATTGTACTCCCCTAGGGATCGAACCCGGGACCTCTGCATCGGAAATCGGTGGGTTGAATCGCCGCTCTGTTATTGAGGGGTGACTTATTCGGTCGGTGCTTTTAAGCGCTTTGCTCTCATTCTGGCTTTGCATAAATTGATAGTTAGTTAGCTTCAAGTGTGCCCCTTACACTTTGGTAAATAAAGACATATTGAGAAACTAACTTATATAGGTACACTTTTTCCCAATCCTAAGCTAAAGTAATGAAATAATAATAAATATTACTTAAGTGTAATGAAAGCACACTTTTATCGTTTGTTAATAAACTTATATTTGAGTAATAATCTCCGGAGTTAAAATCCTAACACAAACCATATATCACGAGATCTCAGTACGGGGCGAAGTACTAGTTATTAAGTATCCACGCCTGTGCATGTTTTGATTATGTAACTATTACTTTTTATGTTACATAATTCTTTATTCAATAAAAAGTACAATTAAACTAACTATGTACAAAAGAATCAGTCAGATTACCTAAGGACCGTTACAAACGGCCTAAAGGTAACTCAACTGTTCCAGACCAGTACCAGACGGAAGCGTGCCCAAGACACCGGCTGCATTGCCACGCTGAATAGCTATGCTAATTCGCTGGCCTAAATAAGAGCCAGCCCTTGGGTCACGTGTCGCCTCAATCAAAATCAATTACTTGTAATAGTTACATAATCAAAACATGTGTGTATGTAACTATTACTTGTAATAGTTACAGTGTGGTGGCTGATTCGGCCGAGGCTCACAAAATACGCAAACATTATACACTTACAGTGGTTTCGATAGAGGTTAGGTATACATTTGAGTCATTTGGGGTTGTCGGAAAATCGAAAATCTTGAGGGGCTTTTGATTGAGGCGACGCGTGACCCAAGATTTCTTCCTCTCTTACTTCGGCCAGCGTATTAGAATTGATATTCATCGTGGCAATGCAGCCAGTGTCATGGGCACTTTAGTACCTGTACATCGTTTGTAACGATCCTTTGAAACCCGACTGATTCCCTTGTAAACTGTTGTTTTAATTATATAGGTACATATTTTTCGTATTAATAAATGTTTAACTATTATGTTTTAAATAGTGTACTGTGTATTTTAATGATTGCCTACTAAATCTCGTTATCCTTATTGTTTCATAGAATAGAGGTAAACCTTATGTTTAATATCATTCTACGATTAGAACGAGGAAAACAAATAGTTTAATCATCGACATTAAAATAATAACAATCATTGATCGAGTAAGCGAAGCGAACGAGATCGTTAGGAAATCCGGCACTGTATCTATGTACCTATAGTATGTATGTAGCAATGTTTGTGATGGCATAATTCTTGAAAGTGTTATCCGATTTTCATGAATTTTTAACTGTTAAAAGATAACGTCAATATAAATTTATTATGGCGGAGATTTTCGATACCTTGGTTGGTTTTTGAGATATTGGAGTGGAAAGAAGTAAATAATAATATGGGTTCCGTTTTGTCATCGTGCTGCGGTACCCTAATAAACTGGCCAGGCGCAGACATGCACACCATGGGTCCGACCTTTATTTTGGCCCCCTTTAATTTAATGTTATGAATTGTTGATACCTGATACCTGCCCGTATTTTCGTTTTAAATATTATTTTATTTGCAGGCAGAGAAGTTATATATCGAAGAGTTTCCATTCTACTACGACCCAGAATCAGGTTCGAGGAAACGTACAAATCTCACTAAGTACGCAATTCTGCAGAGGACGTGTTGGGCAACGCTGTTAATCGTTTTTGTGTTCCTGATGTCGCGGCTGCTAGATGATAGGACCACTGGTATTCAGGTAAATTCTTTTTTTTTATAGTTCTACGAGGAAGCGCTTGACCTTCATCTCACCTGGTTACAAGTTGAGATAAGGCCGAAGGTGGAGGCGCACTTCACCCGGAATCCTCAACAAACTGAGGAACTGGCTATCTTTTGTCTAAATGCCGAAACACAACAATTTTTAGAATTGTTGTTATGGCTATAGAATAAGATAAGATGGTGGTCGCTAGCCCGGCGGATTTCAGATCCAGAGGTCCTGGGTTCGAAAACAATATCGTGAGTGGTTTGGTTGGTGGTAGGACTTTGTTTATGTCCGCCTGGCTTACTACCACCATCTTACCTAATTCTATCGTGGAGGTGCGCGTCCACCTTAAAATTTCAGATAAGATGAAAGGCCACGCACCTCCCAGTAGTACAATAAAAAAACCGTTGACTAAAGGTAGCCCGGGGAAGATGTTTGGTTTCACGCACCCCAATGCACAGTTATAAAACATGGCTCATAGGTGATGATTCGCTTGACCACCTCTGTGTTCTAGTGGTTCGCCTACAGGTGTCAGATCTAGAGGTTCCGGGTTCGGGTTCTCCCAGGGGGAGTACAATATTGTACTTGCTTTGGTTGGACTTTGTTCATGTCCGCCTGTTTAGTTACCACCATCTTACCCTATTCTGTTGCCATAAAAACAATTCTTAAATTGTTGGGTTCCGGCATTAAGAGGTAAGATAGCCAGTTGATTGAGGATTCCGTTTGATGTGCGCTTCCTTCAGCCTTCCTACCTTCAGCTTTATCAAAACATCAGAAAAATCAGGTGAGTTGAAGGCCAAGCACAACCCCGTTGTGCAATAAAAAAAAACTTAATCATGAATACTGATAAGAAATGGAATTCCTTGCCTGTGCTTCAAGTCTTTCACGGGCTAATAGTACCTCAGATTAGCAACTCAACGCAACTTTATTCTAGTTTCGAACTAAGATATAGTAATAATAAAGGTGACATTGCTGTGCGCTTAACCACGGCGCTATCTGGCGGTCATCCACCAGATGACAGAATTATGCGTGTATTACTACGTTTTGTTTTTTTACGGTATTTTTATATTTACGGAAAAACATGGCGAGCACTCTTGGCAAATGTATTCCTGCATGCTGTTCAATGCTCAGTAGATCATGACCAGAAGATTTACCTCGTTTCATGTTTTTCACCACCTGCTTGGCTTCTCTGGATGAGATCCTTATAATGTTGCCCCCTGCAGTCCCCAAGTCTGAGTTCGGCTCTGCACGCAAAGGTGTTAAAGGAGACTGTACTCTGAAGTAACCATTGAGTTTTTCAATTAAGTCTAAACAAATTGGCAATATGGACATGTTCGCTAATACCCTTCACACTAACGGGAACGATCGGCTTTGGATTCAGTTTTTTGATTTCTTACCAAAATTTACAGTTTTTTTTTGCCGAGTGATGTGTCGCCAGAATTTCCATCTTTATTTGGGTCTGATTGTTCTGACACCATTTGAGTTTGGCTTTGAATTCCTTTCGTGAATCTCACACCTTGGAATACATAGGTCCAAGGTGCGAGATAGGTGTAGGTAGGTACGTGTCCATTTTTGAGGTTAATTAGAATAAAAATGAGATCTCCTCATAGCATGTATGTGTTACAGGAACTTATACAAATGGTAGGCGTATCTGCCAACACCCTCGGGGTGTCCCACTTCCTGAACGTGGTCCCCGCGGGGCTGATGTTCGTGGTGGGCAACGTGGTGCTGATGAAGGTGGGCGTCAACCCGCTCGTACCGAACTCGGACCCACTCCTCATATGCATAGTGCTGACGCTGCACTACCTCAGCGTCGTCGCCATGGCCATGACACTCAGCTACATCGTTAAAAGTGGTATGTATAATTGTTATGTTTCCGTATGGTACTGCGTTTTCCAACCGTTCCTTCAACAGAGAGAAAAAGTCTAATGAATATTTAATAAAAATGTGTTCCAATCCAAAATAGACTCAGTAAATCGCGTAAACAATTACTTTGCGAATGTCGGTAAAATACTTGCCAGAAACCTCAAACCCTGTGTTTATAGTAAGAAACCTCTTCCATCGCAGGTAAACTCAATTGGCATTCTGTCAACTGACAAATGTGAGGTTCATAGATTGATTACACACTTAAAAAACGAGTGTGCAGTAGGGTATGATGGCATATCTACAAAAGTTTTAAAACGATCTTCAAGAACGTTATCACCAATTATTGCACACATCTACCTAAGGCAATAATGATAGTAATAGATAATGATAAAAATTATACACAAATGTCAATCCTCCTGGCTATATCAAAGATACTATAAAAAATAATTAACCAGCGGCTAACTAATAACTAAATTTTACTATTTTTGCACGAACGCAATTCGGTTTTAGAACAGGAAGATCAATCGAAAATGCACAACACTTAAAATGAATAAGCTCGACAAAAAAAGAAAAGTGGTAGGCGTGTTTTTAGATCTTGCCGAAGCATTCGGCACTGTCTCTATACGAATACTGATGAACAAGCTTGAATGCGTTAAAATACGAGGTAATACTCTAAATTTGCTTAGTTACGATTGTAACTACCTATACATTACCTACCTACTTATGGATTACGATGGTACGTGGTTAGTCACGATGAAGAAATCATCAATAGTTTCGGGGTCCCACAGGGAAGCGTCCTAGCCCGACCTTGTTCTTGGTTTATGTCAATGAGCTATGCAATAGTTTACTAAAAAATGGAATAATCTTCTCTTACGGTTATGACACTGCATTAATCTTCACATGTAAAACTTGGGATGAAGTGCAGTTACATACTAAACAAGTAATAAAATTAGTCATGGAGTGGTTATGCGATTATTTACTTTCTCCTAATGTAGAGAAAACGAAATATTAGGTCCTTACATATGAAATTGGCGTTTTGTATGGGAGGAACATAAAGGCAATTTTTTCATATTAAAATATATTTTATTAATCAAAGTATGTACCATTGCTATCTATACACTTTTGCCATCTTATAGGGAGTTCATTGATCCCTTTACTAAAAAAACCATTCGGACGGGAATCAATGAAATCTTTGAAAGCGGTTTGGACTGCCTCATCGGAATTGAATTTTTTTCCTTGCAAGAAGTTACCCAAATTTCGAAAAAAATGGTAATCTGTTGGAGCAAGGTCCGGAGAGTACGGTGGATGTCTTAGACATTCCAATTGAAGCTCCTCTAATTTGGTAGTCGTCTGTTGGGCCGTGTGTGGTCTAGCGTTGTCTTGAAGCAGCAGTGGCGTAGAGCGATTGAAAAGTCTCGGTTGTTTAACAGCGAGCTTTTCCATCATGGTTTGCAGTTGCTGACAATAGACATCAGCCGTAATCGTCTGACCAGATTTAAGAAAACTATAGTGTACGACACCGGCACTAGTCCACCAAACGCTTACAAGTAACTTTTTTTGAGTCAATTTTCGCTTGGGGCAAGATTTTGCTGGCTCACCAGGGTTCAGCCATTGCGATGAGCGTTTACGATTATCGTACAGGATCCACTTTTCATCACATGTAATGATCCGATTTAAAATTCCTACATTATTGTGCCGGTTGAGTAATGTAACGCAGCAGTCGACGCGCGTTTGTCGGTTTGCTTCACTCAATTCATGAGGTACCCACCTTTCAAGCTTTTTCACCTTCCCAATTTGCTTCAAGTGGATTAAAACGGTTTTGTCACTAACACCGCAGCCTGCAGCTAACTGTGATGTGGTTTGCGATGGATCTGCTTCCACAATAGCCTTCAATTCATCATTATCGACCTTGGTCTCCGGCCGTCCACGGGGCTTGTTCTGCAGGTCGAAATTTCCAGAACGAAAGCGTTGAAACCAAAAACGCACCGTGTTTTCTTTTGCGACACCACCACCATACACATCATTAATCCTTCGAGCCGTTTCTGCAGCACTGGTGCCACGGTGGAACTCGTACTCGTAAATAATGCGATATTTTAAGTTTTCCATTTTGTGAAATGAGTGACGCAGAAAAAAAAAGCAAAAGAGAAAAAAACAAATGAATTACGGTTTTCGAAACACAAATGCATGAGTAAATAGCTGTTTAAATTTGAATTTGGAATTCCTAACCAGAGAGGAGATATTTAAGATCAAAGTGGCCAGACAAAACGCCAATTTCATATGTAAGTATGCATATTATGCAGTATGCAGTATTAAAGGCAACCTTCAGTATTAAAGGTTTACTCACGAGCGAAGCGAGGGATTTAAGACGAGTCCTGAGTGTAGCGAGGGATTTAAGTTCACCCAAGACTATGACAGCTTTATCACCGAGGAAAATACTCTACTTTTCGTACCATTTGCGGAAAAAATAACACAATAATAATATGAGATAAGCATATAGGCCTTTCGCACTTCTCCACGTTGAAAATTCTTTATAAGTTTTTAAATAAGTTTCCTTGGATTTTGTTGGAAGCAAATTATTTATAATTGCGGCAGCATTTCCACTGATGGAATCCGACAATTCATTGTCACTGTCGCTTTGATTTAACATCGTAACGTATTTTTAGAACATTAACTTATTTATAAAAATAAATTAAAATAAACTTAACGTTTATGTATTTGAAGAAAACAAAAACGTACGGCCTCGTCGGTTTTCGTAATTTTATTTAATAATCATAACTGCATAATAAATGCGTATTCCTTTTTCAAAAAGATGTATAATGCTTTATATACAAACTCAATGGTGTAAACACAGATGTAGTTCAGTATAAATTTCGGTAAGTATTCCAAATTTAAATCACATTCTCCCCCTAGAGTAGAATGAAATTCAGTACAATTTCTTTCCCTGTTTTTAACAGATTAAAAATGACTATTGTTATGTCCGCTTTTTGTGGCATAGAATGTCACTTTTTTGAGCAAGTGGTACGAAAAATATATTACGTATATGTAACAATTTTACGAGCTAAATAAACTCTTCTAATCTTTTAGCTGCTCTTCATTTAGTTTCACACACTCTGCCAGGTGAGAAAGCATAGATTCAAGTCGGACTTCCCGACGAGCGACTTGTTCACCCTATTCAGAATTAGTCATGAAATGAGTATTTTTTTCCAGCTACGTATACGGGGACTATGTCAGTGTTCGCATATATATTTACGCTGGTGCCCTCTGAGCTGGTAACGGTCTACTCGCCACCCAGCAGGGCTCTGCTACGATTGTCAGGGCTACTGCCGAATGTGCCCATGTATTGGATGTGGAATGAAATAGTTGAATTTGAAAATAACGGTAAGTGAACATAGATGTTACTTTGGACGAAACCAGCCGTTCTCAACAAAAAAATATGTCTCCTGGGTGGCAAAAAACATTGTTCGGTCTACACAGCATTTCCTCTTTCTGTTAATGATGCAGGCTACGATGGAGCACGCTTGCCTAGAAGGAACCCGTTCACTCTTAAAGATTCCCATGATGTAGTGTTTGGGAAACACAGACTCAGACAAAGCGTTCCATTCCTTGGCGGTGTGCATTATAAACGAGGAAGAAAACCAGAGCATCCACTATAAACTGGTGGCACATCGCCGAGCGTCTGGGTTGTCCGCGAAATTGTCAGCAGAAGGTCTAAGCAGTTGGCGTTGTGGATTCGTATTGGGTCTTTGCCTACGGACGTGGATGACTCAGATCCCGTAAACCATCAATACTTCAATTCACTTACCATTGGTAGCATGAAATGTAAATAATTATGATAGAATCATGTTACCCATTATTGATTGGTGGTAGGACATTGTTTAAGTCCGCCTAGGCTAGCTATCACCATCATACCCAATTCTGTCGCCATAACAACAATTATCAAATTGTTGTGTTCCGACATTTATAGAATAGATAGCTAGCTCCTCAGACTGTTGAGGATTCCGGGTCAAGTGCTTTTCCACTTTCGGCCTCATCATAACTTGAAGTTTAATATTAGTAAGGCGTAACTTATTGCCCTTTATCTCATTTGATTATCAAGTTATGATAAGGCTGAAAGTGGAAGCGCACTTCACCCGGAATCCTCAACTAACTCAAACGGTCCTACCACTAACCAAGTGGCGCCCATTTCACTGTGTTTTCAGGTTACGGCCTATCATTCTCCGAAATAGCCAGCTCTCATACACAGGCGACGGGCTCGGTGCTGCTGGGCTGCGCACTGCTGGTCGTGCAATGTACGATCTGCTTCTCCCTCGCCTGGTACTTGTCGCACGTCCGCCCCGGGAAGTATGGACAGCCGAAGCCCTGGAACTTCCTCTTTTCGGTAAAAAAACATTTATTTTATTCTGCGACGGAGAAGCCGGGTTATTCGGTCTGGTGCCGTTATGATAAAATCGGAATCGTCACCAAACTGAACTGGATAAACTCAAAATGCCAGCACATAACAATTAGAATTGTTGTTTCTTCTAACCCAACAACCAACCAAACCGAGCACCCCTGATCAAACCAGGGACTGATCCGAGACTCTGGATCTGATACCGGTGTGTGGACCACTAAGCCACTGAGGCGCTCGAAATTCATTTTTTTTTTTTGCCATTTGGAAACCCAACACAGAAATAGACTGCAGAATTTATAAGCATATTCTTAGAAGCATGTATTTATAAGCATGTCTTAGGTACTCAAGTAGTTAATAATTAGTTGATTAATATAGCATCCAGAGAGGGTGGATGCTACTGCCCATCTTCTGGTGTTCTGGCCTTAGTCAGCTGACTAAGGCCAGAACCTTACGACACTCACGGGAGAATTTAAACAGGCCTACATTATTGTTTGCTAGGACTACCACAACCACAACTAATCCTTCTAGGTAAACGTTTTGAAATCGATATTCTAGAAGCAGTACTGGACTCGGAGCGAGATCCCAGAGTGCTTTGAGTTGGATGAGGAGGTTCCCATCGTTAATGACAAGAAGTACTTCGAGGACAAGCCCCAAGATCATGAAGTGGGGATCAAAATTGATAACGTTTCTAAGGTAAGCTCTTCTTCCACTGCTACGAGTAGGTACTAGAACCTGCTTGCACCCCTAGAACACACAAAACTAACCATTCAAAAAAAAAACAAACATGATCAATTCCGACAAAAGCTTTCATTATTAAAAAACTAATCTAGGTATTTTAATTATATTTTGTATTTCAAGTCATTGCACGGTCGCATTTTACAAACCTTTGTAAATTTTGATCGTTGTTTTCAGATTTTCCCCAAACACAAAGCGCTGTCTAACGTTTCCCTGGAAGTGTACAAAGGCGAGATCACGATACTGCTCGGTCACAATGGCGCGGGGAAAACTACGCTCATGTCAATTATCACTGGTGAGTAAAATTATATGTGTCGTTCACAGAAGGCAAAGTGTACGTAAACGGAATGGACTCTGTAGCACGGCGAGAGGAGGTCCGCTCGCAGCTCGGCCTGTGTCCGCAACACAACCTGTTCTTCCCCGACCTCACTGTGTTGCATAACGCCCTGTTCTTTATAACTTCTAGGCATGATGTCGGCCACAGAAGGCAAAGTGTATGTAAACGGCATGGACTCCGTAGCACAGCGAGAGGAGGTTCGCTCGCAGCTCGGCCTGTGTCCGCAACACAACCTGTTCTTCCCCGACCTCACTGTGTTGCATAACGCCCTGTTCTTTATAACTTCTAGGCATGATGTCGGCCACAGAAGGCAAAGTGTATGTAAACGGCATGGACTCCGTAATACAGCGAGAGGAGGTTCGCTCGCAGCTTGGCCTGTGTCCACAACACAACCTGTTCTTCCCCGATCTCACTGTGTTAGAGCACGTTCAGTTCTTCACTTTGGTAAGTGTAAACCTTTTCCGTTTTTCTTTAATAATTTGTTCATTATTTAGTTAACTAGGTATTTTGTAATAGTTAACTTAAATAAATATTTTTAAATCAGAAATATGAGCTCCAGAATTAAATCTATGTGATAATGTCATGTTTGGTAATTTGGCCCCAGCTTAAAGGAGGGTCATACGCCTCTGCCCTCTCGACATCAATTACATTATTGGAGCGCCTCGGCATCGCCAACAAGGCGCACTGCATGAGTTCGGAATTATCTGGCGGCATGAAGCGACGGCTGCAGCTGGCGTGTGCGCTGTCCGGTGGCGCCAGCGTGCTGGTGCTCGACGAGCCGACGTCTGGCTTGGATGTGGAGACGAGGCGGGAGCTGTGGGACCTGCTGTTGGTAAGAAAAATGGTGTCCTTTCAGGTCTTTATTGCAAATCTGATTAAGGTGGTAATATTTAATTACATCGTAAGTTGTTTGCGATTAATGTATTTTTATTAGGATAATAATGAAAATGTAAGAATAATCGTTGTTGTAGTCTCTGAGATTCGATCGAACAGTACTGCTAACGACCCACTTCATGGAGGAGGCTGACGCGTTGGGCGACCGAGTGGCCGCGCTGCATATGGGGCAGCTGCGCTGTCACGCCACCAATATGTACCTGAAGAAGGCCATTGGTAAGTACTACAACGAACTGAACAAATCAATTAATTAATTACCTATATGTTTCCTGAAACTAACAGTTCAAACACAAAGTCTAAAATTCTAAAATTGTTGTGTTCCGGCATTTAGAGGTAAGATAGCCAGTTCCTCAGTTTGTTGAGGATTCCGGGTGAAGTGCGCCTCCACCTTCGGCCTTATCTTAACTTGTGACCAGGTGAGATGAAGGTCAAGCACTTCCCCATCGTACAATAAAAAAAAAAGTTTAAAGCATTGTAAAGGTTAGACTCGGCCATCAATCTTGTACTGCCCCTAGTAGTTGACAGAGCCATGTCAGACGCTACCTGTTTGCTTCCGTTGCAGGAACCGGCTACCGTCTGTCTCTAACGACCAACGGCATCCCCCGCGACGCACCGATCACCTCCGTCGTCTCCTCGTTCATTCCCGGCGCGACTCTCAAAGAGAAGACCATCAACTCTATCTCGTACAGTCTGCCGGCCGCCGGGAGCTCTCACTTCCCCAAAATGTTTAACGAGCTGGAGGGGAAAAAGAGCGAACTGGGGATAGAGACAATAGGAGTGGGCGTGTCCACTTTGGAAGAGGTGTTTTTGAAGTAAGTTTTAAAAACGTAGTAGGTATTTAAAAACGTAGTAGGAATTTAATTGTTCTGTGCCACGTAGTCCTTTACTATAGCTTTTGTTCAACAGCCGAACAATGGCCACGGCTGGTCAGAGCATCCTCCAAAATTAGAATTTTATCAATTATAAAACCATTGCATCTCAACATAATTATTGTAACAAATAACTATGACTATGAATATGACAGGTCTTGTCATAAACACCACGCTCGGTAGGCCCATTGGTGATCGCAGTCACGGCAAATTAAATAGGGTTATTCACTAACTGGACACAAGAGACTGGACACACGCGTGTCGAGTTGGTGAAACTCAAAATTAGTATCACTTATTATTTCGTCATGTGGACACGCCAATATCTTTACGCGTGTCCACATAGTGAAACTTCAATTAAATCACTTTTATGTTTTCGCCAACTCGACACACTCAATTTTTCTGCAAAAAAGGGTACAGTCAGGTTAATAATGGACTCGTTCATAAAAAGCTGCATCTAAAAAAATAAAGTATCAAAATAATCGTCTATTACCAACCGACCAACCAGCCCGTCCACCTAGTTCGTCGGTTGATATTTTTTTTTCTTAACCGACCTCTTTCTCGTAGCTAAGTTGCGGATCGCACAGTCACAATTGATTTCCTGGTCACATTGAGTCCTTATGTGCTGAAAGATTAGACTGACAACTGGTTTTTTTTTCCAATCTTTTCAACATTGGAAATACTTTGCAAAAGTTAAAAAAAGGAATATTTTATCCAGTAAGTTCTATTGAAATAAAATATTGGTAAATTCGGTACCTATGTGTATGTTTGTTCAGCCACCAAATTTGGAATGTAGACATACTCAGGACATAGCATATTTTTTATCCCGATATTCCCACGAGAATGGGTTTATCCGCTAGTGAAATGATTACATATCAAAATATATAAAATCTAAATATAATAAATCCTTGAAATACCGAAGATCCATAATACATAACATACACATGTAATGATACATAATGTTGAAATATAGAATAATAATAATAATATTTTTTTATTTAAGGCAACAATAGATAAATTACAGATCTTATTCTAACTTAGTCTACGGCCCATAGTAATATATAGCTTAAAAAACTAACATACATAAGTAACTATATCTACTCTAATTATTTAATGGCACGTAAAGTCTGTATGTGACTCACAAGTGTTGTGTTTAATAGTCGTCCGCGATACCTTCTAAACGCAACACCTTTCGGCCAAAGTTCTTCTTTAGTGAAGATCGATAGATGTTCAGTTGGGACTCGCAACACAAACGATTTAAAAACATTGTGGCGAGATTCCAACTGCTCAATCCTCAGTAAGAACTTTGTCTTCTGCCTCACACACTCCACTACATCTTCAGCCATTCATGGCGTGGTGAAGTCGGGACACGTACAGCCGCTAAGAACGGAGAGTCTAGGATGAGTAGTTTCAGAGATATAGCCGTTTGAAGTTTGACGGCTGTCATTGAAAATATAGATCTTAGTCATAGCTTTCATTTGCTTATAATGGAAGCATTATATATTTCAAACATTCGGTATTTTAAGGATATACAGAATCGTTTCACTTGCGGATAATCCCATTCTCGTGGGAAAGTCGGGATTAAAAAGCTTGCTGTCTGGACATAGCACACTTTTTTTATCCCGTATGTCTACATTCTAAATTTGGTGGCCGAACAAACATACACATACCCAATTTAACAATATTGATTTATTATCAACCAGTAAAACATTAATTATAAAAATGTTTATTGCTAACTGACAAACTGGATAACTGGTCGGTTAAGAAAAAAAAATACCAACCGACCTACTAGGTGGACAGCATGGTTGGTCGGTTGGTAATAGACGAATATAATCAACAATAGACCATATAATATAATACAATATAATATAATTTTATGCACTTAAGTTTTTTGATACAGTGACCGATGCTTATCTCTCCTGATTTAAACTCTAACCGTGGCTGCGAGCATGGTACATTCTGATAGTTTATTTAGTTAGTTATCTTTTTTCTTGATATAGGTCCGTCCATCACAACCCGGCGCCAAAAATCATTCACGTCTCTTTTGATCGAGACCAGACTCTGTACTATATTTGGTTTCCGCTTAAATTTTTTGGCTATTCCGTCATTCAATGCCTCTACAGGGTTATTAGTGCGATGATATTTTTTGTAGCAGTTGTATGTGTTTGGATAATTGGAATTGTCATTGAGCCACGTTTTGATAAAATAGTCGTTAAATTTTCTTGCATCTTCAGTGTTTAAGCATTCCGCCATGATATATAACCAAGCATCTGATTGTGCGTCAATCGGTAAAAGTGGCAATGTACAACATCTCTTCACGTGATTTTTCGCCAATGTCGACTTGCGCAGAAGCGCAACGTTTCTGCTTTTCGCCATAGACATCTCTTGAAATAAGTATAGCACCCCACAATTTTTACATTCGGAAATTTATGTTGCAATGCTTGTATAAGATGCTTTTCAAAATCACATGTGATGGTTTCTGCGTGCCACTCCGGTATCTGGCTTTTAATTAAATAAAATAATGTTTTGTAAGTTTCAACTGTTCTATAAGGCAGCAGAGCATAAATAGTGGGAATGATGTTCGTACCATATTTCGTACTCCCAATATCGACATGAATTCTGAATAGCTGATGAAACTTTCTAACGCATGTTTTGAACGTTCCATCACAGAAGAATCTCTTTGAATAGTATGCAACAATTTATCTCATGTTATGGTGGGCAAAAACAAGAATACGTTGATCTCCGATGCGATCCGCAAGCAAGATATCTTGAAATTGCTCAGGTACAATTGCATCAACTATATTATTGAATTATATGCGTTGAACGCCCAATTTTTTGTTCCTTTTCATCATATAACGAAATAATTAGTGATACTAATTTTGAGTTTCACCAACTCGACACGCGTGTGTCCAGTCTATTGTGTCTAGTTAGTGACTAACCCATTAAATAACGGCCTACCGTTTGAACGGTCCTCAGGTAACGCTACCGTTTCGCTTGTTAATGTGATTGCATTTGCTAGTGTATCAAAAAAAAAATTATTATAAATATTACTAGCTTCTGCTTGCGGCAGCGCACACGTTATATCCGGATACAAACGTAGCCTATATGTTTTTCTAGGTCCAGATCTGTGTAAAATTTCTGCACAATTCGTCCATAGGTTTCGTATGAAGGGTAATAACGTCCATACAAACGTTCAAACAGTGAATTTTGTATCATACATAATATCATCACAAAACTGCCAGGCTCAAGTGGGACCGGGGTGGCTACCTTTCGAGGCTACCTCAGTCGAATGCATCATAGAAGTCGACCAACATCAATACTCGGCCACAACATCGGCCGAGGAAACGGTGGCGGGATAAACTGGATTCCTTCTATAGAATTTGGTGGAAGACTGCGGAGGATGGAGATGGTTAGAGATTTGGGGAAGTTATTTCACAAATCGCAAATTTACAATGTCTTTAAATCTAAGCATAAAATAATGTTGATGTCGGATCAAGAAAGCTACTAGAAAACGCTTTAAATGCTTACCTACGTATTTATTTCCCCCTTGACTATCCAACACCTCACGGGTCAGTTGTAGGTTCAATGCCCACACTGGAGAATTATAGATGTTTATATTCTGAGTTATTGTGTTGTATTTGTATGATATGGATAAAAAAATTACCTATCTAAGTATTCTATCCAATCGTTACCCGTTAGCTTTGTATATCTTTACTTTAATCAAACCAAATTTATATATTTAGACTATAACGTTTTTAATGTGATATACTCTGTGCTGTATACCTATGTATGTTTTTGCCCACGTTTGCGTGGCAAAAGCCCACGTGACGCTGTTCTCCTGTCCGGTAGCGGCATTAAGCTGAGGCTGAACCTGCTTGGCCACGCATGCAGGGAAAGACTAATTTGCTTTCTTATAGGTTACTTAAGCTAGAATAAGGGCTTGCTCTACTACGTTTTTAAATGAACTCGAGACTCTGTTTGGACTCGGCTTTATTTTATAGAATTTATTTGTATTCTAGCTGTTCTTTAATTTTTATGTGTGTTTTTGTATTTATTAAGTCTGAATTTTCTTGTAATGCGTGTGCTAAGAAAATAAATTCTTATTCTAATTCTTATTTGCCCACCAGAATATAAATACCGGCAAATAAATATTTTTTCACTGTTCTAAGTCGTATAACCTATTACAGAGAGGCCACACTCAGAGATTATTTGTTTTTTTTCTATAGATTGTGCAGTGACATAGACACCACATTCAACGATGACGAAGTTGATACGGCCAGAGTAGGTAAGGTCTACCAATTATTTTACATATTTTTACTAAGTCCATCCCGTTTGGGAGGCGCGGTCCAATGCGTACACGCACATCGAGGTTTCCACCAGGTTCCACGCATATTTCAAGACAAAAAACCACGTTTCTTTTATTTTAATACTATCTATGAAATATAACAACATTTTTTTGTTCATTCGTTCAAGAAAAAGTGTCCATTGCTGGACGGCTCGGTCCTCCAAAGCTGGAGGGTTTTGCCATATTCAACAGGCTTACAGGCAGATTGGTGATCACAAAGGTAAAGAGTAAAGGTGTAGATAAGACAGAATGAAGCTGCTACCCTTCTTCTGGTGCGATCCCTACGGCTTTTACGACATCCATGGGCTGAGTCGGACGGGTCGATACTTAACGACACATCTGTTTATATTATAGGTACAAATATGTACCACAAAACTTGCAAAGTCAAACGGCCTTCTAGATATGAACAATATTTTGAATTATAGAGCCTACGTACACCAAAGTGACCGCCTTCCCGCTATACTGGCGTCAGTTCCGTGTGCTCTTCAGAAGACAGATCAAATACGTCACCTCCAACAAAACGTCATACATGATGCTGGTAAGGCTACAATTGCGTCAAAATATAATAGATAGATAGATAGATAACTCTTTATTGTTCTCCATTTACAAATAACATAACAAAATACAGATAGTGGAAACTTAATATAAGCGTCACTGGTAAAACAATGGGCGGCCTTTTAAGCCCTTCGGCTGAAAGCGATCTCTTCCAGGCAACCGCTGGATGCACACAAATGTTTTTCCTGGGTGGGAATCGAACCCACAGCCTACAGCGCAGAAGGCAGAGCTACTACCAACTGAGCTATGAGGCTTGTTAGCGCTTTATACGCAGTCAAACCCCTTGCATGACATCCTAAAAGTAATTCTTGGATTTTGTGTTTTGGAATGTGCAGCCGATACTCTTTCAAATGATATAACGCCAAAAAATGTCTTGTCTCAATTAACACCCCTATTTCTCAACAACTACCAGAGTGTCAAAAAAATCCTCATACCTATTGATGAGTATGAATATAATCTTTTCATATTCAAAATGTTTAATCGATTGGATCAGCTATTCAATAGATATAGGCGAAAAATTGTATTTATTTTTAACCCAATATCTCAAACTACCCTACTTATCAAAAATCCCCCGCGACGATCAAATTCTATTTACGTTATATCTTTACAGTCAAAATTTCATAAAAATCGGAAAACCCTTTCGAGAGTTATGCCGTCACAAACATTGCCACATACCTACATACATACATACAGTGCCGGATTTCCTGACTTAACTCAGAGATCTCGTTCGCTTCGCTCACTGGATCAAGTATTGATAATTATTGATATTGAATCATGATTACGGACGACATTCGATTGGGCATGGACAATGGGCATATAACGATTCTCACTCAGTTTGATTTCAGTAATGCATTTAATACTGTCAACTTCGACATTCTTCTTGCATTGCTCCGATCTCTTAATATGTCTACAGCGGCGGTCGATTGGTTTTTCAGCTAACTTACATGGTCGTCGACAGCGTGTTTGCCTTGATGAAACTTTTTCTTCATAGTGTGATACGTCTGTAGGCGTGCCTCAAGGCGGTGTTTTAAGAGGAGAGGAGTCCTCTTTGCTATTTTTATTAATTCAATTTCTTATAATTTATCATCATCAAATCACCTTTATGCAGATAACCTTCAGATTTATGCTCAGGCTCCACTCAATAATATGTCAGTTGCTGTTGAGGCTATCAACACTGATTTTAGTCGCATCACTGAATGGAGTAGCTTCTATGGATTGAAAATCAATCCTAACAAAATGCAAACCATTTTAATTGGCAGCTCAAGAAGACTGCGATATTGATTGGCAAGCCCCAGGTTGAGTTTGATGGGGTAGTGATCCCTTACAGTGAGACTGTGAAGAATTTGGGAGTCACGTTTGATCGCACCCTTTCTTGGTAGGCTCATATGGATGCTACCAGCCTTAAGCTGTTTGCATCTACCGGCGCGTTAAGAAGACTCCGAAACTTTCTCCCTACTGCTACTAAGATCGCACTTGCACAGTCTCTCTTGCTCCCCGTGCTTGACTACGCCGATGCTTGTTATCTGGACCTCACTGCGGATCAGCTCAACAAGCTCGAGCGTCTCCAATATTTTTGTATTAGGTTTATTTTCGGCCTTCGTTAATATGATCATGTATCACCTTTCCGCGCCAGACTTAAATGCCTTCCTATTCGGTAGCGCCAGAATTTGCATATTCTTTTTCTTCTTTATTCAATACTTTTCAATCCCTTTTCACCTTCCTATCTTAAGACAGATTTGCGTTTCTGTATTCTTCCCACAACTTTTCTCTTAGGTCATCAGACACCCTGTTGTTAAAAACCCCAACACAAAGAATTTCTTTTTCAAAGTCAAAGTCAAAGTCAAATATTTTATTCAGTAAGATTTTTTAGGATCACTTTGAAACGTCAAATCTACCGCCTGTTCGGAATCGCGACCAGCACACAAGGAGAAAGGCAAGAACCTCGGGCTAGTTTTTTTTTTTCATGATCCATTACAATAGCTTAAAATTATCTAATACTAATTACAATTTATTCACTGGAGCAAATTCATTTTTTTAATGCCAGGCTTTCTTATCTTCTAGGTAATCTGAAATTTTATAATAAGCTTTCCTGGATAGCTTTTGTTTTACAAAATTTTTGAATTTATTATTTGACAAGCTTAGCACATCCCTTGGCAATTTATTATAAAAGCGTACAGTTTTATTTTATTTGCCCTATGAACGATTTATTAACCTTATGGAGCCTAGTTGTGGGAACAGCGAGTTTATTCTTATTTCTAGTATTATAATTATGTTTATCACAGTTTTTGTCAAATAAGCTTATGATTTTACGCGCGTACATAATATTTTCATAAATATATTGGCAGGGCATAGTCAATATATTTATTTCTTTAAACTTGTCTCTTAATGAATCTCTGGGACCCATTTTGTAAACAGCGCGAACAGCCCTCTTCTGTAAAACGAATATGGTGTCTATATCTGCAGCACTTCCCCACAGTATTATGCCATATGACATAATACTGTGAAAGTAACTGAAGTAAACTAGTCTTGCTGTAGCAACGTCTGTGAGAAGACGTATCTTCTTTACAGCATATGCTGCAGAACTAAGTCTCTTCGCCAGTTTATCTATGTGTGGGCCCCATTGAAGTTTATTATCTAAAGTTAATCCCAAAAATACAGTGGTTTTGACTAATTCTATGTTTTCCTCTTTAACTTTTACATTAGCTTTAACTTCAGTTGCATTTGGTAAAATAAATCGAATACATTTGGTCTTTTTCTGATTGAGTACTAAGTTATTTACATTAAACCAGTTAACAATTTTTGAGATTGCATTGTTTACGTTGTCAAAGTTAGTCATTTGTCGCTTCAATCTAAATAGAAGTGACGTATCATCTGCAAACAGAACAATCTCATGGTCATCTTTAATTATTTGGGCAGGTCATTAATATATACTAAAAACAAGAAAGGCCCTAATATAGAACCCTGCGGCACACCCATGGTAACCAAAGATCCTGAAGAACGCTGGCCGTTCACGTCGACATGCTGTATGCGATCACTTAGTTAAGACGTGAGTATGTCTAGTGCAACACCCTTGATACCATAGTGGTCTAATTTCATAATCAGTGTTTCATGGTGCACGCAGTCAAAAGCCTTAGATAAATCACAAAAGACTCCCAACGCATCATGTGATTTCTCCCAGGCCTCGAAAATATGCGATACTAAACTAATACCGGCATCAGCAGTTGAGCGACCTCTTGTAAATCCAAATTGTTTGTCATGAAATAGGGCGTTAGCATAAAAATGACTATGTAACTGTGTAAGAATAATCTTCTCAAAGATTTTACTAAATGTCGGTAGTACTGATATCGGCCTAAAGTTTGTTGGATCAGAACTGTTACCAGATTTAAAAAGAGGAGTTATTTTACTATATTTCATTAAATTAGGGAATACGCCGCAGTCGATGCATTCGTTGAAAATAAAAGCTAATTCAGGCGCTATAACGCCTATTATAGGTTTAACAATGCTTACAGAGATGCCCCAGAGGTCAGAGGTCTTCTTTTCATTTATAAGTTTAAATGCTTTAATAATATCGTTATTATTAACATATTTGAAATAAAATGGTTTATTACATGATGGTACATTGTTTTTCAGTATTGACTCTGCCATAATATTTGAAGAGTTCAATGATTTTGTGGTAGAAACAGGTATATCAGTAAAAAACGTTTCAAAAGCTGTTGCAACATCAATATTTTGGGATATGTTAAGATTTCCTATTTTTAAATTAAATTCGTTAGTGTTGCTGCTTTTCCCTTTTCCAGTCTCACTATTAATAATTTTCCAAGTAGCTTTAATTTTATCTTTACTATTTACAATCTGTTTTCTCAAGTATTGGGATTTAGCGGCCACACAAACTTCCTTAAAGATTTTAGAATATTTTTTTACTTTATCATTAAACTCTTCACTAAAGTTGTACTGTTTTTCACCATAAAGTTCATACAATTTTCTTCTACTTTTATGTATTCCCGCTGTTGCCCACTCACTAAATGTTGCATTATCAGAGACTGTGATTGTTTTGGATGTATATATTGAGTTAAATATGTTGCTAAATTTAGTAAAAAATGTATTATATAAACAATCAGGATAGTTGCCATTATATGAAACAGGTAATTTAGACATTAGTGCTGATTTTAATTTTTCCACTCTATCAGCTGTCAGTGGTACAAAATTAATTTTCCTTTTTATATTAGTTTTACATTGTGTTTCGATTTTAATAATTTCTCCTTTTATAGTGGTTTGTTTACAGCTGAAGCTTTTAGGCTGTAGAACGCATTACCTGATAATATTAAAAAGACTACATCGCAACACACTTTTAAATTGAAAGTTTATCAGTATTATCTATCAGTTTATTCTTAAATTATCATTTTTATCCTTCATTATTATTATCATGTTTTTTTTTTTTACTTTTTAATATCATTTATTCAATAAAAAGTACAATAAAACTAACTATGTACAAAGGAATCAGTCAGATTACCTAAGGACCGTTACACGTACAAACGGCCTATAGGTAACTCAACTGTTCCAGACTAGTACCAGACGGAAGCGTGCCCAAGACACTGGCTATTGATTATTATTATTATTATTATTATTACTCATGATTATTATTGATGTAATTTTATGTATGATTGGTTCGCACAGTTAAAGTTTTGTTTTTACTAGAAAAAAGCTGTTGCCTTTTTTGTTGAAGCCTCTTGGTTGACTTTACAACATCCGTAGGCTCCAGCCCACGGATGTCATAAAGTCAATTAGATTATTAAGGGTAGATTTTTGAGTCACGACTTCTAAGGTAACGGTTTTGAGAGCACTTATCAAAAAGACATTAACCTATTTTTCATTTAAGCAAGGTGTGCCTTATTCACTTACTGTTTCCTACCCACCTACTATGGCGTACAGTCGGTGGTTTGGTGCTTTGATCTCATTCTGGCTTTCCATACAATAAGAGATTTGCCTCGGATATTCAGGTGAATAAAGAGAGAAAAAATAGTGCTTTAGAAAGGTCAGTAAGGTGTAATAGAAGCACACTTTGCTCGTTTGTTTATTACGATCTATTTAAAAAATAAAATCCGTGGTAAAATACCTAACTCAAACTCTTTATGAATCCAAAAACACTAGTAGTTCGGCCCGAACTGAAATCTCGTCATCTGAGGTTTATAAGAATAACAAATTAACTTTTAAAAGAAATTGGTGTCTGTTAACTACTTTGATATTTAAATGGAACTAAATGTGTGCACATTACTTTTCCACAGCAAGTTTTTATTCCAGTGCTCATGATAGTAATGTTTACTCTGGCCACTAACAATACCCAGACCAGTGTGAAGTCCCATTCTGAATCGCTAACAATGAACTTGGATATTTACGCGCCTCTACAGGAACGGAAGGTGAGATACTCTTACTACCATTACTGAATAAATCCACACAGCTACTGTACTGAGTTGTGACATACCAACTGTGGTAGTAGCTTTGCCTTCTGCGCTGTAGGTTGTGGGTTCATTTCTCACCTGGGTCTAAGTGAAAAGTAGGTACCTAGAGTGTTCAACTCGGGATTAATCTGATTAATATGTGATTCGACTAGTAAACATGTGTAAAATGTCTCGTTTTAGTCCCATGTTGAACATTTTTTTTTTATTGTACGACGGGGTTGCGCTTGGCCTTCATCTCACCTGGTAACAAGTTGAGATAAGGCCGAAGGTGGAGGCGCACTTCACCCGGAATCCTCAACAAACTGAGGAACTGGATATCTTATCTCTAAATAATGGAACACATTTTTTTTTTAAGAATGGTTTTTATGGCGATAGAGTTAGGTAAGATAGTGGTAGCTAGCCAGGCGGACTTAAAAAAAATCCTACCACTAACGAAACCAAGCACAATATTGCTCCCCTGGGGATCGAACCCGGAACTTCTGGATCTGAAATCGGTGGGTTGAGCCACTAGACCACAGACGCGGTTCTATTGTAGATATGAGATAGCAGATCTTATCTAGGTGCTAGGTAGGAGTATATGTATGGTTTCCTTTTTAAAAGAAAAAGAGGCTTGTTTAAATCGTTTTTTGTTCGATAGGTGCTGTTTAATATTGATGAAAAATATGGCAATAAAGCTTGGATGCGCAATGAGAACCCTGAGCTGGAGTTTGATAGTGATACCAATATTAGAGGCAGTAAGTAGACTAGGCTAAAAACTAAGCGATTAATTTCAGTAGATCCATTGTTCAGATCCAACATGGATCTAGTGAGATTTTTTTTTCTCAGCAGATATAATTTTTAATATTTGGATCTACTGAGGAGTATATTCATCGATAGATCTGTTTACAGATCCAGATTTTAAAGCATGGGTCTACTGGGGAATTTCTTTCTTCTAACCATTTTTGACACAAAATGCTTGGATTATAAATATATAAATAACAAATACAGATACAACAACAATAGCTACTGTTTTTTTTTTTATTGTACAATGGGGAGGTGAAATAATTTATATAATTTGAAATATTAATTAAATTTAGGCTCCGTAGGCCAATACACGTTCTTGGAGACCCGGATGACCCACTCACCACCGCAAACCCGGAGGTGACGGCATCCATTCATTAACTATCTCGTCACACAGAGAAAACACTATACAGATACGCCTCAAAGCGTTACCCTCGGTATCGCCTTCGGCCATTACTATCCTCCCCCATCAAATGGCAACAGCCCAAGCCGAGGTCCGTACCTAAGTGGTGCCCTTGCGCTTGTTGCCTCAAACAATCAATTATTGGGCTCGCGCTTTCAGCGCCAGCCAGGTCCGCGCAAAGCTGCCGCCCAGGTTTAGAACCAGGCCAGCGTATTGTCCTTTCATAATAAAAAAAAAAAAAAAATTTGGCTTGGCCTTCATCTCACCTGATTTTCAAATTACGATAAGGCCGATGGTAGAAACGCACTTCACCCGGAATCCTCGACAAACTGAGGCACTGGCTATTTTACATCTAAATGCCGGAACAAAACAATTTAAGAATTATTGTTGTGGCGACAAAATTAGGTAAGATGGTGATAGCTAACCAGGCGGACTTAAATAAAGTCCTACCACCAACCAAACCAAGCACAATATGGTCTAGTAGTTCGATCCCTTGGCGAGTACCCAGGGATCGAACCCGGGACCTCTGGATCTGACACCAGTAGACGAACCACTAGACCACAGAGGTGGTTAAAACATATTATTAATAAATGTTCCACGTATTTTTAACAGTTTAAACTAGAATTTGGCTAATACATTTCAATGGTAGATTTATAAGCAGACTTGATTAGGCAGATGGCGTCTAACGATCCCTACAATAAATGCAATATTAAATAAAATGTAATGTTAAATGACTAAATATAATGTTTTAGCTGTTCTTCAAGCTGCCATTAAGAACAGAATGAAGTACAAAAAATATTTAGTCGGCATCGAATTGAACAATACTGCTGCGAAGGTGAGTCGTGCATATTTTATTACTTCCTCCATGCTGCATCCACCCCTGTCAACTTTTCGGTTATGAGAACCGAAATTGATAATATCCGTCATACTGTGGGAATTTCCTATACCCTTATTCACCCCTCAATAACATTTTTTTCATATGTTTTAATATTCATGAAAATTACAGGAAACTTACAGCTAAGTACACAAAACATGATTAACTAAAATAAAATTTAAATAAATTAACGTAAACTTACTATAGGTACGAACTAATAAGTAAAAGTATCAAATAGATTATTTATAAAATTAATATCTGATAGATAACCCAGTCTCAATTACATAAGTATTAAATACTCAGTCTCCATCTGAACTCTGGTTTAGACTGTTATTGTCAGTCCGTCTGTCTGCTATATGAATATCAAATCACGATGATCGTATGTATTTTTATGATATACACTTTTTTGCGCAGCTAGAGATCTGCCCTTAGCCTAGCGCTTTGCCAAAATAATCCGTATGCTTAAAATTTACTGTAAAATTGTGTCAAATTTGATGTTGTATTTATAATCAGTACCTACCTACTTAATCAAATATAATATCCATATCAAAAAGAGAAAAGAAAACGGCTCAAACCATTTTGGATTTCGTATTCTATGTGATTACGAATACATAATAACAGCCCCTTAGTTGAAAACGATAACTGATAAATAAAGCATTGGCTAAAAAACATTGGTTGCCTTTTCATTTTACTCGCGGAAGGAAGAATAATTTTTCATTTGGACATTATATCTCGCTTTGGTTTATGTCACCACTTCGGATATTGACTGTCCATGCTTTAATTTCCAGGCACTATACACGACAGTGTACCGTCACGGGCCTCCGGTCGCTGTAAACCTACTCTCTAACATGATCGCGTCTCAGTACATCACTCCAAGCGATGGTCACATCATCACCACTCACAACTATCCCTTAAACATCGAAGGCAGCACACACAAATACTCACGAATGGAGGCTGGAGCTAAGTTTCAGGGGAACTGCTTTGTGTGGGCTATCTTCATTGGTATAAGTGAGTATGATCTCGGGAAATATGTCATTGTATGACACTAGAAAATTTTGCTCAGCGATGGTCATGCTATGCCATCACCACCACAACCGAGAGACATGTGAATGTAGATGATAAATACGCCCGTTTCCCACTAAGACTGGTACTTCACAAACAACGGACCGCTCCATTTCGTGTAAAGTACAACTGAGACATTCAACCATCCCATAGAATTGATGACGGAAGGTACAATGACAAACAATTTTTTTAAATAAGTACTCTGAATTCCTTATGTATGCAGACGATACCAAGATCTATGCATAGGTACATAAAGTCTGAAGAAGATGCACAAAACCAGCAAGCTGACCTAAGTCGTGCATGAGACTATTACCGCGAAACCCGAATAGGAGTACACTAAATGTTATCAAATAACTGTCACACGAAAGAATAAAATATCGACTTTATTTATAATATTGGCGGCGTACCTTTAGTTCGTAATAAAGACACTAAGGATCTGGGAGACATTTTTTCATTTTGTTTCTGCTTCTCTACGGAGCACGCCACATCACGCCGCACGAGCTGCAACGAGCGCACACTGCAGGAGGGGCAATACCTATCAAAGGGTAGACCTGGCTGAGGGGGGTCGGCATGTGCGGACCGGTTCCAAACAGGGCATGTATATTCGCCGGCGGAGAAACACAGCACTAAGCCTGTGGTGCAAAGAACTTCCGGACTAGCTCCCCACGACGTAGTTGTTAGGCGACGCAGTAGGGTTGTTTCTGACTCCAACTTTCAGTTTGGTTTTATGGCAATGCGCTTTGTAACTCAGTGACCTATCAAGTGTAATTCCGAGGTATTTTGGAAAAGGTTCATGTTGGATAGCGACACCTTCCCATGTTATCTTTAGAGCCCGACTGGCCTGTTGGTTACGCAGATGGAAGACAGATGATTGGGTCTTCGAAGGATTTGGTCTGTTATCTTCATAGTATGACCCGAGTTTTAAAGGGTTGTTTTCGGCTTCCTGAAAGGATTTGGTTTGGGTCGTCAGCGCCAGGTCATCGGCATACAGAAACCTTGACGTAAGGGGTGTGCTTGGTTGGTCGTTCGTGTATATATTGAAGAGTGTTGGTGCGAGAACGCTCCCTTGAGGAAGGCCGTTTTTTATGCAGCGCCATCGGCTTTTGTCGTTTAGTAGGAGTACTTGAAAACGACGGTTGCGAAGGAGTTTACCAAGAATTTGAACAAACCTAGGATCATCAGTCAGGACAGAAACTTTGCGAAGGAGTCTTTTTATGTTAACAGTATCGTATGCGGCTGTCAGGTCAACAAAGACCATACCAGTGATACTGTTAGTCTCGAATCCATCTTCGATGTGTTGCGTTAGATTAAGTGCCTGTCCACAGCAACTTTTTCCGGGCCTGTAACCTGCCTGTTCCGGTATGAGTTTTGGTTCTACAAGCTGGGTGAGGCAGTTAAGCAGAAGCCTATCGAAGAGTTTATACAGGTGGCATAAGAGCGAAATGGGCCGAAAACTCTTAGTCTCTTGGTCATCGGGAGACTTTCCAGGCTTTAAAAGGGCTACTACTTTAGCTCGCCTCCAAAGCCTTGGGATTTTGTTAGCTTCGAGACAGTTATTAAAGCATGCCAGGATCCAGGAGGCTGCTACAGGACCCAAGTGCTTTATTTGTTCAGCGAGCAAATCATCCACGCCCGCAGCCTTACCATTTTTAAGATTTCTAATAGCAGGTATTCATTCAGTGAGTGTGAAAGGCTTGCTAATTTGATTGGAGTTTAGGGTGCTGCTGGAAGTTTTGATTTTTCGTTTCGAGGCATACGCTTAGGTGGTTTACTGTTGAGCAGGATTTGATGAGCTACTTGGTTTACTGTGACTTTGCCTTGGTTAGTAACGGGCGGAGGTTCCCCGGTTAGCCGCTTGATAGTCAACCATGCTTTCTTGCTGTTGCGAGTCATGTCAATACTGTGTGCTAAGTGTGGGTTATAATTGAAGATCACTCGATGAGCGTTTGCTCACCGCGAGTAGTGAAACTACTAAGTTAAGCCAACCAAATTTAGAATGACATTTACTTTTAATTTAATTTTAATTTAAAATAGGCTGACAGCGTTTCTATCGAGCGTAACTTGATAATAAGTTACTTTCTAAGGCGTAAGATGTCACTAAATGTTCCAATTAATTCAGAATTATAATATGATATTTCTGAACCATACTGCCCTTCTCGTTCAAATCAATACAGTAAGACGGCGCTGTTTCTGCGTTTTTTTTGCGACGGCGTTATTGCCCCCGTTTGATTGTTATAGCCTTTCTTCCAACGGCTGCTGTTGAATGACGGTGGCAATTTTGGATAGTGAATTAAAGCAAGGTCTAAGGATTCTGCCCATCATTCTATTCCATCAGGCGTTGTGTTTGAGTACCCCCACAAGATATTGTGGCTGTTAAAATCTCCGACTGTAATCCTAGAAGTCCGGTCATCAAAATTGTTTGTTTTGAAGAACTGGAAAGGTTGCCTTGGAGGTTTGAAGACTGATGTTATTGTACAGATCCCAATATCAACTGTGATGAATTCTATGGAATTGTAACATTCACTGAAATTACGTTAACGTTGGGCTTGGTGAGAATTGCCGTATTTTTCATATGGTATCTCAGCCGTAAGTGTCCATCCGGGTATTTGAGGCCTAAGTGTGTTTGAGCCGTCGGTGGGTTTCCTGGATACATAATATATCGCAGTGTGTGCATTGAGCAAGATCTGCGAGAAGGGTTCATTTGTTCACAACCAACAAACCTTATTATGTTGATTGAGATCACCTTAAGAGCAGGTTTTGAGAGCGGTCGCTCTGGAGGATATTGATTGTTATTTTGTAGAACCATTGTGTTGTAGAGATTAGTCAGCCTAGGCCACTGCGTTACCTAGCTGCTTCCAGAGTGCGCCGCGGGGAGGCTCTCTTCATGCATCCCAAATTATTATTATTTATATATATATATATAAGAAAACACACTCACCCTTCACTTTCATCTAAACACATGAATAGTTTTCCCTTGTTTATTCTGTTAAATCAAATAAATTTTTGTTTAGTATTTCATGCTTTTTGTACGATATATACCATTTATTCTTGAAAAATGTGAGTCTGTTATTGGCATTAGGTTTAGCCTAATATTTATATAAGTTTAAAGTAAATAAATAAAAACCTTTGGTGCTTACCTATTAATTAAAAAATAAAATAAATAAATAAATAATAAATATTACAGGACATAAATTTTTACACAACGCCATCTAGCCCAAAACTAAGCATAGCTTGTAATATGGGAAGTAGATTACGGATAGAATACTTAAATACTTTTTTTTTTTGTAAATACATACTTATCATACATTACAATTATTAAAAGTAAGTAATTATTTTTAGATAAATCCTTCTTGGATTTCAGTAATGCTGACATCGAATATAAACTTCGCCTCGTTGGTGTGTCGCGAGCGAGAGTCCGGCTCGCGGCACATCCACATCATGGCCGGATGTCCGGTCGCACTGCACTGGCTGACCACGCTGACGTTCCACTTGCTCGTCGCACTACCGCTAGTGGTGGTCACTGTTGTGGTGGGCGCTGTGTTAGACACCGACAAGACACTCACACAGAGTGATATGATACGTGAGTATATGGCATCACTACACTTGTGCGCCGAGCGAGAGAGCCCACGACAGCAACCGAGACAAACCATCTAATGTCAGTCTGACGTTGACATGTAACCGCCTCAGTGGTCTAGTGGATCAGCCCACCGATTTCAGATCCAGAGGTCCCGGGTTCGATCCCCATGGGGAGTACAATATATTGTGCTTGGTTTGGTTAGTGGTAGGACTTTGTTTAAGTTCGCCTGGCTAGCTACCTAGCTAGCTACCACCATCATACCTAGTTCTGTCGCCATAACAACAATTCTAAAATTGTTGTGTTCCGGCATTTAGAGGTAATTTCTACTTCATTAGCAATTGATAATATATTGTAACAAGCTGTTGGTAGTGAGTAGATAGCCAGTTCCTCAGTTTGTTGAGGATTCCGGGTGAAGTGCGACCTTCGGCCTTATCTTAACTTGTACCCAGGTAAGAGAAGCCAAGCGCTTCCCCGTCGTACAATTAAAAAAAAAGACATGCCTACAATCGAGGTTCCATCTAAAAATTCAAACATTTTTTTATTGAACGACCGAGAAGCGCTTGGTTTTCATTTTAATTAGTGTCAAGTTACAATAAAGCCGACGGTTTTTAGAATTGTACTGTAGCAATTGTATTGTATCAGTAATGTATATTCAAAATCTATAGCAGTAATTTCTCTATAGTAACCCTGATGCTGGTCCTGATTCTGGGAAGACTGGCGTCCTTCGCGCAAATGTACGTGATCTCTTTCTACTTCGCGGAGCGCGCTACGGGGGTCACGCTTACCGTTCTTATGCTATTGTTCGGTAAGAAAATGCTGCCTAACTCGCGCACTATATATGCTATCATATGTTACAAATTATAATAGCAGATACCTACTTTGGTTATTGGTTATAGATCTAAAAACAAATATACATCGATGTAGGCAATTTTACCAGAACATATTACCTATGGTAAGGTTTTATCACGCACAGAATGTGCTTCACCTCTTCAAAGTAACGCAATTTTATGTCAATATAAATTGGCTAATAGCTACCTTACCATAGGTTATATGTTCTGTGCGAAAGCTTTTTTTATCGAGTGAGCGAAGCGAACTCGATAAAATGCAGTTGAGAAATGTATAAATATATATATATACGTATGTATCAATGTTTGTGATGGCGGCGGCATAACTCTCGAATGGATTATCCAATTTAGATAAAATTTAAACTATAAAGAGATAATTTAAACATAAATAGAAATTGATTGTCGCGGGGGATTTTTGATGACTTATACTTTTTGATACCTATTGGGGTGGAGAGAAATACAATATTCCGCTCATATCTTACGAATGGATCAGATCGCCTCGAAATTTTACCTACACCTAAGTATACCATCCCTTAATCGGTATTAGGTTTTTTTAAACTGGGGAAGTTTTTTTAAAATAAGGGTATTAAGTAAGACATTCTAGATATATGTCTTGTTGGTAATATAAATATATTTTTTGTGTTTTTTTTTAGTGGTACCTATTGAAACGACATTTATAAAAAGTTTTTGAACTATTTAAAGGGGTTGGTTTTTGTAACACGGGGTGCGTTAAAAGCGTTATTTTAATGCTCTTAGTGACTCTTGTAGGATATAATGTTACAGGAAGTTTCATAATTAACTATTTGCTGATTTATTAACTGAAACCACCTAATATTGACGTTAAGGGTTGCAAATGGGGTAAATAAGATTGAGCCTTGGAAAATGCCATAACGACAGTGTTTAGATGGTATATTATCAAATTGTTACATTTTTGTCCTTAATAGGGATGGCTGTCAAGATAAAGGGTTGCAAAGGATGATCATCAGGTCTTGCAAGATAGTGACGTGAGAGTTTAATATTTTTTTATTTTAATAATTTAAAAAACCCTTAAGCTTCGTATTAAAACAGGTCTATTTATTTTGTTTTTTTTTCACTCGATAGTGTCCAAGGGTCTCGATAAGATCCAAGAATTACTTTTAACTGACCTTATCGGTTTGAATTCCATCTCACATCAACAGCACGGTGTCCAGTACAAATCGGAAAAGTATTTGGATCGCAAAGTGGAAAAGTATTTGGATGTAAAAACGGAAGCTGACAGCTGACTCTAAGTAACGTAGTTTGCCCCGAACTGAGATCTCGTGATGTCTGGTTTGAATTAGGGTATACCTAATTATCTTAACGTTACCAGGTGAGATGAAGGCCAAGCGCCTTCCCGTCGTACAATAAAAAAAAATACCTTTAAAATCTGTGGTCTTGTGGTTCGATCTCCAGGCTGGTACAATATTGTGCTTGGTTTGGTTGGTGGTAGAGCTTAGCCCACCTGGCTAGCTGGCTACCATCTTTCCTTAGTCTGTTTTTTTTAATTTAGAGGTGAGATAGCCAGTTCCTCAGACTGTTGAGGATTTCGGGTGTAAAGCGCTTCCACCATCGGGCTTAGCTTAACTTGTAACCAGGGGCCCTACCGCCGACGGCGAAGCCGATCTCCATTGGCTTAAAATTAGCTTCATGAGAACTAGAAACGATTTTTACCGTCAAATGTACTGAACGGATAGGTTTCATAACATGTGTACACTTTTAAGATGGGAAACGCCATTTTGGATATGACACTTACCCGGTAGTAAAAATCGTTTCTAGTTCTCATGAAGCTAATTTTAAGCCAATGGAGATCGGCTTCGCCGTCGGCGGTAGGGCCCCAGGTGATATTAAGGCCATGCGCATTTTCCTCGAAAAAAAAAAGTGGCGCTCCGGGAGGGCCGACAGAAGGTTCTTCGAACGGTCCTTACCCGTACCTCTTAGGATCGTAAAAATAACGCGACAATGTGTTTAAAGTCAAAAGTTGTGTCGTTAAGGTGTACGGTGTCGCGAGTTCAATGGTTTTTTCACATCTCAAAATATGCCTGAAGGTCCTTACCCATACCTCTTAGGTAAAGATAAAATGACAATGTGTCTGAAGTCAAATGTGTCAAAAGTGCTGTCGCGAGTTGAATGGTTTTTGCCATGTTTTTGCCCGTCTCATCTCACGCCCAACGCACCTAAAGAAGTTTTCACTTAACAAAAATAACGTTATCAACAAACTATAAATAAATAAATATTACAGGACAGTAATTTCACACAACGCCATCTAGCCCCAAACTAAGCATAGCTTAATTATTTGGGGAATAGATTAAAGATAGAAATACTTGAATACTTTTTTTTTGTACATGCATACTTATCATATCTCAACAGCCAAACATAGAACAAACATCTATATTCATCACACACATGTTTGTCCTGCGTGGGAATCGAACCCACAACCTACAGCGCAGAATAATATAAGGTGTGCTTTCATTACACCCTAAAGCCAGAATGAGAACAAAGCACCACCGCCTGTACGTCATAAGTAGGTGGGTAGAAAACAATAAGTGAATAAGTCACCCCTTATTAACATGAAAGGGTTGATGTCGTTTTGAATAGTGCTCTCAAAAATGTGGACAAAACTTTGGTAAGATATGGGCAAAACTTGAATTTTTTTTCACCCCAATATCTCAAAAATTGCGCCACTTATTAAAGATCCCCCGCGGCAATCAATTTCTATTTCCGTTATCTCTTTACATTTTAAATTTCATCAAAATCGAATAAACCGTTCGAGAGAAATGCCGGCACAAAAATTTACACATATATTTTCACGGAGATCTCTTTCGCTTCGCTCACACGATCAAATGCAAACCTGCACATATCAAAAAAGTCTGTGCAATAAATTAGATTATATTTGATTCGAGTAACCTCGGGGGTCAATTAAACTCTGGGTGAGTTTGATTAAACCCTTGAGTACATAGGTACTCTAGGGTTTAATCAAACTCACTTTTTTTTTCTTTCGTTTCTCTATCGGATATAGATCCGATAGAGCACTAAGGTGGTCGACAAAGCTCAAAGCCTCATGAGCCATGCTACAACATCTTCTGTTTCTTAGGTCTCCAAACTCCAGTTATAAAGCTCGTCGCCCTGCCGCTCAACATGGAAAACATCTGGATGAAAATAGTTCTTTATGTATTGAGTTGGGTGATGCCGCAGCACGCTATGGTAGTAGCGATGTGCAAGTGTGTGTACGTTGCAAGTCAGAACGCGATCAGCAGGAGTTATGGTAAGTCGACGTCGATAGCACCTTTGACGTGATCTCTCCATCCCCTTTTCCCACCGGACATAGCAGACGTATCGCAATATACCCATACCTTGTAAATATCCCACAGAGCGCATCGGTACAGTCGTGAAGTCTTCAAGTCCAGAGTGTATAAGTTTCTTATGTCATCATCATCTTCCTGATCTTCCTGGTAACAAAGGAGTCGGCACAAAATATTCTTCTCTTCATTCACTTCTATCAGCCGTCAGCTCACCATCCACTCCATCCAATACTCAATCCATCCATCTCTTTTTCAGCCTTCTTCTACTCCTATAGCCGTCTTGGTCTTCATTCAACATTTTCCTTGCAACATGATTTTCGGCCATACCCACTAAGTTCAACTCAGATTTCAACTTGTTGAACTTTAGCATTCTACTCTGTTATCTTTTTAGTTACTGACGCTACTTTCAAGCTTCATCTTACATATTATTTTTTTATAATATCCATTCTTATCACACCACACATCCATTTCAACATTCGCATCTTGGTCGTATATAAATATAATACAGTCCGAGTTCACTAAAAACTTGGAAATAATTCTATGGGTAATTTCGTTATTATACACATATTCAGACGGTGTTCATGGTTATTCAAGGAGATTACCTTACGACAAAGATTATCAACTTCAAAATAACAAAAATACGCATATAAATATTCAATCCACGATGGTTTTGAATTGAAGCTAAATTTTCTCAAAAACGTCTCACTCCTGATGATGAAAGATTTGTTATTTTGATAAATAAAAAAAAAAGCTATGCTCGCTGGCCTAAACAAGAGCCAGCCCTAGCTAGGGTCATTAATTTTATTATAACATTTTTATGTTTCACAGGTAGTCAAAACGTTCTGAATTACTTCGCTTTCAATGGGTGGAGCCTGGGTGAAGAAATATTGATGCTCTCAGGACAGATTGTGGTATATATGGTGAGTCAATGACACATTAGTTTCACTACTTATACTCATACTTTTGTACTTATATCGTTATTGCATTTAGTTATTACACTAATACTCTCTTCAGAAGGAGGACCATGTCGGTCGTGGCGAAAAAGGGAACTAAAAAAATAGCTATAAGCTTGTATGAAAAGAGCACAGGAGCGCCCCCAAATCTCAAAAACCTCAAAGCCTCTTGGAGGCAGATTTCTTTTTCGGACAGATTCGTTTTCTTAGATAACCATCAATCATGCACGCTGATGACAGAGATATTTCGTGGCTTCACCCTGTGCCCGCTGGAGATGTGTAAAATACTTTACTGCTCTTATGTCCGTAGCATCTTGAATACTGTTCGCAAGTTTGAAATCCCCAATATAATATTTACATAAATAGAAGTGAATCTGTACAGCATAGATTTATGAGATTCCTGCAGTACAAGTGTAATCATTCTGACCCTAATTATGAAGCAAGGTGCAGGAGGCACCATATACTGCCACTTGCTGAAAAGAGAAATATTGCTGATATCTCACTTGTCGTAAAGATAGTACAATCATTAATAGACTCACCACAACTCCTTTCCACAATGCATATTCATGTACCAATTAGAGCCCTCAGAGTACCTTTTCTTTCTCTTTACGTACCTCACTGTGTTACAAATTACATACAAAATTCGTTCTTTATAAAATGCTAACTTGTATAATAAATTGGTTGACTTTCCCGAGTTGGATCTCTTCACATTGAAGCCCTCTGCTTTCAAACGCGTTCTCACCAACCACTGGTTTAACTTGGTTCACTAACTGTTTTTTCTTTTAAAATTGTTTTATATAAAGTAAGTAAATTAACAAAAATTAATTAACAAGCTTTTTCAAGTTTCTATATGTGAAAACATATTATTGGTCATCAGTTTATTTTATTGTAATTTTATAAGTAACTTTGTACTGTTTGTTTTCCGATTAAATAAATAAATATGAACTGAGGAGTTACAGGTGCAGTTTCTTTTGAAACATTATTTTTTTATTTATCAACATTACAACTATTTTTACAGCCTTAACCTAATACAATAGCGTAGTCATCGTAGTATCAAAACTTAACAAAAATAAGTTTTTTTGTAAATCTTTATGTTTAATTGAAGCTTCGATTAAACATAAAACATCTATCATCATGGCCATGTCCAGGGCTTTCACGTTGACAAGAACTTTTTAGGCTATAAGAAATGTTTGCAAGTATCTGCTTATTTGTTAGACGCTGGTAGTGCTAATCCAGAGGGGTCTCATCGATCGTCTGAGGGACGTCATCTTCAACAGGAGTATCGCCAACGCCAGCTCCGTCCCGAACAACGAGGAAATAGTGCGCACAGAGGCCGCCTTCGTCAGCAAGGAGATTTCATTGTGTAAGTGTCAACTCTTTGGCGGCAGCGCACTTCTGTTCGCGTGGTTCATCGCCTCGTTCATCCGCAGTCAAGGTGGTTACAATTACAAAGGCTTAGAACATTATAGTCATTATAGTCTGTATATAAACGCACTATGTGGATTTTGGTAAATTGTTGCTTTCAAACATATCGCGGACGAAACTTATAGAAATAGAAATAGAAACATTTATTTGAAAAGATTAATAGAAAGAGAGAATTTTCATACTGTAAAATGAAGAAAGTGAATTACACTTAGTAACTTTAAGGACTGATTTATGTTTTTTTGTGTATTTTTAGGATAACTAGGTTATGTAAGTACCTATATTGTTGATTTTTATAACTTTATTTGTGTGAGAGTGAGTTGAATATTACCAATTTTTTTAAACTTATACAAGTTAATTTGATGAATGCTTGCTTATTAAAATAACAAGTTCATTTTTATTCATATTTTATTTTGTGGTGTTTTGTTCTGAGACCGATATAAAAAAACTCGGAAAATAACCGAAAAAACCGAATTTGTTCGTTTTGGAAAAATAAAAACCGAATAACCGGTTTTTAATGCCTTATAATATTTAGAGGTAAATATTTAGAGGTCCTATAAATGCCGAAACATAACAATTTTAGAATTATTTCTACAATTTACCAAACATAGTCATAGGCGTAGTACAATTAACAAAAAACTGCTAAAACAACCTTCAAACCAATGCCTCTTTTCAGCGAGCAAACAGATCAGTGATGATGTTGCCATGTTGGTGAACGATATCCACAAAAAATACCATAGGATCAGAGGCAAGTCGTGCTATGCCGTACAGGGACTCAGCTTCTCGGTCAAAAAAGGTGGGTTCCGGCCAGAGCTCACAAACTCTTACGTCACCTATAATCCTCGTGCTGAAAATCAGCGCTGTGGCCATGTTCGCAGTCACTTAAATCTTTTCACGCTTTTAATTACTATGGCAGAACCTTTTCTGTTTACTTTGCGCATCGTAGAAACCCTGACTTTGTACTATTATAATATTTTTAGTTTCATGTATGTGCACTTTTTTTTAAAGTACTTTAAAAGACTACCTACTACCTAGTAATGTAAAAATGTGAATAAATATTTATATTTAATCTATCTAACCCTCTTAGCCATAACATGAGGCGGCTTAAGAATCGACCGCACCAACTCAGCCCATCCTAGTCCCAGCTCACCAGAAGAAGGGTAGCAGTTTCCTTCTGTATATTATCTACACCTACTGTGATCCAATCCACCGGCCAAGCGTGATGATTATGTTAAAACTCTCCAGCTTTTGGAGGCTCTGTCCAGCAGTGGACACAAACGGGCTGTTGATGTGATGTGAAAGAGTTTTTCACTATCACATTACATCACAAATTTGATTGTTTCACTTGGACTACTTAGTCTTGTACTATTCATGTCGTGTGTTGATGTTTTAAGGCGAATGTTTTGGTCTGCTGGGTGTAAACGGCGCTGGTAAGTCGACCACATTCAAGATGCTGACGGCCGAGACTTGCCCCACTAAAGGGGACATCTACGCGAACGGACACTACATCAAGGGGGACAAAGACCAGGTGAGATAACCACAAACCAAAGGACTTTCCGTCAAAATTTACCGTGCGGCTACTCCTACGTCTTTAGATTTTTAATACTTCGACGAAAAAGACCTAAGCCGAGGGAACGTGGCCCGTGATTCTCCATACAAACGTATTCCCCAATTGTCTATAGATAATGCCTCTAGAGGCATGATTTTATGAAAAAACATTTCTAGGTCTGCTGTATATACACGCCCCCTATCAACATTTTTCAGAAACTAATTACAAAAAAAATATGAAATATAAAAAATATATAATACATCATTATAAATAGATCAAACAATATACTTGTGTTATTGCAAATACAACATCTTTTATTGTAGGCTCGTACATCATGGTCCTTCAAGCCAACCGAAGGCGGGACTAAATTCGCGAATCAGTGTTTGTGATTTTAGTGCTTAAAACTGGATTACCAAACAGATCAATGGCCTAGATCTGTAAGGTGAGAAAGCAGTCTTCGGTGAGTCAGTTTCATACAGTCCACATCTCTATCATCGAGCATCATGTCTACAATGGAGGATCTTCTTGCTAATCAAGTCCAGATCATAGCAGCAATGGATACGCTTCTAGTCAATTTCAGTAAAGAAGGGGCGGAACGCAAAACCACATCCAATGTTAAAAAACGTCTGGGCTCATTAGAATCAATATGGCAAGAATTTCAGCTAAATCATATAAAATTGTGCAAATTCGGAGACAAAAATCACGATAATTTCATACACGATATCTACAAGCAGACCTCCGACAAATGCAATGACACACGTGCTTATTTACAAACATATTTATCTTCTAACACAAAACCAGAAGTAAAACAGCTTCTTCGCCCGGCTACACCTAGCAAGTGGGGGGCGAACATCGCCAAACGCCAAGACGCATGAGGTAAGGCAGCAGCCACCAACGCCATCCTGGTCCACAGCTCCTCGCAGCAGCGGCAACGAGCGGAGTACCAGCAGCAAGCTGGACGAGATGCTACGAAAACAACAAAGTAACTTCAAGGCATTCTCCTGGACGGCGGCAATCAGCATCGACGAAAACGCCAGCAGGTGAGAAATCGAAGATGCGTTAAAGTCAATACAGGCCAGATGTTCTGTTATTGACTCCCTACATTAGGATATTG
Organism: Venusia cambrica; assembly: GCA_951394065.1. Lineage (NCBI taxonomy): Eukaryota > Metazoa > Arthropoda > Insecta > Lepidoptera > Geometridae > Venusia > Venusia cambrica. Next base: position 5,060,817 of record OX596065.1, read on the forward strand.
AAAGCGAACTCTACGAGGACAATCTAGAGTACGAAACAAGCTACGGTAGGTACGAACAGCAGTTCATCCAAATCAAAAAACAATTCAACGACAGAATGTGGTCTCAACAACATAGAGAAAAGTCGACGCCTCAAATAGATGTACCTACCTTCAGCGGGAACTATCAGCAATGGACGTCTTTCAAGGGTTTATTCGTCGAGGCGGTGCACAAAAATCCGTCTTTATCGAACGCCCAAAAAATGCACCACTCATCTCGATTACATCGAATCTTTAAAAAATCCTAGGGATCAAAACAAGATCTACTAAAATTCCTGGAACTCAAGTTCACGTCGCTAGAAGTATCTAGACGTAAGTGAGCCCATCAAACAGAAACAACAAGAACCATCGACCACAAAGAAGACCCATTGCTTCAAATCCTTTGTCAGTAACAAATACAACAATAAATTTAACACCAAAAAAATCCAAGTACCTAAATGGGCAGTTTGTGACACCAACAAAATTTCTGGAAATGCAACCTCACGTGAGACAGAAAATCGTTGACAAATTAAACTTGTGTAGGACATGCCGTACTCATAATCGCAATAAGGAGTGCTACTCAACAAAAAAAAAGTCGTGGGTGTAAGGGAGATCACGATACGTTGCTGTGTAACAACGCATCTTCAGGCGGAGCTCGAATATCATCACAGCCGGGGGAAACGAGCCATTCTCAGCAGCGGGGTTCTGCACATGTTTTACAGGAGGGGGCAGGGGAAATTCTGTTAGCAACTGCACTGGTAAACGTAGCGAAGGCCGATGGTACCTACATAACATTAAGAGCCCTAATTGATCAAGGTTCACAAACATCTGTGACCACCGAGAATGCCGCTCAGTTATTTGGCCTTAAACGCAAACGATGCAAGGACAAGGGCAATATTTGGGGTAGGAGCCAAAGAAATTATCTGTAAGGCGATGCTCAGCATCTCACAATCATCCCTTTATACAAACTACAATCTCAACATCGATGTATTCGTTACGAAGCACGTAGTGAATAACTTACCAAATCAAACATTTGAAAATCCTTCGTGGCCACATTTATACAGTATCCAGTTGGCAGATCCTGAGTTTTACAGAAAGCGTTCAGTGGACCTATTATAAGGGGCTGACGTCTACGCAGAGATCACAATGGGAGGTATCATCAGACATCAAACACAAAACTTCACGCCAGTTGCTCAACATACGCGTTTCGGCTGGATTTTAAGTGGCAGTGCGTCTGTCATTAAATCATACAACTGCAGCGTAATATTGAACGACGATAGTGACCTTAGCAGGTTTTGGTCTATGGAAGATATCGCCGATCAAAGCAACACGTCTACACAATACTCACAGTGCCTTCAACTATACAAGTCAACAACAGAGCGCTTAACAGATGGCCGATTGTCGTGACTTTACATTCAGACGCAGATGAAAAGTTGGGCAAATCAAGGCCAAAAGCATTGGCACAGTTCTATCAATTGGAACGAAAATTCGAACGTTTAAGTAACGTCGCAAATACATATAAAGTCTTCATGCATGAATACCAGGAACTCGGTCACATGCGCCCGGCAACAAACACAGGTAACAAGACACCTGAGTACTTCATGCCGCATCACTGTGTGCACCGCGCTGACTCCGTGACAACAGCATTACGAGTCGTATTTAATGCATCAGGTAATCCGACGCGAGGCCACAGCTTAAATGATGTTATGATCCGGGGCCCGAATTTACAGAAAGATTTACTTTCCCTGGTAATCAACTGGAGACAATACAAGTTCGCGTACACAGCAGAAGTCGAAAAAATGTTTAGACAGATCCTTATACATGAAGACGACCAGAAGTATCAAAAAATAGTTTGGCGCTTTTCACCGGACCAACCGGTTCAGGACTACTGTCTTCTCACCATTACATACGGTACAAAAATAAATCAATTTCTAATTTAAGTTCTACTAAATCCTAAATAAAATAAAATAAGTTCGTGTAAGAAAAACATTCTTTTTTTTAAAAGTGATTCTCAAGACCCGGTATAACAGTACCAACAAAACGAATTCTCCTATCTGAAATTCCCAAAATCTTTGATCCCCTCGGGTGGCTCTCTCCAGTTTTGATCCAATTTAAACTACTTTTCCAGGAAGTGTAGTCTTCAGACTTACAATGGGACGACAAAGTGCCCCAAAATATCTATCAAAATGGATCAACTTGCGAGACGATGTCGATAACATCAATCAGTTTAAAATCCCGAGATGGATTGGAAATTGAGAGAGTGACGTCATCCAGCTCCATGGGTACTGCAACGCGTCACTAAAAGCAATATCAGCAGTAACATACGTACGGATTCAACATCAAAATTTAACAAGAATTACACTTCTAGCAGGAAAAACAAAGGTCAACCCAATCAGCAAGAAGGAAAATGCGCTATTATTGCCCAAACTAGAGCTTAGCGGAGCACACTTATTAACAAAGCTCATGAGCAAAGTAACAGAAAGTTTACAGAGTCACAAAATCGAAACATATGGATGGTGTGACTCAACAGCAGTGCTCGGTTGGATACAAGGAGACCCAAGTAGGTGGAAGCCTTTCGTGGCCAACAGGGTCAACAAGATTACAGAGGTCATGCCTCCAGAGAGCTGGCGCTACGTAAAGTCGCAAGAAAACCCGGCGAATTGCGCTAGTCGTGGTATAACAGCAAGTCAACTACAAAACCATTCGCTCTGGTGGAAGGACCTACCTGGCTCCCATCATTCAAGAATCAAAATCAAAATGACAAATTCGAAACCGATTAAGAAACAAGAAAAACTAAGTCGGTTCATGTTACACAAATTGATAACACAAACAGACGTGATACTACAATGAATCTGCAAGCACAGCAGTTTCGCGCACGCGACTCGGGTACTTGCATGGGTACTACGAGCGATAGCACGACGTTCCTCTCGTAGTAAACAGTCTTATTTAACAACAGATGAGTTATGCGCCTCCAAACTTAAAATCATAAAATTTATTCAGAGATCTGAATTCTTAGATGACATCTCGTACCTCGAAAAAGACAACAAAGTCAGACAGAAAAGCAGGATTCTCAGCATGAACCCATTCCTAGATCAACAGGAAATGCTGGGAATCGAGGGTCGTCTAAGACATTCAAATATAAGTGAAGATATGAAACACCCACTAATAATACCACACTCTGGTCATCTCACCGACATTCTTATAGACTACGCCCACAAACAAACATTTCACACAGTCTCACGTTATCCTAATGAATGAAACAACGGTATTGGATCGTTGGGGGAAACAGAGGTGTCAAAAAACGCCTACAACAATGCGTTACATGCAAACGACACAATCCAGTGAAGCAACATCAAGTGATGGGTGACCTGCCAGCAGCTAGAACCAACCTTACGAGACCTTTCCACCACACAGGTGTTGTTGATTCACAAGGTGTGATCGACATCGATTACCTCGAGAAGGGTAAAACAATTACAGGACTTTACTATGCCGATTTATTGGGCCGATTCGACGCCGAATTAAAGAAAAAACGACCCCATCTGGCGAAGAAAAAAGTGCTGTTTCACCACGACAACGCACCGGTTCACACGTCTGCCGTTGCCATGGCCAAATTGGTCGAATTACGCTACGAATTGCTGCCCCATCCACCGTATTCTCCAGATTTGGCCCCTTGTGACTTCTTTCTGTTTCCTAATCTGAAAAAATCACTCGCCGGGAATAGATATGGATCAAATGAGGAGGTCATCGCCGCCACGGAGGCCTATTTTGCAGAGTTTGACAAAAACTATTTTTCGGATGGGTTAAAAAAGTTGGAGCATCGCAGGGCTAAGTGTATCGAACTAAAAGGAGACTATGTTGAAAAATAAATTGCCACTATTCCAAAATTTTCGTTTACTTTTTGTAGGCTAAGTATTTATTGAATGACCCTCGTATGTAATAGCCGTGTTCGTCCCTCGCAGTACCTGCGCTCGCTTACCACACTGTACCCCTCTCTAACGCACCCAACCCACCTACTATTTTTTTCTTTCACCTGCCCTTTGCATTACAGCAGGTAGAACTGCTGATATTTATGTAGAGGGCCTACCTAATTTTTTTCTTGCCAACCTACTTAATTTGCTTATTGATCATAATTGTGGCCAGTGATCATTCTAGTGGTTTAAATAGGACTAATCGTTGTGATTGTAGCTTCCTCAGATTCTATAGGGACTGGACTATTTGGACTTCCTACCCCTCATTCATTCTTATATAATAGTTACTGTCTTATAGTTATGTCTGTCTATTAGTCTACTGGATTATATATATTTTATTAACTTCCCACTTATCTTTTATACCTATATTTTAGTTTATTATTTGGTAATATTTATTAACTTCCTACCTTTTTATTATTTCTTGTTTTAGTTTTAGTATTTGGATATTTATTAACTTCCTACCCATTATTATTTGTAGTTTTAGTTTTATTATTTGGATATTTTTAATTTACCTGTTATTGTACCACCCTGTCGCCAGCCTTTGAACCAGCTAGATTAGGATAATCCCAACTTATAGGTAGTTAAAAAGCCTTTTGCTTCCCATCTAAACTCGCCTCAGGTTCACAATATACCAAAAGGGGATATTGCAAACCCTACACACAATAACAGGGATTTTAAAAACATTTTAATTAAAACAGCTCAATGGCCACTAACTTCTAATAGGTAAAAGGCAACTGTGATAGCATATTTTGTTTCTCTAATGAGACTCACAATCTGAGACCCTTCCGAATTCCATATTGAGCACCCTAGGTATTCTAGATAATCCAGGTATTAGTCAACAACCATCTATAATTAATAAGCAATTGTGGTTCCATTGGGTTATTCCCTATGACTTTAGTAAAGGCTCAACCGGCCAGCCATAAATGGATTCAATTACTTATCCCCACTTCCGGAGGTAAGATAGGTGTAGAAGCAGACTGTAACCTTTATTACCTAAAAACCAGATAAATCTCTCTATTAAAAGGTAGGCGTTCTAAACTTAAGCTCGCTCAGCCAACTCTAAGTCTATAGACCAAATAAATCCAACTATGTGGATATTTAGTAGGGCACAGCCCTGAGAAAATAGCCTTCAACAGAAATTACACTGTTATCTGGACATTTAGTGTCAGATTGTAGTAGATATCATACTCTTCCGAGGAACTGGTTGAATTCATTAAATCAGTACAGAAAACCCATCTTAGTGGATATAAGATAGAGAATTCTTTAGATAAGTAAATTACATTTGAGCCAGAACTGGCGTTTACTCCATTTAATAATAAATAACAGATTCTATCTAAGATATTGTTTAGTTAACCCATTAAGTTGAAATATGGAAATATGGTTCTTTTAAATTGATTTTATAATAAAGGTACCATTAAAATGGTAGGTTCTAGATTGTTTTATCTACAAATTGATAAGGGTTATATAATTTCATAAGATTTGAATATGATGTTAGTACTCCACCTAATAAATATATGGTTTGTTCTTATTTTTATTTCGTAGTTAGCTTATTTTAATCTATTAAAAATCTTATTTTATTTTGTGGATAAGATTCCTTATAAAACTATTTAATATTTCTAACCGCATAATCAAGAACTGTTCCCACTAATAATAATCCCTAGATCGTCCTAAAGGTGTACCTGTCTATCCTCACAAAGCTAGAGATCTGTTCACAAAACTAGGAGTTATATGTCTCCACATTTAGGGTAATCGTGTAGTGTGTTATGAGGTCTAATACAGAGCAACGATGTGCAATGTTGCTCTTCTAAGCTATGCTATGGGAACGAGTTGGTAAGACTCGACTTGGCCTAGCTTAATACCTGTGCAAATCACGGACCGTGGTCCAGGGATGTGATTTGCGACCTAACCAGGGAAATATGTTAGTGAATATATAAATATATAGATACAGACCGAGCTAGTAGCTCTGGAAAAGCTATTTCAGGCCCAAAAGGACGAGTTCCACTTGACGGATCTCTACCCTTCCCAGCTATCCAGTCACCACTACTCGGGGAACTAACCGATCCCAATTCAAGGGAATAATCGGTTGCCAGACCGTTCCATCATTCCTGGCTCCCTAGCTAAAAGTGAGGACTTGGGCTCAGTTTACACCAACGATGCGGTTTGCCACCCACGACTGAAAACCATGTCTCAGATTCCTTACGGGGGGGTCCCTAGCTAATCACTGAACTCCTTTTATTATTATATTGAAAACCCCAAATTTATTCATTAATTTATAACAAAACCCCAAATTATTTATGTTGAATAATTTCAGACTTCAAGGCACACTCTCAAGTAAACAATTACCAATGACAATTTTCCTCGACCTCTGTTGTCACTCAACACTTAGTTTTAAAACAATCTTCAAAATTCAAAGAATTAATCTAAGTCCCAAAAGCTAAGCCTTGATCGTGAACTAACACTTTCATATCAATAGTCTCTAATCAAAATCGGGCATTTTAACAGCCTCTTTCAAGGAAATCTCAAACCCCAGTGTTCCAGCAATCTGGCATAAGCCCCTTTTATACCTTTCGATTTGGTACAAAAATGTATCCAACCAAATTTCAACGTTACCTAGTAATCTTTAAAGCTCTTATTCCTTTAGCAAAATTACTCTCACATTTCTCTAACATTACTATAACAAAATTCTCACACCAATCTAATTTCGCCTTCATTTTCAAGATATTAGGATTTAATTTTAATCCAGCAAAATTATTATCACAAAGTTCTAACATGCGCTCTGATTGGTCGAATTTTAATGGCGCCTCTATTCCAAATATGAAATATATTTGTTCTCATCCTACAAGTAAGCAATGTAAAATAAATCGTTCTCAATTACAAAGCCTTATTTGAATATTATCTTAATTCTTTATTTGTAAAGTTAACGAGACAGATTTCACACTGGCTTGTCACAACACTTCGGGCACTTGGAGTACCTATATAGATATAATGTAATAGCCGTGTTCGTCCCTCGCAGTACCTGCACTCGCTTACCACACTTCGGGCACTTGGAGTATACAGATATATGTAATAGCCGTGTTCGTCCCTCGCAGTACCTGCGCTCGCTCGGCTACTGCCCGCAGTTCTTCGGTCTGGACGAGTTCCAGTCCGGCCGCGACAACCTCACGTTACTGCTGACGCTGCGCGGACTGGACTCTGCCGACGTCACCGAGGAGGTGAAGCAGTGGATCTCCGTTGTGGGTAAGATGTTTGCTCGCGTGTACAATACGTATGTACCTACTTGTCGTTGCTAGTAGATGTCTGAGTGCGTACGTATTATAGGTACCTAATTAATGATGTTGTGTATGTGTAGGGTTGGAGAAGTACAGTGACCGAACGGTGTCGGGCTACAGCGGCGGCTGCGCGCGGCGTCTGGCTGCGGCGGCCGCGCTGTCGAGCGGCGCTCCGCTCACCTTGCTGGACGAGCCCACCGCCGGCGTCGATGTAGCGGCCAGGCGGAAAGTAAGCAGCTTATAATTAGCTAGATGGCGATGTGTCAAATTAATATTTATTTTATGTCCTGTAATATTTATTACTATTATATTGTTCTTTGATTTTTATCAACTCAACTTATTTAAGTCGGAATAACCTGGCGTACACGGGCCTAAGCCAAGTGCACATCAGTGATAGCGGGCCTGGAAGTTAATGATTGCAAGTTTGGTGAAAGGTTCGGTGGAGATGTCCGTTTGAAGAAATTTTCGGACAATTCTGCACGTGTTTAAAATAACAGCTTTTTGAAGCAAGGCGAATGTGTGTTTAGGTAAGTCTTATAGCTCAAGTGACTAGAACAGCTGGTTGGGAATGACTCCTGTTGAAGAGAGCACTATTGGGATGATTGAGACCTTTTTCAGACTCCATCCTTGAGATCAATGTATTTTGAAACTTTCTCTGCTATGGTGTTTTGTAAATTGTGTGTGTTGGGTATGGCTATATCGATGAGCAGTGCTGTTTTGTTTAGTTTGTCTACAAGTGTTAGGTCCGATCTATTTTAATGAGTGGTTTTATCTGTCAGGATGGCTCTGTCGAAGTAAAGTTTGTGAGTGGAATTTTCGAACACTGTCTGGGGGAGGTATTTGTAATACGGAATCGGTTTCGCTGATGTTTCTGTAAGATTGTATTTAGCCGCTAAGCGCTGATGAATAATACTAGCCACTTGGTCATGCCTGTACTTGTAGTCCGTTTGTGTTTAGATTTACACGCCAACGTGATGTGCTGGATGGTCTCTGAAAAACTATTACAGCGTCTGCAGGGTCTGCAGACATGTAATTGGCCTGTACTTTGCTGGATTTTTAGTGTCATTGCTATCCTTTGAAATCATGTAAGTCGTTCCTGGTGTAATGTAGTTAGGCATTATGTCCGGGTTTTCGATGAAGTTATTAATGTGATTGTATATGTACGGGTGAATGTGCGTGAGTTTTTTGTACCAGTAACTATGTATTCGATCTGATCCAGCTGTTTTCCAGTTAAGTGTAGTTTTCAACACATTTTGGAATACATCTACGGGGATATTTTCATATTCCATAGATGTGAGATATGAGTATCCTCCGTATTCATTCTGAATCCTTGCTATATACATATATATATATCCAGCGTATTCATTCCGGTTCCTTCTTTGAGCTCAGCTGGGTTTTCCCATATACGAGTCCACATATCATGCATTTTATGGGGTCCAAAGCATTGGTGTTTATCTGGTGGCTGCTGTTATTAGTTGTTCGAGTTGCGCGATTAGTAGTTAATAATATTATAATCACTACGTCCACACGTAGTGAGGGCAGAGTTTTACCAGAGAGTAGGTACAACTTTAGGAGAGTTTTTCAAAGAGTGTGTGCGGTTCATATTCATATGTACCCACTTAGTTCTTCAGTAAACTTTATGCTGTAGTAAAACAATATTATTTGGCAGGTATGGACGGCGTTAAGACGAAGCCTGAAAATGCAACGGAGTATAGTCATCACTTCACACAGGTAATATGTGTAATTTTATTTATCTACTAGGAGCAAGTAAGTCTAGGCTTCGCAGATAACAGCTAGTAAATAACAGCACTTTTGTGAAACTTGTCACTAAATTCTTAATATCTCTGAAAATGTAGGTGGTAGAGAAATTAAAATTTTAGGTTTAGGTTAGTTTTTCCTCTTTCCTTCTATCGTATGTCTTACTTTTCCCCCACACAAACCCCTTTTTTCGTCACATAAATAAATATATTTTTTGTAGAGCTTCGTACAGCATACCACGTTACTACACTGGACCCGAGTAGCATGCAAAAGACTTCAACGCGCAACCACTTTTATATGACGAATTAGATTCCTAATCTCTGTAGGTAAATAACAATTGTAGAGTGATGCTGATTTCACCATTGTGCAGGTGAGCTTTTCTAATTTCCTTCAATACGTTTTTCCTTCCCGCAACCCTCCCTCTTCCTTCTCCATATCAATAAATATATTTCTGCGTTGAGCTTCGTAGTGCGTGCTACGATTCTACGATGGACACGCGTAGCATAAGTACAGAATATTACAATATCTGCAGTGAAATTTATCCTGTTTAGGTTGTTATTTAAAAGAGCTTCGATATTACAGTGAGTCGTAGGATGAAATGAACTAACTGTATTATGTTGGTTGTCCATCCTTGTGCACCAATTATTATCTACGATGATAAACACAGCAGGGAAATGTTTTGCACTCTGTGTATATAATTGAACAGTGTAGGTAGTTAGATAGGTAAACCCTTTTTACGAAAGATGTAGCAGGCTTTTTTGTGATCTAATTTGACTAGGAATGCTCCTGGAGCCTTTTTGAAATGTACATTGCCCCAAGATGCTATGAACTGTGAAAATACGTTACTTTTTAAACCGCATCTGTGGTCTAGTGGTTCAACCCACCGATTTCAGATCCAGAGGTCCCGGGATATTAAAAAAAATATATATAAATAGGACATAGTTTATTTATACATAATGTAAAAGCAATATTCTAAAAATAATTAAGTTATTCTTACATTTTCACTGTGAAAAACATATTGGCAAGTTTAGCTGGTAGTCCTGACATATTGTGGGTTCAATTACCTACTGCTAGCTATGTGCTAGCTTTATAGTACGACGGGGTATTTTATCCAGCGAGCGAAGCGAATGAGATGTACGATAAACTGGGAAATCTCGCACCGTAGTATATATGTATCTTTGTGACGGCATACCTCTTAAAAGGGCTATCCGATTTTAATTAAATTTCATATATAAAGAGAGAACATAAATAAAAAAAAAATTTCGCGGCGTGATAACTGCTTCCCCAGTTGAAACAGAAGTTGAACCAAATGTTTGAGACAGGATTCCAGCGGTTGCTAGCTAAAAGTCGAAACAAACCACTGAGAGCACCTAAGGTTAACTAGAGGTTGTAAGAATAATGATGTTCGCAGCATGGACGAGATGGAGGCGCTTTGTACTCGGATCGCCATCATGTCGGGCGGCAAGATGCGCGCGCTGGGCACGCCGGCCGAGCTGCGTGCGCGGCATGCGCAGGGCCACGCCGTCGTCATCAAGGTGAAGCACGCACCCGGCGCAGACGGTGAGTTCTTACATACATACACACATACATACATAATGTGTTTTCTTTTTTGCTTTTGCATTAACTTTTTAAAATGTCTGACATTAAACATCGGTAAGTAGTAACATTTATTAAAATAAATCGAATAAATTTGGTATTTTCTGATCGAGTCCTAAGTCATTTAGCTACTTTCAACCAGTTAAACGTATGTAAACGTAATCAGAGAGTAATTTGTCGCTTTCTCATGGCTAGCTTTAACATTTTGGGGCAGATCATAAATATAAACTAAAAATAAGAAAGGCACCGAAATTGAACCCTGCGGCACACCCACTGTAGTTAAAGATCCTGAAGAACGCTGGCGGTTCACGATGACTCGCTGTATGCGATCACATTAGTAAAACGTCAGTAGACAGTCTAGTGCGATACGTTTGATACCATAGTGGTCTAATTTCTTATTGGGTGTTTCATGGTGCAAAGCCTTGGCCAAATAACAAGAGACTCCCAACGCATCATGCGAGTTCTCGCAGGCCAAATATGCGATATTAAACTAATACCGGCATCAGCAGTTGCACAACCTCTTGTAAATCCAAAAAGTTGATCACGAAGCCCTACTTCGTAAAAATTACTTTGAACTGAGTAAGAATAATTTTCTCTATAAATAAAATAGGTTAATGAAATGTGTTTAACTTATGTCAAATAGTTTGTTAATGAGTTAATAGACACCTTCTGGGTAGACTTGCACCATCGTTAACCTCTTCCTTGTGGGTGTAAGTTTTGAGTGAAATACTTGGTACTAACCTACATTGTTCACCTAGTTAGGGGAAAAAAAAGTGACCGATTACCATGAGGGTGTAGTTTACCTGAATACACACGAGCTGAGAATAGCACGTTCTTCCGAGGGATAGGTACATAGTGCTGCATAGTGCTATATATACTATACCTACGAGGAAAATAAAAGACAAATTCTTTAATTGCAATTTATATATTCAAAAAATTATAACAGATAACTTTTTAATTGTTATTCTTATTTTGAATTGATGCTCAGAAAAAGCTAGAAGTTGGTGTCCTTCAGACTTTCGACTTTTCGTTGACAATTGTTATTATGACACAAACATTCACAACCCACGACGGGACTCGAACCCGCATCTTTTCCTAAAGCCGGAAACGTTCTAACCAACTGAGCTACGGGGGTACCAACGTAGATTCCGAATTTTTGTGTCATATCTCTCAGCTATAGCGCTGATAACGTCATCTGGCAGTGATTCACTGAGCTGTGATCAAGCCCTATTGTTTGAAATTACACTCAAAATCACTAGCGAGAAATGGCGTTTTTGCTACATTTTTTTATTTCAAGTGCACTTGGCCACAACATTTACAAAATGTTATTATGACACAAAAATTCACAACCCACGACGGTTTCACGATTTTACGTTGACGTTCACGGAGGACAACAAGCGGATAAATATGGTATCATACTGACATGACCCAAAACAAAAAAAAACAGCATGTTGACAATGAATTTTCATAGACTTTTTGTGCCCGCTCAAAGCTAACCCTTGAATTGGCAAGACCTTTTTTTTCTTAAATCTGATATATTTTTGTTAGTTTCCTGGTCAATTGTGACCCTTGATCACTAATCAGTTGCAATAAAAAAGTTTTTCAGTTTTCGCGAAAATGTACCTACTACACAGAGTACCTTGACAGGTACTTTACGACCTACATTATCGTGTCTGTACTCTGTGGAGTACCTACTCTGCCAAGAATGAAATAAACAATATTTTTCACATTATAGCAAATTTTATTAAAAAAAAACAATCAACTCCATACAAAATAATAGGTAATTTAAAATTATTTTGTATGAAATTTACGGAAGCAGTGTGATGATGATATTGCATCGAGGTTATGACCAAACGTAAAAGAAAGGTGATGGAATAATAATTAGAAGTTGTTGTTGGGGTATTCCATCGGAGATATGATTTAGCGTTTTATGTATATAGCACTTGCAATAACAGGTCTTTAGTTCATTGTCAGGTCGTTCGTATGAGGTGTTCAAAAAGGGTGGGTTAGAGCTGATATAAGACGCTGAACGTGGGATGAAAGTTTGCTCCACATCAGAATCGGAACTATCACCGGAGTATGCATTTTCATCAAAGCCAAAATTCTATGTGATCTTGTTAATTCATGCACTGCAGAAAATAAATAAAAACATGCTGTATGCAAACAAACCACACCGTTGGACTATCAAAATAAATTAAAAATGTGGACATCTTTCGTTACCTAGTTGGCAGTGTAGGTACCTACTACGAGAATACCGGAACTTGTTTTGACTATTTTACAATGCACTTGACTGTATTTGTGAATGGTATTCACAAAGTACACGCATAATTTTGATTATATGTACCTAACAGTGACTATGAAACTTTGAAATGAAATTATTACCGAGTAGTTTAGTTTATAATATTTCCTTGCAAATCAAGATACACCAACGAGGATCCCGATAAAAATAAACATAAAAAACCAATACTACAACAAAAAAACCTACAACTTTGAGCAGCCGGCCGCTACGGAGCCATTTTGATTCTGACATAATTTATTAACGTGGCCACCTGCAGTATTTTTATTACCAATTATGATTATATTTGTTACCCTTTGTTGATGTAAAATGGGAGAAAATCTAAATAATTTCGGCTCTATAATTTAAGAAATTTTAAGAATTAATTAAAGGGTCAATGGATTTCAATACGTACCTACACTCTGCCTCATTAAAAAAAAGAGATCCTCTTTCCGAGACATAAAACACCTTTAGGTACATTTCTTGCTCCATTTGAACTGTATTGTTACAGAGGTGGACAGCGCAGCATCATCGGAGCTCAACAATCTGAAGGCCAGTTTGAAAACCAAATTCGATTGCACGTTGAAAGACGAACACAAGGTAAGCTAAGGTTAATCGTAATCACGTGGCAAATCGACGGTTGACTAGCATTCATATCAAGTATCAACGTAACTCCTCCGTCGGAAGGTCGGTCAGGCGTGGCTCTCCATTCAGAAGGCCTGGGCTCAAGTCCCATCTTTGTGATGCATGTTCCCATTTGGTCAATACATTGCAGGCTTGAATCACCTGATTGTCCGATAGGTACTAAGATGATTCCATCGGTGGTCGGTCTCTCGGCAAATATAGCCATACATTTCTATATATCTATTAACTCGTCAAAGGGTATATAAAACTCCAGAGGTGATCATTTGAAGGCTGCCACGATTACGAAATAGTGTGAAATGTTTTGGAGCAGTTTCGAGCTGCCTCCCGGTCCGTCGGTACCTAGGTACATGAAACACGCGTCGCGTCGCGTTGTCCCCAGACGATGCTGCACTACCACATCAACGAGACGCTGCGGTACAGCGCGCTGTTCGCGGAGCTGGAGTCGCTGAAGGCGAGCTTCCCCTCGCTGGTGGAGGACTACGCCGTCACCGAGACCACGCTCGAGGAGGTGTTCCTCTCCTTCGCCAAGGAGACGCAAGGTGCCAGCACCACGCAGACCAACGGGATCGTCTAGCTTCAATTTTTTTTTTTTTTTATCTACCTATGTTAAGCAATGTATGGAAAAGGCGAATAAATTTCTTCGACTTTGAATTTTATTTGACAAGGCTCCCTTGGGTAGAGTAGGTACTAACTCTTTGCAGAAAGGTTATAATAATACGGAATAGGTTATCTCTAATATATTTATTTAAAAAAAAAAAAAATTAATAAGATTTTTTTAGTAGGTATATTGTGAACTTAGTTTTTTACTATAAAATAAAAGTTTTATTGAACCCACGTTAGTAAGTGATTACAAATTAATAATGTAGGCACAATTTGAGATCAATAGAGGTAAGTACAAAAATAAGTACCTGATAACTTGCTACAGATCAATAGTAGGTACCTATCGAAACTATCGATACTATCGATTGAACTGGTTTCAATAGTATCGATATTATTGCCCTATCGATAGTCTCACATTTTACGATACTATTGTTTGCTCATAAGGTATAATAATAGTTCTTCACCTATGAAGTTGCTGTTTTGTTGTAGGTACTGGTCATTTCGAATAAAAACTACTTATTTCTGAATATCTATGAATTCCATTTTTTTTTTAAACATGACATTATATATTCAAAATCAGTCTTTTGTTTACTGATTAGCGTTATGTTTTCATCCCATTTGGGTCTTTTTCGTCATCATGGATACCTACCTACCTACCTACCTACAAAAGACATATTTAAAATCATAAGTAAACTTTATTCACCCCAGTTAAAAATGGTTCTCTAACGGACCATTTCTAGAAAATGGCCTACTGTAATATGTCCATCTAACATGCTTAACTGGGCCTCACGTATGAATTCATCATTTAATTGAACGATAGATCTGCGTTGTTTTGGTGTACGCTTGGAGTCTGCATCTTTTTTAAATGCCGCGATCAGATCGAGTAGGCTTCTATTAAACTTTTTAATTCGTTTGCTCAGAGTAGTATGGAAACTTTCTACGTAATTATTGGTTCGGTGTCTTTCTCCAAAAACTGACCATAGTTTGATGTTTTCGGGGCTAAGCCAGATTTTTTTAAATATCGGAGAAAGGGTTGTAGATGCATGTGCTTATCAAACTGTTGCTCAATATATTCCCAACCTGCGGTAATTTTGTCATGTGGCAATAAAGCTAGACTTCTACACAAAAAAACGCATCGACGGTTGTTTTTAGCTTTAAATATTTTTAAAGATTTTGCTTTTCTGACCAAACTTTCTTGAAAATGGTAATAACAACATGTAACAGTACCACACCTCTTCCTCTGTGTATATATTTAAAGTTATGCATTTTTATTTCCGTAAATAAACTAAATAAATCTTTGGTTTTATTTATAATTACCACTTTTTTGCAAATAAATTGTGTGTCAACATGACAATCGTTTATCATGAGCACTCGTTTATATATTACTAAACTCATTGAGCACTTTAAAATTTCAAGTGTAAAGAGTTTCACTGATAAAAAGCTTCTTCATCAAAGTGAATAAAGTATACTTAAAAGTAAATTTAATGTACCCAGGTGAATAAGGTGAATAAAGTTTTTTAAAAGTAATTTTAATGCACCCAGGTGCTTACTAAAAGTGTATTTAATACACCTAGGTGAATTAGCTCAGGTGAATTAAGTTTACGAAGCGATACCTACGTTATAAAATCTAGTAATTATGGAATACGAGTACCGACGGGGTAGCAACGCGGCACAAACGGCACGCAACAATAACGACGTATACGGAGAGAACACTACAAACGAAGGCACAACCCGTTATTGGTTTACCCGCTTTCATGCTGGAAATTTCGACCTGAAAAATGCAGCCCGTGGTCATCCGGAAACTTTGGTCGACAATCACGACGAATTACGATTGTGGAAGCTGATAATACTCAGTCTACTGTCGAATTAGCAGCAGCTTTCGAAGTTAGCATCAAAACAATCTTGATCCATTTGCGTCAAATTGGCAAGGTAGCAAAAGCTTGACAAATGGGTGCCCCACAAACTAAATTAACGCCAGCGCGAGGTGCGCGTTGAGACCTGCCTTGCGCTGCTCAACGGGCACAGAAACGAAGGAATTTTGAATCGCTTTGTAACCTGCGATGAAAAATGGATTCTTTTCGACAATCGTAAGCGCTCATCGAGCTGGTTAGATCCTGGTTCAGCACTAAATTAATCTAAATTTGTCCTAAACGACAAATTACACCTAAAAAAGTGGTGGTCACTGTTTGGTGGTCTAGCACCGGTTTGATTCGATTCATCACAGCTTCTTACCAAACGGGACGAGCATTACTGCAGATATGTACTGTGAAGAACTGAACGCAATGATGGAGAAACTAGCACAACGCCAACCAGCTTTGGTGATTCGATCGTCCCCGTTACTGCTGCACAACAACGCGCGACCTCACACCGCACAACAGACCTTGTGCCTCCCGACTTCTTCTTTTCCAGAATTTGAACAACTTGTCCAAATTCTGGAAAATGCCTTCGAAGAGTTTGTTGCCTCCCATCCAGTAGACTTTTTCATGGTCGTCGATTAATTGTCACTGCGCTGGCAAAGATGCGTCGACTGCATGTTTGATTGTCGGAAATAAATAAGATCGAAATAAAATAATGCATTATCTCATACAACATTTTTATAGGTAAAGACCTAATAATATATTATTACCAACCAGGTAGCCGTGGTTTAAAAACTACCCCTCTAGCCCACGGATGACGTAAAGTCAACCCAGGGGCTTCACTTTCAGGGAGCTGTCTCGTCTGCCAAGCTTTGTGATTATGGCCTAACCATACAGTTATGGAGAAAAATATTGTTTTAATACTTCGTCGTGTTGGTTGTTTTTGACAACCCTGGTGTCAGACTTTACGAGCCGCCGCCATAGGCGTTTGACATGGCTCGTTAACGACCACTACTACAGTACCCGGAACCGACAGCTTAACGTGCCCTCCGAAATATTACATTTACTTTATCAAAAAAATGGGTTCTCAATCCAGATTCAGCACCCACACCTAAACGCCTCCGGACTAGGATCGTGCAAGAGAGATCTGCCTGCGCAGGGAAGACCAGTTAGGGCAAAAATACAAATTTGATAGGGCAATTCACAATTTATTGTACAAAAAGCAGACGAACTAACAAAAAAAACAATTGTGGAGGCACGTGTTATCGTAGAAACTTGGTAATTAAACAATGAAATTCAAAAAAATTGGTTCGCCAACCGGTGTTCTATCCAGAGGTCCCCAGGGGAGTACAATACTGTGGTTGGTGGTGGAACTTTAAGTCCGCATGTCTCTAGCTACCTCTATATTTCCTAAGTCTGTCGCCATAACAACAATTCTAGATTGTTGTGGTCTGGCATTTAGAGGTAAGATTTTCACTTCCGCATTGGGCCGATCACAGCAGTTACCTGAAAAACAAAACTAACATGAACGCAACGTCGTATCGCTTAACATATACCTAACTAAAATAAAAATCAGTAAAAAATATTTTTTGTCCTCAAAACTAAATCAGAACAGGTCTGTGATTTATTCATCATAAAATTAGTTACTACTTAGTAGTAAACGAAAACATCCACTAGTACTAAATCTCTCGGAATCATTTTTAATAGTTAGGTATTTTATAAAATGGCACGTCTGATATCAATGAAATTCTGCAGGTATAATCGGAAAGGGATGATGTCTCCGTTGTGCAACTTTTTCAAAAAAGATATGGAAATTCAATTTTCCATAAACCATATGAACATATTTTGGTTTTTATTGTTTTTTTTAGAAAATGGAACAGATGATTTCACAACAGGACACAATCTGATAGATCTCGATATATATATATGATATAGTACGAAACAGGTCTAACTAACCGCACGATACTCTAATGCCCGTATTATAAAAGTCCGCTCAAACTCGAGCATCTGCAGAGATTATCTATCTCTGATTGGTTGAAATATCTACTTAAGCAGGGATCCGTCTTTGAGCGGCTTTCTAGAATACGAACCTAAGAGATGTATTGAGTGTATACAATATAATTACCATTTTATTCCATAGTCTTTTATCCTTATGACCGCAATTAAAATACATTTTCTGAAACAAGAAAGAAAGGGCCACATTATAACAAATATCCAAGTTAGTTTTATATGAAACATATTCTTTTTTAAATCAGATAAAAGTAAAGTTTGACCTCAATTAGATTCAGAACAGGTCTGTGATTGTTCATCATGATAATGTTGAAAACATTGTTGCAAATCAATTAAGGACTTTTTTTATATAAACGATGAGCTAAGAGCATAAATGATACAGGCCAGAAAGGCACTCGCTCTCTTGCAACGACGGAATACGGGTAGAAGTTCGGTGCCGGACTTCGGCAGGTCGCTAGCCAACCTCATGGGTTCGACCAACTATTGTGATGTGTGAACACTTTAATGATTATGCTCACCTTTATTGTTGTAAGTTTCCATTCACAGTTTCAACATTCATCTCAATCATCTCGTTTAGGCGTCAGGTGACTATTTCTTAAAATGACTTCTAGATATGACGAGTTCTGGATTAGTACACGTTAATCGTATGCAGTAATTAATTAGAAAAAAGTAATAATAATAATACCGCCATTTCAAGGTTAACTTTATTATAGATATCAAAATACCGAAGTGCGAAATGTGGCCTATTAAAATGATTCTACCGCAAACTCCCAACTGTGAATCCATCATGATTGAAGTGGAAAAATCTTATTTGCATTCCATACAGAGTGGACATAACAAGTGGACAAATCCAGAAATAGTCCACTTTGGAACTAGTTATAAAATAAGTGGATAAATGCAGAACTGGTCATATCTAAGCAAAAGAACATTTAGGAAATGGTCAACGCCGCGCCGCGACGAATCATCATGAAGGTTTTTCTTCACTAGGCCCTCCACCTAAAAATTTTAGAATATTATAGAAACTATATTCATTAAAATTTCATATAGCTCAATATATTGATAATTCAGTCCTGTTGAGCTTGTAAATAACCGTCATTATACAATCTGGGCGGATTTTAACATCATTTTATATTTTGTTTTATATTTTAATTTTACAATGTGTAAAATTCAACACAATGTGATCTTACCTTAGAAAATACGTATGAGTATTTGAAATTTAAATTCTTCAAGTGACAAGCAGGTTCATCTAAAAACAAAAAGATAACATTGAATTTATAAATATATTTTCTGTACATGAATATTAAAGATGAAGCAAAAAATATTTCAGTCCTGTTGAGCTTGTAAACACCATCATTTGATATCTGGGCGGATTTTATCATCATATTTCCGTAAGGTAAACGTAAACATTGCCTCTTTCTTCCGGGGTCTTGATGAATGAGTATAGTCTTCTACTTCTACTTATTGTATGTTCATGTAGGTACACTAGTGCAAAACCCAGAACTTCATTCATGAAAGGATTTTAGGACATTCTCACGGGATGTCGGCCGTGAGAATGTCCTAAAATCCTTTCATAGTGCACCACAACACTTCAAAAGCAAAAACACTGAAATTTTTGAGTTGTACATCAGGTTTGGACTGCGCGTTAACAGCAAGTCAGAAGTCAGTAGTCAGTCATGAAGATTGTATAATATAGAGGAGTTGCTTACTATTGTATGCATGACAAAAGGTCCAGAAACAGTCTGGTTAATTCAAGGTTTCAAAGCGGCATCATCTGTAAATGAAAACATCTATAAATATCTTTTGCATTACCTTTGTTTGAAAAATATATTTATATATTGTGTTTTCAGTCCTGTTGAGCTTGTATAAACCATCATTATGATATCTGGGCGGATTTTATCATCATAATCAAATTATTAAAAATTCAATGAGATATAGATGTTTACAAAATATTTACCTTGTAAAATTCTGCTTCTCCAGTGCTTTTAGACCTGTGAATCAAACAAATGAAACTAAAATAACTGCGCACATACGGCAACTTATATAATAAAAATAATAGAGTCAGTGTGATATTAAAATGTATCCTCATGGTTTTATCGGAACAGGTCTGTGTTATTCGTCATCATTAAAAAAAGGTCAAATGAATTGTTTTCATAAAAAATAATGTTATGGATTAGAGCCTTCTGTGTTATAGCTGATAATTTAGCTATGTTGCAGGCGACAGACTTCCCAGATTTTAGTACATATATTAAATAATATGCATCATCTTATTTAGTTATATAGGAGTCATAAATAATATAGCATATAAATAGTACTAAAAGTCTTACCTCAATTTGATGTATTTGTTAAGCCCAGAGTTTACCTGAAATGTTTAAATTATATATCAAACAGCAAACAAATAAAAGCAACTTAGGGACTGAATTCTGGATTTAATTTGATGTCACGGGACTCAAAAAAATATCATGCTCTATAACTACAAGTAATTGTCAGTTGGCATGTCAAAAGGAACATAAATGTCATGCCTCAAAATCCACATTATTTGTGCATGGATTGTCAGTCAGTGAATCACACAGTACAAGAATGTCATGCCTCAAGTAAGTCTCACTTGATGTATAATGATGAATAATAAGATTTTTATTAGTTTAATTTAAGTTAAGTATTTTTTATGATAACAATGTCTAAAACCGTTCAGAATTCAGCCCGATTTAATCATAAACAAACTCACCTTATTGACTGTGAAGTGTTAATTCCTTACGAAATTAAACAATACCTTGTTTACATTAGAAAAATTATAATTTAAAATTAATTACAAGTATAATAAGTAAACCTTCTCTCCCACTAACACGTTATGATAACATTTCTGTCCAAGGAAAGGATTGTATAATTTCAATATCATATTTATTAAATAACGCGTGTCGCTACATTAACAGCCTTGAATCACCCAATGTGGTTTATAACAGTGCGATATCGACCAGCAATATTACCGAGACGGGACAAACTAATAGCCAACTGAATGATTGTGGTCAACTGAATCAAATGTTTCATAAAAAAAAACAATTGCATGCATGAGGCGCGCTCAATAACGATACATTATATATTACAATATGGATTGTTTTAGCTACGGCGTTTACAGTTTGTCGAGGTATGAAGCTAGATCGGGCAGGCCCTCCTTAAGTCCTTTCCGTTTCCTGGTTTCCTGTGGGGCAGAGAAAATTATAACTTTTACAATGAGTTTAAAACACAAAAAGTCACAGCATATTCTAGGATTAATGTGTATCGCGCTGGCGTAGCATGCAGTCCCGGGACATAAGGATAGCGGTCCTGTGCAGCGTTTAGCGTCGCGCGAGGATTGTCTACGTCGCCGCAAGCCGTACTGTCAGCGAGGGACGGGCAGAGTCGCGCGCCCCTCTATAGCGCGGCGCGGAGCGGAGACGAAAATTGACTCTTCTTTATGAAAAAATACACTTTAGCTGGTACCGTTCGTCATAGACTTCTTGGAATAACATCTTAATAGTCCCTTACGTTTGACCACAATCTCGCCTGAAGCGACATCATTGCCTACAATATTGCACGCCGCTCTAGAAAACACCTGTTCGCCCCCGCATCCAAGATTGGTTTCAACCAAGATTGGTTTCAATTAAAATGGCTGCTTGAAACCGATCGAAACCCAAACGAAAGTTTTATTTCTATTGTACAACTGTCAAGTGCTTGGCCCATATCTCACCTGGTTACAAGTTGAGATAAGGCCGAAGGTGGAGGCGCACTTCACCCGGAATCCTCAACAAACTGAGGAACTGGCTATCTTACTTCTAAATGCCGGAACACAACCATTTTAGAATTGTAATTATGGCGACAGAATTAGGTAAGATGGTGGTAGCTTGTCAGGCGGACATAAACAAAGTCCTACCACCAACCAAACCAAGTACAATATATTGTACTTCCCATGGGGATTGAACCTGGGACCTCTGGATCTGATGACGGTGGGTTGAATAACGTGACCACAAAGGCGGTGAAGGATAGGTAATAGGCCAGCTGGTCATGTTTTAATCCATTAAATCAGTAATGTAGTAAATCACTTATATCACTGCTACTCATGACTACAGGACTTCATGCTATCATGGACTTCATCATACATGGACATCGTAGCCCATGCAAGGTCTTAAGCTACGAATAAATTTAATCCAATTGAGAATGTGTCACATACCTGTACAACGACGTATGGTTTGCTGCCAGCCTCGCACGGGTCTCCGGGCAGCACCTGCCAATGGTCGAACACGCACTGCGGGAAAGCCTGCCCGCCGGTGTTGGAGCGCAGGTCGGCGGTGAAGCCGAACGACTCGTTGACGGGCAGGTACGCCTTCACCACGAACATGGGCGTGCCCATGACTTGAGACTCCTCGAACACGTGCCCACGACGCCTGTTCAGCACGCCGTAGATACCGCCGACCGCGACCTCGGGACACTGCAATGTCGGAGTGAGCGTTACGTGTTTTAGATCTGATATTTGATTGCAAATTTAGTTAATTTTACGCGCTGTGCAAAATATTATGCTGACGTGATAGATGCGCTTACCGTACGATAGCTAGTTCTCGATAAAGCCTCTGATTTAACCTGCTTTTTATTTTTTACTTTCAAAACAGAAAATGTTTGAAAGTTGTTTGAAGGATCGTAAACAAAATTAATATTACTATTAGTTTTATCCCGTTTATCCCCAGACTTCGTCGCCTATCTGACATGACTCTTATTATTTTTGCAGTGTTGTGTTTCGTTGAGTTTCGAACATTTTAAAACCTATATACGAGATTTATTACTGATAATGATCTTTCATATAGGTAGCGGAATTCCAATTTATATATTGCTATTTATGCTACACATCTTCTGCTTGTATCAAGAACGCTAATAATTTGCTAGGCTATGTTAAAATGTTGTGTGAATGTTAGTTCTTATTATCCTAGCAAAATGTACATGGGACATTGCCAAAATAACAAAACTGTTTATCTACCACGTCTCGGAAAGGCGGAACTAATAGAACATGCTAGTCCGCACAGGAAAAACGTGGAAAAGTCGCCTACACCTTCAAGGCAAATTATACATTGGTTCAAAACTTAAGGTTTCTGCTCTAAAGCCCAGTAGAACCACATTCCCACACTTTTTTTTTGATAATTTCAATATGGCGTGTCTGATTCAAAAGAAAGTCTACAATTCAAATAGTCAAATATGGAAAACCGAGGTTTGCAGCATTTGACATTTTCCAAAAACAAAATTTAAGTAGACAGTTGTATGGGAAAGCAAAATTTCAGTGTTACTTACTCCAGGGCATTTTCCAGGACATTCACCAAGCAAGAGACAAGCAGGTTTAACATAGAGAAGGTTCTAACACCATGCTCCGCAGTATTATCTACTGATTATACTGGGAGTATGGTGTTTCCACATTCATATCATATCCATCATATTGGTGGATACCAATCTGGATGGTTGTGCTTTGCCTCTTGTTGAGCTAACATGATCTAGGTTGCCCACCCTCTGGTAACATCGCTTATGTTTAGTGTATTAAAGAATTCATACCTGGATCTCGCAAAGGTACACAGGCTCCATGAGTCTGGGTTGAGCAGTCAGCAGAGACGCGTAAAGAACTCTTCTGGTTGTTGGAATGATTTGACCACCACCTCTGTGCAACAGAAAAAAGCAATGTTACTTCCAATAGATCTTGTTTTGATGATTCAAACTGATCCTATCTGTAACATCTCACTGAATCAATTAACATTGAATTTGATGCAGTGATCCTTATTACATTTCGATCAACGAAACTAGGCGTATGTGAACTTAGCCACAAAAGATTTCTAAGGCAACTGTTTTGTCTTTAAAATAAAGTAAGGGTGTGTTCCCATTTTTTTTGTGGGCAGGGAAGAGCTTGACTTTCATCTCACCTGGTTACAAGTTACGATAAGGCGGAAGGTGGAGGCGCACTTCACACGGAATCCGCAACAAACTGAGGAACTGGCTATCTTACCTCTAAATGCCGGAACACAACAATTTAAGAATTGGTGTTATAGTGACAGAATTAGGTAAGATGGTGGTAGCAAGCCAGACGGACTTGAACAAAGTCTCACCACCAACCAAACCAAGCACAATATTGTACTCCCTTGGCGATCAAACCCGGGACCTCTGGATCTAACACCGGTGGGCGAACCACTAGACCACAGAGGTTAAAACATCAAATGATTTTTATTGAATTTAATGCATCTGTGATTTAGCGACCACGATCACTATTTAGATTTAGTTCCTGTAGCATCCTTCACGTAATTTCGATGCACAAGAATGCAGCGCAGGGCTCGCGGCGCCGGGGACGAAGATACCAAAAGGTGTTTTGATGATGCTCGCGCGACCATACACGCGCTCTGTGCCTTCGGACGGGGTACACGTACCGCGTTACCCCGCCTATAACTGTATGTTATCATCATTAAACTCCGTCAATCATCTCAGTTCTCATTTTTCGCCACCTACCTGCCTTCAGCCTAGACTAGACGAAGATACTATTTCTCTATAACGCGCACTTTATTCCCATCACAAAACATGGTAAAGAAGCCAACAAACCTGTGGATAGCGTCAGTGTGCAGTGTAACATCATAGATGTTGAAGCGCACTCCTCTCAGATTCTCCTCAGCCATGACTCCCTCCTTGGCAGCCCACTGGAAGCCTGCCACCACAGAGTCCTTGATCTCGTTGAGGTATTGCACTCCCTTGGTGCAGTCCACCAGGATGTTGGGTCCAGTGCCCTCAGGGCCGAAGCACCACACTTTACGGGCCTCAGTTACGTCATACTCATATTTTTCACTCAGGTAACGCGCGCGAGTCTTGAAGTCGTCGCGGGGGTTCACTTTGCCCTAGAAACAATTGCAGTCTCAATGTGATCTTTAGATCATTTTGCAGTTCATTATTGACTCAGTGAAATGTCCAGCGTTTAAGCCCCAAGATATTAATTTTTATAATAATAAATTTTACATCAATAAATTTTAGTCATCTGGATAATCCAATATCCTATAACATTTCAATTGATGACTTTACCTACAATAGTTTTTCGTAATAATGTTATAACATGAGGAAGAGGAGTAAAATACTATTTGGTTTAATGGATACTCTTCATTTGAAAACTAAAAGTTTACAATTACGTATCTGTGAAAATTAAAGATTCAGAAAAGACTAGTTAGAATATATGTATCGCGCTAGCGTAGCATGCAGTTCCGGGACATAAGGATAGCGGTCCTGTGCAGCGTTTAGCGTCGCGCGAGGATTATCTACGTCGCCGCAAGCCGTACTGTCAGCGAGGGACGGGCAGAGTCGCGCGCCCCTCTATAGCGCGGCGCGGAGCGGAGACGAATGAACGAAGTTTATATCATATAAAAACTAAAGCCGGCAGAAGAAAGAATTCATCTGTACCATTCATTTGAACCTTCTAAATGAATACACAATAACAATATATATAATACATAATATATAACAGATTAATAAGACAAAAGTGTTAGGAATACTTTGAAATTGTTTAAAGTAGAAGGGTGTTTGATACAAAACCACAGAAAGTGAGTCATCATCCCCTCATGCAATTCCAATTATTTTTTTGAAGTATCACCGGGGTGCACAGATTCCCATCTGGTGGCACTGACAAAGATGAACGCCTTGGATGTAGTTATTTTTCAAAAATCATTAAGGCACAAATTCCTATCTGGAGGCACTGACAAAGATGAACGCCTTGGATGTAGTTATTTTTCAAATATAATTAAGGCAATCGAAAATTATTTCACGTAAGTTGGAAGACGAACTAACGCCATTTTGGAATTTAGCAATCTGACGCCATTTTGTTATAAAATATAACTGGGATAACAAAATGGCGTGAGACTAGAAACGTCTACGTGTCTAGACGCGAGACTTTACAATTTTGGGTACTCACGTCATCAATGTCTTCAGGCAGACCGTCGGGCATGGGCTGCGCCCTCATGAACAGACGGTTGTGCTTGTTGGGAGACTTGGACAAACACGTCTGGTCAGACTCCTCGGCGACAGTCTCGCGGTACGACACAACGGGGTCAGACTTCTTAATGGGAATGCAAGCATGGTCCTCTTCCAAGTCCTGGGAAAATTTTAAAGCTTTACAAACTGTAATCTGAACACCATATCGTTTCATATTTCTTTTAACTTAAATTATAAGATGGTTCCTTTTATTTAAAACGATTGATCATATTGACAGTAACACTTTTTGAATAAGAGTAATAAATCTATCCAAAGCAAATATATTCTTACCTTGAGACAGATCTCAAGATGCAGCTCTCCAGCACCAGCCACAATATGTTCTCCAGACTCCTCGTTGATGCACTGCACCATGGGGTCGGACTTTGCCAAACGTTTCAGACCCTCCACCAGCTTGGGCAGGTCCGCGGGGTTCTTGGGCTCGACAGCCACTCTCACCACAGGGGATACACTGAACTTCATGACCTGGTGACATATTTTATGTTAGAAGTAACAATATCATCATCATCAAAGCCAAGGAAGGCCACCGACTAGACATGTGGGCTTCCCCCAAATAGTGCTTGTAAGAAAGAGAGATAGGTAATCAGTGTTGGGGCTTAGCATGGCGAAAGCTCACTTAGTCAAGGTATTTCTTGTTTTGTGTATTACTCTTATGGAAACAGAACATTAAACATTGCTATGAAATCCTAATGTTACTTTGATTCTTTAGAATTCATATATTAAAGCTAGCAGTACCTTCATGTTGTGCGCGTTCTTGAAGGTGGTAATGGTTCCAGTCTTGACCAAGAACTGATCGACTCCGACGAGCCCACAGATGTTTCCAGAGGGCACATCCTCAATAGCCTCCACATAACGACCCATCATGAGGATGGTACGCTGGATGGTCTTCTCATACAGATCCTAGAGAAATAAAAAATATGTTTAGTCATTTAATATGGATTAGATATAATCTTTAAAATCCATTATAACAACTTTTTGCATTTTATTAGTGTCTTAGTTGAGAGAGCTGTGTACCCAAGTGTTCCCTCGAAGGGAAAAGTGTTACATATAGATTTGTAAGGAGGGCTATTAGTGTCTTGCTATCCCTTAATCCTTCCCGGTGGTTAAGCACCATCCCAAATGAATTACCTCTTTCTTGCCGGGGGTGAAGTTAGGTCCCATGATGCGCGCTTTTTGTCCAGTGATGACCTTGCCGGAGAATACACGTCCGAACGCGTAGAAACGTCCCTTGTCGGAGGTGGGTACCATCTTGCTTATGTACATCATAAGGGGTGCTTCGGGGTCGCAGTTCTAAACAACAATAAAAATGAATCTAATTATGAATCGAAGTTGTTTATTCCCATAGCTACAGACATCGCTATCAGATCATTCAAAATGTGCAGGAGCGCCTTTAATTGATTTTGAATTGAGCTGTTGGACCAATGCTTGGCTGCCATCAAAATATATTCATATTAAAAAAAACTGTCTTTGCAGTCTGTCATTGGTGACAATAATCTTACCTGAAAACAAGAATAAGTTAAAAGTGTTACCAATTATATTAATTGGTAACACTAATCTAACCTGAAAGTAAAAACAAGTTTAAAAAGCTTACCTTGATGCCCATAGCAGCCTCATCGTCGTGGGGACCCTCGTACAACATCTCCATACGGTACTTCTGGGCTACCACAGGGGATGGCAGATGGATAGCGATCATCTGAAGCAGTGCCTCTCCAGCAGGCAGCCAGCTTCGCATCACAACCTGGGTAACGCTTTATTTTTACAAACTAGCAATATACATTGTATTATGTTAAATACCTGTGTGTGCGTAACGATATACAAATACATTGTCTAAAACGGTAAAACATTCAAAGTTATTTTAGAATAGTCATTTCCAGTTAACAAGACTAAACATGAAATCCTCAATCTACGTACACAAAAGTAAGCATAAGGACATCATTACTATTGAATTTTTTGATAGCATGTAACATAACTTGTTTTAGTCTATGGCCATCCTGTTACAAAAGGGAAAAGTAGATTAAAATCAGCATTTTAGACAATGCTTTCAACCTTCAAGTCAGAAAACATATTTGAATACTTTCGGTCTTTGAAATTGAGGCAAAGTGGAAATGTTTCAATCAATTTCGGGGTTGCATGCTATGAGAGCTTGCAACCAATTCCGGAAAGATGTTTGCTGTAAGTCCTCGTTGACACCCAGAAGCCTATCTTAGGCAGCTGGCAACACTTGGGACTAGAATACGGCGTTTACACCCAATAAAGAAATGAATAAAACCAAATGACTTCTTATGTTATTCCTCAAACAGTTGAGAATTCCAGGTAAAATGTGCTTCCACCTTCACCCTTATCATAACTTGAAACCAGGTGAGATGAGGGCCAAGCGCTTCTCTGTCGTGCAATTAATGCGAAGATTTGCTAGGATATCGAGATGTTTAGATGGATGTTTGCAACTCTTTCACACAATACTACTAGACAAATTGAGCTGAAATTCTGCACACCAGGATATACTACGCGACCAACGACGCGAGCTAAAGCTATACGAGCAAAATTTAATTGAAGTGTTGCAAACGAAACACTAAAATCTTGATTTGGTAAGATAAGAATGAGTAAGAAAGTAATGTAAAGGTCAACTTGATAACAATTTATAGAGTAAAGTTCTTCACCTAAACATCGATAGCAATTGCTGTGTGCTGATTATAAACAAGATTTATATGGATGCTTACTATTCTTCTAATTTAAGAAGAATAGCGAAGAATAGCAACACAATTCCCCCGTAAGTAGTAGACGAATTAGCCGATACCTACGAAAATAAACAATATGTAATAAGCCAAGTAAATAAAATCATTTTATGATATACAAGGAAAACCTCACCTTGAGGAGGGCTTTGCCGTCCTTGTCAGAGTCCTCGTGCTTGAGGGTGACTCCAATCTTCTTGAGGAGACTGTCAATCTCCTCCTTCTTGAAGTTCATGATGGCGTCGAACACCTTGTAGATGGGGTCGAGCACGTACATGCAGAAGGAACGCTTGTTGTCGTTGTCCCTCTGCTTGGCCCATTTCTTGGTCGAAGCGTTGAAGAAGTTCTCTCCCCAAAGCCTGTGTAAAGGTTTTCGTCCTATAGTTCGTTTACGACCGTATGGGTTTCCGGCAAAAATATATTGGCCCCTTCCATCTACTCAATGTACTGCTGGTTTTCGCTCTCTCAAACTAAACCTTGAGGACCCTAAAGATACGTCGAAGGTTCGTGCAAGTTTTTGTTGTTAGTCCTTTTCTGCCGCCGGTTTTAAGCATAGATAGCTTTGACCAGTATCAACGGGACAAAATTGCTATACGTCCTTTTTTGTTGCCGATTAAAAACATATAGATCTTCAACCGGTTGATATAGGACTAAATGTTACCACTAGATAGTGTTCAATGGCCGAAGACGCAGACTTTGGGACATAAAGTGAAGACTATTTTCTCTGACAAAACAATCTTAAATTTAGATATTTATTTTAATAATTATAGCGCTGCTATGCCACGACCACATGACGTTAGATTATTTGGATATATATGGTAACAAACGAAAAGAGGAATTACGACGAAAGGGGCTTTAGACTAACCATAACAGGGAAGTCGTAATTGGATGAAATGTACTAGCGGGTCCAAATGGGTACATAGTTTTCCTTATTGTTTTAACTGAGAATAAAATTGTCTGAGCTTCGCTGAAATATTTATTTTGCTATAATACCTAATGGTTCATTTATTTTGTTATGATAATTTATTATTAAGTGCTGTTTACTTCAGGTGTTATTTTTACTATGCCAAGCCTACCTGTTTATTAATGCATGTTATATGTTTAAGAGAAAATAAATGACTATTTTATCTGCACCAATGAGCCGGCAATCAACTGAAATTGTCCTTATCCTACTCTACTAGGTATGACAATAATGTGCATTTGTAGGTAGGTTATCAAGTTTTGTAACACTTACATACATTGTTTTAGAATCCCCTAGTATGTTGATAAGGTTCAGCTGTGGGTGTTATCTACTTTAAAGGTCAGCTGTAGGTTAGGTTACCTTTGAAGTTCAGCAATGGATGCAAGTAGTGTATTAAAAGTATTCAGTTTCAAAGGCCAACTGTGATGTTGTGTCATTGTGTTCTGTTGCAATTGCGAGGGTGTTCTTACTTTCTGCAGATAATGTGACTTGAGGAAATATTTTGAATGTCTCTAAATGAAATTGTATCAAACAATTATACAAAGTTTGCCTCATTCATCTTACCCACCCATGTAAATGCAATTCTCTAGTCTAAGTAATTCCTCATGATCTCAATAAACAAGAATAATAAGTAAAATTAAACTAGTTTTTCTTTGCAATTGGATTTCAGGGCCTTTTTCAAATATTAGATGCAATTTTGATTAGTTTTGTTCTTTATAATTTAATTCTTTTGATAGGTATCATAAAATACAGCAAATTATAAAACTATTTTCTACACAATAATTTGGCTTAATTCTTGGATACTTTAAAAAACCTTTAAATGCACTTTTAAGTAACTTTGTAATTTTCGTTGTTGCAAATTTATTCTTAAATATACACACCTATTTTGTAGAATATTCTAAGATACATATTTTTTATTTCATTGTTGGAGCTTATTTTAGTATTTAAGTATTTAATATCTTGTAATTATGCTTTATCATTAATTGTTTCCCAATAGTTTGTGTTTTAAATAACATCTATGGCTTCAACAATGAATAGTACATAATAAGTACTATCTAATAGATTATTTGCTAGTAGGACTAGTAAAACACTACTTAAATTTTGGCTTTAAAAATTGAGACCAGTTAGTTATTTCTTCACTATAGACAAATAATAACGTTTTAAAAACTAAAAAGAAAACAGACTTCAATGAAGAATGTGATACAATTTCAATTACCAGGATGGCGTATTTTTTCCAATTATTTTGACGACAGATGGACGAACAGACCAATAATCGCGTGTTCCTATAATAGGGGGTCCGCTTTTCCATACTTTTGCGGTAATACACCCTAAAAATAACCAAATCGCTCCAAGTGTTTTGTATTGCCAATTAGTTATTTAGAATAAAAGTTATCCGAAGTACTTTTGGTAGGTACTTAGATACATTTAATTGATCCACCTTTGAACTGTTTATTCAACAGTGGTCACACTATAAATAGTTCACTCATAGGTTTACATGGTATGAAATAATGCATTACTAATATTTAAATTACTAAATACTAGAACAAATACTCGTACTATATAATTTTACATGGGTAATCAGACTGTAGCAGATCATCACACAATTGGTGATTCCTTCAAAGAACCTGTTTGCAGCAGTGGCTGCTAGGTACAAGCTGAAATGTTTGAAATAACAATAAGTAGAACTATAGAGATGACTCACCTGTTCATGAGCTTGACGAGGTCGATCTTGAACTTGTCGGCGTACATTTCAGAGAACTGCTTGAGGGTGAAGGCCCAGCCGTGCAGACCGGACCCGAAGCCCACGGAGCCCTTGCTGGGGTCTACGCGGACCTCACCTGATTGACAAACAATTGCAGTTTAGAGAACTGTTGTGGATTGCTCAATACGGGATTTCGACGCACCCTATTTTTCAGGAAAGTTACATTTGGGCTTGAAGTCGCGGTGGGCATAGTGAAAAAAAAATAGGATCTAAGTAAATTCAGTACAGTACATTCACTTTCTACAATAAATTATTACTATCACATTTTTTTTTTTAATTGTACGACGGGTAAGCACTTGGCCTTCATATCTCCTTGATACAGGTTGAGATAAGGCCGAAGGTGGAGGCGCACTTACCTCTAAATGCCGGAACACAACAATTTTAGAATTTTTATTATGGCGACAGAATTAGGTAAGATGGTGGTAGCTAGCCAGGCGGACTTAAAACAAAGTCCTACCACCAACCAAAACAAGCACAATATATTATACTCCCCATGGGGATCGAACCCGGGACCTCTGGATCTGAACTCGGTGGGTTGAACCACTAGACCACAGAGGCGGTTAAAAGATACGAAACATCGTAAGTAGAGGGTCGGCTGTTGCGAGCACACCATTAGGTGCTTGGGTATGTGTGATCTACAAACCCTTGGCAACGGAATCACTGGCTTTTGCTAAGGTTCAAGGCTGATAACAACACTAGCGGTGGGCCCTGTAAAAGCCTACCTGGCTAGAGACCACCCTCCTGCTAAAGTCCGGGACCATACGGTTTGCCGTGTTCCGTAGATCCTTCTGGGAAAGCTCGCTCCATCATAGACCAATCCTTGATCTGGCTTAGACCCAGACAAGATCAAGAGCTAGCCCATTACATAAAAGATTTGACGGAACTGATATCGTAAAAACATAATATGCGCGTTCTGAGCATGTGGCAATATTTTCATCCAACAATAAGTAAGCATCTTGGATTGAGCCATGATTGGCCGCCCCACATGCAGTAAAACGTATTACTATGTAATTTACTTTCACTCATTGAAGTGAAAGGAATACCTTTTTTGCCCTAAAGCAAGATGATAAAGACATGTTTCTACCATTTTTGGGGTCGCACACTATAGCAGTTTGCGGCCAATTCCGGATAGATTTTCTGTAAAGTCCTCATTGACACCCAGATCCTTATTATGAAGTAACTGGCAACATTAAGGACTATTAAAGCCGAGGGATAAAGAATAGGCGATATCAGGGGAATAATGAAAAGGTATTATTATAAAAGGTTACTTCATTATTACACATTTCTTCTCAAGATCAATCTCAAGAGAGACCTCTCTTGGCGAGATTAGCTGAATTCTCCAAGGCCCAGTACAAACGTAATTTATCGTTCATTTTGAAATGGTGCATCCAATTCAATTTACGTTTTATGGACCAATTGTATGACCTAACACATGTCTAAAGATGAACAAACTCCTTGCTATGGAAGAGCCAACAAGTTGAAGATGAAACATGAAGACCTAGTCACAATAGTTGGTACCATCATCTCGTAAGGACAGGCGCCACAGACAGTGGCTTGTGTCAGGGGTGTGCTCAGGAGCAGTCAGTGGAACACATAATTTTGCACTGCACAACCACAAGCAAAGCAAGCACAAAATCTGGACAACAAGAACCCATTCAGTCTAGTTTCAATCCCATAGCTCAACCATAGGGAAATCAACACATGGTCCTGTTTCTGTGTTATGTTAACTCAGTCTGGAGCAATGCACAATACAACCCAATGCATGACATTGGTGCAGTAAATGTTTCCCCCACACTATACTCTCACAAATTATAATCAGAATGATATTATGAATTTGTCCTTGTTGCATGATGTATGAATAAATGAATGAATGAATGAACGAACGAAAAATACTTTAATGCACACCTGAAAAATAAAACTGGATAACTTAAATAATGTATGTACAATGAGCGGTCTTAAAGCTATTTCTTCCAGACAACCTTTGATTTTGTTGGTGCACATATTAATAGGGGTTGAACTAAATGGACCATATAAAATACATTACATGATACATGAGTTCAATTTGAAAAACAATGTCAATATAGTATACTATGTTCCATTGTATCATAAAAATGATGCTGAATCTTTTGCCCACATTATAGTAAGTTTCTTTAGCTCTCTGTAGGCAATCAAAAATCTATCAACTTATTCTTTTTTTATGCATTAATCTGATTCCTATGAGAAACAGAAACAGGTCTCAATTCAATTCAAATTGTAATTTCTAGCTAAATCAAAAGTCGACCTTGGTCATTGTTATCTACAGTGAATCGCGCGTCTTTCACGTTCTGATTACATGATGCTATGATAGCAAAATAACAATGATAACATGACTTGTGCATTTTAGTAAAATATCTTCAGTATACTTGCCATAATAAAATATAAATAAATGCTTAAAGAATATAAAACAATGCAATGCCAAGATTTATTCATAGTTATACTGAATTTTTAGTTGGTGTACAATAAAAATGAGGGCTTGATGGCATATAGCCCTCATTACTAAGGAGGTTCTCCAGGACACTCGACTCTTTTCAACCACTTTGTCACTTGGATTCTCAATGAGTGCTAAGTAGTAAGAGTGCTCTTGCTAGTTGGTTGACATTTTAGACAATTGTATCACTTTCCTTTGAATTTGATCAACAGATATTTCAATATAGTTGTGGATTTCTTTGATATGTGTAGGCCATGGCATATGACATAGATCCTCTATTTAACAAACTTAAAAAGGGCTTATTCAATTTGGTTGTTTTTTTTTTATGTGGCTTTCACAGAACTTAGTTCCCATCATTGCGTAGATATTTCCCAGAATCCCGTATCATTGCACCCTCACGACTCCCAAATAGGGTGGTGTAGAATAAAGCTAAAATAAGTTATTTAAAAAAAAATTGGAACAGACTTCACTGAAAACAACTCTGTTCATTAATAAATTAAACTTTGGGATCAGAAAGTTGAAATCCTAAAATGTATCATTTCCCAGAATGTTGCTTAATTTTTGATTTTCAAAATGTTGAATTCCCATATTGTTGACTTTTTTGGGATCACATTTTATCCATCATCAAAGTTTCATGCCCACGCTGCTGTAACCTTTTCCGCCTTCAGAAATATCCCCTATAGTTTGAAAACTTGATGAAACTTGGTGTTAAATACCAAGTGAGAAAAAAAAAATAAGCAATATTTTATGGTAACCAAGCATAATATTGTGTTCCCCTGAGATTGAACCCATTCTATTTCCATTAAGTTTCCTAAAATGTACCTATTGTACATTTTAAATTATGTTGCAATATATTTCCTAGAAAGTAGATATGATACAATCTGAAATTATGTTGCGATACTTTTTTAATATCAATCAATTAAAATAAATAACAAACTTTATAGACAGTACACATTACACACAATACAAAACTGAATCCTGTCACAGTTAAGAGTTACAGGCATCTGTGAAATATTGCTTTCATGCCTCTGCAAATTTTGAAGTCATGGTTATAATAACAAAAATGCTTACCCATGGGACCACTGTCATCCGAGTAGGTAGCAATGATAACATTGACGTTTTCAACAATACGCTGGAAGGTCTGGTACAGCTCCTCAGACTCCAGCTGCAGCTCCAGTAGGGCACGGTCCATCTTGTTCATGAACAGGATAGGCTTGATGCGCTCAGCAATGGCTTGACGGAGCACAGTCTCGGTCTGTACGCACACACCTAGGAAATACCACTAGTTAAACAGACCATCTTAGCTTTATTGGAGTTATAGTGGAGAATTTGTGTATTTAGTAACTCAGATGGCCGTTCTTGAGATCTTCAAGGGTTCTCAGAATAAAGGTAGTAGAACAATCATCACAGTTGGACTATTGAGAGTATATTTTATACTTTACTATAAAATAATGTACATGTACCTCTACATTTAGGTAAAATGGTGCTAGTTTATGTATATACATTTTATGGAACAAAACCCTCAACAATCACATGTCTTGGATATAGGTGTTAGCTCTTGATGGTATTTTAAACTACAGACAAATAGATAAGAGATATAGTAGGTTATACATACCAGAAACACAGTCCACAACAACCAGGGCTCCATCAGTGACACGGAGGGCAGCAGTGACCTCAGATGAGAAGTCAACGTGCCCAGGTGAGTCAATCAGGTTGATCAAGAAACCCTTTTGTCCCTTCTCACACTGGTCAGCATTGGTAATGAATACCAAATCCTTCTCATCAAGCTCGAAGTACATGGAGATGGCACTGAGGAACAGTTGTTCATTATGGAACTGTGATGGTGCTGTGTCGTGGTATTGTGCTATGTCAAGCAATCAGATGGCCGTTCTCGAAATCTTCAAAATATCTCGGATTTTAGGTATGGAACATTCATCACAAAAAACCTAGAAACTATGTAAGTTTCAATGACTTGTATAATCTTCATAGTATTGCACAATAACTATGCAAGTAAACAAAAGACGAAAATATCACAATATATAGAATGTAAACAAACAAAATTTTGATGATTCACATTTGCAACTAAACATAAATAGGTACTTCTTTTGTTTAACAGATACGGGTCGACCAGTAATACCAAATCCTTGTCATCAAGCTCAAAGTACATGGAGATGGCACTGAGGAACAGTTGTTCATTAAGGAACTGTGATCGTGCTGTGTCATGGTATTGTGTATTGTCAAGCAAGCAGATGGCCATTCTCAAAATATTCAAAATATCTCGGATTTTAGGTGTGAAACATTCATCACTAGAAACCTAGAAATTATGTATGTTTCACTGATTTGTATAATCTTCATGGTATTGCACAATAATTATGCAAGTAAACAAAAGACGAAAATATCAGAATATTTAGAATGTAAACAAACTAAATTTTGATGATTCACATTCACAGCAATTAAACAAAACTACGTAGGTACTTCTTTGTTTAGGAGATATGGGTCGACCGGTAGGGGTGGTGGATGACAAAAAGGGCCTAACAAGGTTATTTCACCATGTGGTGATTTAATACGGTACTTACGTTGACTTGATGGTGATACATCTGTCCTGCTCATCTTTACGGGTGTCAGTAAAGCGGGTCTCGCCAGCTCGGGCACCGGCGATGATACCGGCTTTGGACACCAAGGAGTCCGTCAATGTAGACTTGCCGTGGTCGACGTGGGCGATGACGGACATGTTACGGATATTCCGCTTCTTGTCCATCATCCCACGGATCTCGTCTACGGTGAAATTCACCTGCACAAACCAGAAAACACCCCGTCAACAATATGCACATCACAACACAGATGGTACACTTGAAATACGCACGGCTCATTTTATCAACTAAAGCTGGACACGGTTCATGTTTACAGTCCGTTTTCCGCGAGCTATAGAGATAGAACACCAGTGAACACTTCGAAGACGTCATCGCGATCGGGACCACTATGACCGTCGCGAAGAACATAAGTTTTTACATGTCCTTTACACATGAAACACATAAAATACGGCCGTGATTCGATAGCACGAATACACCGCAGCACTTTTCTGAACACTTTGGTGAATTTACGTACTCACCATATTGGATGGTTTATGATTTCTTCCTAATAATTACAAACTGCCATACGCCAACAATGGCGTACGCTTGAAAAAGGACCAGATTGAGCGCCGTCGGACGGATGTGGCAGCTAACCTCCTGTCAATTTGACGACTGACTTTGACGTATCTATCCTCCTTCCTCCATGTAAATAAAATTACTAGTTGCCAGTATACAAAAAACACAGGTGACATGGAGTATGTTTTCTGTATTGCGTGGCATGGCATGGCATGTGGCTCAAACGTTTACTCACAATTTGACTACAAAACACGTCAAGTCAAACGCTTGATTTATGATATGTATTAAACGAATAAGATTCATTTATTCAATAAAAATTACAATTAAACTAACTATGTACAAAAGAATCAGTCAGATTACCTAAAGACCATTACAAACGGCCTTAAATAAATATATGATGTTTGTGGTAAAAATATATATATATGTATTCCAAAATATCTGTTGTAGTAGTAGCAATATGTATAGTATGTGATCAATTGTGATCTGATGTCTACTACGCCCCTATCATACTATTCCACGCCTCGCCGCCGCCACCGCCGCCGTCGCCACTCATTAATGTATTTTGCAAGCACTAAAGCATGTGCCAGACGGCTGCCAACAAGCGTTTCTGCAGAGGTGACCATGTCGGCGTGTCGATGGGTAACACTGTTGGCTACACGGTTGGCAACAAGCTCCCAACTTCAGTGAGATTTGGCTCTCGAACGGTGCGGACCGACACAACACAATTGCTCATGCTCAATGAATGGCTCCAACATTTTCAAAATTTATAAAATTCTGCGTTTCTTCAGCACTTTTGTGTGCTTTAGACGAAAAAAAGAGAAAAAAGCTATATGCAGTACCTACCTAAATTAATTACAGGAGATAACTTTCACACAGCGCGATCTAGCCCCAAACTAAGCATATGAAAACTAGATTACGATATAGTATTTATATACCTACTTCCTTTTTTTTTAAATAAATACGTACTATTATGATACAACACCCACAGAACAAACATCTATATTCATCACACATTTTTTGTCCTGATTGGTTATCGAACACCGACGCGTCGGTGGTGGGCGTCTCTGGCGATCTGAAGTCGTGTCGTCAGATCCAGAGGTCCCGGGTTGGTAATCACAAAAATATTTGTCCTGGGTGGGAATCGAACCCACAACCTACACAGCAGAAGGCAGAGTATCAACAACTGAGATACGAAGCTTGTTATAAATCTGATATTAGTTCGCGCCGCGCTCTCTTTTTCACTCATAATTTTGGCACGTGCGCACCCGCCAGCTGCCGCAATACAACTGTCTTTGCATTTGTTGGAAATCTTGGAAACAAACTGCTACACGGTTGTTGACGAGGCTCGCCAACGGCGATTGGCAACGCACGCCCGTCTTCAGAGGTCATTGAAAGTCAAATCGGCCAGCAACTGTCCACAAGGAAGATTCGACAGGGTCACCTCTTTTTGCGGATTATTTGAGAAATCGTATACAATTCGTAAAACTCGGTTGCTTTGACTCCCATTATCGTCATACTAGGTCTGGAATAAGCCAAAGATCATCACTAGGGCCCATCACATTAATGATTAACGTCATAACAAAGAGCTTCAATAATTCAAACTGCTTGTTATATGCTGACGATCTCAAATTATACCGCAAAATAAGATCCTTTGATGACTGCCGTGCTATACAACGTGATCTAGAAGCAGTGCAACTGTGCAATTGTGGTGTAATGAAAACCACCTAATGTTTAATGCTGCCAAATGCCAAGTAATGACTTATAGTAGAGCCGTACAACCCATAATAATGCCTTATCAGTTATCAGACAAATTATTGGAGAGACGACGAACAGTTGAAGATTTAGGTGTTTTATTTAACCCCGAGCTTACGTTCCATGATCACATAAAGAAACTTACTGGTGATGGCTTTAAAATTAGGATTTATCACCAGAAATAGTAGAGAATTCTCAAACCCAAATACCCTCAAAGTTCTGTACTAAAGAACGTATGGCTTGATGATAGAAAAGGTGCAGAAAAAAATCTGCGTTTTCTGTATAAAAAGGCGTATGGATATTACCCTTTCCTATATCCTACCAAATATCTACAGGGTACCCTAGGATTCCATTCCTTTGAAATTTGACGACTTCATGAGCAAATACCCCGGGTCCCGAGTTATTATCAGTAGTAAGCAGAATGTACGTGCCAGATAAATATAATAGATTCCACCAGGGACGTATTCCTCTATTTTTCCCTAAGGCAGCACGCACAGTTGCCGTCAATAATCCCCGAGGTGCCACGCTCAACGCCACCTTAATACTTAACTCGGATGTTTCCTTAGATATTTTCCACGATAGCATACCTAAAATCCAAAGGATTATCCTAAGCTACTGTTAACTGCCTAGCCAACTACGGCATTGGTAATCCTTCAGTAGGTAATATTGGTTATAATCTAGTGCAGGTGTAATCTAACTTACCTAATGTAACCTATTTAGTTTTTTGATAATTTTGATAATTGTGTAAATATTTAGTTTTTTTTTCTAGTACCTACCTATACTATAACGTAAATACATGTTTAAATTTTTCTATGTGAGTAACTATTATGTTATTGAAACGCCTTAGAATATAATTATATTATGTTGCAATTTTTTTTAATAAACAAATAGCTTTTTGGCAACCGTCTGGCACGAGTTTCACATCAATATCAATGTCTCTATCCATAGCTAGCATATTTTAGTATAACATAGTATTTTATTATCTGTGATAACCAACTACCGTTTGTTATCATGATTGATAGATGGCACTTTATTAAATAGTCGTTTAATGTGTGTCTTTGCAACAAGCATTTTGTTTTCTATTCGATAGGTGGCATTAGCAGTTTTTGAAGTAAGTTCTGGGAAGAAGATATGTAAAAAACTCCGTAAGTATCCCTCTTATCATTCAGTAGATAAGTTCAAATAAGTTATGTTGTATTATATCCCTAGATTTAGTAATCTACTGCGCAAGGGCAATCGGGACGTCGACGACGCCGCCGCCGCCGAGAGGTTAGGTTGGTAGGTTATTTATATACGACATGGAAACAGAACAAGCAAGCAGCCTACCTGACGTTAATTGGAATTCTTGACAACAAAGCCTTACTGCGTAGCCATATACACAAAGAACATGACCTATGCTGCACTGCATTGCGCCCATTAACTTGTGACATAAAGGGGTTGAGCCCCGTAATTTCACAGGTAACCATACCCTTCAAACCGATAACACAGCAGCCGAAATAGGTCTGGTGGTAGTACTTCTCCCGGACGAGCTCTTTCACAACTCTTACTAGACATTTAGGAACTCAACTACTCTTACTAGGAATGGGAACTCTTATTACAACAAACAATCCGCATTGGGTCAGCGTGGCCTACTATTAA
The DNA here is from genome assembly GCA_951394065.1 of Venusia cambrica. NCBI lineage: Eukaryota > Metazoa > Arthropoda > Insecta > Lepidoptera > Geometridae > Venusia > Venusia cambrica. The sequence continues at coordinate 5,101,283 of OX596065.1, forward strand.
CCTCTTACCACAGATAACAAAATGTACTCTTACTTAATATTGTTGTTTAGATATCTCACACGCTCGTCGAAAGTAGGCCGATGCCATGGACTTGATACTATTTTATGTTAGGAGTAGATCGGCTTAGTAGGTATTTGTACCTATATTTTGGGTTATTAGGTAAAAGATAAGGAACCTAAATATTACCCGGAATCCTCAACATATTGAGGAACAGGCTATCTTACCACAAATATACCGCCCGGAAAACAACATTTAAGAATTGTAGGTAAGTTGGTGGTAGCTAAACAGGCGGATATAATCAAAGTCCTACCACCAACCACACGAACACCACCTAAGCCACATGTTTCTACATTTTTGACGCGAAATTGATAGGCTGCCATTCCGCGCGGTCATCCAACCACAACAAACAGGCAAACCTTTGCTTGCATTGTTTGCGAGGGGTGGAATACCCCACGCCATGCCAAGGTCATGGGATTTCACGACAACGTAACATTGTTATGTTGTTTACTTTCTACCTAATAAAGGTATATTGCATTTGATGACTTTTTTTTGCGCAAGACCTTTCCACTAAATTTTGCCCACGGTTTGCAAGTTGCTAATGTGACACGTTACAGGTTACGAGCCCATCGCCGCTTGGCGAATAAGCAATTGATCCGAGGGGCATGCCGGTTTCCTCATGATGTTTCCTTCACCGTCAGAGCCTGTGCATGTGTCAAATGCGCGTATAAACTTTCGAAAAGTCCCACAACCCACAACCTCCGGATCGGAAGGTGGGCCTACCCACTTGGCCCAAGGCACCAAGCCCAAGTTACAAGTTAGGTATAACAATGATCAGCTATCTGCCGATGAAAGTCCCTTCAAAATCAGTCTAGCCGTTGCGTCGCGTCGTCGTCGTTTCGACCGAACAAACAGACAGGCAGAGTTTTTTTTTTATTGTTTCTATGTATAATTGTACCTACCGTACTTTCATAATTATGCATTGAGTAAAAAGATGTTATTTTGTCATTACCGACAGATAATTCAATTATTAATTGAAATAGATAGGTATATCATGTCAGTATATGTAGATAAAGAATATGTCCCATGACCATGAGTCCAGCTGCGGGCAATAAAAGAGCTGTGTGGAGATCCTACCTAGTATCTATACCTACCTACAGTCTACGGAAGTTATTGTCAGTTCCGATCACCAATGTAATGTCACGTTTTGGCTCAGCTCCAGTTACCAAGTCCACCTAGGTAGGTACGTAGCTAGTTAGATAGGTAGGCTTAATAGGTACGTAGGTTGCCTATACCCTATATCTTACAGTTATCGCTACCGCTACCCGCTATGCTATCGTAGAACTGGATAGTTATTTTGAAACATTCGGAAAGTTTAGGTTAACTCCGAAATCTAAATACCAATTATGACATCAGGATTCGATGCTTACCACAGTAGATTTTTATAAACGGTTCGAGAATCAAGTCAAAAATGTATTTATGAAGTTAAATATTTATTCAATAAAATGTACAATTAAACTAACTATGTTCAACGGAATCAGTCAGATTACTCTTTCTAGAGGTCTTATCTTTTAGACTTGAAATAAATTTGAATTGAATAACAATGCATTTCTATATCTAATCTATGGATTACAAATTTATAGCTAATGCAATCCCGAAAAAGGTAGCTTAGTCTACAAATACTATCCTATGTAATACCTACCTTAAGTTGTTTTTGAAATGTTTCAACAGATTATTATAAATATGTGATAATTTAAAAAAAAGAGAATAGCGTTGAAATTTATTGGATTCTCTGTCGGATCCGACACATAGTGATGTTTCCAATCCGAAAACTTTCTATGTGTTTGAAAATCGCTATATATACTGAACGAATGTGTACTGTCCTAACCTTGCTCTATTATCGGCTATTCATCACAATACCTGATGACAAACAGAATCGCGAATCCTCAATGGAGCCAACGAGTGATGAATGAAGACCACGATGGTTTCCCAGAATCTTGTGTAACTTTGACATTGCCTACAAATCGCAGCTAATCGATTTTAAATTCTAAAGCTCTGAAAATAGAATAGGATTTTGAAATGAGACAGGACTGATGGTCGAATAAAATTGGGATACTTGCCAGTGTTTTGGGAAACGGATGCCTTTAATACCTACCTATATGTATAAACATGTTCCTATCTACATAATTTACAACCAAGTAAATAAATGCGTGATGCAATGGAACGACGAATATTCTCGAAACTTTTCAATGTACCTAGCTGTCTCTTACAGTTTTTTTTTTATTTCTGAAAGAGACACGTTTCTTGCGTAGGTACTGCATCTAATCTTTTTTGTTTGGCAACTTCATTTTTTTTTATTGCACGACGATGAAGGGGTTGCCCTGTGCCCTTATTAACTTTGACCAAGCCGTTACGATTTCTGCTTGGAATCATCGTAGCAGATATCGCGACACCATTGGTCATAGAGAATAAGGGCTCAGGTTTGAAGTTATGACCAAGGATATGATCTCTTTAAGATTTTCTTACCTCTTTAAGTATGCCGGAACACAACAACTTAGGATTGCTACTATGGCGACAGACCTAGGTAAGATGACGAACAAAGTCCTACCACCAAACCAACCAAAACAAGCACGATATTGTAACTCCCCTGGGGATTGAACCGGGGACCTCTGGGTCTGGAACCGGTGGGCGAACCGCTAGGCCACAGCGGCTTCTTATTCCTTAAACTACAAGTTTGTAGCCGACTGCAGACAGCGATCAGCTTCATACCAATTCAATACAATACAATACGCAAGACAATGTATAGGAACCATGTTACTTGTCGCTGTAGCCTTCTTCAGATCTTCTATAGTGCACCCCTTCGTGCACTATGTCAGGATAATGGGATTTTTCGTTCCCATTATCCTGTTTTTTTTTATTTATAAGTTAATCTACAGAACCGATTTTGATAATATTTCTATGGGACCAATCTGGAATCATATCCTTTCAAACAAAAAAATGTTAAACAAAAAAATTACAAAAATAAAACTACTGAATTGAGAACCTCTTTTGAAGTTGGGTTAAAAATGAGACAAAAGTAATGTAAGATCATAACGAGAATGCTATAAGACGTTGTGGTTAAGCCCTCTGGGTATAGGTCCATTTTGCGCGAGATCTGCTGGTATTTAGTAAGTAGGTACCTATGCTATGCATGGACACGTATTTTGTACCTACGTGTTCTAATTTATTATAATTTGCAAAATAATTATTTAAAAACTAATATCATTCAAATTCAACGTTGGAACTTTACAAAAAGAATTGTACCTAGGAAATAATTTGATATAATATGATAGCCATACCGTATCCGCTAGCAAAAGCAAAGCAACGGAATCGCTGCCGTTGCCCGGGGTAGGATAAGCCTACTACCCACCAGGAGGTAGATCACATTCACATCACCCCCTACCCTACACCCCACACCTGCCACACACACTAATGAGCAATATACGTAGGTAGGAAAAATAAAAATTATCAAACATACGTATTATGTAAGTACTGACCTACCTATATAAACGGTCTTATATAGTTTTAGGTTTAATAAGGTAGTACCTAGTACCTACTTAACCTACTACCTACCTCCTCGATTGTTGTACTTAGTTAGCCTTGTTTCGTTGAATACATGACCTCCATTCAGTAGCCTCTCAGTTCGCAGTAAAAGCCGTTTGGCACGAGCATAGATTAGATTAACCTAGGTTATGTAGGTAGTAGATATTTCTAGGTACGAATGTCTAATGCACGGTCTATTCTATTATATTATTGCAGCTTAATAAAATAAAATTAAATGCACAATAGCATCGTAATCGTATGGTATTGAAATCCAAGGTCTCGTTATAAGAGGATCGAATTCTTTATTTTATAATGTTAGCATGCACAGTTTTCAAGTTATTAACGAAAATAGACGAAATTACCCTGTCTTATCGTATTCATTCACAGATACTACTTAACATATCTAATATAAAAAATGATAACAAAATATTAGGTCCTCTTTTATTCATAATTTACATAAATGACTTTCCCAAAGCGATACCCCATCCAATGGTGATGTTCGCCGACGATAGCACGGTAGTATTTCAGAAGAATGGCAACTCAAATGTCAATATCGAAATTAATAAGACGTTATCACATTTAATTGACTGGCTGACATTTAATAATCTAATCTAAATCAATTTGGATAAGACATCAATAATGAGATTCAGTAACAGACAAACTAAAATCCCACCACTTGACATATGCTACCTGAATCATCAAATACAGGACATAGACCATACAAAATTCTTAGGGTTAAATATAGATAGCAATTTAAGATGGACTATACACATTGACATTATATGCAAGAAATTTAATAAGTTTTCCTATGCTTTGTATATGTTGGGTAAGGTTGCAAATATTAAAACTGTTTTAACGGCATACAATGCATATGCAAACTCTACACTTCGTTATGGAGTGATCTTTTGGGGGAACGCAACTGACAGAGAAAAGGTTTTTGTCTCACAAAAAAAATGTGTTCGATCAATTGACAGGCTCAAACTAACTGACTCTTGCAAACCATCCTTCATACACCATAAGTTATTGACTTTTCCAAGTATTTATATACTCGAGCTGGTCATATTAGTTAGGAAAAACATTCAAAAATTTGACTTTTTACATAGTAAGCGAGTGCATAAATTAAGCATGCCTTCGCACAAAACAGCCTTGTTGGATAAAAGCGTTTTCTGCATGGCCCCCCGGATTTATAATCAACTGCCTCAAAATATACGGGAAATCGATAGCTTAATTGTTTTTAAAGCCAGGGTCACTAGATTTTTGATCGAAAAAGCGTACTATACTATCCAAGAATATTTGACAGATGAATGTATTTAAGTAAATAAGCATGAATAATAGTTAAATAATTTCTAATTCAAAAATCTTTGTTTACCGTATTATTTATTACCATATTATTCGAAAACTTGTGTAATTTTGTTAAAATTTGCATGCCTATTGGACGGCGAGACACGGCATTTCTTATTTGAATATGTACTTTTATGTTTTACCTGTGTTTCAAGCAAATAAAATTATTGTATTGTATTGTAAAAATTTTCTAATATGTGCCAAAAATTGGCCGTCTCTTATATTTTATAGGAAAACCTAAGGGAACTTCATAGGTCTTAAAATTCTGAGGGTATTGATACTCATAAAATGCATACTCATGAAATATATGTAATGCATGTAATTTTGTCTAATTTCGAACATTTCTGTAATCACATTTGGCCTATTGCGATATAGTAGGGTACTCCTATAATATACTGGATAAAATAGTGTGCGTTACCTCAGCCAAATGTCGTGCTCAACAAAGATGAGAGTACGATAGAAAATTTGAGTGTTCTGAGTTGTAATTGTGCGCCAAAAATAGAATTTGTGCTCCATACACTTTCGGAGATATTTACGATAAACAGACTTTGCCTGGGTAATGTCTGAAACATTACCCCAGCAAAATGTTGTGTCCGATACGGGAACCTAATACATCAATAGATAGGACTTAACGCGGCTCAATTGTGGCCGTGATTTTGAAATTTGTGTGCCTGAAGGTTGTTTCTTACAGAAAATAGCCCTAACCATTTGGTTTAAAATATGACAATGAGACATCAATGAGGAGCTGTATGTCATTGACATTAGCTCCTATTATATGAAAAAAAAACAAAATGCATTCGATTCACCTTGCCTAATGTTCAAGTCAGAAAAGCTAACATAATATTAAATGGGGAAACACTTAACTTTATTGAAGCAACTACTTTCTTGTGTTTAAATATTGATGCAAAGTTGCAATGGGGTATTCATATTGAGTCATTAGCTATCATATTAAGCTCGGCTGCATACGCTGTACGTTCATTAAGGCATCTTACTGATGAAGCTACGGCGAGGTTAGTTTAATTTACTTAGTTACTTTCACAGTATTATGCCTTATGCCAATTTTTTATGAGGAAGCGCAGCTGATATTGAAAGCATTTTTATTCTGCAGAAAAGAGCTGTACGGGCGGGCGATTCATAAAATGAAAACTCGTGACACTCTCAGGGAACGTTTTAAAGAGCATTGTTACAGTCTGCTCCCAATACATTTATGAAAATCTAATGCATGTTCACAGAAACATTGATGAGTTTAGTAAAAGGAGTGATGTACACAGTGTTAATACTAGAAATAAAAATAAGCTTGATAAACCTAGGTATCGCTTAGGAAAAGTAAATCATTAATTCTTAGGAAACTGTTTGAGATTCTCTTGCTTTGCTCCTTGTGTGCTGGTTGCGATTCCGAACAGGCGGTAGATTTGTCGTTTCTAAATGATCCTAAAAAAACCTAGTGAATAAAGAAATTTTGACTTTGACTTTGACTTTGATTGCATTGATCTCTCATTTTTTATACAATTGTTAAAGTTATAGGTAAACCTAGTACCTACTACCTATAATTTAAAAATTTTACCCCTGATACAAGGTACCTCTTGTTTTCATTAGGTTTTGAGAGAATTACTCAGGTATCTACCGAGGTTAGGAAGAAACATTCTTGAGCCATGCAATTTTGCATCTCTATAAAGTTTGTGCATGCAAAATGATGGCGTGGCGGGGCGACGAATAGGTACTATTACCATACATTCAGAATATAGTAACGTTAGATTGGCAAAATATAGTGATTTGGACAAGACAAAAAACAAAATACATTAGGGTGCGTGTAATGTGTGCGAGGCAAATAGTGTTGCGCCGTGCACCACCTGATACTTCGTTTATCCTGGCACTGAACACGTAACTATAATAACTCACATCTATTTAACACTTATATTTACATAAAAACCTAGTTTTTTTTTTTTAATAAGAGGTATTTGTTCCCGTCACGATTGACGCCAGTCCGGTACAGGCCGGTAGCGTGAAAGGTCTCGCCTAACTATCTCACTCTAACATAAGCTTACACTATTCTCTTTCTCTTTTGCATTGCCAATCCACGTATACTATGTCTATGGTACAACGTAAGAACTGAAACTGACAACACTGGGGTGCAGAGAGGACTCATTGGTGATTCAGCGTTTGGCGCCACACTATTTATGGATGACACTTGTGTGGATCCTGGATTTACTTAAATATAGATAGATGGCACAAATGATCACTACACTGTATCCTACAGTTCAGTACTACGAACGTCTGTGGCAAATTTACTATTAAATGTTATATACCTACCTATAAATAATAACGAAAGTTTTTCGATTTACATCAGTAAAGAACTTGGTTTGATGTGATAGTGGATCTTTAACATAATAATATAGAAATCGAAATAAAATTACACAATTACAAATAAAACAGGCCCGTGTTACAAAAATCCACTCAAGCAAAACTCTCTGCGAAGATAGACGAATATAGGCTTGAGAAGAGATTTTACTCGGTCTTGAACCCTAGGAACTGTGCTAAGTTACAATCATTGTAGGCCAAGGCAGTGAATTATTAGGTACCTAGGTACATAAGGTAAAGTCACCTATCATGGACACAGACCCATCATGGACAGTTTATGAAATTACCACCAAAATTAAGCAAACGTCAAGTTTTTTTTTCAAAATGATTACACTAATCAGTAGTGCCAATATTCAAGTTGTCAATCACACTTTGTTTGACAGCTGACAGCCATTTTGTTTTGGACCATCACGATTGTTAGTTACGCGGGGACAGTTGGTGTCGGAAATCGTAATTTATTATAAGAATCGCCATGCAAGTGAGTAGACTTAGTGAGTTATTTTGTGGGTTGTGTGTCGTTATTGTTAAATTTTATGTTATTTACTGATTTACCAATAGTAATGACTTATTTTTTTGATATAACCTAATTGTCATTGGAATTATAACCTTAAAAATTACCGGTGTCTATAACTGGATATTTATTCGAGCACGTTTACCAATCATGGACAGAATGTCCATAAAAAGAATTTCTTGTTTTTTGTTTTTTTTTACGTATTACACTTCTGTTTTAATATATCTACATGTTTCTCTATAAATCGGCAATCAATTATTAGTCTTTCCAGTCATGTACATTCTGTTCATGACTAGGTGTCCATAATAGGTTCAGCATATTCCTAATACAAACATTTTATTTCGTCCTAGACATGGCACCGAAAAAAAATTATACAAAAGAACAAGTGGCTAAGGCTATCGAAGAAGTCAGAGGGGGGGAGAAAATATCTGTTGCTGCTACAAAATGTGCTGTCCCAAGGATCACATTACATAATAAAATAAAAAAAACGAAACGAGACGAAAAAAAGGCGTACTAAAGAACGGATTCCTTCAGCAATTACTGGTGAAACATGGAGAGCATATATGACGAAGAAGGAAAACGAAAAAAAACAGAAGGAAGAAGAGAAAAATAAAAGAATGAAAGAGAGACAAGAAAAACAACTAATGAAAAAGAAGATGGCTGAAGAAAAGAAAGTTTTAAATAAAAAAAACATCGCAAAAACCGTAACTAAGAAAAGGAAGAAGGTAGATTATTAAAAAAATGTGTCATTATTTGTATTTTTTAGTCTGATGTTTATAAATAGTTGTGTTATACACAAGGAAAACATAGATCTCTGTTGAATATGAATGACTGAAAAAAGGTGATTTATGAGACTTTTTTTTCTAGTTATAGTAAGGAAAGATTTTTAATTTGTCATGTTATTTCTAGACTGATGTTTATTAATACATCTAAACTCAAGGAAACATTGATCTCTGTCGAATGTGAATGTTTATTTTTAATTTCTATTTAAACTGTAAGAAAAACGTTGATTTTTGATAGCTATTTACTATCGTATTATCTTGATATAATAAGGTTGATTTTGATAATTATTTTCAATTACTTAATAATAATTGGCCGGTCTGTTAAAGATAAGCATTTCTTTAAAAAAATTACCTTATTGATTATTTATATGTCCATAACTTCATCACTGGAAAATAACCGTCCATAAATGGTGCCTGAGTAAGAGTGTTGTAATTGGTTATTTTTTATATTGCACTGTATTAAGCCTAATATTAAACCTCGAATACTGATTAAGAAAAGTACTTATCATTTAACTACAAATCCCAATGAACGTGTATCGAAAAATAAAGAAATTACAAAGTAAAAACAAAAAAAAATCGCTTATACTGTCCATGACTGGTGATTTTACCTTATACTGATCTGAGAGGTTCAGACAAAAACAAACCGAGATTAAAGTGACCTAGTCATTTCTTAGTCGAGATTAAATTCGACAGAAAGTGCTAGTCTTTGGACATCCTAATGGTCAAATACCGATGTCACCGATAGTAATATTGTATGATAAGAATATTTTTCTTGTTGGAATTGTAAGTGCTCGATAGTTTTTTGGGCGTTGACAGCTGCGACACAGTCGATACAGATACCTACAACTATCAGCGTTTCAATAATTTTATACTTCCCTAGGTACCTATATGACGATATTATAAATATATAGATGATAGCTTACGCACAAATACAGCAGCATTACGTAGGCCTAATCTTCTCCATGTTCCTAGGGTAAACACGAACTTCTGGTAAAATTCGTTTATAAAAAAGGCAAGCAGATGTTTCAATAGTGTAGCATATGTTAGTGGCAATGCTGAATTAGATTTATTTAATACAACTACCATTTAATACCAAGCGTATGAAACGCTTGATGAGCAACTAATTCTTTGATAGGTTAGTATAGTAATTAGTGTCTTTATTTTATTATGTACCTAACTTGATAATTTTGTCTTATTTAAGTACCTACCTATATAATTATTTGTCATTGTTATTTATTACCGTGTACAATCACCACAGGACTTTTATACCAAAACTTTATAGGTATACATTTGTGGAAACTTATAATAAGTTAACTTGTATTTATTTCTATTGTTTTATTATAGCTGTTAGTTTTCCAAAAAATCTAAAATAAAAATAAATAACTATATTTTTGTCCTACCTTGTCATTTGTTTACAAAATGGGTGTTTTACATCGTACAATAATCGTGGTCGCATGATTGATAGTTTTTCTAGAGGTCCCATTGCTTTCTGTTGTTTTAAAATCTTCCTGTATAAATTACGGAGGTAAAAATACCTAGCAACCAAAACACCCCATAAATCGAGGGGTGATGCACGGATAGAAATAAGATTTGGCAACTGCACACCTTTGGGGTGTAAACAAGGTGATTCACAACTCTATTTTTCATGTCTTGCGATTGTGACCCTATACGCATCATCATCATCATCATCATCATCGACAATAGTTGACTTGACTGGTTTTTTGGCAAGGCAAGGTGCTTAGGAGAAATACCACATATCAAGCTAAGTGACTATGCGGTGTCTCACATGGTGACTGGAGTGCAAAGGCACTCTGGGGGAGGCCCAGTTACTGGACTTTTAAGGGCTGTGATGATGATGATGACGTAGGTACGTCATAAAAACTATTAAAACTATTGGTAGATGTAGGTACCTACTTATTTACATCAACATAAACGTATACGTATGTAAATCCTGTGTTTTAACACGTATGTAAATCCTGTGTTTTAACATGTATAGGTAGGTACCTAACATAACACTAAAATAACACTAACATAAACGTATACGTATGTTATGTATGTAACGTATATATGTATGTAAATCCTGTGTTTTAACATGTATAATTTAAAACACAGGATTTACATACGTATACGTTTATGCTGATGTAATTAAGTAGGTACCAATATCTACCAATAGTTTCAACAGGTGAAACATCACCAGGATAAGATGAGGTTTAGGTCGAGGAGCGCGAAGCCCTAGCTTTCGGTTTCGCGTCTGATAAAGATGATTTACGTGTTGAGTTGAAACTGTTCGTACGTATACCTGTGGTTGAACTCATGCAAGTTTTAAAACTGTACCTAACTTTGGTTATACCTACATTTGGCATCCATTTTACGTGAGTGGATAATCTTAGTGCAATGCTACGTAATATGGCTTACGGCTTACTGTATTATTTTCTGTCTTTGTACTCCACGCAAGGAACACAATATCGTATCCTGAAATAGCCGCAACAAGACGACTGACGCCGCGCCAGATGGGTTGTGTGCTGCGTACGGAGGATCTAATCCTGCTAATTTTATTTTATTTTATTTCGTGCTCGTTGCTGGGCCAGTGAGTTACTTATTCTAGATTCTAAATTAGGTTTTAGATGCGTCGCGCGGTCGCGCCGGTCTTATAGCTGTGCTTTATTTATTTAGAAACCTACGTTCTATATGTAGTCATTTAATTGTTAAGAATTAATTATGTAGGTAAAAGGTAGGTAAGTAGGTTTAAGTTTCGTTAGAAACTTTAAACTATTAGGTACCTACCTACTTTACATAGTTAGTTAAAAATTTTAATAGTCGTCCAAAATAATAATAATATAGAGGTAGGTAGGTATATCTACACTACCTACACTACGAGTATAATAAAATAATGAGTAAAGATTTTTATTTTTGTATTGAATAGACTCAAGAACTACTGGCTGGACCAATATAATGGTATAGGTAGTGAGTACACTGAGGTACTACTATTCGTAAGAAAAGTACCTTGGTAGGTAGGTACTCTTATAATGTAACGCAGAGTGAAAATGATCAAAAAAATCTTTACTCACGTGCGCTGCGAAAACGATTGATAATAGAACAAAGTACCTGCTGTTCTTCAGTTTTAGAGAACACATCACTACCACAAAAAAATCCGTGATATATTTAACCGCCTCTGTGGTCTAGTGGTTCCACCCACCGATTTTAGATCCAGAGGTCCCGGGGTCGATCCCCAGGGGGGAGTACAATATTGTGCTCGGTTTGGTTGGTGGTAGGACTTTGTTTGATTAAGTCCGCCTGGCTAGCAACCACCATCTTACTTAATTCTGTTGCCATAATAACAATTTATGTTGTGTTCCGGCATTCAGAGGTAAGGCAGCCAGTTCCTCAGTCTGTTGAGGATTCTGGGTGAAGTACGCCCCTACCTTCGGCATTATCCATGTGAGATGAAGGCCAAGCGTTTTCCCGACGGACAGAAAAAAAACTATAAAATAATTACCACCTTACCACTTTTCAATGTTTAAAATAGCTGAGTAATTATAAAAGCCGGTAAAAACTATATAATTATAATTATATCACGTTATTTATAGTAGGTACCTACCTTATGCAAATAAATCACTTCATAGTCTGTTTATTTCTTCATAGTTCTGTTTTAGAACCTGCAGATCACCTTTTGAATTATTCAAATCGGACACTCCATTCAAAAGATATCGTGCATTTAAAAATATTATCAAACAAATAAAAATAGGTATCTACGTGATGGATTTTAAGGAACTTTGCATAATTATTAATAACTAGCTGAAAGTACCCGTGATTCGCTCCGGTGAAATAAGAAAAACGGAATGGCTGGTATACAGGAGTAAAGAACGACAGGGTTGCTAGTTTCTACACGGCCCGTCCCGGCAATTCTGAAATCTTATGTCCAGATCCTAGTTATACTATTTGATATAAAATATAGGAGAAAGAGAACCTGGTGCTTATTTGGCTGGTAGTAGGCATAAGTATCATTGAATTTAAAAAACACAGTAGAAAATAATCTTCGGAAATCTCAGCGCTTTAGAGATTCGCACCTGTCTAGTAGTCCTAGGTCCGATTCACGGGTGCGGCATTCCTTTATGAGGTTTGGTCGCCGGGCCGTTTTGTATGGACATAGCGGCTAGAATTACCTGATTGCTTTGGAAGGCCGTCGTCGATTTCGGGAACCTACTGCCACTGGTAATGGTCGTCAAAGAGCCATGTGGCCGCTCGTAAAGTGTTTTCGGTAACCAGGGCTGTTTTAACCACCTCTGTGGTCTTGTGGTCCGCCCACCGGTGTGGGATCCAGAGGTTCCGGGTTCGATCCCCAAAGTGAGTACAATATTGTGCTCGGTTAGGTTGGTGGTTTAAGTCCTGCACAATTATTCTTGCAAATTAGCTTTTCAATGTAATACACATACATAATGTCAATCGAATGAAACTAAAGATTTTTAATGGTTTATGATTTTAATTTTAATTAAAATTTCATGACTGGCCATATCACCCTTTTAGAGGAATAGTAAAAAAACATGCAATATTTAAATTGAATTAATTAAAATTAAAAATTAAAAAAACATGCATCCAAAAAAGATTTTGTATGCATGTTTTTCCCCTTTTCACCCTATAGTAGTAAGCTTATTTTTTTATAAGCATATAGTTACAATAAACACAACAACAAGAATTTCCACACGATCATAATACGATCATATTCACCTTTTAGTGGAAGTTTTTTTATTATTATTAGCATTTCAAAGTAATTATAAATACACTTTCAAATTGCTTAGTTATACTATGCTTAGTTTGGGGCTAAATGGCGATGTGTAAAATTAAAGTCCTGTAATTTTTTTTTAAATTTTCAACGCATTCGGATCAAATATATTTTTTTATATCTAAACTGTTTTGCCCTATTCTACCCTGTAAAGGTAAGATTTTTCTGTTCTTTTTTTCTAAATAAGAATTTGAATTACAGCTGATGAATAATCTCAATAGTCTTTTGAATCTCAAATACATACCTACAACATTTTAACTAAATCGAATTATACATTTTTGGGATGCATTTTTTGCCCTATTTCACCCTTTTAGATGAAGAATCCCAAGGATTTTTTCTCCATTTAGTATTTTAAACGTAGTGAGCACTTACATGTCACAATAAACACCGTGTCTAAATTTCAAGTCTGTAGGTCTTACAGTTTCGGCGCTAGCGTGATTATACCTATCTACCTATCACGTCAGTGGTAAATCGATTTTATACATATAATAGCACACGAAACTTAGTGTACCTACCTAATTATATTCTAGTAAACGATAATATACCCCATCATCAATTTGGCTCAGGTCTGAAATAGGTATATGTTTTCCTAAAATGCACAATTCTCAAAACGTATGCTTTTTCACAATGCTCTGTGTCTATATTATCAGCTTTCTCATAATGTCCGCTTCTTATAATGTCTGTCTCCAAGAATTACAGTTTTCACATAATGTTCGCTTCTCAGAACAAAAGACGTGCTTACATTATGAAAAGCACCTTTTTTGGAAAAATACATTTAAGGAATACAGATATTTCAGGCCTGCGCCATCAATTTCTTGTACCTAAATCATCCCCATTGGAGTACCTACTACCGGGTCGCAAAGATTTTACATTGACGGATTTACTTAAAACTTGCGATAAATACTATGCAAAGTAAGTTCTGAAACATTTGTAATCAGAGATTATTATTATCATCGTTTTTAAGGCCTTAAAAAAATAACCAATAAAAACCAACCTTATTGTGAGCTGTCTGTAAAAATGTAAACTTCTTACCTGAATGCTCTTTCCATACATTCAAATCAATTCAATAATAAATTGCTTAGGTGAGTACCTACTTGTATTTTGAATTAATTTGGTTGACTTCAAAAAAAGGTTCTTAATTCGCTTCTTTTGTTTCTTGCTTTTTTATGTTTGTTACCTTAGAAAACCGTCAACATGGAACCGATTTCACCACTAAAAACTTAAATATAACTACATACAGTAAACATGTTGTTTTGCTCGGCAATTCGGCAAGAACTTCTAATTATATGAACTTACTTACTTACTTTTAAGTTTTTAGTGGTTTGGTAGGTTCCATTTTTTTCAAAAATAATTTATAAAGAAAACTTTTAACTCGATTATGGACCCTTGCCTTCGGGTACACATAAACAAAATCCCCTTCATAGCACTAAGAAAAGCATACACTTTAATAACCAAATCACAGATAATAAAATACTAAGTAACCAAATCAACGTTTACAAAGCGTTTTGTCTGTTCAATAACATTTATTAAGAAAATTACCCTTCCCTTAATTATGAGAAAAAGACCACATTTTTAAAGAAACTTTCATATTTTCAAAAGAATAAAAGCATTGCTCAGTCGAGGCAACTTGTGTTTGTTTATTGCAGATTTTAATGAAGGGAGTGCTAATCTGTCTTTGTCTAATTATTTATTCAATAAAAAGTACAATTCAACTAACTATGTACAAAGGAATCAGTCAGAGTACCTGAGGACCGTTACAAACGGCCTATAGGTAACTGAATTGTTCCAGACCAGTACCAGACGGTAGCGTGCCCAAGACACTGGCTGCATTGCCACGCTGAATAGTTATACTAAGTCTTTGTCTTGTGTTGATTCGATGTAGGTACAGCTCCCAATGTTTCAAAAAACTCTGGGTGTAGTTTTAAAAAGATTACAAATATGAGTAAGTCTACGGGTCTACCACGCACGCACGCCGTCCGTATGTGTAGTGTAGATACCTACTTACCGACGAGCTCACCCTACCTCAAGTTTCCCTTTTTCTCTCCCCTGAATATATGCGTAGGTACCACTATCAAATGAATTATGTAATCCCAATGTCCCTCTTCCCTTTCCACCCTTGTCACGCCACCCCTTGGTGCGTCTAGCCGGCGCCTGGGACTTTCGCCACAGCGGCGCCGCCGGCTGTCCCGTCGACGTGACGCCGCCGCCGCCACGACGGCAAATAAACCATAGAAAAGTAGACAACCAAGGAACCGTGGCATACTTACCCATGGGCATATTTTATTTATTGAATAAATAATTAGACTATACAGCAACTGAATTAAAACCTACGTCATTTATTAATTGTAATTTAGAGGATAATTTACGAGAATTTAAATTTGAAATTTATATTGCACTTTGTTAGGCACATAACCTTAAAACATAGGTTATAGTTATAGGTTCAAATAAAAAAATATATATATCAGACGAAGATCGACGATGAAGTCTTTTTGAATGCAAAATAGGTCAGCTCTTGAACTCAAAATGTACGGTGGCAAGTCTTAGTAATAGGGAGCTTATTAAACACCCATTGGGTACTACGGAACCCTGGTGTATACAAATAAAGGCCTGAATAGCTAAATACATAGGTACTCTATTTATTGAATATTATAATTATAATGCAATCATTGCAGTGCAGTAGGTAAATGTATTTCGTTGTCGGGCTCTTTGTAGACGCCATTGCTTGTTCAATCACGTACTGTGATGCAGATTGTATTACCTACCTTTATGGAGCGATAAAAATAAGTTGTCAAGGAGAGTCGTTAAGTCAGGGTGACCATTAGCAGAAAATAAGGTAGATTATGAAAAGGTATGTATTTCTATGGTTGGTTCTAAAAATACCAAACGGCATTTTGCATAGTAATTATAGTGGCGACAGCGATTCATCCAAAAACTTTTCAGTCCAGTAGTCCCGTTGCATCTTGAAACGCACAATGTTACACGTTAGATTAGTGTTAAGAGTCTATGATACGTGAAATGGCTTAGCTTCAGCGATCACAATACTGTAGCATTTACTTTGAAATTAATATATGTTATAGTTCAGGATTGATCGTGTGGAATCGTGTTTCGAAAACACGATTACATCAAATTTTCTCGATAGAAAAATAATCCAAAGTTAACTCTAATAGTAATATATATGATATATAATAATATAAACTAAAAGTAGTAGGTTATCCTACTACTTATCACGCCACCTCCTAATACGCGGTGGTTTGCTAAATAGGAAGTAACACACTTCATTCACGATCACAATCGAATTCCTGAATATAAAAAAAAATAACTCTGTGATCACAGTGAACCTAATATTATTGGGTAGTTTTGGCATTTCTACCTTACCTTCATACACTTTGGTGCTGGAAAATAGAAAGCGGCACTTTTACAAAGACATTCACAGGAAGGTCAGAAAGTGACATTGACAAATTGTCTTGATGTCTGGTGAACGTCTTTTCTTTACAGCGGGGAATCGCTTGGCCTTCAATTGATGTTATGGATTAATATGTAGAAGCGCACTTTACCGGGAACCCTCAAAAGACTGAGAAACAAGTACCTATCTTACCTATATAAGTCTGTTAGGACTGAAACACATAACACGAACTTCAAGTTTTCACTTCTGTCGGCACTCCCAGAGTGCCACTGTTTTTGTTATAACAAAATTTGTTCAGTTACAGTTACCTCAAAATCCTGGCGACAAAGTGTCGAATTTGATGATTTGACTTTCTAGAATAATTAGATTATGATACCTTGTAGAGAGATTATTCACGTATCGAAAAAAAAAATACCCACATAAAAAAGTGCCGGCCAGCAAAAAAAAACACATGTTTCTTGCGGTAAACCACGTAGGTACATTTTTTAATATGGTGGCAAACTTGTACGATCAAATTTTGGTGTGCCCCAGCAAAATGTTGTGCTCTGAGATAACGATATAAAATTAGAGTGTTCCGAGTTGTAATTATGTGCTAAAAATAGGATATAAGTACTTATATCGAATATCGAATAGATATATTCAACATGGATTATGGTTACCCTATGATCATAAAGTTGTTTGTATCATATAAACTACGGGAACCCTCAACAAGTAGGTTCCGTACGTAGGTAATGTACGGAACCTACGTGCAATGCAACTCGTCACGTTGCATTTGAAATTCTACTAGCTAGACCTACCTAGATGTATGTATGGGTACCTAACCTAGGTACCTATAGATATACTATACTTAGAAGTACGTACCCACACCTACCTATATGCTTTCGTAGTAGATAAATTATTATTACTAGGTACCTACCTAATAATAGGTAAGTAAGTTATAATTGCCTTAATTAAATATTAAAATCTTATTAGGTTAGGTACCTACCTACCGTTAGGTAACGCTATTTGGGGCGATTCCTTCATTTATTTATGAATATAATATTATTACACAATGTTACGTAACATCATGTAAAAATATTATATATTTCGACCTGTACCTACCAAGTTTTTTTTTTCTCAGTAACACTAGCATTGAGGTCCGGAAACTAAGAATAGGTGATAAGAAATAAGATAAGATGTATATTTACCAAAAACAGTTGGTTTTTTTACCATAACAGCTGTTTGATTGAACAAGTTACCTAGGTAAACTCTATTTGGAACATTTTACATGGAAAAAATGATTTGAAATCTAATATACTTACAACATATATAACGCTTAGATTTTTTTTTACAGTAAGTAGATCTTATCATTGCCTTTAAGTAATTTGCATTTGTACTAATACTGTATTGATAAATGCAGTATTAGTACATTTTAGTGTTATTTAGAATTTGACCACGGTTTTTCATTTATATCCGGATGAGTACAGATTTAAGATGGTTAAGCGATATTTGGAAAGGGAGTGTTTCCTTCGCTTAAAAGTGAGTTTTGTATGGTTGTAGTTAAAAAAAGACAATATTTTAATTTGAAATGTTGTATACAAAAATAAAACGGAATCACGACTTTGGTAATTGGAATCTGAAGTTACTTTTCATATAAACATACACCGGCAAAGGTATAGGTGATATTTGGAATTTAAGGGTCATTTATATTTTCATGAACTACGCTGTTTTATTGTACTACATAAGCCAAGCTCTTATTTTAAACTAGTAGATAGGTAAGTAATTAAAATTAAATTTAAAGAAAATCAATCAATAGGTACTATAATTGTACAAATATAATACTACAAATAATGCTTACTTATTAAATCAAAAGCCTCGTCACGATAAACTAATACTAACATAACATCACCTCATTCCTTGTCTATAATGTGTTAAGAGCACATTGTACATTTTCGCAGCATCCGTTACTGTAACTGTAGCTCCTTTGCTGTAGGGCTTGAAAAGCATTTTCAACATTTTCCTTAATAACTTTGGTAAGGAGCGTAGGATTTGCCTTTTCTGGTACCTTTTTTACCATTTATTGTTTATATATCACTTACCTATATTATATATTTTTTTATAAGTTCGGTCTATGTTTCCCATATATGGACCTACATTATCATTTTTTATCATCTATGATAGAAAATTATAATACGAATCTTGCCTCCCCTTAAATGTGGCCAAAAATAGCACTCGGGGCTATTTGGTACCCAGAGGCTTTGCATTTTTTTTACATAGGTATTGCAATTTGGAATGATGTTCCGAATAGCCCCAAAAACTTGTTAAAAAACCTGCTATTCATAAAAAAAAAATACACCGTCTAAAAAGAACTAGAATCAAATGAAATATAATAGTTAAATCAAAATAAAACGCAGATAAGCATGATACAAATAACGCATTATTTACGTACATTCAAAAAACAAGCGTTTCGACAAAAAGTACAACACATAGGTACAATATAGGTATCACTAGCAGCAATGGTCGCAAACAATTTCCATTCGGCTGGTTGTGAGAAACCTGTACTGTAATAATTTGAGGTTGCTGCCTCAAATTATTACAGTAAAATAGACACAAATCATAGTGCTGCCATGTTACGACCAAAATGTTTTACCATTACTGGATAAAAAGATACAAGCAATCAAATCTTATAATTTCAAATACCGAGTCTTCCAAAAAGCCCCAGTTTAAGGTATATTCAATCAAATCAAATTTCAATTACCATTGCTGAGTCTATCTATGTTCCTATTTTAAGCCCAGGGCAAGATAGGTACCTACATCACTAGTTTTAAACCATGGCCGCCAGAGATTAATCAGTTATTCTGTATTCACTTGATATCAGCAATATTATCAGCCAGACCACCAGAGCTTTTGTAGATACCTACCTACTATTCAGTTAGTCAAATCTACACATTATATAGATACCCAGGCTACGGAAAACCTGTCAGCGCTCGCCATTTTGCACTGGTCCACCCCCCTCTAAACCTTCTATACTACATTATCCAGAATATGGGGAACCTTTAGGTTTTCAAGGGTCTTGTTATAATGGCTGTGAAGTTTGGCAAACGCTTGGTGAAAGTAGGTGGTAGAAATTACGAGTTTTGAATTGAAAAGTAGCCTACCTAGGTAGGTACCTATTGTACTTATATTTTCCGCTCAGCTACAAAATTGAGCTGTACAACAGTATGGAAAAACAATTTGTCTTTTCTGTTCTGTGAGCTGTATACGTTGTGCTGTTCAATAATCTGTGGCTTTACATACAGTGTTAGCAAAGTGACTAAACGATATAACCTTGAATCTTGGATCGAATGATTCATGTTTCAAAAAGTTTATGTAGTACCTACCTAGATAGAGGAACTTCATTGCTGATTTATGAAAGCCAAGTAGGTAGGTATAGAGCTTAATAGGTACGTAGGTACCAACAAGAACAGAACAGATAAAAACGATTTGTTTTTTATGTTGTGGTGGTGGTGGCGATGGCGGCGGCGCGGTTTCGTTGTTATTTGTTGATATTGTTCTTGTTTCCTTCACTTCCGTTGGTCGTCCCTTCGCCTTTCTGTGTGGGCCTGGTGGATATGGGTACATAATATTACTACTATTTGTTGTTTAATAATTTATTGGTGTACGGTAACACTTTGTAAGTAGGTAAGCATATAACAGATTGTATGTTTACTGTATAATTTACTGCTTAATTCTCAGAACTACATCGCCCTAAGGTCAGGCAGCAAGGCTTGAGCTTCAGACATCGGTCAAGGCGATCCACACACGTACCTAAATAATGTAAACAAAATGATGGTCTTAACATTGAACTAAGTATCAAGATTGTAGTACCTACCTAGGTAACGTAGGTACTACAACATTACAAGATACCACTTAGGTATCTTGCTATGATGGGTAAAGGTATAGGTACCGAAGTATGAGAAGATTATTCTTTAAATGAACGAATCCAATCGTCATGTAACCGTTCCAAAACAAAGTTATTTGAAAAAATAATGGTTTGTTAATGACGTCACCTTAACATTCCGATTCTCATGTCACAAAATAAAGGTAGTGGATGGAATGCATTTTTAGATCTTGTATTGTAAGTGATTTATTGACTCAAAAGAACGCACTCAATCGAATACGGAATGCAAGGTACCTAATTCAAAGGAACTTGAATCTTATTGAGGGAGACTGTTAATGCTATTTTTCTTCAATCACTTGTCGTGATAAAGGTTTGGAGAACTTTGTGTTTTTTGTGATCCCTTAATTTGTAACACTCTAGTCTGGGTAGGTAGGTACTTAAAATGATTAGTTAACATACCACAGCCAGCCCAATTACTTTCAAGGCAATGTGGGTGAGGTAGTTAGAAGGGTACAATTTTCTTTTTTGCATCTAGGTACCTACTAAGTATACCTACATAGGTTCCTTTACTTCTGGTAAAGTAGGTATTTTCTTTACCTACCTGTTTTTATTTTACGAAACTTAAAATATGGTTTCTTTTTGTATGATATCTAAGCACTAATCGTCAAAATCTCTACTTTGAAGAGTTAGTTGAGTTGATTTCTGGAATACCAGCCTCAATTTGTAATTAATCCCTGCAATGATGAACCTAGGAAGTTAAATGTCGGAATTATCCTAAATGTGATGTTGAATTAGGGTATTAGACTAGGTTCGGTAGATAATCTAATTAGCCTAAACACGCAACATGTCGTGTTTAATGGTGTGAACTGCGAACATCCTTGAAACTGCCTGTTGTTACCATAATGTATACAACAGCCACACCCACCAAAAAAATATTACTGGCTAGGTAGGTAGGCTAATAGGTGATTATTATATTATGATGGTCCCGGCGTAGTACCTACCTAATGCGGATTTTCACTCTCCAGTACAACGAGTTTGCAGCTCATTTCAAAATGGCATCATGTCATGTCCGATTCAAAAGAAATTTTGCAGGTCTTATCGGATAAAAATAATCAACATTTGAACATTAAAACCAGGGTTTCAAAATAAATTAAAATATAGAGTTTGTAAGTACCTAGGCTACGTATGGGAACACTCTTTCACATAGGTAATAGTAAAAATGGGAATCTGTAGACATGGTAGGTTAGGTAGTTACAAATCGATAGGTTTGTATATTTTGATTTTAACGTTTCAAAATGAGTGACAAACTAGGTAAGTAAGTACCTACCTACCTAGTTGGGCACGTTTTTATGGGAAAGCGGTAGTAGGTACTGTTACGCTTTTTTCTTACAAAATGTTCTTACTTACCTATTTTATTGTCTGTTTTTTTTTATTAAACGACGGGGAAGCGCATTCTTCTCACCAGGTTTCATGTTATGATAAAGCCGAAGATGGAAGCGCACTTCCCCAGAATCCTCAACAGCCTGAGGAACTGGCTATCTTACATAGAGGTACCAAGCTAAACACCGGAACACAACAATTCGGAATTGTTGCTTTGGCGACAGACTTAGGTAGATGGTGGTAGCTATAGCTAGTCACTAAGTCCTACCACCAACTAAATGTTTTTTTTTTTATAAGCATCGCCTCGGCTGATGAGACGGATGACGTCCGTCCGCCCGACCTGAACGTAATTTATATCCACAGACCATAATATTGCTATACTTACCTAGTTAGTAATATAAATGTTGGAAATTTTTGACGAAAATTCATACAAAATTTCAGTTCTATGCGAATCAGTAAAAGCTTACCGTTAGATACCGTTATTTATTGACCGGTCGGTAGAGGTAGTGACTATACCTAGGTAGGTAGGTACCTACCTATTATGTTGCCAAACGACGAGACGCAGATTTGACCAAATACCTACCTACAAATAAAAATAAACTACCCACCAAAGTACCTACTTGCCCTTTCGTAATAGATATAATGAATTTTGCGTCTACTTTTGAAATCAAGCGAGACCGAACCAGACAGGTCTAATTTAATTACCAGGTACCTAAGTTACGTTGATATCTAACCTACTTACCTACCTACCTATACCTACTTATCGCAAGATATTGCATCAGTGCAATATTTTGCACGTGTGCATTTCATTATTGTAGTTACCAGCCCTACGTAGGTAAAGTAAGGCTAGTCGAATAAGGCAAACTGTGGATTCCTGTCTGATGTCGATCCCACAAAAGGCTGGTTCGCGGATGCATGGAATACGCAGGTGGCATGGCGTGACTTATCTGCGTGTTGTTGTCTTTCATAACCAGCTGTTTTGATAGTATAGTAGGTATAGTAATAGGAGGTGCTGCCTACTGTTGGTAGAACAAAGACATAAATATAAGTAGTTGATTTGGTTGGTAGACGTACCTATACCTATCTAATAAATAAATAAATACATACCTTATTAAAAACACATTTTACAAAAATACAACGTCACCTAGCTCCAAACTAAGCATAATATGGGAACGAGCTTGACGAGAATATGAATAGTTTATATACTCAGGTCATTTATTTTTTTGTTACGTTTCTAGCTAATAAGTATTAAGTAGTTACCCATCTGATCTGTGCTTAAGTGTATTAGGCAGGTAATTAGAAGGCGTAGTTGTAGTTGTAGGTACTTGTAAATAGACCTAGACTACTAAGTCTTAATTTTCCTCCTGCCTGACAGTTTTGGGCAAGTAGTATACTGTATACAACACTACTAGTTGTACCTATACTACAAGTTGTATACTGATTACTGTATAGTATACTGCTAGTTGTATACTGGACACAACTAATACTCTGCTCTTCCTTGGGAGTTTACTGTAGGTACATATACCTACATATAAATAAAACCTTAAGGCCCTGTCATTAGACGTTTCCTCTTTTTCCAAAGGAAAATTATAGTACTTCTGAACAAGTCACGAGCCTATTTTTTATACATGTATTACTTCAGGTACCTATCTACATTAAAGGTATGCTGAAAACATAATAGCTGAAAATTTTCTCGATAAAATTATGTATTGAAAATGGTACGTTTCAAAATTTACAAGAGAAATATTGTGATACCTACAATGAATATTGACTTACGATTTATTTTAAATGATATGTTACATGTTGATCTATATTAAAGGTAAGCTATTTTTTTGATACCAATTCAAAATTAATTTTAATCATGAATTATTTGAAAAACTACAGGCGCAACGCGCGCCCGCTTTTCAATCGGTAGCTGTGTGACCACTGTCGACGTCGGACATGTGCTTGTCGTCCTCACAGCGGTCAGACAACACCTAGACTCAGAATAAATATTTGGACGAATTTAAATAAGTTATTTGTTCTGTGCCAATAAAGGTACCATCATATGGTCACATTACCTACCTACCTACCAGCAAAGCGATCTCATAATATGAATTATCAAAAGGTTTTATTTACGATACGCATGCGCCACCTACAGCTTGCCGTTGTCAACTCTCATAATCCTGGCGCCTAGGGCGCCTTAAACCTATTTGGAAAATCAATTTGGCTCCAAAACGCCAGACGGTTATGAACTAATTTGAACCGGATGTGGAACGAGAGTGAATTCTTCTTGAACGTGAGTTCTAAGATGACTCATGGGACGCGAAGCAAGGCAAGGCAAGTTTCGTGATTGCGTTCACTAAGTATTGTCTATAGATAGGTACCTACTAGGTAGGTACCTATTTTCTTAGCACCCCTCTCTATCCCTAGTACCTTAACAAAAGCTTTAGTTTTACTAAAAAAAAAACTTGACAATTGACTGCAACGATTTTTTATTTTTCATTTTTGATTACACCCGAGACTTCGTTCCCGTCATTTTGGATATACCTACAGCTATGTTGATAGTGATGTTATTAATTTAATTGACATAAAATACATTTATATACTTAGGTAGTACCTAGATCGAGACACCTAACCTACAAGCCTCAAAAGTTAACACCTACCGATC
Organism: Venusia cambrica; assembly: GCA_951394065.1. Lineage (NCBI taxonomy): Eukaryota > Metazoa > Arthropoda > Insecta > Lepidoptera > Geometridae > Venusia > Venusia cambrica. The sequence continues at coordinate 5,125,926 of OX596065.1, forward strand.
CCAGGGCGTTTACTTTTGAGGGACTGTTAGCCATTGCCTGTTTGCACTGCTCATTGATAGCGATATATACAAGGATAACAAAATACTGGAAACGATTAGTCCACATGTTCATCATCATCATTCTGCTTCTGCCCTTTATCATGACTGTAATGTTTTAAGTGAGTTCCTTGTGAAAGGGCTCGTTTGGGGAAGTTCTTCCATACCCTTAAATCTGCCGCCGCAAAAAAGAAGCAAAGCAGCATTGCAGTATAATACATGATATTTCCTTGAATTGGACCTTACTTTTATTGTAGGCATACAATATATTAGTACCTATATGTAATTTACAAACTTTAAAATAAATATGTAAAATTAAATTTGCTATCTACAAAGGAAGCAGTCGGATTAGTTAGGACCGTTACAACAGGCCTAAAGGTAAATCCAGAAGAATTTACCAGTGTCTTGGGCACGCTTCCGTCTGGAGTACCAGAAGAAAGACACTGGCTGCATTGCAACGCTGAATAGCTATGCTAATTCGCTGGCCTAAATAAGACCCTTGGGTCACGTGTAACCTCAATAAAAAGCCCCGCAAGATTTTTGAAAACCCCGAGGGCACCTGCTTACTTCACTCGAAGTCTCGACCCCAAAAGGCTCAAATAGGTAAGCTCTGTTAAGACCACGATATACGTGTATACGCCTTTTGTGATCCTCGGCCATGATAAAGGGCTAGTCATGATAAAGGGTTGAACCACTAGACCACAGCGGCGGTTAAAAACCTTGCTCTAATATAAGTGCTTCTGCAACATACCAACAATTATAAAATCCATCCATGGAGCCAAGTTCCGTGTTAACCAGTGTGCCTGAACGGGGCTGAACAAATTAGCAAGCGGTTTCAACACCCGACCCGACGCTGAGGCGCCGCCGCCGCCGCCGCCGCCGCCGCCGCCACCTCCGCTGATGTTTGGTTTGGACTTAGAGTAGAAAATGAAAAAAAAAAAATATGAAAAAATGTTTACTAACAGCAAAAAGAACAGGAAAAAACTATCAACAAACTTGCTTTAAAAGTAGGGACCGAGGTTAAGTACTAGCCTATTACTTTATGCTGAGTGCATTGTTTGTCTTCACACTAGGCAAGCCTGTATCGTGAGGATCCGAAAAAAGGTTTGACATACAAATCATTACATTATATTAGTAGGTATCTATAGTATAGACAAAACAGATTTTTTAACATTAAATTAAAGGTAGGTTAGGTATATACTATAAAGTAAGTTAGCTAGCAACGGGTACTTCAAATAGGTAGGTAGGTAAGGTAAGTACTTACTTACCTACTCCGCGGACCTGAGAAGTGCTAAAGTACTACGTAGGCACGTGACAGGTTACAATTAAGAGTTAGTAGAAGCCCCTTGTGAAAAGGCTCGTCCAGAGAATTACTAACACCATACTTATTTCGGCCGCCAAGCATCATTGCTGTGCTTTCGGTTTGAAGGGTATGGTTGCCGGTGAAATTACAGGTACATGAGGCGTAACACCTTTATGCCTCAAGTAGACGGGCGCAATGCAGTGCCGTGGATGCTATGTTCTTTGTGTATGTAACCTATGCAGTAAGTCTTTATCATAGGCAAGAGTACACTTAACACCAGGTGCGCTACTTGATTATCCTGTCTCCTAGGGGTATAAAAAAAATACAACCCGTACCTACCTTGTAGACGTTCTAATGTACCGAACACTTCGATTTGGCTCTACCTTTATCATTAAAACTGGTTAGGAGTGGAACTCCTTACCCTTGTCTGTTTTTCCGAACCAATACAATCTTGGAGTTATCAAGTCCAGAGTGAACAGGTCTATTTAGACAAGCATACTCCAGATGCTGGTCAAACTTGATATCATAAAAAAAACATTGAACGGAGAGCTGAACTCGCATCCTCGAGTTGAGGAATTTGTACCGGTAGCTCCAGATAGGAGTTGTTGATATACTGGCGCGGACAAAGCACTGGGGAGGGCCTCTCCACTTCTCCCTCTGAACCAGCAGAGGACACATCGTGATATACAGAGAGGACCCAGCAATGAGTTCGCTTAGGCTACGTAAGAATTCTGTTATCTGTGGCCTAGGGAAGGTCCGACTATTTCTTTTCTCGGGAGCTATAGTCTCGCGATAGTTTCCTTCCACTTGCATGTAACCTCCTTTCCTTACCACTTAACGAGTAACAGAGCTGAAAGAACCTTTTCAGTAAGAGAACGGTCGACGCGGGACGAGAGTAAACGATCTAGGAACCTATATCTACTGCCGAAGTCCGGCGAAAAGCTGTTTGGTCAAGTGTGTTCCGTCGTCGACCGCGTTCCATGAGGTTTTCTCAAGAGCGAGCTTGCCCAGAAGTCAGTGGCACTCCCGTGAACCGACCTCGCGTTGGGTGGTCGCTAGTCATTTGGACGTTTTAATTCCTACCACCAGCGTTGAGACCATTCAGCCGTAACCGCTAGCGACGCCAGTGATAACGTTGCCCGGGGTAGACCAGCCTACCCTGTGTCGTGTCGTACTACCTACTAGCACCTACTAGTTTGTTGAAAAAACAAACATACATCGTTCAGTTAGCACCAAAAACCAATTTATCAACAATTCCAATAGACAAAATAACGGAAGTTAGCGATCCATTAGCAAGGACGTAAAATTAGTTTGTACACAAGGCTGCTTCAAAAGATAGTCAGAGAGATAGAGACACAACTAATACTACCTACATGATACCTAGTAACATTTTACTTGGTCATCTGGAGATGGAGATCTGTTTGTCCTCGCTCGCTATCGACTTTTCCCTGTAACACGAAGCGCTCAATGGCCAGTTCTCCAGACATGATACGTGACCGAAGAACGTGAGAATGTGGGATTGGACTATCGATGACAGACGCTGCTTTATGCCGAGTTCTTGAAGTAAGTATCTGTAGGAAGCCTAGTCGCCAGTCGACTTATCGGTAGAGAGGGCTCGCCAACACCAAACCACAATATCCACAGATCACAATTTATTCAATACTGGTACAATTAAAGTTTGATACATAAAAGCTGTGAGCTCAGTCGAACACTCAGTTCTCGTGTCATAAGTAAATATGGCTTCCTTCCGGAAACAGGAAGTCTTATAATAATAAAAATGGTGTTGCCAACCTTATTAACTGTAGTTCGGATACGCCACAACCACCCCCCTACGGAGAAATAAAAGTACAAAAAGAAAATAAGGTTGATGACTTACCACAAAACCAAAATAAGATTAACTTAAAACTAAATCATAAGTTTGCTTATAAGGTACAAAACAAGAAAAATTATAAATCTAATCTAGGCTTAAATCTAACAGTGCGACCTGACCGAGTAATAACAGGCAAACCAGGAGAAGGCAATGCGGGTGGCTGCGGAGCAAGGGGCGCAGCGAGCGGTGCTGGTGGTTCCGGTGCGGCTGTTACTAGAGATGGGGTATCCCCAGGGTCAGGTGCCAGATAGGCAGGCTTAACGCGGTCAATGCTGACTGTGGTCTGCTTTCCTGTAATGTCAATCGTTATTAATTTGCTATCACGCGAAAGCACCTTGTAAGGACCTGTATACGGTGGTTGTAAAGAACGACGAACGGTGTCATCTCGCAGCATGACGTGTGAGACGCTGTCCAGGTCTTTGAATACGAATGATGTTGGCCGAACGTGGCGGGCGGCCGGGACAGGACGTAGCTTGGCCATGTGACTCTGCAGTTGTGTAACGAAATCCTCAACCCTATTCAGTTGGAGGGGAGTTGAGTCAAGAAACTCACCTGGCAAGCGTAGTGGCTCTCCATATACTAAATCGGCTGATGAGCATTTTAAATCCTCTTTGAGAGCTGTTCTAATACCTAGAAGGACTAACGGAAGAGCTCTGTGCCAGGTCTCGCTGTGACACATCAGGGCGGCCTTGAGCTGACGATGGAAACGTTCTACCATCCCATTAGCTTGGGGGTGGTAGCTTGTCGTACGAATGCGTTTAGTCGCGCATATGTCCATCAGTCGCCTAAAAAGGTCGGACTCGAACTGGCGGCCTCGATCTGTCGTTACCGAGGTGGGCACACCGAAACGTGCGATCCACCCTTCCACGAAACGATCGGCAACCTCCTCGGCGGTGATGGAAACCAACGGCCAAGCTTCAGGCCAACGCGAAAAACGGTCGATGGCCGTAAGGCAATAAGAATAGCCTCTGGATGACGGCATGGGCCCAATAATGTCTAAATGAACATGCCTGAACCTCGAGGACGGTGCAGCGAAATTTCCAAGGGGCGCAGATACGTGACGCGTAACCTTTGTTCGCTGGCACGACAAACATTCCTTCGCCCAGGTGCGGCAGTCCTTGTTGACGCCGGGCCATACATAGCGGTCAGCGACGAGGCGCGCGCTGGCGCGGGAGCCGGGATGACTGAGAGAATGCAGACGCTCAAACGCTGCGCGACGGTGCTGCAGCGGCAGGTAGGGTCGCGGCTTACCCGTCGACACGTCGCATTGAATAGTGATGTCTGTCCCTGGAATGATTGTAGGTACAATTTTTAAAGAGGAACTATGGCATATCACTTTTAACTCGTCATCGGCTTCCTGAGCTTGTGCTAAAACGGAATAGTTGTCGTCGAAAGAGATAGCCTCAATCCTAGACATTGTATCAGCGACAACATTGTCTTCCCCCTTCACGTGACGAATGTCAGTAGTGAACTGTGAGATGAATGTTAATTGGTTAAGTTGGGCGGGCGGCAGTTTCTCTCTGCGTTGTTTAAAAGCGTATAGCAGAGGTTTGTGGTCCGTATATATTGTGGCGTGTTGCGCCTCTAATATATGACGAAAATGCTGAACTGCAGTGTAAACGGCTAAAAGTTCCCTATAGTATGCTGGCCAGACGGATTGACTTTCTGTCAGCTTTTTGCTAAAGAAAGCTAGCGGCTGCCAACCCTGATTGGTTTGTTGTTGCAAGCTTGCACCTACTTGTACACCTGAGGCATCTGTGTACAAGGCCAATGGGGCGTTAGGCACTGGGTGTGCCAACAGAGTAGCCTGTGAGAGGCTGTCCTTACAGGCATGAAAAGCGCGCTCAAGTTCAGGTGTCCATGGCATTGGTTTGGCTCCCTTGAGCTTTGTGGCTGTAAGGAAATCAATAAGAGGTGATTGTGTTTTGGCTGCGTTGGGTAAAAACTGTCTGTAGTAGTTAATCATGCCCAAAAATCTGCGAAGACCTTGAGCAGTCTTTGGTAGTGAAAATTCTTTAAGAGCTTCGATTTTCTCATCCGGTGGACATATGCCATCCTTGGAAACTTTGTACCCGAGGAAAGTAACTACACTGACACCTAATACGCATTTACTCGGATTTACTACTACACCGTAGTCAGCTAATCTTTGGAAAAGTATGCGGAGGTGGTTAGCATGTTCCTCAGTGTTTTGGGAAAAAATCAAAATATCGTCAATATACGGAAAACAGAAGTCCAGCCCTTGCACAATCTCATCTATGAAACGCTGGAATGTCTGCCCAGCATTTCTTAATCCAAATGACATGAAGGGAAATTCGTAGAGGCCGAATGGCGTAGTTATAGCCGTCTTACAGACATCTGCTGGTTCTACGGGTATTTGCTGATAAGCTTTTACAAGATCAATGGTACTAAAAATTGTAGAACCAGCCAAAGCATGCCCGAAATCTCCTATATGACGTACAGGGTACCTGTCAGGTATGGTGCGATCGTTTAACGCTCGGTAATCTCCACATGGGCGCCACGAAGAGTCTTTCTTCGGCGCCATGTGTAGTGCTGATGACCATGGACTCTTAGAAGGTCGTGCGGTACCAGCTTGCACCATATCGGCGAACTCCTTTTGCGCCGCACGCAGCTTGTCCGGTGCGAGTCGGCGTGGCCGGGACACGACGGGTGGACCGTCGGTAGTCGTGATGAAATGCACAGTGTTGTGCTTCACGTCGCGATGAATACCTGGTGGCTTTGTGATCGCTGGAAATTGAGATAAAATCTCATTAAAAGATGACTCCTTAATATTGACCGTCCTGACACTAGGTTGATATAGGTTTGCAATAGAGGCAGGAGCAGTAAGCCCTGTCACTCCACAACGTAAAAGCTTGTTAGTACAGTCAGGTAGTAAATTGTAGTAGGCCATGAAGTCAGCGCCAATAATGGCAGTATCAACGTCAGCGATTATGAAATTCCACTTGAAATCGCGGCGCAAACCAAGATTTAATCTGAAGGTATGACAACCATAGGTTTTTATGGAGGTGCCATTGGCAGCAGATAAGTCAAAGTCAGCATTCCGACACCTATTACTAGTTAATTTCCTAGGGAAACAGCATAGGTCCGAACCAGTATCTATGAGAAATTTATGTTTGGTCTCTCTATCCACGACAAATAAGCGGCTACTAGTATAACAGTCAGTCGCCGCTACTACTGCCTGTTCGGTTGGTTTTCCGACCAGGAACATGGATCTACACATTTGTTGGCTTTGGTGGCAAACCTAGCATGATACCAGCATAGGGAACGGTCTCGAGTTCGTTGTCTAGATCTAGACCTAGATCTGGATTGTTGGGGTTGCTGGGGGGGTCGCTGGGTAGACAGTGCCGCCACTTGTTTTGAGAGCTCCTGAATCTGGCTAGTTATTGCAGCCCAGTCAGAGGAAGTAGATGGACCAACCGATACAGCACATGTTGAAATTGGGTTGACCTCTAAAATTTTGTCTGCCAGCTCAGCGACTTTGTCCAGAGACAGGTCAGCTTGAGCAGTTAAAATAGCCTGAGCGTTACGGGGCAGACGCTGTAGCCAAAGCTCGCGCAAAATTTTGTCATCAGCAAAAGTTTTACCTGCAAGTGAGCGTAGATGTCGGAGAAATTGTGTAGGCTTTCGGTCACCTAGCTCTTCACCTGATAACAGCAAACGCACCTTCTGTGTCTCTGAAGTGGAGAAACGCCGAATCATCTCATCTTTTATCCATGCGTACCTGTCTTTGCTGGGAGGACTGACAACCAGGTCCTCAACCTCATGAGACAATCTGGAATCAATTTGGGAAACGACATAATTGTATTTGGTTTCATCCACTGTTATGTGGCATAGTGCGAACTGTGACTCAATGTGGGCGAACCATGCGGCAGGACGTTCCTGCCAGAATGGTGCAAGTTTAGGTCGCACTGCATTTGTAGCCGGAGCTTGTAGTCTGGAAGATTGCAAATCTTCTGATAGTTTGCCCTGTAAGTCAGAGTTTTGCAGAACAAGTTTCTCATTCTGAGCGAGAAGAAGGTCGAGTTTAGTCTGCAGAGCTTCTGCCATGTTTAAAAAATATGCAAAATTAGAGACTGGAATGCAAGCCGTTAGTACTCGGTAAGATCGCAAAAGGAAAACACAAATTACAAAATATGACAAAGTTACAAAAAAATCACAGAATTGCACCAATAAAGTGAATAAAAATAATATTCTGTGTATAACTATAAATTAATGCGTCAGTGCAACATATATGTACTAGATTCAGTGAAACACAGGGTGTAAACAAACTTGATCACATGCCTTGTACATAGATGACATTCACGCTTGCAGTTATATTTACATTATCTAATGTACTAGAAGTCCTCTATGTTTTACGATGAATACACTCCACTAATAACAGAAAAAGTTCTAGTAAAGTTTTGTTTGTTTACTTGCGATGATTGCACCGAACCCGGAGAATTGGAAAACGTGAAGTGAAGAACAAGTGGTTTGCATTCACCATTCACCGTTCACTTGTTCTGTCAGAAGTTAGCCACTATGTCAAAAATCACCAATGTCACTCGGTTTGCTTGATCGATAGTGCACAAGTTCTAGCAATGTCCGGTAGGTGGCGCGAAACGACGCAACAGCGGCACAACTTGACAATTTGACAAAAATCGTAAATTAACTAAGATGGCCGATAAAATTTTTTATAGGAATATTGCACTGAACTGGTAGATTAGGTATGACGCTAACTGATTGAATGACACTGCACTGATAACGTAGGTGTGTCGCAGGTAGCAAGGCGCTTCGCCCCTCGCGCAAATAGATGCAGGCAAGGGTAGAAAAATGCCGGTGCGCCCGCGCCGGCGGCCAACGCCGCGAACCGCGTTGTGCTCACGCCTCCTCCGTCACGAAAACTCCCGGCGGCGACTGGTTAGCAGTCACCCGGGAATTTGAAGAGTATGTAGTCGTCTGCAGGCTCGTTCTAGCGTAGGTAGCTGATGGTAGGTACAGCTCAGTACGCACGTGGAAAATCACGTCGGGGTCACCAATGTAGGAAGCCTAGTCGCCAGTCGACTTATCGGTAGAGAGGGCTCGCCAACACCAAACCACAATATCCACAGATCACAATTTATTCAATACTGGTACAATTAAAGTTTGATACATAAAAGCTGTGAGCTCAGTCGAACACTCAGTTCTCGTGTCATAAGTAAATATGGCTTCCTTCCGGAAACAGGAAGTCTTATAATAATAAAAATGGTGTTGCCAACCTTATTAACTGTAGTTCGGATACGCCACATATCTATACAGTTATTGGTACAAAACTCTGTTCAAGCATTCTTCCAGCACCACATCTCGAGAGCGTCTCTATTCTCTTAGTCTCAATTTCTCGTAGGGTCATAATATGCAGCGTACATAAAAATGGGGAATACTAACGCCGTGTGTGGCATTAGTTGGGTAAGGCCGTAGATTTTGCCACTTTTTGTAAAATAAAATGGCCCAAAGTTTGAATGTATATTAAAAACAAAGTGCATCGTAAATTGTTTAATAAGATTATTTAATTCTTAATCTCTTAGAAAATACTTTTAAAATGCATATAAGTCGTATATTTATAAAAAATACAATTACTTAAATACGACTTAACCACAAAATTTTGCCAAAAACACGGTGTCTTTTTGGTTCCGTCAAACTTTTGGCAACCTAAAACTTTTTTTTAATTTATTGTAATGGGAAAATCACAACGTAAAGTTACGTTGCGATTTTCCCAGATTTTCTTCATAACTTCATAATATCCATTACAGATCTTGATATTGCCATATGCCGCTCTAGGCCACCTAAGAATACATATAAATGGTTACATTTTATAATTTCCAATACAATTCCAATAGGGATCTGCTTCGAGCTCCTACTCTATACGTGATGCAACAGTCACGTACCTACAGCCTCTTTGCCTTGAGAGTAGTAAACACTCCTCTATTTTTATCCTCATTCTGATTAATAGCTAAGACGTGCTAATATTACCTACCATTTATTATTATTTCTGATTATTGTTTTGACGCTGACGAATCGATGCGTGTTTGTTTATGTTATCACATCATATTAGGTAGGCACCTACCTACAGTTCGATATTCTATCTAGCGATTATTAGGACTCTTTGGCAATAAATATTCTCATCAGATCCAGTTTATTTAAAAACAGATCTACTGAGAAAAAAATTCTCGCTAGAGCCATGATGGATCTGGCGAGACAATGGATCTACGACGTGGAGATTGACGGTATCTGTGTATAATACGTTTTAAAAACTAAAAAAAGAACCGACTTCAATGAAGAATATGATACAAATTATAAACAAACATACTATTGAGTTACGTTTGCTATGTTTATTTTTTTTTCGGGATATTTTAAGCTTATAAATCGACCCCACGATGAGAAAGCTTTAACAGAAATGACACGATTGCGTAATCTCTCCAACAACTAGATAGTTTTCTTTAAGAATAAAAAAACATACATTTATTCAATGAATTAAACTAACTAAGTACAAAGGAATCAGTCAGATTACCTAAGGACCGTTACAAACGGCCTATAGGTAACTCAACTGTTCCAGACCAGTACCAGACGGAAGCGTGCCCAAGACACTGGCTGCATTGCCACGCTGAATAGCTATGCTAATTCGCTGGCCTAAATATTTAAGAATTGGTTTTGATGTATAATCAGTTAAAGGTTGTGGGTTCGAGTCCCACCCGGGACAAACCCGGATGAGGCACATCTTTGTGATGTGTGTTCCCAGTTTGGTTAGGACATTGCAGGCTCGAATCACCTGGTTGCCCGATAAGTAAGATACTAGTAGTAAACGCCTATGGTGGCTGCTCGTAAAGTCTGATACCAGAACTGTTACTCAGTCCACACGAAGGAAGAAAGAAAGAAAATATGTACTAAAAAAAAAAAGTTTAAATAAGTACCTATTATTACTGCGATGACTAACACGCCTGCCGAGCGTGTTGATTATGGTAAAACCATCCATTGCTTTCTTTAAGCATTGGGGGAGGACCGTATCCTGCAGTGGACACAAGTAATTATATACAAGATATAAGTATACGGCACTCCACTGAGCCCAAACAATGCTAGGTTAAATTATTTTTCACGGAGTTTCGGTGAACTGCCTAACCCTTTGGCTTCATCATCAGATGACGATGATACCGAAAGGCAGGCAGCTCGGTGGGACTACTACGTATTATCATTACTGCGATAACCAACACGCCTGCCAAGCGTGGTGATTATGGCAAAGGTAAGCGGTTCAATTAGGACTACTCTGGTGACCGTAAACATCACAGGAAAGCTGAATTCGCAATTTCGCTTACTTGGATGACATATTTTTTCCAGTTATTTTGAAATAAAAACCAACACTGTATCGATTTTTATGAAATTTCTATAGTACTACCTCGGAAGTATGGCCCCAAACATAACAAGAATCATCAATAGTAGATTGTTTTACAAGGGACTAAACCATCCCATTATATACGAGGTTGTTATACTCCCGAGCGTAGCGAGGGAGGATGACAAGACCGAGTTATAACGGGTGGTTTTGGCTCGAGTAAAACACTCTACTTTTCACTTCGATTGCGAGAAAATAAAACAATTCAAAATTAAACAATATAAATGTTCAGTTAGAGCAATTTTTAATGTTTAGTGATATGTTTTTCCCGGGAAATTTTATTTCGGTTCTCTGTGATTGGGATGTGATAATATTTTGAGATGATTGTTATGGAGTAAGAGTTGGAGATACTCGACTCATGCTTGAGTTTCCTGCATTATTAAGATCTGAGTGCGGCTTCAGCTGAGTTGACATATTCATCCAATCCCGCGATGTAGATGCTTGGGGTTCTGTTATGTTTGGTAGAATATTGATTCCTTCCGTAATCCGCTGCGTGACGTGATACTTGTTTTGTATAGAGTCCTCTATATAACCTTCAGCCACTTGATCGGACCTCCATCCACCGTGCCGTTTTAATGTCGTTATATTCGCACCAGAGTCCGCCAACAGAGTCGCGGATGTTCTTCGGAAACAATGGCCCGTGTAGAGTTCCGGATTTGGTAAATTTAGATAAGTGGCAATATCTTTAGGCATGTTACCAAATTTATTTTTGCCTATGAGTTGCCTTGTGCATTTACCATTTTGATAATTTTGAAAAAATCTTCTCGTTGAAACATTAGTGGGACGTAACTCCTGATAGGCTTTAACTATATTAAGGTATTCTCCACTGATGACAAATTTACGCTCTTTGTTTGTTTTCGTGTTCGGCAGACTCACAGCTTGTAGGTTTGTATCCGTTTCTACGTCTTCTAGCGTTATATTAGCAAGCTCTATTCCTCTGCATGCACCGCTGATTCCATAAATTAAAGCAACCTGTTGAACAAAAAAATAAGTGTGTTAATAATCGTAATAACCTAGGTACCTATTTTAGGTATGTAGGTAGGTATCTATTTATTTAGGTTGATTAGAGTAGATAAGTAGGTTACCTTTGTTGCCGAGTATTGTTTATTTGGAGCGTTATTTAAAAATGTTTCGATTTCTTGTGTCATCAAGACTTTAGATTTTTTTGCCTTGTATCCAGTGGAAAATTTCTTCAGTAAAGCCGTCAAATTTACATTTTTTTTTATATCGACGTCGTGTCTCGTTTGTAAGGTCATTCTTAACATTGAATATGTGCTCCAAAGAGTCGACGATTTGAATTTTTTAGATAATTCATCAAAATAAGTGAGAAAAACCCCTTCAGTAAAAGAATCCACACGTTTCTCATCTCTACATTTTATAAAATTTTCGTAACTCTTTAAATATATTCTACGTGATTTTGTCGGCAACAGATTCATAATTATTTATTTTCCGCCCTTTTCTTCCATTTGCATATTAGCATCTTCACTATCACTTGATGACATTTTTCACGTTCACAATTTGGAAGTAAAAGTCGGGAAGTTATACGTAAAAGTTTGTGATTTGGAATGAAGAAAATTCTAGAGATGTAGCGCCAATTCCATCTTTTTTTTTAAATATCTATCTAACCCGCAACGAAACAGTTCGCATTCTACCGTGAAGGGAAGAATCAACCTTCATAAAACATCACCAAGAATTACTATTTTCAAAAAAAATGATTGACGGAGCACCAAGAAGTCGAGTTTTTATGTAAGAGACCGAATGCTTTGTACGGGCTGATGATTTTAGACAAAAATTAAAAAGAAAAAATACTTTTTAGCCCTAGGTATTAAACTCGAGTTTTAGGCCCGCTAAGCTACACTATTATGATACACTTTTTGAGCAAGAGAAGTGAAAAATCAATTTCTCATTGCTCCGCCAATTAGCAAATCAAGTAGCAAAAAAAACAGCCGATTTGAGAATCTCCTTATTTTTTGAAGTAGGTTAAAAAGTTGTAAGAAGAGAGCAGAGACTAGATGCGTCAGTATTCTGAAATATATATCTGTGCCACATAAGTGGCCCATAAGTGAAGCGAGTAATAGACTTTTTATTTTTTATTAATTCAGAATGAGCCGGCTTTTGTCCTCGAAATTTACGCAGGTTAGGGTGAAATCTACGATGGAGCGAGCCTACCCAGGATACCTCCACAGACTGAGCAACTGGCTATCTTAACATTAGATGTAAAATCTAAATGTAGAGCCGCTTTCTTGGCTCGTCCGGGGAAGTACCACCAAACCTATTTCAGCCGCCAAGCAGGATTGCTGTTCCGCTTTTAAGGATATGGTTGCCGGTGACATTATGGCATACGAGACTTACACCTTCATGCCTCAAGTTGACGCAATGAAGTGCCTTGTAGGCTATGTTCTTTGTGGATGTGACCTACGCAGTAAGGCATTGTTATAGACAAAATATGCACCTTATATCAGGTGGGCTGCTTGATAGTTCCGTCTCCAAGTTGTATAAAAAAAAATACTGTTGTTTTTCTTTGCTAGTCGGCATCATACTGGTGTACCTTACCTATAGCACAGATAACAGAAACAGAACACTAAGTTTCCAATGACGAGGTGCCGGCCGCCACCCATCTATTACCAACCGACCAACCAGGCTTTCCATTTAGTTGGTCGGTTGGTATTTTTTTTTATTAACCAACAACCTGGTTTGTCGGTTATTTTTTTATTTCTAGGTAAGTATTCAATTCATTTATTTAAACTGTAGGAACACGAGGAACACCTGAGTGTTCCTCGTGTTTAAATTTATTATTTTATATTTACTAAATTTGTTGACGAAACTGATTTCGTCAACAAATTTAGGTTGGTAAGTATGTATACATATACGTAGGGACCTTTCGAGATAATATTAACCCTTGGAAATTGATCTACAGTAAAAGAAAGGGTGTTTTTAATAATACTGATTGGTATTAATAATACATGAATTGGCGGAAGTCTGGAACGGTAGGAAAGATTCTAGGGCAATTTATAAATATAAATTAAGATTTTTCTTTTGTTTTTTTACCAAAATTTACCCTCATACCTATAGAAATGTCATAGCACTATCAGCTTAAACAATGTAATATTATCTATTATTATCATAATACGAAATACTAATTGAATGACCAAAATGTTGGTAAAAGAAAGCACTGGTTGGTTATGACCAACTGTTGCGTAAGCTACGTCAATGGGCTCGGCCATCGCTTACGGCCGTGACCCACTGCTAACAGACAGGACAATGCTGACATATCGCGTAGTTGACGTTTTTATTGCGATACTGAAAATGTATAATATTCCACGAAACCCTATCTATACGGAGCATCTGACTGATTACCTTACCTGATATATTTTATTGTGGGAAATATAATATTATAGTTTAGAGGAAAGGAAAATCAAACCTAGAAAGTAAGTAGGTACATACTTTTGATACAATAATTATAAACAAAACAAAAAAATTGTTTACGTTGCTATTTTTTTGACATTGTTGTTTTTTTATTTATTTATATCAATAAATAGAATCTGAATCTGAATCAAATATTCGATCTCGTTCTCGTTTTCTTTTATTTGTGTTATTATTTAATTAAAGTACTTAAGTAGTTTTAAGCAATTGTTGTTTCCATGCTAGAACGTATAAATAAATTAATATTATTAACCGTTGTAAGTATCATAATAATATAAGTATCTACCTACCTACCTACTTTATGAAAAGGCTGGAGTAAGAGGTTTGTTTCATATTAAGTTTAAGGGTGTAAGTACCTACTTGTTCTATGTAGAAATTATTTTTTGAAATATCCCTGGAATAGGGCAGGGGAAGGAGAAACACGAACGCACCGATTTTACTATATTAGAAAGAAATGATCGAATTGCGTCTGGTGCCATTTCATACGTCACGCCACCGCCAGTGCTGGGCTGCGATTCGAGCAACACAAGCGTCGCACCATGTCAAAGGTATAAATATTTTTTTATATTTTGTTGTTTACGATGCAATTTTCTCGGTTATGTAAGTCGATGTAGCTTTGTTACTGTTGATATATAAATACACTGGGGGTGTATTTACGTGTCAATTTATGTCTAATCTAAGTATGATTTGTCGGCGGCATCAGCCACCTTCCATAAACTAAGTGCGAGTTGTGGTATTTATTATATTTTGCGACTACATCGGGTAATAGCGAACGGTTTTGATGGGGTAATCTCGAACGTTCGTCATTACCCCTTTAAATAGTTAGTATTGGTAAGGTAAGGTTAGCTACTTACAATTTTAGAGATTATTGCATTGGTTTTTTTTTTAAATCCTCGAAATTATAAGTGATGCACATTAAAAATGCTCAAACGGACAGTCATCATCGACTGGCTACTGAAGTGCTTTATGTCGTACCTAAAGGCTGATCAGTATAAATTAGATTATAGTCGGTTTTGCCCTCTTGGTGTTCGTGATTACCCGTTTAGTGTCGAGTAAATGCGAACACCATGCGTTATTATTGATTTTAAATGAAGAATTTAATAAATTTGAATTAAGAATTACTTAATAAGATAAAATACCTTGTTTTTTTAATAATAAAAACTCACCTACCTCCCTATGTTTTGGTGTTATTTGAAGTTTTCCTTTGGTGTTCGTAATTCCCCCACTCTCCTCTAATGGAAGCGAAATCCTTAACTTAGACAAGGCCGTTTCTAGTACTTGGTACCTATCTATCTAGTAGATATAGTTACCTAGGTACCTATA
This sequence comes from Venusia cambrica, assembly GCA_951394065.1. Classification (NCBI taxonomy): domain Eukaryota; kingdom Metazoa; phylum Arthropoda; class Insecta; order Lepidoptera; family Geometridae; genus Venusia; species Venusia cambrica. Next base: position 5,141,295 of record OX596065.1, read on the forward strand.
CTACAATATAATGCTTTATCTCTTTCTACCTACGTAATATCTCTATACCGCTTTCCACATGTTTATTCCATACTGTCCAATAATATCATACTAAATTTAAATTACAATACCCACACTACAGTAACATAGTGATTTTCCTCTGTGTATTCAGGCCAGTAAAAATATATTTTATAGGTTTAATCAATTAGGTCAATTTGGTCGTATTGACGTGGGATGGGAGCGCTTCGCGCTAATTCGTCCAATCATACATTTATTTTTTTATACGTGTAGCCTGCAGTACGGCGATATTACAGGACTTGTAATATCGACTATTTCACACAGCGCCATCTAGTCCCAAATTAAGCAAAGCTTGTAATATGGGAACTAGATTACGGATAGCATACTTATCGACGCTGGAAATTTGAAATGTCGTAAGGGACAAACCTACGCTATACAGGAGAGCAAAAAAATAAAATTTGTTCTTTTAAAACGTCACAACTTTGTCATTTTTTTTCCTATTATGACGCTTTCTAGACAGAATGTTTTAAAATTAATTGATTTATAGCTAAATATAAGTTTAACCTCGTTAAACTCAATAGTTTAAAAGATGATGTCCCTTACACTTTGACATTTAGGAAGAGATGTCCCTTACACATGGATATTTTTGAAGAGGTGTCCATTACGACGTTAAAAAAAATGTTATAACCTTACCTACTGAAAATCATTTTGTCGTAACTACCCTAACCGCCTTGTTCATGCTAGCATTTTATGTTGTAAAGTTAAGAACTGTATAGGAAAATGAAGTGATCGTAAACAATAATGACAGCATTTTTTTAGAAATAGTTTCGTTAATGAAGCCTAATACCGAAACCTAATTAGATTCAGGATTTAGATCAAGAAAAACAAATATTAATAGGTTAGTTGTACTTTTACTGACAAAATAATAACAATGAACACAATCAACAAATGAAACAGTTATTACCACTGAATTATTAATATTATTATTTTTAAATTAGCTGACGTTTCGAGATGAAAGTTGAGCTATACACGTGCAGGAGGCAAATCTCATGATTAAGGGATCTCAAAATCATCTTAAGACGTCAGCTAATTTGACGATGACAGGAACCTTAAAATATTTTTTCATTTAAATGCTTAACAACCACAATTATTATAACCTAGGTACTATATTTAATAATCATCTTTTTGTAATTCACGCTCATCTTCCTAATAATCATAATCATCTTATAATCAATATTATTTAAAGCCATATTTTCATAATTCACGCTCATCTTCCTCGTCTGTATCGTTTAATTCATCTGGCACCCCAGAATTATACGGAAGATTAAGGTATTCTGCGTGAAACCGTTTTGGTATTGTTCCATTGTCGCAAAAACATTTCAAATCTTTGTACTTTGCTGCAGAAATGGGTTGTGTTAGTTTATATAAAGCTGATAAGAAATTGAGTTGAACTCAATTTCTTCAGTTCCATCCTGGTTTTGCGATGATGACTCCTCTATATTCACTTTGGACTTCCCCTTCCCCTTGCCCTTCCCTTTTCCCTTTTTGTCCTTTGCTTTTCCATCTGTTGAAGATTTTTGATGTAGTTGAAACTTATGAGCTTCAGCTTCCTCTTTCATTGAATATTTAACAATCATTTCATTCGGACACTCCTTTTTAAAAGTAACAACAAGTAAGATTTTTTCATTTATCTTCTTGAAAAAAATGTCGTAATAGACATTAATGAATTAATACTGTTGCTACTTATTTAAAAAAATATTTAACAACGACAATATTTAAAAAAATATGTTTTTGAACAAAATGTTGTAACGGATTCGTAATTTTGTGTATGCGTGTTACACCGTATGAAACAGACAGTTACTTAAATTTACGACGTTGCTAAAAGCTACATAAACAAAACTTGACCCATACGACTCGAAAATGTTACTACAATTTCACTTACGACAAAACAATTTGACTTCATTCTTCTTGATTTGAAGAGATATCAACATTTTAAATATACAGATCGATAGAGGACAAAATTTCCAGTTGAATGGTATAAAAATGTCCCTTACGACAAAATGTCCCTTACGACATTTCAAATTTCCAGCGTCGTTATATACTTTTTTTATTATATCCATACGTACTATATTATACAACATCCAAACACAGAACAAACATCTATATTCATCACACAAATGTTATATAAATAGACTTTAAAAAAAATAAAGCAAAGCTTGTTATATGGGAACTAGAAAACGGATACCCAAGATCCTGCACACCTACTAACATATTTTTGTAATAGGTAGGTACATACGTGTCATGATTAGTATCTATTGCTTGTATGTATTTGGTGTTTAGGTACAACACATAAACATAGAACAAACATCAATATTCATCAAACAAATGCTTGTCCCAGGTGGGATCGAACCCACAACCTACGGCGGAGAAGGCAGAGCTAAAACCTAACAACTGAGCTGTAATGTGAGGCTTGTTAATTGGGTCACAAAAAACATGCTACTCTTATATGGTGTGAAATAAGAAAGAAATAATTAATTACACATCAAATGTAAAAACTATATACCTACTTATTTAATTAAGCTAATTAAGTATAGGTAGGTACAGTTAATAGTTAATAAATAATAAAGAACACATACCTAAACAGTTAAAATAAAAACATACAAAGAATGAATACAAAGAAATGTACCTACCTAGCATTACATTCAAAGAAGAAGACAAACAAAGGTAGCATAAACATAGCAATAGCAAATGTATAAGTAGGTAAGTAAGTATAAGTATGGTAGTACATAAAATGTTTTTCAAAGCTTAGTTAACACGTTCGATGCGTTACAAGGTATTGTTATGTCCTGTACGCGACCTGCTTACGGTGCGGAGCTAGATTGTCAGGTATATTTTCCACCGTGCTAAGCCTACTTTTATTTATAACTTAATAATTATGTAAAACACTTCACACTTATTTATCTACATAATTGACAAGCTTAAAACATCACTCGGTAATTTATTATAAAAACGTACAGTTTGTCCCATGAACAATTTATTAACTTTATGGAGTCTAGTTTTAGGAACAGCGAGTTTGTTCCCTTTTCTAGAATTATAAATATGTTTTTCACAGTTTTTTTTTTCAAATAAGTTAATGATTTTTACGCGCGTACTTTAATATTTTCATAAATATTTGCAGTAGGGCATTGTCATTATATTTTTTCCTTAAACTTTGTCTGAGTCTGTGTTTCCCGAACACTACAACATCAGGGAGTCTTAAGTCAAGGGTGAATGGGTACCTTCTAGGCAAGCGTGCTCCATCGTTGGCTGCGTCATTGCTTAATATCAGGCGTGATACCATTTATGACAAAAAAAAAAAAAACCTAGTAACAAAATTCAAGAGAATCGGTTAAGAAATGCAACCTTGTGATAACAGTCGGACATCCGCCCGGACATACGCATTTTTGTTAAAGCTGAAATAGAGACGCATTGCGCTCGCTCGGTAATACTCATATAAATCAATATAAAAACATATACTTAACTTTTTCATAAATTTAAAGATTTTTAACGTAAACTTTCTCACAAGACAATAGTATCCTGAATCGCACTAGAAGTAAATCTCTTACCAACCATAATAGTTCTTGTAACATTAGCTATCAGTTCAATTAAAATTACTCTCGCACAGAGGGTGTTAAGGCCCTGTCATTGGACGTTTCCTCTTTTTCCAAAGGAAAATTATAGTACTTCTGAACAAGTCACGAGTCTATTTTCATATATGTATTACTTCAGGTACCTATCTACATTAAAGGTAAGCTGAAAACATAATAGTTGAAAAATTTCTCGATAAAATTATTTATTGAAAATGGTACGTTTCAAAATTTACAAGAGAAATATTGTGATACCTACAATTAATATTGACTTACGATTTATTTTAAATGATAGGTTACATGTTGATCTACATTAAAGGTAAGCTAGTTTTTTGATACCAATTCAAAATTAATTTTAATCATGAATTATTTGAAAAACTACACGCGCGCTCGCCTTCCAATCAAAGTGCTTGTCGTCCTCGCAGCAGTCAGACAACACCTAGACTCAGAATAAATATTAAGACGAATTTAAATAAGTTATTTGTTCTGTACCAGTAAAGGTACCATCATATGGTCACATTACCTACCTACATACCAGCAAAGCGATCTCAGAATAAGAATTATCAAAAGGTTTTATTTACGAAACCCATGCACCACCTACAGCTTGCCGTTGTCAACTCTCATAATCGTTTCTGCCGCGATTTTAGCTGCGTAGTTGGCTTACGGGAAAAACATCTCAGTCCAACAAACAAAATGTCCATCTTGTACCTACAATACAAACGTACAAAGTACCTAATGAGCATTAAATTCCAGGGTGGTTAGTACCTATTGGTTGTCATAGAATATTACCTGTTTTGAATCATAAAATGATAATAAAATAGTGGTCTGCTTGGTTTGTATTGGCACTTTTCCTGAACCTAACCAATGGATTGGTTAGTATCTACCTACCTACCTATACCAAATAAGGGAATCCCAAATTCATTTTCTAACATGTTTATTTATCCTCTTAGGCTATCCTCAATCCTTCTCAGAATTTATAACACTAATATGGCTAAAACGAATTATTATTTCTATGAATGTTTATCTACAATACTGATAATATGCCATTTCCGGTATTGATTGAAGTACCTATTATATTGTTGCGATGCGATAAAATATGCTTAAGTGGTTAGGAAGGTAGGTAGGTACTTTACCTACCCCAGGATACATTGAATAAATATTAAATAACTCACGGACGTTAATTTCACACAGCGCCATCTAGTCCCAAATTAAGCAAAGCTTGTAATATGGGAACTAGATTACGGATAGCATACTTATATACTTTTTTTATTATATCCATACGTACTATATTATACAACATCCAAACACAGAACAAACATCTATATTCATCACACAAATGTTATATAAATAGACTTTAATCAATTTTAAACATATATTTAGCTTATAGCTAAAATACACAAACATAACAGCACGAAAAAAATAACCTGAATAAATAGCAAATGAGAGAATAGGAAGGTTACACAAAGAAACAATTTAAGCCACAGAAAAACACGTAAACAATATACATAATAACTATTTATTATATTAATAATAGGGACATCTAATTTACGTCTATAGTTTTGTTTACTAAAGTGTCCATGTAAGGCGTAGTAAATTGCAAAACACAGTTAATAACTTCCTTAAAAGTTGAAACGCATTTGCACACGGATTGGAGAGAAAGCAGTAAGCGGCCTCTTGTGCCCACGCAGCTTGGCAGCTAAATTGGCGAACCATTGTATTGTATGTATTGTAGGTACTTAGTATCTGATACCTACTAAGTAGCTAAAGGTACTACAAACACCTATAAAGATACATTTTGTACGTGGGTAGTAAGTTTAACATTAGATAAGTTTATGTGAAGTTTAGTACAAAGTTGCAAGTGCCTTACCTAGTAAAGTACTAACCTGTCTATAATAATATGTCATATACCTATACCTACCTACATACCTATCAAAATCAGCCATCAATGTAAATGTTAGGGCCTTACAGGTAAAATCTCATGGTGTAAATTTAAATCAGTATTGAGGGAGCGATAACTATCAGTTACGTTTACTTATGATTGCGATTAGAAAAACAAGATAAACGATAGAACAAATTTTACATTTTTGGGCTACTGGGTCACCCATTATATGTGTCAGACGAACTAAATATAGAGAGGGAACGTAGGGCCCTGACAGTTAGACTCACTGACACTCGGTGCTGTACCTACACCAGCGTACAAATACAAAATCATTCCTTCGACACCTGCAGTCTGTGGGTAAGGTATACACAGAAATCCTACAGTGCCCTACGGTCTATACAATACATCAACGGTTTCAGGAAGCTGTGGAGGCTGTCGTGCATTTATTCAGTGATGCGAAAAAGAACTCCCTCTTTTATGCGCTGCATAAAAATGCCTCCTGACTGTTGTAGGCGATAATCTGTGCTCAATTTACCTGGGATACTAGTAGGTTATAACATACTTGGTCTCGATTATTGTATTTAATTAAATTTTATTATGTTTTAATATACCATAGGGTACCTATGTGTACACTATACATATTATACCCAAGTTCTAGCTTATCCCGCGCAGTTAGGTACACTCGCGCCAATACATATCCCATCATTATAATTTCAGCCAATATAGCCCACAGCCGAACAAAGCATATTCTGAGAAGGTTCGCGCAATTGTAGAGCTCATTCTTGCTCCAGAATCGACCGATTAGCTCGAGATCCAGGGCTATATAAAAAAACAGGCCTCACTAGAGATTGAGCCGCCTCTATCCATCAATTCCGCGTGTCCAACGCAGGTCACAACACAGCCCGGTTGCGGCTAGTATAATTCGTGTGCTAGTGTGGTGATTATGGCAATTTTATGGTTATCTACCACAAAAAGTTCATACCCCTTTATCTTTGTCTAACCCAGTGCACAAGCGCGTGCAATTGAGTGATTACTCCCAGTCCAAAAGCTCACCCATTGAAAATGAAAAAACATTTTTTTTCTTACCTCGGCCACTGAATCTTAGGTTAGCATTTGGTATACTACAAACATTCTGAAGAAACAGCTGGCGGTTTTATCATGTTCATATCAAATCTTTTATGTCAACCATTAGTAAGTAATTATATGTAGGTAATAGAATTGAATTGAAAGTATGGAAAGGTACTCTCGCGTGTAGTACTTACCTAGGTAGGTACGTAAATTCTTCGAAGAGCATATATTCGGTTAATTTCTTGAATATATTAGTTTCCTTTATCGTAAAACAAATGTTTCGTAATTTTCTTTGCTTGGTATTCATAGTAACTTTCAAGTCAATCCGTCAATATACCTATTCATCTTATTTTATCTCTAGTAGGTACTCCTACGGGGTATATTTTCAAGAAATTGTTAGGGAAATTGGGGTTTCAATATTAATATTAATATGAAATAACGTTTAAGTACACTAAGTTTCGTGTTCTAAATCCTAATCCTTCTTTCCTCCAGTAAAAAGTTACAAGCAAATACAAAAATAGTGGGAGTTAAAGTTTACACGATAAATGATAATAGCCAATGATATTAGTACAAATTATGTACCTACCTATAGTTTCAAACAAATCCGTCTAGTAGTTTCAGCGTGATGTGTGTTCAAGATACAGTAAGACATGTAGTTGTTGTTATAATAGAGTTGGCTTCTGTATCGATAAGAGCTTTTAATCCGATTGAAATTTTCAAAATATGTTACGCAGATTTTGACCCATTACAGTTTTATTATAGGAAAGTACGAGTATAGATAGATCATGATGTACCTACTAACATTTGTCTTAAGTAATTTGAATGCTACTAACACATGATGGACATCTATCAGTGTGTGTTGCCAGTGATGAGATACGGATCCTCTCTAAATATAGGCCTTATAAATAAATTAAAAGTCGCACAGCGAGCTATGGAGAGGGCTATGCTTGGAATTTCACTACGTGATAGATCCGGAATGTGGATATCCGTAGGAGAAAAAAAGTTGCTGACATAGCTCTCAGAATTAGCAAGCTGAAGTGGACAGGCCACATAGCTCGCAGAACCGATAACCGCTGGGGAGCAAAGGTTCTCGCATGGCGACTACGATTAAACGCGAAACGGAGTGTGGGAAGACCCCCACTCGATGGACCGACGACACTGTCGCTATCTGTGGCGTCGATTGGGGGAGGCCTATGTTCAGCAGAGGACGTATGTAGGCTGACATGATGATGATGAAAGTCTGGACGTGACTAACTAGTGTTGTGTTTAATATTCGTCCGCGATACCTGCTAAACACAACACCTTTCGGCCAAAGTTCTTCTTAATTGAAGATCGATAGATGTTCAGTTGGGACTCGCAACACAAACGATTTGAAATCATTGTGGCGAGATTCCAACTGTTCGATCCTCAGTAAAAACTTCGTCTTCTACCTCACACACTCCACTACATCTTCAGCCTTCATGGTGTGGTGAAGTCGGGACACGTACAGCAGCGTCACGGGCACGGCAACGCGTAAGAGACCTCATCACGAACTATGGCTGTACCGCATAGGTTTCTAGAAGGCTTTCGCTTCCTTACTACCGTCGCGCGTCGTGTCGTGAAGCCCTCTGCATCCTTCAGCGGAGCTCTATAATAATATAGGCATAGTTCTCGTCTACGGTATAGGTATGTTATGCTCTGCCTGGCTCAGGGTATTTTTTTTAATGGTAGATTATGAATGATTGAGACCAAAGAGTACCAAATTGGTAAACCAGTATAAAAATGACTTAAAGGGTAAGTACCTACTTATAAATATGTAACCCAATAATATTTTTTTTATGTATGTAAATTACATACTATTTATCATATTATTTTGATAATGGTAGGAAACTAAAATTATGGGTTTGTGTTGCAGGTACTTAAGCCAACAAATGAAACAGATGTTCTATTTGGTCGTAGGTTTTTTTTGGTAGAGATTGGAGATAATTGTTTATCCTGCTTTGCATTCCTTTTATTGAATGTTAGTTCGCGTAGGTCTATATCTATATTTTTGTATATCTCATTATAAATACCTGTAAATATAGTTCTAGTTAGAAAGATGAATATGCTTTTATGCAAAATTAGTCCTGCATCGAAGTGGCTTGATTTAAAACACCTTGTCTCTACTTCTACCTTCGGATGTAATTGTTGGCTGTATCAAAATAAAATGGTGAATATAGATTTGTCTGCAGGTCAGGACTTTTCTCTCTTTTTAGATGTGTGATTATGATGTTGTCGATGTTGCTGACATATTGTGGTAATAGAATTAGCCGTATCCTACTACTACTACTTCTAGTACTAAGTAGTACCTACTAGCTGTTTCCGGAACGCCGCCGCCGGCATCGCACAATATAAAATCAGCAATATATCTATCTACTAAGTAGGTACGATAAGGCTGGTAAAGCCTCGTTTCACGTCAGACTTGTGCTAACAATGTTTGCTAGGACATTCTGCAGAACGATAAAGATAAGATTAGTAAGTAAACAGCTCGACTCGGCCGGCCAGTCTTATCGGTGTAATCTAGATCGGGGTTTTCTGAAAAACAAATGTTGACCAAAAGCTATCGGTGGGTATGTCCTCTGGCTTACCTCCTCGTGTTGTAGGTGATTATCTATGTATTTTTTTCATAAATCCACATATTATTCTCTTTCAGCTTGGACAAAAATGCTTTCGTATGTCCGGCGCGGCGGCGGCGGCGGGCGTCCAGTTGTTTGGTCTCCTCTACAGGCCGCACCAGTTTCTAAGCCGATTCTTGTAAGATTTTGTGAGCAACATTGATAATTTTGCCAATGGATTTTTTAACGATTCTGTTTTTGTTTTTTTTTCAAAATGGCGGAGATTTGTGGTTACGACGTTTAATAGTAGTGGCTCGCCCCAAACCGAGATCTCGTGATGTATGCTTGTCTTAGTTAACCAAGGAGATATATCGTTTGTTAAATACTTTATTTTTGAGAGGAAGTGTGCTTTCATCTTACTCACGCTTTTTCTCCATCTCTCTTTATTAACCTGAGTGTTCGACGCAGCGCAGAAGGCAGAGTTACTACCAGCTGAGCTATGAGGCTTGTTACAGTTGATAAACAAGAGAGAGCCTCGAGCACTCATGGGTAAAAAGAGAGATTGAGAAAAAAAGTGCTTAAGAGTTAAGATCCTCTTTTTATCTTTTAGCCAATCTTAAAAAATACATTTTTTATAAATAAACACAACTCAAAACAATATGAAAATATCGGTGGTTCGGGTAGTTGACGGAGACTCCTCTTGTTTATAACTGACATCAGCAAGACAATGGCGAAGCTTCACTCTTGTAAATGCAAAATCTCTTCCAAATACATTTCTACGTAATCTACATGGCTGCCATTGACCTTTATTGACCTTAATACCTACTTACCATATGACCAGTATATATTTTTCCTTTATCTATATTTTTATCATTTTTGTTGGTCGACATCTCTACATAGAGATGTGTATGGTAAGTAAGTATTTATTATTTATTTCACCAGCATTTATGATATCTTCATTCACAATAAAATCTTGGTGCGCTCGATCGAACCCAACTTTCTAATGGTCAATTCTAATTTGTCTCGAGAGGCTATATATTGAAATTGCTAAATGCGCTTCTTCACAATTTTTTTTTTTAATAAATATTACAGGACATTAATTTTACACAGCGCCATCTAGCCCCAAACTAAGCATAGCTTGTAATATGGGAACTAGATTACGGATAAAATACTTAAATACTTTTTGTAAATACATACGTACTATATGATACAACACCCAAACACAGAACAACCATCTATATTCATCACACAAATGTTTGCCCTGGGTGGGAATCGAACCCACAGCCTACAGCGCCGAAGGCAGAGTTACTACCAACTGAGCTATGAGTCTATTTAATTTTCACAAAATACATTTTTGTTCTCATTCTACGAGTATTCCCGTTCCCGCTAAATAGGATCGGAATCGGAAGCCTACAAGCGCTCCTGAAAATTTGTGCAAAACTTTATAAGTAGGCTAGGTAGATAGATTAGTCGTGATAAATTACGAGTTCTCTCATTACAATGAGATTATTACTCATTACACAGTTCTCATTCTCTTCATTATTAATTTAAGTAAGTACCTTGGTACTGACATTAATAGTGAAGAATATAGACGTATTTAGATTCGATACAAACGTTGGTTCTTATAATTCTTCTCAAAAGCCCACTTGACCCGTATGCCCCATTCGACCTCATTTCATTAACCGCCTCTTTATAGCCCCACATAGGGAATACGAGCTTAGCCTTTATTGTCCGAATTACCAGTCATTACACGCCGTAAATCCTCCAAACATCGACACGTACACTCAATCCACCAAAAAAACAGCACAATTTGAACCGTATCTGCCATTTATAAGGATTATATTTATTTGCGTTCGCTGTTGACTGTTGGGTTTAATGAACTGTAGGACGTTACACTTTTTGTAGCTTTAGAAATGGATCAAAATACCTACCAGTACCATACATACATACATACGTCGCCGTGTCGTACTCGTACGTGATGATAATGATCTTGATATTGTAACTTGTAAGTGGAGACTGACCGGTATCCAGTTACCCATACAAAGACTCTACTGTGCTAATCAGCAAATTCAAATTTTAACCCCATCAAAACATGCACTTATAATAAATGGTACCTACCTACCTAACTGATAATATGTGTACAAGTATATATCTGCCAATCTTTTTATACGTGCAGTCTATGGGTCAACTACACGCAGAGATGCTGGCATGCCCTGCGCGTCCAGTATAATAATGGTTTCAGGGTGCTGATGGGGCTGCCGCGTTTCTGTAGCGCATCGGGTATGTTTGCGGATGCTCGCGTAGATGACTTCTACGCGATCATCCGCAAAAGAACATCGTCCATGATACGCCGGGTGCGGGGCAGCGCCAACAGCTACCTGAAGCTTATAGCGGAGAGAATGGACGGGGACGGTGCCATCATGAGGCACTGGACGAAGGTGCACACCGTGCACCTTAATCCAGTGCTTTATTGAGGCATGCACTACATGCAAAAATTTGTTCGGATTGTATTTTTTTATAAATATGGCTGTAATTTGTGATATTCGTGTTAATCTTAATTATTAAGCTGAAATAAAATTATTGAATTGAATATATATTAATTGTTCCAACCATATTTAATAGGTATTACAAAAGTGTAGGTATTGTACCTATAATTTATGCCCATTTAAAGCTTTTCTTGGTTTAGGGCTAGATGGCGCGTAGTGTGTAATGGGAGCTACTTTTTTGTAGGTACCTACATTGTGTAAACAAAAAACAAAGAATTACCTACATTTTTTTTATATTCATATTTATTCAATAAAATGTACTATTAAACTAACTATGTACAAAGGAATCAGTCAGATTACCTAAGGACCGTTACAAACGGCCTATAGGTAACTCAACTGTTCCGGACCAGTACCAGACGGAAGCATGCCCAAGACACTGGCTGCATTGCCACGCTGAATAGCTATGCTATTTCTATGCACCACTATATTTGCGCCTTTTGTGATCCTCGGCCGAATCAACCGCCGCACCAGCCCCAACTGATGTCCCTAAGGTGTCGACGCAGGTAGCATCTCACACCAAAGGTCTACCCATTTCCCAAAGGACAAGAGTCATACCGTCGGGCCGCTTACCATCATCACGTAACAGACCATTCGGTTCAAGATCGGCCGGAACATTGGCACTGGTAAAAGCTCGACTGATAATGCGTGCGCGAAATCCTGCCGGCAGATCGTTTGCATGAAAGTCCGTGAAAACCAAGTTGATCTACAGCCACACCGCACCGGCACTGGTGACAGGCGCAGTAACTTGCACCCAACCGACTGATTCCTATTTTGAAACAGCTAAGAGACGAGTACGATCTGTGGATGTTGAGCACGAATGTGTCAACTCGCACAGAGGCCCGTCCCACTGCCGTTGTGCCGAAAGGTGTTTAGGGGATCGGTATTAGGACAAGCACTATGCCAAGCATTTCGAGCCTCGTCAACATAAGAAATTTGGGGTATATTGCCAGGAACAGCCGAAATTTACGGTGTTAGAATTTTCACAACCAAAGAATGTGTACTATAGACGGAAGACAAGAACGCTGGCAAAGCAACACTAGAAATTTTCGCGTATACCTAAGCCGCCCAATCGAACAGGCAATGAGGCCTGCGACGATGCTCCAACTCAATATTCAAAACCGTGGCCTTTCCACGGTTTGTTTTTTATTATGTTGTCTAAGCCTTCCACCAGCTCACTGTGTTTCCACAGTTGACAACTATTACCTACTCATACAAACATCTATAAGTAGGTCTATCACAAAAATGCTTGGTACGTAGGTTGTGGGAATTGAGCGCAGAAGGCAGAGTTACTATCAATCAACTGCGCTATGAGGCTTGATAAGTATCAGAGTCTGTGCGCGTCGCAATGTGTAATTGGAGACAAATTGTTCGTTCAGTTTCGGTGATCAGTACAGTAGGATAGAGGTCATCATAAGTAGGTATACTTGTAGGGGTTTGTATCTTATTTACAAGAAAAAGGACAAGTAATAGAGGTATTCTATCCGTAATCTAGTACCCATGACCCATATTAAAAGCTTTGCTTGTTTTGGGGCTAGATAGCGCTGTGTGAAATAATATCTTGTATTGTAAGTAACTGTAATATATAAATATATATATATTTAAATCAGACCGATTTATTGTGAGTTAAAAGGCAATCTTGATGAACTCAAGACAAGCTTGAAGGTAGGTTCATATTACACAAATGGAATCTACCTTGCCCCTTCGAAATAAATTTTCCACCATTGCCTACTGGTAGGTTCTTACCATATAATACAAGAAATAAGTATACCTACAATAAGCATTCCGCCCAAGCTTCGCGGCCGCGGCCATTTGGTAGGCGTCTTGCTTGTAACATTAGGACGAATTCTGTTGACACTGAGCGATGGGCGCCATTCCTCAACCAGCTTGAATATTTCGGGTGAAGTCGTTGGTCGTTGACTCTTCTTTGTGTAACATTATGTAAAGTTTGCCATGTTTATGTTCCTTTGTTCGCTGTAAATCAAATAGGAACCAAAGTCTTTTGTGTCTGTTTGCGGCAATTACCTGATAATATCGGACGAAAAGCTCAAATTACCAATGCATTTCTTTGCATTTTTTTTATCTAAAGGCTTGATTGGGAAGCGGTGTAAAGTAGTAGTAAGGTATAGGTACAGTAGGTGCCATAAATTGTTATTATATCTTTCTTACTATGACTGGTTATTTAGGTAGTTAACCTAGTCCAGCAGGTGTTGAAAAAACAGGTGAGTGGTAAATGTGGGTAAAAAACAGGTGAGTGGTAAATGTGGGTAAACAACAGGTGAGTGGTAAATGTGGGTAAAAAACACTACAACAACCCCGCTGTATTTGAAGGATTAAATTATATGCAAAGACCTATGTGTAAGGATTTCTCTAGGGTGTTCTTATCGTGCTTGCTTTTATACATAAAATCATGTAATACATTTTTTCTTGTTGGCTTCGCGCGGTTTACGCCTTGCCTATTTATTAAGTGGTTGCCATTGTTAGGACTTATAGAACGAAGCTACGGTAGCTGTACGTCGTCTGTCTAACCTTAGTAGGTACCTCAGGAAGCAATTTAATATTTTCAACTTGAATCTTGAAGTATTTTATTATCTGTGGTTAGGGTATAGGATAAAAAGGGCCAATAGCGCGCAAACAATGCTTTATTTCTTTTTTGCGCATGACTCGTCAAGCGTTTGACCACCATTCACTAGTCTCAGGAAGACGGAGCACATTTGACTAGAAAAAAGTTTTCATTGTAGAGTAGCCACCGCCACCGTGCGCGGAAAAAAGATTGTGTTGCTTCGGATCGCGCCGACCGACGACCTAGCGTCGATCCTGATGACGCTAGGTTGTAACCTGATGCTTAGGCGATCTGCTTGAAGCGGGTTACCCTACATATTACCTATCCTAACGACTTGTGACGTGGCCTGGCTGGCGCCCCACCGCGCCACCGCCGCCGCCGGCTAACTTATACTCCAAATCTTCACACCACTCATATATACATGAAGGAAAAATCTTGATAGACGACAGTAGATAGTACATACCTATCAACGTAACTCATTTATACCTGAAGGAAAAATCTTGATTGACAACAGTAGATAGTACATACCTATCAAGTAGGTAATGAGAGATGTGTTAGGAATGGGAGTATAAGTTAGGCCACGTCACATGTCGATAGGCTGGTAGGATACCCGGTAGGTACACACCTACCAAGTAGGTATGTGCTAGGTACCTGTTTAAAATCTTGAAATTTGGATTGCACTTGAAAGATGAGGGAAACTTGACTAAAACGAAGTCCTAAGAATTCATGCATGGACAACGTAGACAGATACAATATCGCATCTCATCGCATCACACGCCCATAATAGCAATAGAAAACGTGTGCTTCACAATCAAACACGCAGGGTAGGTAGGTATTTACCTATACCTATTTTTAAAGACGTTTGAAACACCCTGGAACCAGGTCCCATCATACTATGTTTTCTTTGGATTTCATGGGTTTTGTTTGCGCGGAACCCTAATACAAAAAAACTAAAATAAAAGCACCGTGAAATCGTCCAATTTTGCCCACTTTTTTACAATTATGTAGATTTTCTGAATATATTTTAAGGTAAGGTATAACTTTTTTGTCTCTTAAGGTTGCCTTACTGATTATGTAATTGCGCTACAACTGTAAATTCAGTATTATTTATGTACAATTTCAAGTAATTTGATGACTGGCAATTTTACCCTCATTTTCGTCTATGTTTGCCCACATGCATTCTTTGTGAAACAATAGCTCCTATGACATTTTTGTCAAAGAACTAGTAAAAGTAATGGAAAAAAAATACGTTCTATCATGGTACCAATTGCTAATGAGTAATAGGTTCACTATAAAACGCTCGGGCAAATTTAGCCAGCAATATCCATGTTATTTCATACAAGTATTTAGCAGGTGTTAGGGCTGTCACCATCTAGATGGCTCGGTTTTGAAAATGGATAAAATGTTAAACAAAAGTAAAAATATTACTTTAGTTTAACATTTTATTGATGTTGTACTCCTTAATAACAACATACTAATATATTATGTCGACACCTGCAAGGAAAAACATTGTAACTCATTTTTTGGCCAAATTGAGTTACAATCATATTCATGCTGAGCGTTTCGAGCTCAATTTTTTAATCTGATACTCGTATCTCTATCCCTTCTGGTTATTGATGTAGAATGTGGAAAAATATCGTAAGTAATGGCCCACAGAAGTTGACAAAAGGGTATCTGAAGTTACGTAAAATAACTTAGCCCATTCATAATAAAATAACAGTTACAAAATTGCAACACACTATACCTTTATTTTCTTCGACTGTTTTAAATAATTCTTGATAGATCTATAATTGTAACAAGAGTTACAATGTTTTCATATCCAAATATTTTTTCTAAAAGTAAGTCTAATGATGTTAACTTGAGATACAATTATTTTCTTCGTAATAGTCCGCATGTTTAGTTTAAAATCACACAGAATAATTTGACATACAACGTTTTACGCGCGCGCAACTCCCCGCGCGCGGTGGCCATTGTTCGTGTTGCGACTTGTTTGATTGAGGGCTGTGCTGTTTGTTGCTTCCCACTGTTTTTGTGAAAAAGTGTGTTTTTATGTGATAAATGACAGTAACAGATGTTGAAAATGAGTCGTCGCAGTAGGCTAATTGAGTTAGCCTTAGCTAAAAGTGAAATAACTGATCCAACGGACGCCAATACAGGTATTTTGTGTTTATGTACCTATTTTGTTTGGTAGGTACCTACCGTGTTTATGCCTGTGACAATTATTTTTTAAACAGTTATTGCTATCATACTAAGTGAAGTGTAATGTTTTTTTAGAGGAAAAGCCTTCATTAAGTTGCAATGCTGATAATAGTTGCAAGAATGTTGTACCACCACCGGCAGTTTTTATGGAGACAGGTGCGTATAATGAAATATACCTATGAGTCCTATATAAACCTACCTACTAATCTCATTTTTTAAATTTTACTGACTCTTTAATATTTTCACAGGACAGGAAATGAGTATTTTTATCTTAAGTATTTGTTTATAAATATTGTTATCTAACGAAAATTAATCTTCTTTGTTTTAGGAAACGATTTGCTAAGTTTTAAATACCATCTCCGACAGCGCAGTCCCATAAAAAAGCCGGATTTTCAAGATGAAACAGTCACAGATGAAACTGAGGAAATATACTCACCAATCGTTTCGGAGTATTTACCTCCGGAAGACAAAAAAGGTACCTATTTTCATTACTCGCCCGCAAGGTTGCCGAGATCTCGACCGAATTATGTGTGAAACGGTGCACTTACATTTTTTTATGGTAATTATTTTCTACATCGTGTTTTCACATTAGGAATAATGTTGAATGTTATGTATGTAATTTGAGCTTTTTACCACGAGGATGCCGCCGTGAGTACTGAGATCTTAGGCCAAGTTCGACAGCCAAACTCATTAGGTTCGCCCCTTATTGATGAAATCTAGTTTAATTAATGCAATTACAATTTATTTTTCAGCTTCTGTGTCAACTCCTGACGCCGATACGGAATCACTCAATGAACAGTTACTAGACCTAAGTTCTGCTGATGACTGCAATAAAGAACAAACTCTAGAGGATACGGAAACTATCAATTGCTGTGAAAATCGTAAGTACACATTTAAATTATTCCCATTATTCTTGCTAATACACATATGCTATTCTTAAATTATAAGTTTATGGTAAGTATGGATAGGTATATTTTTTCATAACATATCATGTATATTTTTGTTTTGCGTATTACAGGCCAAAATATAGAACACAACGACATCACAGCAACTGGAATTCAAACCAACGAAGAACTGCCAACAGACTGCATTGAATCTCTACCCACAGACAATATAGAATCAGATTCATCACTTGCCAATACCAGACAAAAGAAGAATTATCCGAAGAAAGTTAATGCAGGAAGGAAGAGAATATTAAATAAGGAAAACTGGAAGAATTCTATAGCCAAGAAGAAGAAAAATTTAGGTCATGAGTTTGTAAACAAGCTAGGTCGTTTAATTCTCAAAAAAGAAATTAAACCGAGTTGCGACGGTAATTGTTCACGTAAGTGTAGTGAGAAAATTACAGAAAATCAAAGATATTTAATATTTAAAGACTTTTGGGAGTTAGGAGACCATAACAAACAAATGGAATATGTGAGCAGATTTGTTAAAAGAGTCCCAAAAAAACAAATTACTGCCAGCTCAATTACTTCGAGTCGACGTAAGTGTTCTCTCGAATATTACTTGTTTGTAGGGGAAGAAATACGAACCTGTAAGACAATGTTTCTGAACGAGTGTTCAGAAACATTGTCTTACAATCTTTTCGATAAGTGACATGTGGGTACAGACACTATTTAAAAAAATAGATATGTCTGCTACGGGATCTTTTTCCTACGATCAGAGAGGCACTCACAGGACGCGAAAGAATTCTATTCCAGATCAAGTCAAACAGTCCATTCGCGACCATATCTCACAAATACCAGTGGTAGACTCACACTATGTTCGAAAACGCTCATCAAAACTTTACCTCGATGAACAGCTAAACCTGCCGAAATTGCATCGACTTTATTTGGAATGGATGAAAGAGGTCCGTTCGGATCAAGCTGAAATAGCAACAATACGACAGTACAGAGAAGTATTTTGCAATGAATATAATATAGATTTCAATAAACCAAAAAAAGATCAATGTCCCCGTTGTGACATATTTAAAAATGCTAGTGGTAATGAAAAAGTTAAGCTTGAATATGAACAAGCTTTGCATATTGCCAATAAAAATGTTGTGAGGTCGTTAAAAGATAGCGATAAGCAAAGAGCAAAGCAATCTAACGATGTTGTGACTGCTTGTTATGACTTACAAAAAATACTGAACACTCCACAATCTGAAGTTTCAGTATTTTACTACAAAAGAAAACTTGCGGCCTATAATTTTACGATTTATGACATGGGTAAAAATAAAGGACATTGTTACTTTTGGGATGAAACGATAGGACGCAAGGGATCAAATGAAATAAGTAGTTTTGTGTTCGACTTCATTAAAAACAAGGCTGAAGAGGGGTTTAAGGAGTTCAATTTTTATTCTGACAGCTGTGGCGGCCAAAATAAAAATAGAATTGTCTTCGCAATGTACGCATATGCGGCTAAAACGTTGGACATTACCATAAACCACCACTACTTCGAAGTTGGACATTCGCAGTCAGAAGGTGATGCAATGCATGCATTGATTGAGCGTAGGAAGAAAAACAAGGTGATATACATTCCCCAGCAGTGGGTAACTTTAATTAGATGCGCAAAATCTACCGGTGAACCATACGATGTAACTGAAGTCAACCAAGACCTTATATTGGACTATAAACAACTTATACTAAATTACAATAATTGGGAAAACGATATAAACAATGAAAAGGTCTCATGGAGCAAAATTATGCACATTCGTTGTGCCAGGGATCAACCCAATATGTTAAGTTTCCAGTATGATTCTTTGTGTGACAGTGAGATGACTATAGATCTAGTTGGCCAAAGAGGGAAACGTGCAACTCGTCGTACATACAAGGGAGCTCAAATTATTAACGATCAGGAGATGCCTCACACCATTCCGAAGGCCTATAATGCACCTTTACCCCTGACAGCAGCAAAATACAAAGATTTGATGAGCTTGTGCAAAAGTAATGCGATTCCTGAAATGTATAGAGATGTTTTTTTTTATTTGCCACATTTAAGTAGTTCACAGCAAAAAGACAACTCCGATTCTGATTAATAGTTATTATCATGGAGACCGATTTTGTTTTAAGTTGCTATTAAAACATTATTTTGAATACATTCATTGAGTTTTTCATTAAAATCGTAACTCTAAATCAATCAAAATAACATTTTTAGTATTGTATCTCAGACTTACAATTATTTGCTTTTAGGACGCAAGTTGATACTTACATAATTACATTGTATGTCTGAGTTACGATGTCAGTATGTGTAACGTAACATTGTGGCATATCATCGTAAGTCATAAATTAGCATGAAAAAGAGCAATTTGTCGTAAGATATATGTATAATATCTTAGATCAACCCTTAGTGATTCAGATTATCACAGTTATTTTACCATAAGTCATCATAAAAACCTACAGGATTTTTTTTAAACTTTGACGCGCTCTCCTGTAAAGTTGCTAGAAATGAGTTACAATGTTTTTCCTTGCAGGTGTCGATGTATTCAAACGGTTATAAAATCTTAACTCATTTTTTTTTTAATAGTAAGCTAATTACAAAACTTAATTCATCGTTTTCGGGGAAAAAGTAATAAACACCTCAAAGCATAATACTTGAAACAGATTTGAAAATGTCTATTTTGCAAACTATTCCTGGTGTAGTTTAATTAGTTAATTTAAACATTGATGAAGTTGTTAAAAATGATATATTAAAGATAAACCTACATATCTTTAAAAATTGGTATATACCTTCTTACTATTAGCGCAATACCAATATTAAGACCTAAACCTGATAAATAAAACAAGTCTATTTAATTTGAACAAAACTGCATGAAAAATCCTCTGAAAAGTTTTCATATAACACATTAGGATGACACATCAAACATCAAATTCACATGGGATCTCACAAACTTATACCTATATTATTATTACGTACATAAATATACCGGAAAAACATAACCATTCTCTGGCAGTTGAGTAACAAGAAAGTGACAACCCTTGTATACTTTTCTGGATGGGCAAAATTGACAACCCTGGTTGACGCAACATATGCGGCTTATTTTGCCAATTGTCAACATTCTCGATTTAAGCTACTTACAGCTTAGAATGCATAGGAAAGAGATTCTTAAATCTTATTTCTAGACCATGTAACAAGAAAAACTCCCCTTATATCTTCGCCATTGACCAGTATACCAGAAACATTGAGGCTAAATTGACCCGCAACAAAAACCATGTGCACTTTGACAGGCTCTGACAAGCTGAGTGAAGTCAAAGACAAAAACCTGACCTGCCAGAAATATAATAAACATTCGCTTTCGCAAAATATCAAATCAACGTAAATTAAGTAGAAATTCATAATTTTTTGATCAAGCATAAAATTGTCTTCCCGGGCAAAATATACAACATTGGCAAAATTGGACGGTTGGACGGCAGCAAAGTTAATACTTATAATATCAAATACCTGCCAGTAAAAGTCCCGTCAAAATCGTTACAGCCGTTTTGGAGTCCATACTCCATACATAGGAACAAGCAAACGATTTTTATTTAGTAGATGCTAATATAAGATTTAGAGTCCCAGACTTTACAACCCGATAATGCACAGCCAACAATTCAAATTCACTTTTTGTACGATTGTCTTTTCTTTATTGGCTGTACATAATCGGGCCTTGCATTATCTGGCTGTACCTACATAATCGTCTTCACACTGTTTGTACATTATTGTCAATTTAGGTGTAGGTATAACAATCGTACAACTTTTCTAAGCTATATAACATGACTGTTGTAAATAAGGTTATGCTCTGGATTACACGATAGCAGGTCGGTACTAGGTGTTATCTATGTTAGATAAGTTAAGAATCTACGTAGAATCCTACCTATCACCTAACTATTTATCTATGGAGTTAATACCTTTTAGGTCGGTAAGTACCTAACGAACATTAGATTGACAATAAACAATGATAATTATAGATCCTAGAACTTTGGTCGTTGAGCTTGGAGCTTAATACTTCTAGGTATACTACTGGTACTAGGTATAGTACTAGTTCTATGCACTAGCATTACGCACTCTATTGGTGGCACACCTCCTATTAACTACATGCTGCAGTTTGCGTTACAAAGCGGGCACTATATGAAAAGTCTGGGAAATCAAATGCAACGTGCATTTCGATTAACATTCGTATCTATATAATATATTATGTAGGTACCTATTAAATAATGTGTACGACTCATTAATCCACTCCTCCAGATTAGATAGTTATTAAGATTTAATGTTATGTAATTAGATTGATTAATTTACACTTTTATTGTGATAGGTCTTTATAGGTAATCTATTGATTATCGTAATAAAGCACATGCAGTTGAGAAGTTACTAAACAGGTAGAATTATGATTCCATCAATTAATAATAAATATAATGGTTATGCCTAACCTCTCGGGGCCCGCGACAACTGCAGTGAACAAAAATATAGTATAAATTTAAGAAAATTGCATAAAATAATAACATGTCGACAAAAAGTCCCAATGTAAAATCCAAAAATTAATTGTAGAATTTCTTAATTTTTTTACAAATACATTATTGTTATATTTTATCTTTTATTGTCAACTGCATCTATTTGTCTAGGTAGGCGATGCCGAGAGCACCTGTGCGATCAACCTGAGACGTGTTTCGATCGGTCGGTACCTACCTAGTTGAAGGTGACCTGAGCTGTCAGCCTTTTTGAAATTAGTCGCAATTTTTTTTTGTAGGTACCTTTTTAACAAAGTGAGCTTGCGAGCTTTATATACCTACCTACTCTAATAGTAATATTTATGTAGATATAGGTAGGTACTACCTACTGAAATTTCTCAAATTGCTTTTAACTCTTCTAGAAAAGTTACTTATAAATGGGCAGTTTTAGGTAGGTAATCAATTTATAGAAACCTGTAAGTCATTATTTGATTGTTGTAAAGAAACCTAATCATTATGAATTGTTTCAAAGTAATTAGTTAAACGACCACATTACCTACCTACCTACGAACCAAGACTTCGCGGTAGGAAAAAAGAAACGCAAAAAGTGCTTCACAATGATATCTTGCCAAAGGCCTTTTTACTAGTAAGTAGGTAGGTACTTAGTTTCTTTCATTAGTTCCGAAGAGCCGTTTTACTAGTAATATGACTCATGAATAACTACAATAGAATACGATGGGCAAACGACCGCACACTAAGCTTTCTTTGGAACTTTTCCAATTCAATGGCTGCTCTCAAAATTAATATAGACCGTTGATATGAGATTCGCCACTAGCAAGATATTCAATGATTATGATGATGCTGTTATAAGTCGAAATCAGGTCGTATGCAAGGATGATAGATAAGTTTGCCTAGTACCTACCCTAAATTATAATGAATATGAGCATGTTAATTGTTTACATAGCGTGAGACTATACAAAAATGTATATTATTATAAACACGGTTGTGTTAGTAAATAGAGAAATGTTTTGAAAAGAACAATGAATGCGTATGGTTAGCGTCGATAATAATATTATATGCAATGAAAACATAAATCCGTTAAATTATGGTATAAGTAGACTTGAAAAGGTTTATAAAAATATTAATTAAATAAAAGATTGCATGTCAAGGTGTTGACAGTTTGGTTATCATAGAATCATAGCGGAGTTCCGACGACCTAAGTTTTGTCATAACAATAGTCAGCATAGAATAGAGATGCTTCACACAATCATAACTGATTTCGATCTTGAGTTGAGTTTGAGATTAAAAGAAGTAGGCTGCTGAGAATGGTAAAAAAAAACGAAAATCGGCTAATGTATGTTCAGTTCAGACAATTAAAACAAATTGTAATATCTATATAAAGGCAAATAAAGGTTTAATCAAAGTTACCTAGTACCAAGTAAGTACCTAGGTACTTAACTTACATAGGTACACATTTCAGTTAGTTTAGGCTTTATAGGTACCTATGATAGTGACAGAAGCTATCAAATTATGCCTATCTACGCATTTGAGAAATTTATAAGCAATGAAATGAATAGTTTTAATTCATGATTGGTAGGACGAAGCAATTGAATTATGCTACCAGGGTCATAACTTTATGTGAATCTTCTATTAACCGTTTATCCTACCTAGTTAATGTAAGTTGCTAAAGGTTATATTCCTCATCATTATCAACCGTGAGAATGTTGGGTCCTCCAAAGTTTTATTAAATCTTGCTATGCTCTGATAAGACGAAAGAGTAGGAATTGAATAGAAAATAATTTTTAAATGGTATAATAATCTTCATAATTTATTTCTTTTTCTTTTATCATACAATAAGTATTTCGTATAAAACAATATTCTTTGTTAAATTCATAGAAATATATTATTTTAGTAGTTATAACTGTTCATCTTTTATAAACTTACAAATTACTGTTAACATTCTGATGAATTTAATATAAAAATAATACAATTTGCGTTGTTGACTGCATGGTTTTAAGTAGATTTCAGTTCTCACATCATTAGATACAGCCAACTACTCTATAATATTCTATAACAATTCAACTTGTTAATTGGTATTTTAATCACTTACAATACTAACCTAGAGAAGACAATGTTACAGAACAATGTACTGTAGCATAATGGTAACAAAAACAATTAAAAACATGTAAAGGCTTTAGTTTACAAAGCGTAGGCACTCGAGATTGCTACTTCATCTAAAAGATAAACATTCTCACTAATAAATACATCTCTCGCATTCTCTATCATGACAGACAAACGCATTTTTACGATTTTTACCATACACGCTATTTTCATTGGGACGGTCTAATGTTTCAAAAGTCACGTCCACTTATATCATAGAGCACCGGGTCAGTTCTGAGAAATTCAATTGTAATTGGGAAAATACTATACGCATAAAATGGCTCTCACTTTCATACTAATATTATAAGCACACTTAGCACACCTTACCACACCATCATACGTTCAGTCTCGCAAACAATGTTTGTATCCAACATCTAAATAAAGCCCAAATAGGTAGACATACGTGGTGGCGGCGGCGTTAAAATTTCATCGAACCACCGAATTTTTGAACCTTGTGCAACAAACATGATTCGTTGAAGCGTCCGACTGCTAAACACATGGCCGCCATTCCGCGAGGGCGGCGCAGGCGGAATTTTAATTAGCAGAACATCCGCTCGTGACTTGGTACAACGCGCTGTTGCCAGTTTTATTGATAGCCTTCTCTCTTCGACAGATAACACTTTGGGTAAGTCGGAGCAAGACCGAAGATAAATATGCTTTTCGTTCTGAACGAGCATAATAATTATATTCGTGTTTAACAGTCTCACTAAACAATAATAGTATTATGCTAATAATAAAATACACAACAATGAACAATGGAAAAACCAGTATAGAAAGATAAATTATAGCAACAGCGATGAAACGGGAAAATTCCGTAAAACTGGCAACGTCGCATCAACCTCGTTCTGTCTGTCGACAAACGTATGACGTTGCATATGATTATCCTTTCTAGTTTCTACATTATACTAAATGTGACAATGCAATACTGATACACGGAAAACAAATTTTGCAATACAATTGAAGCCATAGTTTAGCCTACCGATTGTGACTCGTGCTAAGTACATAATTACATTCAATTTCAAAGCATTAACATCAACCCAACGTCCCGGGATCGCTCAACTTGAGCAGAGGTTCTGCCTCTGCCTCGGCTCGGGCCTGACACATTCACTGGCATCCTAATCTCTCAAACATAAATTCTCCGACAGCCTTCTTGACATAGCGACTCTTTAACACCTTATTCTTTAAAGTTTATGGACTAATAATTTACACAGTAAAATTAAGATCACAAATTGCTTTGTATGCTGCGTCCTATCGGGCGCGACTAGCATGGAATGTGGAGGAGCGGCAACTGACACACTCAGAAGTGCGCGTCGATGTGGCACCCACCGTTGGCGTGTTCCAGGACCTGCTCCTTCAGCCGGTGCACGTGATCCTTGAGTTTAACCACCATCTGAGCCAACTCCACGTTCTCGCCCTTTAAGATCTTCACTTTATCCTCTAGCTTAGAGATCCTCTCTAGCTTACGCCGTCTGCATTTTGACGCTGCTACTCTGTTCCTTTGTCTCTTTCTTTCCAATTTTATTCTTTCTTGACTATCCATATCAATGGGGGACAGGGGTGGCGAGCTGGAAGCACTGGGAACTGTCTGCGGCTCATCCTTAACTATAGGTGTGGGAAACCGTTCCAAAGGTCGGTCCAAGTCTGCATATACTCGTCGGCCCATGGAAATCTGCTGCGGATCAAGGTTGGTGTGTAGTTTGTCCAACGCCTCAACGAATGGTCGCGCATACATTTCTTGCTCTTCTGTAGGCGCAATCGCCGCTGGGAACAGTACCGGAGCACCAGGGGTAGGGGTAGCTGTTGTTATCATGCCGTTTTGGATGATCAGTTTCTCGAGCTCTGGTGATCCGAGTTTCAACATTTGTAGGTCAGGAGAGGAGAGAACTGGCGCACCTAGTCGTGCCCGCTTTCCGCCTCGCCCCACGTCCAAGGTGAGAGGCCGCTTGAGGTTATCCACGGTTCCACTATGGGGGTAATGCTCGTCATAGAAAGTAGTCTCCATGCCGTGGCCGGAGTTCCGAACCATGTGTATGCACTTAACGTTCCGGTATCACTGAACACACTGCGCGAACTTTAAAACTTTCTCATGCGGCAACGCACGACCACCACCGTTGACGTTCTACTTGTTTCTAAACATTGTTAAGAAACAACCACTGCTTATACAGTGACTCAGATTAGCTATTTTTAGAAATCGCGTGATATCACTGAGCTCTTATTGGTCTAAAATGACGTGATACAGCGCAGAACTTTCTTGTGATTGGTTAATGGAACGGTCGCGTAGCGCGAGGCCGCAGCGGGCTGTTTACGACTTCGTGCGATTACCGAGAATCGGCGATATCTTTTCCATTGTTTTGCTACATACGACATTTGCGTGAACGGTAATTTCATTGTAATAAAATAAATTCAAATTCAGTAGTAAAATAGTCATTATTAATTGTTAAATATCTAAGCTTTTTATTATCATAGCTATACTTCGCCTGGGGCAACACAGGCATTAAGTCAAATTAAGTTATGTCCAACCACAGAGAAGTAGTACCCACTTATTTGTGGGATGAAGGGAACGGGACTGTATAATCTGATGATTCAGGGCATTCAAAAGAGAATCAAAGCAGTAACACAAATTTTATATATAATTTAATTTCAAATAACGAATAACAAAATGCTGCAAATAAACAATATGAATGATGACTTACTAAATGTTTTCACGTATTATTCAACCAAGTACCTAGGAAGGTAGTTAAGGTAGATGACAGATGTGATATGAATAAAGATTGGTTGATGAATAATGATGAAGCCAAAGCTATGCGTGTAGAAAATTGTAGTGGGAAAATCCAAAGCTATTGCTTATAAAAAAACATTGTTTTTTTAATTTTGGAATCCCATTTTTTACATATAAATAATACTACAATCAAATTAAAAAATGGAAACACGCAGGCGAGGCGAAGGCGGGGTAGCCGTTCCGAACGGCGCAAGTAAATTTATGCGGGTGGCGAAGAGGGGGGAGTGAGAACGAGACAACAACATAACCTCCTTTCACAGGCCCAACCAGATAACCAAGAAGGAAAATAAATGCACCTAAAATTCCTTCGTTTTACAAAGAAACATATTGTTTGGTTTTTGTGTGTGGATAGAGGTGACCTTGATTTTTGAAGCACAATGTACTAAACTAACGAGTAGGTGGATAAATTCCCTAAAAAAACTTCAAGAGGTCATATTCCTACTTACCGTGCCAGAGTCAGAGCTTATAATAGGTACCTACCTACCAGCCTCCTATTTCGTTAATGTTTTGTTTTCTTATCTGGGCCAACGACAATACGATACTTAGGTAGGTACCTACCTACATGTTTGATAAGTTATCAAAATTGCCTCAGTAGGTAGGTAGGTACCTACCTACCTTAAGTATACAAACAAAGAAACAAACACCGATATCTGCGACTTCTTGAATCGATTGTACATATTGATGAAATTAAATTGATGACTTATTAGATTAATAATAAAACAGGTACTACTTAGTTAAATATTCGCGCGCATTTTTTTATGTTCCCGAAAGTTTCGATTTCGACCATGTTACTCGTTTACATAATTACTATGCTCTGCATAATAATCGCGATAATAAAGATTTATGTCATCGAGCTGTAGATAATATTAGAAAAAACAGTGAGAAATATTTGATTATGATTAAGATAGGTATTTGGCTACGCTTAGTAAGAAGCTACGTAGGTACCTAGTTGTAGTTAGTTGCCTATCAGCTTTATGTGTACGATATACATAATCATAAAATGGAACATAATCATTCAGTTTGCTACCTTCTTATAAAGGTTTAACTACAAGATTCAATAAGAAACTCATTTAGAAATAACAATATTAAGACCGTTGATGTCAAGAGTACCTATCTGCCAATAATTTATTTATAACGAATTACATAGGTATACATAGGCTAACCTACGTTATATACATATTTGATAGGTACCTACTACCTAAATGTTAAGCAACTTCGACAGAAAACTGGTTGTTTTTAATTATGCCTACTTTTATTATTCAATACAACATCAGAAACACGGAAAGATTGAAAAAAAAATCGTAGAATATTAAAAATACAAAATTCTTAAAAAGAGCGCCATCTGTTACGATTTTAAATCTTACGCAACATCGCAACTAATAACAGAGCATGAACCTAGTATAGATTCATGTAACAGTCACTATCAACTAAAAACTCAGTTTTCAGTCTAAACATAATTTGTCTATGGCCTTAATAGGAAGCCGTTTTTTGAATAATGAAAGACTTTAATCATGCTTTGATCTCACTAATGACAAATTTGACGTCAAGTCTTTTTAAAATAAAAATCTGTACTGCCATGCCAGTAAAATCGTTTGTATTATTATTGTATTAACTATACAAAATGACATGACTAATACATTTTATTCTCGACTTTCTGATATCGATTTGACCCGATAGATTATTTTTTTTTTGTTTCATTATCGGTACTTAGTAGGTAGGACCTACCTTACTGTACATAACATTCAATGTGACCCATGATTTGGTTTAGTATGCCTACTGATTTGTACCACAAATGGGGACTCGTATAATTTTCAAAAACTCCAGCTTCTCGGAAAATTTTAGCAAAATAGACATTGGTGGTTGGTATGTATGTACCTAGATTTTTGTGCATAGTAAGATATGGAATATGGATTTACCTTTTTTTTCATTTATTCAATAAAACGTACAATTAAACTATGTACAAAGGAATCAGTCAGATTACCTAAGGACCGTTACAAACAGCCTATAGGTAACTCAACTGTTCCAGACCAGTACCAGACGGAAGCGTGCCCAAGACACTGGCTGCATTGCCACGCTGAATAGCTATGCTAATTCGCTGGCCTAAATAAGAGCCAGCCCTTGGGTCACGTGTCGCCTCAATCAAAAGCCCCGCATGATTTTTGAAATACCTATAAAAGAATCAGTTACTGACATAGTTTTCAGAATTAGTAAACTGGGGTGTGGGCAGGCCACATAGCTCTTGAGAAACGATAACCGCACTGGAGAGTAGGAATTCTCTCATGGCGCCCATGATTAAACGCAAAACGAAATGTGGGAAAAACCCGCCACTCGATATACCAACGACACTGTGACGGTCGCGTCGCGAGGAGTCGATGGATGTATGCGGCTCAGTCGCCATTTCACGTATGTAGACTGAGACGATGATGATGAAAACTTGCAAACGTTGCAAATAGATACCTACTATTATTATTGTATTTTCTAACAAAGTTTCTACTGGCAGAGGATTTTCAAATGCGCACATATGCTATCCGAAACTAAAAGATAATTGGATTTGAAACCAGGAACTCCAAGGTTATCGGGTTATCACTTTAAATAAAACCACAATATAATTTACCAATTTCATTTCATTTTTATTTACACATTACACAACTAAGTTAATACAAGATTAAAGTATATCGATATCGTCAAAGACCCAAAACGATTTGACTGACTGACAGTTGGATTGTAGTGTCGCGCGTGTGTCGCTGTCAACGTCATATGCACCCCGCCTTTCGAAGGGCAAAACACACGATACACATCGTCAATTATTTTCTTTAATTCCTGAATCATATCAGTAAAAAATAGGACTGCATTCAACTTTCGATCCTTCTCCTTGCGTGCTGGCAACTGGTTTCAGTAATATGAAAGTTTTTCGGATTTATTAGCCATGGCGTTAGTATTCTGATATCTGCGGCCAGGAGCTATTACAGTATTACATTATACACAAATAAATCTATGGCTATATAGTTTAACGTAGTCTTCGAGGAAGTCGTTTTTAGAGTCATCTTTCGAGGTGCGGGTAGTGGTCATTGAATGGCCACTACACTATTAGAATGCATTTTTTATGCGGAAATAGCGAGCGCAAAAGTTAAACTTTTCGCGCTGAATGTGGGTGCTAGTAATTTTGAAAAACGTTATTTTCTGCCCAAAATACATAAATAATACAGAAAACCACTTGTTTTTGTGTGGTTAAGCTACTAACTTTGCCAATGTCACGTTGTAAGTTAGACTTAAGACGAAGGAGTAGATAGAGAAGGTAATGTTGTTCCAAAGTAATGGGCGGCGAATTTCCGATCAACAATTATCCATGTACGGGAAATTCCTTTTAAGATTGGTTCAACTTATCATTTCAACAAAAGGAATAAATACTCCTCGATTTTCAACGATGTAAACATTTTTTATGGAGTGGTACTGGTAGTTTATTTGACAGTGACAGATATGACGCGCACATCATCGTACGGTTTGTCAGTTTTGGGGTTCGTTTTGACGGATCCGATGTTCTGCACCACCTCCATGCCTTTTACGACCCGCCCGAACACGGTGTGCTTGTTGTCAAGCCAAGGCTGCAACAGAAAACCTTGGTTTAAAAAAAATACTTGGTACAATGTGAGGTTTGGGTAGGTGTGACCCCGTATACATCGTGAGACACTTGAAAAACGCGACGCCTTTGCGCTGTACATATTTAAACATAGATTTTGCTTTCGGGAATCATACAGTTGTTGTCGTAGCGATAGACCCTACCACCACTAAGCTTGTTCCTATGTTGTAAAAGGCGACAATGGAATCTTACTAGAGCAAGCAGCGTCTCTCTCTACATTTATCATCATCCACATTATTGTTCTATATCTCGTTGCATTTACAACAAGTTGAGATAAGGCCGAAGGTGGAGGCGCACTTCACCCGGAATCCTCAACAAACTGAGGAACTGGCTATCTTACCTCTGAATGCCGGAACACAACAATTTTAGAATTGTTATTATGGCGACAGAAATAGGTAATATGGTGGTAGCTAGCCAGGCGGACTTAAACATAGTCCTACCACCAACCAGTGACAATATATTGTACTCCCACTACCACTAGACCACAGAGGCGGTTAAAAAGAGAGCAACATTTAAATGTAAATTCCTGTTTCAGCAAACACTCTTATGAGGATCGTTCTGCGTGAAAGAAGAGTTTTTTTTTATACAACTAGGAGACGGAACAAGCAAGTACCCCACCTGATGTAAAGTGCACTCTTGCTTATAATAATACCGTATTGCGGTCAAATCCACAAAGAAAATAGCCTACTCGACACTGCATTGCGCCCGTCAACTTGAGGCATAAAGGTGTTAAGCCTCGCGTGCCTGTTATTTCACCGGCTACCATACCCTTCAAACGGAACACAGCAATGCGGGGTGGCAGCTGAAATAGGTATTATGGTAGTACTTCCCCGGTCGAGCCCATCACAAGTATTTAGTGCATTACTCTTAGAATTAGCATCTTATGGGTCATCTCACTCTACCGTAGACCTCATTTAGCCGACGCAAGTTTTAAGGGCATACTCATTTTGTAAAGCGGTCAACATACCGTAGGGGCTAGCGTGATGAAGAACTGGCTGCCGTTGGTGTTGGGGCCAGCGTTGGCCATGCTGACGGTGTAAGGCCGGTCGTGCTTCAGATGTGGCTTGAACTCGTCCGCGAATTCACCACCCCATATGCTTTCACCTCCCGTGCCCGATCCTACAACAAACAAGTACAAACTTGAATCATAATATATAGAACACGCTGAGATAAAACTTCGAATCCCTTTGTAGGGGTCTGTAATGAAAGGGTGCATACGGGACCCTATTACTAAGCCTCTACCGTCCGACTTTCTCTCAGCTGGCTGCATCACATGAACCTTAATAGTTGACGGTTGAAATTTGCACAGATTGTGCATTTTTTTTTTCACTTAAAATTTTAACATATAATTGTCAGTAGTGTTTTTAAACCTAATAAGGTTTGACTAAACACTAGGTTCTCATTGTCAGTTAATAACATTATGTAACTTACGAGCGAGTATACAACACATTTATTAATAATATGAAATATATATATATACATTTCTACCAATAACAAAATAAAAGAATCCTCGGTGAGCATGTCCGCACTAGGCAGGATTTATTAAGCATATGAAGCGCATGAAGTGTGATATTGGCATGTTTGAAGTTTATATGGAAAAGTGTACAGAAGAATATCATACTCTTTTTTTTACGACGGGCAAGCGCTTAGCCTTCATCTCATCTGGTATACAAGTTATGATAAGGCCGAAGGTGGAAGCGCACTTCACCCGGAATCCTCCACGATCTGAGGTACTTGCTATCTTACCTGTAAATGCCCGAAAACAGTAAAAAAATAAAAATTGTTGCTATGGCGACAGAATTAGATGAGATGGTGGTAGTTAGCCAGGCGAAAGCCCTACCACCAACCTAACCAAGAAAAATATTATATTCCCCCTGGGGATCGAACCCGGTACCTCTGGATCATACATCGGTAGGTTCAGCCACTAGACTACAAAGATTACATTACAGATAGGTACTACAATCTAATTTATTTGTATTGATGTAGAAGATATAGATATCATGTTAGATAACTATTTGTGTATTGTTGCGCTATTTGTGGAGACCTTTAAATGTTTCTTTGTTTCCTATAAGTGCCAACAATGTTTTTATTTGACGATGGTCTTCCTAAAATAAATAAATATACGCTGTAGGTTGTGGGTTCGATTCCCACCCAGGACCAACATCTGTGTGATGATTATAGATGTTTGTTCTGTGTTTGGGTGTTGTATCATATAGTACGTATGTATTTACAAAATTAATTTAAGTGTTCTATCCGTAATCTAGTTCCCATACTACTAGCTATCCTTAGTTTGGGGCTAGATTGAGCTGTTTAAAAAATAATATCCTGTAATATCCTGTCCTGTCCCGTAATTGTTTCCTATACTAAGTGCCAACAATGTTTTTATTTGACGACGGTCTTCCTAAAATAAATATATTACCTGTAGGGTCGCCGGTCTGTACCATGAACCCTTTAATGACTCTGTGGAATATGTGCGAGTTGAAGTATCCGTTCTTCGCATGTGTGCTGAAATTCTCCACGGCCCGCGGCACGTCCGCGCCGAACAGACGGATGTGCACATCCCCCAACGATGTGTGCAGGATCGCTTGCTCGTACAATCGAAGCACGCCTGCAAATAATAACAATAACATATGCCATTCATTATTTTACATCTTTTATATACACTCAAATCGAAAAATTCGAATCACGAATTCAAAGATGGTTCTATACAGACGCACTTTATAAAACTCATTATAGTACCGCCAACTGTATCATAAAACTCATTGTAGTACCGCTATCTTTTTTTTTATTATTTCATTAAACTAGTCTATGGTTTTAGGCTGAATTTGAAAAAAAAGCGCACGCATGAGCAGTTCGAGTTGTGAAAAAAATGGCGCACGCATGCGTAGTTTGAACTTAATTTCCCGCGCTTCGCATACATTTTTTGCCGATCGCGTTTTTGTAACCTACCTACTTAGTTTAATTTAATTTTTTCCTATGAGTGAAGATAAAGTAGTGTATGAAATATAACTTAGGTATTAAAACACTCGAGTCAACCTATTATCGCAGATAAACAGACTCTCGTGTTTTAATACCCCTTCTTATATGACAGTTGCATAAACTACTATTTGTAAATACATACGTACTATATGATACTTACAACACCCCAACACATAACAAACATCTATATTCATCACACAAATGTTTGTCCTGAGTGTGAATCGAACCCACAGCCTACAGCGCAGAAGGCAGAGTTACTACCAACTGAGCTATGAGGCCTGTTATAGATTTTAACATCGCACGCATGTTGGTACGGTAGTAGGTGAATCTAACCAAATTACGGTAGATCTACCGCAGTTACGGTGTAGTTTAAGACACTGTATCAATATTGTGCGCTATGAATTTTTATTTAATAAACACCATCTAACCAATTAAGTTGTAACACTACGGTTACAACAAACAAAACGTGGTTCCAACATTCTTGTAAGGTTTTAATAGGTGATAGAGATAATGTTGATTTCAATGTTTTTGTATCTTCTAGCGGCATCTAGATTTTTGCCGCGAACTAATATTAGAATCACACCTAGTGGTATGGCGATTGTCAGTCCTCTAGTATATTTGTTTCATGATAGTAATAATAATTGTTACAGTATAACATATTGGTCCTGAAGAGAAAATACACTCTCACTTCAAGACAACAGCGGGCGACTGTGCCTATGTGCTATCTCTGCCTACGCCAGCTGCAATTATTATCTGTGCTCGTAAAAACTAATTATTTTAAACTACTTACGGTTAGTTAGTGAAAATTTCAATGTGGTCTCATATGTATTTTGCACTTGCCTTGCTAACCTCGATATGAAGGTATTATGCCAATTTAATGTAAAGCAGTAGCTACTAAAGCTTGCATAAGTTTGCTAATTATTGTTTCAACACCAAATAATGTAATGTATTCTCGTTATCCTTATTTATTTATGCCCTAATTTTTTTTTTAGTTTATGCTCCTGCATTAAAAATGCTAAGTTTAAATAAAGCTTTCTTTTTAACTGAAATTGAAATTCAATCCAACAAACAAACAGCTCAGTTGGTCGTTTTTTTTTTTAATTTACATTCGCGTAATGCATTTTTCCGAACGAAACAAGATAAAATGGTTAAAAGGTGGTAGGTACCTTGTCCTTCAGTGGCCGATATAATATCCTCCTTAGATGGTTTCTCGTTGAATATATCTCGGTCTGCGTCCGGGCTCTTGATATCGTCGGGGCTGCGTCTGCTGAACATGTAGAACCGGTTCTTTTTATATGCGGTGCAGAATAACGTCGGGTCGATCTTGACTGTGAGGAGAGTGGGGTTCTCTGAGCCTTCCATCTCAATGGTCGTTGCTACTTTCGATTGGTTTGTTCGACCCTGGAATCGTTAAGTTTATCTTAAGATGGACCCTGGGGGGTTAGACCTTCCGCGCCGCACGGTTCGCTGTGATCCGGTTCAGGGAGAGCCAGTGCTTTCTGGGAAAGCTCGCTCCAATATCCTCAGCCTTGGCTTACAGCTAGACAAGCTTATGGGTCAAGTGCATAATAAAAAAAAAACAACAGCCAAATTCCGTTTTTTCACTGGGTTTGCAGTAAAAATACTAGAATATGAGTTATTAAAAAAAAATGTAAAGGAACACATAGCAGCAATGAAGAATCGGCGAGTCAACAAATCAGCTATCCACTACACGGTCCGCACCATGTATATGATTCAGTACCTAACACTTCATGACCCCCAAATTAATTTTCAATGACCAGCACATTACAAATAAATAAATAAATATTACAGGACATTAATTTCACACAGCGCCATCTAGCCCCAAACTAAGCATAGCTTGTAATATGGGAACTAGAATACGGATATAATACTTAAATACATTTTTTTTTTATTTGTAAATACATATTACTTATCATACAATACACACCCAAACACAAGAGGAAGTTTACATTTCCCCGTTGTTGCGAAAAAAAGTCAAGTTGATTTCCCTTTTGAAAAGCCGTTATATCAAAGTTGTGACGAACATCCTTTTATATTAGGTACGCTAGACCGATAGTCACGGTATCGTAATCCATGATAGAATCAGATAGATGAAGGTCTGATGATATTATATAGATATCAGTGTTGTGTGTCGGCCTAACGCACCGTATGTGACTTTTAGTAGACTTTGCATAGATTTTTTTGATAATGAAGACCAAATTGAGGGTAGTCCTAGCCTCTAAATGCCGGAACACAACAATTTTAGAATTATTGTTATGGCGACAGAATTAGGTAAGATGGTGGTAGCTAGCCAGGCGGAATCAAACAAAGTCATACCACCAACTAAACCAAGCAAAATATTATACTCCCCTTAGGGATCGAACCCGGGACCTCTGAATCTGACACCGGTGGGCGGACCACTAGACCACAGAGGCGGTTAAAATAAAAATGAAATGACTACAAGTAGACCTAGACAAAGACATTCATTTATAAACTTTTTTATCACACACACACACACACAAACATAACAGAATGAAATTGACAAACAGAAAAACACGAGTACTATGTGAATACAGTTTGTGCTGTGTGCTACAGCAGCAAATGGGACACAACTCAGCATTTTGCTTCCCAGAATATGTGTGCAACACAGGTCAGCGCCGATACTCTGTTGTGACCCAGCCCAGTCAATCGACCTCATGAAGTGATAGAACATGTAAAATAACAAAAATATAAAAAAAAAGGGGGGAAACCTATAAAATATAGAATAAACACATTAAAAAGTTTATCAGTATTATCTATCAGTTTATTCTTAAATAATCATTTTCATCCTTCATTATTATTATTATCATGATTATTATTGATGTAATTTTATGTATGTATATTTTGTTTTATATTCGTTATTCGTATAGTCCGCCATCCTTGAAAGTCGTTATCTTATCTGTCCATCCAGCGGTTGCCTGGAAGAGATCGCTTTCAGCGATAAGGCCGCCCATTGTTTTGCCAGTGACGCTTAGATTAAGTTTCCACTATCTGTATTTTGTTATGTTTTTTGTAAATGGTGAACAATAAAGAGTTATCTATCTATCTATTAAAATAAACATAAAATAGAAGGTAAATGTAAAGGGATGGTACCTGGAACAGCGCTATCTGCAAAGGGCGCAAATTCTCCGGTTTGCCGATCATGGCGACGCACGTGTTGGTCTTCAGGTTGACGAGCTTGGCGCCCAACATGGTGCAGTACACCAGGAAGTGCCCGCTGGCGTCGAACATCACGTTCGCGAGGTGGGCCGATTCCGACTTGTCTAGGTCGCGCTCGGTCGCCATTCTGCAATGTGCAGGATAGTATTGTACTTACCTAATTCTGTCGCCATAACAACAATTCAAAAAAATGTTGTGTGTCATTTAGAGGTAAGATAGCCAGTCCCTCAGTAAGTTGAGGATTCCGGGTGAAGTGCGCCTCCGCCTTCGGCCTTATCTCAACTTGTAACCAGGAGAGATGAAGGCCAAGCGCTTCCCCATCGTACAATAAAAAAAATCATAATAATAATAATGATTGATGATTAAGAAACATCATACCATATATATATATTGTTATTATTAATAAGTAGCTATACAAATCAATGTTTATTTTAGTACACCGCTTTGTCTGCTCTTTACTATCCTTTCCATCCAAAGGTTGCCTGGAAGATATCGCTTTTAGCGATAAGGCCGCCCATTGTACCTAGTTTAAGTTTAATTCTTGCTTATCTGTTTATTTTAATTTTTTGGTGTACAATAAAGAGTTTATCTATCTATCTATCCATCCATTCATCCATATATCTATCTATCTATCATACCTCCGTCCAAACTCCATGTTGGCCAGTTGCTGCGTGTGATGCTGCAGCTCCTGGAACCGCTGGAGACTCTCGTCCAGCACTTTGCTCAGTTTCCCTGACACGAAATTGAACACACGAACCTATTATATCAACAGACAAACATCCTCATAGTTTAGTAACAGATCAATGAAAACAGAGTTTTTTATACGAGGAGGTACTTCAAATATATTTATACTTAGTTGGGGGCTAGATGGCGCTGTAATATTAAAAAAAAAATATTAGCATATAACCGCGAATCGAAAAATACAAAAATACAACATGAAATAACGTCTATATGTATTGCCACGAATATCATGACCACAAAAGATGAGTTTAGCCGTGGTTTAGTGCCCTTTTAGCTCTATAATTATCATTTAGGTTAGGTCATATACATATGTTACAAAAAATAAGGTAACTTCAACTTCTTTGTTTTATGCCAATTAGTGACAGGAGTCCATGTCATGATAGCTTCCTATACAAATTAAGAGGGAATCTTTCATTGGACCACTTTATACGTCATAAAAAAAGTGACTTGAATGATTTACAATTATTTATTTTTTTGCATGTCCTAAAATATTTAGATAGGTTAATTAAAAGTACGGAGGATAGTGGTAGCTAAAGTGTTAGCTGTGTCACAGGCGAAATAAATATTCTATTCACAAACTAAGTTACCTTTCGATCCAAACTGATGGACGCCATCTTTTTCCCATCCGGCGAAAAGTCCAACGCGGTCGGATAAGTTTTGTTCTTCACGAAGTCAAACAAATCCGTGTCGAGTTTGGAATCGAATTTCACGTTTTTGGGAAACTTGTATTCGTGTTTTGGTCCTGTCCAGTACTCGACAATACCTGGAAAATATTTAATTTAGAAGACAACATGTCACATTAATATATGTACGACGGTAGCCTGGTATTTACCAATTAGTGGATTAATAGGTACGATTTAGGTTTGTTGGGTGTTGGGTAGGTATGATGCGTAGGGAGTTAGATAAATTATTGCTGTATAATACGTGTTTTTTTGGTCATATCGTTACGTGTATATTTCTTGTACTGGCTTGTTTATTTATTTAATTGGACACTATGCGTTTGTTTATCTTTCTTCTAATCGTTATCAAATAAATGTTTCTATTTCTATTTCTAGAAATTAAAAGCATTGAGATGGTCATCAGCACAAGCTTGTGAATTTCATGAAGGCAGAGGTGAAAAGGCAGCAGCATCTTCCGAATTCTTAACCTTTATTATTCTGATACGAAAAAACGTATTTTACCTATATTTATCGCGACGTTTCGGCGGAGTTGCACCTTGGTCACTGGCAGACTAGGATATATAAATGAATATAGGTAATATTAAATACCCGTTTTTTTTTCATATCAAAATGATGCGTGCTTTACCTTCATTGCTCCAACACTGATTGCCAAGCGTCGGGTTATCGCAATGTGAAATAAAACACATAACAGAAAGCGCTCTTACGAAAATGAGTAAGAGCGACAACTGAATTGAGCTGAAACTTTGCACATAGCATGCTGCTTTTGCTACTTTTTACCAGCTTTCGTGGGAAGTCAAAGTCAATATGCGCTTATAAATGAAGATAGTATGGGATCATTATGAAACGTCAAATACCGCCTGTTCGAAATCGCGACCAGCAACTCGAGAAGAAAGGCAAGAACTTGGGCTGGTAAATAAGTCTATCAACTATCTTATAACAATGAATACCATCTCAATTCTTCGGAATCTATTTTTTATGTATAATAAATAAATAAATAAATATTACAGGACATTAATTTTACACAACGCCATCTAGCCCCAAACTAAGCATAGCTTGTAATATGGGAACTAGATTACGGATAGAATACTTAAATACATTTTTTTTTTGTAAATACATACTTATCATACAATACAACACCCAAACACAGAACAAACATCTATAATTCATCACACAAATGTTTGTCCTGGGTGGGAATCGAACCCACAACCTACAGCGCAGAAGGCAGAGTTACTACCAACTGAGCTATGAGGCTTGTTATACAATGAATACCATCTAACTACCTAATGGGCCGTTTGATAACATTGATAAGTTACCATTTAGCTGTCAACTGTTACTGGTACAACAACATCGCGCCACGTGGGATGGGAATGGGATGATCATTTTTTTTTCGAAAAAAAAAAGGAGTAACCTTTTTTTTAGTGTGTGACGGTTAGGTGTGCTTGGCCTTAATCTCACCTAATTTTCAAGTTATGAGAGGCCGAAGGTGGAAGCGCACTTCACCCGGAATCTACAAAAAACTGAGGAACTTGCTATATTACCTCTGAGCAACACAACAAGGTAACTTTTTATCCGGGTAAAACACGTGGTTGAAGCGGCGGACAAAAGCTTGCCATAAGTCAGAAGTATTATTACCTGCTTTGTCAACCGACACCGCTACCTCAAACACTGGATTATACTTGATGGTGGCCACCACGCTTTGATGGAGCGTGTCAAACGTGTGCAGCGGAGTGCCTGATGACTGCGTACCGTCGAATATGTGGATTTTATTCGTATTCTTTTCTGATCTGTGGGGGAACACGAAATCTGCTAGACTAGATACCATTCCATCAAAATACACTATACTACTGGGCCCCATTCTACAATACCATTCGCTTCACTATGTCAATAGTATCGCAGCACCATCATCACTGGTCTTCAACACCTCTACCGTTTCAAGGAGGTGCGGGTAAGAAACGAGCCTTGCGCTATCTTTGGCATTAATTTCAGCAGCGACGACCGCTGAGTCGCTTGGTTTTGCTTTAGCATATATGCTGGACTTTCAGCGGCTTTACATTGGCCTTGGTGGCTTTCATACGCCTCGTAATAATTTGTCGCAATAATCGTCGCAGAATGGACACTATTTTTACATATTATATAAAAAAAAAAGATGTCTTTAAGTACCCTTGTCTTGTTAGAATATTAGTAATAATTAATGCCATTAGCCTACTAACAACTAACATAGCGACGTGCAGCCTTCCCAGCGACTATGAAACTGGCATTCAAAGCCACTGAAAGGTCAACTCCAATCGGCTACTCCTTTCACAATAAAACGACATGACTCAGCAGTTTCTACCGCTGAAGTTGAAGCCAGAAAGAAGCGCATATGCTCGTTTCTTACCCACACCTCCCAGAAGCGGTTGAGGTGTATAAGACTGATTGATGATGATGAGTAACCATTCTGTGACGATTCCATTGTTATGAAGCGATTGAGCTAGTAGAATCGGGGCTTTGGCCTCGCAGCTCAGTTGGTATTAGCATGTTATAGTATTCTGTATAACTGTGGTTTTATTTTATTTTTTTACATAACCGATCGCCAACAGCTTAGTGTATCTATACATTAGATTTCACATAGACATAGGTTAATTTCTGATACATAATGTCAATTTTACGCGACCATGTGGCACTCCCTGCCGAGTTGCTTAAATTGTGAGTTTGATCAGAGGTCTAGAACCCTTAGAAGCATTCTTGTTTAGATATTACATTAATATTGTCTCGTTTTTCTACACAGGACAGATAGTGACGAAAGGAATATTATAACAAGAATACTTTTAGAGGTTGTTTCTCAACCAGAACAAATATCTGTGTTTACAATTTCATTAGTGAAAATGTATTTACAAAAACCAAAGTATATAATGTATTCATATTCTCCGTAATCTATGCGATCGTCCATAGGCGACGGTAACAGCTTTCCATCAGGTGGGCCGTATTGCTGTTTGTCACCTTAGTGGTATATAAAAAAAAAACTAGTAATCATATTGCAAGCTTTGTTTTTTTTAGTTTGGGGCTAGACGGCGGCGGCGAGGATAAAAATGATGATTATTTGAAATCATCACATTCTTGTTTTTTACACTTTCTCTCTCATTAGTATACGACAAATAGAACTTTACAATAGGCGGTCTTATCTTTCAAACAAGCTTTGGATAGAGATAATGAGTCTGTACTCTATTTTATATAGGTAATAGATCATAAGAGGGTGTTCGAAATCATCAGACTCCTTTTTTGGGTGTCAATTGGTTTCATTAAAAATGCTGGCTTTTCCATGAAACCAAAAAACTGTTCAGATGAAAAGCCACCATTTTGACTGAAAATAAAATGAATCAGTCTATGGTAATAGGCCAGCTGATTTCATGAAAATTATATAAATAACTAAAATGTACTCACACAGCTAATGCAGAAATAGGATCTCCGGCTGAATGAACCCACTCTGTGCAGTATGGCTCAAAGTCTACTGAAATCATGTTGATCATGTCTGTAAAGATAACAAACACAACAAATAAATACATTTTTTTTTTCTTTATTCTTCATCCAAACTTAAGTTAGCAAACTCTGGATTTCGCCAGTTTTTACTACTTTGCATTCACTCAGCTTCTTCCACATATTAGAAAGAAGAATTTTTTATGATATACCTTATTATTATACTCGAAATATTACGATAGTGTTGCGTTATTGGTCCATTCTTTTTATTTTCATTGTATGATGGGGAAGCACTTTCTGGCCTTAATCTCACCTGGTGACATTTATAATAAGGCTGACGTTGCACTTCAACCAGAATCCAAAACAGGCTGAGGAACTGGCTATCTTACCTGTTAATACCCAATCTCAACAATTTGCGTGATATAGCGATAGACCTAGGTAAGATGGTTGTAGCTAGCCAGGTGGACTTAAACAAAATCCTACAACCAACCTATTTTATTGTCACCCATGTTAAAATAAAAACTTACCAAAGTTAATCACATCAAATATCTTGACAGTTTTCTCAGTTGAGGCAGTACATAGAAGGGTCCCAGTGCTGTTGACAGCAATGTGGCTGATTGGCGCTAGGTGGCAACGGAAGTGCTTTACAAACTCTATACCCTCTTCCTGTAACATAACAAAACAGTTGACAAGTAAATTTCATCTTATGCAAGTGGTTTCATCATTGAAAATGTAGATCTCATTTTCATCATACATTTCTTTCAATATTTTGAACAGTGGAGCAACAGACAGGCCCCGATGCAGAGGGTGCCTATCCAAAGAGAAGTCAGCTGCCCACATAGTCCTTAGGAATTCAACATTCTGTTCCTAAAGGGTCCCAAAGGGTCCTGGAATGTGTGGGAGTAACAGCACAATGCAAGGTTATCCTCAACAATCCGAGGGCACTCTGTGAAGCCTGTGAAGCAAAGATCAAAGGAATATTCTGCACTTCAAGCCGGACATTCCTCACGCACAATGGAGTCTACTCCACATAGGAGTCTAAGTGCGGAAATAGGAGCCTTTCATATTTACATCTTTTCTTGAAAGAGGGATCAGTTGACAAAGCAGAATAAACATAATGAATTATTTTGTTTTTAAAGCAGGATCAGCTGACTAAAGAGCCATAGCTTTCATTTACTTTTAAATGGAAGTATTGTAGATTTCAAAAATA
Source organism: Venusia cambrica (assembly GCA_951394065.1). NCBI lineage: Eukaryota > Metazoa > Arthropoda > Insecta > Lepidoptera > Geometridae > Venusia > Venusia cambrica. The sequence continues at coordinate 5,183,982 of OX596065.1, forward strand.
ATGTAGGTATAATCAAGAATATTTTAATGAGAATATTTTACATATTATGATATGTAATAGTTTCACTAGCAGATAATCCCATTATCGTGGGTATACCTAGGTAATAAGTATGCTATGTCCAGAGTATGTCTACATTCCAAATTTGGTAGCCGAACAAACAAACATACACTATATTCATTGTGCTCTGTGCTGCTTACAGGAAACAATAGATTACATAGCTAGGGATGAGCAATGTTTTGACCTCTTTATGATGCCCATAAAGAGGTCAAAACATTGCTACAACATATATAATATATATATATATATATATATACACATTTAAAAGTAGTGTTATTCACTTGGCATTAACTAGTTACCATTTTCTTCCAAAACTTCAAGTGCCCATCCTGACTGGCGGTGATTACGAAGTCAGACTTGGTGACCACTACGTGTGTAACTACGTCGCGATGCATGTAACTGAACTCGTAAGTTTCTGAAGATGGAAGGTTTTCGAGATACAGAGATTCAAAATGCAATACTGAAAAAAAAAATGTATATAAGATTTTGAAGCAATAGGAAGGCAGGTCGATCATGTGAAAAATATAATGTAAACAGTTAGGTAAGGAACGTGGGATAAGTATGGGAAACCTTTTCGTTTCTTAGTTTTTGGAGCAGATGCTTCTGATGGCATTGGGCCAATCCAACCGTCGTCATCGCCATTATCTGCCTCATTGAGATTCTCTTTATAGTTTGGTGATTTCTCAGTAGACATGGCTCCGGGCTTTAAAAAACCAACAAACAATATAAAATTAGATAAATAAAAACATTGACTTGGTTAGGCTAAATCGGTGGACAATCAAAGAAGAACAAGAAGATGAAGCAGCGTTACTCGGATTGGAGTGCTGCCATTGTCAGCCGAATTTTGCCAAAAATATCATAAAAATTCTGAAATAGATAAAAATGCTACCTTTTATAAGCGTGTTCCCAGTTCACACTATCATCGCTTTTCGACGCGATACGCGTATTAAAGTATCACATAAACATTACATTATAATACATTTTAGAAGTACCTAAATTTGACATAAGTAGGTCTACTAGTAGGTACTCTTATTTCAACTTTTGCAAATAATACAACTTCAAAATATATTTTTATATTTATTCAATAAAATGTATAATTAAACTAATTATGTACAAAGGAATCAGTCAGATTACATATTACTATTAAAGTGCTTGTCCTAATACCGATCCCCAAAACACCTTTCGGCACAACGGCCGCTGTGCGAGTTGACCTTTAACAGACCGTTTTTTTTTTTTTTTACGATGGGTCGGCTCTTGTCCACGAAACTTACACAGGTAAGAATGAGATCTACGATGGAGCGAGCCTACCCAGAAAGTGCATATTAACTCTCTTATTGAAGACATTAGGGTCGTAGCACAGCGGAAAAACAGACGCTGGGAGCTTATTCCAAGTTCTTGCAGTGCGCACAATAAAAGATTCTTGAAAGCGTTTAGTTCTTATGCGTGGGATATCAACCAGGTGAGGATGATGATAGGCTGTGCGTCTGAAATTTCTGTTGAAAAACGGCGAAGGCGGAATAAGGTCGTGAAGCTCCTGAGCACACTCACCGAAGTACAATCTGTAAAACACTGACAAACACGCAACCTTGCGACGATGGCTCAGGCTGTCGAGCCTTGCTTTGGAAAAGTACTCTTCACCTATGAGCCTCTTGGCTCTGCGCTCCACCGAGTCAAGTGCGGCAAGTTGATATTTGGCTGAACCATCCCAAAGGTGGCTGCAATACTCCATACATATCGTGCTCGTCTCTTAGCTGTTTCAAATTCAAATGGGAATCAGGTCTTTGGCCACAAGCACATCCACCTTACAATACCGGTACACTTATGAATCCTGTAACTTTCCGTATTGCCACTTGTCTTCGGTTGGGTGCAAGATGCTGCGCCTCTCGCCAGTGCCGGTGCGATGCGGCTGTAGATCAACTCGGTATACACGGACTTTCATGAACTAGGTCTACCGGGAGGATTTCACGCCACGCAAGCCTTAATGAAATTATCCGTCGTGCTTTTACTAGTGTCAATGTTCCAGGCGCTCTTGAACCGAATGGTCTGTTACGTGATGATGGAAATCACTTTATGTATGACTCTTATCCCTTGGGAAATGGATGGGCCTTTGGTGTGGGACGCTACTTGCGTCGACACACTAGCGCCATCTCATCTGCCTGGGATATCAGCGTGGTAATGCAGCCAGTGTCTTGGGCACGCTTCCGTCTGGTACTGGTCTGGAACAGTTGAGTTACCTATAGATCGTTTGTAACGGACCTTAGTAATCTGACTGATTCCTGTGTACAAAGTTAGTTTAATTGTACTTTTTATTGAATAAAGTTGAATTGTACATTTTACTTCAAAATATATGAACCGTTTAATTATTTTCATGTTTTTACTGAAGTATACAAATAACTTATTTCAAGTAGGTACCTACTAATACTGACTGCCACCGCTACCGCACCACGGGATTGAGTTGAGATGCTGAAGGCATTCAGCCGTCAGTAGAATATATATAATATTCAAAAACCTGACTCACTCACTGATTGACTGATATATCAATCAACGCATAGCCTAAGCCCAAGAGGCATGAAATTTGGAGGGTGTGTTCCCTGTGAAGTGTAGATATCCACTAACAAAGGGTTTTGATAAACGCCAACCCTTTTCATTTTTCTTTTCTTTCTTTCTTTAAAGGCGTAAAATTGGAGATAAAGTTTTATGAAAGTACGTCAGTTTTTAAATAAGGAGCTTCAAATTTTGTGTTCAGTTTGCTCTTGCTTAATAATGAATTGATATAAGAATGTCTCTGAGTTTTTGGCAATTCCACCACTAAAAGGGTGAAAAGGGGGATAAAGTTGTGAAACTTCATTCATCAGTAAAAATCACTTGATTTAGGTATTATGGCTTAGGGTAGAGAAAAACTAACGCAACGTATATCGGTCGGGTATATGTTTTTGGAATAAAAAATAAAGGCTAAAGTTTAATACAATATATAAAGTTTGTTTGGATTTTAGGATGGATGTCTCGTACCTAACCCCTGTAGTTTAAAATAGGAAAAAATTAAGAAATGTTCTGACAGAGATTGAGTCAGAGGGCCGCAGACGGCCAAATGCAAGATGCCAGCAAAAAAAAAAAACCATTCATGTTCAAAATCCTCAGAGCTTTCAGTTGGTTACAAAACCGCTTCGAATGCCTCGTGGAACACGCAACAGTCGACGAACTGAACAACGGGTTGATGGAATCTGAACACGCGATCGGGTCAAAGTTCTATATCACCCAACGGCAAAATATATACCAGAGACTCTCAGGGCATATTTTGAAACTGATGACAAAGAGGAGGTACAACAATGAAGCTGCAGTCTTCAGTTAACATGTCAAAATACGGCATGCTCGATAGACACATGGGTTTCAAGATCTTGAAATCCATGTGACACAATTTGCGCTCGCACCTATAACACAAATTGTTCTAAGAGCGCAATAGAGCGGAACAGGGGCTCAAAAGTGTTCGCATGGAATTTGTGCAAATTTGATGGATACAACAAAAATCTTAATATCATTCATTTGAATTTGCAAAGCATTCCCTCCCATTTTCCAGATATGCTCTCATCTTTTGATTATAAAATTGTTGATGCAGTTCTTATATCAGAGTCTTTTCTTAAGCCATTACTGCCGTCTACTCAATATCCCATACCTAGGTTTATTCTTATTAGGAATGACAGAATCGGTAAGGCATGCGGTAGTATTGCGATTTACCTTCGTGCGGATATTCCTTACAAAATTGTAGACAAATCTCCCAGTGAATATTGTAAGTTTGCAGAACATATATTTATTGAAATACTTTTAAACCACAGCAAAATACTATTAGGTATTTATTAACCCCCTTCTAGTAGTATCGATTATTTTTCCTCTCTAGACTTAAAACTTGAAGCATTTTCTTCTCTTTATGACCACACTATTCTGCTTCGCGATTTTAACACCTGCCTTCTTAAAAAAGATGTACGTGCAAATAAACTTCTTTCTCTTCTTTCCTCTGTCAACATGCATATTCTGCCGTTGTCTGCTACTCATCATGCCCCTCATTGCCTCCCTCTCTCTTAGATCTCATTTTAGTTTCTGACATCGACCGCGTGGCCACCTTTGGTCAATTAACTGCCACTTTCTCTCATCATGACCTTATCTTTATATCTTACAAAGTTCGATCACCTAAGCGTAAACCGAAGTATCTACTTCTTCACAGCTTTAAAGATATAAACCTTGAGTGTCTTAAGGCCGATGCTTCTACTATTGACTGGTCACCTGTAATAGATGGGTATGGATGATAAAGTTACTTCATTTAACTTAATCGTTTCTAACTTATTTAACATTCATGCTCCCATTGCCTAACCCAGTCAATAAAGAAGATGATAGCTAAACGTGATGGAGCGAAACGCTTTTATAAGAAACATCCTTGTGATGAAAACTTTAATACATTTAATAAAAACTTCGCAATTGCTGCAGCAAGATGTGTACTTATATACTTCTCTAAATCTACCATTTTTCTGAATAATACTGTTAAGTCTTTAACCAGTAGTGCACTTTCTCATCAACTATTGCCTTCATGCCCCGAATTTAATTTCGAAGTGATTGTTGAAGAAGGTATAAACAAAATCCTAATTTCCATATCCACAAAAGCTGTTGGCTCTGATGGCATTGACATTCAGATGCTGCAACTTATTTTTTGAACTATGTCCTGCAATAGCTCACATTATAAACCATTCCTTATTCACATGCTGTTTTTCTACTGCGTGGTACCTCAGGGGGGTGTCCTTTCTCCTCTTCTATTTTCAGTTTTTATCAACTCAATCACTAAAACTATTTCTTTCATCTTTATGCTGACGACTTGCAAATTTACTTCCATATCAATGCTAATCGAATCTTTGTAGGTATTAACCAAATTAACTCTGAACTTAGCAACATAGATGCCTGGGCGGAAGCCTATGGTCTCTTGGTTAATCCCTTGAAGTCTCAAGCTTTGATCATTGGTAGTCCCTACATACTAAGTTCCATTACAGGATTGCATTAATTTCACACAGTGCCATTTAGCTCCAAATTAAACATAGCTTGTAATATGGAAACTAGATTACGGATAGAATACTTAAATACTTTTGTAAATACATACGTACTATATAATACAACACCCATACACAGAACAAACATCTAAATTCATCACACAAATGTTTGTCCTGGGTGGGAATCGAACCCACAGCCTACAGCGCAGAAGGCAGAGCTACTACCAACTGAGTTATGAGGCTTGTTATTCCATTCCATGTCGTGTTCCATTGTTGATACTTCTCTCCCACCGGTACTTCTTGCCAAAAATCTTGGGATCATCTTTGATAACAGACTGTCTTGGTCCTCTCACATTAATGAAATCAGCAAAAAAGTGTTTTTCACCTTACATTCGCTCAAGCGCCTTCAGCGGTATTTATCTTTGAAAACCAAAGTCCTTCTTGCTCAATCGCTTATCTTCCTCTTCTGGACTATGCTGATAACCGGTTTTTAGATGCCACGGAGGAACTCTGGAACAAACTTGAGAGGCTGCAAAACCTGGGCATTCGTTTTAATTTTCGTAAGCGCAAGTTTGACTATGTCTCAGAGTTTAGATCTCAGCTTAAATGGCTTCCCATTCGCCATCGACGGGACCTCCATATTCTTTATTTTATCCTTTATAGCCCCATTTCTCCAGCATACCTCCATGAGCGATTTAATTTTCTAATTCCTCGCGGTGTGCCATTCAGGTCGATTGTCTCTCTCCGTCTTGCAACTCTCTTCTCACTCTTCCACTCGTTAGTGACTCGTTCACTGTACAAGCTCTCCTGAGAGCTTCTTTCTTGAGGCTGTGGAATTCTATTCCACATTATGATCCTTGCATCTAAATTTTTAAATATTTTAAAGATTAAAGTAAATGAATTTATTTGTCTTTATAGTTTGTAATATGTATTCATCCATCCATGAATTCATCTTAATATGTATATATTTATTATTATTCTGTTTATTAATATGTGTATGTAAAAATATGTGTTAATAATATTTAGTAGGTATTAAACATATTTGTGTAGGTATAGGTATAGGTACTTTTTATATATGTATGTATATTTCTTTTGTCTATTAAAAAAATATTTAAATTCAAGTAGGTACTCTTTTCTACCTTTTCAGTGTATCACCTCCCACTGTCTCACATACACTCTCACTACATGGTCCCACCATGCAGTGCGAAATATTATTGTAAGTAATCCCATAAAATAAAGAACTTACGAGTTTTATATTCCTAAAAGTACATAATCCGACACAGTTGTTTGAAAATGTTTACTTGATCTGTGATGTTGACAAAAGTAACTTTCTACCACTGGCAAAGTGGCAACTCTGTGAAGCAGCAAACCAAATTATCAATTCAAAAATCTTGTTCCTACCATGATTACCTTGAAAAATCCGTACTTTTAAAATTGTTTACCTTTTCCTTTACAATAATTCGTAGATTTTATTTCACTGTTCATGTCTCTATTGGTCTAACCCAATGTCATGTTACTTGATTGGTTGCTAGACAGCGTCCATTGGTTATTTTTAAGAATTTCATAGACTAATCAAAGTCCGTTCTCATGTTGCTTATCAGTATCAGGTATTTTGTTTGAAAACATTGTAACATCCTCAAGCTTACTTTCTGTAGTGCCCCAAATTTCCAGTTTTACTTCTATTTCAATAAACTCGCTAAAGGTATATTTTAATTTAATTTTAGGAGATAAAAGCGTTTCATTCGAAAACTTTTTACACAAGTTTTGTTGTGTGTGTTGTCTATGGATAACATCTCTTTTACGATTTCGTAGTGATGGTGGCTGGCTTCCTTGCTAACAAAACGTCCTAAATTACAACTAGTTTCTCTTAGTTATCGTTTATTTGATCGTAGAACGATCAATTTATTAGTGATCTAAGTGCTCAAGAAGTTTCATAACTAATCGGTAAGTGTATAGTGCGACATTGTCTGTGAAACCGCGCGTTACCGGTACCTCTACACGTGGTTTAACTTTTGCTTGTTCTACCGATAATAAAGTGCAATTCTTTGTTATATTCGCCGAATTAGTATTCGACGCATTCGTCAGCAGTTTCTCCAGGTGAAATATACTCGAACTAGCATAACAGATGAAGAATTTATGCTTATGTTGAACGTGGTCGCTTTGACAGTCTGTAGTGCTGACATACATTTTGTGTAGTAAAACATAATTAGTTGGATTACTTGAGTTCCCCGCGCTGAATAACAGTCATAATATTCGTAAGCGTATTCCTATCATACTAACGCTTGCCTGTAGCTCAATGCTTATTCTGCTGTAATTATTGTAATATGCTTGTCTCAAGCTTTCTTTTTTTTCTTGCGCCGAGCAGTGACGCATTTATGTATCATGCCCAAGAGGTGGAATGTATGTATAGATAATAACCTATACATGCCACATTCATTACATGCACAGGGCATACACATTATTGACTTGCCATCCATGTCCACTAGAATGGTTAAGTTTTTAGAATGGTTTACTGTGTATAGGTTAGGATGATGTTTGCCTCAATACTTCTTACCTGATTCTACTAAACTCAGAAGAGCCTTAGATTGAGTCTGATAAGTTATGTCATAATAAATATTTTCAGCACACATTGGTACCGATTTTTGAAAACAGTAATGCAAAAGATAGATAATCTTGCTCCATCATAGACATCATCGTTGCCTGTGCAAGTTTCAAGGTTAAGAGCTAATATTAAATTACCCTAAGTGTGCAAATAATAGAGTGACAGAGTCGAATGTTAAATCCATCTCATTAAAAATGTCCAGAAGGTGGTTCTCTGGATATCTGAAGTGATCATGACATGTTGTGCCGACCTCACCTGGTGTGGGATAATGCACAGGAAAATGATGATGTATTCTTAATAAAAACCCATCATAAATAATGGTACTCAATTTTTATTTCTATTACTTCTGTGCACAAATTCTTCTATCTCATTTAATAAGTATGACTTAATTCTTCTGAGTAACAAGAATATTTTCCCAGTATGAAAAGCCACACAGCTGCAATTCTAATTGCCATCATTCCAAGAACCATCTACAACCTGGGAGGTTATCCCATAGACTTACATTGGGTCTACAAGTCTTGTTTAATGTTGAACTTTTTGCTAAATCATGTGTCATCATAAAAAAACCCCAACAGGTATGAAGCTAAAACCAACTAGATTTTATCATTTTCTTTTGAACTTTTGCATAATTTTTTTATAGCATGAAAAACTAAATTATATATTTGGGGAAATTAAGACTTGGTGAGAAACAAGATACAATGTGTTATCCATACCTTATTATTATATCTTCAGTTTGAATTCATCATCATCTGACTATTTCTACCATCACAGCTTGATGTAGTGTGCCTTATCACATAAATAGTTGCTATTGTCTTAATAAATGTTATGTTGACCTAGGTCATACCATACATAGACCAGGTACCCTGTGTTTAGAGGGGTAGGCAGAGCAATTGCTTATTGGTTCAGGGTACTTCTGACCTGGCCTTTGTCTGTCTAAGCTAAGTAATACTGTTGGTAGTAGCAGCAACAGCCATTTGATTCCGATGTACAAAGACTCCTGCAGTGTTTAAATTCTGTGGCGGACCATGTATATTCAATCATTTTCAGTTCGTTGCTGTTTGATCATCATCATCATCACAGTAGGACATAGGCCTCCCTTAGAGTGCAATGGAAGGTATTTGCCGTAATACCCAAGCTTGGGAATTGGGTTGGTAATTGCAGTGAGTACACAAGTAGATTCTGCTGATTTTAGTGATTACTTATGACAGCGGTAGGATAGGGATTAACCCGTATTTGGCCGTAACCTATGTAAACTATGAAGGTATAGCCTATTCTATACATTAAACAAGTTTGTTTGAAAAATGCACACCAATCGGCTATTGCGCCGACTACTCTAGTTAACATAATTGCACCCAGAGACTTTCACAGCTTTCACTTTGTTTGATGCAGTTTTATTTTCATTCATTCGTTTTTTGCGCCAGTTGCCTATTAAGATTCCAGTAACATTTTTGTATATTAGGTTAGGTACTTGGTACTATTGTAATAGAACTACCTGTAAGCTAGGTAGTTATTTATTTATAGGTTAGTTTCGGTATTCGAATTGGTAGATAAACAAATAAATTCCTACAGACAGAGATATGTTAGGCAAATCAACTCTACTAAAGATTATATTTTGGTTGGTTACAATTATGTGCATCAGATGACCGACGCTGCATTCGATATGAATAAGTGGTCGGCCGTCACAATATTGTGCCTAAAATCAATAGTTCCAAGGCTTTTGTCGCCTTGGCACCAAGGACACGAGTGTACAGATTAGTAAGGCTTCTTGCTGTGAAACAAATGTTTCGGCACGTGAAATTAAATGAAATAACGCCCCAAAGCTCGCCTGGGCGAGTATTAGTAGGTCTCTGATGGAGCGAGCTTTCCCAGAAGTTGCCTATTAATGGCACTGTCACTTCCGGCGCAGAGTCCCGCCGACGAAACTGCAAACTGCTTGGATCTATAGCTCCTTTCTAGTACTAGCTCTTGTATAGGGGGAGTTCCCCAATTCTGTTCAAATAATAAATAATTTATTGCTATCAATACCTAACGGATCTACGAAACCCAAAGACCTAGTTACACCTACACAAACTTATCGCTCATTTACGTATACCCCTCTTAATGTGTTCAAATGATAACGCAAGAAGCGTGCGTACGTACGTTATCACAGCCGTAATCAAATACATAAGTAAATATAACCCACTCTCTCACACGTTTCGATAAAGTAATTGGTGGGAGTGAGACAGCAAGGGCGAACGACCTCAAGTTCATCGTAACAAGGTCAGGGGTAAGGTTACTCTAGTCTTCGCGTTTTTCTTTTTTTACTTAAAATACCTAGTACCTACCCAGTTCTCTCTAATATTAGTATTCTAAGGATATACGATAAAGCTAAAGTGTACAGAGATGGCGATCAATATCTTATTGCTATGTGTTCCACAAACATTACAATCACTGTGGAGATAAGAAAGACTCTGTAAGTTTTTTTTTGTGGGGTGATTATAAATATCAGATGCGACCATCAAACTTTGAAACTCCTCCTTAACTTTATTATTGCTCAAAATTATCATTGTCATCAATTGAAAAGTACCTAATTGTTCTCTAATGATGATATTGATACTTGTGTTATGATTTACATAAGATATTGATTTAGTTTTATTGTGCTGTGTTGATTGTGACTATTCAATTAATTATGGATTGTACTATTTGCTGTTGATTTGTCGTCATTGTCAACAAACTAGACTCGTTAGTGAAGGTTGATGGAAATTGGGCCGTTTCTTGGCAAGCATGCTTCATAAATGTAAATGGTTAGGTTAGGATAGTAAGTTCTGCGTGGGCGGTTGGAGTGAGGCCTCCGGCTGGTCAGTAGTGGACCCCGGGAGGGCGGCTGACACATTGTGGCATGTGCAGCCGTAGCACCACGAGTGCTGGGGGCGACTGTGGGTGTCGTTCCCGGGACGTGCTTTAAAGGCGATATGCGAGGGGGGCACCGAAATGTTCTATAAAGAGTTGTCGGAGCATCTCGACATGCATCAAGGCCGGCCACCGCGGTGGTTTTAGTGAGTCGACGAGTCCGTCATCCTCGCACTACCCTTACGCATCCCTCGGTGCGTTAGGGTGTCTGCGAACAGATTTCCCCCCGTTAAAAAAAAAAAAAAAGTTTAATTAAAACTTACTACTACTCCTTCAATTTGGGTCAGAAACATAAATGGTGAAATTTTGTTCGATTGTTTTGCACAAATGTATCTTTAGAATAGCGCGATAATTTTGAGTACATTTGGGTTGAATAGGTAGCCATTAGGTTTATCAAGGGATTTTGAATTTTAGATTCCTTTTTTAATTGCGTAATTAACCCATCACTGCCCATCCGTTTCACTAGGCTACGTGCGAGTATGCATAGCGTTGTCCCTTTAATTTTGCGTATCGGGTAGCTTCTTAACGGGCTATAGTACCTCAGATTATCAACTCAACGCAACTTTATTCTAGTTTCGAACTAAGATATAGTAATAATAAAGGTGATTGCTGTGCGCTCAACCACGGCGCTTATGACCACCAGATGACAGAAATATGCGTGTATTACTACGTTTTGTTTTTTTACGGTAAAACAAATATGAATTTTGAAAATCGAAAACACAGACCGTCTGCTGTATACTGTGTTTATTTACTGTACAAAGTTTCAAGCCCTAATTGGGCGTATTTATTGAATGCGAACATTTTTGGTGCAAATTAGAGTCAACTTTGGTTTTTTTTTTTATCGAGAAAATTTTATGCAATCTTGTTTTCGAAACAAGCGTTCTAGCATCTATCCTGAACTATGACATATATTCATTTCAAAGTAAATGCTACAGTATTGTGGGAGATATGATCGCTGAAGCTAAGCCATTTCACATATCATAGACTCTTAATGTTTGGATGTATTTGTTCCAGCGATGAGTTCTAGCGTATGTTACAAGTGCAACCGAACGGGTCACTTCGCGCGGGAGTGCACCCAGAGCGGAGGCGGAGCGCCCCGCGGCGGAGACTCGGGCTTCAGCCGTCAGCGCGAAAAGTGCTTCAAATGCAACCGCACCGGACACTTCGCGAGGGACTGCAAGGAAGAAGCTGACCGTTGCTACAGGTCTGTATTGAAGCGGGCTTCCCGTCGTAGATAACGTCGCGTCGTCCTATTCGAACAGACTAGTTCATCAACCTTCGATCCACTGGAAGTAATATTTTATAAACATTGTTTCCTTTGACTTCTATCACAAACTAGCTGACCCGGCGTAGTTAAACTTGCGTCAAGGTTCTAACAACTACACCTAACAGACCTCATTCTTTCCCAGGAAAGCCTTAAGATCCAAGGCGGACCCTAAGTAACCCTAAGGCCACCTCTTTCAATCAACTCCACGTGATCACACGTCACACCGTCAGAATACAACTAACACGGTTATGTTGCGGCCAATTCGTTGGGCCGTTGTCGTTGTTGTGGTGTTTATGGCCCAGTTCAAACTAAAAAAAGTTTAACCGTCCCGAGGTCACGGGTTCGATCCCCATGGGGAGTACAATATTGTGCTTGGTTTGGTTGGTGGTAGGATTTTGTTTAAGTCCGCCTGGCTGGCTACCACCGCTACTGTCGCCATGATAACATTTTCTTAAAAAATGTTCTGTTTCGGCATTTAAGAGGTGTGAGATAGCCAGTTCCTCAGTTTGTTGAGGATTCCGGGTGAAGTGCGCTTCCACCTTCGGCCTTATCATAGCTTGAAAATCAGGTGAGATGAAGGCCAAGCACCTCCCCATCTCGTGCTATAAAAAAACACTTCAAACAGTTTGAGTAAACAACTAGAGGTTTCCCATATACATTTATTTTAATTTCCCTAAATATATCTTTTGAATAAAATGAAAGAAGGAATAATTTAAGTTATCTACAGGTACTTAAATAGGCTTAAATACGAAATGATTTATTTAGAAGAATAGAGAGTGTACAAATAACGCGACGTGGTTGCTACCAGCAGCCGCGGCTTTTATTTCAACTTTTAAAAGAAAAAGTGTAGGTGCGTGTGGTAAGGAGTAAGTTAGCTGAAGTGAAATAATTTTAAGTTGGACATAATGTTATCCTGACTTTTTCGTAGATATTGATGTGTTCTCTAGAACATTATACCATGTTCTTATCATCAATAGTTTTTGCAGCGCGCGCGATGTTTTGAATTTTACAGGTAATTTTCCTTTACCTTGGGTTACATTATTCGTAACCTGATAAAAAATATAGATCATGTTACTCTATAACATCACTGGTTGAAATATTTTTTTCAAATCGGTCTAGTAAATTTCAAGTTTATTCATTACAAACAAAAATAGAAACCTTCCAGTATATATCTGCAAGTCTCGGCTACTAGTTCTTTCTATCTGCATTCTGCATGTAGTGATCCCGGTTTTGTAATGTACAGTCAGAGACATTTTGTCTGTACACCCAGCTGACTTTATTCAAAAAACTTTAAACTTAAAAAAAATACTTAATGGGACAAACTTTACATTATTACAATATTCTACAATAAAACGAATACGATATAAAGTTCGTTGGGTGTCAAGACAAATAAAAATGGCGAAACTTTTCACCAAGTAGTAAGTAGGCTGGAGGAAGAGGAAGACCTAGAATTCGTTTTTTGAGATTGGGTCTCATGTAATTCAAGGTAAACAAATAAATGGAGAATATGAGGTTATATTATGATACAGTTATAATGTATCAGCTTTCCCGACAATGGATGTACTGAATACCAGGGTTGCACGGGATAATGATCGCGATTATGATAAAAACGTTAATACTATGCGAAGCGAAGTCTTTAGTGTGTATCCGAACGCTAGTAATATTTTTTCTCATTTTTTTGTTGTCACGTCGATTGTGTGTATCCGAACACAATAAATGTCAGTAGTTAGTCTCTCAGTTAGTTGAGGATTCCGGGTGAAGTGCGCCTCCACCTTCGGCCTTATCTCAACGTGTAAACAGGTGAGGTGAAGGTCAAGCGCTTACCTGTCGTGAATAATAATAAAAAAAAAACTCGCCGCCGCAGCCGCCGGCCTGCTACCCTCTTAAACTGTCTCAGAATCAGGACTCCGCGATCCTAAACTATCAAAGGCCTATGGTCATCAGAAAACCTGCCTATTAAGTACATGTTTTAACTTATTATTTTGCAAGTACACCTGCAGTCGAAGGGAACTCGTAAAATAAACCGGTTTCCGGTGCATTTTGTGGACGGGACGCACGTTTGACATTAAGCCCTATTCAGGTCGAACAGACATGCTATAGGTATTAACCTAGTCAAGAAGAAAATATGAATATGTTTGTAACTTTGTACAATATAGCATGTACACAGATTCATCATACGGCATATTTCTTAGAGGGTTAGATATTATGTAAAATATATACATGTAGAGTTTTTTTTAGGGTGAGAATTATCGAAAAGTGGTGGCTCACTTTTGTGATGAATTACTGGCTCGATTTAAAAAAAAAAATGTACTGCATTCAAAAAACATAGTTTTATTAATAAAATAATTTGATTTGGTCTCCCCTTTCGCTTTGGCCTTATCGAAAACGGTCATAAAAAAAATATATTATTCTCATCTAGAGTGATTCTTGATTATTGAATATTATTAGTGCATGTTATCCTAATGTTTATACCAACATCTGGTGGAATCATGTGAGACCTAAACTATTTGTAAGAACTTATTCTGTACCATAAATCATTTATCATACATTTTACCTTTTGCAATGATCAATGTAGGTAGTGTTTTTTTTTACAATTTATAAGCAGAGCGAGAATGTCCTATGAAAGTAATTTCGTAAATAATTTCAAATAAAACGTCGGAAATTTAACTGTAATTTATATACGCAGTGGACGCGTCGCCAAGCCCTCATTGTTCGACCTTATTCATTCGTTGAACTGAAACTCAAGGTTAATTGATCTAGCTTATCAAAAACTGATATACAAATAATACTAGTTTGTGATTAGTTTTTTTGTCGCTATGCCCACCACGCAGTCTGAATCTTTGATACCAAACCAACGAAGATCTGGAACAGATAAATATTGGAAGGTTTAGTTACCGATATAGAGTACGCTAGTACGTATATTTGTGCGTAGTGAGATGATGTTTCGAACGTCATGTGAGCAATTAAAGCGAAAAGCGAACACATAATACGCACGCACATCAACCTAATCCAAAAAAACGTAAGGTTAGGTCAAAGCTATACAAACGCGAAGATCGGCAGTAGTCATCGTCATCTTCCTGCCCTTATACCGCTTTCGGCAAGGTCGGTACAGCATTGTTCTTCTCTTCCATTCACTTCTATCAGCCATCACTCCTTTCACACGGATGTTTTTTAATTACAGAGCAGAGTAGGTCCCATTTGTTCTATGGAACTACATACTAGCTTTTCACCCGATTTTCATGCCATAGAACAAAATGCAAAACAGATTTTTCCCAAAATCTTCCATGAATCTGCCTGCCTAAATGACACTGATAATGACAATTATTCTGTCATACCTGAATAAATAAAAATAAAATACGAATAAAATAAATCGGAAACGTGGGGAGGACTCTCCAGATTATGTAGAGGATTCTCAATCTCAGAGCATTCTAGTACCACCAGTTCACAAGAAATATAATCTCATT
The DNA here is from genome assembly GCA_951394065.1 of Venusia cambrica. Classification (NCBI taxonomy): domain Eukaryota; kingdom Metazoa; phylum Arthropoda; class Insecta; order Lepidoptera; family Geometridae; genus Venusia; species Venusia cambrica. The sequence continues at coordinate 5,199,288 of OX596065.1, forward strand.
TACCTTGTCCTTTAGAACAATTTGAGAAATAAAAGTATTACATGTTCTATAGTACAAAATAAGAAAAAAATATCGAATTTTGTCCTATGACGTCATGTTCCATGGAACAAATGGGACCTACCCGATCGGCAGGTAGTTATTGTCAGAACATTTATTGCTTAGGGTTAGGATAATAAAAAAAACATGTATTGTCCAAAAAATATTTTTTACACCCTGTGTCTTTCCTTTAATAATTCCTCTGTACGTGTGTCGCTGAAACAGCAGGTTCGTTTTTTTTTGTGTTTTTGAGTTGAATTGAACCGTACGAGGCGTCTCGCACGAAATGACGGGAACGAAGTCCCGGGCGGTCCACTAGTTTAATTTAAGTTGGTACCTACTGGAAAAAATATAACAGTAGATAGCGCCTCTAAACTAAATTAATAACTTGTATTTTAGGGATGTTCATAAGGAGAACCGTCGTACTCGTCCTATGACAATTTGAGTTCCCTTTTTCGTCACAATGGTTCTCTTTCTGAACAGACTTTTCAAAGACTTGTTTTGTTACAGATGTAACGGCACGGGACACATAGCGCGCGAGTGCGCGCAGAGTCCGGACGAGCCGTCGTGCTATAACTGCAACAAAACGGGCCACATCGCGCGCAACTGCCCCGAGGGCGGGCGCGACAACTCCAACCAAACCTGCTACAACTGCAACAAGTCGGGCCACATCTCGCGCAACTGCCCTGATGGCACCAAGACGTGCTACGTGTGCGGCAAACCCGGCCACATCTCCCGCGATTGCGAGGAGGAACGGAACTAGCCGTCCCGTCCCCCGCACCCCCCCTATACTCTAACTTGATGCCACGCACGGACGATAAGCAAAGGACCGAGTCTCGTAAGACCGCGGATATTGCAAAGGAATTACAAATTAGAAGCAGCAGAGTACATGTGACTGATGAGAGTATGAGTTTTAAAATGTTGACTTGTATATAGGTCTCCAGGCGCGAGGTTCGTTTATAGTTTAATGTTTGTTCTGCACACGAGATGGAGTTATTGTGTTAAATCATATTATAATCGTGAGCGCTAGACGAAGTAGCGAACTTTCATATTATTAGCATTGCAGATGTATTTAATATATTTTGTACAGATGTTTTTGTCGAGAGATAAATTGGATTGGCTGGCGTGTACACAATGAGTTTTCAATGAAGAGAGAGGAGTCCCCGAGCGACTTGACCCTTGCCTTGATATTATATCGGTGATAGTGGAGACGAGAAGACGGCGATTGGTGAATTATTTTATTAGATCAATTCCTTTGTTTATGAGATCCTGCTACTTGTGGAGAATCTAGTGGTTGATTCTGTTCAACAATCAGATTTTTTTTAAGTTGTTATCCTTGTCGATGTGCCTCTGTAATACTTAATTGTAATTAAAGTTATTCAGCCTACAGTGGGAGATGATTAATAAATATCTTGCCTTATTATTGTACAGTTTCCATCCTGTCCTGACCTACTTTATTACTACAACTGTCTCAACTTAACTAATTGGTAACTCTATCTATGTATAATATATTCTATCATATATAACAAATGAAAGTAGGTGCAAGGTAGGTCCCCACCACATCTTAGCCTCGGCGGCGTATTTGCTGAAGCTAAGATCTAGATAGATTATTCATAAGAATATAGATAGTGCAGTAATGTCAATCAAAGTAAATGTGAAGTTAACTATGTAACTGCGCACATGACGTAGTCTATACACATTCTGTGCTGGAAAACGGGGATTGCACATTCGGCAATTGTCTACCGACATAGTTTTAGCCATCCTGTGTCAGTCCTGCAGCTAGAAAGGAGACTACTGGACTAGGTACATAGTTATGTTGTTTCACCGCGCAGCACTTCCGGCAGGTTGTCCACTTTCTGGAAAGGTCAAGGCTTTACTTACTGCCTCTATGGTCTACTGATTCGCCCACAGGTATCAGATCCAGACATTCCGGGTTCTCTCCGGGGGGGTACCCACGTTAATTCTCGGTTTGGTTGGTGATAAGGCTTGTTTTGGTGGCTAGCTACCACCATCTTACATACCTAAGTATGCCATGATTACAATTTTATTTTTTGAGTTACGGCATTTTAGAGATGCTAGGTCCACCAGCGCCGCAGTATGTTTAGGAATCCGGGTGAAATATACTTGCACTTTCGGATTTATAACTTGACGCCATGTGAATGATAAAGAGCAGGAAAATTTAAAAAAAATGTAATGACCGGACCCGACGCGCCGCGCTCTATCAATCCCTACAGCGTAACGATACGTTACGTAGTCTGCGCGTGACGTGACACGACACCCCGTGCCGTGCGGTACAGAACACTAATATCCTAGCCCTGAAGCTCAAAGAGCTCCTGAGAGTCGATTTGTCGGACACGAGGCCAAGTAGAACGCGCGCTTTTAAGTCATTGCGCCCCTGTATCACAGATCAAAAACTATTTATTATATGCCCTGCATAAACGAACTCGAAACAATCGAAGATCAATCATGCCAGGGCAAATAGTGTGAAATAGAGACCCTTACCCGCGCCTTTACGGGCTAACTGATGATATTGTCATCGTAAGTGCGTATTGATTTATCAGTGTCACCATTGTGACAGTGTCATAATATTGACCTTTCAAAATATGTTTGCAACGCCATTCTGACATTGTGTGGATTGACCTTTGAAGTAACTTGTCGGCGGCCGCGATAATAGGTAGTCGCAGGGTAGGTAGGGCGGACGAGCCCTATCACATGGGGCTCTACTACTCTTATATCTTCACTATTATCTGTACTGATACTGTTTTTGTCAACTACCTCCCGTAGTAGTATTATAGTCAATACTAGTCCAATAAAAAGTGTGTCATGGCAAATTTTGAACACTTATGAGCTCCAGTGAGGAGGGAGGTAGTATATCGTTTATAAGATAGGTGAGATGAAGGCCAAACACATCGTGGATTACGAGGAGATAGGCCTTCTCTTTTTGTCGTGGTACAATAAAAAAAAAGTAGCATTTCCATTTCTGTTTTTAATGTATGTCTGCAAGGCGCACTAGCAGCAACCGTTGTCTGTCATGGCGATCGCGAGTTTTGAGACAGTATCGCAAGATGCACGTATTTATCAAAAAATTATAAAAATGTTTGAAATACATAATCTGACGATTGGTATAGAAATTAAGATAACAAATGAATGTTTTATGCTATAATTTATTGGTAAATAATGATCCATTGATATTCCACAGGCTTTAGAACACGACTCATAAGTTGAAAATGGTTCGCCGTACGAATTTATAGATATTATCAATAAATATTTACTTCAAAGTTTTATTTTTTGATATAAAACTATAGATAGATACTGTGCGGATTCACTGATATTATTGATTTAGGAAGTCTAGAATTAATTAAACCCTAATTTCTACTTTGAAAAGTACACGTGAGATACACAATATTCGCCGCTGACACTGTCTTGAAACGGAACTTTAGAAAACTTAACTCCCACCATGTAATTACTTGGTTTGAGATGTTGGAAAACTGTTATCTGCGTAGCAAGTACATCCTTCTCCACATAATATAGACAACAATCATTTTTACTAGGGCCAAAAAACTAGACCTATAGCCAATTTACATAGCCTACACTTCATCTCATTATTCTGAACACGTATGGTATCTGTGCCCCACGAAAATGGTGTTGATATAAAGATAAACACAAATAAATTTGCTTTCATTTGGGTTCTTGCACCACTACCGTTTCCATACAAAATAATTAGGATGAATTGGCTATGGCCCATAATTTTGTGTATGTATGTGTAATTTCAAATTCCAGTCTGTCTTGTCACATATTTGTGCCCGCCTAAATCACCTTCATCAGTCTTGTCACATATATGTGCGACTATACAGGTGTTCACTTTTGGTTCGTTCAAGCCCACTCGGATCTTATTCTCATACTGTCCATTTTGTGATTAGTTTTTTTTTGTTATTCCATAAATCATCATCATCATCATCTGTACATCCAGTTAAACTAGTGAAACAGTAGCCACTGCAGGACATAAATATTATGTCAAAATTACAATATAGGGGCGAATTGTATTTAGTTTCCGGTAGGTATTTTACGAAGCCTTTGTACCGACTCTTACTGGTTTTTTTTTATATTGTTTTAGAAATGAAACAAATCACATCGTAGAAAAATGTTTCCATCAAATTATTTACACAATTAAAAAACACATTAACAAGCCATGAGGCTTGTTAATGTGTTGTTTGGTAATTTGTAATGCTCAGTTGGTAGTAACTCTGCCTTCGGTGCTGTAGGCTGTGGGTTCGATTCCCACCAAAGACAAACATTTGTGTGATAAATATAGATGTTTGGGTGTTGTATGGTAAGTATTTATTTAGAACAAAAAGTAATTTAAGCATATAAGTATATTCTATCCGTAATCTAGTTCCCATATTACAAACTATGCTCAGTTTGGGGCTAGTGGTGCTGTGTGAAATTAATGTCCTGTAATTTATTGATATAAAGCAAACTTTTTTGTAACAAAAGGTTTCGTATTATTTTGTAACTTTGCAAAAAAGGTCTGGAAATACATAACTATAGTTACACATATTATATTATATTTATAACAAACAACAATTTTTTTTTTTATATTCAGGTTTATAGAAGTAAAATGATAATGTTATTGTGTTGTGTGTGTAATATGTCCGGTAATATTTAATTATTTTTTGTTATACTTCATTTTAACTTTATTTTTATTTTGTATTCAATTTCTAAAATCAATCATAACAATCGTGTATATCACAATATATTTGAACATGCTGTATAACAGCACGCCATCTTATTTACACATGTGTGCGTGTATTTGAACACCTTGATTCCTAAAATAGGTAATTAGAATATAAATATAATAATTACGCTATTAAATTACGACATCAAATTTCCGTTTGCCGGTAAAAAAATCCTTTTAGATGACATAAATTACTCTGTGAAAACCTAACGTGAAACCAGAGTAAACATAAAGTAAAGAAAGTTGAAATAACCGTTACTTGAAGAATTATTCGAAAACTATACTCATTTAGCTATTTGGTCACCAACAAGTAGCATCTAAATTTACTAAAGAACAATAAAATATAACTTTTACTGTACCATTTCCTTATTTTCCACCAAAAACTTGAACAAAAACGTGCACTCCTTGCACAGTTCAACCAGTCGCGGGAGCCCTATTGAATGCTCTCGTATAAAACAATGGTACAAAGAATATACCAAGAGAATTTTGTCGATGGTAGACTAATTTAATACAATTTGATTCAAGCTATTTAAACTATTTATCTGTATTGTTAAATATTAAAATTGATAGAAAACTAGTGTAGTTATCTTGACACATATCTGTGACAAAACAGCTAGTGGGGGTAGCACTGATATGTGTCAAGACATACCAGAGCATGACTGGGCGTTATGATGTGAGAATAGTGTTTCTACTTTCGATTGTTTTTGGATGAAAGAAGTTGAAAGAACCAAGCACCAAGGTATTTATGTTCTGAAGGAAAATAAGTGCAACATAGATTTGCACGCAAAACCCTTCTTGTTAGTTATACCGCGTGTGAATCCTATCTAGACTAAAGGAAGTTTGTTCTGAACCTACGAGGTCCATAGTAATCGATACAGCAACATGAAACGGCTAATTTTTAGTCTCATTGCCATCATCACCTTTAAAAATTTGATTTGTGCTATCAATGCTAAAGAAGACGGAGAAAGCACATATGTGATTGAAGGCAGAGTGATCCCGCCCGAAGAAAGCACATATGTGATTGAAGGCAGAGTGATCCCGCCCGAAGAACAAGAAAATGGCCCCTGGCAAATAGAGACGCGAGTACATGTCAACAGCGGAGTATTCATTGGCTTTATACGTGAGGACGGCTCGTTTGCCGTACATAATGTACCATCGGGGTCTTACGTCGTCGAAGTCATTCATAGTGACTATATGTATGAGTCAGTGAGAATTGAAATCAACTCGAAAGGAAAATTCAGAGCCCGGAAGGTGAACCACATTCAAACATCACAAGTGATTCAGGTGCCCTACCCATTGAGAATGAAAGCGCTGTCCAAGTTTAGATACTTCCAAGCCCGCGAACAGTGGAGGCTCACTGACTTCCTGTTCAACCCCATGGTGATAATGATGGTGTTGCCTCTTCTGTTGATTATGGTTCTGCCGAAAATGATGAATGATCCCGAAACCAAGGAGGATTTGAAACAGATTACCAATTTAACGAAGATGGCAGAAATGCCAGAGATGTCTGAGATGATAACTTCACTTTTCAGTGGGGGCAGCACAGCTAAAGCTCCAGCTGCTAAAGCTAAACAAATTAAGAAAAGGCAATAAATACTATATTGTGTGTAATTATTTATTGTTTTAGACATTATTGTAGGAAATAAAATTTTAGAAATTATGTGTTTTGGCCTATTATTTGAGTCTGTACATATCAATGCGGATACATAATTTACTAAAAAAAAAACTTGTGAATCTTGATGAGGGTCTATGGAATTTGTAAGATAGGTACCAACCTAAATCAAAACTCATAATAGGGTCTATTTATGTGAGAGATCAATCTTTTTGTAGTGGCATGTCTGATTCAAATTAAATGATAACGGGTTTAATCTGGCAGCTCTGCTTTTTATTCAAACACAATCAAAATTAATATAATTATGCAAAAGAATTTAATTAGACCTATGATCTGATGTGCCATTTCAAAATGAATAATTTACTTTGTTTGGGGCTAGATGGTGTTGTATATATTTTCAATAATATTAAATGAAATGAAAATGCTTGGTAGTGTTATTAATGTAAACTACACTACTGGTAGTGCGGATGGTAGTCTCTTTGCCAAACAATGATAATAATGAAATAACTGAAGATATGTGTTCTTGTTTTTATTGATTGAGCTGTTTTCCAGGGTCCCAAGTTATTGCAGCTGTTGAGACAAGCACTTAGTCTGTCTATGTTGTGCATAAAAACTGACTTATTACTTTATTTATTTATTTATTGACATTCTTAAATATAACATTACAGAATGTACATCCAATGCATTATATTTGAAAATCATCACTTAAATCAAATACAGACATTTACATAAAAAATAATCAATCAAAGGATAGAATAAAAAAAAATGACAATAAAAATATAAAAAAGAGCTAAATAAAACATATGAAGTAACAAAGGTCATTTACTTTCGCAGTAAGCTAGAACCTCAATCATTTTCCAGCCGTCCGCAAACAGAGCCACCTGAGGTTGGTTGGCAACAAGTAAGTTGAGATTTCTTTGTGCTCTACAGACGGGGGATTCTTGCCGAGATACAGTTCTTGCAGGAGTCGGTGCCAACAAAGGGACTCGTCCTGGACGAAATCGGAAACGGTTTTGGGGTACTCAAAGTTGGCTGACTTTACTGAGTAATATTGGGCAATCGAGATCAAAAAACCTGAGAAATCGTTTTTTCAATCATGAGCCAGTAAGTAGATTCATGTGGATTCCAGACTGCTGACCCAGATTCTAATTTAGATCTGATTAAAGAGGTGTTAAGTAAGTGATTTGTAAAGCTTTTACAGTTTCGTGACACAAATCTTAGTCTCTTGAAACAAGTGACTGTAAGTGCGCGCATGTGCGTATGAAAAGTAAGTTTCGGATTAAATTCTATTCCGAGATCTTTAATGGACAGGCATCGCGATATTTCCGCCTTATCTAAATAGTAATTTGCTACAATGATTTGTGTGGATCGCTTAAAACTCATTACCTGGCACTTTGTGATGTTAAAATTTAGTTTGTTTATATCGCTTTGTAAGGTAGCACAATCGTGCAGTGACATAACGTCTCCAAACATTTTAAAGTCATCGGCGTAAAGGAGACATTGGGAATATTTGCGACATTTCGGTAGATCATCAATCATGATGGAGAACAGTAGTGGCCCTAATGATAAACCTTGACTCACACCTGACCGGTTATGATAAAAGGGAGAGTCGAAACAACCTAATCTGACAAACTGCTTACGATTAGATAAGTAGCTAGCAAAAGAGGAGTGAATCCATATGAGCTTAGTTTTTCCATAAGGATATCATTGTCGACGTGATCAAAGGCATTCTTAAAATCCTTCCAAAAGCCAAAAGCCTTCTTACCGCCTCTGTGGTCTAGTCGTTCAAGCCACCGATTTCAGATCCAGAGGTCCCGGGTTCGATCCCCACGGGGAGTACAATATATTGTGCATGGTTTGGTTGGTGGTAGGACTTTGTTTAAGTCCGCCTGGCTAGCTACCACCATCTTACCTAATTCTGTCGCCATAATAACAATTCTAAAATTGTTGTGTTCCGGCATTCAGAGGTAAGATAGCCAGTTCCTCAGTTTGTTGAGGATTCCGATTGACGTGCGCCTCCACCTTCGGCCTCTTCTCAACTTGTTACGGTGAGATGAAGGCCAAGAGCTTACCCGTCGTACAATAAAAATATCTAAATAAATAACATCAACTTGTACAGAATCATTCATCTTTTTCGAAATGTACTTTCGATACTTTATACCAGTTCCTCAATTTGTTGCGGATTCCAGGTGAAGTGCGCTTCCACCTTAAGCCTTACCTTAACTTGTTACGGTGAGATGAAGGCCAAGCGCTTCCCCTTCGTACAATAAAAAAAGCTATATAAGTATATATAATTTCAAAGGGTACCTATTACTAATGAGTACACACTTGAAAAATTGTAAATTCTTCACTATACTTAAGTGTACTTATGATAAAATAAAAAAGGTCTGTGTGTACGTAAGAAGTTATAATTCTTTAGTGTAATGAAACAAAAATAACTAAATAATAGTAATTTATAATGTAAACAAATAAATATTATACATATAAATCTATAAATCCACTTCATTATTATGAAGAAATAAATGTATATGATTGAGCTTCTTGATCAGTACAGTATGGTTTTATTTTCATTTGTAGTGGGTTCGATTCCCGGTTCAGACAGGCGATTGTTAAAAATTCTGTAAATGCAGTTCATATTATTTAAAATAAAAATGAAGTATTCATTCGTATTCGTATTGTAAAATTATCTGACGTATTAGGTACCTACTTTTCCTCCATGAGTCAAAGTCGTAGGATGCCTGCCTGTATACATTCTTAGATAAATTAATATTTTGTTAACTCCCTTTATGGCACTGTAAGTAGGTAGGTAGGTACATACTCTACTAAAAAATGTACACAAGTATATTTTGATAAGGTTTTATTTGGAAATAAATTTACGAAGAGTCAATAGACATTACAATTTCCAACACTTTTTCTCAAGTTTTTAACAACCTAAGAAAATAAAAAAATTACATACACAAGTACATGATTTTCAAGGGAAATAAATCAGTCAATGGTAATTTTGGACGGAAACTATTAAGTAACTGGTACTAAATGAGATTCTTTATAAATATTAATCTTTTGCCAGAGCTAAGTTAAGCATCAAGAAAATATTTTCATTTGGACGGGAAGTATAGAAATTTTGTACATTTGACAAATATAAATATCCTAAGGTATGAGATAGTTGATTCAAAAACATTTTACTAGTTAATAATTACAGTTATAAAAAATCAAGTATACTTAAAACTAAATACATATTTAAATATTGTCTTTTATAAATATATTATATTATAAGGCAATTAATATTGACATGAAATGCTTGACGTTTGATATAATTTTGACAGATAAACTTTAAGATTTTATAATAATATCATATAACTACACACAATTATGATTGAGACTCAGTTTTACCCTAAATTTTGACATCTAGGCAAGCATGCATTTTATGCTACAATTAATATTTTAATAATTTGGATATAAGTATGTGCCAAAGTGCCAAGATATGTAGCTATTCGACAATATGAGAGTATAATTCATAATATAGATGTTAGGTTGATGCAGAAAACAAAAAAAAGTCTAGACAGCACCAGAAAATAATAATAATAAAGAACATACTTACAGTGAAATTCATAAATGCATGGTTTAACTTTAAATACCTACATATTAAACTTATACGTTAGAGTTTAATATATGTATCAAAGAAAATCATTCCTAGTGACATACAGATGCATTTTGGTAGCCAAGCGTTTGACAACCAGCTCACTTGAAAAACATGTAAGTGGCCTAAGATAAGACACGTATGTCTAAAAGGAACCTATTTACTCCTTGATAAATACAAGTTTCTACTGATGCGGGTAAATAAACGAGAGGAAAACTAGTATTGAAAATACTATTGACAAAGTAGCAGAGGAAAGAACAGTGGAATGAAAAGTACTTAGATGTGCTATACCTACTTTAAATCGGTTCATTCGGCAACCTAATACATAAAACATACAAAGAAATCGGTACTACGCTAATTGAACACTACTTAAAACTACATTGGAATGAAGACATTATCAAATACTAAGAAACTGATATTAGCAGAGGTATTTAGCCAGTTTAAGAAATCTAATTTCTAACGGTGGTTAATAACATAAATACTATGCGGGTCATAACATTCTATAAGGAAGACAGAACTGAAATGTTAATTTTAGTGAGAAATCGGTAAGTTTGTTTTGTCTTCACTTTAGAACAATGCAGTTAGAATTTCTCACCTCATTTTTTTATTACGTTCCGACCCGAGAAACTGCCTCCAGTCAATCAGTTAGAACATAAAGTGGTTATGGGAGCAACCCCCTTTAAAAAAAAAAATCTCTGGTATGATAACACTGAAATGATCAAAATTATCAATAATTCTCATCCATTCTAGTGCTGCCATTACTAATTTGACTGAACAGGGCCAAAATATTTATGCAGATAACATCTTTACTTATATAATTCTTCTGTACGTGTGTTTGTCTGATGAGGGGATCGGAATAATCATCAAATTAAAAAAAAAAAAATCAAGGTTATTTTTTGTGATTTTCAGAGATGGCGCTGCGATCGCCACGGGATGACGCGAATGAAGATACGGCAGTTCCACTAGTTTCGTTATATTGATTCTAACTTGCCAGTTAGTAGGTACCTACGTCAGAAACCTAATCGAACACAATATCGATTAGTATTTGAACTTAATTAATAATACCTTTTTCAAATATTTCTAGTACACAACATTTTTGTTTTCATAAATTTTGTCACAACACTACTAAATCAGAGATTTTCGCGTATAAAAATAGAAAAGCCACTCAAAATATGTACAAAAAACAAAGCTACGCAACAACTTGCAGTCGATGACTATGTACATATATGGTACATAGTCTTTGAAATAGGTATAAATAGATTTTACACATAAATTTCGACTTCTGTACATATTGCATTATCCTACACAATTGAATTTTTCACATGTAAGCTACAATTTGTGATGCTACAACATACAATAGTGGGAGTTTAAAATAATATAATGATAAATCAATAATAATTGATTGAATGAATTTTCAAAACGTAAAATTAAACATAATTAGCTGCCGCAGTAAACTTCAGCGCTGCTAGATAGTATTTTGGGTTAGTATTAGGTGGTGTTATAGTATGATCATTTTAAGTTGTTTTTCACTGAAGAAATTCATACATAACTTCTCGCCTTTCAAAAATGATAAGAACTAGTACCCATCAAAGCGGATAGAAAATAGATTTAACATAACCATTAAAAATGTATGTATCTCTTTTTTTTTTATTGTACGACGGGGAAGCGCTTGGCCTTCATCTCCTGGTAACAAGTTGAGATAAAGCCGAAGGTGGAGGCGCACTTCACCCGGAATCCTCAACAAACTGAGGAACTGGCTATCTTACCTCTGAATGCCGGAACACAAAATTTTTAGATTTGTTGTTATGACTACAGAATTAGGTAAGATGGTGATGATCTCCTTCATGATCTGCACCGATTACCACTTGTAGTTGGAGGACGCCTGGCCTTCTAATAGCTGCCTAAAGCCTTTACAACACTACGTTGTAACTATCACCTGTTTGTTATATCACCAAATTCTATGGCCTAGACATTTGGTCATAGAAGTTAGAACCAGTTCGCCAGTCCTTTTACGTAACACGTTAAATCCAAGTATTTGTTGGACTACCTTTTGTTCCAGTTACCTAAATAGTTAGCTATATAAAAAAATGGACCATTCTTGCTACGGTCAGTGTTGCCACAAATGTTCAAATCGGCAGATGTTTATAATAACTCATGGTAGTACTTCAGTTACTGTTTCAAAAAGTACCTACCTGTTGCCTTACCATAGATACAGAATAAATACTACGTAAGTCATAACTACATGTAGTTTGACGAATAGTATTGAACTTCAGAACATAAAAATATGAGGTGATTCCTCTGAATTTTTACGCACGAAATGGATTTTGGCAAATTATAGCTCCAATTGTTTTTAGTGGCGAATGTAACTTTTTTGAATATAAATGGGCTATGAAGCTACTTTACCAAAAACTGTAAAACTCGTACACGCTGAGTAACGACCTCAATACGACAATTATTTGTGGCTGCGCTAATATGCACAAGTTGGATGAATTATCGTTATCTCTCGATCGAGAGATCTGTATCGATTCGGATCGGTAGATCTCATGTCCGTACAGAAACGTCCAGCTTTAGAATATAGGAGCCCGCGATAAGGTGACAATGATTGTCGCTAGCAGGAGGGGTACCGCCAAGGTCGCGGCGGCGCCCGCGTTGTAGATCGCGCAGTACGGACATTGCGAGGATCCGCAAACCTCACAAATGTTCAGCAGGTACGTCGGCAGCGCGTCGAATATACTCTCGTTGTATCGCTCTGCAACAAATGTACAAATTCAACAGAGGCGCAACAGCATCGTTGCTCAGCAGACTGCGAGGTAGCACAACACCATCCTACAGGTCAACACCATACTGTGAGTTTTAACTCATTTATGGTGCGAGTTCCGACAAAACATCTATCGACGTGTATCGAAGGGTGTCAAATTCCTATGTTTCGCGGGGAGCATGCAACGTGAGTCCGCGCATCGTACGCCACGAGACGCCGAGATTGAGTCACACGTCGCCGCCTCGAATCGTGTGTCTAGTAATTAAGTTTTTATATTATATGTATGCTAGTTTTAAGGTATATATTGCTATGGGCCGTAGAATAAGTTTAATAAGATCTGTTACTTGTCTATTGTTGCCTGAAATAAAATATTATTATAATCTTAGCGGGCAAATGGGACTCGCCTGTAATAAATCTTTCGTTCGGGTTCTCATTGAATAGAATAAATATGATGTGTGTTGCTTTGTTTTAATTTATTTTACTGTACAGTAAGTACATCTAATAAGTACCAACATTGTCCGTCAAAACTATTTTTGACAATTAGGGGTTGAAGCTTTACCCTGCCGTAACACAGTGTTAAAACTAGCACGGATGGTATGGTTTTGTAACTCGCTGAATAGATCTGCATAAATTACAAACGTACAACTATTTTTAGTAATTAGCTTAGTTACATAGTTTATTGTGCCATTTATTTCTGAGAATAAATTTATCTTTGTCTTTAATAGTGTTTCTTAGGGACTATTGAATTTGAACTCAGGGAAAGGTCTCATAATCAACATAATCTTTATTTAAAATTTTAATTTATATATATTGTACTAACCTATTGATATTGTGAACTACTAAGTTATGGATCTAAGTAATCTGAATAAACAATTTCATAATAAAACCGTCAACACGCATTTCAAGGCAAAAAAAAACACACATTTTTATTCATTGTATTAGGTCCTTACATATGAAATTGGCGTTTTGTATGGGAGGAACATAAAGGCAATTTTTTCATATTAAAATATATTTTATTAATCAAAGTATGTACCATTGCTATCTATACACTTTTGCCATCTTATAGGTAGTTCATTGATCCCGTTACTAAAAAAACCATTCGGACAGGAATCAATGAAATCTTTGAAAGCGGTTTGGACTGCCTCATCGGAATTGAATTTTTTCCTTGCAAGATGTTATCCAAATTTCGAAAAAAATGGTAATCTGTTGGAGCAAGGTCCGGAGAGTACGGTGGATGTCTTAGACATTCCAATTGAAGCTCCTCTAATTTGGTAGTCGTCTGTTGGGCCGTGTGTGGTCTAGCGTTGTCTTGAAGCAGCAGTGGCGTAGAGCGATTGAAAAGTCTCGGTTGTTTAACAACGAGCTTTTCCATCATGGTTTGCAGTTGCTGACAATAGACATCAGCCGTAATCGTCTGACCAGATTTAAGAAAGCTATAGTGTACGACACCGGCACTAGTCCACCAAACGCTTACAAGTAACTTTTTTTGAGTCAATTTTCGCCTGGGGCAAGATTTTGCTGGTTCACCAGGGTTCAGCCATTGCGATGAGCGTTTACGATTATCGTAAAGGATCCACTTTTCATCACATATAATGATCCGATTTAAAAATCCTTCATTATTGTGCCGGTTGAGTAATGTAACGCAGCAGTCGACGCGCGTTTGTCGGTTTGCTTCACTCAATTCATGAGGTACCCACCTTTCAAGCTTTTTCACCTTCCCAATTTGCTTCAAGTGGATTAAAACGGTTTTGTCACTAACACCGCAGCCTGCAGCTGTGATGTGGTTTGCGATGGATCTGCTTCCACAATAGCCTTCAATTCATCACATCTCCGGCCGTCCACGGGGCTTGTTCTGCAGGTCGAAATTTCCAGAACGAAAGCGTTGAAACCAAAAACGCACCGTGTTTTCTTTTGCGACACCACCACCATACACATCATTAATCCTTCGAGCCGTTTCTGCAGCACTGGTGCCACGGTGGAACTCGTACTCATAAATAATGCGATATTTTAAGTTTTCCATTTTGTGAAATGAGTGACGCAGAAAAAAAAAGCAAAAGAGAAAAAAACAAATGAATTACGGTTTTCGAAACACAAATGCATGAGTAAATAGCTGTTTCAATTTGAATTTGGAATTCCTAACCAAAGAGGAGATATTTAAGATCAAAGTGGCCAGTACGACAAAACGCCAATTTCATATGTAAGGACCTAATATTTGTATTGTATGTATGGGGGGGTCTCCTTTTTTATGTTTTATTATTTGTTATAGCGGCAATAGTAATTTCTTCTAATTTATATTAAAACAAACGGACGGATTGACAGCGAAGGCTTAGCAATAGGGTCCTTTCACACTATTTTTTGCTGACACCCTTTGGGTTCCTTACCCTAAAGGTACCAGTAAAAAATGGTGTGAAACACGATACCGAACAGGAGGACTGAGCGCGCCGCGACCGCAACCTTGCCAAGAGTCACACTCCACTGATAATGGCTGAAACTGTTGGTGCTTTCATCAACATACCTAAGTAAACCTGACCTGGGTACCTGGTTTTTGAGTGTATTCAAATTCACACATAATCGATGGTCAGATATTTAACAAAGGCACGGAGAATCGTCGTATAGGTGGTGTCACGTAAAAAGAACGCTGGAGAAAAGTGGAGGGGTGTGTTTGCGCATGGGTACACTCGCGAAACGGAAGTAGCCGTTCCTTTCGTTCGTGGTTTCGTATATTGGTTATTGGTAGGTACATTGAAAAATATATTAGATATAATATCATTTAATGGAATTAAAACATGTAAAATTCAGTTTTTTTTATGTTTAATCAAATCACAAAAAAATAATGTAATGTTTAAACTTCTTCCATTAACTAATGTTATAATGACACAAAAAAAATTGTGACCAGGTGCAATCACTTGAAATACAAAAATTTCACTCCATTATGTCGTCGTGGGCGACGTGAAAACCAGATGAGGACGCGGTGTATATAGGTACATCATCGTGTACATATATTACGTCAGTTGAATAATCTAAAAAAAAAAAAACTTTTACGGAAGCTTTTTCCGACACACAGCTATCGGAAAATTTTCAAAAGGCTTTTTTTTCGAATCAAAAGTTTTCGATTTCGGAATTCAGCATATGTCGACTCACGAACCAATAGCGCACCGGCAAGCATGTGACGCGTGACCCACCCGCCCCGCGCCGCACTTCATACCATCAAAAAGACCGATAAATCGCCTAGTGCGCAGCTTGACAGCCAGCGTTCTTTTTACATGACGCGACCTATACAAACAGTTATAAAAGTGTGTGTGTGTGTGTGTGTGCGCGTGTGTGTATATTTACCGGGCGCGTAGTAGTCGTACACGCGAATGGGCAGGTACCGCGACATGTTGGCGACGGGGAACCAGCGCTCGATCGTGAAGTTCACGCACGTCGGCTCGGCAGATAGCTACCAACAGACAACACGACACGTTTCAGCTTTTTATAATAAATGCAAAACCAATCAGCTTGAAACGCGTGGTGATTATGGCTATGGAAAACAAACAGTTTTGGAGTAGGCTCAGTCCAGTAGACACAGACAATTTTGTATTGTTTTTTTGTAAAACAAATTAAAAAAAAAAATCTGATCTACAACAAAATATACAACCGGGAATACAACAGATGAATGGACATTATTATTTATTTTATTTATTTATTTATTTACTAAATCAACAGTCCTTATTCTAAAATAAACTTAACATATATGATTTTCTTAAGACCAATAATAGATTTATATTTTATAGAAATATGATTTTAAACTGACAGAATTGAGACATTATTTATTACAATATAGAGTGTAAAGAGATAGTGGGCAGATACATTATACACCTAACAATAAATATATATTATTGTATGTGCTAGCGCTGTGGTTTAGTGATTCTACCGGTATCAGACTCACGAGGTCTCGGAGTTAGATCCCGATGAGGGCACAAATTTGTGCTTGGTTAGGTTGATGGTAGGACTTTGTTCAAGTCCGACTGGCTAGCTATCACATTTTTTACTTAAGTATAACGCCTTAACAACAATTGGGCATAGTTGGCATTTAGATGTTTTTTTTTATAATATGGTCTTGTTGAAAATCTGGAAGGCAAATTTAATCTTACATTTATTCATATTTATCTATTATATTTATATTTATTACCTTATCTGTTTACATTTATATTTTGCGTTTGTAACTATCTATGGAAACTTTTAACTGGCCTTCTTTTATATATTTATATGTTGCAAATTAAATAATTAACTATTGCATATACCTAGCTGTGAGTTTTCTTAAAATTGTAAAAATAAAACAAATTACATATTCGTAAGGTGCCCTAACAACAATTCGAAACAGTTGTATATGAATATGTTCCGGCATTTAGATGGATATTTTATCATATGGTACTGTTGAGAATCTGGAAGGCAAGTTAAATCTTACATTTTAATATAAATATGTACGGCCTATAGGTAACTGGTCTGGAACAGTTGAGTTAAAATACAATAGCTTATACAATAGCTTGTTGAAATACAATAGTTTAGCATAATTTGTATAATAATATAGTAAATCTTACATATTCGAAGTAGAAGAGCATCTTAGTGGGCAGGTACTTGGCGCGCTGCAGCGTGGGCACTCGCCGCGACAACACGTAGGCGTCCAGAGCCTGCTGCTGCAGCCGGTACCCCGTGGGGATACCCACGTCCAACACCGCCATGCCCGACCGGGGGGACTCCTCCGCCAGCGTCCAGCTGGAAAGTTTACATTCTCTTGAACATTTCTATAAAGCGCCATCTGGCCTCGAATAAAAAAATATTACAGGACATTAATCTCACACAGCGCCATCTAGTCCCAAACTAAGCATAGCTTGTAATATGGGAACTAGATTACGGATGGAATACATAAATACTTTTTTTTTTCTAAATACATACTTATCATACAATACAACACCCAACACACAGAACAAAAAGTTTACTATATCTTGAACATTTTTATAAAGCGCCATCTGGCCTCGAATAAATAAATATTACAGGACATTAATCTCACACAGCGCCATCTAGTCCCAAACTAAGCATAGCTTGTAATATGGGAACTAGATTACGGATAGATTACATAAATACTTTTTTTTTTGTAAATACATACTTATCATACAATACAACACACAGAACAAACATCTGCATTCATCACATAAATGTTTGTCCTGGGTGGGAATCGAACCCACAACCTACATACAAATGCCAGAGCTTCATCTCTTCTGGTGTTGCAAGCATCCATATGCTTACGAACAGGCGGATTTAAGCTTTTTATATACTTGTGAATTAGGACAGAGACAGCGATTACTGATTCGTTCGGCACAAGCCCACGGTTTGCAAATAGTTAGTTGAATACGTGACAGGTTGCAAGCCCATCGCTGCTTGGGAATCCTAGTCAGTGACACAATATGCCATTTGGGTTTTTGGGTCGTACAAAAAGCTTGGATTGTTACAGGCAGCCAATATAATGCAAATGTTTACTTGGCGCAGCCGACCATTTTTAATTGGCGCAGGCAATTATTACACTGATAAACTTTTGGATGTTTGGATGTGTCATAATAGCATTTTTAAAATTGTTGTTTTCCGGCATTTAGAGGTGAAATAGCCAGTTCCTTAGTTTGTTGAGGATTCAGGGTAAAGTGCGCCTCCACTTACAGCCTTATACAAGGCACTACCCCGTCGCACAATAAAAAAATCATATAAAATTACTCGGTAGCCTACGAGACAGTAAGATAGTATTAGGGCGTTAAATTATATGAAAATAAAAGATTGACGCAGCCTGTATCACCATGTTATTGGTATAGCTACCTGGCGCAGCCCTGGAACTCGATGTGCGACTGATTCCTGCCGAAGTAGTGCTGCGAGGATTGCAAGGCGAACGCACGCACGGGCGGGTCCGTCTGGAACCGCGCGATGTCCACGTTGTACTGCACAGACATCTGCAGGATGGCGTACCCGGCGCCGCGAGCGGTCACCTTCACCGTGCCCCACGCTTCCGGGATCTGCGGACATAGCCCTCAATCAAAACTGCATCTTTCGTTTCGAGAAGGTCGAGGTTCTTGCCTTTCTCCTTGTGTGCTGCTCGCGATTCCGAACAGGCGGTAGATTTGACGTTTCAAAATGATCGTAAAAATCTTAATGAATAAAGAAATTTTGACTTTGACTTCTTAACATGGCCCCCCCGGTTCCTCAGTAATGCACCTGCGAAATTACTGAGGAACATTCTATCCGTAATCTAGTTCCCATATTACAAGCTATGCTTAGTTTGGGGCTAGATGGCGTTGTATGATATTAAGGTCCTGTAATATTTACTGAACTGAATGATATCTATGAAAAACACACCTAGAGTATTTTACAGCACCCATCGTTTAAATTACTCAAGCTCAAGCTCACTCCAGTATAAACTGGTAAGTTTCATACTAGGTATTCTCAATTTAACAATTTAAAAAATAAAGGCAACGGTTTTGAGAGCACTTCTCAAAACGACATCAACCTATGTTTTATGTTAAGAAAGGGTGACTTATTCACTTGTTGTGTTAATGTTTTCTACCCACCTACTACGACGTACAGTCGATGGTTTGGTGCTTTGTTTTAATTCTGGTTTTGCATAGAATGAGAGTTAGTAACAAGAGAGCCTCGAAAACTCAGGTGAATAAAGAGAGATAGAGAAAAATAGTGCTTCAAATAAGTAATGTGTGATGAAAGCACACTTTTATCATATATATTTATATATATGATAAAATAATATATATAATATACACAAGTGGGTCAAGCGAAGGCTCTAACACCTAAATAAAACCGTTTTCCCCCCAAAGGGAAGAAAACGAATATTTAGGTTTAAGCCGGAGCTTGACCCACTAAATTTGCATTTCTTGCCGGCTTGTGAGAGTACTGAGGAACATCCGACTAGCCAGCGATAGAGCGGCGACGCGACGGCTACCCGCTACGTCACGTGATAACTTTTAGGAATTTGAGGGTAGAATCGCACTGCAACCGCGTAAAATTCAAAGGGGGTAATCTCAGAATTACCCCTTAAAAAGGTTAATTCCCACCCAGGACAAACATTTGTGTGATGAACACACAAATGTTTGTCCTGGGTGGGAATCGAACCCACAACCTACATTATGATGTATATACATTATGATTGCATGCGACTACATTAAATAATGGTTGTCATAATATACCAATAAGGAACCTGCAGAGTATTTATGGTTTTAGAAATAAGCTTAAAGAATTTCTTACAAATTGGCAGAAGATGCAGGAAAGCCTTTTGCATGAAGTAAGTGCTATATAATATAATTTTGCTATATAATTTTGTGATTTTTGTAATAGGAATAGATTATTGTTATAAAATTATTTATTAGGTACTCTTAACATTTTAACTTATTATTATTATTATCATCATTTCAATTATTGTTTCAATATACTTTATTATTGTAATCATTTGACGTCAATAGATATTTGAAGTTACTTAAAAAAATATTTTTGTACTTTGTAAATTTTTGATGATTGTGTATTTGCTCAATTTATGACTAGGTATGTTTGTTTTCTTTATTATTATTATTATTTTTAAATGCACTGATTTAATTGCTATAGTTCTTGTTATATTTTTTGCATGCTCTTTCCAAAATGTTCTAACTTGTTTGTTTATTTTGTCCGCTAATGGAAACGGTTCTTACGGAAGACCAGCGCAGGTTGTCTTTGTCCAACCTGCTTTATGCTGAGTGAGGACCCTTTTGCGGCGACATTTACTTATCTTACTATATTTTCTAGTTATTGCTACAAGTTTGTATGATTATTGATTGTTGTTACAAATAAACTCTATTCTATTGTATTCTAAAGTCTATTCTATACTTACATCGATATACTGCATGATAGCCAGGTTATCGTTCCGGAGAGTGATGGTTCGGGACTCCTTCAAGGCGACCGCGTCGATGGTCACCGTGAGTGCGCTCACGTCTCGCAATCGCTTGCGGTTTGTGTACTCTATGAGTGCGCGGAGAGATATGTATGTATCCTGGGGAACAAAAGAGACATTATTATATCATTTACTGGTAAAACGTTCCCATAACCCCGTGATTATTTCCCAAAATCCTTTCTTAGTAACCCGTACTGGGATGTCCGTTGATTGTCATTCATTCAGACAGCATTAAGAATACGGATGAGGTCTATGATGGAGCGAGCGCTTCCAGAAACTGCCTATTTAAGGCATAGGATTTAGCTAATTGATTGATGAATGATAAAAAATAATGAATTGATTTAATTAGCTATTTTGCGGATTTGTTTCATTTTCTGTTTTCAGATTATTTATTATGAGCATAGGATATGGTTTACCTTACAATGAACAAAAACTTATCTCCTGTATCCAATCTCCTAATTCTACTTGTATGTAGGAATGTGGGGAAGTACTATATTTTAAATATAGCTTTTCTTTTGTAGTAGCACTGTTCGCTTCTCCTCTTTTATTTTTGTTTTAATATTTTGGTGATTATGACAAAACCCTCCAGCTTTGGAGGAGGCTCTGTCCAGCAGTGGACACTAATGGTATATCGTATACATTTTAGAAGGTAGTTTATATGAACACACAAATATATTAATAAATATATATTTATAGGTATGTAACAAGTATTGTAGGTATATAACAAGCCTCATAGCTCAGTTGGTAGTAACTCTGCCTTCTACGCTGTAGGTTGTGGGTTCGATGCCCACCCAGGACAAACATTTGTGTGATGAATATAGATGTTTGTTCTGTGTTTGGGTGTTGTATCATATAGTACGTATGTATTCACAAATACGTAGTATTTGTGACACGAATATATTTGTGTGTCTTTACCTGAGTGGAGGCCCAGCCGGCGTCGTGCAGACGTTGAGCGTTGAGCCACATCACGATTGGTTCGTTATTGTCCTGAAACAGATTTAATTCATTATTACAGACTTTTATAAAACTTATACCTAATCGCAAGAATGTGAAGGTTATTGGCTGTCAAAATATCGGAGAAGACTTTGGTTCCGATTTTAAGTATTTTGTGCGCGCGGGTAATGATATTGGACATAGTAAATGTTTATATTTTATTTATCTATTTATTGCACATACAAATAATACAATATGGCGTTTTAAAAACGTGCGAGATTTTTTTTCATTTAAAATGTCCTAGTATTTTTTAAATGAACATTACTACGACTTTCACATGTCTTTTTGCTTCCGCACGTATTAATTAAAATGTATATAAGCATACAAACATAAAATTAAAAAGAATGGCAAAGGCGAGCTGAACCCTCGAAAGAGTTCTCTTCCAAGCCTAAGTAGAGAGAGAAGTAAGATTACATGGAGGAGTCGAAATAGCTAAACTTCGCACCCTTAATATATATCTATAAATATTTGATTAGATTTAGTCGCGTCATTCGTAGATAAAAGAAGTCCAGAGAGCCAAAAAAAATTCGCACCCCTTTTTAATGGATGGTATAGTATAAATAGATATTAGATTAGATTTGGCCACGTGACTGTATATACATTTTTTTTGTTATCAAGTTCTATTTTCAAGGTGTGCAATAAAGTATTTTCATTAGTTCATTCGTAAGTCGCCCGTGTAAGAAGGAGATGGAAGATTTGAACGTACCTGGTGGTCCATAAACTTCGCACCCCTTTTTAATGGTATAGTATAAATAGATATTAGATTAGATTCGCGTCACTCGTAGCTATGCCGCCCGTGTAAGCAGGAGATGGAAGATATGAACGTACCTGGTGGTCCATACAAGCGAGCAGCGCGTACGCCGTGGCCGCGATGTTGTTGGAGTCGTGTTTGTACGGCAGCCGCGGCAGAAGAAACGGCTTCTGGTTCTCCATCTTGTACGGCGGCGCCGGCACTGCCTCCTTGCCCCAGTACACTAGCCCGCCTGAACGCACGCATCAATTTAATAGTAGTTTATGCAACTATACAAATTATACAAAATTATTTATTGGGAACAAAGAAATTCGGAAAAAAACATATATAGCGAACGATGGTAACAGCAATAGTTATAGAAAACTGTGACGCACTCACCAACGCCCACCTCCAAGAACAAGTAAATTAGTCTATGTCCCTATCAATATTTAAAATTTTAATATTAACTGTCATATAAGAAGGGGTATTAAAACACGAGAGTCTGTTTATCGCATGAGGCGAAGCCGAACGCGATAATAGGTTGACTCAAGTGTTTTAATACCTTAGTTATATGCAGTTTCATACACTACTTTATCTTCACACATAGGAAAAAATTAAATTAAACTAAGTAGGTAGGTTACAAAAACACGACCGGCAAAAAAAATATGGGAAGCGCGGGAAATTAAGTTCAAACTACGCGTGCGTGCGCCATTTTTTTCACAGTTCGAACTGCGCATGCGTGCGCTTTTTTTTTCAAATTCAGCCTAAAACCATAGACTAGTTTAATGAAATAATAAAAAAAAAATATAGCGGTACTATAATGAGTTTTATGATACAGTTGGCGGTACTATAATGAGTTTTATTCTTAATTTTATGTATATGCGTTTATAAAGTGCGTCTGTATAGAACCGTCTTTGAATTCGTAATTCGAATTTTTCGATTTGAGTGTATATAAGGACATTTATTTTACAAAAAGACAAATAATGTCACAATTATTGACATTAGAGTAGGTATATAACAAGCCTCTTAGCTCAGTTGGTAGTAACTCTGCCTTCTGCGCTGTAGGTTGTGGGTTCAATGCCCACCCAGGACAAACATTTGTGTGATGAATATAGTATATGTTTGTTCGTGATTTCCAAAACCGCCTCCGTGGTCCAGTGGTTCAATCCACCGATTTCAGATCCAGAGGACCCGGGTTCGATCCCTAGGGGAGTACAATATTGTGCTTGTTTTGGTTGGTGGTAGGACTTTGTTTAAGTCCGCCTGGCTAGCTACCACCATCTTACCTAATTCTGTCGCCATAATAACAATTATAAAATTCTTGTGTTCCGGCATTTAGAGATAAGATGCCAGTTCCTCAGTTTGTTGAGGATTCCGGGGGAAGTGCGCTTCCTTCGGCCTTATCTCAACTTGTAACCAGATGAGATGTAGTCCAAGTGCTAACCCGTCGCACATAAAATAAAAAAATGTGCAAAATGGACACTAATGGGCTGTTGATGTAATGTGATGTGCGTGAGAATGGTATGAGAAGAGAGTGAGATGATCTAGCTACCACCATCTTACAAAATTCTGTCGCCATAACAACAATTCTAAAATTGTGTTCCGGCATTCAGAGGTAACATAGCCAGTTCCTCAGTTAGTTGAGGATTCCGGGTGAAGTGCGCCTCCACCTTCCGCCTTACGCCTTGTAACCAGGAGAGATGTGCTTACCCGTCGTTCAATAAAAAAAAAGTAATCCCTTCTCTAGCAATCTACCTTCGGCTCGCTGTCGTTTGATGAGCAGACGGTAGGCGTGCTCGCTGCTGGCCGCCTTGGCGAACGTCAGCGCGTACGCCACCAGCGCGAGCGGTAACACGTCTCCGAACTCGTCGAGCAGCTGCAGGTGGCGTTCGAGCCACGCCACGCCGCGTTGCTGGGCCGACACCACGCGGGCGCTTAGCCCTTGGCGCAGATCCTGTTCACACGGAAATTCATGATCTTTAAATATCTTTATATACACTCAAATCGAAAAATTCGAATTACGAAATCAAAGAAGGTTCTATACAGACGCACTTTATAAACGCATATACATAAAATTAAGAATAAAACTCATTATAGTACCGCTACCTTTTTTTTTATTATTTCATTAAACTAGTCTATGGTTTTAGGCTGAATATGAAAAAAAAAGCGAACGCATGCGCAGTTCG
The DNA here is from genome assembly GCA_951394065.1 of Venusia cambrica. Classification (NCBI taxonomy): domain Eukaryota; kingdom Metazoa; phylum Arthropoda; class Insecta; order Lepidoptera; family Geometridae; genus Venusia; species Venusia cambrica. The sequence continues at coordinate 5,223,929 of OX596065.1, forward strand.
AACTGTGAAAAAAATGGCGCACGCATGCGTAGTTTGAACATAATTTCCAGCGCTTCCCATACATTTTTTTGCCGATCGTGTTTTTGTATTCGGGATTCCAAAAAAGTTTACTAAAATCCTGTAAGTGATTAAAATATGATTGGAGAAGAGAGTAGTGACGGCGAGATTTTCACTCCGCCAGATATTCTAGACATTGGCGATATAGATATTGGCGTTAACTGAGTCTCCTGCCAGAAAAATAAAAAAAATTGTACGACAAAATGTACCAAGAATTTATAGATTGAAAAAATATAGACACTCGAGTCAACCTGTTATCACATTCGGCTTCGCCTCATGCGATAAACAGACTCTCGTGTTTTAATACCCCTTCTTATATGACAGTTGCATAAACTACTATTATTTTATTGTACGACGGGTGGGAGCTTGGCCTTCATCTCACCTGATTTTCAAGTTATGATAACGCCGAAGTCGGAAACACACTTAACCCGGAATCCTCAACTATTAATACATTATTTTTTATTGTACGACGGGGATGTGTTTGGCCATCATCTCACGCGATTTTCAAGTTATGATCAGGCCGAAGGTGCGCACTTCACTATTAATAATATATGTTACAGGACATTAATTTCTCATAGCGCTATCTAGTCCCAAACTAAACAAAGCATGTATTATGGGAACTAGATTATGGATATAATACTTATTATATACATACGATACAAATACTCAATACTCAATACATTTATTGCTACATGTACTTAGTTACATAGTTCTTAATAATATTACATAGTACTGTACATGTACCCTGTTAGGGTATTGCAACGTCAAGAGAGGGCTTTACACAAAAAGTTTTAATTAAAATAAGTATAATAAACAATCTATTTGGACATATCGTCATAATATTATAATTCTATATTTATTTTTAATAACATTGCCTAATTTACTAACTTATTGATATATTTTTTAAAGATTCGTCAGCAAGGAAATCTTTAAGACAGTAATAGCATTTTTCCAGTAATAAATTTTTCAGTGTTTTCTCGAATTTATTGTTTTGCTCAATACTTTTAATCGTCTTTGGGAGCGCGTTATATATTTTTATAATATATTTTTATAATATCATACAATACAACATCCAAACACAGAACAAACATTAACATTCATCACACAAATGTTTCTCCTGGGTGGGAATCGAACCCACAACCTACAGAGAACAGCCCACAAGAAACGCACAGAATTTGAGAGATTTGTCTCCCCGCGACCATAACCAAGTCCTCACAACAATCATTCAAGTATAGGCTCAAGAACTGGCTTATAGGTGAAACTTTTTATAGGGTAGACGAATTGTCCAAGTAGGACATATTTTCATGTAAAATTCATCTAAGAATGATTTAATTTCATTTAATTTTATTTGATAATGTTTATTTTGTAACTATTATTTTGTTATTAATAAATTACTATGACTTGTTATATTGCTTGATATTTCTATTGCAGTTCTAAAAGTAATATAAGGAGGGCAACCCCAACAAGAAACATTATTTTTTGTCTTAAAATGTGGGTCGGAGGACTGAGATTAGTGAGATTTTAATGTCCGCCGTCCATCGATTCCTCGCGACCGCCAGTGTCACCCGTCAATGGAGTTTCTAAAGGGACTATTGAAAGGATATTGCTACATACACGTGGTTGCACTTACCTCTCTCAATCCAATATCCTTGAGGTTCTTGACAGTCTCCAGCGTGATCACCACGTGGGCAGTCAGCGTGATATTCCTTTGCATTATTATTGAATCCTTCGTCTGTAAAGATATTCCTTAATACATTTTTCAATTCCTTTCTTGCCCATTACAATAATTTATTTTCCACATAAGTTGGACGCATGAATTGGTCTCTGTTGCAAAAGGAAAGGAGGTCTTTCCTTTTTACTCGACTAACACAGAAAGAGGGTTATGTTTCGTTCAGTTATGTATGCATGCTTATTTCATTGGCACGCTCTGCAGACGGCATGCCCAACAGAAAACTGCACCTAAGTAGCAGCAGACCGAAACAAATGGAAAATACTGGAGGAAGCCTATACCCGAGAATTAATTCCTAACACAAATTTGACTGAAGAAACCACATCCAATAACTATACTTGTTCATTTAATGAGTTAAAATTGATAAAATACCTACCTATTCTAAAATGTTTATTCATAAGAATCAAAATGAGCACGTACCTAATTGTTATGGTTCAGGAACAAAGGACTTTTTTTATTTTATTTACACCTTGTAAGGAGTTGATTAGAACGTCGGACTTATCTAGGTAAAACTAAAACTGACCTGAGTCAAGTTTTTACTTATACCTTGTAAGGAGTTGATCAGAACGTCTGGCTTACATATATGATATACATAAAACTAAAACTGACCTAAGTAAAGTTTTTACTTATACCTTGTAAGGAGTTGATTAGATCGTCGGAGTTAGCTAGGTAAAACTAAAACTGACCTAAGTAAAGTTTTTACTTATACCTTGTAAGGAGTTGATTAGATCGTAGGAGTTAGCTAGGTATAACTAAAACTGACCTAGTAAAGTTTTTACTTATACCTTGTAAGGAGTTGATCAGAACGTCAGACTTATCTTGATAAAACTAAAACTCACCTCGGTAAAGTTGAGATTGGTCCACCCAGTGCGGCTGAGCTCCCGCTGGTACAGTTGGCTACTCTTGGGCACCACGATGGTAGAGTTGTCGTTCCTGTTGGGCAGCCAGGTCACCTCGTAGAAGGCTCCATCCGGGGATTGGTGGTCCAGTACCCATGATACAGCCATTGATATCACCTGGGGAAACGAGGGAAACACTGATTGGAGTGCCCAGTGCAACAATTAAATGCTTTTTTATAAGCATCCAAAATAATAATCGATCTTACCTAAGTCTGTTGGCAAAAACAATAATGATCAATAAACAATGTATTTAGAAATTCGAATTAGATTTTTTATTTGAGAATGCATTTACAGGTAAGATTGCCAGTTCCTCGGTCTGTTGAGAATTCCGGATGAAGTGCGCTACATTGCTGGCCTTGTCATAACTTGGCACTACTAGGTGAGATGAAGGCCAAGCGCATCCGTCGTAAAAAAAAAAAATTGTTTTTATTGTAAATTTTTATAGTTTTCGTTTCCAGATCATTTGGTTCAGGCTCTTATTTGATTGGATTTTTAATCGATTGAGTCAACAATATAAGCTAACACAATTATGTTATTCCAATTAGTAGCCCCAAAGAAAGCAATTAGCAAAGCTTGTAATATGGATATAACGTTTCGGCCATAGTACTTCTTTATTGAAGAGAGATATACCACAATGTTCAGTTGGGACACGCAACACAAACTATTTAAAAACAATATGGCGGGCTTGCAAACACTCAATCTTCAGTTACACGATGGTCACACATACTCAATGGAGTTTATTTAGCCTTCCTAGCCTTCCGTGAAATTAAGGCACGTACAGCATTGTCATTGACAACGTAGAACAAGTCACCTGGTCAGGTTGGATCAGAGGCCCGCTGATAAGGGCTAAGACTGACTCTGAACAGATAACACGGGCCCTGGAATCATCGATTCGTCATCCACATACAAGAATGTTCCATGGACCTGGATATAAATATGCCGCGCGACTCGGACAGTCGGACTTGGGACAGTGTTTGATTACGATACAGCGAGTTAACATCAAATGATCTTTGCATGCGAGAACTGTGTTCAGTGTTGTAAAACTGTGTTTTAGAGTAATTAGATAGCTGCTGAATAAACCTGTCTTAATATGAGTTATTAGCGTTTGCTCTTAATTTTACCGAAAAGGTACTCGTAATATTATTCTATTTTACTTTTTATTATGAAAATTCACAAAAAAAAATCACAACTGAACAGAAGGACTGGAACCCATATTTTTGTGTCATAATAAAAAGTAAATTAGAATAATATATTTGACCAAGTGACACTTGAAGTACAAAAATTTGATTATTATATTTTAGTCTACCAGGTACTTACCTTGACTAAAAGGTAAGGTACTATAGTACCTCTTAGTGTAGGCAGCACGGGCGAAGACTAGCTTACGTATAACTTATAAGTAAACTTACGTTAGGATCGATGTAGATAAAGTTCTCCCACTCGTTGAATGACGCATCTTGGAATATCTTCGCGCAGAATGACGTCAGCCACACGCTCGACGCTGATTGGTTCCTGGCCAAACCATAATTTAAATATCAGTAACATTAAATTAAGTTTTTTAACTTTCGCTATTTAAGCACATTATTTTTTTCATTCGAAAAAACGGGTATTTTAGCTATATTTACCAACAGTCGCCAGCCGTAGTCGCGGGCACAAACCCGTTTTTTCTTATCAAAATAATGCGTTTAGATGTTACATGTTTTGAAGCGACATTTTGCCATCCGTAATCATAAGACACATCCGCCATCAGCATATAATTATTATTATGATGTATACACGCAGAGATAATGAATCTAAGCTATACAATATAATAATACTTGTTACCAGGCGAGATGAAGGCCAAGCGCTTCCCCGTCATACAATAATAAAAAAAGCTTAATACACAGAAAATGTGATTAACAGATTCTAAGCCGAATAAGTTTTTTGACCTCAAGTCTAGAGATGGAGCATGCTTTTCTATAAACGCCTGTAAAAGATAATCTTCAGTGTTTATTTATCATAATCGCGATACGGTGTTTGGTAAACTGTAGTTTGCTTAGTGTAGTGGCTAATGCTCGATTATCAACAGACTATCAATAAACGACATTTATTCAATAAAAAGTACAATTAAACTAACTATGTACAAAGGAATCAGTCAGATTACCTAAGGACCGTTACAAACGGCCTATAGGTAACTCAACTGTTCCAGACCAGTACCCAAGACACTGGCTGCATTGCCACGCTGAATAGCTATGCTAATTCGCTGGCCTAAATAAGAGCCAGCCCTTGGGTCACGTGTCGCCTCAATCAAAAGCCCCGCAATATTTTTGAAAACCCGCAGGGCACCGGCTCCCCACGGACCCAAGGTCTCCACCCCAAAAGGCTCAAATAGGTAAGCTCTGTCGAGACCACTATATTTGCGCCTTTTGTGATCCTCGGCCGAATCAGCCGTCGCACCAGCCCTGATGTCCCAACTGATGTCCCAGGCAGATGAGATGGCGCTAGGGTGTCGACGCAGGTAGCGTCCCACACCAAAGGCCTACCCATTTCCCAAGGGACAAGAGTCATACCGTCGGGCCGCTTACCATCATCACGTAAAAGACCGTTCGGTTAAAAGTTAAAAAAGTAACAGACTATCATAAACAACGAACCAGTCGCTCCGGAACAAGCTGAAGGATCCGTCCAGTTTCATGAAGGACAGCTGCCGCTGGTACAGGATGTTCATGTTGTAGAAGGCATCGCGCTCCAATGTCCGGTTCCGTTGGTTGATGAGCCGCATATACAGCGTGAGGTACATGTTGGCTGCGAAACTGAACATGTTCTGTTCTGCCGAGTCCTGCGAACAAAAACACATCGACGAACATTAACAAACCAAATTGCTCAATTGGTAGGGCTATGCCTTCTGCACTGTTGGTAGCGGGCTCGAGTCTTTACAGCATAAATATTTTTGTGATTAATATCGATGTTTTTTTTAACAAGCCTCATAGCTCAGTTGGTAGTAGCTCTGCCTGCTGCGCTGTAGGCTGTGGGTTCGATTCCCACCCAGGACAAACATTTGTGTGACGAATATAGATGTTTGTTCTGTGTTTGGGTGTTGTATCATATAGTACGTATGTATTTACAAAAAAAAAAAGTATATATGTACTCTATCTAGTTCCCATATTACAAGGCTTAGTTTGGCGCTAGATGGCGCTGTGTGAAATGCATGTCCGGTAATATTTATTTATTAATGAAACTACGTTACCATAGGCAGGTCCAACAAGCTGGTAGCGTTGACCGGCATGGTGGGGAACAGCGGGCCGACCACGTCCCCTACGACGGAGACGCGCGCGCGGTTCGATCCGAACACGTAGTAGCGGTCCACCTCGTACGGGATGATCGGCGTCTCCGTCACGTTCACGTGCATGTATTGGAACACGTACGCGCGGTTCGAGAGGTCGAGGACTATGGACTGGTGGCGGTATTGGGGCAGGCCGTCCGGCTGGGGAGCAAAACTCGTGTGAAACAAACTTTAAACCGACGAATTAACGGTCACGTGACTTAATATTAATCCCAAACTAAGATTGACGATTGATCGGTGTAAAATTAATGATCGGTTCATGTGTTTTTGATAATTTAATTGAATAAAATATTCAAGATTATTATTACATACATATATGTATATATATGTAATGAAAATGTATTAATATTTACTAATACCTACTGACTTTTAGCACTTAGATCTGCTACTAAAATATTTTATGTATTCTGGCAAATAAATGTTTGTTTATGTTTATGATTATGAAATCTCACCTCTTACCCTTTCACCGGAGCTCCCAGCACTCTGGTTCGATGCCCAGAAGAGAACAATATAGTGCTTGGTTTGGTTGGTGATAGGATTTTGTTCAAGTCCGTCTAGCTAGCTACCACCCTCTTACAGACAGACTTATGTCTTTCGCCATAACAATTCTAAATTGTTGTGTTTCGGCATTTAGAGATAAGATTGCCAGTACCTCAGTTTGTTGAGGATTCCGGGCGAAGTGCGGCCTTATAAACTCGCTAACCCTTACCCAGGTAATACACGGGCAATTCTAAGTCAAGGGCTTACCCATTAAAAAAATAAAATTGCGTTGGCAGACTTTTTACTCTCATAAGACATATCAACGGCCCATTAATGTCCACAGTTGTATTAGCCAGTGTTATTGGAAGGTTTTGCCATTGTCATTTGTCAAAACCACGCTTGGCAGGCGGATTGAATATCACAGTGAAAGAAGCTACTACCCTTCTATTGAGTTGGTGTTCGTCTGGGATTGGTATCAGATCTCGCGGTGACAGTCAGTAATGATTCTTGTTCTAGACCAGGAATAACATGCAAGGTACTTTCTATTTAGGTACTACGCGGGCAAAGACGCAAACAAAAGCTAGATGCATTAACATTAACATAGAAGCATTAATCCCTGAATTCAGCAAGTTGAAAAGGCAATGGGAAAGTCAGTTTACCGTTGGATAGTAATCGTTCTCAAAATGGCGACCGTGATCTAAACGCAAAATGGCGCGTCAAATCACGGTTGCCATAAAGACGTATTCGATTGTTCAGGAATGACACCTGTCACAATATTGACTCATTCACTGTCATCTGACATTTGAAGTTTGAAGAGTTTTTACCGCTCAATTTCGATTATGAATGACACTTCGAATTCTGTATTGAACTGAACAAGTACCTAAACTAACTAATTACTGTTCCCTTGGCGAATACACGTTACATTTTCCTCATGAACAAGATTTTAATATCTACACTGCCTAAAATCCATGTGTTGTGTTGTGGAGTGATTTCGGCTGGGCTTCGCGAACTGAAAGTGTGCTTGCTGGGAGAAACATCTGGGTAACCCGGCTGCTATAAGGTTTGAATTTTAGTAAGGTCCGACCGAGCTGATTCTCAGCCTAAAGCGGACCTCGTTCTATCTAGATCTCTTCCCGTGGCGGCAATAGCTTTAAAGGTACGTGAAGTTCTAGCTTTTTGAAACATACTCTTTCAGCACGACAGAACACATGTTATTGCAAAATTTGCATTATCTTGTAGCCTCTTTTATCATAATAAAATTCATAATTTACAGTCCACTGCCTAAACATCGATGGAACTACGAAAGTGTAGCGGAAAAGAAAGTCGGTACCTCTACTTTGATGGACTTGGTGAAGCGATGCGTGCCCATGAGTGTGGTGGCGTGGAGTCTCACGTGGATGGTGCCGATGGTGGCCGCCACCACTGGCACGTGCACGGTGGCCGCGTCTCCCGAGATGATGTACACGAAGAACTGGTGCTCCCCGAATGACGTGCGAGGGTTGTACGAACGCACCTGGTGATAAATCATAGCTCCCATGAGTCCCAACTGAACATCTATCATTTATTTATTTCATTAATTAACACGGTTAACACCAATTAATTTAACAACAAATTAAAATAATTAATAAATAATTCAAACAATAAAATAAAATTAACACATAAAAATAATATTAAAACTCCATTTACATAAAAACTCACTGTACGGTTTATGCAAACCACACAATATTGTACACGTTCTCGCGGGTCAGCGATTTACGCCATGACGTGGTTTCCTTGCCATTGCGGGCAGTTGCCAGCTAACTATAACTACAGCTACACGTCATTGCGCACAATCGCAATCGCAACTCATACTTAACCTAAGCCGAACAAATAAACGGTGATCTTTTACGAACTATTTCACTCAACAAACCTTATAAGATCGTAGGGGTACACTACAGACCCTACACTCACAAACTATCATACATCGCGCTCACGGAAAGACAAACACACGCGCAAAATGTTTGCCCATGTGTCCGCAAATACGTCACAATCAGGGCAAGCGAGGGTTGTACGATCGTACCTGGTGATAAATCATAGCTCCCATGAGTCCTAACTGAACATCTATCTTCAATAAAGAAGATCTTTGCCGATAGTAGCCGATAGTCATAGGCAAGAGTACACTTAACACCAGGTGCGCTACTTGCTTGTCTCCTAGTAGTATCGTTTTATTTTATGAACTATATTTATTACCCAGGTACCAACCTACATATTCAACCTTAAACAAATCGTTATCATAAGCTTACATATATACCTACCTACAGACTATGTTGCCTATACCTCTATTCATACGCTTACACCTAAATGTAATTGCTTGCCCAAATTTATAACGACACTCCTTCCTCTTCACTTAGTTAAAATTAGCACTAAACCCTAGTTCTTATGTTATCTGTAAACATCTTAAACCGTATAATACATTGGTACTCACAATTCCGTTCTGTTCTACGTGAACAAACTTGTAGTCCGGCGACGCTTCCAAAACAACCACGGCCTCCAAATTCTGCGGCGTGTAGTTGAACACGACAACTCTCAGTCCCACTTGTTCGCCCTGCCGGCACTGGTCTGGTCCCTCCACTTTTATGAAGAACGGCAGGACTCCTATGTACTGTGGACGAAGTTTTATCGATCATTTAACTGAGCAGGTACAGGCATAGAAGGAACTGTAATGTTATCGTAAACCATATACTAGATTATGTTAATATATAAATGTGTATAGCATATCGGAAACTATGAATGTAAGAAGAAAGAAAATTCATCTATGGGAGTATAATTTAAGTAACTTAAAGTTAGTTAAGTCTTAGTTAAGTTTAGTCAACAATTTTTAAATTTTTGTGTTCCGGTATTTAAAGGTCAGATAGCCAGTTCCTGAGCTTGTTGAGGATCCCGAGTGAAGTGCGCTTCCACATTCAGCCTTATCATAACTTGAAAACAAAATCTACTGAAATGTATACTTACAATAAAAAAAAAGGAAAAGTGTTCTAAAGACGAACAGCCCAAACACGAAAGAAAAAAATTTGTTGCGGTGGTGTCAAACTAGTAGATTCTAAGTTCATCGATTCTCTGCACCATTGTTACATGAAAGGACCAACCAACAAGCGTACTTCCACCACCTAAAATATCAGAAATAGGACTGGAGACAAAGGATTTCACAGTGTATGGTAGATTGTAATACTCACATGCAGAGGATCTGTGACCATGCCGAGACCCATGGAAGGAGACATGCTGAACGCTGAAACCGTCCAATGCACCGGGATCTGCAAATAACAACACGTTTTTATATAGACTAGTGGTAGCTGATAGAAAACGGCCTTTTAAACCGTCTCAGTAAATAATAAATAAATAAATAAATATTACAGGACATTATTTTTTACACACCGCAATCTAGCCCCAAACTAAGCATAGCTTGTAATATGGGAACTAGATTACGGATACACTACTTAAATACTTTTTTTTTTTGTAAATACATACTTATATACAATACAACACCCAAACACAGAACAAACATCTACATTCATTACACAAATGTTTGCCCTGGGTGGGAATCGAACCCACAGCCTACAGCGCAGAAGGCAGAGTTACTACCAACTGAGCTATGAGGCTTGTCAAAGCCTCAGTGGTCTCAGTGGTGTAGTACTTCGATCCCCAGCCCCCTCAGCACGGGGAGGAGATAAAATTTTTGTACTCTGTTTTTATCCACCTTGTCAGAGCATTTTGTCTCTCGATGGTGGATAAAAACAGAGGACAAAAATGTTATCCCCGCCCCGTGCTGAGGGGGCTGGAGGGCATAATATTGTGCTCGGTTTGGTTGGTGGTAGGACTTTGTTTAAGTCCGCCTGGGTAGCTACCACCATCTTACCTAAGTCGGTCGCTATAACAATAATTCTAAAATTGTGACAGCATTTAAAAGGGTAAGATAGCTAGTTCCTCAGTTTTTTGAGGATTCCGGGTAAAGTGCGCTTTCACCTTTAACCTAAAACCAGATGAAATGCTTCCCTGTCGTACAAAATAACACACATATTCCAGATAAAATATACAGACAGCATTGAAATGAGTAATTTACACAAAAAGTTAATTAAGGGGCCTTTTTTTCAGTATTATATTATTTGTTGTTATAGCGGCAATAGAACGGTCTTCGGTTCATGAAAAGTCCGCTGATAGACGACGGATGGGCCAAGACTGTGGGGTCCCGTTGGCACGCTTTGGATACGGCCCCTTTCAAATGGACCGAATATATTTGAATTTGACTTAAGGTAGTGAAAAACTGCCTTAAGTCAAATTCATTGGTTACGTTGGTACGCTTTGGATACGGACCCTTTCAAATGGACCGAATATATTTGAATTTGACTTAAGGTAGTGAAAAACTGCCTTAAGTCAAATTCATTGGTTACGTTGGTACGCTTTGGATACGGACCCTTTCAAATGGACCGAATATATTTGAATTTGACTTAAGGTAGTGAAAAACTGCCTTAAGTCAAATTCATTGGTTACGTTGGCACGCTTTGGATACGGACCCTTTCAAATGGCCGAATATATTTGAATTTGACTTAAGGTAGTGAAAAACTGCCTTAAGTCAAATTCATTGGTTACGTTGGCACGCTTTGGATACGGACCCTTTCAAACGGACCGAATATATTTGAATTTGACTTAAGGTAGTGAAAAACTGCCCTAAGTCAAATTCATTGGTTACGTTGGCACGCTTTGGATACGGACCCTTTCAAACGGACCGAATATATTTGAATTTGACTTAAGGTAGTGAAAAACTGCCTTAAGTCAAATTCATTGGTTACGTTGGCACGCTTTGGATACGGACCCTTTCAAACGGACCGAATATATTTGAATTTGACTTAAGGTAGTGAAAAACTGCCTCAAGTCATATTCATTGGTTACGTTGGCACGCTTTGGATACGGACCCTTTCAAATGGACCGAATATATTTGAATTTGACTTAAGGTAGTGAAAAACTGCCTTAAGTCAAATTCATTGGTTACGTTGGCACGCTTTGGATACGGACCCTTTCAAATGGACCGAATATATTTGAATTTGACTTAAGGTAGTGAAAAACTGCCTCAAGTCATATTCATTGGTTACGTTGGCACGCTTTGGATACGGACCCTTTCAAACGGACCGAATATATTTGAATTTGACTTAAGGTAGTGAAAAACTGCCTTAAGTCAAATTCATTGGTTACGTTGGCACGCTTTGGATACGGACCCTTTCAAATGGACCGAATACATTTGAATTTGACTTAAGGTAGTGAAAAACTGCCTTAAGTCCAATTCATTGGTTACGTTGGCACGCTTTGGATACGGACCCTTTCAAATGGACCGAATATATTTGAATTTGACTTAAGGTAGTGAAAAACTGCCTTAAGTCAAATTCATTGGTTACGTTGGCACGCTTTGGATACGGACCCTTTCAAATGGACCGAATACATTTGAATTTGACTTAAGGTAGTGAAAAACTGCCTTAAGTCCAATTCATTGGTTACGTTGGCACGCTTTGGATACGGACCCTTTCAAATGGACCGAATATATTTGAATTTGACTTAAGGTAGTGAAAAACTGCCTTAAGTCAAATTCATTGGTTACGTTGGCACGCTTTGGATACGGACCCTTTCAAATGGACCGAATACATTTGAATTTGACTTAAGGTAGTGAAAAACTGCCTTAAGTCCAATTCATTGGTTACGTTGGCACGCTTTGGATACGGACCCTTTCAAATGGACCGAATATATTTGAATTTGACTTAAGGTAGTGAAAAACTGCCTTAAGTCAAATTCATTGGTTACGTTGGCACGCTTTGGATACGGACCCTTTCAAATGGACCGAATACATTTGAATTTGACTTAAGGTAGTGAAAAACTGCCTTAAGTCCAATTCATTGGTTACGTTGGCACGCTTTGGATACGGACCCTTTCAAATGGACCGAATACATTTGAATTTGACTTAAGGTAGTGAAAAACTGCCTTAAGTCCAATTCATTGGTTACGTTGGCACGCTTTGGATACGGACCCTTTCAAATGGACCGAATATATTTGAATTTGACTTAAGGTAGTGAAAAACTGCCTTAAGTCAAATTCATTGGTTACGTTGGCACGCTTTGGATACGGACCCTTTCAAACGGACCGAATATATTTGAATTTGACTTAAGGTAGTGAAAAACTGCCCTAAGTCAAATTCATTGGTTACGTTGGCACGCTTTGGATACGGACCCTTTCAAACGGACCGAATATATTTGAATTTGACTTAAGGTAGTGAAAAACTGCCTTAAGTCAAATTCATTGGTTACGTTGGCACGCTTTGGATACGGACCCTTTCAAACGGACCGAATATATTTGAATTTGACTTAAGGTAGTGAAAAACTGCCTCAAGTCATATTCATTGGTTACGTTGGCACGCTTTGGATACGGACCCTTTCAAATGGACCGAATATATTTGAATTTGACTTAAGGTAGTGAAAAACTGCCTTAAGTCAAATTCATTGGTTACGTTGGCACGCTTTGGATACGGACCCTTTCAAATGGACCGAATATATTTGAATTTGACTTAAGGTAGTGAAAAACTGCCTCAAGTCATATTCATTGGTTACGTTGGCACGCTTTGGATACGGACCCTTTCAAACGGACCGAATATATTTGAATTTGACTTAAGGTAGTGAAAAACTGCCTTAAGTCAAATTCATTGGTTACGTTGGCACGCTTTGGATACGGACCCTTTCAAATGGACCGAATACATTTGAATTTGACTTAAGGTAGTGAAAAACTGCCTTAAGTCCAATTCATTGGTTACGTTGGCACGCTTTGGATACGGACCCTTTCAAATGGACCGAATATATTTGAATTTGACTTAAGGTAGTGAAAAACTGCCTTAAGTCAAATTCATTGGTTACGTTGGCACGCTTTGGATACGGACCCTTTCAAATGGACCGAATACATTTGAATTTGACTTAAGGTAGTGAAAAACTGCCTTAAGTCCAATTCATTGGTTACGTTGGCACGCTTTGGATACGGACCCTTTCAAATGGACCGAATATATTTGAATTTGACTTAAGGTAGTGAAAAACTGCCTTAAGTCAAATTCATTGGTTACGTTGGCACGCTTTGGATACGGACCCTTTCAAATGGACCGAATACATTTGAATTTGACTTAAGGTAGTGAAAAACTGCCTTAAGTCCAATTCATTGGTTACGTTGGCACGCTTTGGATACGGACCCTTTCAAATGGACCGAATATATTTGAATTTGACTTAAGGTAGTGAAAAACTGCCTTAAGTCAAATTCATTGGTTACGTTGGCACGCTTTGGATACGGACCCTTTCAAATGGACCGAATACATTTGAATTTGACTTAAGGTAGTGAAAAACTGCCTTAAGTCCAATTCATTGGTTACGTTGGCACGCTTTGGATACGGACCCTTTCAAATGGACCGAATACATTTGAATTTGACTTAAGGTAGTGAAAAACTGCCTTAAGTCCAATTCATTGGTTACGTTGGCACGCTTTGGATACGGACCCTTTCAAATGGACCGAATATATTTGAATTTGACTTAAGGTAGTGAAAAACTGCCTTAAGTCCAATTCATTGGTTACGTTGGCACGCTTTGGATACGGACCCTTTCAAATGGACCGAATATATTTGAATTTGACTTAAGGTAGTGAAAAACTGCCTTAAGTCCAATTCATTGGTTACGTTGGCACGCTTTGGATACGGACCCTTTCAAATGGACCGAATATATTTGAATTTGACTTAAGGTAGTGCTGCCTAAAGTCAAATTCATTGGTTACCTGTGGTACATCGACAGTGAACACGAATCGTCCGTGCGGCCCGATGTTGACGTCCCGCCAGAGCCACACGTTGTCATACTGTCGCTGAACTCGGTTGAAACGGAACTTGCGGAAGTGGCTCAACTCGAAGTCCGATTTGTGTGGACCTATGATAAAAAAAAAGTTTCTAGTGGAGCAAGCGTAAACCACATGTATAAATAGCCTCAGTATAACAAGCCTCATAGCTCAGTTGGTAGTAACTCTGCCTTCTGTAGGCTGTGAGTTCGATTCCCACCCAGGACAAACATTTGTGTGATGAATATAGATGTTTGTTCTGTTTTTGGGTGTTGTATCATATAGTAAGTATGTATTTAAAAAAAAAGTATTTAAGTATTCTATCCGTAATCTAGTTCCCATATTACAAGCTATGCTTAGTTTGGGGCTAGATGGCGCTGTGTAAAAATAATGTCCTATAATATTTATTATTTAAATACCTAACCTCAGCAAAACGAGAAGCACGTATCTGTGAAATTTATCGTACTGAGTGTCAAGTGCGAGTTTTATACTTGCTCGAACGCGTTTGGGTCTACGGCGATTAGTATGAAAAATAATACCTATTCACCATTCACGGTGAGCAAACGCGAATCGATTGCAACTCGCACCAGGCACTGTCCTCAAATACTTCCGTAGCAGTTGTTTATGACATTGACACAATAAATAGATAATAAATAAAATAAAATAAGCTATATTTTACTACACCTAAATATATAGCGCTTTAAAAAAAAATACAAGTGATATCTCCCCCTCAGCACGGGGAGGGGATAAAAAAAATTGTCCTCAGTTTTTATCCATCATCGGGAGACAAAATGCTCTCAAAGGTGGATAAAAACAGAGAACAAATGAGGCTGAATGAAAAAATAACTTGTATTAATACCCACTTAGTCACTTGTGTTTAGTAGGTATGGAACGCCTGAAAGCCTAATAGTAGGCACACGATTTGAATGTCGGGGTCACCCCCCAGACCCCTAGTGTTTTTCAACCCCTAGTGATTCCCAAGTTATGATGATCCTCAACAAACTGAGGAACTGGCTATACCTTAATTCCGTAACAGAACATTTTACGCATTGTTGTTATGGCGACGGAATCAGGTAAGATGGTTATAGCTAGCCAGGCGGACTAAATTCCTACCACCAACCAAACCAAGCACAATGTACTCCCGCTGGGGATCGAACCCGGGTCCTCTGGATCTGACACCAGTAGTGGGCGTACCACTAGACCACAGGTTACCACTGTACTAACTGTGTGTGTGTGTGTGTGTGTGTGTGTGTGTGTCAAAGTCAAAGTCAAATATATTTATTCAGTAAGATTTTTTAGGATCACTCTGAAACGACAAATCTACCGCCTGTTCGGAATCGCGACCAGCACACAAGGAGAAAGGCGAGAACCTCGGGCTAGTTTTTTTTTTCATGATCCATTACAATAGCTTAAAATTATCTAATACTAATTACAATTTATTCACTGGAGCAAATTCATTTTTTTTAATGGCAGGCTTTCTTATCTTCTAGGTAATCTGAAATTTTATAATAAGCTTTCCTGGATAGCTTTTTACAAAACTTTTGAATTTATTATTTGACAAGCTTAGCACATCACTTGGCAATTTATTATAAAAGCGTACAGTTTGCCCTATGAACGATTTATTAACCTTATGGAGCCTAGTTGTGGGAACAGCGAGTTTATTCTTATTTCTAGTATCATAATTATGTTTATCACAGTTTTTGTCAAATAAGCTCATGTTTTTCCGCGCGTACATAATATTTTCATAAATATATTGGCAGGGCATAGTCAATATATTTATTTCTTTAAAATGTATTTAATTAAAATGTATTTCTTTGTGTGTGTATACTCACAGTTGGCCTCGTCTGTGTGATCGCTACAGTCGAAAGCGCCGTCGCATCGCTTGCTGAGCGGGTAGCACCCTCCCTCTAAGCACTCGCCCAGACCGAGCGAGGCGTTGCACAAGCTGGCCCGTCTCGTCACGTCTACGTCACTGAATACTATGAGTCCGGCAAATCTACAAAACAATCCAAAAAGGAGAATTTTAAAAAATCTTGCGGGGCTTTTGATCGAGGCGACACGTGACCTGTGACACATGGCTGGTTCTTAATTAGGCCAGCGAATTAGCATAGCTATTCAGTGTTGCAATGCAGCCAGTGTCTTGGGCACGCTTCCGTCTGGCACTGGTCTGGAACAGTTGAGTTACCTATAGGCCGTTTGTAATCTGTGTAATCTGACTGATTCCTTTGTACATAGTCAGTTTAATTGTACATTTTATTGAATAAAAATGAGATAGAGGATTTGAAATAAGTACATAATACAATATACTTTTTATTTTATTTTATTGTACGACGGTTAAGCACTTGGCCTTCAATTCACCTGGTTACAAGTTGAGATAAGGCCGAAGGTGGAGGCGCACTTCACACGGAATCCTCAACAAACGAAGGAACTGGCTATCTTACCTCTAAATGCCGGAACACAGCAGTTTTTAGAATTGTTATTATGGCGACAGACTTAGGTAAGATGGTGGTAGCTAGCCAGGCGGACTTAAATAAAGTCCTACCCCCTGGGGATCGAACCCGGGATCTCTGGATCTGAAATCGGTGGGACATGTAGCCCACAACGTTGGGTCATACACCGCGTACCTAGAGCGGACTTTCTGACTCACTCGAAAGTCCTGTTGGCGTCGATCCCGAAGGTGGATGATGGGAAGTAGACGAGGTCGTCCGCGTCCCCGAAGTGCGAGCGCCACGTGTAAGCGAACGTGCCGTTTGTGGACTCGTCGAAATGAGACATCTTGGAGATCACCTGCCACACATTACATAGTTACCAAGAGTTTTATCTTTCAAACGCTTAACTATCACCAAAAAAAAACTCCTTTAGAGCGTTTCCGGCTTGAGGAAAAGATATGGGTTGCCCCGTCGCGAGTTGTGAATTTTGGTATAACACCAAAATTCACAACTCGCGACGTATAGTATACGCGCATCGATTTAAGGGGTTAATTTTTTAACCCCTAGACTTGTCATGGGTCAACCTCGGAACCGTACTTTTTTATTTTTTATTTAAATCATAAAAAGGCAGGGCTTTGTCTTACTTTTTTTTTATTATTAAATCATAAAGAGGCAGGGCTTTGTCGCTATGCGAACACATCGCCCAACAGAACCGAAAAAAGTGGGAGTCTAAGAGTTAAGCTATGGTAAAGTAAATAAAGATATAGATAAGTACTTTAATCGCAGAAACACACATCAAGGCTGTTTGCTTGTTTCGTTTAAAAAAAACTAAAGAAAGAATATAATAGACACAAGCTAACTTTGAACATAGAAAATAACATTTTGTATTATTTTCTTTGATTGAAGTAAACAAGGCATAAAACATAGAAAGCACGAACATTCAAAATAACAAACAAACGTACAGGACGGAGAGGAGATTATATAATTTTGCCAACGGTTAGAACCAATTATGGGAAAAATGCCATAACCTTTGAAGCAGTACAGATGTACAATCGCATACCCACGGATATCAAGTCTGCAAAATCCTACCGCTTATGTAAAACTAAACTAAAACTACATATTGAAAGACATATCTCTGCTTCAGTAACTCCACCATACACTTACCCACTACCTGTTAAGTGCATGCAGCCCACTCCTAGTTCTACTTAACGACCTGGACGCGTATTAATCCTACTTATTTTTCTTTACTATTTCCCATGTAAGTGACATAATGTAGGTTTTTTTATTTATTATTGAACGACGGGTAAGGACTTGGCCTTCATCTCACTAAAATGGGTAATAAAGTTTTGTTGAACTGAAACAAATGGTATTTAAACGATGGTGTTATGATATGGTTACCTTAGCGTAGGTGAGTTCGTTGCCAGCCTGCATGGTGTAAAAGGTGTTGTCTATACCCGACAGGCCGACGTAGGCGCCGGGTTCGCCGAATATAGCCACTTCCACGCGCTCGCCTGTACGGTGCTTGCGGTTGTTTATAAACACTGTGAACTGAAATTAAGTGCTTATTCAATCACTGACCGAATCATATTCACATCAAATTCCACTGTCAAAACTGTGTCTTTAAAAAAAAACTCATGACTCTTCGAGGATTTACCTCTGATCACTAAACTACAGCTTAAGATAATACAATACAAAATTCCAAATTATTTATTTGCATTTAAAACAATGTACAAAAACTGATGCTAAGCTCGCAAGAGTTTTAAAAACACTCTGTCGCGAAACCATAACGCCCTCCGAAGCAACTGTATCTAGTGTATACAATGTGACAATATGGTACTATAATTTATACTGGACCATAATAAAATAAATATATATTACAGGACGTTAATTTCACACAGCGCCATCTAGCCCCAAACTAAGCATAGCTTGTAATATGGGAACTAGATTACGGATAGAATACTTGAATACTTTTGTAAATGCATACGTAGTATATGATACCACACCCAAACACAGAACAAACATTTATATTCATCATACAAATGTTTGTCCTGGGTGGGAATCGAACCCACAACCTACAGCGCAGAAGGCAGAGTACTACCAATGTTCCATGATTCTACTGTAAGTGATACTGTAGATATTTTCGTTGATTAACTGGCAGTCTGTGATACGTGTTCTAATCCCACAACCTACATGGCTTATAATAGATTCACTATAATCGGGGACAAAAATATTATGTGATGAATCTAGATTTTCGTTTTGTGTTTGGGTGTAATATTATGTGTCAGAGAAAAAATAGTAAATCTTACTTTTACGAGTACTTATGGGAGATTTAAATTTACGTTCGACAAAATTACACAGTTTACAAGTACTCGTATAAAAAAAAAGTGTTACATAATAAGTAACATCATGATTCGCGATGCAAAGGTTTGTTTTTCCACTGACAAGGTACAACCGTAATGCCTTCAAAAATAGATTTAATAGTCTTTTTCTGGGAACGCTTGCTTTGCCTTGAGTTCAAAGCTGCTCCATAAATATAAAAAAAAACATGTTACATAGTTACCAAATCACGATCTTTGATTATTTTGGTGCTAGAAGAGTAGTAGAAGCCCCTAGTGAAAGGGCTCGTCCGGATAATTACTACCACCATACTTATTTCAGCCGCCAAGCAGCATCGCTGTGTTTCGGTTTGCAGGGTATGGTTGCCGGTGAAATTACGGGTACGTGAGGCTTCACACCTTTATTGTGCCGTGTAGGCTATGTTCTTTGTGGATGTGACCTATGCAGTAAGGCTTTGTCATAGGCAAGAGTACACTTAACAGCAGATCGCTTGTCCCGTCTCCTAGTAGTATAAAAAAAGATGGCGCTGTAAGAAACGAGTGTGAAAGGTGGACACGGCTCCTAGTAGTATAAAAAAAGATGGCGCTGTAAGAAACGAGTGTGAAAGGTGGACACGGCTCCTAGTAGTATAAAAAAAGATGGCGCTGTAAGAAACGAGTGTGAAAGGTGGACACGGGATATGACTCACGTTGTTCCTAGAGATGCCGTTGACGGGGAATGTTAGAGAGTCTGCCATCACGTGCCCGCGACGCTCCGTGCTCCAAACGACGAGAGTGGCCACGGGCGCCATCTCCGCCGATACCGTCACCGCGAACGTACGGACACCCTCCTGAACAATATTACATACATTAGATACTTATAGTGAGTATGCCCAGGAGTTTCTCGGTTAAGATCGGGCTCTGTGTTCTAGTGGTTCGCAGAGGTACCGGGTTCAATCCCCAGTGGGAGTTTCTTTTTTTTGTTTTTTTTTATTGTACGACATGGAAGCGCTTGCCCTTTACCTGGAATCCTCAACAAGCTGAGGAACTAGCTACCTTAAATGCCGAAACACAACAATTTTACAACCGTTGTTATGGCGACAGACTTCTATAAGATGGTGGTAGCCAGGCGGACTTAAACAAAGTCCTACCATCAACCAAACATGCACAAATCTGGTGAGATGAAGATCAGCACCTCCCATCGTAAAAAAAACAACCTTATCCCGCCTTCCCCGTTCTTTTGTTGAAATCAGGTCACAGCCTATTATCATCCCCATCTGGTTGATGTTCCACATATGAGGACTAAGCACTTTCAACAATATTTTATTATGCGCACTGCAAAAACATGGAGGCTCCCAGCGTCTGTATTACTCCCTTACGACCCTAATATCCTCAAGAAGAGAGTTAATACGCACCTTCTGGGCAGGCTCCCTCCATCGTAGATCTCATTCTTGACTGTGCAAGTTACAGGGTCAAGAGACGACCCGTACTTGATAAGAAAAAAATAACATACATACATACAGGGTGGATTTTTAAAAGTAGGCTGCAAGCAGCGGGAAAACATTTAAAAGTGACTGCCGTTAATGTGTTTCCTCTGGATTATGTTCATCATTTCAGCCATCATACCAACTCACACCACAAATTGCGAAGTCGGTTCTTTTTCGGATATCCACAGTCCGAATTGCATCACGTGGTGAAACTGCAAACCTCCTTCATGTACCAACTTATTAATAATAATTTTGGCTGTTATTCATACTAACTAGTAGGCAACTGTAAGTTTGTCTAAAACATATGAACTATAGGTACATTTACCTGCATAATTTCCTGTGCGCTGGTGAGAATCATGCCTTTGGACATGACAACGTAGTTGAACGATTCCATGTAATAGTTGCTTTGCACGTGGAATATAATGTATTCGCCGACCTGTACATACAATGTTACCATGAGTTTCTAATCCATGAGAGAGTTACCCTACCATGAGAGTTGTTCAACTCCTCCGTGGTCGAGTAGGGCGCTTGACTGGGTGGGGAAACGGGATGTGTGCACATCTTTTTGATACAATACAATACAATATTCTTTATTGAACACCAAATGTAAATAAAAATATGAACTAATTCATCTTTAAAAAAAAAATGCACAATGGGCGGTCTTATCTCTAAAAGCGATCTCTTCCAGACAACCTTTGCATGGACTTGGATTGATGTTTGTTCCCAGAACATTGCAGGCTTATATCATCTGATTGTCTGATTGCCAACTGATATCCAAGTGCGGATACGCAACCAAGATCAAAAAATCAAGATTGATTTGGGGCTTTCTGAAGGGGATCAATAAAAAAAAAGATATTCATTTGAAAAAAAAAAACATTATTTGTTGTTATAGTGGCAATAGAATTACACCCTATGATAATTTTAACTGTCTTCCTATTACGATACAGCATTGACAGCATTAAAGGACGGTCAGCGGAGGCTTAGTGTATTTAAAGATAATAAATAAAAAAAACTGAGAGCAGGTAATTTACAAATTCGGTATGTAAGGTTGCTGAGACTTACTTTCGGAGAGGTGGTGGAGGTAGACACTCGCACGTGTTGCTTGTTGGCACTGTAGTGCGCCAGGAAGTGCATCTCTGCGTTCGCGTGGCCTGCGACTGCGTCCACTAGCTGCGCGTTTAGTCTGACGCCCGTCACGCCATTCAGGACCTCGCGGTAGTTCGGGTCGTTTTCCAACTCTACGAGTGAATAGTAAAAATATGTTATAATAGTAATCTATTTTTTTATTTTTATGGCCTTTGATTTGTTAGATCTACCAAATACACGAATGACACTTTTCAATATAACTTTCATATGCATATTTCTTTATATTTATTATATTTTAAGGCACTCTAGGCAGCTGTTTGCAACAAGTAGATAGGTGCGATGTTAGCACCTACCTAAATGTAACAAATATAATTATTCATTCAATACAATACGTCTCGTACCTCCCTAACTCGGATGGGTGAGGAGATGGGTGGAAGGTTGTTTTATCAATTTTGTTTGTTACCTTCGTTACTACGTATTTTAAACAAAGCTGTTACTTATTTATAATCCTATTTTGTTTTTCAACACTTCCGGAAGTACCTAGCCGCCCGCGACACAGGGAATCCTAGTGTGGGGGCTAGTGTACCACAAAATAATATAATATAGCATTGATTCTATTATGTAAGCAAATTTATAATGATTACTTCGTATGTTATTTTGTTTTGATGACCATGTTTCTTGTTACTCAATAAATACATTTTGTATTTGTATTTGTATTTGAAATCGCGGCAGAAACGATTGTGAGTGTTGACAACGGCACGCTTCAGATGGCGCATGCGTATCGTAAATAATACTTTTTACCAAGAGCGCCTTCGTAGGATTTTTGACATAGTTGGATCGAACTCTAGGTAAGCACGGTAAAACTTCCCTAGTGCTTACTTTCACCAGAACTGAAAGAACTCCTGTTCCGAATTTCATGCTTCTACCTCCATCGGTTCAGGCTGTGCGTCGTGCAGGGGGGTACATTGTTGTGCATGGTTTCCAAATTGTTACGTTCTGTATGTTGAGATCCAGCTTCGGCCATATCATGACTAACAAGCCTCATAGCTCAGTTGGTAGTAACTCTGCCTTCTGCGCTGTAGGCTGTGGGTTCGATTCCCACCCAGGACAAACATTTGTGTGATGAATATAGATGTTTGTTCTGTGTTTGGCTGTTGTATCATATAGCACGTATGTATTTACAAAAAGTATCTAAGTATCCGTATCTAGTTCCCATATTACAAGCTATGCTTAGTTTGGGGCTAGATGGCGCTGTGTAAAAATTAATGTCCTATAATATTTATTTATTTTATGACTGGAAACCAGACGAGATGAAGGCCAAGCGCTTCCCCACCGTACAATAAAAAATGTCGGTACACATTTCTTTATAAGTAGATAGGTACTCACTGAGCAGGTTGTAAAGATCGAGTTTGAGATGCCACACGGCGCGATGGCCCGGCACAAGCTGCGGGTGCTGGGGCTCCAGGGCTCCGCCTCGGCCCTCCACCGACACTTGCACCACCACGGACACGCCGGCCGCCTGCCAAGCGGGGAGGGGAGACCCGTCGTGGTATGATACCACCATCTGCACACACAAACACGACAATGTCTTTACTCAAATATCATTCTCGACTACTTTTACGGTCAATTTGTTTTATTCAGTAAGATTTTTTTAAGATAATTTTGAAACGTCACATCTACCGCCTGTTCGGAATCGCGACCATCACAGAAGGTTAAACGCAAGAAACAGTAGCCACATACTTAGTTTTAACCTGACTACAGCGAAACAAAAGGAGGGTTATGATTTTGACCGGTATGTATGTTAGTATGTCCATCTATTCCTCCATAGCTTCTAAGCTCCTTTCATACTTCTGCCTATCATAATTGGGATAATAAGGGAAGGATAATTATGACCACCGAGACACATTAAAGTATAAAACATGAAAGTTGTTTATTGAACAGATGATAAATGTTAAATAGTTTGTTCATAATATTTTTAAATAAATGTTGCTGGTATGGGGATAATTTGTGGTGCGTTACTTTCAATGAAATTAGTAGGCACTGTTATGCCGCGAGATGGCTGCACAATGCCATTTGGGTCATATTCTTTGTTGATATGACATATGCATTATACTAAATTATAGAAAAGACAAGGGGTTGCACTTCATCACTGTTTGCTTTGTACACTTGTTCTCCATGTTGTATAACAGTCGTTTACACTTTGGGGTGGGTGTGATACCAAACGGAATCACTGGCTTTTGCTAATGGTTCCAGAATAACCACAACACTGGTAGTACCTAGTAGAACCTATAAAGGTCCACGACCATCCTTCTATTTCTTATTCTGAGTGGGGGTGACCAAGGCTTGCACTGACGTCCCGCTGTGGGGTGTATTGTGCAATATCCCCCGTTTTAACACTGCTCCAGCCAGCGCAGCTCCAATCCCGGAGCGGACTTTAGGTTTTTGGTGACACTTATTGAGCGCCTGAGTTTGAGACAGCGTGAATGACACTGGTGTTGTTGGCGATGATGATGATGCTTTATCCAAGCCGGGGCCAAGCGTTTACCTAAAGCCAGTGCGGGAGAACCAGTGCCAGTGAAAGAACCTCATCTTCGTAATTTTGGTTGGTGGTAGGACCTTGTTTAAGTTCGCCTGGCTAGCTACCACCATCATACCCAATTCTGTATTTTTTTTTTAAGATATTTGTTAAATTAGATGCTGTTCTTGTATGCACTTGAGTTATGTTACTTAATATGTTGAACTTCGTAAATGTTTGTTTGCGTATTCTATCAATCATTCTGTTAGCATTCGCGAGGACCGCTAATTGGCTTCTCTGATAACCTAGACCAGATTGATTAATTATGTAATTTATTTAATTAATTCCTTATTAAATTTTATAAAGCTGATGGTCTTCCTAATAAATAAATGACACAGCCACCATCTTACCTAATTCTGTCGCCGTAACAACAATTAAACAAAATGTTGTGTACCGGCATTTAGAAGATAGCCAGTTCCTGAGTTCGTTGAGGATTCCGGGTGAAGTGCGCCTCGTTCGGCCATATCTCAACTTGCAACCAGGTGAGATGAAGGCCTTCCCCGTCATACAATAAAAATGAGTTAGGTATATAAAAACTCACATATACGTCGAAAGGCATGGAAGGCTTGAACACTTGCGGCGTGCCCCCCAGGAAGGTGAGAGCCAGCGACGAGTTGAATATCCTCGCGACGCTGTACCCCTCGATGACGTCGTCGAGGAACGGGTCGCCCACAGACGCCGTGATGATCACTTCCACCCCGTCCAGGGTCGGCACCAGCTGTGCCAGCTCCGAGATCGGGTATTTGAAGTCGTACGTGCCGTTGAACTGGAAATTTACATATTCATTACATTTGTGGTTATCAGGTCTAATAAATAGAAGACCCTCAGTCTAATAATTTAATTAAAAGTGCCTACTACAAGGTTAGTGATTATATCGACGATAAGAACGTGTGGCCCGATGTTGCTATACCAGTTGACAGCAAAATGGTGATTTCTCAATGTTAACAAATTGCCCATTAGGTAGATAGGTAATAACAAATGTTTTAAGATTAAGTATTTAGGTTTTTGATGTATCTACTTAGAATATAATAACAAATTGTGTATCTAAATGTTGAATGGATCATCAAAAAAATTAACCGGCCCGTTCTTGCCTTTCTCCTTGTGTGCTGGTCGCGATTCCGAACAGGCGGTAAATTTGACCTTTCAAAATGATCCTAAAAAATCTTAATGAATAAAGAAATTTTGACTTTGACTTTTGTCTGTTTCGAGGATTCCTGGTGAAGTGCGTTTTTCTTATTCCGAGCGGGGGTGACCAAGGCCTGCACTGACGTCCCGCTGTGGGGTGTAACTGTGCATTGTCCCCCGTTGTTTTAACTAACCCTACCCCAGCCAGCCCAGCTCCTTAAAATACCGGAGCAGGACTTTGGGTTGTTGGTGACAGCGACATTGAAGTGAAGTGCGTTTCCATCTTCGGCCTTTTCATGAGACTTGCGATCGGATGGTGAGATGTAGACCGCTTTCTCGTCGCACAAAATATGTATCTCATTTCTTTGGAGCGACTCAATAACTAAAGTAAACTAGGACTTTTGACTAAGGACCAGGATTTTATTTTCTTCTTATGTATTCACACTGCCTTCCATATTTGCGTACATGTATTGTGAGCACTAGTAGTAAAAGGAAAAGGGTACTTCAAAAGTATATACTTTTAAGTCACTGTTTAATCTAGTTTAATCACTTTATTTTTATAACCCAAATTCATTATTTTTGTCAATTTTTCTATAAATATTTTCCAGTCTCAACAGTTTCATTCAACCTACCAAAGTTTAGTCTCCCTAAACAGGCACTCGATTAAATGCTAACCGCGACCGCGATTAAACGCGAAACGGAGTGTAAGAAGACCCCCCACTCGATGGACCGACGACATTGTGGCTGTCGCAGGGACTCGATGGATGGAGGAGGCTCAGGCTCTCCTTTTTGTGGCGTCGATTGGGGGAGGCCTATGTTCAGCAGTGGATGTGATAAACTTACGAATCTCAAGTATGGCAGCTGGTCGTATTTGGGATTGTTGTAGTAAGTAGAGGGCGTGGTGTACGTGTTGTAGTTAGGATTGTTCTGGTTGTGGTAGAGGCCGTACTCGGTGGGGTCGGGCTTCTGCATCCAGAACGGGTATTTCTCGTCCTGCAAGTCAAATCAAATGTAAGGAGGCCTAGAATAATAGTTTGTATGGGAGAGCGGTACTCGTTTAATTACGAAATGGCAAGTACAATTCAAAATATATTTTGTAGATGTATGGATAGGATGGATAGCGGTAAACAGTGTCTATGATGCAATTTTTTAATTTATTTTTATAAATTAAATTGAATTGCATTTACATAAACATAATGATTATATTATTAACATATTTCTGTAGTTTTCGTATTTGTGGGATATTAAATAGATTTAACTTTATTTGTAGCATATAAAAAGAAGATAGTAAATAGAGGGTATAAAAAATATGTAAAAACTAATACCTTATAAGAAAAACACAAACTTAAGTAAAAATAAAAATTTTACAAGCAATGATCTATGTTTACCAAACATTAAAAAAAATATGTTAAATTAAAACCTATGTAATAAAAATAAAACTTACGTAGAACTATAAATTAAAATTTAACAAACAATGAGCTGTAATTACATGCATTTTTTACAATTTGCATGTACTACGAGTATTTAACCACCTCTGTGGTCTAGTGGGTCAACCCACCGATTTTAGATCCAGAGGTCCCGGGTTTGATCCCCATGGGGAGTACAATACTGTGCTTGGTTTGGTTGGTGGTAGGACTTTGTTTAAGTCCGCCTGGCTAGCTACCACCATCTTACCTAATTCTGTCGCCATAATAACAATTATAAAATTCTTGTGTTCCGGCATTTAGAGATAAGATGCCAGTTCCTCAGTTTGTTGAGGATTCCGGGTGCGCCTCCTTCGGCCTTATCTCAACTTGTAACCAGGTGAGATGTAGTCCAAGTGCTAACCCGTCGCACATAAAATAAAAAAATGTACAAAATGGACATTAATGGGCTGTTGATGTAATGTGATGTGCGTGAGAATGGATACACACACATACATACATACTAATGATAACACATACATACTATATGATACAATACCCAAGCACAGAACAAACATCTACATTCATCACAGAAATGTTGGGTGGGAATCAAACCCACAGCCTACAGCGCAGAAGGCCAACTGAGCTATGAGGCTTGTCAAATACTTTAAGTATTAGTACTTACAAAGTTGAACATCATCGAGACGACCTTCTGCGGGTCGTACCACCAATCCGGTTGGTCGAGTCGGTTGGGCTGGCCCGGACGATCCG
The DNA here is from genome assembly GCA_951394065.1 of Venusia cambrica. Classification (NCBI taxonomy): domain Eukaryota; kingdom Metazoa; phylum Arthropoda; class Insecta; order Lepidoptera; family Geometridae; genus Venusia; species Venusia cambrica. The sequence continues at coordinate 5,251,473 of OX596065.1, forward strand.
GCTCGGCGGACGGCCCGTCGTACGGCTGGTAGCCGGACTCGTTGTACAGGTACGGGTTGTAGTTCGGACGGACTGCGGGTATACACATTATTATATTGGATCGTGTGATTGTTTTAAATTATTAAATTATAATACACCTTGAATGTAATGCGGTGTCTGCGACACAAGTTTCATTTTAGTGTAGACGATGCATGTCAACAAATTTGTAAAAATTAGGCCTTAAAATTTATAATATTAATTAATAATGTTAGATGTTGTTTGATCCCAAATAAATATTTAATTTTATTTATATTACAGCATGCCTGGGGAAACCACCTGTGGTCTAGTGGTTCGCCCATGGGTATAAAATCCAGATGTTCAGGGTTTGATCCCCAGGGGGGTATATTGTGCTTGGTTTGGTTGATGGTATGACTCTGTTTAAGTCCGCCTGGCTAGTGACTACCACCATCTTGCCTAAGCGTGTCGTCATAATAACAATTGATAATTTGTTGTGTTCCTGTGTGAGGTAAGATAGCCATTTCTCAGAAAGTTGAGGATTCCGGGTGAAGGGCGCTTCCAACTTCGGGCTTATTATAACTTGAAAAACAGGTAAGACGAAGAGATGCCAAGCGATTCCCCATCGTACAAAACCAAACCGGTTATTTGCGTTTGAAACGCTCACCAAGGGTTTCCTATTATTTCGCATTTTGTTCTGGAGCATTCGTCATGGGTCCTACTCACGCATGGCCAGTTTTTAGTATATGTTGTCATACACAACAGGGTAAGCACTATAAACACACTAAGTTTTTACGATAGAAAAATATTACTTACTACGTAAAAAGAAAGATATTCTTTTTTTATCAAGTGCCAGGTAATCCGCCATAATAACACATCAACCAACTACTTATCACGCACCAAAAGACTTTAAAGGTAGAGCAGACAGACAGACAGCGTAGGCTTAGTATGGTCCCGTCGGAACCCTTTGGGTACCTAAAAAGGAGTACGTTTACCTATTCATAACAATTGTATCTGAAATAAACACTTATTAAAATACTTACCTCTTGTATATTGATTGTTTCCGTAGCCGACTCCGCCATTTTGTCCTCTGTTGTTGAATTGACCCTGTACATAAAAAAACTGGTTATTCTTGGTATTTTTTTTGTATTGACTTTACGATTATGCCCACAGTGATAGATAGATAAATAGATAACTCTTCATTGTTCACCACTTACATAAAAACATAACAAAATGCTGATAAAAGAAAACTTTAAAATATAATGTAGGTTTAATAAAAAAATCCAAACCCGTATATTTTCAACAAATAATAGGTATTTACATGATATTGGTTCCTCTGTATGCCAAAACACGATCTTGGTGACCCGGATGACCCACTTACCACCGCTAACCCGGTGTCGGCGTCCATTCACTATCTGTCTAGCCACACAGAGAAAGCACCAGTTTTTTAAAACCTTTCCGCCCCAAAGCGATGGAAGGTTTTATCATAATCACGACGGATTGGTGATCCAGGTAGATAATACACAGGTATCTGCTGCTATTCTTCTGGCGAGATCCCTTAGCCTAACTGAGGGGTCGATTCTTAAGCCGGGACCGCCACGGGAAATGAAACTTTTTATTTTTATTTATATTGTACTACGGGGAAGCGCTTGGCCTTCAATCTCACCTGGCAACAAGTTGAGGCCGAAGATGGAGGCGCACTTCACCCGGAATCCTCAACAAACTGAGCAACTGGCTATCTTACCTCTGAATGCCGGAACACAACATTTTTTTTTTAAGAATTGTTATTATGGCGACAGAATTAGGTAAGATGGTGGTAGCTAGCCAGAATAGGTATGAACATATATATATATGTAAACGAAGTGCGTGACACTTCATTTAGTTTGAATTTGCCGCGTAATAACTGTGAACTCGTTTGAATCTAAGGAGGGAGCTGTCTGTCAGATTGACTGAATGACACAGCATGATAAATATGGAGGTTATGTTGTACAAGTGAGAAATATTGTAATTTGATGTTTAACTAATAGGAACTGGTGAAGCAATAGCTTTAAATGTTGTTTCTCTTTTCAGGTGAGTTTGTGATTATGTTTATGTTAAAGAATGTTTTGTGAAAGTGTAACTGGTTTTATAATAAAATCCTCTCTTCAGAGCAACTCAATTTTGGTTATAGTTTTACTGTTCACCACAATATCCAAGGATAGCTGTAAAACACATTATATATATGTAGTTACCTGTCTGTAGTAATTGGGGCGGTACTCTGGTATAGGTCGGATGGTGGCTTTCAGCGTGAGGTTTCCGCGGACCGGCGCGCCCGACGTATAGTTCGCCATTATCCGTCCGTGGATGTAGGGCTCCGTGTTGAAGAAGAATGCGGGCATTGTCACGTTCACCTGTAATTTACACACATTACACGCTTACACACTCGCACACATTGTAGCCAGTTATATTCTTTAATATTTAAATTTCAAGTTATTTTTGTACCGTATAAAAATTTTGATGTTCTTGTTATTCTAGTAATTCTTAATTAAATTAAATTAAATTCATGTAAACATGTCATAGGAAAACATATGTACAGAGGCGAGCTTAACCTTTAAAGAGTTTTCTACCAGCAAACCTTTGATAGAGACTCACTACAATATACTACAATACATTTTAGGTAAGTACCGTCTGGTACTGGTCTGGAACAGTTGAGTTACCTATAGGCCGTTTGTAACGGTCCTTAGGTAATCTAACTGATTCCTTTGTACATAGTTAGTTTAATTGTACTTTTTATTGAATAAATTAAAGCTTTTAGGTAAGTAGGAAAGAGATGGTCGTGGTTAGTCAGGTACTTACTATTATTAGGTCTTTGTTACTAGATGAGTTAGCTATTTTTGTTCAGTTTTATTATTTATATATTTTTTTATATGGGAGTAACATGGTCACTATATTACAAAACTCCCAGGTACTTCAATATTATACAGGTGTCTATTAATAATGATAATAAAAAAATATATATTGTGGTCTGAAAACTGTGTTTGTGTGGAAACGTAATGACTATTTATTCTGAAACGTTACCTCATATCTGGTTTGATAATACTCCTCCACTAAGAAGTTGGTCTCCTCGACCTGGCCCAACGCCTCCACGCGGATGGTCCACTCGCCGAACAGAGGTTGGTCCGACATCTGGTACTGAAGGCTGACGGTACCGAAGTTACTCTACGAACAAACGAATTTGAATTTGAACAAATAAGTCACATAAAGGATTTACACTCGGGTCCATCAGGTGGGTTGGGTAGGTATATACCTATTTATTTGCTAACTAGGAACTAATAATGTCGTAATATAATAAATAAATAAATATTACAGGACATTCATTTTACACAGCGCCATCTAGCCCCAAACTAAGCATAGCTCGTAATATGGGAACTAGATTACGGATAAAATACTTAAATACTTTTTGTAAATACATACGTACTATATGATACAACACCCAAACACAGAACAAACATCTATATTCATCACAGGACAAAACATGTCCTGGGTGGGAATCGAACCCACAGCCTATAGCGCCGAAGGCAGAGTTACTACCAACTGAGCTATGAGGCTTGTCAACAAATATAGGTACCTAGCGTCTTTTAATAGATTAATCCTAGTGTTTACATAGTATAAATTGTCTGTGCCGTGTTGTTGTGTGTCAATAAAATTATTTTCTTTCATTCTTTCGTCTGTGTAGTGACTCCTAGCGAAGTCCGACGCCTAAACGTTTGCTTTGTTCCGCGGTCAGTGCCTTTTGGGAAAGCTTGCTTCATCGTAGACCTCATCCTATCTCTGGCCTAGAGCTAGACAAGCTCTATTACTACATTGGACATTTTTTTGCGAAACATAGACTCAAGAGATGTATTTATCTTGACCTTTAGGCTTTTGCCTGGGCAAGAATGAGATCTACGGAGCGGGCTTTCATATAAGACCCTAACTCTTCATAAGGAGAAAATCATCAGAATATATAACTTCATAATCCTTTTGTTTATTAAAGCAAATCCTGTTGACAACTAGGTTTTTATTTGCATTTAAGTCTGAGTACCGCGAAATGTGTCTCTAAATGTATGTTTTAGGAAAATTTGTTTCATTTTCATTAATTTATATAATTAACTTGGTGATATATGCATACAATGAGAACACTGGAACAAAATAAAAATGACTGTGTTGCAAATAAAAAAAAAATGAATGCCTTACTTTACAAAAAAAAAAAAAACATTCCATTCAACTACTATTACTTAGTTGAATAGAATATAATATAATTTGTAGTTTTATTTGTTCTACTATTATCATGATTTTTGTCAAATCCCACGAGATAGTAGGGAAGATATTCCGACGGGCTTTACTATACATATTACGATATATTGAGCCTTTGTAAAGTATCATTGGACCCGCTATAGAAAGGCATGCAGGTGTAGAGTGGACACTAAAGGCTTGGCCCACACAATGGGACAGTGATTCTTTTATGTTATGTGATAAATAACACCCATTGTTCCAGTAATGTTGTGGAATGTATCAATTACTCTGTTGGCATCCGTTTCGAGCTTTATGAAGGTACACGACGAAAAGGCCAAGGTTTAAAACGTTAAAATGTATGTGAATACGATATAATTTAGGTACAATGAAAACAAAATCTACACATTTTGTTTTCATTGTCAATAGCAACACACAATTTCAACATTGAAACATTTACATAACACTAGCTGGGGAAACACACGGGAGTTCGATACCGTCATTACGTAGGAAATTCCAAAAATCATTTCATATTTCACGCCTAAACAAAAAATGGAAGCTACCTACTCTAAAAAATAGAATTGTATTTTATGGGTTTCATTTTTTGCACAGACACCTAATATAAAATTACCTCATAGCATCAGCTATCTGCCTGTAAAAGTCCTGTCAAAATCGGTTCTGCAGTTTTGGACTACATATGGAATAAACATACACAAAACACACATCGATTTTTATATACTAGAGAAGATAGTGCACAAACAAATACATAGATACTAAACATATTTTAAGGCTGACACTGAAACTTGCACAGACAAGGAAGAGGTGCTAATTAACTTTTTTTTAAATATTTTTTACTGTACGAAGACTACATACTTCATCTCACCTCTTGACAAGTTGAGATAAGGCCGAAGGTGAAAGAGCACTTCACCCGGAATCCTCAACAATTTGAGGCTAGTTCTTCAATTTGCCATGGCCATTCCACCTATAAATGCGGGAACACAAAAACAAATATTTTTCTGTTCCCCTTGTGGAGCTAACCCGGAACCTCAGGTTCTGACGCCTGTGGGCGGACCACTAGACCACAGAGGCGGTTAAAGCTCTTTATCATTTCTCTACGGCCGTGACATAGCGGAAATGCAGACCCTGGAAGTGTATTCCCTGTTTACATACCTGTCTTGAGAGCCATCTCTTCATTATCCGTCCGTTGGGGTCAAGAATGAATACGTCTATAGCTCGACCAAACGCTTTCAACTCCGTGTTTATGGGTATCACTCGGAACCTCACTGAAATTCGCAAGAAAACATTCGTTTAAATTATCGAATTGGTAGTCACAGACTAAGAATATGTCAACTATTGTCAAGACAAATAAATATACTAACACAGAAACTTTTGATTTTTGATATGGGCTGCCTCTCACCGCAAATGAATGTCATTAAAGCAGACTAAGAGTCCCCAGAAGGGTAGCAGCATTTTTCTGTGTATTACATTATCGCAATCATCGATCCACCTGCTAGGCGTGGATAGGATGTTTGTTCTGTTTGGGCATATATTGTATGTTTTTTTTATTGTACGACGGGGAAGCGCTTGGCCTTCATCTCACCTGTTGACAAGTTGAGATAAGGCCAAAAGTGGAGAAGCATTTCACCTGGAATCCTCAACAAACTGAGGAACCTTATCTTACCTCTAAATGCAGGAACACAATTTTTTTTTCAGAATTGTTATTATGGTGACAGAATTAGGTAAGATGGTGGTAGCTAGCCCTACTAAATCTTACCAACCATACCAAGCACAATATTACTCCTCCCTGGGGATCGAGCCCGGGACCTCTGGATCTGAAATGGGTGGGTTGAACCACAAGACCACAGAGGCGGCTACTGGTATGGTTCTCATCAAATTCCCATCTTACAAGCTTTACTTAGCTTGGGGTTAGATGTCGCTGCGTAAAATGCCTCGTAATATTTTGATATTCAATTTTGGTGTGGAGGCGCTATCCAGCAGTGGACATGACCAGGCTGTAAAAGATAGATAAGAAACTGACCAGTCTGACTTTGCATGTAGACGGGTTTGTCCATCTGTATGAAGATAGTCATGAACCGGTTCGAGAACGTCAGCTGGGTTTCGTTGACGAAGGCACGCCCTCCGAACGGGGTGTCCAGGTAAAGGCCTTCAATTCGCAACTTGTAGTCACCGGGGATTGTAGTTGTTGGCACCTGTGCACAAACATATGGTATGAATTGAGAACCTTCTCATTCCAACCCACATTTCAAGGCAAATAATCACGTTTTTTATATCTTTTATATTAACCTCTACTCGGTCAAATTTATCCAGATATCTAACAAATATATATATTTATAATATAATAAATGCACCTATTTAAAAAAAAAACAATACGCGGACGAAGTCGCGAGTAAAAGCTAGTTATATAAATACACACTCTGTGAAAATTTCAACTGTATGCCTATTATGGGTTCATGAGATACTGCCAAATACTGCTTAGTAATATGGTCCCATTGCACCCTTTAGATAACTGAACTTTTGGAACCCTAAACAACAATAAATAAGGCAGACCAACGGACAGACAGAGGAGCCTTTGTAATATGGTCCCGTTGCACCCTTTGGATAACTGAACTTTTGGAACCCTAAAGAACAATAAATAAGGCAGACCGACGGACAGACCGCGGAGCCTTTGTAATATGATCCCGTTGCACCCATCGGATAACTGAACTTTTGGAACCCTAAAGAACATTAAATAAACTTGATAATCACTTCACAACTCAGCGCCTGGAACATTTGTGGATCACCTTTACGGTAAAATACGCAACATACCCTCATATTCAATATCTCGGGAACACCCTGCTTGACCTGCTGGCTGACGTCCGCGATCTCGACGCCGTTGCACGATATGGACGCGCGAATCGTCATCAGGAGACGCGCCTTCATGATGTTGGCGGAGATCTTGTAGATCTGCCCCGGGCGGACCATGCGCGACGCTACTATGAAGTATGTCCTGGTGAACATTACAATTAATTACCGAAAATGTGTGCTGAGGTCGCGGCTTAGCGATCAAACCCGCTAAAATGTTTTTTTATTCGTTTTATATACAACAGGATATTAATTTTACCCCTAACTAAGCTAGCTTGTAATATGGGAACTAGATTACGGATAGAATACTTAAATACTATTTTATTTTATTGTTTTTTATTGTATTCAGAGAACAAACAGTTTTACACACTTTATAAATAAACTTACACAATAACTCATAACCATTTAAGTGTCCTCGCATATAATATATGATACAACACCCAAACACACGAGATTATTGAAGACATTTAAGGGTTCTAACCAGAAGCAATTGCTGGTAGTTACTGAAGGTATTGGACCTTAACTGTGTAAGTAACCTTTACTGTGGTCATAGCTAATCCATAACTATGGGGAGTATAAGATAGTAAGATATGATATACATTCAAAATCAGGTGATTTACGCCTGCAACATCCTAGCCTAGCCTAGGCATAAAAAAAACACTAAATAAAATGTTGTCATGTTGAACTAAATCTACCTCTCTTTACAAATATATAACTATTATTTTTCTCTGGTATAAATAAAGGCAGATGACAGTCGGACATAAAAATAGCTTCACTCAATCCAATCCCATATGTGAGTTTTAAGAAACACTTAATGTAAACTCAACTTTCAACACTTCACATAATAACCCTACCCACTTTAGAATCTGTTCACTTCACGAAATTATCTGTTGATGTATCCCTGAACACATAAAAAAGTAAACAAATCTAAAATTAGAGTACAGCGTAACTATACCTCAGTAACACATCTAATATGCATTGTTTTATTTATTTTATTTAGACTTGACATGTGACTTTACCATTGGCTTTACCAGTGTGGTACCCTTTGTAGTTTCTTTCTCTTTGTGTGCTAGTTGCGAATCCAAATAGGCGGTAGATATGTCGATTCAAAATGATCCTAAAAATTTTTACTGAATAACTGTATTTTGAATTTTAAATTTGAATTACCATGATAATAAATAAATATTTCAGGATCACAATAATAGATTGTGATTGCACTATTTCAACTCGACCCGCTGTTGTTTTAAAAGCTGACTAAGAGATCTCACTTTTACTGCACTCACCTATTTCCCTGTGCAGTTATATGGCAATTTGTAATTGCCCTGTCAGTGGTCATTATGAACTGGATGTATGTTTAATTTCTAATCAATATTTATTAACACTAAAAATATGTGTGATACCCATATTTTAATTTGTAAGATAAAGCTTTGCACTATTTTAATAAAAGTAAAAATGTTTAGTCCTGAATTAGTAGTGTTCCCAAAACCACAACAGTCAGAATGTTTTGGGGGTAGAAACCCCCTGTTGGATATGAGCTTCATAATAGACCAGAGATGCATTATAAGTACACAACAGAAAATGCCTACAATGTGATTAATAGAAGCCCTAAGACATTGATCACTCTATGAGAACCATGTGTGAAAAGGATGTTGTAGTTGTAAACAGCTTTGTGTTAGTAAATAGGGAAATTTGCACAACTTTATTTGCATAACAGTATTAGATAAATAATATAAATTCAAATTTCTGAATAATTCTAATCAGGTAATTATAAAATCATTCCTGATTTAAATTGATCTAAGTAACATTCAATAAATCTTACAATTGACTGTAAGACATTGAATAGAATTAAAAAAGAACTTAGTTCCAAGCTCCCTTCAGACAAGTATAGTACCTAAAATGAGGTGAATCACTTGTTTTTTATTTCATAAGTCTAAATAATCATATAACACAGAAAATGTTTAAGTTACTTACGCCTCAGTGATTATTACACTCTCTGTTTCCAAGGCTCCACCCTTGTAGGTACTAAATGTCCTCCCAGCATCCCATGCTGGCCTCGGGGTATTGTCTGGGTTGTAAGGATTCTGGTACTTCAGGTCATTTCTGTTCTCAAACTGATTGAATCTCTGATCCTGGTCATATGGAGACCGGTTCGAACCAGTTTGGTCATATGGGTTTGTATTACTAGGGAACCTTCTAGGATCTGAAGGATTGTTAAATCGAGGGTCCGGAGGAGCATTAGGGTTGTAGTAGTCATTTGTCGGACTAGTCTGGCTTGCATCTGGATCGTACGTCGAAGGAATATAGTCCTGTGCCGTACATAGATGGAGAACTGATGCCAAACTTATGTGAAGCAATATGAGATTCATAGCTCAGTCTTATGTGTGGACGTCTGAAACCAAAAGCAATAGTCGTTAATGCACTTACACCACTGTACGAAGCCGAAATAGGTCATTACTATCTAATTTTAACTATAGAACAAGCTCTAAGTGGCAACTACATGGCAAAGAGCGGTTGTCTTTGAAAGTACGTACGTAAGTAAGAAAGTGTCTCTACTGAACTATCAAAAGTACACTTGATAATGATTTTTAGGCTTTACTGCTCTTAAATTTATATATGACGGGATATCACTGCTGTTTTAATTTAATAATACCTAATCGCCTAACCTGAAGTTAACGCCCATGAAGATGCTCCGTTTTAGTGATAAATAGCATGTAAAGCACTTTAACGATTACACAGAACTGATCTACGATACCTTTAGTTACATACCAGTTGGTATTTTGATTGTAAATTCATTGAAACAAATGCATTTTCTCGTATAAAAACAAACAATAGTTAGTAACGGCCCATTACTCACTTCATTCGGTAATGCAAAAGTCGCGCAGCCGCACACCACGCCCGGGTAGTGCGTTCAAGAAAACCGTAAGTTTTTCGAAACGGGAAAAGGTCGGCCGGCCCTAGTTCTCAGACCTTTGTTGTCAGTAGCACAGACTACTATAATATTGGTCAGTAGCTGATGTGTTTTGAATAACAAAGGTATACAGACTGAACATAAAATAATAGGCCAGTAATTTCACATAATAACAGCTAGTATTTAAATTTGAAGTGTTTCAGTATTCTTTTTATGCTCAGTAGTTGATAAAACGCCACTGATAGCAGTTCGTGTACTTATGTGAACAACACACAGAACAGAAAACACCTTAAGAACTTATCTGTGTATAGGTACTATTCTGTATCTAGTGATGGCCTGTGATGCTAACCTAGATAGTCTGTGGTTCAGTTTGAAAGTTTAGCTTTTTGTCTAATCTATGCATTTTTTGTAAACAATTCGTTGTTTGGTGGGAACATGTGCACCGAATAAATAAAAAACAGACATGAAAAGTGTGTTGTAAACACAGGAAAACCATCGCAATGTCCGGATACTTGGAGGTGAAGTATCCGTTCAAGTCTAATCTTGGCCTGAATCCTTTTAAGGTACGTTCTTCGTTACCAAATGATTAATCGCTCCAGTTAGTGCGATAAATGAATTTATGTTATAATTGTATTGTATGCAGTCGTGGAAACGGCAGTGGTGCATATTGCGGCCGAGCCCAACGTCCTCGGGTGGGATTTTGGCTGTTTACTGCAGCGAGGCAGGTGCGTCAGCTGGTACGGTAGAGCTACCGTCGGGGTTCGAAGTACGTTGGGCGAACTCTCGCACGCGGCCCCATGCCTTCGCCGTGTTCCCTTCCGCCGAGCCAAGGAAGCCCCGCGTGCTTCTCGCAGCCACCTCTCTCCAGGATGCTAATATATGGATGGAGAAAATAAGATCTCTAATAAATGGCAACAAGCTCTTGGGTTTGTTAACCACCTTCTAATACTTAACATTAAGTTCCCTTAGAAAGGTTTTTTTTACTGCAGTAGTCATCAATTATATCTTACTTTGTTCCCATTAATTAAAATAAATTAAAAACAGTATCCATTTCAAAGGGTCTCAAATTGTGCCATTTCTGTATTCAATCATATACCTACTTACAAAAACATTGCTTATTGTTTCCAAATAAGGGCCATTGACATCATTTTATTCAATGCTAATGTTTCCACTTGTGTTTGTATAGGAACATCCCTTTGTTTTGTAGCATGGCAGAAGGTTATTCATTGGTTACATTTCATTGTGTGGGTAAGATTATAATTTTTGAATGCATTTCCATCCATTTTCAGACTCTAACAGCTTGCTCAAAGATTCATACTCCGTAACCATCAATATCACCAAGCTATCCCGTAAATGTGGGCTGACTGGTGACAGCACTGTCACAGTGTCTTCCTCTGGTGTACTGGTGTCCCGGAGCCAAAAGCTGGGAGTCTTTCTGGAATGGAAGCATGTGACCGGTGCTGCATTGAGCACTAGCAGTAGAAATGGCACTTGTGTTGTCACTGTCAATAGGTTGGTGCTGATATTAACACTATCTGACTGATATTCTGCCATTATAATGATAGCTTGAGGCAGGTAAAGCAGCACTGGGGCTGGTTAATAGTTTACTGGCTTGTAACCAGATGTCCAATTGGTTTTTAAAGCTGTTTAGAGATAATAGAATATAAAAAATAATTCACAGTAGTATTTATTAAAAATTCACTGGAATAGATTAAAGGATGTTCCTGCATCAGTTTCTCATTCAAGAGCATGGTGCCCATTATCTTCCTGTCCTTATCCCATTAAAGGCACAACAAAGGGTTCGGCACAACATGTTCCTCTTTCCATAATGTTGTAAAGCATTTGGCATGTTGTTTCACAACTGACCATCTGCCTGATGTCAACCCTCCTTGGGAATACTAGTAATGAGGGGATAAGGATAGGGTAATGATTCCAGCCAGATATTGGACAGATATCTCATAGAACAACTGTCTTTACTATTTCCAGACCAATGTGCACAAAAAAAAAAAAAGGAATCATTCATGCATACATAATTGATGTTTTAACATTTTATCCATAATTATGAATATAATTGCAACAGTGCAAACCCTCGTAAAAAGTAATTACAGGATGCACTTAATATTAACTGACACATGTTCTGCTAAATCAGAAAAAAAACATTGAAAGTAAACAATGAGTCAATGTTCTCAGGAAACTTATATTTTTGACTTTCCTGTTTGTTGAAGACTTGTAACTTTACTTACTGAATCAACATGCATTTCTTCAAATTACCTGTGCTTGTAACAAAACTATTCCAACTCTGTACAATTTCCTGTACAAAAAATATACAGCCAATATTATGGCTGTATATATTTTGTAAGTGTTTGTTTGTTACAGTTATCCCATAGCAGGGCAAAAGATTCCCTTTCTTACTCTAATTCTAATCCATTATCATCAGTTCAGTTCATGTTTAGCCACATGCCTGTGGTCCTCCTCTAGCATAGTAGGTAATCATGAAAGAGATAGTGGTTCTCAGTTACAAAATGTGAAATAACAAACACAAAATCAAATTGATTATGATGAACTAAACTTGATATTGGTCTCCTGATTTATTTCATAAGTCTATGAAAAGATCCCTAACTTACTGGCCACATTTTCAGATTTAATATGTTAAGAAATTAGATGCAATACAATGTTTTATTTGCTTGAAACAAAGGTGATACAGGGACATAACATTTCCATCCTCATAGAAAAATGTCCTAGAAACCACTTGAATATTAATTATAGAAAATTCATAAATTCTTATTGTATTTTACCTCTCATTTTATATTCTTGGAGGATATTATAATTTGGTTACATTTGTTCTAATGAAAAATAGTGGTTGTCTTCCTGTATATTTTGAGGCAAATTATAACACATCATCTGTGGCGTACAGAACACGCTTTTGTCAAACAAGGACGTTTTAAGTAAAACATATAGATGTGAAACTCTATTTGTAATTGCAGCGATTTTAAAAACGGCGGCGGTGAGTTACGTTTCTGTTCACCGCTTGCGCCCGAGCTGACGTCAGCCTTGAAGCTAGGCCTGTCCGCGCATGGTGGCGTCGTGTCAAAGAAACTGAGCAAGAGTGAGGGCGATCTACGCACTACCAAGTTCAGCGAAATGGATTTAGGTGAGAAACATAAACTCAATCCACTGCCTTCGCTTCTGTCTGTCTATTTCTAAGGATTTTTTCATGATTGCAAGTTAAACCATCATTTTACCACGATCTCATCTGATGTTAAGTGAGATTATCTTGTTGTAGGTGATGTTCGCAGAAGCAGCTGGTACAGCGGCCCGTCCGAGGTCTCGCTAGATGATCTCGATCTAGTCATGTCTAAGGTAGATTACATTTATTTCATACATCTTACCTAAGTCTGTCGCCATAACAACAATACCAAATTGTTGTGTTCCGGCATTTGGAAGTAAGATAGCCAGTTTCTCAGCCTGTTGAGGATTCCGGGTGAAGTGTGATTCCCATAAGACCTTCGGCCTTATCATAACTTGGAAATAGGTGAGATGAAGGCCAAGTAGCTATCCATCGTACAATAAAAAACAACATAACCGATCGTTGGTAATTTTTTTTATACCCGTAAAGTTGAGTAAGATCTCATTCAACACTCAATCAGAAATTCGATTTAGTAATTTTTATATACTATTTCAATGTTCAAATTCTGATACTGTTCTTCTAAACAGTATCAGCTAATTAAAAAAAATATTTTATTTGTTTTAATAAGAACATTTAGTTGTAAATATAAATTGTAAATAAGTAAAGTATCAAACAATAAATGCCTATGATTTTATTTTACTGGTTTAGTTTTATTATTTTAGTCTCGATAGTCGAGTTATTTTAATATTTTCATGCATGCCGAATGCCGATGTTCTGTTAAACCGAATGTGAAACTAATTTCGGCCCATCTGTGGTATCTAAGGTTAAGCTGAAGCCGTCTGTGAAGCGTCGCATTAGAATAAATGTTCCTGCTATAAGACCTCTTTCGCAAGACGGTTTTAATTCTTTTCCTTTCCATTTATATATCGCATTGCTAGCAAACATTGTGAATTATCTTGCTCACTTTACGGCGTTAAAGAGAAAGTGGCTCCTCACCCTTGATTATGATGATACAGAGAGACTTTTAGCAATCCTGACGTGAATCCCAATAACTTTGCTCTTTGTTTCCCATCCGTGTTCCTTACTCCTACTTATCCAATCAACGCATGCACACTCTAATACACACACACACACCCCTTTTCACTGTCATACTCAGTAATTCTGTTTTTTGTTGTTAATTTAATTTGGTTTTGCCCTGTTAGTAGCACAAGTCTTTTGGTAATTCTTTAAATAAACTCCCGCGGCACAGGCTAGCCCTAGTGTGGGGTCCTCTAGTAATTGTATAATTAATTTAAACTTATTGGCAATAAATGCATTTGATTTGATTTGAAGCTAGGTATAAGTTATATCAACGTTCGGTCTATAAAATACAGCCCGACGATCTTTTCAACTGCAATGGTAAACATTAGAGGTACGATGTCGCGCCTTTTGCCGTTGCAGGAGCCAATTACCTACCCTGTCACTCCCCAACTCATGCAAAAGGGACCACTTCAGAGTAAGGGCGGAAACGGGAGCCTTTTTACATTGTACATCTCCCATACAATTGTAGTTTGTTGTTCATTTCAAAATGGCACATTCTAATGTAATTCTGCAGGTATAATCGGATTTACATAATCGTCTGTATCGTCCTTTTCTAAAAACACAATAAAAAACAAAATATCTGGAAAACAAAAACGGTTTGCTTGCGAAAACTTTTTCCAATTTCTGAGGATAGTAACGCACCACCGGCACAGATTATAACTATTAGATACTTATTAGATTTTCATTTGAATCGGACGTGCCGTTTCAAAACGAACGACAAAAGTTTGTATTTGTACGACTGAAGATTGAAAATCAGCGATATCCCGAGGCCTTTTCAATAAGATTGAGGTTCACAGAGATATCGTGATTCGAAGGTTGCCGTATTGTTGTCAGGATTGCAAGCGTATCCCGATAGGACAACTGTCGCGCTGCAGTGCTGCGGGACACTTGGCACAACATCTTCACGATGACAAGTGAGTAGAACCATGTGGAGTGGAACCTATAAGGCATTGTGGTATGTGCTAGCATCTATGTAACATTTGTGTACAGTTCTTATAGTTCACGTGTCTTGTTGTTTTTATGTACTACTGACCCTATTGCCTAAGAGTGCTATAAAGCTTATTATTATTAATGCAAGTTTAGAGGAGGAAAAGTTGACACGTTTAAAAAAAATACTTTCTAACCATATAATAGAAGAGTACCTTTCGTTTGAAGAAGGCCCGCATATTTTTCCTATGCGATTTTTACTGCCAAATTTCATTTGAATCAAACGTGCCGAAATGAACGATAAGCTTCGTTTGTATGGGAGAGTGGTACTTCTGAGAGTGGGTTTCTTAATACCTCCTTACCGACGCATGTTTTGAGATCAAATACACTTGAAAAAAAAAGGTATGCAAGCCGATGACTTCCGTACCCGCACCACAGAATATATAATAGTACAAGTACCCACTCAGGTTTCAAGGAAAAGAGCGAACCTTTTTCATAATCTACAAAAATGTTTAAAAAACATGCTAAGTCAGTACACGTTAATCTGGCTTCGCATACGTTTATCATACATATATCTCGTAGCTCAGTTGGTAGTCACTCTGCCTTCTGCGCTGTAGGTTGTGGGTTCGATTCCCACCCAGGACAAACATTTGTGTGATGAATATAGATGTCTGTTCTGTTTTAAGTAAAAAGTTTACAAGTATTCTATCCGTAATCTAGTTTTCATATTGCAAGCTATGCTTAGTTTGGGGCTAGATGGCGCTGTGAGAAATGAATGTCTTTTAATATTTATTTATTGATTTAGCCCTGTACTAAATCAGTGGTAAAATAACTGTACACTGAACTGAACAGACTGTATATTTTGTCGTCAGTATGTCGGACCGGCGCTCGCTGGTGTCCATCGCGTCGGGCATTTACGAGGAGATCCCTGAAGGGCCACCGCTCCCGACCGAACCTGAACGGCCATCGCAACCGCAAGAAGACGTCTACTGCAAGATGAGTCGAGACGCGAGCTTTCTCAAGGTCAGTTCAATCAATACACCATATATGGTTAATTTAGCTAGACCCCTAATTAATATGTGCACCACCAACCACCTCTTTAGCCATGAAATCCTCTCCATCCAAAGGTTGTCTGGAAGAAATAGCTTCTAAGCGATAAGACCGCCCATTGTATATACAATTTTTATTTTTAGTAATCCGGTTCTATTTTAAGGCTGTGCAATAAAGTATTTTCATTCATTCATTCATACACATTTTTGTATAGATACCTATACAAATAGACGAAAGTAACCTTTTCGTCATCATCTATTATTTCATATTTTTTTTGACATGTGGCTGTCTATGATGTTAAAATAAACGC
This sequence comes from Venusia cambrica, assembly GCA_951394065.1. Classification (NCBI taxonomy): domain Eukaryota; kingdom Metazoa; phylum Arthropoda; class Insecta; order Lepidoptera; family Geometridae; genus Venusia; species Venusia cambrica. The sequence goes on from OX596065.1 coordinate 5,267,982, forward strand.
TTGCTTACGATTGCCCAAACAAACGTTAAATCCATAATTTGGTTTAAACGTTGTTAATAGTACATTATGGTACTAGTAACATTGGTGATTACCGCCGAGGCTCCTAGGCTCGGGTCTTTAGGGAGCCTCGGCCGAGCCGAGGACGGTAATCATCAATACACACGTGTATCATACGACGTTTTTCAACACACCTGTGAATAAAATAACAATAAAAACTATAATTTCAACAGTGAAAACGACTTGTGAAAAATGTTTCGCTATGGTGGGAAAAAATAATCAGTTTTCCTATGCGCGCGCATTGCGATTGGCCACAGACTAAAGGGATGATTTTTTTTTATTTTCCGCGCATAGGTTTGCGCCTATTCTGCCACGTACAAAATGGGGGATTTAACGTTTTCTTTTATTATAGAGTTAACAAAAGTTATATTTGAGTGAAAGTTGTTTATTAAACACGTACGAGTAAAAATTATCAATTTAAATAAGAAGTTGCTTGAAATGAGCAAGCAATAGGATCATTAATTTATTTGTTCTATTGAACACGATCTTTTTTTTGATTAAAAACTTTTTTAAGAACAAAGAAAATCAACCAATCAAATAAAAAAAAAATCTATAGCTCACTAGTGAGTTTTAGCAGTGAAAAAGTCACAGTTTGATTATGGGTGTCATTCTGTGCCTAATTGCGGTGACCATAGAGCCACTTTATGAGCAAGTGTGTTGAAAACAATATTTTGGTTTTCCAGCTTTTGGAACGGCTGATCAGATTAGACAGGAATTTATTATTGGCATGTAGAGAATATTATAAAGTAATGCTATATTTTTTTTTTTAAACCAACTTTAACAAAAGGATGAGGTTCTCAATTTGTCGAAACCTTTGTATGTATGTTCCTCATCTCCATCTTTCTTTTTTTCTTTCAAAAAACGGACCCCTGTCATGAGGTCAGTATCTGATGATGAGATCCTAGAGAAATCGAGGAATTTCTTCAAATATTAAGGACACACTTGAAGCGATTTGGGTATTTTTAGGGTGTATTACCTCAAAAGTTATTTTTAAGGTGTACTACTTATATTATTAGTACATTTATTAAGAAAAACGGACCCTTTATAGGATCACGCGTCTGTCTGTCTGTCCGTACATCTGTCATCAAATAATTGGAACAATTACGTCACCCAGGTAAACGATTATAAAACTGTTGTGTTCCGGCATTCAGAGGCAAGATAGCCTGTTGCTCAGTTTGTTGAGGATTCCGGGTGAAGTGCTCCTCCATCTTCCGTCTTATCTTAACCAGGTACGATGAAGGCCAAGCGCTTCCCTGTCGTACAAAAAAAACTGTATTATATTCTTCGAAGTCGGTTTAACTCCTGGACTCCCGTTGGGTCTAGACCCTAGAGGTAAAACCATAAGTCGATGTGGAAGCTTATTTCTTCTTCTACCTTCCATTCCCACTTTTTTTGTTTTTTATTTGAACTGATAATGATTATTAGTGGTTTCTCATGTCGGTTTTCTAAAACGTAATGATACATGTGAAAGGTTGGGTATATTGTTTGTATACGTATTGTCCGCAGTGTTCGACCCTGGAGACATCGTTGTCGTTGCGTCTCTCTGAACTGGAGCCTCAGTACGAGTGTGTGGCCGAGTGCGTGTACGGGACCATGCGTCGCGCGCGGCGTCACCCGCCGCCGCCGCTGCCGCCGCGGACTATCGATAGGTATCTACATTATCCTGGCTAACCCCCATTCAAAAGAAATTAAACTCTTAATTAAATTATATGATTTGGTATACCTCTCAGATCGGTCCACGTAGTGTGTGGGTGGGAGAATCAAATGTACCCACCATACTGTAATTTTATATATATATTTTTTTTAAGTGTTAATTTTTATCCTAGGTTACTGTTGATTAACAGAGCGACTTAATTATTTTAATTAAAGCTCTTTAAATAAAGAAAAAAGATAGGTATCTAGTGATGTGATAAACTATCATAATGTTGTGCTTGGTTTGTTTTGGCTAGCTACCACCATCTTACCTAACTCTGTCGCCATAACAACAATTCTAAAACAGTTGCGTTCTGGCCTATAGAGGTAAGATAACAAGTTCCTCAGTTTTTTTTTAATTGTACGAAGGGGATGTGTTTGGTCTTGGCGAAGGTAGGGGGAGGATATCGGATGAAAATTGTTTCCACCTTCCGCTCGATTCGGCGATTTCAAATGATCTTAAAAACCTTACTGAATATATGTTTTTCGAGTTTATTAGTGAGCTTCTTGTGACCCTTGGCTTGTCTAGCGACAAGGATGTTCTACGATGGAATGACCACCGACACAATTCTCACATTAGCCGTCCTTCCAGTGGTACGAAGCTGAGTTCGTCATGGGACAGTGCGGGCGTGACGCGACACAGCTCGCTGGGCTCCCTGCCCCGCGCCGCCCCAACCCCCGCCCCCGCCCCCGCCGCGACGCGCACTCTGCCAAGGTGGGACAAGTCGCGGCAAGCCTTCAGTGCGTTCAGGTCAGTACCTAACCCACTGGTCAGCTATAAGTCATTGTTTACGATGCGATCTGTCCTAGTGTCTGATGAAATCACATTCAAAATCACTAGCGAGAAATGGCGCTTATGCTTTTTTATCGTATATTTGTATTTCAAGTGATTACACTGGGTTACAACATTTATAAAATGTTATAATGACTTAAAATATCACAACCCGCGACGGGACCCGAACCCGCATCTTTTCCTCAACCCGGAAACGCTCTAACCAATTGAGCAACGAGGGTCCTAATCCTGATTCCGAATTTCAAGTCATATGGATATGACTTGGCGGGCCTAAAGTCCTGCCACCAACCAAACCAAGTACCATATTGTACTGCCCTGGGGATCGTACTTGGGTACTCTGAATCTCGTGGACGTACCTATAGACCACAGAGGTTATAACTATTTATAAATGTATAATATAGAAATAGAAACATTTATTTGATAACGACAAGAAAGCAAGATAACTACGAACGAGGAAGAATTAACAAAGTAAGGATAATATTGATTATTATGATTAGTAATAATATCCAAGTGATAAGTACCCAAGTAATCCATAATCTAGTTCCCATATCACAAGCTATGCTTAGTTTGGGGGGTTTTTTTTTATATACAACTAGGAGACGGGACAAGAAAGTAGCCCACCTGGTGTTAAGTGCATCTCTTGCCTATAACAATGACTTACTGCATAGGTCACATTCACAAAGAACATAGCCTACACGGCACTGCATTGCGCCCGTCAACTTGAGGCATACAGGTGTTAAGCCTCGCGTGTGCGTAATTTCACCGGCAGCCCTTCAAACCGGAACACAGCAATGCTGCTTGGCGGCCGAAATAGGTATGATGGTAGTAATTATCCGGACGAACTCTTTCACTAGGGGCTTCTACTACTCTTAAAGGTTAGAGGGCGTTGTGTGAAATTAATGTCCTGTAATATTTATTCATATTAATAATTGTTTCCAGAAAAAGGCTGAAAAGCGACTCACGCGCCGCCACATCGCCCAAATCCGAGTCCAAGGACAAAGACGTCGAGACGAAAAAGAAGAAATTCGAGTTCGCCCCCTCGCGGGACATCTTCAAGAGCTTCAAGGTGAGTCGCAAGATGAAAAACCTCAAAATCACCAACCACCTAGGCAAGGAAAGCAAGAGCTGCGAGTACTTAGATGACACGGAACACATCACCGCCAACCGCTGCTCCAAGTCCGTCGAATGTCTGGAGGGGAGCGACGAGTACGACGGGTACGACGCAGACCTATCGATAGAATTCAACGATTCCGTCGCAGCACTAGCCTTGCCCCGGGAGATCGTGCAGCTGATACTAACGAACCACGACAAAATACTCGCCGGGAATATCCTCGACGAGAGAATGAGCGTTCATTTGAAGGACGAGGCGGAAGGCGATTACATGCCGATGTCGCCGATCGTTCCGCCAACCGCTAATTTGGACCATCACTATATCGTGATGTCGCCAAGGTCGAATTTAGCTTGAAGTCTAGTCAGGTTCGGGGTGAGTTTGAGCGCTGTGAATTGTTACCGCGCGATCGATTTTGTGTCTTATGGCATTTCAGTTTTGTGTGCGCTTTGCTTCTGACATGCCACCGATTCTTGATAGTAACCAATGTTACTATCTTCGATTGTGTCACATTGAAGTGATACTTTTTAAATAGGAATTACAAATAGGACAGGGCTATGGATCTGTATATAAAGGCCTCAAAATATCTATATGGCTTTCATTTAAACGGTAAGATAAATAAAAAGGTTTTAGTCAGTTCCAAAATGTATTTTGTCAGCAAACAAAGTAAATTTAAAAAGCAAGGCTGCTGAGTGAAAAAAAGAATCCTAAATTATGTCTACCGACTCACCCCGCTAGAAGTTGTATGCTGTCAAAATAACTTTTGGGTGATTTTCTTGCTGACCAATATTTATAAAATACCAGTTAATTTCTTGCCTATATCTGGCCATCAAATATGGTAGCTTTTTGCATTTTTATCTTTGTGTATGGTGGGTGCACCATTATTGTCACGATTTCGTTCTTGTATCTGTATGTATATGTAACCTTTAACTTATTCTCATATTCTAAGACGGAATTCGAATTCCTGACCTTCCTACGCTAACGATTCATAGCTGTTTTACACTGCCTTTAGTAATAATAAATACATGTAAAATTACGAGTTCTGACTTGAATATGAGTAACATTTACTATAGAAGTCGTTATACATGCTTTGACGGAATGCGATGCTAAGTTTCCATATTGTGTGGAATACACGTGCATTAATCAAAGGTCTTTACTACATCTATTAAACCACCAAGACTAGGAACTTTTACGAGTTCTACGGACCATATCGCATACGTAGCAATGTAGGTAAGTAAACCACTAAGTAAGTACTTTGTCTAGTTATACATTGTATTTAGGCCTATCTAATACTAACTATTGGTTAATTTGACAGATCAATGTATGTGAACGCCTATTTTTTATACCTTGGTTATTCAAAAGTTTTTAAACCTAGATGTGTCGTCTGATTAATTTTAAAAGGATGTAAGTGGCTAAAGTTGATCAACTTTGTATTAGGTGGCTTAAATTTATCAACTTTGTCTCAGTGGTAAGTTTAGCTAATTAGTATTTTGCTCAAAAGTACCGTATTCACAAATACCAAAACGCTAATATTACTAACGAATTTATACATATAATTTGTCCTTTTGATGTGGAAAATTTATCAAAAAGAACCGTTATACAGTCCGTTCACAGCTATTTTTCCTATAACTATTGTTGGCTTGCCTTAGTTACTATACCTGTATACAAGCTATTAATGTCCACTGCTGGACAGAGCCTCCCCCGAAACGAAAGGGTTTGACCTTTGTCATAACCACCACATATGGCAAAAAAATTGGTCAGTAATGTGTATTATTGAGCACTCTTACTGACCAACTGAATGAGATTATTTCTGTGTAGAATGAATCTCAGTCGACTGTAAGGCATCGGTAGGCTAATAACCTTATATTTATCTGCGATAATTCAGAGGTAAAATAACCGGGAACTGTCTGTATCTGTGCGCGAAATTATTCATAGTAAATTCAGAAATTTTGACAAAAGTCAGAATTCAACATTTTCTAAATTTTGATAAAATGGTAGTTTTTTTTTATTTGTGAATATGGTGACATGACATCTGACCGTCCATTTTATTTTGGCCGATTTCACCAAAAGACTTGTATTATACAACGAATTTGATCGTCGATCTTTATCACAATTAAGTTATTTTATTTATTGTTTTTGTTTTGTTGAAGGACTGAGTAGGTAAATTGTGCTTATTGGCAAAGAATAAGTTAGTGTAAGACGGTATTGTGTGTGGTTCGACTGAGATGATCACTGCCAAATAGATCTGAGATCATACTAAGAATAAGATAGTAAGTACGACATATTTTTGTGTTAATTTTGGCAACTGGCAACATTACCCACATAGTTGTCTTTTCACTAAAAGTAATAATGAAATCTTCTGTAGGCGTGTGTATTGTGCGGCAATTGTTGGTCACACCTAATATGTTTTTATAAATAAAAGGTAATTTGCATCACGACTCTTAACCACAATAAGAATGTTCATGATTTCGATTGCCTGTGTCAGTCAAACTACAAAAATTAGAATGAATCTGGTGTATAATAAAATACGAGTGTGAGATTTAGAAGCCGAGCTCCGGTGTGGCTTTTAATAGAAGCAAAAAATAAATAAAATACGTAGTTATGTGTAGTTTCATATAATAGGTACTATATCTAAACTCATGCGATAGTAAGATAAAATAACACAAGAGAAAATATTTCCTTTGTGCCACCACACCGCGTATACACTTATCGTGGCGCTATAGCCCAAAGATAATGTCACCTCATTGGTCTGACCGTAGTGTATTATAAAAAAAATCACAATACAGCAGTGTTTTCCTCATTAAGTATTTTTGAAAAGTATGACATTAAAACACTGCTTTTGATTCTTCACTCTTCCTCGGGATTCAGATTTCATGAGTTTAGATAAAGCCTAAACTTCGGCCTTGGCTGTTTAAGTAAAGTTCAATTTTTCGCCACCATCATTATGTTCGGGGTCGCGCTGTATCTGCGTTACTGCACTCATAGTTATTAATGTTATGTAGGGTTTTAAACATTAAGCAGCTTTCTGTGCTTTCTGTGTCTATTTTTTTGGACTATAAAATGGCACCCATGTTGTTAATATATAGCTCGTGTCTTTACACATCGTAATACAAAAACTGTGGGCCTAAAATGGTAATTTTAGAGGAAACTTGTTATGAAAATGTTATTACTATGATTATTCAAAATCCATTATTTTTTAGAATAATTTTGAAACGTCGAATCTACAGCCTATTATTTTTTATCATTAAAATTCATATTATATGATTCCTCTAATGTGGTTATTTTATACCCTCTGATAATACTTAGATAATTATTAAATGCATAGCTGAATGATGCACTCATCTTAGCGTTATTGTATCGTATCTGCTATCTAGTTTTCATATTACAAGCTATGCTTAGTTTCGGGCTAGATGGCGTTGTGTGAAATTATAGTCCTGTAATAATACTTAAATGCTTATAAATACTTTACTAATTGGTTGTGTAAAAAAAAGTGGCTTCGAAATGTCGGGTTAAACGTTTGCGTCTTATTCCACAACCAGTAAATGCATGGGCGATAAGTACATGTGGATTCAAATTATGGCCGTGCATTATTGGGTCGTAAAATGCAAGGACCCCTTATTTAAATACGTTCATGTATAGACTCAGGACATTTTGGTATTATATAATGTTCAGGAAAAATACAGATGAAGTAGATTTGAGTCCACATCCACGGTGCTCTCCCGCCACAGCTTCTTAGCGATTACGCTGACTTTCGTATGGACTTACACTTTACATACATTACCTATGAATGTGTAAAAAACATTATTATATAATTATCTACCGTGTTCTAGATGATATTGAGCAATTTCTGGTCTTGAACAACTAATAGTGGTCGTTCCTTACATATCCTTAGATAGTTTAGCCTGTCAGTATTATATATATGTATTGTAGGTATGATACAGCCCTAAGATGTCTGATTAACTTTGATTTACAAGACTTTTACTTACTTCTTTGAACTGCCCATTGATGTTTATAGCTGAACAGAGCCTTCTCCACAGTTGATGGGCTTTGCCATTATCACCACGCTTGGAAGGTAATATGGCCACCAGAGTGGTGGCATTTTTTTTGTTTTATATTTTGTTTTTTATTGTTTTCTTAGAAAAAAGTAATGCGTCTCAACTCCGACTATACCTTCAAAGTTTATATTGAATCGAACATGCCATTTCGAAATAAACGACGAATTCATTAAATGTGTTTGTATGGGAGAGAGGTATTTCTAGACCTTCCTTCTGTCAAATCAAATGTCAATCGAAACATAAATATATTAAATCAAAGTGTGTCCGAAGGAAGGTAACCAATCAGTCTTTTTAATATCTTATTAGGGAGCTTACAGTGGCCAATCGTGCATTATTGCGCGAAGTAAATCCGGACGTGAGTGAGTGAAATAGTTTCTCGCTAAAATCATCCGTTTCTTTAATTAAACGACAACTAGACCAAGTGAAGAAAAATTCCAGCCTTATGATGTGAATATTCCAAGCAGTTTAGAAATATTAGGTCAAAAACGAATTCATTTCAGGGTTTGTTTTCACCATTTAAAATAACGCGTAACGCGTTAATAATAATAATTTCTTATTTTCTAATTAAAGATAAAAAAAATGAAATATAGAAATATTTTTTTTTATATTGACTGCAAAAAGTAGATGACTCTAAATGTGACCATTTGGCCAATGTAGCACCTTAAGAATTTCTTCGAGAAATGCTCAAATCAAGTTCTAGAACACGATAGTGTGTAGTTTAAGAGTGTGACAGTATACGGCTTTTGCTAACGTGTTGTGATATTTAGTACTAATTGTTATCAAAATTTTCTTACGAGCTTTGATGCTTTTGTTGATTTTCTCGACTTCTATTATGCGTTGCGTCGGGCCTGTCTGTCAACTGCATTGTATCGAGAATGATTTTTACACCACTTAATTATAAGTCGCCTTCAAAACGAGAGTTTTGTTAACTCTGCTGTGCATTCTGGGAAAGCTCTATTGAAGACCTCATCCTTGTTTAGAACAAAACAGAGGTCAAGTGATGCATAAAATATCGTTATGTTCAGGGTTTCGTACCCAAAGGTGTCAACGGAACCCTATTACTAAGCCTCTGCAGTTCGTTCTCATCTGTCGTCATCTGATATCTGATGAACCGTAGTAGGTAGACTGTTGAAAATTTTCCAGAGTGCTTTTATTACTATTGCCCATAGAACAACAAATAATGAAAATAACCGAGTTTTTTTTTGAAATGTGGGTCGAAATCCCTCTTGTAAGTTGAAATGAGCCTTAAATCGCCCTTTAAAGCATGTGATAAGATAACATTAAAAGTTCTTTGCGTATATTTATCAAGAGTTATAATTATAGTGGTGTAAAGATCAGACTAGGTACAGCTATTTTGGTCTCGTATTTAATTGTTAAGATTTGAGCCTGAAATGTTTAGGATTAATTTATAGTTGTAGGTAATGTTCGTTTTTAACTAGGGCTATTCCGAGTTTGCGCTTTCTGGTTATACAACGATATTTTACAGATGGTTCTAATGTGTGGTAGCTTATCTATTCACTTAGCTTTCAATAGCCCCTCAAGGCAAATTTTCAACATAATACGTACTTAGTGAGATTTTTTCGGTACACCAAGTATTTTAAGTGAATTTAGATCACATATGTAACCCGTTATTTATTCTTTGTTCTTCTAGTTATGAGCTAAGGCCATAATAAGTAGAATAGAAGTTGTTCAAGGTAAGACGCGGTTTGGTTTCGTTTTTGAATACGGTCCGATCGACCGATTGCGTGAATCAATGTGCGTAATAACATGTTTCGAGATAACTTAAATTTAAACAAATGTTACTTAAACGTAAACAAATTTTAAGTTCTGTGTAGAAACATTACACTGTACATTGGGTATGCCTGGAAGGTCTTTCTTTGACCGGCAGCTTTTTTATAAGAATTAAAAAAAATTGGTAGTAACATGCCGATTCTAAGTAATAACTTTAGTCGTGTTTTCATGAAACTACGATATTTAAAATTTTGCAGTCGGGCTAAGTTTTCTCAACTGGTTTATTTTAAGGGTGGTTTTTATAATAATCGTCTGACCGTGGATTATTCGCATTAGTTCCTTTGGTGACCATTGAAGTAACAACTGAATAAATAATAGTATTTCTGTTTTCACATATTAACAAAACCAGTTAAGTTAGACCCCTCAAGATAAGTTTACAGGAGCGCGGGCGTGATGTGCAGATTTATATGTGATTTTATTGTATGTCATTTATAAGTCATCAAATTCACTCTTGTAAACTTATATGCGGAGTTTAACTTCGAAAGTCAAACTATATTTCTCAATCTTGTATAAATTAGAGACTATCCAAATTCTGGAGTTTATAAAATCAAGCTACTGTAAATCATACTGAGTCATATTTTTGTAATATTTTTTCTATAAGATGTTTGGTCGATATTTTGTAAATCTGATGAAAAAAGTTTATTTTTCTAAAACTATTGAGGAATAGGTACCTGCATTGTTTTTATGCAAATAAAGTTTTTATGTGGCTCGAAGAACATCTTTTATTTGTTTTTTTAGAATGTAAGGAAATAGGTACCTAGTAGTTCTGAATCCTTTGCTAGGCTCGGCGTAGGACAGATTCGCTACTCGGCAGATCGGCAGATTCCTGAATTGGGCAGATTATCGGATTCGACCGATTAGCTATACGGCAAAGGTACAGGTGTAAATAAAATAGCAAGTGGAACAAAATTAAAAATGAGTAATCCAACCAAACTTGTTTATTAATACTAATGTATACAACATAATAATTATTCTATAAATGCGTTTGTGACTGAACTCCGGGCAAGTTTGCTCCATCGCAAGCCTTGAGGCCATGACCTGGGGAGGTACCACAACCATTCTTGTTTTGATATTACTTTACTTTTGTCACTATCTATCCAGTGTAGAAAAAACGAGACAAAAGTTATGTAAGATCAAAACGAGAATACTATAAGACGTTGTGATTAGCCCTCTGAACCGCAGTACAATTGACCTTACACTTACATTTTTTTTTTACGATGGGTCGGCTCTTGACTACGAAACTTACACAGGTAAGAATGAGATTACGATGGAGCGAGCCTACCCAGAAAGTGTCTATTAACTCTCTTCTTGAAGACATTAGGGTGGTAACACAGCGGGAAAACAGACGCTGGGAGCTTATTCCAAGTTCTTGCAGTGCGCACGATAAAAGATTCTTGAAAGCGTTTAGTTCTTATGCGTGGGATATCAACCAAGTGAGGATGATAATAGGCCGTGCGTCTGAAATTTCTATTGAAAAACGGCAAAGGCAGTATAAGGTCGTGAAGCGCCTGAGCACACTCACCGAAGTACAATCTGTTAAACACCGACAAACACGCAACCTTGCGACGATGGCTCAGGCTGTCGAGCCTTGCTTTGGCAAGGTAATCTTCACCTATGAGCGTCTTGGCTCTGCGCTCCACCGAGTCAAGTGCGGAAAGTTGATATTTGGGTGAACCATCCCAAAGGTGGCTGCAATACTCCATACAGGATCGAACTTGAGCTTTATATAGAGTCAACAGTTGATCAGGTGTGAAATATTACTTGACTTTATTTATTATGCCCAGCTTTTTGGCCGCAATTTGCGCTTTAGAATCGATGGAGGTGCCAAAGTTGAGGCTAGCCGTCAAATCCATGCCAAGGAGGGCAAGGCTGTCAGTTATTTTAACAGAAGTACCTTGAAAGGTAGGTGTCAGGTCAAATTGACGCTTTTTCGCCGAAAAGAGACATGCCTGAGTTTTGGAGGCATTGAAACAGACCCTATTAGCGTCTCCCCATTGGGAAACAAGACTTAAGAGTCTGATTCGTCCGCTCAACCATGGCCTCTCTCAGAGAACACACCTCCAGATTAGTAGAACGTGCACTAGATATGTATCTCTCTGTAACAGTACTGTCATCTGCATACCCAAAAATGCCTGGCTGGAGCAAGTCATTAATGTGCAGCAGGAATAGAGTTGCAGAGAGAACAGACCCTTGAGGAACACCGGCGTTGATGGCAATATAGTCCGAGGACCCGCTATCAATTACCACTCTGATGGACCGTTCACTCAATGTTTTTCAATGGCACAAGTGCGTGACGTACACAAGAAGGTCGCCAGTGGACCTTCCTCGGCGAAAGCCATATTGATGGTCACTGAGCAGGTCATTAGCTTCAAGGTACGTCAGCAATTTATGGTTCAGAACTCTCTCAAAAACCTTGCAGATTATGGAGGTGATGGTGTCGGTAATTGACGATGGCGAACTTCCAGTATTTGGGTACGGTCTTTTTCTCAAGTGAAAGGCGAAACAGGCAGCACAGACGACAACTCAGGTGCACAGCGCCTCAACACTCGCGCCGGAATACCATCCGGACCATTGGCTTTATTCTCGTCTAGACTGAAAAGTGCTCTACGGACCTCCTTGGCATGTATACTTGGCATCGGCATAGCGATGCCACTCTTGAGGTATAGTTGGAGGTTGAGAAGAGCAAAAGTCCAAACGGAAATTGCTCGCAAACAGATCAGCAAATAAATTTGCTTTCTCTACTGCGGTGTGGGCCAGAGTTCCATCCGGTTTCAACAGAGGAAGTAATGTGGGACGACAGAAGTTGTTTTCAACTGAATTAGACAGAGACCAGAAGTGCTTCCTTCATGGAGGGTAAGATGCTAGTTAAGCTGCTATTTGTCCAATTTGGACAAATCGAGCCCTACGCAGAACCCTCTTACAGGCCTTGGCAGCAGTATAAAATAGACGCTTCTTTTCACGGACCTTCCGACATGCTGCTAAAGTTGATAAATTAATAGTGAAACAGCAACCGCGAGCTGCTAGCCTTCTTGGAGGACATCGGGTGGCTGGACTAGTAATAATTGTCGGATCCACGCACCAAGTAAGTAAGTAACTACATCCGTAGAGTATATATGTATATAGTTTTTTCAAATATTAAAAAGGTGGTGTAGTAATACCGTTAGAATGCATTCAATCTGTATTAAGTAATAGTATTTTTTAAACTTTAAACGTTTAGAACACATGTTTTATTATACGAAACAACAGGTAGGTATTTATCGCATATTTGACCTTTTATTTAACCCGACGTTAACTGACGTCAACCCCCATATATATTGATGTAGCATGGAACAGCTAAATGGTACTATAATATTATTGAAGCATTCAAGGTATCACCTCAATAAACATCTCCTCAAGGAGTTTCACAAATACGGTTGAATCAGTGAACGTGGATTACAATAAATTTAACCACCTCAGTTCCTCAGTCGTCAGCAAACAACTGGCAACGTTATAAATAACACGCATAGCATCTAAAAAAACATTCTCAGAAGATGAATCAACAAGTTTCATTAAAGCGGGTATCGCCGCGTCTGTGATCGCCGTGCCTCTTGTATCCGTGATATTACCGAGAGCCCAGACAGCGAGCTCACAGATTTTCTCAGAAGGTGACTCAATAAGTTTTGTTATGATGGGAACCGCTCCAGCTTCTATGATCGCATCTATTTGCTCGCTGGTCCCGCGTGTAATGTTGCCGAGAGCGTAAATAGCCTGTTCACACTTAACCGCATCATCCACGCTATCAAGAAGATTAACTAATTTGGGGATCGCTCCAGCCGCAACTACACTGTCTATATCGGAGGATCTGTTGGTGATAGCAGCTAGTACACGGGCGGCAGACTCGCAAATTTCTTCGTTGTGGGAATCGAGGAGTTCCACTAAGATAGGGATTTCACCGGCTTGAACTATCACATCTGTCATCTCGCTAGCCCTGCAGGTGACATTATCCAGAGCGCGGATAGTATACTTACAGATATTTTGAGGGGAGTAGAGGGATTTAACTAATATTTGTACTGCACCGGCTTTGATCACTTTGTCTATATGCTCGTTGGATCCATCGGTGATGTTACTTAATGCACGAGCAGCATGTTCGTATAAACTCACGTGTGACGAATCAGCGTCTCCCTCAGGAGACTCGAGTATTTCCACTAAAACCGGGATCGCGTCAGCTTGAATCACCTTGTCTTTTTGCTCGAAGGACCCGTTCGTGAGGTCACCGAGTACACGAGCTGCATTTTCACAGACTTCTTTGTGCGTGGATTTCAGAAGTTTGACTAAAATTGCTTCGGTTTTTTCATCAGTCTGCTCTGTGGCTCTGTAGGCGATGTAATCGAGTGCTCGGATAGATTCTTGTGATACAGTCTCGTGATAGGGCTGGAGATTGTTCACTAGATGCGGGACCGCTCCAGCTTCGATCACCCTGTCTCTTTGCTTGGTGGTTCCAGAAGCGATGTTACCGAGGGCCCGGGCAGCCTCTACACGGATTTCAATACTAGGAGACTCGAGGAGTTTTACTATGGTGGGGATCGTTCCCGCTTTGATTAACTTGTCTGTATGTCTTATGGATTCGTAGGCAATATTACCTAGTGTACGGACAGACGCCTCAATTATGAAGTCGTGAGGGGACGTGAGAAGTTCCAGTAAAATAGGTATCGCGTCGGTTTCTACCACTTTTTCTTTTTGCTTGGGCATTCCGCGGGCAATATTACCGAGCGCACAAACAGCATATTTGCAGACATTCTCGCATGAGTACTTGAGAAGTTTGACAATATCAGGAATCACTCCGGTTTCGATTATCTTGTCTTTCTGTTCAGTGGTTCCGTTGGCGATGTTACCAAGCGTACGGATGATGTGCTCACTAATTGTTTTTTTATTACGTAGTAAATTTACTAAATTATCGATTGCACCAGCTTTGATTACCACGTCTATGTGCTCAGTGGCTCCACATGTGATGTTACCGAGAGCACACGCAGCCTCATTGGATATTTTCGCGGAGTATTTAAGAAGTTCAACAAAACTAGGGATTGCTTGAGATTCGACCATTTTATCTTTATGCTCGTTAGATCCACTAGAGATTTTACTTAATACACGAACAGCATGTTCAATAAACTCGTTAGACGATGACGGGGATTTGATGAGTTTCACTAAGACGAGGATTACATTGGCTTCGATCATTTTGTCTATTAGTTCGAAGGATTCATCAGCGATATTAAACATTGCACGGACAACTCGCTCGCTGACTTCTTTGTGAGGAGACTCGAGAAGTTTTACTAAGACGGAAAATGATTTAGCTTCGATTACCTTGTCGGTTTGCTCTATGGATTCGCTAGCGATATTAACCAGTGCACGGATAGCTTTTACACTGACTTTCTCATTAGAAAACTTAACGATATTGAGTAAGTCTGGAACCACTCCAGCTTCGACAATTTTGTTTCTGTGCTTGGTGGTTCCGCTGGAGATATTAGCTATTGCCATAATGGTATGTTCGCAGGCTTCTTTATGAAGGGGCCTTAGGCGTTTAACCAATACTCTTATAACTCCAGCTTCGATGATCATGTCTCTAAGCTCGTTGGTCCCGCAGGTGAAATTAGCGATTGCATAAAAGGCTTGCTCACGGACTTCTTCGTGAAAAGACTCGCAGAGATTTACTAGGACGGGGAGTGCTGTAGCTACAACCAACTCATCTGTGAGCTCGAAGATTTTTTTCGAGTCGGACATGTTGGTTACTTCACAAATGTAATGTTTAAAGATATTTTTGTGAGATGCTTTAAAAAGTTTCGCTAAAATAGGTACTAACATGTCGTTTTGTTCACTGGATTCGCTGGCGATGCTGATGAGCACACAGACAGCCAGGTCACGAATATTTTCATTACTTGACTCTAGTAGTTTCGTTAGTATGGGGATCGCTCTAACAATGATCGCCTTATCTGTTTGCTTGAGGTCTTTGTTGGTGATTTCAACAAGTGCACGGGCAGCACGCTCGCAGACTCCCTCGTGAGGGGATTCAAGCAGTTTCACTAGGACGGGGGTAGCTTTGGCCTCAGCCACTTGTTCTGTTAAATCAATGGAATAAATGGCAATGTTAAATAAGGCACGGGCTGCATCTTCATAAGTATTTTCATTTTGGAAGTTCAAGAGTTGCAGCAAACTACGCAAAGCTCCGGCTTCGACCACTTTACTTTTATGCTTAGTTGTTCTTCCGTATGTGATATTACCCATTGTAAAGGCAGCATATTCACATATTTTTTCATGGCATGGATCAAGAAGATCTACTAAGATTGGTATTGCTCCTGCTTTCACAATCTCGTCTCTCTTCTCATTGGTTCCACATGACATGTCAGCAATTTTGAAAACAGCATGCTCTTTGATCTCCATAAGAGGAAACTTTAAAAGTTCTATTAACATAGAGATTGCATCGAAGCCAACCACTATGTCTGTCGGTTCAGTGTTTCTGTAGGCGATGCTACGTAGTACCTGGAAAGCGTATTTACGAACGTTCTTGTGAGTAGATATAATGAGTTTTACTAATTCGGGAATAGCTTTAGCTTTTATTACCTCGAATGTAAGCTCGTTGGTTCCGTAGGCGACTTTATCGAGAGCACGGAGAGCATTTTCGCAGATTGTATCATTAGAAGTTTGTAGCAGATTTAATAAAACGAGAACTTCTTCAGCTTTAAAAACCTTGTCCTTTTGTTCTGAGAAACCTTCAGCAACACCACTGAGGGCGCGTTCTACAATATCACAAACTTTTTCGTTAGGAGATTTGAGCAGTTTTATTAAGACTGGGATTGTCCCCGCTTCAATAACCTTATCTGTATACTTTCCAAAGACGATGTTACCGATTGCACGTGCTGTTTCAGCACATACATCTACGTGATTGGAGTTAAGTAGTTCCTTAAAGGTAGATATTACTCCAGAATCAATCACCTTTTCTGTCTGTTCTATGGTTCCGAAAGCGATGTTACCGAGTGCACTGACTGCATACTCGCAAATTTTCTCGTTAGAGGACCTAAGAAGTTCTACGAACTTGGGGATTGTCTCGGCTTCAACCACCTGCTTTGTAGATCTAGCAGATATGTTTTTCAGTGCCCAGACAGCATACTCACAAATTTTCTTTTCAGGGAACTCTAGGTGTTTTACAAATCTGGGTATCGCTCTGGCTTCGATCACCTTGTCTGTTAACTCGGAATTTTCGGCAACGATGATAGACAGAGCATGAGTAGCATGCTCACTGACTTTCTCGTATGACGTCTCGAGTAGTTCTACAAACTCGGGTATCACTTCGGCATTAACCTTAACAGTTTGCTCGATATATCTAGTAAAGATGTTTTTCAGTGCGCCGGCAGCATTCTCACAAACTTTTTTGTCATTACCCTCTAAGTGTTTTGTAAATCGGGGTATCGCTCTGGCTTCAACAACCATTTCTGTTAGCTCGGTGCTTGTGGAGATCATGGTATTGAGGACATAAACAGCATTCCTGCAGACTTTCTCGTTCGGAGAGTCGAGAAGAATCACTAAATCGGGAAGAGCTCCGGCTTCAACCACCCTGTCTATGTTCTCTGAGGATTTGCCAATGATATTAACCAGTTCGCAGATACCAAACTCGGAGACTTTCTCATCTGGAGACTTAAGAAGTTTTGCTAGTAAGGATATATTATCATGGAATATGTGATATGTTACAAAGAGTGTTGTCGCTTTGGCTTCGTCGTCGTCAGAAAGGTCTGAGGTTTTGGCGATGTTGATGCGTACCCAGGCAGGTCTGCCTTGGAAGGCGGGATCGGGGCCATACACGAGGATTGTCTTGCCGCTGAGCGCGACGAGCTTATTCTTGACGACGGACAGTTTGTTGCTATCTCTGAGAGCGTTATTCAGCAGGTCGCGGTACTTGTACAGAACTGCTTGGCGTTTGGGCGGCGCTAGCTCCCGCAAGCTGGTCGTCGTAGCCAGCCTCTTCATCTCCTGCAGACTATGAAGCTTCGCTTTGCTCAACTTAAGGAATGTCTTCAACGTGATTTCGTAAGTATGCGCAATTGTTTCCTGGAAAAATTAAAACACGGTTAGGTAAATAATTCGAACGCCAACTAATCAGAGTGATGGACTGACATCGTTTTGAACGAAACTTTACCTAAGCGATTCCTTCACAAATTTGTTCAGGGGGATGAGAACATTTTACCAGTTCTGACGTCTAGGAGGTGAGAGTTTATAGACTTGTCTAGAGGAGAGGTATTCCGGAATTCGGCCTTATTATAACTTGAAAATCGGGAGAGATGAATGTCAAGGCATCAGCAGCAGACATAATTATAACGCGAGTTACACCGCACTAATTAAGTCTATAGGCCTACAGCCTAGTAGGTACCAAACTAAGTAAATTATAGGTAAGTACTATAACTACTTACATAATTACAAAAAGAAGATAAGAGATGTGTGGTTAAGTAGGTACATTCCCGCCATCCGATTCGGAGGTTGTGGGTTTGAATTCGTTTCGCACAAGGTTTTCAAAAGATAATGTGCGCAGATTTATGTCAAAAAAACTAAATAAGAGGAGAATCCTCAAAGCGGAAAAAGTCGTAGGTCATGTCGTTATGGTTTAAGTAGTAGGTTTTTAGGCCCATTGTATCCTACATTTATTTTTAAGTTATCCAGTTTTTATTTTTAAGGTGTGCAATTAAGTATTTTTCATTCATGAATGAATGAATAAATCATTCATTTATTTTTATTTGTATTGATACAATTTTCTTACTTGTTTTATTTTCTTTGGGTCAGCCTTCAAATTGACCGATTTCCGATTAAACTTTATCCGATCGCCGACGGATGGTATCATGTCCTCTATTAATACCGCTTCTAACAAATGCAGGCAGTTTGAAACGACCCGGTTCTCTAAAATTGTAAATCAAGGTTCACTAAACTTAAACGGTCTGTGGTCTAGTGGTTCGCCCACCGGTGTCCAGAAGTCCCGGGTTCGATCCCCAAGGGGAGTACAATTTTGTGCTTGGTTTGGTTGACGGTAGGACTTTGTTTAAGTCTGCCTGGCTAGCTACTACTATCTTACCTAATTCATCGCCATAACAACAACTCTTAAATTGTTGTGTTCCGGCATTCGCAGGTAAGATAGCCACTTCCTAAGTTTGTTGAGGATTCCGGGTGAAGTGCGCCCCACCTTCGGCCTTATCATAACTTGAAAAGTAAAGGTGAGATGAAGGTCAAGCAACTCCCCACCCGTAGTACAATAAAAAAAAAAGAGTTGTAGGTACCTACATACCAAGTGTGTAGGTATGTACAATGCACCAGGGACATAAGCGCTACCATCTGAAACTTATTCAGGGTTCTCAGGAAGGGAACATAATTAATTTATTAATTTTTATTTTTACAATAAATATGTTGCCAATTGATCCGGTTGCTCAACTATTTCCAGTCAAAGCAAGGGTTTGGCTCCTTGCATTTGCCACACTAATAGGTAGGCTACAACAATTTGACAAAAACAATCTCAAGCGTAGGTACTACCCTAACCCATCCAACATACAGCTGAAAATCATATTACCTACCAGTGATATTGTTCCTCGGTCCCGGTAGACCTGACCGCATCGCAACATTCACTACCTGTAGATGTCGCGCACCCTTGACATCACCTGCTTGCAGACGCTTCTCATTCTCAACGAAGACTGGGACTACCGTTGGATCCACCTCTAAAAACAGCTGGATAACGTCCCTTAAATCCTGTTCAACTATCGATTTTCCGTTAATAGTGTCCTTAGCTATTGGACATTGCAATGATGGTACCATTTCAAGCAACAAACTCTTAGCTACGGCGACATCTTCAGGCAAAAACGCGCATTTGCAAATGGCCACCAAATTCTCCATGTCCGTTGTCCTAATACTGTTTTGAATAAATGATAAAACTTCACTTGCAACAATATTGCACGAGTAAATGTTTATTACGTTATTCGGCATTTTCGTGAATTAAATAGAATACGCGACCGCTTATTATGTACACCGATATCAAAATAAGTGGGATAAAATTTTAATACCTACCTACTCATTCAACAGCTAACGCCTATTATCAGCGGATGCCGAGAGTATTTTGGATACCTCGATAGATAAAAATACTGATGTATTTAACCCAACTACTGTGGAGCGAATAGAAGGGTACCTTACCTACGGCACCATACACAAGTAGGTAGGTTTTGTTAGGTCTACCTAGCAAAACTGGCGGTAAAACGGTTAAGACGACTAGTATTTTTGTTAAAAAATCATAATTATCTCCCTTACCTAAACTACATTTAGTATTTCTGCGGTTTACGGATGTGATAAAACTACATATATGGTGTACCTAAGTACCTATATGTTTCATTACCGGATCCAGGCTGAGGCCGATTGTACCTAGATGTGCGATTGTGTGGGAAAAACCAAAAACAATTATTTTTTTGCTCACGACGCTCTCCGCATTTTAGTCAGTGTTTTTTTTCTTGGAGTCTAGGACACATCTCTAAAAAACAATTGAGCATTGTGTTCCGACTGTCTGGGAAAGCTCGCTCCATGGATACTTCACCTTGCTCTGGCCTAGAGCTAGACGAGCCTGGTGGTCAAAAGCCAACCCATCATTCATATAAGAACTTTCCGAAGTTCCAATTTTTACCATTCCGATACCATTTGTCCCGATATTTTGTAAAACCGGGCCATAGGCTTGGGAGTCCCCCAATCTTCAAGGGACAACATCATTTGATCCTCAAGAATCTAATTGATCTATTGTAAATGTGCACTCTTTTAAATATACTATAAGCATATCTCAATTAATATTTGATCCCCTTTTTTAATTATTGCATGGTCTACTTTTTTAATTATTGTTCTTAAATTACGCACGGCCTGATGACAGGGATCTTATGCCGGAGTAAGTCAGTAGGTGGTTAAGCTTTTTTATTTTGCACAAAACCCGGAAAGCCCGGCCGCAAGACCGACACGGGAACAGAAGATAGTAGTTACCACATCATTTTGACCCAGAAATACTTTGTTACCACTTATATGCGTAGCTCAAAACAGATAAAAACATTATTGAATTGTTTTATTTTAATTTTAAGAAAGAGGACCAATCGTTTTAAAAGAGGTCGTCTTTTCGTTCAGATTATTTTGCTTAGGTAACTACTGTTTTTGCAAAATTAAAACGATCATTGAAATACATGCCAAACTTACGATGACGACCCGTCCACCCACTGGACTTTCCCACTGCTGGGTGGCAATTTGATTGAATATATCGAAATTTATCTCCACACACTAGCGTAGTGGGTGGAGAGGTAATTCACGATTACTCCACCCACCTTTCGGAAAGTCCAGCGGGTCGTCATCGCAAACTTAAATCCTGAATCCGCCAATGGGACTGCCATTGGCCTTTTTGGACAAGCAGTAAAGTGGTTCTACTAGGAACTAGATACCGTTACCTACTTGTATACAATCTATGGATAGTCAAACACAAGCACCTAACTGGTCTAGTAGTTTGTCCACCGTTCTCTGATCCAGAGGACCCGGGTTCGATCCCCAGGGGAGAACTATATAGTGCTTGGTTTGGTTGGGACTTTGTTCGAGTCCGCCTCTGGCTAGCTATAACCATCTTATCTAATTGTGTTCCGGCATTTAGAGGCAAGATAAACAGTTCCTCGGACTTTTGATTCTGGTAAGTGTGCACTTTTACATTTGGCCTTATATAACTCGAAACCAGATTTGATGAAGGCTTTTTTTCCCAAAGTAACTTACGAAATAAATCTTAATTAAAAGCTAAGCGAAACAAAAGAAATCCATAAACACCTTTTATGCAGTCAAAAAATAATAAAATCACATAACAAAAATATCACAAAATACATGGTTTCCGGACTAGGGATAGTAAGATTCATTCGTACATTCATCCAGAAAGTTGAAACATAATATCTCGCAAGTACAGTATACATGTATCCAAATTTGGTTTTCAAGGGTGATATACAAAAGATGTGATATAATTTCTCCAATAAAGTAAAAGGAAAAAATAAAAGGCTAATAATTTTGTGTACATTTTGAAAATAATGTTGCGTTAAATATTATTTTTTCTAAAGAAATCTTCGTATAAGTTTCTAGGGAGAATTAGAATTCGACCTTTCAAGTATCTTCTCCGAGGTTTGTATAGCTATACCGCATTTCAAAGTTTAAATATCAAACTGGCATGATGAAGAATAAGAATCTTCTTAATCATTCTTATATTTTTATTAAGCTTTCGCGGTTAGAACACATTATTTTGATTCGAAAAACGGGTATTTATCGCGTATTTTAGTATATAGGTAAAATACGCTATAAATACCCGTTTTTCAAATCAAAATAATATCAATTCTTAAATAACAAACAACTGAATAATTATAATAAATGGGCTTCATAAATATTTGAACCAAACAATCTTTAAATGCACTATTGAACAAAACATATCACTTACAACTTATTACTTACAAAGTTATTTGAACCAGATCTTACTTACTACTCTATACTACTTAACTAAGTCACTTTGATCATACACTGTGTTGATTTTTTTACTTACATATAATTGTGAACTTATCCTTTATTACTTATCTGTGCACATATTTGCAATTTGTAAATTTTCAAGCTCAACTTAATTCAGGAAAAAAAAAATTAATTAAATTAGTCTAGACTTAAAAAATCAGCAATTGTAGTTGAAGTAAAGAACTAAGAGAACTGACCGCATTTCCGCATTGTATATAGCCAAAGAAATTCTCTGAGCGAGAAATGAGCCTGCCATTTTTTCTCCAGCGACGTCTATAACGACGTCGTTCGATCATTTTCTTGCATAATTTTTAAGAACGTTTTGAAAGCTTAGTTCGCGGTTATCGTTTGACCTTCTTTATTGGACCACTTCAGACCTTCGAGGCAAGTTGAAGGTGTCAGAGGTACATCACTACATCAATGGCAGAACTGTTTGAAGGCAAAGAAACAAAAGCTTGAAATAAATGTGTAAAATTATCAACATCAAAACATAGTCAAAATCACTTACGAAAACTTTGCGTGAAGGGTCCGACTTCCGTCCGATTTAATTTGCAAGCAAGCAAATAACTTATTTAAGTTATTTGCTTATTTGCAAATTACTGCCTATTTCATATAAATCAGAACTACTTAAAAACGAATAGTGATTCCTGATTCGATTTCTGATTAAAATATTATCAATAATAATTGCATTAGTATACAACAAGTTTGAAACTAAAAAATCTATAAGGACACCAAATGGTGTGCAGGTTAAAGCATTTTCTTGTGATTCTTACGAATAAATGTGACTCCACAAACTGAAGCAAAGCTTAACCACTGAGTTTCGATTTTCGATACAACTTTAGTTTCGATGAACATTTCGAAATAACATGTCCGATTCTAAGGATATTTTGCATGTGTACTAAGCGTCTGTGGTCATATAAAAACACGATGAAAATTAATGTAACCATACGGAAAAGCAATTTCAAGATTCTAGTTATCTTTTCAAACATGGGGTTTGAATTCGAATAAATCTAAGGTACGCTTTCCTAGACTCCCACTTCTCCGCTCTTTTAAGTTCTCCTAAGTTCAGTTCTTTGACACAATGCGAGTCTAGGAGGTAATCTTAAATCGGTCAACGAGTTCCGTGTTCCATGGCACACAAAACTTTTTGAGATCATATTGCAGATTCATGCCATAATCGACAGCTAAAAATTCTGTGATATTAAAGCGGTATTGCCATATCTGGGGCATATTAAGTTACAAGTGAAAATTCAACAAATTTCCTAAATTTTTTTCTGAAAAGATCAAGTAAAACGTTACCTATATGCATTCGTTATCTAAAACAATACCTATTCGAAATTTCATCTCACCAGTTCACCCGCTACTCACGTCATATCAAACACCCAAACCAACCTTGGCATTGATAAAATTTGTAGGATATTCGTTAGACGTGAAAAACATAAGCATATTATAAAGACAAGCGCATTACAAATCCCTTCAGACCACCAAAGAGTCGTCTTACATTATCAACAGTGCCCAGCGATCAGCTTTGCGTTTGGGCGCGCGCCTTACATCAAATGATCTCCCACTCGCTATCCAAATGATCGTCTGGAGAGACCAACCTATCTTTCAATCCATTCTTCATTTCCAGTTTCAATTCTAAATCTAAATTCCAATTGTTCGGAAGCTTCATCACTTTCGGTACTAAATCTGTTTGCTTTGAAAGCTCCGTTGTTGTTCGTGTGGGTTTTGGACTGTCGCTATGTTTAAAGTCTTTATGGTCATTGCGACTGCCATTGGTACTGTTTTTTGAGTCGTTCTGGTCATAAAGACTGCCATTGGTACTGTTGTTTGAGTCGATCTGGTCATAAAGACTGCCATTGCTAGGGGTATGGGTATAGTCACTTTGTTCATTGTTCCGTGTGTTGTGATAGTGAGTCGTGTTTGTTTGTGTGAGTGTAGTGGGCGGGGCGATGCTGAGTGATTCGAGGTTCAGCATTTTAGCGAGGATTTTCTCTTTCTCCTCTATCTGCTGCTGTAATAACTCGTCGGTAGGGTGTTGAATGTCACTACAAAGAAAACAAAACGGCGATAAAGACTTTGACTGATAAATATAACTGATGAAATAAAGAGATGACGCTATTTGTTGTTGGTGCGCTATGGCTTTCCATATAAGTATTAACCAGTTAACGCAGTCTCTCCCAGGAGACGGCTTCAGAAAACTTTAATTCCCGCCGGATACCCGGGTCATCATGGCTTCAAGCATATTTTGCTTGCATTTATGATCGATGGCCAAGTTGTCAATCTAAATAACAAGTCTCATAGCTCAGTTGGTAGAAACTCTGCCTTCTTGCGCTGTAGGTTGTGGGTTCGATTCCCGCCCAGGACAAACATTTGTGCGAGATGAATATATATGTCTGTTCAGTGTTTGGGTGTTGTATCATATAGCATGTATGTATTAACAAAAGTATTTTAGTATTCTATCCGTAATCGCGCTGTGTATAATTAATGTACTGTAATAATATATATTTACATATGTTTTGTGATTTTTTGTGTTATTATAACATTTGTGTAACAACTGAGCTATGAGGTTTGTTTAAAATGTTGTGACCAAGTGCACTTGAAATACAAAAATAATATAAATATTACAGGACATACATTCCACACAGCGCAATCTAGCCTCAAACTAAGTATAGCTTGTAATATGGGAACTAGATTACGGATAGAATACTTAAATACTTTTTTTTTGTAAATACATACTTATCATAAAATATAACACCCAAACACAGAACAAACATCTATATTCATCACAAAAATGTTTGTCCTGGTTGGGAATCGAACCCACAACCTACAGCGCAGAAGGCAGAGTTACTACCAACTGAGCTGTGAGGCTTGTTAACATAAAAAAAGAAAACTTTCATTTCAAACAAATTGTTGTAAATATCCCGTATATATTGTTTACAGTCTCCATAACTATGACAGTTTTAAAAGTTACAACGGAAAGTGATGTTTGCATGGAATACTCACTTATAAACGCTGAGCTGCATAACACATGCGGTAGTAGTGACCCCTTCTTTTCTAACAGGCGTGCTTCTTCTTGGTGTGTTCTCTCCTGAACTAGCCTCACGTCTCCTACTTTTCCTGCTGTGTATCAGCTCTTCGTCTTTCCTGTTTAAATGACATGGCCTTTTTATATTTGAGTAGACCGGTAAAATAAACTTCGCTCCCGATATATCAAATATACTAGTTTCCCTCAATTACTTTCACAGCATTATGACATATGGCATAACATTGTGGGGAAGTGCCGCAGATAAAGACACCATATTCGTATTGCCGAAGAGGGCTGTTCGCGCTGTTTACAAAACGGGAAACATTTCGTAAACAGCTCTAAGCTCCCTCTTTCAAATGATTCAGTCAGAAACTAGTTTAAAATATCAATGTTTTCTAGAGGCATCAAGTTGTAAGCCTCGCGTACCCGTAATTTCACTGGCAACCATACCCTTCAAACCGGAACACAGCAATACTGATTGGCGGCTAATATAGTAATGGTGGTATTACTTCCCCGAACGAGCCCTTTCACAATTGGCTCTACTACTCTTATTACTCTTCTTTTCTCTGCTACGAATATACTTTAAACTAATACTATAAAATTAACACTATAAACTTTTCTTACCTAATTCTGTCGCCATAACAAAAAATCTAAAACTGTTGTGTTCCTCCATTTAGAGGTAAGATAGCCAGTTCCTCAGTTCGTTGAGGATTCCGGGTGAAGTGCGCCTCCACCTTCGGCCTTATCTCAACTTGTAACCAGGTGAGATGAAGGCCAAGCGCTTCCACATCGCACAAAAAAAACACCAAGGGTAGTTCTCCTACCTGTCCATGTAAGAGTTGTACAGGTGTAGCTTGTGCTGCAGCTCCTGAGTCTTGGCGCGGCGGATGTCGTCCGCGTCTGAAGTCACGTCGCGGAACTCGTTGATGATGGACTGAAGCACCTCGCCCGACACGTCGGTAGGTAGCTGCTTGATGGGGGGCAGCTCGAAGCATTCTTCTCCAGGTACTGGAAAATAAAAAAAAAACTAATGTAACACTAGGAAGAGAACTAGCTTTTGCAAACTCAGGGTATCCTACCGCAAGAGCTAGCAAAGGCTTAATATTAAAAAAATGCATTGTTTACTGTATAAATGAATTGAAATTATGTCAGTTATTTGATAACTAACATGAAATGTATAATGAAGAAATAGGTTAGAGTAACCTATAGTAGTCTGAGATAGACTACTATAGGTTTTATTTTATTTATTTCGGTTTTATTATGTACCATGATTGATTTGATTTTAGCTAGGAAATTTAAAAAAGCTGCATACACCAATCTAAGCTTATATTGTACTATGCTATGCCAAATGAACTGTAGAAACTTTTAAAAGTTAAATTATGTTTACAACTATCCCATGATAGTTATGACTTACGTCAGTACTTATGAACACTATAACTAAAATTAACGGGATTACTCAAAAAACAACATGGTAAATATCCCGTTAATTTTAGTAATAGTAAATTACGTTTATTACTATTTATTGATTCGATTTGATTATTTTCAAATACATGCCTAGCGAATTTGCTACTACATATTTTTCTTTATTTATCACAAAAAATCATCTCATATAAATATGTAACAATGAGCAGTAAGATATTTTGAACACCTTGGGTGCTTACACCAATATGATGATTCGAACTGCTTATATGAAAATGCTTTTATGTTTTTCAGATCATTTTGACTACTCTAGACGCTTATATCAATTTCCTGACTACAATAAATAAATAAAATACGTTTTTTTTAGTGTATGGATGTTGTACCTGTGGTCTCTATGAGTTCGTTCTTGGTGAACATAGAGATAGGCTGTTCGAGCACACTGGATATGTAGGGCACTGTCTGGTCGAAGAGTGTGGAGGTCGTGTTGACGGCGTGCTGGAGGGACGAGCTCAGGGACTTTGTCATCAGGTCCAGAGGGTCTTCTGTGAACGAATGAAAACTGAAACCACCTCTGTGGTCTGTGGTTCAACCCACCGATTTCAGATCCAGAGGGTTCGATCCCCTGGGGGAGTATAATATTGTGATTGGTTTGGTTGGTAGTAGGACTTTGTTTAAGTCCCCTGCCCCACTATCTTATCTAATTCTGTCACCATAAACAACAATTCTAAAAAATGTTGGCATTTAGAGAGTAGCCGGCTCCTCAGTAAGTTGAGGATTCCGGGTGAAGTGCGGCTCCACCTTCGGCCTTATCTCAACTTATAACCATGTGAGATGAAGGAGAAGCGCTTCCCTGTCGTAGGTACAATAAAAAAATGGAACCGAGAAAATGAAATCGAATCCAGGACCCCACAGATCAATAGCTACACGCTTACCATTAGACAAGGTGTGGACTCTGATTATCACAGATACCACTTCATCATTTCAGCTCAAATATGTCCACTGCTGAACACAGGCCTCCCTCAACCGACGTCACAAATAGAGATCCTAAGCCCATTGCCATCCGCCACATTGTCGTCAGTACATCGAGGGCTTCCTACACTCCGTTTTGCGTTTAATCGTGGATGTCATACGAGAACCTTTTCTCCCCAGGGGTTATTGGTCCTGCGAGCTATGTGGCCTGCCCACTGCTACTTCAGCTTGCTAGTTCTGAGAGATATGACAGTAACTTTGGTTCTCTTACGGATATCCAAATTCTTATTTATCACTTAGGTAACTTAAGTTCCTGGATATCTGCACTGACGTCGTTTAGTATGTGACGAAATTCCTTTACTTCTGAGAGATATGTCAGTAACTTTGGTTCTCTTACGGATATCCAAATTCTTATTTATCACTTATTTAACTCAAGTAACTGGATATCTGCACTGACGTCGTTTAGTATGTGACGAAATTCCTTTACTTCTGAGAGATATGTCAGTAACTTTGGTTCTGTTACGGATATCCAAATTCTTATTTATCACTTAGGTAACTCAAGTAACTGGATATCTGCACTGACGTCGTTTAGTATGTGACGAAATTCCTTTACTTCTGAGAGATATGTCAGTAACTTTGGTTCTCTTACGGATATCCAAATTCTTATTTATCACTTAGGTAACTCAAGTAACTGGATATCTGCACTGACGTCGTTTAGTATGTGACGAAATTCCTTTACTTCTGAGAGATATGTCAGTAACTTTGGTTCTGTTACGGATATCCAAATTCTTATTTATCACCTAGGTAACTCAAGTAACTGGATATCTGCACTGACGTCGTTTAGTATGTGACGAAATTCCTTTACTTCTGAGAGATATGTTACTTTGGTTTGGTATACTTTGGTTCTCTTACGGATATCCAAATTCTTATTTATCACTTGGGTAACTTAAGTAACTGGATATCTGCACTGACGTTGCTTAGTATGTGACGAAATTCCTTTACTTACTGTACATTGTTAACAATCACAACTTTCAGTTTTCGTTTCAGTTCTATTCCATAAGATTACTTTTTTCCTGATTCGCCCGATTCGGGTGGGAATGTTGTACGCGAAACTAAAGCGGAATGGAACTACGGAAATCCTGTTACGGTTTGGTGAAAACCAAATTGAAACCTGTTCAGTTTCATCGGAAAATATAGCGGACGCACAAGACGACTTCACTTAATTACATTAATAGTGATTAATAAATAATACTGTATCATCCTTCGTGAACGCAATAGGCCAATGAAGATGGTAACGATAACAAACAAAAAAATATGTGATTGCACTTGGTCACAACACTTACAAATTATATAACAAGCCTCATAGCTCAGTTGGTAGTAGCTCTGCCTTCTGTGCTGTAGGCTGTGGATTCGATTCCCACCCAGAATAAACATTTGTCTGATGAATACAGGTGTTTGTTCTGTGTTTGGGTGTTGTATCATATAGTACGTACATACATATTTACAAAAAGTATTTAAGTATTCTATTCGTAATCTAGTTCCCATATTACAAGCTATTAGTTTGGGGCAAGATAGCACTGTGTAAAATCGGTGTCCTTTAATATTTATTTATTTAATTACAAAAAAAAAACATTTAATCATTTCTATCATCAGACAGGGATTCTCTTGGTCCTTATCTCACTCAGAAAGAAGTGCACTTCACACGGAATCCTCAACAGTCTGAGGAACTGGCTATATAAATTATTGTGATCTGGCATTTAGAGGTAGGCCTCTAAATGCCAGATCACAATAATTTATAATTGTTGTTATGACGACTTAGGTAAGATAGTGGTAGCTAGCCAGAGCGGAGTCTTACCACCAACCATTTAGAATTGTAGTTATGGCGACAGACTTAGATATGCCTATGATATGATGGTGGTAGCTAGCCAGCAAATTTTTGTGTCATTAAAACATGAGTAAATCTATATGTAGTATATGTAGTTAAAAATATGCTGTGCTACAAGATTGCGCTCTTTAGAGAGGTAATGCTAATGTAGAATAACTTATTTATTTGATCTTGCGTATTAAATGCTTGATGAGATTGTTGCTCAGGGCTAGGTATAACCTTATATATTGAAAAAGCACACAGCTCAGTTGGGAGTAGCTCTGCCTTCAGCTGTAGGTTGTGGGTTCAATTCCCACCCAGCACAAACATTTGTATGCACATTAAAGATGTTTGTTCTTTGTTTAGGTGTTGTATTTTATCACTACTATGTATTTACAAAAAAAAAAGTATTCAACTCTTAATCCAGTTCCCATATTAGAAGCTTTGCTTAGTTTGGAGCTAGTTCTATGATGTGTAAAATTAATATCCAGTTATAATATTAGTAGCAAATACTTTTATGCCCAGTAAACCGTAATCTGTAAACAACTAAAATTGAATAAGAAATGAGTGACAAAGCATAGACATTGCGCAATACAAATATACGAAGCCAAAGCAAAGGAAAAGTAAAAAAATAAAAATGCAGTTTCATTCAAAACGTATATTCATATATAACAATGGCCATGCTGTGACACATCTAAATATATAAAATAGTCGTGTCGCTGATATTCAAAACAAGCATGGAATTTTCATCTATTCGCGTTCTATCTCGCTTTTTCTAGTTGTGTTGAAAAGAGATGCAAATGTCTCAAACATGTATCGGCATACGAATAATATATAAAGCCAACGCGAGAAAGCGAGACAGAAACACAGAGAAATTCTGGTACTACAGCCGGCTTAGAAAGAGATCCGTCGTAGATTTCTGGGGGCTTCAGTGCTCTTCTCATACAAGCGTCGTAAAATATTTTGGAAATAATTTTAGTTCCCTTTTTGGCCA
Source organism: Venusia cambrica (assembly GCA_951394065.1). Taxonomy (NCBI): domain Eukaryota; kingdom Metazoa; phylum Arthropoda; class Insecta; order Lepidoptera; family Geometridae; genus Venusia; species Venusia cambrica. Next base: position 5,298,298 of record OX596065.1, read on the forward strand.
CAACGGTTCTTTTTCAGACTCTTTTGCTACATTGAACGGAAGCGTTATATTGTGACGCAGTTGTAATACCAGGCCGTAAGTAGGTTATGCATTGAGAAGGCCCGGCCGCTGATTTTCGCTCTTTCCAATACAATCGTAGATTGTAGTTTATTTCGCAGTGGTGCATCTGATTGAAATCAAATTTTGCATGTATGATTGGATAGTTATAATCTGTGGTGCGTTGCTTTTTTTTATATCTATTCGATCACACATGCACAAAGGCATTTGAACCAGACGTGCTATTTCGAAATGAACGATAAGCTACGTGTGTATGGGCCGAGTAGAAACTAGGTCTTAAAGAAGCTCATTCACAGCCTAGCACTATACTACACGGACATTAGCTTTTGCGGGCAATAGGCATGCGTCTAAATATATGGTGCGTTCAAATTAAGATTGAAAAAAATAATAATGTTATAATAAGCAAATAATATGTAACGAATTGGTTTATAATACCGCAAAAATAATAACATTCAATATTACAGTACATTACGTAATTTTTTATAGTAAAACAAACTTATCTGAGCCAGAGGCGGGGGGCGCCACAATCGATTTTCCATCACCCTAGCTTAGACAGATGGTTCAAGTGTTGTTGGTCAGTGGTTTTTTACTTTAGGGATCAGTTCGAGAAGTGAACCCTAAAGTAAAAAAAAAACATTGCCCCCAAGAGCCTACGTTACGGGCCACTACAGATTACCATTACCTACAATTTAAATTGGTAGTTTTGTTATCCTTAATAATAATCCCTATATTTTCTAGTTTAATGCCTAAACTACATTGGTCCTATTTTGGTATTAGTTTTTAAGGTACAGTGACATTAGTCGCCTAAAATTATGCTAAAATCATCGAAAAGTGAATACTTAACTCTAAAATCTCAGACATGAGATGCACCATAGTAATGGGTGTTCATAAAATCTAATGAAGCTTAACAAAGAAACGAAAATAACTCATGGCTATAAACAATCCGCTAGTGTAATGTTATGGATTCTAGACTGGTTTTAATCAGAGGAATTCTTGTTATTTTTTGGTCTTTTAAGACTTCTCCAAAAGCAAAGCGAAAAACGGCCATTGACCTTTGAGCGTACCATGGGGAACAAACATTCTATGAAAGTTTTAGTCAACCTTGATTCTAGTTTAATTATTACGAAAGTGTAAGTTTTATTTTAAATAGTAATACTCTTGAAATTTCATACCAAGATTTCATACCTTGTATTATAATTATACATAGTCAATTAACAGATAACAAATTATGGCAATTATTTGGCGTATGAAGGCACATTAAGCCTCAAGCACCATGTTTCTTATACAATAAATAGAATAAACCTAAGGTTAACTATGCTATAAACAACCCTTTTATTAATTTTATTGGAAAAGTAAGTACATATTTAAGTAAGAGCTATGTATCACCACTTATTTTCACGTTACCTCTATAAGCACCTCTGCACTTAAGTTGAGCTCTGTGTGAGAACAATCGAAATAGAACAATACCTTTTTCTAACATTAAACGTGTATTTTAGAAACAATACTTTTGTAGAAAACTTTTGTTCAAAAAACGACTGGTGGTACTCAACTCACACAAAACCTAACTTTCGTTATTACACTACACGTGAATTGCTTACGTTTTATTATGACTTAACAAGGCCTGGAGTACCGCTGATTTTTACATTCCAGCACTAACGTAGTATGTCTTTTATTTCGGAATGGCATGTCCGATTAAACATTTTTGCAAGTATAATCGAAATCGGGATAAACTGTGTGTGGTTACTGTGTGTATTTTTTTTTATGCATAAAAAAAATATATTTCGCAGATAAAATAAAAATCCATTTATAAACAAAGTAATAGTATAAATAAAATGAATAAAAAGTGGGCTTGTGGTAATGGTAAACTACTTTTCATATATTTTGATTTGTATATTTTTTTAGATTAAGTAAAGAACCACAGACACATTATCTCTATCCGATTATATCAGGAACATTTTATTTGAGCCGGAAGTGCTAATTCAAAGTTACGACTGCGCTTGTATGAGACAGCTGTACTACTGGCCTTCTTAAAAATATTTTTTAATAAGTAAATAATATGTATAAAACAAATCATTCAGGTATGTAAGTACAACCAAAATTACAGCTATTGCTTACAGCTTAGTCAAATAATTGTATTGATATTAAATACTACAAAAATAATTGTGCAATTGGACGGATACGCACAACGATAAATTGAGAACAACCACAGTTCTTACAAAAAAATAACATATAAAAACAAAACGATGAAATACTAAAAACTATAAAATCACACCCTGTGTATACTAATACAATTCTAAATACTGCTTTAAGTACTGATCAGATCACAATACAATTTCAAATAAGTCAAACGTTAAAGTTATCACCACACCACGTGCTAAGCTAACTTGGCTTAGCGAATCTCACATTTTTTTTTCGATTTTTCGGTTCGATTTTTTTTTTATAAATAATAAGTTAGCTCTTGACCTATTTACCTAGCTCTATGCCAGAGCATGGATGACGACTGCAATGAACCAAGACTTCCCAGAAAGCATTAGCCTTCCCGCGATTATTTTACGAGGGGAAGCGCTTGGCCTTAATTTCACCAGATGACAAGTTATGATAATGCCGAAGGTGGAAGCGCATTTCAACCGGTTTCCTCAACTGACTAACTATCAGAATTACTGGGGCACACTAAAGCAAGATATAGCTAACCAAGGCTGACTTAAGCCGTACCACCTACAAAATTGTACCCCCCTGAGAATCGAACCCGGCACTGTGGCTCTGAAACCGGTGGAGTGTTCTGTCCCGTAACAGCTACAGCTGTCGAGCTAGTGCTACGCAGGCGAAATGAATATTACGCGGGGTGCATCATAAGCCCGCATGGCACAAAGTATTTACAAGAAGTACGGGTAAGAAACTCAGCTTATCAACTGTCCCAGGTAACATCAGTAAGAGCTAAGATGTAGATTATCTCGCAGTGTGGCTTACGCTTTAAGTACAATAAGGAATGATAAATCAGACTACTAACAGCTCAGTGGTCATGCGAAAGTAAAAATAAACAACACAGGCGCTTGTCCGCTAAACAGCAACGGCGAAACACATGGTCAAAATTTACAAGCTTATCAATAAAAATAACCGAAATTTTTCGGTATCAAACAAAGCAAATAATTAAACATATAAAAATACTTATTTGCGTTTTATAAACAGATGTAATTTTAGGGCGTATTTACGTAGTTGGCAAGAAGACTGACCATATATTTCAAGTTAGTTTGGGGCTAGACGAATTTACTACAAGCGCTTATTAGTCGGCGCAGGCATTCGGCACCGACTATATACTTCATGCCGAACCAACCGGCATCCGAACTTTTCGGCAAGTTCCGATCTACTCCGATCAGCGTTTTTGAGTTGCTACTCACCTGGATACCTTGAATCAGCTTGCTTTATGTAGCGGTTATCTAAGCGGACCGGCACCGATAGGCGCTGGTAAATCGGCGCCGGCTTCCTGGGTTCTACGTAAATACGCCCTTACTCGTTAGGTGCTGAGTAAGTATCATGGTTATGAAAACTAGACGTTATCAACGAGGCATTCAAAGGATTGGAAGGTCAACAATAATCCAAATGGCATATGATATTGGCTAGTATTTCGTTAAGCGATTAGATTTCAACCTTTTATGTATTGATATCTAGCTACTTGCAAGCCTTGGGCTCGTGCCGAACGTTAGTTTAGACGTGCCTCTGACTGCGAAAGTGATTTACAAAAGATCCACGCTCTGAGTAGTGATCCACGAAGGGGAAAAGTTGTGTCTGTTTTTTAAATACCAGACTTCTAGTTGAATACGATCGCCAATATTACAAATAATTGCAAATATCCCGTTGATAATAATTGTAGGATGGTAAATCGATCTGTTTGCAGTCGTAGTCATTGTTTTTCTAATATCTAAGTTAATTAGTGGAGAGGTTTTGTTTATTAAGTTTTTGGCCTATTTCATTAGAGTAAAAATACCCTAGTAAGCCTCTGTTTCACAAAGCCCAAGTAAAATCTCGAGTAAACTTTTAGATGGTTCAAGTAACACAAACTGTCAACAATTTGACAATTTATGGATAAAAAATATTATATGGAGTGAAGTTATTAATGTAATTTTGTAATGCACCATATTTGTGAAATTTGAAATTAGTAGCAATAATACCATTTTTGTATGGTTTCTGACAGAAATAAAAAGATACAATATGGAATGATTTAATTGATAATTGGAATTTATCACCTAAAATAATGTTACTCAACAAGAAACTAAACAGGACTATACTTGGACATTGTGAGATAAGCCCAACAATTTCGAAAAGATTTTTCAGCACACAGCTGAGATGGTGCCATTTGCCATAAGTGCTTCACCCAGCACAGATCATAAATGACACATGTGTGGTATATGTTTATAGGTTAGTTATTTATTAATAACTTTTTTTTTTTTTCTGTCGTCCGCGTCTGTGCTTTTGTGCCTATGTCAATTAAATGATTTCCTTTCTTTCTTTATTCTTTTGCAATGTAATCAGCAGCTAACGAGCGAATACTGGCATGTTTACTAGTGTAGTGTAATCAGCACCGACCTGCGGGCGTGGTGGCGGGTTCGGGTGCGTGTGCCAGTCGCACCAGGGAGCGCGGCCCTTCCAACACGAAGATCTCATCCTTATGCACCGACACTGATACGATCCTGGGGAAAAACGCTACTTTCAAAACTTGCGTGAGTCGTACTTTTGATTGGTGGTAGGATTTTGTTTAAGTCCTAGCTAGCTACCACCATCTTGCTTATTCTGTCGCCATAACAACAATACTTTAATTGCTGTGTTCCGGTTAGATTTTCATTTAAAGGTAAGATGGCCAGTTCCTCAATTTGTTGAGGCGCTTTCACCTTCGGCCCTATCATAGTTTGGAAATCAGGTGAGATGAAGGCTAAGCTCTCCCACGTCGTACAATAACAAAAAAAAACTATATATTTCAAAACGCGGGTTTTACTCACGTAAAACCCGCGTTTTACGTATTTTGAAACCATAGAGGCCTATATCAACATAAGTGTGTTTAAATATCGCTTTATCTCATAATATTGGCTGATTTTGTATTTACAATCTAATATATAAAAATTTCGTGTCATAGTGTTTGTAACAAAACTCCTCCCAAACGACTTGACCAAGTCATATGAAATTGTGTGTGTGACGTAAACTATTTTCCCTGAGAGATAAGGGTTGTCAACTTTTTTTAATTTAAAATTTTCGGCATTCGGCATTAGAAGAGTGAAAATTTAGGGTCGTATGTATTTTTCATACATACGACCCTAAATTTTCACTCTTCTACCACCAACACCTATTTTTGAATAGAGATATTAGTACTTTAATAATTTTCTACTCTCGGCGGTCGACAATTGATCAGTTATCACTTAGTCGGCATTTACGACATCCATGGGCTGAGTTGGAGGAGTTTTTATAAGTATCTTCCGTATAATTTTTTATATACATGACTAGATGGCGCTGTGTGAAATGAATGATTTCACACAGCGCCATCTAGCCCCAAACTAAGCATAGCTTGTTATATGGGAACTAGATTACGGATAGAATACTTAAATGCTTTTTTTTTAATACATACTTATCATACATTAAGTAAAAAGATGACATTTTGACATTGCAACATACACTTAAACTTTATTAACTTGTATAAAGATAAAGATCATTTATGTGCTAAGCCATGTGTACATTATGACGGTATCTATTTTAATAGTGGGTAAGTGTGTCACAACATGCTTTAAAGATATCGTCGGTGTAAAAATTGAGAGATTGGCTTGCATTCATTATTATATATTTTCGATTCAATAAAATAATAATATAAAAAAAAAACATTTACAGTTACTTAATCCTAATTTAATTTATATGTCATTAAAATATTATCATAATCAAATAAGCATTAAATATATCATTATTAATCATTAAACGAAACAAATTAAAATGTATTATTTAAGAATTCATTGTATTGTATAGTCGCACTTTTCTGTTAGATTTTTTTAAAATTTAGCTTTAAATAATCGAGTGCCTAGTTCCTTGTATACCTTTGGCATTTTATTGAAGATATAAATTCACAGATTCTAGATAAATAGTACAGGCAGCATTCAATGCTGTCTTTACATGCATATTGTGCACGTACCGTCTGAGTTGGTCGACGCAGGCCACGCACTGCTGCGCGCGCACGTCAAGCACCACGAGCACGCGGTCGTCGTGCGCGCACAGGAAGTGCTCGCGGAACACGTGCAGCGGACCCAGGTTGTACTCGCCGGACGAAGGCGAGTGTCGCGACCCCGCCGGGTTGAGGAGCTCCGCTACTGTTAAGGGGTTTGATATCGCGTCCTGTAACAAATGGTTGTTTACTGTTGACACAGTATCATTCTTACATTTTTTTGAAGCGAAAAATTATTTAGGCGGGTTGGACATTTTTTGAGATGGGAAAGAACCATAGAACTCGCGACACTGTTACGGTTACTCTTTAAAGTGAAAACTTCTTTGGGCGCGTTAGACATTTTTTGCTATGGGAAAAGACCATTGAACTCAAAGTCAAAGTCAAATATTTTTATTCATTAAGATTTTTAGGATCATTTTGAAACGTCAAATCTACCGCCTGTTCGGAATCGCGACCAGCACACAAGGAGAAAGGCAAGAACCTCGGGCTGATTAATTTTTTGATGATCCATTTAACATTTAGGTACATTGTTTATAATAATTTAATAACATTACAAGTGTTACCTACATCATAAAACTAAAAACTTAATATTATCTTAAAACATTGATTACTACATAACTATCTAATGGGCAGTTTCTTGACATTGAGAAATCACCATTTAACTGTCAACTGGTATAGCAACATCGGGCCACGCGTTCTTATCGTCGATATAGTCACTTATTTTGTAGTAGGCTCTTTTAATTAAATTATTCTTTATATACAATTTGAATTTACGAGCAGAGAGTTTGGTGGCGCTTTGAGGAAGCTTATTATAGAACTCTAAACTCTCGACACTGTTGCCATTACCGACATATAATGTTAGAATCTGTAGCCTAGTCTGCTTTATAATTTTAAATTTCAAAACATTGAGCGCAAAATTTAAAACGTAATTATAGGCTTGGCTGTTTTTACAAATATCAATGTAATTTACTATAATCCGTTTGTTACGCAACTTTTTGAATAGAGAAATATTAAGAGAAATACTTCCTCCTGTTGATTTGTATATTTACGGTACAAAGACACTGAAACCATTAATGGTGAAATCAGCTGACCGCGGGATACTGTATATTGATGTAAGCTTAAAGTAAAAGTGTTAATCCTTATTGTGTGACGTGACCATTTCCATCGGTATTTTTGCCCATATCGAAAGCTATTTTTTTAAAAGCGTTTTTGCTATGTCTTGGTTAGTTTTAGCATATATTTTGATCAGTCACGAGAATCCAAGTCGAAATCATAGTTTTACCTTGAACAGCAGAGTCTGCAGCACCTCTCCCTGAGCGTCTGCCCTCCACAGCCTCAGGCCGGGTCTAGCGCAGTAGGCGACCGGCGCGCCGCCAGACGCGTACGAATACTGCCACACCGCGCCCACCGCGCATAACCTGTTGATGTAATCCTATAGGAGTTAATGGGTTCCCTGTCAAAAACAAACTATTTATTTTAGGATAACTTTACCGACATATGCTAATATATTTTTCATCTCTCTGCCCTTTTATCATATATATGACTTTCTCCCCTCCGCATGACAGGAATATAATAATATACCGATCAAGTGAAGACACGCACACCAAGTATTCCGGCCCACATTTAATCCTCTTTCCTGTGGGGCTAAGAAGCTGATCAGAGTATATTCCTCCTCATTGGAGGATGCTAGTTAGAAAATATTTAGGAAAGTAAATTGTTTGTATAGGTATGTATATACTTATTTTTCATCTTTTATATTTTGTGTGTGCATATTAATACTTAGAATTACGGGGGTGACTTAAACAGGAATTCTTAAAACTACAAAGTTAAATAAAGATTTAAAAAAAACCCTCTTTAATTTTATCTTATTGGTACGAGTATTATTCGCGTTTATATTTAACGGTAATAGACATACAATCTCAGTGCAAATTTAAACTGTCGACCTATTACAGTTTATGCGATACAGTCCGCTAACTATCTGACTAGTCTGCTAGCTTAGTGTCCTGTGTAAAAAGTACAGTCAAAACAGGTTTTTTTTTTTAATTGAATCTAGTAAGGTCACATCTACGATGGCTGCTTATATTAATCTGCCTATTAAAGGTAAAATAAATTTGTGCACATACTTATTTTTTTATTGTAACATCTTTTTTTTAATCCACCGTGCTCTGGATTGTTTTTGTGTATTTACAATATTTGGTGTATTCTCTTCATACAAAGATTTGCCCGGGGTGGGAATCGAACTATTACCAACTGAGCTGTGAGACCAGTCGATAATGATTCTTTCTCTGTTACTCACGTCTTCCTCTCTCGCTTGCCCAGCTGGTTGACTCGCCACTTGCCGTCTCGCCGCTCGCACATGATACTTCGGTACATACTCGACACTAGTAACGTGTTCTGGTAGTAACTCATTTGTACTATCTCGTGTCCCTCGTTCACTATCTCCATGGACTTGCAGAGGTGCTGCAATAACAAATAAACTTATAGCAGAGGCCTGACATTGCAAAGCTTGGCCCGGAAGTAGAATACGTGGGACACATCGAGGGTCTGGACCCACGGTTCAGCAAGTTGCTGCAATCTATCTAAATATATATACTCAAAGGTGACTGACTGACATACTGATCTATCAACGCACAGCCCAAACCACTGGACGGATCGGACTGAAATTTGGCATGCAGGTAGATGTTATGACGTAGGCATCCGCTAAGAAAGGATTTTGATTAATTCTACCCCCAAGGGGATAAAATAGAGGATGAAAGTTTGTATGAAACTTTGTCAATTTTAAATCGATCGGGCTGAAACTTTGCATGCATAAAGCTACTATGACGTAGGCATCCGCTAAGAAAGGATTTTGAGATTTTGCATTTGTTTTGTTTCGGTTTAGTAGTTTTGGTTATAGACTCTGCTTTGTATTTGGCATTTGTTTTGTTTAAGTTTGGTTTAAGTATAGGTTTTGTCGGTTAGACTTTTTTAAAATGGCTAAAGAAAATCTGAACTTTAATGGAGAAGTTAAAGAATGTTATCGAAAGAATGTATCGTTTTTAAGTTTTGTAGGCCCTAATTTTTTACACACGCTAAACAAAAGTAAAGCCGCAAAAACTATACCTAATTAATAATAATACTTCTTAACGTGAGCGAAGCCGCGAGCAAAAGCTAGTAACAAATAAACTTATAGCAGAGGCCTGACATTGCAATACTTGACCCGGTAGTGGAAGATGTGGGTTAATACGGCCGAGTGTGAGTCGGACACGCGCCCCGAGGGTTTCAACTCACACGGTTCAGGAAGGTGTTTCTTATTATTTAACAAATTATTTGAATTTACTAAATTATTATTTTCAAATATTGCTATATAATAGAGGGATTGTCATATGTCACATTATTAAGGGTATTAGTTTCAATGTCATCATTTATTTAGATTATTTGTCTATACAACTCAGATTTTTTTTGTTAATTTAAGACACATTATTTTAAATAATTGTCAAAGCGCTCTTTTTCGATCTTTGTTAAATACAAGGAGCATCTTGTTTTGCTAGATTTCCTAATGCCTCAGAAATCCAGTTGAGCTTTACTGGTTTATTTGTAATTTTAACTCTGTAAAAACAAAGTGTAAAATATGTAAATTGTAATTTTCATAAAAATATATATTTTACTTTAGACTCTTTGATGAAATATATACATCTGAGAAGGATAGGGAAGCTATAAATTCACAGAACTTCCTAATATTATAAGTGCTTATATCTCATTTATATTTAAAGAAATAAATTGAAACTTTTCATGTTGGTCCAGACAGGAATTTAATCTTGTTGATATAGGAAAGAGAGAGACAGCACTTTAAAGGTCGGACAGTCATTGTTAAAAGGGTACCGTTGGCACTAGTTGGGTATGGAACCCTAAAAATGTTATCGTAAAAATGTAGTACTTGCAAAGCAGAGCAAGTCAACTATTAAAATAAATAAAATGTTCCGAGGACGTTGCACCAAGATAAGGCCCTTGTTTTTAAAACTCATAACAATTAGCTGCTATCTATAACTGTTTGCTGTGCTATCGGTCAGTCATTATTAAGATACCGGGGATGTCCATAAATTAAGTGAAAGGAAAATCCCGAGAAATAACTGCAGAACTAGATACTTTTCCTGATACCACTACGCGTTTCTGAGAAAAAGGGTCTAGACAGACAGACGGAACACAGAGATCTTATAAGGGTTCCTTTTTACTTTGAGGTACAAAACCCTAAAAAATAAGAAGATATTTTCAGCAACTACCTAACATTAAATAATGCTATCCGCCTACACACACACGTATTACAAGACATGCAATGCAACATCGATTACACGCTTTTCAAACAAACAACAGACGCGATAGCCAAGGTTACTAGTACTATTATTTACTTATCTAATTACATAAAATAGTTGTGTAGCCGACTGATTGACATGCTAACTGACAACCATCGCACCTCCCAATCCAAGACAGACTTGAAATTTTCAGGATAGTTTCCTTTCATAGTGTACCTCATCATCATCATCATTTCAGCCCACATACGTCCATTACTAAACATAGGCGTACTCCAATCGACGCCACAAATAGCGATCTGAGCCGCCACTATCTATCGACATAGGATCATCATCGGATAGTTTCCTTCTACAACAAGCCTCATAGCTCAGTTGGTAGTAACTCTGCCTTCTGCGCTGTAGGTTGTGGGTTCGATTCCCACCCAGGACAAACATTTGTGTGATGAATATTGATGTTTGTTCTCTGTTTGGGTGTTGTATTGTATGATAAGTATGTATTTACAAAAAAATATATGTAGGTATTAAAGTATTCTATCTGTAATCTAGTTCCCATATTTCAAGCTATGCTTAGTTTGGGGCTAGATGGCTTTGTGTAAAATGAATGTCCTGTAATATTTATTCTATAGTGGAAGAGGATTTGAAAACTGGAATTTATTTACACATTTTAAAATAAAGTGTTTTTATTTTTCCTATAATCCAATTTAATAGATTAAGATAGGAGAACGTCAAAGAAACAGCCAACAAAAAGTAATGTTTCTGATCCCATAGATTTCAATGCTATTCTCAAACCATTTCTGAAAATTCTTTATGTTTATAATATCCTTTACATCTGATAACGCTGCCCTTATGTTTGAGAATAGCTAGACAGGAATAACATATAGGCCAATTTCAAAACTTCCTCAAACAGTTGAGGATTCTAGATCAGCTTTCACCTTAGGCCTTATCATAACTTGTAAACCAGATGAGTTGACGGCCAAGAATATCGTTGCACGATAAAAAAAACTTGCGTCAGTATATAAGCATATAGAGTGAGTGTGAGTAAATCCCGTGTTTTAAAATGTACATAGGCTACTTTTGATCTCGGTGCCACGCGGACGAAGCCGCTAGCGGAAGTTAGTTCGTCAATACAACAATGGAGCGTAAAATCGCTTACCATGTAAAAATCGATTTCAGTCATTATGATTACTCCGTTTTTGTCTCCTGAAAACAGCCTCATGCCGTTTTTGGACCACTCGATCGCTGTGATCTTGCTCTTGTGAAGGTCGCCTATTGTATACCTGTAGAGGAAGTCTGGTTAACCGCATATCTTTAACTACGTAGGTTATTTTTGTATTACTAGACATTTTTATTTGAACGACGGGGAAGCGCTTGGCCTTCATCTTACCTGGTAACAAGTCCCCTTGTACTTGTACTGCCCCGTTGTACTATAAAAAAAAGTATATTGGACTAGAGGTTCAGTACAAAGGATTTTGTCTAGTTCCCACGGGAACGAAGTCCCGGGTATTTGCTACTGATACAATTTAACACCGAAACACAGAAAATACAAATCTTATATTCATCACACTAATTTTAATATGACTTTATCATAGTTCTAAGTAAGTAATAGAAATTGCACAGACAAAGGAAGGAGTTCCATTCCAAAACAGTATTCATGAAAGAAGGTAGAGACAGATTGATGTGTTCGGCACAATGAAACATCTACAAGTAACCGGCTGTACAAAAAGGAAAAGAAGAATGATAAAGACAAAGGCCGTTGGTTACAGAAACTTAATATAATATATTAAGTTTCCTGTTGTAACCTGTGTATAATATATTATAATACAATAGGTTATTACCTCTCCACTTTCGGTTCGACTTTGGGCTTGAAGCTGTCGGGTATATTCTCAGGGTGCTCCTTAGGTATCTGGAACACGGTAACCTGTCCCGCCGCGTTACCAGCGCCCACCATATAGTCCACCGTACTCACTATCTTTACAAATGTGATGGGCGAGCTCGAGGCCTGAAAGAAAGAGTTGAAACAAACATCAGTAGGTAAATATAATATACTAGTGGAACGCCCGTAACCTTGTGACGATTGCAGCGCCATCTACTGGGTCCAATTGTGGATCTAAACCATCAACTCAAACACACACAAAAAAAAAACCAGCCGATTAACAGGAGCTCAGACAGAAGAATTATATTATATGTAAAGATAAGATAATTTTATTCACAGAAACAAATGGCACAATAACACTATGAAACTAAGCTATCTTACTAAAAATAGTTGTACATTTTTAATATGTGTAGATCTATTCCGTGAGCTAGAAAACCATACCGTGCTGGATTTAACACTGTGTTACGGCAGGGTAAGATGAATGATGGGCTGGCTCTTGACTTCTAGGCTTACTTAATACTAGGCCGTAACTAGTACCGTACTAGGAGTAAGAATGAGGTAGTATAAGATGAGCGAGCTTTCCCAGAAGGCACTGTATCTACGGCACACGGAAGCATAAGCCACTCACATATCTGACCGCTATAGGCATGTGACATTTCTCATTAACACCCATCACCAATCACTACCTACAAATTACTACTGGCGCAGCATAAGCCACTCACTTATCAGACCGCTATAGGCATCTGACATTTCTCATTAACACCCATCACCAATTACTACCTACAAATTACTACAGCCAAAAACTAATCAGATCAACAGCACCAAATAGATATTTTTAAAGAGATGAACATCATGGGGTGATGAGGACCAAATTTATAAGTCTACTCTTAAAGATAGAACCCTTATCACATACTGAATGTTGACAGGTTCTGGAATAGAGGGCATGTTTGCACATTACATTAAATAAAGTAAACAAACATTTGCAGGAAAGCGGAAAGCAATGTGTTGGTACCTACTTGTTATCAGTGGTTATCAACTGTTATCACAGAAAATTATTTGCTGTATAACTGGTTTCATCAGACAGTACTGTTCATTGATGATAATTTTATCGTTTATTATATGTTTGGTTCATTTACAAATAGGAAAGTCCGTCAAAATTCAAATCAAAATCAATAATTATTTATTTGGTTAGTTTTAGGATCAATATGAAACATCAATCCACCTGTTTAAAATCGTGACAAGCACAAGAAAAATGGCTCAGGCTAGTTCGTTTTATTTGATGCAATCACTGTCCTTAATTTAGTATTTACCAAGTATAAAATATGATGTTGATGTCTTGTTCATTGCGCAAAAAAATGTTTACGTGCCATATTCAACTTGCCACCATGGACCCATTGTACACCATTATTTAGGAAACACAAGATTTTGCCATTGCCATGTATGTATTGTTGAACTATGTAAATTTCCATTCTGAGCTGTATATCGAATGAACACAAGACACAAAGATAGATTAGCACTCCCTTCATTCAAATCTGCATTGTACAAACGCAATAGCTATATCATGGCAATTAAGGTCTACAACAAGTTGCCTCGTAATGTAAAAGAAGTCAATGGTAATTTGTTTAATATATATTTTATTTTTTTATTGACTGAGCAATGCTTTTATTCAATTGAAAATTTTTTGACCTATCAATTTAATCAATAAATTGATATTTTACATTAATCAATATATTTTACAAATGACATTTACTTCTGCAATTTATCGCTTAAACTTAATTTAATATAAATCATTTCAAATGACTGTTAAAGGTTGCATGGTTATTGTTCTATGTAATTAATTACCTTCTTAGTATTATTAGTTTGTAAATGCTTCTTAACTATAAGAACTTATATATTAGGTCCTTACATATGAAATTGGCGTTTTGTCGTACTGGCCACTTTGATCTTAAATATCTCCTCTTTGGTTAGGAATTCCAAATTCAAATTTAAACAGCTATTTACTCATGCATATGTGTTTCGAAAACCGTAATTCATTTGTTTTTTTCTCTTTTGCTTTTTTTTCTGCGTCACTCATTTCACAAAATGGAAAACTTAAAATATCGCATTATTTACGAGTACGAGTTCCACCGTGGCACCAGTGCTGCACAAACGGCTCGAAGGATTAATGATGTGTATGGTGGTGGTGTCGCAAAAGAAAACACGGTGCGTTTTTGGTTTCAACGCTTTCGTTCTGGAAATTTCGACCTGCAGAACAAGCCCCGTGGACGGCCGGAGACCAAGGTCGATAATGATGAATTGAAGGCTATTGTGGAAGCAGATCCATTGCAAACCACATCATAGTTAGCTGCAGGCTGCGGTGTTAGTGACAAAACCGTTTTAATCCACTTGAAGCAAATTGGGAAGGTGAAAAAGCTTGAAAGGTGGGTACCTCATGAATTGAGTGAAGCAAACCGACAAACGCGCGTCGACTGCTGCGTTACATTACTCAACCGGCACAATAATGAAGGAATTTTAAATCGGATCATAACATGTGATGAAAAGTGGATCCTGTACGATAATCGTAAACGCTCATCGCAATGGCTGAACCCTGGTGAACCTGCAAAATCTTGCCCCAAGCGAAAATTGACTCAAAAAAAGTTACTTGTAAGCGTTTGGTGGACTAGTGCCGGTGTCGTACACTATAGCTTTCTTAAATCTGGTGAGACGATTACGGCTGATGTCTATTGTCAGCAACTGCAAACCATGATGGAAAAGCTCGCTGTTAAACAACCGAGACTTTTCAATCGCTCTACGCCACTGCTGCTTCAAGACAACGCTAGACCACACACAGCCCAACAGACGACTACCAAATTAGAGGAGCTTCAATTGGAATGTCTAAGACATCCACCGTACTCTCCGGACCTTGCTCCAACAGATTACATTTTTTTTCGAAATTTGGATAACTTCTTGCAAGGAAAAAAATTCAATTCCGATGAGGCAGTCCAAACCGCTTTCAAAGATTTCATTGATTCCCGTCCGAATGGTTTTTTTAGTAAAGGGATCAATGAACTACCTATAAGATGGCAAAAGTGTATAGATAGCAATGGTACATACTTTGATTAATAAAATATATTTTAATATGAAAAAGTTGCCTTTATGTTCCTCCCATACAAAACGCCAATTTCATATGTAAGGACCTAATACATACCATGTATACGGGTGAGATATGCTGATCTATATTAAAATATTCACGAAAATTATCTTTATCTTTAAATGATTTAAAGGATTTAGGTACCTACCTAAATCCTTCATATTTAGTAATAACTATCAAATGTCTTATCTTTTGCTGTGGCAGTAGAATCAACCTCTCTACAACTCAACCTACGGATGTCATAAAAGCCAACTAGGGAATCTCACCAGAAGAAGGGCAGCAGCTTTCTTCTGTGTATTATCTGCACATTTACTGCGAACACCAATCCACCTGCCAAGCGTGGTGATTATGGCAACCCTCTAGCATTGGAGGAGGCTCTGTTCAGCAGTGAACACTAATTGTTGTGATGTGTCTTATTTTTTTGTTGCGATACAAGGTTTAGAGATATCTAGATACCTATTATGCAATAATGTTGGATGGAAGGTATCTCCAGCAATAACCTCTGTTTGGGAGTTACATAGATCTGTGAAGTAACAGACACCACACTAATAGGTAATAGATAGGTATAGATAACTTTATTGGTCCATGCTTAAGCAAATTTTATATAACTGAAATTACCCTTATGTGTTATTTCCCCATTTAAATAATTCTTAGCTATACTTGACCCTACATAATGTATTATACCGGAGACTGGCAACAATCTTTACAATTACAAGGTTAAAGAAACTAGTTACACAACAAATATGCACAGTCACAACATGAATAACACAATCAATGTTTGTTGTGTAACCGTTTCTTAACTCAGACTGCATTTGTTTTATTGTATCCTGTTCTAGATTTGATTGGATTTTGATAGTGTGAATGACTCTAAGCATGTGAGAGGAGTGGATGCTGAGTTGTTGGCTGACAGAGAGTGGATGAGAACATGCTGTGCCAACCCCGCCTGAGTGTCAGATAAGGGCAGGAAGGTGTTACATTTAAGAATGTATACCCTATTCTAAATTCCAAAGCTACTCAGTATGTATGATTATAGTTACCTTTTAACTATATTATTTAATAGGTACTAAGTAAATTTTCTATTCAATATAAGCTGCAACATGGTTTTAGGAGGAAATTGTGAATTTATTATTATAATTAATTATATTTCATTTTACAGGACAGGACAGGACATTAAATTCACACAACGCCATCTAGCCCCAAACTAAGAATAGCTTGTAATATGGGAACTAGATTACGGATAGTATAATTAAATAGAAATAAACACAAAATCAAAATATCTCAAACACGAAACAAAATTGTGAAAGAATTATAGTAAGAGTGTTTCAGTTATCCCTTGCTTACCATCGAAAAACAGGTTAAGTCTATGTATGTATTTTAGCAGATATTAACTTGAAGTTGCTTTTAGACCACAAAAGGCTTGTAGCTTTGATAAATCACCCAGCGATGGAGGAAGATACAGTTCCAAGAGTAGTCCAATTGTGGATTTACACTAAAGAAGGGTAGGTAGGTAGGTACTTACTTCGCATCGCAATCTTTGGATGTTTCCCTTCTTCCTATCGTACCAATACACGAGGCCAACATTCGTGCCAAGAGCGATATACTCGCTCACGGCGTCCACACAGGTCAAGCACAATTCACTGGAGAATATACCTGTTTGGATCCGTGGCGGAATCAGATTCAAAATATGTGAGCAAGGAGTCCATTCTCTAATGAAACCCTCTTCGGCGCCCCCTGGTACTTCCATATTATTTTATTGTAAGTGATCAACACTGGATAATTTTGTAGGATTTATTTTTTTGCCATTATTTTTATTTTCTAGTTCGTACGATATTTTGCAAAAAAAACTGCTTGAATGAATGTAAATGTACGTCAATAACAATTGTCAATACCTATGGTCAATACTGTTCTGAAGACATAGCGACATTTTCAACATCATAATTTCAATCATTCTTTTGTTAAATTATTCATTCAATTCATTCGTTCATTCATTAGAACATAATGTTAGACAAGGCGGTATGGTTGAAAAACTTTAGTCTCGCCTTACCGTAATGGTAAAAAAAAAATGTTAACAAAATCTGTCAAAATCAGCCGGTAATGGTTTGTTTTTGTTATTCTGAAGACATTTTTGGAGGTGACCCTGATAGCCGCCATCTTTCAAGACCCAACCTTAGTCGAACCGAATCAGCTGATCCAACCATTCAGCTGCTTGTGAGTAATAGTATTCTATCAGCTGATGTTCATTGAGTTGCACTCTCGTCTCAAATTTCGGTCAACGTAGGTATAGGTATTCGCAATTCGCATTTCATTTATAATTCCTGTAACTGAGTGCACAGAGTAGGACCTACTCATATTATTTATTAATATCATACTTACATACGGTCAATTACACTGTGGTTAATTACTAGGATATAAGTGTTCTGAATGACCGAGTGATGATAGCTGTTTTCAGTGTTTTAATTTTGCCATAAATCTCTATTTAGTAGGAACTAGATGGGTAGGTAGTGATTCAAACTTTGTTATTTATAATTTAACAAATACCTACCTACAGTTTGTTCGTACCTATCAAGAAACAGAAAGAAAATAAATATCTAGTCCTTGCTATGCTGGATACGATATGACACTAATAATAATAACAGATATAACGTTTTAATATTTTTCTAAGTATTTTAACAATTACTCAATACCGTTAAATAGGTATCAATTTGAAAGTATCGTTATTCACCGTTATTTTTAATGGGAAGTGATTCAGAAGAAACTCTGATTATGGAACACCAGGTGAAGAAAATAACCGATAAAGTTCATGACATCGCGTGCGCTGCGAAAACTATTGATGATAGAACAAAGTAATGTGCGGTTTTAGAGAATACATCAATATTATATTTAAGCCCAACTTTTGTATTTAAGCTACTATAACCAGGTACCTACTATTTTATGCTTAAAAAGTTAATACAAACTACACCATGTAGTACCATACTTTGGTAGTGCAGTTTTTTGTGTGCGTTCTCCCAGCGGAAAAATGTCGAATTTCATGAGTTTGCTTGGCTAAATAATTAGTTAGTGACGCCGTGTTAATGTGTATGGTACTTTTAAATTTGTGCATCCAGCCGTTTTTGAGATATTTGAAAAAAACAGTTACCGCTGCGCTGGGAGAACGCGTAAAAACTTATAAGGTCTTTGGTTATAGCAAAGTATAAGGTCTTTGGGTAATAGACTGATATAAATATAATGATAATAAATATAATGATTATAGAAAATACGTATTATTGTATTGTATTATCTTTGTAGCAAATAAACAAATAATCAGTCAGTGACACCAGGGTTGGGTTCAGTTTGATCACTTACAGCACGATACAAAATACAAATTCGACGCGTGCAAAAGAGATGTCATGATCGCCGGGCGTTGGCGGGTGATTAAACTGAACCCAGCCCAACATACATGAGCCCAACAGATGACAACGATTAGCAGGTGAATTACTTTTTGGAAGAGGTTTGGTATTGAACCAACTCTAAGGCTCGGTGGAAACGGGCCACCGACCACAGCCACTGGTGGCTGTCGCGCGGTACCGCCACATTTGTTAAAGTAGCAGAAGTTCGCGAGCGGCGACATCCACCGGTGTTCGGAAGCCGCCACATTTTATAACTCACTCTCCGCTGCGCAGTCTTACGATGGACTTTACGATATAAAGTATCGCTAACCATTTATCCATTGAAGTCCGTGGTCCATGGTGACGCGTGCGATGCGTAGGACCGTTGTAGGACGCTAATTCTAGCGCGGGGTTGGGGCAGCGGAACACTGCAGTAGCAGTGCTGCAGGCGCTGCCGCCGCCGCCTCAGAGCCTCATTGCTGCCAATCAGTCTCACTGTCTGTACTGTGCTTTTTTTTACCACTACCTTTCCAGATTATATTCTCTTTGAATTTTACTTCGTCTCCACTAACCCATCCCATGGACCTGTTATTTAATCAAACATTTTAACCACTGAAACGTTCGGAGGGCGCGAGCGACTCTAGCTGTCCGCGCGTTATCGTCGCTTTCTGCGTCACCGGCCGACCCCGGCTTTTTCGACTAAAACCTTTATAACTAAAAAACCACTATAATTTATTTTAGTGAAATAAAAAATACTTACCTACTGAAAGATAAAAGAATGCGAAATCTAATGAAAATAAAACGTTGTATAACTTGATTTAACTTATTCTATGCTTTACTGAAATCATCAAAAAATGGCCGCGTTACGATGTCGTACCTTTTCAAGTACCATTCATTACCATAAGTCTTTTAGAAATGTCGTAAATGTCGTAATCATACATATTTCGTAAAGCTAACATCTTCACAATTCATTTGATATGCAATAATCATACAAATAAGTTGTTTAAACCATACATTTTACGAACATAACATTGTTTTGACTGATTGACTGACCCTAAACTTTTTATTTATTTTTTGTACGTAATTTTTGTTGCCACATGGAGAAAATACTCTCTAAGAAATAAAATGTGTATTATAGATCCATCTAGTAACGGGTAGCAGAACTAAATTAGGCTGCGTTCGTTAAAATATTAAATAAAGCTGAGCTTAGCTCAGCTTTATTTATCTTCTTCTTTATTTAGCTTCAGCTGATGTTCGGCTGGTGACTGTACTCCCGACGGACAGTTCAGGATAGTTTTTTTTTATGACTGTTATCACAATGAACGGTTGAGTGGTTAACATACTAGGCCATCCATGCCATGCCAACACTGCAAACCATTGTGAAACGAAACCACGAAATCTTGCGTGCGATATAAAAAGTTACTCTGTTGTGCAGGGATGTCACGTCATTCATTCACGTCATTCTACTAGTCTCGGTTAATGGTTTGGTTCTCTGATTCTTTCTTGTCAATGGGATCGGGAATTGGGAAGTTGGGTTTTTAGTTTGTGTTTTTGTAGTTTTTCCATAAAAATGGCAGACACGGCTGCGGAGATTCCGATAAATATCGAGGAGAGTGTTATAGAAACAGTGAAAAATGCCACGGAAAAGGTTCCAGCGACAATTGAGGGTCTCGCAATTGCTTACCTGAGTTTGGTGATCATGGCTATTTTACCCATATTTTTCGGATCATTTAGGTCTGTAAAATACCTAAAAGAGCAGAAAGTAAGTCATATCATATATATGTGCGATACGGTAGTGGTTTTATCAAATGTTTTATTGGTTTCCTTGACTCCAATCGGAATAGCGCACGTTTGATCTCCGTGGCATATTTTTGTCTCGTCACCAAAAATCTGGCGTACCTATCGAATATTGACGTAGTTTTGTTGACTTGTTGCTAATAAACATTTTAGTAATCATGTTTTTGATTCAAAATTGCCTATTTTATCATGGAACAATAAATTTTAGAGTACATAATTATGTTTCATTTGGAATATGATTTGATCTAGGTAGGTTTTTTGCCTTCTGAAAACTCTACACAATTTAAATTAAGTATAGGTACAATCAATAGATATCTTACTTACTCATGTACACACTTCACGTAACATACAAAAGCTTTTAAACATGATACTATTTGAGGAGGTTTTTACAAAAACTTATGTTAAATTTTAAGATCCTGGTTTGTTTATTATTTTATGGATTCAGATGCCCAATAACTTTATATTTCTCTCCGCAGGAATCAGGCACACCCCATGAGACAATGTCCAACCGAGATGCATTAATGTTCCCACTCATTGCTTCATGTGCATTGTTTGGCCTCTATGTTTTCTTCCAATTCTTCTCAAAAGAGTATATCAACTTACTGCTCACAGGATACTTCTTCTTTTTAGGAGTACTTGCATTGAGCCATCTGCTAAGGTAACTAAACAATAAACACTAAATTCCTTCAACTCTTTGCTGTTTTGTAGACTTGACATAGAAGGAGACCTTTGCCCTACAGCAGAAAAATACTAGTAAAATACCTATTAAGCTGAGGTTACTATTAACTCCGATCAATAACTTAAAAATCTGACTCACATGATTGTTGCTTCATGTCTACCTTAGGTTAGTGAATCTCAGTCAGTAGGTATGTGAATGTAGGTGATCTATTTTAGAATGGATATGAACCCATTTATTGCTGTCATAGTATATAAGATTGAATTTTTTAAGTATTTTGCAGTTTGGTTTATTCTTATATGTATAACTTAATTGCTGCTCTCTACCAAATATTTTTTTTTTCATCATTAAGTCAAGACTGAAATAAAATAAAATAATTTGGCTTTGTCACTACTTTTTTTTTATCTCATTTCAATAGTTTGTGTTTCCTGTAGCACAAAAGATTAAGTAATAAGGTAAGTACCTACCTTTTTACTTAATTACTATATATTCTATACTTTTATATTTTATTTTGTGATAGCCCAGTGATCTCATTCATGGTGCCGGCTTCAGTCCCCAATGTGTCTTACCACATCCACTTCACTCGCGATAATCAAGAAGACATAATCAACTACAAGTTCACCTCATACGACGTGATCTGCCTGCTCATCTCACTGTGTTTGGGTGGCTGGTATCTCTTCAAAAAGGTATGTTCCTTATCCACTTCAAGATAAAGTTCAGTTCATAATCTTGGAATATTGAAGTCCAGAATGAATAGGTTCCTTTTTGATAAGCATGCTCCATCTTAGGCCACATTCTTAACTTGCATTCAAGTGTTTTAACAAGCCTCATAGCTCAGTTGGTAGTCACTCCTTCTGCGCTGTAGGTTGTGGATTTGATTCCCACCCAGGGCAAACATTTGTGTGATGAATGTAGATGTTTGTTCTGTGTTTGGGTGTTGTATCATATAGTATGTATGTATTTACAAAAGTATTTAAGTATTCTATCCGTAATCTAGTTCCCATATTACAAGCTATTCTTAGTTTGGGGCTAGATAGCGCTGTGTTAAAATTAATGTCCTGTAATATTTATTTATTTTATTTATTTATGTTGGTTGATAAATGTTCAGCTGTCATCAATAAAAAAAATGCTGTACATAACTAAAAGAAAAATGGGATAGTGATAGAAGGCTAATATCATCTTGGCTAAGTGTCACTTGTATAAATGATCAGATGCAAAAAAATTATTGTATCAACCAAGTGTTACTGCTCAGATTTTTTTCCCATACAATGAAACAATCTTAACAAGAAACTGAGTACCTACTATCTCAGAAATAAAATTCATATTATTCAATATTACTCATATCCGTTGACAATTTGCACATTACAATTGGATAAACTTTGCCATAAATAAATACCTAAATGTTTTTCATTCGGCAATAAGATCCACTGACAGAGAGTATGAAGGGTCACTGGACTGGATGTATCTGCTGATTGACAGATGGCTCATAAGCAGATCCATTATATCAGCCCACACACATCCACACACACATAGGTCTCCCCTAATCGACGCCACAAATAACAATCATCGACTCTCGGTGACCGCCAAAATGTCGTCAGTCCATTACCGTATTTCCATACTATGGTTCGTGTTAAACTCCATGCGAGAACCTTTTCTCACCAGATGTTATCACGTCTGCGAGCTAGGTAGGCGGCCGTCTGCCACTTCAGCTTGCTTATCTTGAGAGCTATGTCAATGACTTTTATTATACGGTTAAAATGTCCACTTTTTGGATTCAATAATATCAGATTCACTCACACATCAACAGATCATTAGTGTTCACTGCTGGACAGTGCCTCCTCCATGCTAATTACGGAGGGTTTCGCCATAATCACCACGCTTGACAGGCTTGACAGGATTGGTGATCGCAATAAAGGTAGATCCTACACAGAAGCAAACTGCTGCCCTTCTGGTGAGATCCCTTAGTCGGCTTTTACAACATCCATAGGCTGTTGCAGAAGAAGGGGTCGATTCTTGAGCCACGATCGCAACCGCACAGTAAGGGGGGGAAATGGTGTTTGTCACCATAAACTGGTACTGTCCCAGTTAGATGATTTAATAATATTAAAACACTAACAGCATTGGATCGCGAACAATCTGTTCGGTATCGCCTTCGCCATCAACGGCGTGGAGCTACTTCACCTGAACAACGTGGTGACAGGGTGCATCCTGTTGTGTGGACTGTTCCTATACGACATCTTCTGGGTATTCGGCACTAACGTGATGGTCACCGTCGCTAAGTCCTTCGAAGCGCCCATCAAACGTGAGTAACAACATTTTACATACAAAACTTATCCCACACAGGAACATTGATGAGTATTAAATGAAGTGTTGTACACAGTTTAATACTAGAAATAAAAATAAACTTGACATGTGTTGCTTAGGAAAAGTAAATCATTGATTCTAGTAATCTAGTTCACATATTACAGCTTTGCTTAGTATGGGACTAGATGGGGCTGTGTAAAATTAATGTCCTGTTATGTATATTTGTTTCATTGATTTGAAACTTTCTGCTCGTTAATGCAAAATAAGTGAATATATCAACGATAAGAACGCGTGGCTCGATGCTGCTATACCAGTTGACAGCTAAATGGTGATTTATCAATGTTAACGAACTGCCCATTAGGTACCTAGTTAGGAAATAATAAATGTTTATAGTATTAAGTATATAGGTTACCTACCTACTTTTAATGTTATTTAAATGATTATAAACTATACCTACCTAAATGTAGAATGGATCATCAAAAAATTTACCAGCCCGAGATTCTTGCCTTTCTCCTTGTGGTCGCGATCCCGAACAGGCGGTAGATTGACGTTTCAAAATGATCCTAAAATCTTAATTAATAAAAATATTTGACTTTCCACCCATTATTATTATAGGGCCACTTCATCAATAATATTTTGAGGTCTACTCCAGACCAGTAAAGCTCCGCCTGGCTTGATCACCCTTCTGCTGAAGTCCGGCGCCAAGCAGTTCGCTATGTTCCGTTGGTGCAAAGAAAGAGCCAGTGCTCTATCTATCGCTGGGATACGTAAAAATGCGATTTAATGATTAAAATTCATACTAAGCTAAATGATTCAGAGAGACGTCGTACAATAAAAAAAAAGTGTAACAAATCCGCTAAATTCCTTCGAAAAAATTTCAAATCTACGCAATACTTGCAACACCGCGCTCGGAGCGGCAACACTTCGGCAGAGGGCTCGTTAGCTTACCTAGTAGCTTTAGTTAGCTTACCTAACCCCAGCCAAGCTCCGCAAAGTACCGGCGCAAATCTTTGAGTTGATGGCAACATTGCTCTGGTTGCAGTGGTGTTTCCCCAAGACCTGCTGGTGAACGGACTGAACGCGAGCAACTTCGCGATGCTCGGACTGGGAGACATCGTGGTGCCCGGCATCTTCATCGCTCTCCTGCTGCGGTTCGACAAGAGTCTCAAGCGGAACTCTGAGTTCTATTTCAAGTAATAACCGATTATTTTACCTATTTTTTCTTTGAACACCCCCTGGTAGGTGATCCTCTCCTCGAAGGGGAAAATGTCGGGAGTCTCGTGCTCACTTACTTCTACTTGTAACTCATTCTGATGTTTCCATCTCTAAAGTTTGAGATATTCCTTAGGAGGTTAAGTTGACATTAGAAAATCCCCTTGGAATTATCTAAAAATGTACAAGTTAGTAATATTATGTTAATTTGTACCTCTAATTAATTTATCAATTTATAATGTTATGGCAACAGACTTAGGTAAGATGGTGGTAAGCTAGGCGGACTTGCCTTACCACCAACCAACAAATTTGAACCCTCTTGAGGGTCGAACCCGGGGCCTCTAAGTCTGATCCTCCTCATAACTGAGGGTTGTAATTCCCCTGTAGAAGTAATTTGGTTCTGACGGTGTTCCGCGCGCTACATCTGTCCTTGGCGGGGTCATCATCAAGAGCATCGTGAAATTTCGTATCCAAGTTCTGCTGTTCAAGGTCTGAGTCTGATATCGGTGGGCTAACCACTAGACTGCAGAGGCGGTCAACATTTGTATGAAGTGTTTGTAAATAAGCTTCCTCAAAGCGCCACCAAACTCTCTGCTCGTAAATTCAAATTGTATACAAAGAATAATTTAATTAAAAGTGCCCAATACAAAATTAGTGATTATATCGACGATAAGAACGCGTGGCCCGATGTTGCTATACCAGTTGACAGCAAAATGGTGATTTCTCAGTGTTAACAAATTGCCCATTAGGTAGATAGGTAATAACAAATGTTTTAAGATTAAGTATTTAGGTTTTTGACGTATCTACTTAGAATATAATAACAAATTGTGTATCTAAATGTTGAATGGATCATCAAAAAAATTTACCGTTCTTGCCTTTCTCCTTGTGTGCTGGTCGCGATTCCGAACAGGCGGTAAATTTGACGTTTCAAAATGATCCTAAAAAATCTTAATGAATAAAGAAATTTCGACTTTGAGTTTGACTTTGTAAAATGGTGTGCGTGTCCCCAGGGCCACGTTCTCTGCATACATCGTGGGGCTGTTGGCCACGATCCTGGTGATGCACGTGTTCAAGCACGCGCAGCCCGCGCTGCTGTACCTGGTGCCGGCGTGTCTCGGCACGCCGCTGCTGCTGGCGTTGCTCAGAGGGGACTTGAAGGCACTCTTCCAGTAAGTACTCACTAACCTTGCCCAGTGATATGTACCATTTTTTTGTGCGCTTTTTTTGTCGCTGTGTAGGAAACGGGACGCAACATAAAATAGGACTTTGAACGCATGACCTTTAACTTTAAGGTCATGACCCTTGATCCCAAGGTCATGACTCTTGACGTTAGATTTAGGTTTGTCAAAGATTTAGTGCTAGGGTGTAAAAAAAACCTTACAACCTCCGCATATTTCTAAGTATTTTTTGCCTAGTAAATGAAGGTTGCATTTTGACCTCTATCTCCGAGGTCAAAAACAAAATCAAAAGCTCAAGGATCCAATGACCTTAGCTTAAGTTTTATTTCTCGGCAAGGCTTAACCCGTGATATTAAAAATATACATGTTTGCAACACACCAACACTTTCCCATACAAATGTAGCTTGTTCATTTGAACCAAATAAAATTTTGCATGTATAATTGATTGAATAGGGATAATCTGTCTGTGGTGCGTTACGTTTCTACAAAGACCAAAAAACGAAAAAAAACGAAAGCGTTAATAAAAACTTTTCTTCACATATTTTGATTTGATAATTTTTTGTCCACGGGGAAGGTATCTGGCCGGAATCATTACGGGTACGCAACCCCCGGACTGTTCTAGCTGCTAGTTTCACACTCACCATTCTCCCGTGACATTAGTTTATTTTATATTATTTATCCTCATTCTAAATATTAATTTTAAGTATAAATTTTCCCCATATCTAAATTTACTTAATCCTTATCCGCTTATCCCACACAACCGAGTATTCCCAAGGAGAGTTGTTGTCAGACAGATGGCTGGTCTTAAAATTTCAGCCAAAACACAAACAATATGCCTGACTATTTTTGAACCGACTTTAAAAAAAAAGAGGAGGTTCTCGGGAAACGGGACAGACGCAGATTATACTTCTGATTATATCTGCGAAATTTAATTTGAATTGGATGTGTTGTTTCGCAATGAATGATAAATTCGTTTTTTTTAAGTTTGTATTGGTGACAGGTACTAGTGGCCTTCTTTAAGATTGTGCTGGCTGAGTTTAGGATAGCAGGGCAATGCACAACACACCCCAATGAGATGTCAGATTATTTTAGACTTATTGATTCAAACAAAATGTTGCATCCAAGTTTGTTTCTTGACCTCTACCGAGGTTTTGCTTATTATTTTTCTATAAATTATAACCCCCAATTCTTTTGCTTTTCAGTAGGTAGCATTTTCTCTATTTCAGTAATATGTTTACTCCGATTTTCCATATTTAGATTAAAGTACCAACAAGCTAAATCAAAAAGCAAACTGAAAACAATCTATCAAAAACACCACACCATGCGCGCGAATATTAGATAACAGAAGATTAGTAAGAGTTTTCCTAATTTATTATTAAAACAATTTTTGGAGACTTATTAAACTACGAAAATAATATGTGCATTAAAAGGATTTAAAACGGTAAAAAATAATTTTAGACGCCATTGAAATATATCCATCTAGCGGCGCGTTAAGGTACTAACTATTGGACGGCTTGTCGTGTATATGGAAACGCAATTATGTGTACCCGACGCTTATCATAATGTATAGATTCATTAAGTCATTAGCTAGTGGGGGTTTATGTAAAATCTTCAGAAACCGGGCATTATTGCAACCAAGAGAAGTAGAGCCCCTTGTGAAAGGGCTCGTCCGGGGAAGTACTACCACCATACCTATTACAGCCGCCAAGCAGCATTGCTGTGTTCCGCGTTGAAGGGTATGGTTGCCGGTAAAATTACGGGCACGCGAGGCTTAACACCTTTATGCCTCAAGTTGACGGGCGCCATGCAATGCCGTGTAGGCTATGTTCATTGTACATGTGACCTACGCAGTAAGGCATTGTTATAGACAAGAGATGTACTTAACAACAAAACGCAAACGCAACAAGCCTCATAGCCAGGTAGTAACTCAGCCTTCTGCGCTGTACGTTGTGCGTTCAATTCCCACCCAGGACAAACATTTGTGTGATGAATATAGATGTTTGTTCTGTGTTTGGGTGTTGTTTTGTATGATAAGTATGTATTTACAATAAAAAAAAGTATTTAAATATTATATCCGTAATCTTGTTACCATATTACAAGCATTGCATAGTTCGGCGATGTGAAATGAATGTCCTGTAGTATTTATTATTAAAATCAGGTGGGCTACTTGCTTGTTCCGACTCGTAGTTGTATAAAAAAAACAAATGTTTGCTTCTGATGCAGAAATCAGTTAAAATGATGTGTAATGTGTCGTATGTTCCCTGCAGCTACGAAGACCAGCCGTCAGTACCGGAGGCGTCTGCTGAAGCCAGCGAAGCGGACAAAGACAAGAAGGAATAAACACACACACACACTTATGAGTACGCTAGCTCACCCACTGCTTATGATCATTGCATTTTGTTCTACAAGTCTCTTTTTATAAAAGTCAAAATGTTTTATTCAGTAAGATTTTTTAGCATCATTTTGAAACGTCAAATCTACCGCCTGTTCGGAATCGCGACCAGCCCCCTCAGCACGGAGAGGAGATAAAATGTTTTTCTGTTTTTATCCACGTTGTCAGAGCATTTTGTCTCCCGATGGTGGATAAAAACAGAGGACAAAATGTTATATCCCCGCCCCGTGCTGAGGGGGCTGCACAAGAGGAGAAATGCAAGAACCTCGGGCTAGTTTGTTTTTTGATGATCCATTCAATAGTTACGCATAGTTTTAAATAAAAATATGATGTGCATCGCAAATCTTTAGTTTTGTAACATCGAGAAATCTAAAGCAACGCGTTCCATCGTCGATATAGTCACTTTTTTTTAGTAGGCTCTTTTAATTAAACTATTATTTACATACAATTTGAATTTACGAGTTGAATGTTTGGTGGCGCTTTGAGGAAATCTATTAATATTAAATTTTGCTTCTTTATCACGAAATAAAATAGGTATTTATTCTAAATGTACCTTAGTTAAACAAAAAAACAAAGGATTGCGCACACGTTAATATGTAATGTACTATACAAAAAGTGGCCTATACCAACTAGCTGTTTTCAATTTAAGAAATTTAAGCGTAGTACAGCCGTTTGTACTACTATAGACTATAAAGCATATTAGGATAATGTCAAAACTACAATGATCTTAAATTTGGGCGAGTTTTTCCGGTTTGCGTATTTGTAGTAAGGGACCATGGCTAGCGGCGATATTTTATTTGTGACTAACATTCAAATTGTGCGTAGTTAATACTTGTTGGTATTACTTCCAAAATATCTTCCATATGAGCGAATGGGAATACACATTGCATAAGTAGCTATAAAACAGATTAAATAGATATAAACGACATGTATCTATATCAATATTGACCTAGCTCCCCTAGTTCGAGTTCTAGTACAAATTTGTCTACGGTTTGGTTGGTGGTAGGACTTGTTAAAAGTCCGACTGGCGACAACAATTTTAATGAGACGAGATAGTCAGTACCTGTTGAGGCGTTTCCATCTTCGGCCTTATCATAATTTGACTCCGGGAGAGATGAAGGCCAAGCGCTACTCCGTAAATAAAAATTTCGTTTCGTTAAATTTTCAAACCATTGGTCACAATCAAACTATTCCTATGTTGGTATGTATGTATAGCTACTTTTTGCGATGGAGTGTAATGGTTTGTATGGGATACGAAAACATAGCTGCAATGAATAACCACAATGGAATTTTACCAATAAGTTGTATTTTTATGTTTTTTTACATTTCATTCCACGTGCGAAATGAAATTTTGATTCTGTTTTGAATGCTCAGCTTATTGTTTTGGTAGTGAGATCTATGGTTATACAGGACAAAATGAGACAATTTATTCCTACAATAATGTAATTATTTATGAATTTTGTTAATGAAATCGTTGTATATAATTGTTTTGTTCTTCTAAGTTTATTGTTTATTTTGTGAAATTTCAATTTATTGCATTAAGTACAAAGCTACTCTTGGTAATAATGTTTATGTCGAATATGCAAATAAATATTTAATAAAAAAAACTGAGCTGTGGCAAGCTCACTTTTATGTAGATAATCTCAGTATATGCACAAATTACTTTCAGTTTAACTATTGTTAGTGTTTTTGATAGAAATCGAGCTTTGCCGATACCAATGGTTCTTGTAAATTGGGTACTTTTGTGGAAATTAAATTAAAAATATTTAGTGTAATGTTAGTACATCTTGTAAACTTCTAAAAATAGCTTCTCTCTTAAAATTCATGTAATGTAAGTACATACGTCAATGCCGTTTATGTAACTAAACTGCATTTTTTTTATATTTTGTGTTTGGCAAAAACTACCTACTTACGATATTCCGTCTTATATATTGACATACTTATTTTTAGGAACATTATTATAAGTACTATTGAATTGAAAAATAACTAAAAATTCTTCACCCCAATGAAGACACCCAACCCAAACACATGTAACAAATATTTACTTGTGAAGAATCCTGTTCCAATAAATGTATTTTATAAAATAACAGACCTTTTACTTTACACATACTTATCTCGTTTACGAAATAACTTAAGGCGCGTTACGCAGCTAAAATCGCGGCAGAAACGATTATGAGAGTTGACAACGGCAAGCTGTAGGTGGCGCATGCGTATCGTAAATAAAACCTTTTGGTAGTTCTTATTCTGAGATCGCGTTGCTGGTATGTAGGTAGGTAATGTGACCATATGATGGTACCTTTACTGGCACAGAACTAATAACTTATTTAAATTCGTCCTGATGTTTATTCTGAGTCTAGGTGTTGTCTGGCCGCTGCGAGGACGACAAGTACACGTCCGACGTCGACAGTGGTCACAGAGCTACTGATTAAAAATTTAAAAGGCGGGCGCGCGGTGCGCCTGTAGTCTTTCAAATAATTCATGATCAAAATTAAATTTGAATTGGTATCAAAAAACTAGCTTACCTTTAATGTAGATCAACATGTAACCTAATATTTAAAATAAATCGTAAATCAATATTCATTGTAGGTATCACAATATTTCTCTTGTAAATTTTGAAACGTACCATTTTCAATAAATATTTTTATCAAGAATTTTTTCAGCTTACCTTTAATGTAGATAGGTACCTGAAGATAATAATAATAATAATACATATTAAAAATAGACTCGGGACTTGTTCAGAAGTACTATATTTTTCTATTGGAAAAATAGGAAACGTCTGATGACAGGGTCTTAATTATTTAGATAATTAATAATAATAAAAACGGGTCTTCATCGCGTCACGTTCTTTGTAACACGGTCGAAACTGTCGGAAATATAAAAACCCGTTTTTGTTATTTATTATCTATAATAATTGCGATAGTATAAAAAAAACGCTATTAATTATTTAGGCATGGACCGGACCTACTTTGACTACCTATGTATTTTTTTTTATTACAAAACATAAATTTCACGCAGCGCTCTAAGTTCCAAAGTAATCAAAACTTTTAATAAGGGATCTTGATTGCAGATAGAATGCTTGTATACTTCATAATTATAACTAACAACACCCAAATAAAGAATAAACATCTTTATGTCGGGCGAATTAAGAAGACACACGAATACATTTTTTTTTATTCCATTTCTTTTTTTTACTAAAACTATAGATAAGTAATTAAAGTAAACTAAGTGCTCATAAATATCAAATCGGTACGAATACGCAGAACCCAAATAACATCCCAAATGGTAAACTATCTTGACTTTTAGTAAGCCTCATAGCTCAGTTAGTAGTAGCTCTGCGCTGTAGGATGTGCGTTTGATTCCCACCCAGGACAAACATTTGTGTGATGAATATAGATATAGTGTTGTCATATGGTAAGTATGAATTCTATTTATAAATAATCTGGTTCCCATATTACAAGCTATGCTTAATATTGCTAGATGCTAGATGTGAAATTAATGTCCTGTAATATTTATTGGTTTATATATATTTTTTTATTGCAAAGAACTGTACCAACCTAATAATAAACCGGTCAAGTGCGAGTTTTACTATCGTGGGTTCCATAGGTAATATGTGGGTACGTTTGGTTGGTAGTAGGATTTAATTTCCGCCTGGCCACCATCTTACCTGATTCTGTCGCCATAATAACAGTTCTTAAAAAATGTTGTGTTCCGGCTTTTATAGAGGTGAGATATCCAGTTCCTCAGTTGGTTGAGGATTCCGGGTGAAGTGCGCCTCCACCTTCGGCCTTATCTTAACTTGTAACCAGGTGAGATGAAGGCCAAGCGTTTCCTCGTCGTACAATAAAAAACAAAGTTATAATTTGATTTAGATGGAAATGAAACAAGTTCCAGCTGCAGCAAAAGTTCTGTTTATTAGTTGATCCACAGGAATAATACATATTTGATTTATGCTAGCGACCTTCACGAGTACTTTTGCTAATTTCTTTCTCGCGGTCAAAAGAAAAGTTTTAACCTTGAGAATAAGGCCCGTTCTTTACTATCGTATATTTATGTATCGTTGTAGAATTAGAATAACATCCAAACGTAACAATGATGACAAAAACTTACAAATAACAGCTCGTAACTCGAGAATTTTAAAGCGCAGGCTCCGGTAACAGTGATGATAACGCTACAGGCAAGGGCACGGGGGGCGCGGGGCAGTGGGGGGAGTATGATTTCCGAGCCAGTATAGATATTTTAAAACATTCGGAAAGCTTTATCGGATCGATCCGGAAGCTGCCGATCGAAATTCCGAGAACGCTATTCTTAACTCCGAAATAGAATTATTTTGACATTAGAATTAGATACTTTCTTTTTTTTACTAAAATATTCCAGTGAAGCTTCCTTTCGTAGTGCAAGATTTTGGAATATACGCACGAGATCAGCTTGTACAACTTATGTTAATCAATAAATAATAATAAAATAGCTATTTATTCACACATAAGGTAGTGCATCAGTACAATACACAATACAACCGGTCTACTGACACAAAAATGTATCAGTAGTTCGGTCAACCGGATTACTCAGACTAGACCAAATATTATCTTAAACTAATTAAATAAAATTATAAAAATAAACAATGTACAGGTTTAACATAGTCTTGGTCGGCAGTGTGATGGGTGCAGGTCTTTCAAACGAGATCAAACTCAACAGTACCCCTTGGAGCCTATTGGGTCAAATCTCGATTGAAAGCCTGCATGGTGGGCGAGTCATACCTAGTGGCTATGACTTGTAGGATGCTGTTGGTGCAGCCCCAAGTTCTGCTGAGCAGCGAGGCAGTTTTCTTACGGATGGCATGAACCCGCGCCTCTGTAAACATAGTGGATGCACTGCAGAAGCGGGGCAGCCCCACCAACATCCTAAAGCCATTGTTGTATTGGACAAGTAGGGCATTGAGCGATCTTTTAGTAAAGCTGAATCTCAGGCTGCTCGTGTAGAATGATTGGCAGTAGGCCAGCATATTACTACGGACCGCCAACACCCTACGCTCCCTTTCAATATCTATCTGGTCATCAAGGTCGTGGGTAGAGGCCCAGAAATTTAAATTTGTAGACGCGTTTCAGTGCCACTCCATTGAGTGTCAAGCTTGGAACTGACCCTGGAGCCTTACCTGCTTCCTTGAAGACCGGATATTCACTCTTCTTACAATTGTACACGAGTCCATGCCTGCTCACAGATGGACAGAAGTTCCCAGAGTGCACTGACCGTCGGGCTCAGCAGCGCCATATAATCCGCGTAGCTGATGTTCATACAAACACCATCAACAGAGCAGCCGACACGAGCACTACTGAGTTCCACGATCAGCTCGTTTACGAACAGGTTGAAAAGCTTTAGAGAACTCAACCTACCCTGTCTCACACCACACTCCAACCCGTACGTATCCGAGATACTTCCCGTCCACCTTACATTGTTGGTCTGGTTGGCATACCAGTACTGGAAGAGGCGCATCTGTGCATGCACGCCTGTACTCGCCAGCTTGCTCTACAACACATCATAGGACACAAGGTCAAATGCTTTTGAGAGGTAGAGAAAACATGCGTACACAGGTGTGCGCCTCTCCGCGTAATACTGTACAGTGTGTTTCAGACTCAGAATCGCAGTTTCTGTCAAAAGGCCCTATAACGTTGGCTATTCTCGCTGGAGCTGCGTATTAACGAACCCGAGTCCGTCGCAGGATATTAAGTTTTGCTCGCCATCTGGTTTCACGGTGAATTTTACCTGAAATTAAAAACGAATGCTAGTTAAACAGAATAGTGCTATGAAATTGTATAATAGTTGGTAGTAAGGTACTAGATAAATTAAGGTACTAATTACAGCTGATCAGGTTCAAGCCAAGGATTAGTGAATCAAAAATTCCCGCAAGCGAGCGCAACATTTATTTTCATACAAAATTCCTTATCCCTGCCTTGTGTTTTCGATAGCGCGATCTAGGAATGGTCGTTTTTTTGGGCGCCATATAGTTTAAATTTAAAGAACGAATCTTACAGAAATGCCGTTGTTATTAATGTAACGTTATGGCTTTATAAATACAAAAATACAATACAGATACCCTCCCAAGTGTTGAGACCCAATGTGCTGCTCGTCTCGCTCTCTATGTAAAACACACCGTGTGTGTTTTACAGCACCCATCGAGCTAACTCGTTGAATAACGAGATAACGTTATGCCGATAACGTTAACTAAGTCAAAGTCAAATATTATAATTCATGAAGATTTTTTAGGATCATTTTGAAACGTCAAATCTACCGCGTGTTCGGAATCGCGACCATCACACAAGAAGAAAGACAAGAAACTCGGGCGGGTTATTTTTTGATGATCCATTCAAGATATATTTATAATAATTTAAATAGGTAACATTAACTAAGGTATCTGATCAGAACAGTGGCAGTAGTTTTTATCTAACATGTTTACTCAAATCCGCCTACTGAGCATGATGATTATGATAACATGTGGCCCTCCAAATTTGGAAGAGGCTCAGTCCAAATATATACAATAATTATCTGTTGATGTAAACTGATACAATAAATATCACAAAACATTTAAACAACATCCAGCCCCAAACTAAGCAAAGCACAGAACACGATTCCGTAGCTCGGGGTCTCGGGGTAGACCACTAGAACCTCTAGGGATCACACCTTGTCCCTAAAGCACACAAGGCAGAGCTACTACCAACTGAGCTGAGAGGTTAGTTTGCAAAGACTATGGAATGCTCTAAGGATGTTCGCCCGCTTGATGAAAACGTTGAAAATGTATACGGGTTGATACATATTTGTAATTATAGTTTACCTTCGCGATGAGTTCCGCGATATATATAGCGGTTTGCGTGTGGAGAGTCACCTCGCCCACGCGCACCACCGAGCGGCCCTGAGCTAACGCCATGTATATGATTATCTGGTCCTGAAATACACCATACATAAGCTAAATAAACAATTGAATCGTGACACTCACACATAGACGGTCGGCCTATATGCGAGAGTTTATTAATAATGTTATTCATAATACGAGTAGGTAGGTTTGTCTTTTGTTGTTGTAATATGTTTAATCATAATGGTAATTGATATGCCTAATATGCTTTTAATTTTATAATAATAGTTTTCTTTGTCATCCTATAGTTGCAAATAAATGACATGAAATGAAAATGTGCCACACTCGGTCACGAGCTACGGCCTACGCTAGCCAGTATACAGCTAGTGGACGACTTGGACATAAGGAACTAACCTGACAGTGTGTGTCCACACACACATTACTGGCCAGTTCCCTCACGAGCGAGGTTCCCGCGGCGAGGCCGACGTCGTGCGGGGTGCGGCCCCGCGACCCGAGGCCGCCACTAGCCAGTATACAGCTAGTGGACGACTTGGACATAAGGAACTAACCTGACAGTGTGTGTCCACACACACATTACTGGCCAGTTCCTTCACGAGCGAGGTTCCCGCGGCGAGGCCGACGTCGTGCGGGGTGCGGCCCCGCGACCCGAGGCCGCCACTAGCCAGTATACAGCTAGTGGACGACTTGGACATAAGGAACTAACCTGACAGTGTGTGTCCACACACACATTACTGGCCAGTTCCTTCACGAGCGAGGTTCCCGCGGCGAGGCCGACGTCGTGCGGGGTGCGGCCCCGCGACCCGAGGCCGCCACTAGCCAGTATACAGCTAGTGGACGACTTGGACATAAGGAACTAACCTGACAGTGTGTGTCCACACACACATTACTGGCCAGTTCCTTCACGAGCGAGGTTCCCGCGGCGAGGCCGACGTCGTGCGGGGTGCGGCCCCGCGACCCGAGGCCGCCACTAGCCAGTATACAGCTAGTGGACGACTTGGACATAAGGAACTAACCTGACAGTGTGTGTCCACACACACATTACTGGCCAGTTCCTTCACGAGCGAGGTTCCCGCGGCGAGGCCGACGTCGTGCGGGGTGCGGCCCCGCGACCCGAGGCCGCCACTAGCCAGTATACAGCTAGTGGACGACTTGGACATAAGGAACTAACCTGACAGTGTGTGTCCACACACACATTACTGGCCAGTTCCTTCACGAGCGAGGTTCCCGCGGCGAGGCCGACGTCGTGCGGGGTGCGGCCCCGCGACCCGAGGCCGCCACTAGCCAGTATACAGCTAGTGGACGACTTGGACATAAGGAACTAACCTGACAGTGTGTGTCCACACACACATTACTGGCCAGTTCCTTCACGAGCGAGGTTCCCGCGGCGAGGCCGACGTCGTGCGGGGTGCGGCCCCGCGACCCGAGGCCGCCACTAGCCAGTATACAGCTAGTGGACGACTTGGACATAAGGAACTAACCTGACAGTGTGTGTCCACACACACATTACTGGCCAGTTCCTTCACGAGCGAGGTTCCCGCGGCGAGGCCGACGTCGTGCGGGGTGCGGCCCCGCGACCCGAGGCCGCCACTAGCCAGTATACAGCTAGTGGACGACTTGGACATAAGGAACTAACCTGACAGAGTGTGTTCACACACACATTACTGGCCAGTTCCTTCACGAGCGAGGTTCCCGCGGCGAGGCCGACGTCGTGCGGGGTGCGGCCCCGCGACCCGAGGCCGCCACTAGCCAGTATACAGCTAGTGGACGACTTGGACATAAGGAACTAACCTGACAGTGTGTGTCCACACACACATTACTGGCCAGTTCCTTCACGAGCGAGGTTCCCGCGGCGAGGCCGACGTCGTGCGGGGTGCGGCCCCGCGACCCGAGGCCGCCACTAGCCAGTATACAGCTAGTGGACGACTTGGACATAAGGAACTAACCTGACAGTGTGTGTCCACACACACATTACTGGCCAGTTCCTTCACGAGCGAGGTTCCCGCGGCGAGGCCGACGTCGTGCGGGGTGCGGCCCCGCGACCCGAGGCCGCCACTAGCCAGTATACAGCTAGTGGACGACTTGGACATAAGGAACTAACCTGACAGTGTGTGTCCACACACACATTACTGGCCAGTTCCTTCACGAGCGAGGTTCCCGCGGCGAGGCCGACGTCGTGCGGGGTGCGGCCCCGCGACCCGAGGCCGCCACTAGCCAGTATACAGCTAGTGGACGACTTGGACGTTAAACTGCAAAACAAAAATAATTGCAACAACCACCACTTAAGGACTTCTCAAGATTCTATACACAATGAACTAGCATTGGCGGTGCGCTGTCATCTGTTGTGATTTTCTTAGTTCGGGTAGATGTTTTTTTTTTTATTGTACGACGCGGAAGCGCTTGGCCTTCATCTCACCTCGTTACAAGTTAAGATAAGGCCGAAGGTGGATGCGCACATCACCCGAAATCCTCAACAAACTGAGGAACTGGCCATCTTACCTTTTCTTTTTATGCTCGGTCCAAAACGTCTATTAATAAAAAGTCTTCACTTATTAATTTAAACTCAATATTGTCCGTTAAGTTGTTAAATAATAACTTAAATAAAAATATATAGCTTTATGAATCACATTTTTTTCACATCCACTGATTTGCAATTGTAGCGCGTGATTTGTGTAAATTTCAATTTGTGTTGACATCAAAACCATTACGTTTTGGAATTGTCATACTCACAATATCCCGCTGCCGTTGTCGGGAGCGGCTTTTGGGTTCTCCTTGTACACATAAATATTCACGTCGTAGTCGCCGAGAGCAGTTTTCGCGCCCTCCGTCGATTCATGTGCCATCTTAAAACATTAAAGTAACTGTGTGATTTCTATTTATTTTTAGAACCAACATCTGAAATCGTAATAGTAACAAACCTTAATAGGTAAAGTCCCCGCCACGTAGCTGTGACCGTACACAGCGCCGTAAACACCAGGCTCAGTCAGCTCCACATTTTTTAGTTTGGTAACTGGTTCTATGTCTACTGTGACATGACCGCCGCCTTTTGGGAAATATCTGAAACAGGTTTTGTTAATCTAGATATTAAAAAATGTCGTGTAGGTGACTGACTGTTAGCAGGTTAGCTTCCTTTTGAAATAGCGAACTGAGAAAGGATTTGAAGAAATTCCCACGGGATGATGGTAACGACTCCCGAAAATAATAATAAAAAATATACTCAGGTGCATCTTTGGAATGGCTCACGCTACAATCAGCATAGCTTAGGGTAAGTTTTCAG
Organism: Venusia cambrica; assembly: GCA_951394065.1. Taxonomy (NCBI): domain Eukaryota; kingdom Metazoa; phylum Arthropoda; class Insecta; order Lepidoptera; family Geometridae; genus Venusia; species Venusia cambrica. The sequence continues at coordinate 5,336,897 of OX596065.1, forward strand.
TGTTTAAGTAATAAAAAGAATAGTTCAAGTAATCTCACCCTCTCCTTTGTATGATCAGATGAAAGTCTCCATCAAAACATTTGAGATAGTGTTGGAACACCTCAGTCATGTAGTCTATCTGCGGGGCCATGGCTGCGTTGGTGCCTCCCCGCAGGTCAAGGGAAACCGGCCCTGCGGCGAACAGGGCGCACGGCAGAGACACTTGCAGCATTAGACTTATTGAGCTGGAATTTCATATATAATACATAAAACTACTACTACTTTATTAAACAAAATGTACAATTATACTAACTATGTACAAAGGAATCAGTTAGATTACCTAAGGACCGTTACCTATAGGTAACTCAACTTTTCCAGACCAGTACCAGACGGAAGCGTGCCCAAGACACTGGCTGCATTGCTACTTGTGTGATGAATATAATTGATGAAATGTTGTGTGTTTGGCCTGTGTTGTGCTTGTTTGCTTTTGCTTGGTAGCTTGAAGCGACAAAGTACAGTCAAGGAAATTGAGGCTCCAACCCACATTTTAAGGCAAATAAAATTGTATGTGTTTTTTTTTATTATTACTTGTTGCAGCAGCAAAGCAAAAGATTTTAGATCCACCTATGTGGTCTAGTGGTTAGCCCACCGGTATCAGATCTAGAGGTCTGGTTTGAATCCCCAGTGGGTAACAACATGATGCTTGGAATTGTTGGTGACTTTTTTTATGTCCACCTACCACCATCATACCTATGTTTGTCCCCAGAACAACAATTTTTAATTGTTGCCTTCTGGCATTTAGAGTCTTACTAAATGCCAGTTCCTCAGTCTGTTGAGAATACCGGGTGAAGTGTGCTACCACCTTCGGCCTTATCACAACTTAACACTAGATGAGATGAAGACCAAGCGCTTCCCTGTTGTGCAATAAAAAATACCCTGAATATTACAGCAGGGCTGGGCTTTCTAAGAACAAAACATTACAATCAGAAAGCCATTTGGAGATGTTCAGTCATATCCTCCAATGTACAAGGAGGGAAGGTGAAGTTATCACAGCAATCACCTACATATCTGTTAAGCATGGAGACTTATGGAACAATTCTTCAGTTGGGTTCGGTTCATTACATACAAGTTTTATTTACATCAAAGTATTTTTTTTATCCAATTCCCATTTCAAACAATTTTTTTTTCATACTGTTCCCGTTTCACACAAATTCAGTTTTATACAAATTTCGTTCCATCCAACTCTCGGTGAGTCGGTTGGTACCTACATACATACTGTCAATAGGATTGAGAAATAAAAATACGAAAAATTATAGGTATCGATGAGATCTTCAATTTTGATGACAGCTGACAAACTTCACACAGCCATATCTTGGAAACTAGACGTTTTTGTAGTAGTGTATTTGGACAAACGATAGGCATCGATGAGATCTTCGATTTAAATGAGAGCTGTTACAATCTTGATCCGTTAGAAACATTATTAATTCAATAAAACTTGTCGAAACCGTCTAGTTTCCGAGATATGGCTGTGTGAAGTTTGACAGCTGTCATCTAAATCGAAGATCTCACCACAGATTCTGTGAAGGGTGCTTATTCTGGTTTTTACTGATTTCTTTTTTGGAACGTAGTTCCTTATCGTGCGTTGTGAAAGGGGGCTAGACGGAAAAAAATCTCATGAAAAGTTGTAACGACACTTTTTCGTTTTTTTTTTTTTTAATCGAAAGGAACTTCGTTCCATCCGGGTGTCCCTTGACACCTCTCAACTTTTTTTTTTATTATGAACTTTTTCAATTCCCCACACTATAGTGTGACTACGAGTCTTATGTTTTAGTAGCTTACTATTGATTACAACACATAGTGTGACCACGAGTAAAATAAATTCCTGTTAGTCATACCAGTGTGACAATCTGGTGTGACCACGAGTCCGTCACCAATTGTTTTAATTATTAACCGCCAAGGTAGATAAGCCCATACCCAAAGGAAAATTACAGAGAAATCTGCTAAATTGTATGTATTTCATCCCAACTGATTTGGATAGATGGAACAGATCGTCTATTCATCGTCGTAAGTACTTACTTACGAGTGACTTTCCTTTCTGACTTTTATACTCTTGGAACGGTCACTTGACCGGCCCAAGAGTATAGAAGCATAAGAAAGCATCGACGGTGAACGTTAGATGATGCTTGCCTGGCATCATTCATATTATTCTATGGAAACTCAGTAAAAAAAAATTTTGATAACATTGTCTCACTCACTATTCATGAAATAGTAATTGTATGTAACAGGAATTTATTGAATCAGGATTTGGTTAAAACAGCATTTTTATGAAATGGGAAAAGTATAAAATGGACTTTGGGTGTAAAAAAAAATGTATGTAATGAACCAAACCCCTTCAGTCTTAGCGGAATCCCATGTCCAACAGTTCATATGACAACCTATTGCCATATGATTTACTAACCCTGCAGTTTTGGCATCTGCTTTAAACTTGCCACTATTCAGTTTTCCAGGGACGAACTCAACCTCGGTAGAACCTATTGATGCACCCTTCAGCTTTCCATTGCACATGGAGGCTACCAGCTCAAGACCTGCAAAAAATAAAGGTATCTTTTGACAGAATAAAAAAGCTGGGAAGCATTGGCTTCCCAGCTTTTTTATTCTGCTAAGGAAACCTACTTGTTGTGAGATGGTGTTCCCCAGCTATACACTTTAAATTTACTGATATAATGAGTAATGCTTTGACTAATGATTATTTAAAAAACATTATGAGTACATCATAATGTGTTTTAAAAAATTTCCATTCCAATGAACAAGTAGTTTTCCTTAGCAGACATTTTGAAAACGCCAATCGGGTGGGGCTACAATGTTGATGAAGCATATCATATTCTGATTAATATAGCTTGGCTGAGTACTAACTAACAATACACTACCTAAATTATTCTAGCAACCTATACTGTATTCTTTATCAGGCAGGTACGGGTGTTCTAAGGATTTTTGAAATTTCCCACAGGATGTGAACTAAGTCCATATAGCAAGTATATTTTGAATTGTAGACAAACCTTGTAAATGCTGAGCGGCGAGCCCCGGCTTGATACGTCCGGCACGAATCTTCTTGATCCTCACCGGAATACCAAGGATAGCACTCAACGAGATAGTAATTCTAAGAATTTGACCGCCCTGAAAAATAAATTTGTGTGTAATTTTTTTTCAGAAAAGTAGATAATGTTGTATGAATAACTTGTTTAACTACTAATTTATTTACCCCTTCTAATACACTGCCGTCTATGTCTAGCAGTTCCAGTTCATTAATCATTTTAGTTTATTCGCCGATTGGAAATGAATGAAATCAAAAGGTAAGACAAGTATGACAATTTGTTTGTTTTTCAACCACTATTTTTATTTTCAACTTCATTCGTGATATTAGCCAAACGTAATAATAGCCCAGTAATAGCTAACAAAACATAAATATCTTGCTACATTTACAGGGTCGATTATTATACTTTGAGCAGCGGGTAAGGGTTCTTCCCCACTGCGTGAGCAGAAGTGTGAGCGGCACACTATGCGCTGGCAGTCAACGAGTTAACACTTGTATTTTCGTAGTTGACTGCATCAACCAACTGCTTTGATTATAATATAGACAGGGGCAAGGATTTTTACATCCATAATACTATAACAACACTGTAATACTGTAGCAACAGACAATTAAAATAACTGAAATGAAATGACAAAAAACTATTTTTCTTTCCAACGATATATAGGTAAAAGCTGAGCTTAGTTCGGGGCTAGATGTTCAAAACTTAACCGACTATTTATACTCGCCCTGATTATTCAACTGTCGAATTGCAAATTGCAACCGTTAGCATAGAATAATTAATAGTGCTAGCGTACAGAAGGATCACTCTAACAAAAGCCATGTTTATAAAAATTGAATCTTATCGAATGGCATTAGCGTTCTTATTTCGTTTGGCTCCGCTGACTTGGAACCGGTTTCGCGGTCAGAGCATAGGGTTTCCACTCGCCGATATAAATATTGGTAAATACATGTTACAATAAATCAATAACGTCAACTATGTGTATTACGTCAATAGTATATCCTTTAATAAGTAAGTGTACATAGTGAAACCACTTTAACATACATGGTACTTAGGTACCTACTACAGATTTTTTATCGACAAAACATGTCTGTCTTTTCCTACTTATAGATTCTCACCAATTATATATTTTTATGGCTGGCTATATAACTACAAACAAAAGTAACTATTTCTGGGTGGGTTATTAATATATTTAATTGAGGGGGTACGTCACAGTATCTTTTATACGAATTATTTATGTTTCGAAGTCATCCAAAAATCTTAAAAATAACGCACGGTGCAGACTTGGTTAGCGTGTGACCCGTGACGAGAGGCTACCTAGAGGCTGTAGGTTGCCACCCGGCTGTTACAGCCGTCATTCTCCCGGGGACGAGGTCCGGCCAAACATACCGAAACTTCGAAGTGATACTCCTGCCGTTAGTGCCTACATCAACATAAATGTATACTTAAGTAATACCCATGTTTTAAAATGTGTAATCTCATTTATTATATCATAATAAGTGATTTGATTCGTTTACTATTAAAGATTTATTTACCTAATATAAAACTTTTAGAATCCTCGGTATGGAATTTGATACAATGATTTTTAAGTGAATTTTTCACAGAAAAGGCCTTATTGCACTCTGAGCAAACGAAAGGCTTTGCTCCGGTGTGGGTTCTAATATGTTTTTGCAAATTACTATTGTCACTAAATGACTTATTGCATTGTTCACATGCATATGGCCTGTCCCCAGCATGTATTCTCATATGAGTTTGCAAGTTCCCACTTTGAGTAAATTTTCTATCACATATTTTACAAGCATATGGCTTGTACCCATTGTGAACTGTCTGATGTGTCTGCAAATCTGTACTATGTGCAAATTTCATATGACATTGATCACACTTAAGCTTGGCTTCAAAGTGGAGCAATAAGTGTTGTCTTAGTGTACTGTTATCAGAAAATGATTTATTACAATGCTTGCATGCATAAGGTCGTTCCCCGGTATGGATTCTCAAGTGTTTTCTATAATTACCACTATTATTAAAGGTCTTATTACATTCTGGGCATACAAACATTTTTTTTTTAATTTTGATTAATTGGTTATCTGAATTGATTTCAATCTGATGAGAATACATTGTTTTTGACTGATCTATGTTACATTGTTTTCGATGGATTTTTATATGCTTTGTTATGTAACGCTTCTCTGAAAATGTTTTATGACATAGATCACATGCATATGGTTTGTTTTCAGAGTGTATTCTCAAATGTTTTGTATATTTACTGATGTTGAAAAATTTTCTATTACACTGGTTACAAGGGTAACACTCATCTTCATTATGAGTAATAATGTGTGCTTGCAAGCGACTGCTTTGAGTGAATTTTTTATTACACTGGTTGCACACAAATAGCTTACTCTTAGCATGGACTTTCATATGTTGCTTCAATATTTTTTTGTGAGCAAATGTTTTATTGCATTGATTGCATATGTATGGCTTGTCAGTAATGATCTGCATTTCGTCACTTTGTCTCGTAATATCAAGATCTGGAGAGTATTCTACACTAACTACATCTAAAACATTAAATTCATCATCTTGTTCTATTGGCTCAATTTTTACAGAAATTTTATCAGTAAACATAATTTCTGCTGTTTTATGAAATTCTTCATTTGTAACAAGTTCTTCATTTACAGTAGCATCTTGTTCTTCCTTAATTTGAAGTGTGATGATTTCTTCCATTGTGTTTTTTCTCTCATAGGGTAAACACTGTGGTAGGTGTGGTACTATCTTTGAATAGTTTTTATCCAAGAGATAATCGCCATATTAGGGCTATATATACATAATATTATATAATTGAATATTACCAAAACTGTGCTCGGTAAGAACTTGCTGATATCTGAAAAGTAAAGATAGAAAGGTAGTTTATCAATCATGTCATGTTTCAAGTAGTGGTAAGATGTGTGGCTCTTGACCCACATGTTCTGGGATCAAATCTCGGGTGGGGCACACGTTTGTTCTCAGTTTTGTTAGAATTAGGACTTAGCAAGCTTGAATCACCTGATTGACTGATAAGTAAGATGATCCCGTGTTTTGGAGAGCATGTTAAGCCATCCATACCTGGTACTAATAGCATATAGAGTTGCAAATTTAAGCCTGCACAAATGAAATGAGAAATTGAATATATAACTTAAATTGTATTCTTTTTTTTATCCATAGTCTATAATGATACATCCTTTGCTTGGTAATGTATTTCCCCTCCTGTCCGGTCCTAAATTGTGTCACTGAATTAGGTTGACTATTACAAAAACAATAAGTAGAATGTCAATATACTTATTAATAGAAAGCACTTGGATTGTGGGTGGTAACAAAAGGTACTTTAACTTACCAGCGTTTTTATTGTTTTTTTCTATCAAAACCTCTGTCTGACATCTAATTAATCCCAACCAACACCAGGCACAAGCAGCACAAGAGGCAGCAAGAGTATCTTTATCAACAACACAAACTATGAGCTACTATTGCTAACGTCTTTATCTATTTGAGTTTGTGCAGTAGGCAACAGATCGATTACCAATAGCAATAGCAACAGCAAGCCAAGAACAAACAAACAACTCGTCTCGTGAAGCGTAGCGTACGTAAGTCGACTCGCTATCTCGCTATGCGTACGTAACGTAAGTACAGTAGGTACCTATGAAATGTAATGGATGGTATGTACGTTCATACCACCACCATTGTATACTCAGTAGTATTAATCTGTGATTGTATACCTATATTTGAGCGCTGTCTATCATTGACCCAAGCAGGATCACAGATTACAGCCGTCAGGTTTCATTGTTCCGACTTCCGAGTTTTCATTCTATGGCTTTAGACAGTATATTTTTTTTCTATGCACACAACACATACACAGACCAGCGCACAGGTCTTGAGTTGAGATCTATGGTTGAGATACAGCATACACCATACAGCAAATACTGCCCTACCGTAGTTCTTGTGGACTTGTGCCTTTTTCATTGATTTTGGTGTATTGTATTGTATTTGTATCTTGTATCATCATATCGAGGTGGTTTCACAGTGTTGTAAAAGTGGTCTTATTTACAAAATCAAGTTCGAGTTTCAAATACTTATATTGTTTTCGGTTTTAAATGTTGTTGCTTTGCTGTATTTATCTCATCGATTTCTCACTAAGTACTAACTCACAGCAAGGATTGTGAGGAATTTCATCCATGGCTATTTATGTTAGGTGGCATAGTCGCTAAAATGCAGAGAAAGCCAGGATTTCCAGTGGCGAATTGTAGCATCAAAGTGGTAACTATCACTAATACCTACTATTATCAACTAGGTAGTATCTACCTATCTAGTTTAGTAATTAATAATGAACCGGTCTGTGCATTATTCCATCATCCCGTGGGAATGTTGGGATGTGGGATTCCTATATTATTTCTTAATGCACCCCAACACCACAAAAGGGTAGGTACTAGGTTAGGTACCCTGAACATTTCAAACCTTTAGTACCTACCTAGTAGGTACCTTTGGTTTAGGCTGTTCATTGACTAATCTAACAATTTCACACGGTGCCATCTAGCCCCAAACTAAGCATAGCTAGTAATATGAACTAGATTTTGTATATTTTAAACCTCACACTATTTGTTATTAAAACTCCTTGCACAAGTTGATAAACTTTTGAGTTTTTATAACATTTTAATTTTATCGTTTTGTTGAATTAAATCAATGTTATTATCCAAATTAGTACACATGTATTTACGAAATATTTTAAGATAATTAAATCATTTAACTTGTTGGGTGCTGCAGCAGGAGCTCTCTATGTACAACATAATGGTGTGTGTTACGTAGCACCCAACAAGATAAAATGGCCTCAAAAGTACTAAGGTTTATTAAAACTATGTAAAGAAGTAAACAATTTCCTACAAGGAATAACCAAGTGTAGTGACTATCTAAAACCAAAACTGAAATAGGCACATCAGCCTCAGTGCTGATCGCCTATCATTATATAATAATAGTAATAATAAAGTAGTATATTTACACTTTCAATGCATTTAATACTTATTCATAGTGATTTTAAGAAGATAGCCATGGTTGTATGTCACCTACTCTAACAAAACAACCTATATTCTACAAGCAGCATTCAATAAGTGATCATAAGCTTTGGCATATAGACAAGTTTAGAAAAAAACTTGTCTATCTTTCCATTTCATTCTATCTATCCATTATTTGCCAAAAAATACATAGATATCAATGTAATTTTCCTGATATATGGTATACTGTTTACGGTGAAAAACATTGGACATTTTAAAAAAATCATTGGGTAGGTACTAAATAGGAATAAAGTGACTTTAATGCAATTGTTATATGTCATACCTACACAATATTCATAAAGCAAAGGTTACTCCTAAAATAAGAGTTTAAACTGACCAAATTCTTAGTGACTAAAGAAGTCCAAAATGCAGTTACTGCATAAATAAATCACCAAACACCAATGCATGCCGCATTAGACAAATTTGGAAAATAATTTAAAGTATTGTTGATAGTTAATAACAAGATATTTGTTAATAACAATGTATCTAAGCAACATGAATCAACTATCATTAATATTTGAAGTGTTCAATAATATTAAAATTGTATTTGAACCTAAATTGTTATAATTTTTTTCATATCCGAACACTTTTAGTGGTACTGGTACTACTAAGGTTAAGTTCCACCCCATCCCTAGGGGTATGGTGGGTCTGGAGGGCAATATACATTCACTCTTGTCTTAAAAAGACTTGGGTGTTGTAGCAGGATTGGGTAGCTAGTAAAATAAACAATTTGTTTTCCAGCCGGACAATTTGTCGATGATGGAGCCTTTGCCTGAGGAAGATGGAGAGCAGCACCATCGTCGGCAGCAGCTCATTAACTTCGGCCACTCCCAGTGGGGCTTCAACAACTGGAACTGGGCCGTCACTAAACAAGAACTTGGTTAGACTTCATTTACAGATGCTTAAGTTTTTTATTTATTTAATACATTTACATTGTCTTTACAGTGACAACCAAAACGACAGTGAAATTATATACAAAGAAAAAAATGACAAAATAAATCATAAATTATATTCATATATTATTGTACATTGCAACACAAAATCTGAATAAAAAAACCCGAAATAAAATAAAAAAACAAGAAATAAAAAATACACATGAAATATAAACATTTAAAAACGAGTACATATCAACTGTGTAGCAGCATCTGTCGATTTCGCCAAACAAGTGTGAAATATATTCATGTTATAAGTTTTTTTATTTGGAAATCTTAGATATAGGTACCTACTCAATTCAAATCAACTCTACAACTAAAGGTACAATTTCGTAGCCGACAATTGGTAGTACTGATTTCTATACATTGTCTTGAGTGTATTTAATTTGTATGAAGCTGTGGCGCTGTCGCCCGCTGCTGCTGTCTGCAGTCTGTTACGCTTGTACTTTAAAACAAACAATCACACTCAAGTCGAAATGACAAACTAAAATAAAATAAACCCAGTGAGCAATATGCAATGATAATAATAATAAGGGGAAATTATCACTGAAACACCTGTCATAATTGTCTAAATTCTAACATCAAACCTGCTCATAGTTTGAAGTTTGCCGAGTATCTACACAGCTTGGTGATTAAGAAGTCCTTTGTTAAACTTTTTCTGGTAATTTATTTTAGAAAAACAAATAGGTAGCTGTGACAGTCATGTATAACATTGTAATGTTGCCTATTTGTTACAGAAGATAATCATAATCAGAATTAATTATTGATTGAATAAAGCTTAAGTTAAGTAAGTACTTATTACAAATTAATAGACCAAAACATACAATACAGATAAAACAGTAAACCATAAAATAGAAACAAAAGAAAAATCACAAAAAAAAAGATGATAATATAGGGAATTTGGTGGCACAACTGCAAAAAAGGCCTGGCTTTTTTACAATTAACAAAGTTGATCTCTCAGAACAAGTTCACTTAGTTTGGGGTTAGATGGCGCTGTGTGATATTAATGTCCTGTAATATTTCATTATTTATACCTGTAATAATAGTGTTCGCCACGTTTTTCCGGCTTAAATAAGTCGAGTTAGTCAAAATCAAAGAACAAAATAATAATAATAACACAAAAAATAGCGACATTGTTAAGTAAACATATAAAAAACCATGTTATGTCTATATTTCAGACTTTGTGGACCAAAGCAATGGAAAATACTGCGCTGGCGTGGTCGCGTTCGTGTCGGTCGCCGTCAAGAATATAGACATTCATCGGGAAAACATTGGATATGCCACCACCGTAGCAGGCAATAAGGGATTTGCTATTTACAAGTCGAGAAAGGTTTAGTACAATTTTCTTTTTCCTTTTCTAATCTGCTTAGCTCTCTTTTCGCTTTAGCTTTCTATCAATGATGATGATAATCCAACTGGTGTCTGAAAATGACGCTCTGTATGAGACGCCAGTCCATTCACTCAGTCAGCGAATCTCAAGACCCTGGGTGCTGTGTCGACTTAATCTTGAGAATGTAAGGCTCCCCGAGCCTTACATTCTCAAGTACACTATTATAACAGGTATAAATAAAGAAATATAACAGGACATTAATTTCACACAGCGCCCTCCAACCAATCTATCTAAACAGCTGAGTGGCTACTTTTTTTCTAAGCTGAAGCCTTATCATTTAAATGTATACTTTATAATCATTATGGTGATGAACATAACATGTGATTTTATAAGATGATTCCGTACTTCAGAAGGCTTGTTAGGCTGTCTGTCCCGGGTACTGCATATATTTGTGGTCGATAAAGAGCCATGGCAGATGCCTATGGTGACGGTTCTGTGACACAGAGTTACGGAATAGAATCATCATAATTAATTAAAAAATGTCCACTGCTAAATGCCCTGCAATGTAGTTAGTTTAACCACCTCTGTGGTCTAGTGTTTAGTGGTTCGCCTACCGTGTCAGATCCAGAGGTCCCGGGATCAATTCAATACAATTCGAATACAAGTACAATATTATGCTTGGTATGGTTGGTGGTAGGATTTTGTTAAAGTCCACCTGGCTACCAGCATTGTACCTAATTCTGTCCCCGTAGTAACAATTCTTAAAAACAAATTGTGTTCCGTCATTCAGAGGAATATACCGAGTTCCTCAATTTGTTGAGGATTTCGGGTGAAGTGCGCTTCCACCTTTGGCCTTATTATAACTTGACTATGACTAACCCGTCTTACAATAAAAAAAAAACAACTGTAGTTCTTCCAATCATTTTTGATCAAACATATGACAGTAACAGCCCAAATTTAGCAGTAGGTACGCATCACTCTTAATCGAAAATATGTTTATTTTTCCGCAACTTCGTAGGCTGGAATCACTTCACAGACGGAATAACTTTTATATAGTGGTAGAAGGCATGCGAAGGCCTGAGCATGGAAACGCAGAATTATTCAAATAAAACTAGAAGTCAGGAAAAAAGTAGGTACCCATAAAAAAGTAAAAACCGTGCAAGGCTGAGGCTATGTTGCGCTCCTACAATATGTAAACAATAAATCGCTAAGAATGAAGCTGCTATGCATGATAGCCAGTTCGTCAGTCTGTTGAGGATTGAGGTGAAGTGAAGTTTGGCCTCATCATAACTTGAACTTACCTGGTGGCCAAGTGCTTTCCCGTGTAGAATAATAAAAAATAATAACATTTACGCCCTGGTACTCTAGATGGTAGATCCCACTCACCCTAATTTTTAATGAATATAATTCCAGGTTGCAGTAACAAACGCGTTACGAGAGACAATGCTCAGTTTCGGCGGTGCGGTCGCCGCCGACCTCAACGACCTACTAGAAACCAACCGAGAGGTCCTCAACGAACCGCTCACAGAAAACAACCAGAATATCGCCAACCAAATCATACCTACCAACCAAATGATAGCCAACAACCAAAGTATAAACCAGAAGCCAGCCAATCAAGTGCCCGGTACGATTGCCAATAACCATAGCATCGCCAACTCCAATCCAGCCATAACCCCGACCAAACCGACTTTAGAAGGCCCGCCGCTGATCAAAAACCTCAGAAAAGACCCCACAGACGCGCAGGCGAATATCCCAGCGAATGCTGTGAAGAACGCCGCTCCAATCGCGAAGGCCCACCCCATCCCTGCCAACGTAGCACCCCGCATCCCTGCCAATGCACGCCCGCCGCCGCCGCAGATACAACAAAGACCGAACCCCAACGTAAGTTTCGTCCTACCCGTCATGGGCGGCCACATCCCCCCCATGTACCCCCCTAGAATACCGCACCACCAAATTCCCCCCGTCTACCCCAACTACTACGAGTATGGGCCGTGGCATTTCTACGAACCACATGGTAACGTTAACTTGAATTTCAACCTGCCTCCGAAGAATTTGGTGGTCAATTCTCGCGGGGGCTCTGTGGAATGCAAGAACGCATGTAGGGAAGGGGAGATTCAGTACCAGCAGCAGAATCGGGGGTGCTGGATCAAGCCCACGATATTCTACGATGGGTTTTGGACGGAGCAAAAAGTTAAGACGTGGGTGGCCGAGCAGGTGGAGAAGCAATTCCCGGAGGAAAAAGCTCCTTCTCCGGGAAAACCTGATGCAAAGTAGGAAGCTAGGTGTACCAATGATTTACTGTTTTTAACCTCTTTCGCTAACTCTAAAGTAACTAGAAATGGTTTCAATTGATCAACTTATATATTCAACTTATACATTTAATCGCCTCTGTGGTCTATTTGTGGGTTGAAACACAACCCACCAATTTCAGATCCAGAGGTCCCGGGTTCAATCCCCTTGGGAGTACAATATTGTGCTTGGTTTGGTTGGTGGTAGGACTTTGTTTGGGTCCGCCTGGCTAGCTACCACCATCTTATCTAATTCTGTCTCCATAATAACAATTCTAAAATTGTTACTCCGCCTTCAACAGTTCTACAATACTAGACCAGTCAGTGAACTGATCTTTAACGGCTCTGTACCAATGCAGAGCATCACCCGTAAAAATCTCAGTAGCGTGTGACAAGATTTTAGAATCCGGAATTTTCCTAGCCTCACAAAATTCTGATACGCGCTGAATAAATGAGCGAACGCATGTCTTTCCGTCAAACTTTAATTTACCTATTTCACTCGAAATTCCGCGATCGCAATGTACTGTTATATTAGTAGGCGTACTGGAATCTAAAGCTTCGCTTTTTGAAGGTGCAATTAAGGTATCAACGGAACTGTCCTTAACCGAATCGAAAGTTTTCAAAAAATGTTTGAAACGACCTACGCACTCATCGTATAGAGGCTGTGTGAGTTCGTCACATTCTGTAATGCGATTAAGACGGTGGTATACGTGGTTAAGTAAGTTCTGTGTACGCAGAGCCGAACTCCTCTCAAGTTGTGATTCTAAGCTGACACTTATCTTAGTAAGAACCTCGTTAACGGCGACGAGATCTTCCGAAACTGGCAATGGGCTATCTAAAATGTCCTCAGATGGAAATAATGGTCCCAACTTAGCTATTTGCTTCCGTAAGTCTAGGACAGTGGACCCAGGTGTACTACCTCTAATTTTTACCTCGTATTCAAGTTCAGATTTTTGAAGTGAAAGAAATTTGACTGGAAAAGCCATTTTCAAAAAAAAAAAATTGGGTAAGTGCGCACAATTATTCACAGTAAAAAAATAATCTACCTACTCCGAACTGTTACAAGATAATGAAATTGAATAACGTTTATTTTAAGTTTGCATGCAAAAATTAAAAACACAAATGAAATGAAAATGAAATATGAAATGCTGAAAAAAAAACAATAGTAACTAGTGTGTACCCTTATTATACTATAAACTTAATTGTTAGAAAATAATAATTCAACACATAAATAAAAAAAACACGTATAAACTTTTTACCTCGACAGTACCGAGATTCGATGTTATTGTTTTACAACGAAGTCATCGAGAACAAAAAAATATGTTGTTCGTGGTGATATAAATAACAACGTTTATACTAGTTAATAGGTAACCAATAAGCTGGTCAGCCAGGTACACCCTAGTTACTTGCAGCAAAATAAAATAAAGCGTTTTACACAGTATGAAAAAATGCACACACACAAAATACTAATTGCGAAGCGAAAATTAGGCCATAGAATACCACGTTCGACCAATCAGATTATAATTACAGATTGCTTTCGGAAATCCGTTCTAGAACACAGGGAGAAACTGAAAATATTACGATATATTTGTCAATAATGTCAGGGTTATTCTCGCGACTGTCAAAAGCTCTTTCAGAAGATGACAAGTTAGAGATAATTCTCCATAACATCCGCCCGGTCTATGCGAATGTTTTAGCGACTTCACAAGACATTAAAAGTATAACGGATGTCAAAAATATTTATAAAAACTACGAACAATACGAATTGTTCCAGCATTTAGAGGTAAGATAGCCAGTTCCTCAGTTTGTTCACCTTTACCTTCGGCCATATCTTAACTTGTTACCAGGTGAGATGAAGGCCATGCGCTTCCCCGTCGTACAAAAAAACAACACCCACCTATATAAATAAAATAACGTACGTAACTCTAACGCACTACAATCACTTGTCAATAAGATGTGTCAATAGATGGCGCTTTCATTAATAGTGTCATAGAATTTATAGGAAATGTTATAGTTTACCGTTTAGACTTGATAGATCAATGTATTGTTTGGTGGTTGGTGGCGGGTTATGATCGCTCTTTGTACGTTCTTCGTATATTATTTTTATTAATATTCCATACTCGGTACGAGGATTTTGTGATTGTTACTTGAATTTTTCAGACAGCTTTCTTAGTTACTTTGAGTTGACGAAAGGGGGTTACAGGCACTTACAATTTGAGATAACGAATACATAATTACAGCACGAGATAAAATAAGCGTAATAGTTCTACATCGGATTCATAGTCGCATAGTTCCAATAGTCGTACGTACATTTTGTCAAATACCCAAGATTTCGTTCCCATTATTCCATGGGAATCTACCAAAATCTCGAGAAAGAGTTAAATAATTCTTAGGTGTTCTGGTTAAGAAGGCCACTGAGTACCGGTGTACAAAAGTAGTTTATCGTTTATTAATCAAGTTCAAATGAGAGTTGCAGGTATAATTAAATAGTGATAATCTGCGTCTGTGGTTCGTTACTTTTTTTTAATTTTACTTGCAATATTTCCTTTGAATCGGACATGCCATTTCGAAATGAAAGATAAACAATGTTTATCTTGGAGGGCTGTATAATGATTATCTGTCAGTCAATTAGACACGATTTTATATAGGTATCTTCTTGCCTTAGCTCAATGGGTGCTGTTAAACACTCACGGGTTGCACAGCACCCAACGAGATAGAAATACTGCTATCTATACTTATCTTTTTGTATTTACAAATATTACTTATCGTACAGTGAATAGTTACATAAAAGACATGAAATAAAGTCACACGAGGCATTTTGCAGATATCTGCATAGATATTTAGATATGTGGGTTGTATTATAGATATAAGCGTAGACGTGTTTACGGTTAGGTATCGAAAAAAAACTGGTTTGCATTATTGACCTATCTAACTTCTAGTTTATGGTACAGTAAATAGTTACTCAAAAGACATTAGTTAGACTCACACGAGGCATTTTGCAGATATTTGCATAGATATTTAGATATGTGGGTTGTATTGTAGATATAAGCGTAGACGTGTTTATGGTTAAGAATCTCAAAAAAAAAGAACCTATTTTTTACGTATTTTTTCGTGGTTTTGACTTCGGTTGTTTAGCTCAAGGTTCGTAATGAACTCTAGAAATGTAGCAATAATTTAAATAATTTTAGAAATTTTGTACCCTTAGCACGTTAGTATTGATATGTGTGCCCTTAGCTATTTAAAGGGTTTCGGTTTTTGCCATTTGATCTCTAAAGTAGATGTGTATTTGTACCGTTAGTTAGTAAGTGAATGTAATAATAACTGCACACTGTAGCCTATCTACAAACTCGGTTCCCATTCGAAAACATGTTCCATGTATTTTGTGTTTTTTTTTTTTATTTCAATTGAATGGGGCAAGCCATTTCGAAATGAACGGATGTTAGGTAGATTTCTTGCCAGAAAATATAGTACTTTGGTACATAAACTTGTCCTTGTTACCTGTTAACTTCTTTGTTTTATGGCAATTAGTGATGGGGTCACTGTTCTGCCAGTGTCTATGTTATGATAGCTTCTTAAACAAATTAAGGGGAGTATGGCCGGTATTATAAAATGGGATCACCAAATTGATTTTCTAAAACATGGACAACACAAATAATAAATATGTCAATGTTAGTAAGTACCTATTTTTATTATATATATTACCAAACATGTAGGTTAGAAAAGCAGATTTCGTTAAGTCAATGTTTTTTTTATTCAGGTAACAATTTTAGGATATTTTTCTGGTTTTTACTTGCTATTGCTACGATGATCATTTTATTGCCCTGTCAATAACGTAACTACATTTTCAACACGTGTGGTGAAAAAACCGAGTGTGCATTTTGTAATTAGATCATGGTATTCAAGTTTTAGAGCGTAAGCAAGAATAGTACCTAATAATTTCGTTGGAATTTTGCTCGCAATTTTGAGTTGAAAGCATTCTAATTAATTTATTGATTGCTACATGTGTTTCATGCTTTGCTAGATTTGTATAATGAGTAGACAATCAGCAAAAAGCAATTCGTATTATTTTATTAGGAAAAATAGGTTTGAATTTTAAATCAAATGTGCTGTGGCCGACCCCACCTTATGTTTTTTTTTTTATATTTTATACATGAATGATAGGTTAGCTCTTGATATCTAGGATTGCAGGTACCGTTGGGGACCCACGCCAGGCGGACGTTTTAATGTCCTACCAGTGATTGATAAGTTAAAGTAAACAAATATTACAGGACATTATTTTTTACACAGCGTCATCTAGCCCCGAACTTAGCTTGTAATATGGGAACTAGATTACGGATAGAATACTTAAATACTTTTTAACCGACTTCAGAAAAAGGAGGAGGTTCTCAATTCGGGTGTATGTTTTTTTTTTATTGTTTGTTTGTTACTTTATTT
This sequence comes from Venusia cambrica, assembly GCA_951394065.1. Classification (NCBI taxonomy): domain Eukaryota; kingdom Metazoa; phylum Arthropoda; class Insecta; order Lepidoptera; family Geometridae; genus Venusia; species Venusia cambrica. Next base: position 5,354,015 of record OX596065.1, read on the forward strand.
CTCCGCCGATTCGAAATAGATTTTGATGATTCTTGTTACGTTTCGTAGGCCATACTCGCGAGGTGGTCCCATAAATTTTATCAAAATCGGTTCAGTATATTTGGTTTTTATATCAAAATTAATAACTTCAAAATATATGTCATCCAAGTAAACGATATTGTGTATCCTGCCTTCCTGTGGACCGTAAACACGGTCACTAGAGTAGACCTTTTGAACCGCTTACCTTCCAGTATCATCATCATCATCATTGTTTTGCCATAATCACCACGCTTGGCATGTTGTTGATCGCAGTAATGATGATACGTAGTAGTAAGTGGAATTGACTTTGACGCATTCTGGCAATAAATGCTGTATACATGTATCATCATCGACATCATTACAGCCCATAAAAGTCAACTGTTTAGGACATGGGCCTCCCCCAATCCTAAAGAAAGCAATGGAGGGTTTTGCCATAATACTCACGCTTGACGGGCGTGTTGGTGATCGATAACTCTTTAACGAGTAGTCGTTAAAGAAGAAGCAGTAGTAGTACTGCTTTACCTCAGAACTCCGTTATTACTCAACCGATTTGGAAAATATATTTTTATACAGAAAATAACGTACTATTGCACCCTCACATGACTCTTAAATAGTGTGTCGGAGCTCGGAGACGTCGTAGGTTTTACAACGAAAAAAAGCTAAAAATAAACTCATTTTGGAAAAAATGGAACTGACTTCACCACTAAAAACTTACAAATAACTCTTAGGGTAAGTTCATATAATTTGAAGGGCACCGCCTTCAAATTGTCGTGTTGTGCTTGGCAATTCGGCACCAATTTCAAATTATATGAACTTACCCTAAGAGTTATTTGTAAGTTTTTAGTGGTGAAGTCGGTTCCATTTTTTTCCAAAAAGAGTTTATTGTAAATACATACGTACTATATGATACAACACCCAAACACAGAACAAACATCTATTTCATCACACAAATGTTTGTCCTGGGTGGGAATCGAACCCACAGCCTACAGCGCAGAAGGCAGAGTTACTACCAACTGAGCTATGAGGCTTGTTGGGATAGGGGCAGGAGGAAAAATGTTGAATCAAGTAAATAACTTAGAAAATGTAATTGGACTTTACTGTATTTGAGTATCTAGGTGTTTGTAGGTAATTTATTTAGATTAAAGACTACAGTGAAAGACTTGTGGATTCTGTACCTAGATTATGTACGTGTTTTTATTGTATTAAATTGTTTGGGAAAACTTGGAAATGTTTAATTATTCGTTTTGGTTTACTTTTCATGTCTACGTAGAGGTTGCCAACTTAACGAAACTCCCGGAGTAACTACCGCTGATTTTCGATCTCCAGTACAGTAGTAGTTTGTCGGTAATTTTGAAATAACACGTCCGATTCAAACTTCTCTTCTTTGATTGCGTTGCTCTATTTTTTATAGAACACATAATAAATAAATGGAAAAGGGTGTTTGCATGGGAAAACACTTTTTCATATAAGTGTATTAGTATTACAGGGGCCCGACCACAACATCTTATAGCATTCTCGTTTTGATGTAACATTCCTTTGTCTCGTTTTTTCTACACTGGATAGATAGTAACACAAGTAATATCAAAACAAGAATTATAAAGTACGAATGTATTAACAAAAAGTATTTAAGTATTTTATCCGTAATCTAGTTCCCATATTACAAGATATGCTTAGTTTGGGGCTAGACGGCGCTTTGTGAAGTTAATGTCATATAATATATATCAGTAAACATAACTAGATTATGGATGTAAAGAGAAGTACTTTAATACTTTTTTTGTGAATACACACGTACTATAATGATACAACACCCAAACAGAACAAACATCTACATTAATCGCACAAATGTTTGTCCTGGGTGGGAATCGAACCCACAACCTACAGCGCAGAGCTTTTTTTTACCACTATCTCGCCGATTTGAAGCGACGATGTAACTCTTCGGTCTAGAAGATCCCTTTTAATTCCAACCTACCCGCTGCCGTGGCCCTCATTTCCCCTGGTTTCAAGTTATGATAAGGCCTAAGGTGAAGCGCACTTCACCCAGAATCCTCAACCCCGGGTTCGATCCCCATGGGAAGTACAATATATTGTGCTTGGTTTGGTAGGTAGTAGGACTTTATTTAAGTCCGTCCGGCTAGCTACCCCCATCTTACCTAATTCTGTTGCCATAATAACAATTTTCAAAATTATTGTGTTCCGGCGTTTAGAAGTAAGATAGCCAGTTCCTCAGTTGCTTTAGGATTCCGCGTGAAGTGCGATACATGTCGTACAATTAAAAAAAAAAGGACAGAAACTTGCTATCTTATCTCTAAACGCCGGAACATAACTGTGTAGAATTGTTTTTATGGCGATAGCCTAGGAGGTGGTCTAGCTACCACCTAGGCTATCGCCAGACGGACTTAAGCAAAGTCCTACCACCAACCTAATCAAGCACAATATTGTACCCCCTGGGGATCGAACCCGGGACCTCTGGATCTGATACCGGTGGGTGAACCATAAAGGCGGTTCAGCCTTGATAGGTGGAAAGTTTTGTTGGCTACGTACGTGACGTGATTGTTTGGTGGTGGCAGGAGGCGAAGGCCGAGGGGGTGTCTGAGGAGGAGGCGAGGGCCGAACGCAAGCGGCGCCAGAGGATGGCTCAGGAGGAGTTCCGACAGAAGCAGCAGCTCGGCAAACAGGACCCTATAGGTTAGCACGTCACGTATAACAGATAGATCAGAGTGTAGTGGAATTAGGCAAGCCTGATACGCGGTCCCACGAAACTAACTCGGTGCAACTCTGTTTTTTTATAAATAAATAAATAAATATTACAGGACGTTAATTTCACACAGCGCCATCTAGCCCCAAACTAAGCAAAGCTTGTAATATGGGAACTAGATTACGGATAGAATACTTATATACTTTTTTTATTAAATACATACGTACTATATATACAACATCCAAACACAGAACAAACATCTATATTCATCACACAAATGTTTGTCCTGCGTGGGAATCGAACCCACAACCTACAGCGCAGAAGGCAGAGTTACTACCAACTGAGCTATGAGGCTTGTTAAAATAAGTTGTTATAAATAAATAAAATAAATATTACAGGACATTAATTTTACACAGCGCCATCTAGCCCCAAACTAAGCATAGCTTGTAATATGGGAACTAGATTACGGATAAAATAATTAAATACTTTTTGTAAATACATACGTACTATATGATACAACACCCAAACACAGAACAAACATCTATATTCATCACACAAATGTTTGTCCTGGGTGGGAATCGAACCCACAGCCTACAGCGCCGAAGGCAGAGTTACTACCAACTGAGCTATGAGGCTTGTCAAATATAGTTGTTATAAGTAGGTACCTTCAATTAAGGTGGCAAACAGGCATACGACCCACGTAATGGAAAGCGGTTACTGTTACCTATGAATGGACGCTCGCTATACCAGAAGCATCACTCGCATGTTCAACGAAAATCCATATATACTGTAGCCTGTAAGGAAAAACTTCGACAGACAGATATATTGTGGAATGGGAGAAGATTCTGTGAACCAGACAGCTGCTTGGCCTTCATCTCACCTGATTTTCAAGTTATGATTAGGCCGAAGTTGGAAGCGCACTTCACCCGGAATCCTCAACAGTGAAGAACTGGCTATCTTCCTCGAAATGCCGGAACGCATCTTTTTTTTAAGAATTGTTTTTTTTTCAATTTAAATTATATTTATCTCAATCAAACAAAGAATCCCCACATGAAGCACAACACATAATCTCCCACATTTATGTGTGGCATTAGAAAATGCCACACATAAATAAATAAATAATAATAAATATTACAGGACATTCATTTTACACAGCGCCATCTAGCCCCAAACTAAGCATAGCTTGTAATATGGGGACTAGATTACGGATAAAATACTTAAATACTTTTTGTAAATACATACGTACTATATGATACAACACCCAAACACAGAACAAACATCTATATTCATCACACAAATGTTTGTCCTGGGTGGGAATCGAACCCACAGCCCACAGCGCCGAAGGCAGAGATACTACCAACTGAGCTATGAGGCTTGTCCCACAAATGTGGGAGAGTTGGTGCCTGCAAGGTTGTATAAAAAAACCTGTTATGTCGACTGAATTAGCTAAAATGGTGGTAGCTAGCCAGGCGGACTTAAACAAAATCATACCACCAACCAAACCAAGCACAATATTGTAAGTAGGTACTCCCCCTGGGGATCGAACCGTGTCCGTTATGGTAGCGTACACATAATCAAATTCACGTTCGTGGTTATGCCTAAAAAACTCTGCGTAAATAGAGCATAATAAGTTCAAAAACAAAATGAATAGTGCCTCATTGATTTAAGAAATAATGACCATTCTTAGTGGGTACGCCAGCATAACGATCAAGCTAGCGTACACATGACCGTACTCGAAAACGGATTCTACTATAGCAACGAAGTTTACACACAAAAATAAAGCACAAATACTGCCCGAGCTATACAAAATTTCATAATGATTACTCTTATAGGAACGGAGATATTGAACAAGACTTTTGAATGACATTCCGAGCTGGCGTTATGGCAGCGTACCCATTAGGCAACGTAATAGTTCTTATAGAAAACGAGATTTTCTTATCATAAAACGCTACCATAACGGACACGATCGAACCCGGTACCTCTGGAATATCGTTAACGTTACCTTTACATTATGATACATGTGTCAAAAGGTTCGTGATCGCAAATTTAGTTCTATTTACGTACTGTAGAGGCGCTGTGCGAAATCCTATACAAAATGCTAACGTGAACGATACGCTTACCGTACGATAGCATATTCGTGATCGGGCCTCTGTTGAGAATATACCGTCTTAAATTGTCATCAGAAGAGAAGCAAAGAATCACAAGCTTGGACCGGCTGCTCATGGAGATCCCCACCCAGGACATTGTCATCGAAGAGTCGGGGGCCTCGCACAAGAGGAGGTCGCCCACGCTCGACGCTGGCTGCTCCAAACGACGGGGCAGCATCACCAAACTTGATATTTTACACGATTAATTCAATCACAATATTCTGTAGGTACCCGTCGATCGTTGGACCTGGGACGCTACCGCCGACGGCGAAGCCGATCTCCATTGGCTTAAAATTAGCTTCATGAGAACTAGAAACGATTTTTACTACCGGATATGTGCCATATCCAAAATGGCGTTTCCCATCTCAAAAGTGTACACATGTTATGAAACCTATCCGTTCAGTACATTTGACAGTAAAAATCGTTTCTAGTTCTCATGAAGCTAATTTTAAGCCAATGGAGATCGGCTTCGCCGTCGGCGGTAGCGTCCCAGCCCACTCTAAAACTGATATTCTATTCTATAGGATATTTCATTTTCAAATTTGTATATAACTACCTATAGGAAAATATAAATGAAATTAAAGTTTTAATAAAAAAATTGTTTGGATTTCAACAATACCATCAATTTTTAGTCTCCAAGCTTGGCAGGAATGTTCCGCTCTCTCCAATAACGTAGGTACTGCTACTGATATTTTACCGAAATCGGTGTAAAGTTAAGTCCGGCTCCTTGATAACATGATAGCTTTAATCTACAAGCTTAGCAGGCATGTCAGTTTTTTTTTATTGTACAACGGGGAAGTCTTTGACCTTCATAAATAAATAATAAATAAATATTATAGGACATTAATTTTTACACAGCGCCATCTAGCCCCAAACTAAGCATAGCTTGTAATTTGGGAACTAGATTACGGATAGAATACTTGAATACTTTTTTTAAATACATACTTACTATATGATACAACACCCAAACACAGAACAAACATCTATATTCACCACACAAATGTTTGTCCTGGGTGGGAATCGAACCCACAGCCTACAGCGCAGAAGGCAGAGTTACTACCAACTGAGCTATGAGGCTTGTTAATAAGTTCATCGCACCTGGTTTCAAGTTATGACTAGGCCGAAGGTGAATAGAATATTGTTTATTGTAGTATTGCAAAAAAAACCTACGACATAGTAAAAACGAAATTATGTGCATATACATAATATGATTCGACAAAATTTAATTTTCATCATTTAATTCTTATCAAACTGTTCTTATTTTAAACACACAGAGAATAAGATAACAATAAGGTAGGTACACAACATATAAAAGATTTATTAAGTTAATAAAAAATATTCGGCTGTATAGGGGGCTTCGTCATAGGTAAAATTAAGATTATATTTTTATGTGAAAACGCACTTTATACGTAATCTTCAACAGTCTGAGGAACTGGTTATTTTACCTCTAGTAGGTAATCTATATTCCGGAACACAACAATTTAGAAATGTTGTTGTGACAGACAGGTAAGACGGTGGTTAGCCAGGCGGACTTCCTAATTCAAACAAATTCCTACCACCAACCAAACCAAGCACAATATTGTACTCCCCTGGGGATCGAATCCGGGACCTTAGGAGGCGGTTTAAATGGAATGGAAGGCTACAGCTTAGAGATCCCTTCACGGCCGCTCTCCACAATTACTTGCTGATATTTGACAGAAGTTGGTCTGAAGTTTTTTGATCACACGTTTGCCGGGGCAGTCGTGGCTTAGAATTGACCCCTCCAGCTCGGCTCATGGATGTCGTAAAAGCCGACTAAGGGATCTAACCAGATGAAGGGCAGCAGTTTCCTTCTGTGTATTATCTACACCTTTACCGCGATCACCGATCCGCCAGTCAGCCGTGGTGATTATGGCAAAAACCTCCAGCATTGGAGGAGGCTCTGTGCAGCAGTAGACACTAATAGGCTGTTGGTGTGATGATGGCCGTTAGTCACCATTTATATCCATGAGTCGAGTTGGACGGGTTCCTTTTTTAAGCGAGATCACAGAATTCAAGATTATTCCTGGAGCGAGTATAAACTAGTGTCGTCGAGCGAATTGTCAAGGCTCCTTTTTTTTGGGTAAAATGAGTAATCAGCAGTGAGAAGATGATGATTGGTGATATATAATAGTTTTTATATATGTGACATCTTACATAAAGCCTCAATATTTACACGAATATTCGTCCCGGGTGGGAATCGAACCCACAACCTACAGCGCAGAAGGCAGAGCCACTGAGACCAGTCATTAGTTTACGTATGGAACGAATTCAGTGGTTCAAATTAACTATAGATTTCATAATTATCAATAAAGCCATTTATCACCCTTTGTATGAGTGTAAAATTTCATACGTTTATATGCTATGGCTCTTGATCTCATAGACATTACATTTATTCAATAAATTAAACTAACTAAGTACAAAGGAATCAGTCAGATTACCTAAGGACCGTTACAAACGGCCTATAGGTAACTCAACTGTTCCAGACCAGTACCAGACGGAAGCGTGCCCAAGACACTGGCTGCATTGCCACGCTGAATAGCTATGCTAATTCGCTGGCCTAAATAAGAGCCAGCCCTTGGGTCACGTGTCGCCTCAATCAAAAGCCCCGCAATATTTTTGAAAACCCGGAGGGCACCGGCTCCCCACGGACCCAAGGTCTCCACCCCAAAAGGCTCAAATAGGTAAGCTCTGTCGAGACCACTATATTTGCGCCTTTTGTGATCCTCGGCCGAATCAGCCGCCGCACCAGCCCTAACTGATGTCCCAGGCAGATAAGATGGCGCTAGGGTGTCGACGCAGGTAGCGTCCCACACCAAAGGCCTACCCATTTCCCAAGGGACAAGAGTCATACCGTCGGGCCGCTTACCATCATCACGTAACAGACCATTCGGTTCAAGAACGGCTGGCACATTGACACTGGTAAACGCTCGACGGATAATGTCATTAAGACTAGCGTGGCGCGAAATCCTGCCGGCAGACCTTGCACACGAAAGTCCGTGAAAACCAAAATGATTTACGGCCGCACCGCACCGGCACTGGTGAGAGGCGCAGCATCTTGCACCCAACCGAAGACAAGTGGCAATACGGAAAGTTACAGGATCCATAAGTGTACCGGTATTGTAGGATGGATGTGCTTGCAGCCAAAGACCTGATTCCCATTTTGAAACAGCTAAGAGACGAGCACGATCTGTGGAGGTTGAGCACGTATGTAATAGATAATTCCGTGTCAACTCGCACAGAGGCCCGTCCCACTGCCGTTGTGCCGAAAGGTGTTTTGGGGGATCGGTATTAGGGCAAGCACTATGCCAAGCATTTCGAGCCTCGTCAAGATAAGAAATTTGGAGTATATTGCCTGGAACAGCCGAAATTGATGGTGTTAGAATTTTCTCAACCAAAGAATGTGTACTATAGACGGAAGACAAGAACGCTGGCAAAGCAACACTAGAAATTTTGCGTATACCTAAGCCGCCCAATCGAATAGGCAATGAGGCCTGCGACCATGCTCTGTCATCCAACTCAATATTCAAAACCGTGGAAAGGGTGTTCTTTATTATGTTGTCTAAGCCTTCCACCAGCTCACTGTGTTTCCACAGTTGACAACATCGTAAAGCATAAGTAAATTTTGGGACAAAAAGGCAAAATTTTATAATGGTGAAAGCCATATGTGAGTTAATTTTTGAAAGTCTGTCCGAAACCTTCATAAAATTTTGAATTTTGTCGTCGACGAAACCCGGAAAAGATTCATCAAGAATTGGTGAACCTAGTAGGTGGAGTGAACTCTTATCTACAACAGTAATATTGGAAGCCAAAGTCTCAAACTTTTGAATAATTGAATTTCTATCCAAACATGTATCTGAAATGTATATTTCACATTTCGAAAAATTTAGTTCTAAGCCAATCTGCCGAAATTCATCTATAATATTTTTTATTAGACATTACATAATTTTCATGTTATAGACAAAACTGTTCTTATTTTCAAGACGATAAAGTTCAAAATTGATTGTTACTGTGGCCTGCACTAAGCGGCAACGTAACGCGTGGACGGGTTTCTCGAGTATATTTGGATTTTTTGGCGGGAAAAAGTTTATTGCTTATTTCTCTGAGACTGGGTCTAATGGTACCAAAACGTTGATGCTTAATGAACCAATTCCGGACTCAAATTTAAGCTATTAATCACAATCCAGTACCTATTCAGCCATTTCGCTAATCCAGATGTGTAAGCTGGCGACATGGGTCTACAGCATACACGTTGTCTTTACCTTGTACCTCTGAAAGTACTATAGCTACAGGCCTTAAATCTGTGATGCTTAGTGATCCCATTTTGCACTGAATTATAGGCTATTAATAATAGCCCAGTCTTGACCAGTTTGGCGTTACCAGCATGTGTAAGCTGTAGACCCTGTCCCTGGCTTACACACCTACTGATGCTTATCTACGAAGTTTGATTGGAACCTAAATTTTAAACTAGATTTTCAGATTGAACCAAATATTGACATATTTAGAAATTGCAGATTCGTTCTGTGCAAGCTGGAGACATGCACGTGTTATGGTTAGTAAGTCAATATGTTTTCACAGTTCTACTTTGTGAAATTTCATAGCTTAGAACACTGGCAGTCCAAATAACAGAAAATGATAATATCATGTATACCTAATAACTAGCTCCTGCTCGCGCCTTCTCCAGTGTAGTACTTGAATAAAAAAGTGCTCTACCTAGTCCAAAACAAAATTAGCAACAAAATTTCAGCTAATTATCAATTTGTAGGTAGAGAGACGTAACTTTGCTGAATATAAGTTAGGTACTCAGTTTTCAATTCTATCGGCATTCCCCAAAGACTACCCCGGATGTTTTTTTTATCCCCTAATTGAGTTTTGAAGGGATGTAAAGCATCGCCATTTATATAAAGCTGATAAGACGTTCTTTGTTGCTTCACACAATAGTTACTGCATGGATTACGTATAAGCTGAAATTTTATTGTAACCTGAAAACAGTAAAATATTTTTCCCTTCCCCTATACATATAGCTCATGGAAAGCGGTGGGTGACGATGACGCGAGTTCCATGGTTTTTGTTCACCCAAGAAGTGCTCAACGCGCTTAAATAATGTTTCACTTCCAATGTAGCATACCTAAATGTCTTATTCCCAGTCTAGAGCAACATTGTGCTAAGTTCCAGCTGAATCCGATATGTAGGAATATCCGTCATAACAAAAAAACCCTTTCATAATATTAGCGCCATATCATCACCTCTTCGAATTACATATAAGTATAACATTGCACAATCGTAAAATTGCTGAACTTGAAAGTGGAAATGCTAGATACGTTTTTGATTTGATGCATGTAGGTATGCATCAATCAGTAGCTAGCTACCGAACGCCTTTAATTATGTAGGTAGGCAGAGACGATGTGATCATCTTGTTTCTGGAGTTAGGTCGTTACTGCTCTCATACAAACGTAGTTTCTAAATTTTGTAATGGCATCAGAAATTCAAATTAAATATTGCAGGTACAAATTGACTAAGGCGTTATTCTTAGCCAATTTGTACCTGCATAATTTCATTAGTATTATCATTAGTCTATAGAACGTTACTTTTTCTAAAAAGTGATACAAATGAAAATGTATGGTAAACAGTTTTCCCACAGACAGATTATCCCTTTCCGATTATATCTGTAAAACTTAATTTGAATCGGATGTGGCATTTCGAAATGAACGACAAACTACGATTTTACTAGAGAACGAAAATCAGCCGTAATCCTCAGGGGCCATCCGACCCCATACAAATTGCACGGGGGTGGATGGGCTTGAAATTATTTTGGAGTTTTATCGGACCCTACGTGGGGTCAGAGTCATGGGGTCCGTTGGTAATAAACCTATATTACCTATTTTTTAACTCTTTACCGTTGTGAAAAGGCCTTTATGACTGCGCAGACGAGGAAGTGTCAATTAAAAAAAAACGACTTAAATGTCGTCGTCGAAAAAAAAGTAATAAACAGTACTGAACATTTTACTCGGCGCCATCTACAAAAACATACTCGAAGTACCTCATCTGCGCAGGCCTTTTAAGTTACCTACAAAATTATTAATTTAGCTTTGGCTATATTTCTTTAAAGAGTTCTTGATTATATAATCAAGCAAAATAAAACAAGCATTTATTACCAAAACTTTATTATCTCTAACAAGTTACAGGAGTTACACGAGAAATATATTTACAGGAATCAAATACTAAAAATATATTGTTATAGTACTCAGAAGCCCACGCTTAGCTCGCTGGGTGCTGAAACACACGCGGTATGCTCGACGTCCTAGACCGAAAGCTCAGCACCCAACGAGATAAAATAACGAAACGTATAAACTAAAATTGTCTGTTAGAAGCCGAGTACGTAATCTTCTTAGCCCGCGAAGACTACCGAGATATAGCTAACTGATTCAGGCATCAATTTGCGGAGATCCATTTCAATATGAAAATATTTAGCAACAAATCCGCTAATTTCCTTCCAAAATCTTATCATAATTTTGCGTATTTGTTACTTAGCAAATCTATTAATTAGTTATTTTTCAAAGGAACTTGGCATACTCTTTATATATATCAGCGTTAGATTCTAAGCACCGTCCGCTTGTAATATGCCTCGGCATATTGTACACATGTCAGCATAAGATTATAAGCACCGCCCGTTTGTAATATGCCTCGGCATATTGTAAAACCCGTCGGGACATGACTTCTCCATCCCGACAGAAGTCGTCCTGTGGTTTCAGTTAACTCTATTTCTGATGGAACTAGATCGAGAACGGGGGGCACCGCGTGAAGGATAACCACTAGGCTTCCGTTACAGGATTCGATTGTACATTCCTTAAGGCTATTTGCTCACCTCCCCCTCTTGAGGAGAGAGTGAGGCAGGTCTGTGTCTATGCTGAAGCAAGCGGTTGAACTAGAGAAGCTAGAAATCATGCGTAAAATTGTAAATGTTAGTTGCTGTTGAAAATTTGCTGACCAATGAGGAATTTTACAAACGGACAGTGTTTACAATATGACGGTGACAGAGGCATATTACAAACGGACGGTTTTTACAATCTCACGGTGACACACACATATATATATATATATATATATATATATTGTTACCGTGAATGGATCACAAAAAACTAACCAGCCCACCAATCACCTGACTTTCCGATTAATAAGATGGTATTTCGATAGAGCCATGCCATACTTGTATGTCATGGCTCTATTGAAAAATCTATTGAATGAAAAAAAACTCGGGGGACTTAGTCCCCTTGTAGTAGTAGTGCAACAGGAAAGTAAGTCTACCTACCTACCGACTTAGTTAAACAGGTCCATACAAAATGCAGCGAGTTTTTTTTTAATCAACAGCGTTTCCTGGGTATGGAAATTATAATTTCGAAAATCAAAATGATGCAGATTTGCTTCATCAAAATCGGCCTCGAGACTCGTCTGAACATTTTTCAAATTTGACCATGCAATCAACAAAATAATATTATTTAAAATTGAACTTATAACAAAATCTTAGGACTTACACAAACCATTGCATTTAAATGAACATCTGACAGATGACCAACCCAACAAAATTAATTACTTTTAATGAGTATACGAACTCTTTTATAAAAGTGCACCCCTACACAAATGTAAGCTTCACACTCGTGAAAGTTTCATGCGATTAGGATATCTAGATTAGGTTACGCATTGATACAGACAGTCACATCAACAATTTTCGACATAATATTTTTGATGAGATAATTATTTCGATTTTAAAACGATTGATTTTTAAACATATAAAATAATTCGAGTCAAAAGGGTAATTTGTCAGTGTAAAATGCCTTGAACATATAATACTTAAAAATAATATTAAAACAAACTTTTCATTCAAAAATAGCTACAATTTATTTATTTATTTAATACAATAAAATCGCCTTGCAGACTGAATGAATGACAATCAACGCACATCCCAAACCAGAGGTCTTAGAGACATGAAACTTTCAGGGTAAGCTTCCCACGGAATGATGGGAACGAAGTAGGGTTGCACTAAATACAATAATCCTAAACAACTACTTACTTTATATACAAGAATATCACGCAGTACAAATAGTAGCTACTTTAAGGATTACAAAGTTATTGCTTAAACATGTCCCAGAAACAAATGGTCACCTTTTTATTTTTATTACTTGCTGTTAAAGTGGCAATATAAAAACACACTTTAAAAAAAACTAGTCTACCTATCATCATTTGATACAGCCCGCTGACTAACAGACGGACAGTGGAGGCTTAGTAATAAGGGCACGTACCGTACCCTAAACACAACACTCGTAAGTCATGTACAGACTTTACGTGCCAATATACAGGTATAGTTACTTGTATGTTAGTTTTTTAAGGTATATATCTGTAATTGTTCTATTGTTGCCTGAAATAAAAATATATTAATATTATTTTTTATCACGTCAGAATTCTCGATTTACTATATAGAAATCGGTGATAACTGAGGCACACTGGCACACAGTTTCATTTTTGAGGTATGTATGTATATACGATGTATTTGGATAATTTATCTGCAATGGTACTCAGCAGGTTGTGTGTTGGGGATAGCGGTATCAATAAGCAGTGCAGTTTTGTTTCAAGGGTTGTGAGGTCAGGTCTATTGCAGTGTGTGGTTCTATCTGTGAGGATAGCTCTGCTCTGTCTGTGTGTTACCAGGTGAGATGAAGGCAAAGCGCTTCCCCGTCGTACAAAAAAAAAACAACTCTATTATTATTAAAATACATCTCACGCGTATCTATCGTCGACCAAACATGGCTACATGATTCAGCGAGAAATATGACGCGTGTTGGAAACCGTGCTGATTTACAAAACATGCCATTTATAATTATGCCAATTTACAAAACAAACATGTTTTTATTGCTCAGCGAAAGAAAACACCAAATAAGTGTCAAATGCATTTTGATGTCAGCAAACTTTGTAATTGTTATGCAAAATTAATGGAACAGTCGTGGAAACTCGAAAGGATTTTTGTATTCCACATGCAAATAAAGTGATATATTATCTTATTTTTAAATATGAATGCGTCTTATGCGAACCTACCCCAGAGGCTCCCTCTACGGTAAATCTGGGTAAAATAACTTAGAAACCCAAACGTTTAAAACACATCGTGGATTCATAAACGTGATTACATGAATACCTATTTTTAATTGCAATGCTAAGATTTTCCATATTAGTTCCCAAACTGATTCAATTTTCATGAGCAAAGATTGCTCAGTACGCTATACCATTTATAGATAATATAGCCAGTTCCTAACTCTGTTGAGAATGCCTGGTGAAGTTCACTCCCACCTTCGGCCTTATCATGACTTGAAACCAGGTGAGATTAAGGCCAAGCGCTACCCTGTCGTGAAAAAAAAAACAATCTGGATCTAATTCTGGCCAATTTAACAATTACCGAATACACAATGTGTTTTTAAGTTATAATTTACCTGTTTCATGCATATATCACCCTGATGGATGGAGGTAACCTCTAATAAGAAATGCCTAGTTTCAGTATGGCTATATTAAAACTAGACATTTCTTTCATTTTCTTTGTTTCTGAGACCACTCTACTAATTACATATTTTGCTATGCATTGGATATAGGAATAAGTATTTTTAAATAACTATTACTCTTTGCTATAAATGGTGTAAGGGGTATCATTTCTACTATAACTAATATAGTATAATTTATATTTTCATACAGGAATATTATAAACATATCGTGCTCTAATAATAATAATTGATAATTATACCTTTAGATTAGAGAAACCGAATGAGTTGGCTATAATTTAAATGGTCAGCTAATTAAAGCGGCTTTGGTCAGCTTCAATATGCATTTTGTCAGCAAACAAAGTAAATAAAAAAGCAAGGTGTTTCTGGGGACAAAATAACTACGTACTACGTCTTTATGTTCGAATTACATGTTCTTAAAATAGCTTATAAGTTGATTTTTATTGCTGACCTATTATTTAATTAAGTAATTTATTAATTACATGCCTCATGAATTTATGAGTCAATCACGAAAGAAGACTCCAAGCAGTATGTGATAGTAACATGTCTTAAGCCTAGGTTATATATCAAATACAAGATAATGAAGCGTGCCAATTTAATAATAAAAAAATGAGAATTAACCCCTATGATGCTTACATTTCAGAAGTATACTATAAAGTAAATATATATTTAAAATAGTTGTGTTCCGGCATTTAGAGGTAAGATGGTGTGACAGTTGAGGATTCCGGGTGAAATGCGCCTCCACCTTCGGCCTTATCTCAACTTGTAACCAGGTGAGATGAAGGCCAAGCGCTTCCCCATTGTACAATAAAAAAAAAGTGAATAGAAACTCAAATCATAGATTTATATTGAACTTTACAGATTATTTTTCTGCCACCTGATCTCGATTCGGTTTAAATTTGGCTTTTATTCCCAAACTATAAATAAAGGTGAAAGGAGACTCAACTTACAGTTTTTTTTTCTGTCACTTGAGTCTCGATTCAGTTTTGATTTTGGGATATGAGCCAGTCCTGATGACCATTGTGCAAGAGTATATCATAATTTATCTCTTCACAAATAAAATATGTAGTCCTATGTGGTAGCATCAACCTAGTGAGCTGGTGGTCAAAAGGCTTGGCTGATGACAAAGACACGATAAAAATACACGTAAAACAATTTAAAATATAACATATGTCTATGCATACGTGTAATATTCCGCAATTATGGAAAAGCCTACATAATAAATATGACATGTAGATACCAATTTTGATATTTTTTGAAGTTTTTGATTTTTTTAGAAAACCAAACACTACATCGATAAAAGAAGTAGGTACGTGTACCGTAGTTATTAATGCTTCTATGACTAAACCAGTATAAAAAACCCGGCCAAGTGCGAGTCTAACAAGCACACCATGGGTTCCGACCCACATACGAGGCAAAATAATGCTGGTTTCTTTGCATTCCCGTAGGTCCGACTCCCGCTCGACCGGTTCTTAGTATCTGTTGACTTACATCAAGTGAGGACTATAATCCCACCAAGTTTGATATAACACATACTCTGTGAAAATGTCAACCAGCTACCTATTACGAATCAAAAGATACACCCCTTTAAAAGCAGGACAGACAGATAGACAGCGTAGGCTTAGTAATAGGGTCTTGTGGGCACCCTTTGGTAAAGAAACCCTAAAATGCTTTTATATAAATCACGCATTTTCGATTTTGAATGTGATAACATCGTAGATAGCTGGTCTCAGACAAGTATCTGTCTTCTCAACGGTTACAAATAATATTCATTCAACATCGTAACATGACATGAGTTGAGAGCAGGGCCAAGCGCTACCCCATGAAAAAAAAAAAACGAATTACTGTAGAATAACATTATTATTATTACTAGGTAAAACTAGTTACAGTCTATGTTTTTGCCTACATCTCAACTTAACAGTGTTAGTGCAATATTGTGGAAAATATAACTATACAAAATAGTAAGAACTTGGTTGTACAGAACCAACAAAATGATTAGATGAAGCGTACCTATTTATAGTTGCTACTGGAAGAAACATGAGACGTCGCTGAACCGTGTTCCAAGATTTGGGCCTGAAAAGAGAAAAAAAAACTGAAGAAAATAGAAAGATTTAACCGCTTCTGTGGTCTAGGGGTTCTAGATGTGCCCGGTTCAATCCCCAAGGGGAGTACAATATTGTTAATTTTGGAAGGAGGATTTTGTTTAAGTCGGCCTGGCTAGCTACCACCATCTTACCTAATTCTGTCGCCATAACAACAATTCTAAATGATTGTGTACCTGTATTAGTAAGATAGCCAGTTCCTCAGACTGTTGAGGATTCCGGGTGCAGTGTGTATATAAAATCGTAGTGCAAGACACACAGGGTACAATCAACGCACGGACAACCCAACAGAAGTCTCTAGAGACTTGTCATTTTTAGGGTTCCTTTCTTTTGTAGGTTTCGTGCACTGATGACATGAGATAGGATATCAGTAAATTGCCAAAGGATGACAGGAACGAGTCATGGGCATTCCACTTGTATCATATAACAACGTACCTACTTAACCCTGACGCTGAACTGAATGACAACATCACGTACATCTCGCTCTAGATAGCCATCTCCTCTCCATCAGGGTCTGTCTCTTTCTCCCTCTGACGCACGGCTACGGCCGTCTCCACGAGTAGATACAGACACTTGAACTTGTCCTTCTCGCCCTCGCCCGAACGCTCCACTATCTGTAAAACGTTTATCTTATTTTATTAACAGCGCCATCTAGCCCCGAACTAAGCACAGTTTGTAGAAAGGTTTGATGAGGTGAGGTTTCTCCAGGGCCCTCCTGAAAGATCAATCTGTGTTTAGATTTTGACCTCAGAGGTACCAAGAGAAAACTCACCTACATAGCTATGCTCTTGGGTCACGTGTCCCCTTGGGTCAATCAAAAGTCCCGCAAAATTTATTTATTATCTACAATAATATTGTCAAGAGAAAAGATGTATTTTTGTTTATAATGAATAGGAACTACAGGACCGATTTTTTTAATTCTTTCTACAATTGAATACTTCATCTAAAAAAATCACTGCTGATAAAATACATTACATAGGAACTTTTTTTTAAAAGGTATATACAATACAGCTTGCGTTGTGTTATTTAAGTTAGGTTTATATGTTCACAATTTTTCGAGAATTTTTACTGAATCAGTGTCAATTTCATAGCAGTAATCCAGAAAATATCAATATAGTGTATGGTACAATACGACATCCAAACACAGAACAAACATCTAAATTCAATCATCACACAAATGTTAGTATTCGAAATCGAACCTTCAACCTATTATTAAATAAATAATAGGTTGTAAAATAGAATTAGGTAAGATGGTGGTTGGCGGACTTAAATTAAGTCCTGCCACCAGCCAAACCAAGCACAATATATTGTACTCCCCACGGAGATCGAACCCGGGACCTCTGGATCTGAAATCGGTGTGTTGAACCACTAGACCACAGAGGCAGTTGAATACCATAATATAACTTCAGTTCGGTGTGAGCACCCAGTCAGTAAACCCGTCTACAACTATTTTGCTCAAAGTTCATATATCGTCAACCCTTTTTTTTGAAATGAAGTGCGCGTCGTGTGGTTCCGATTTCTTCGATGGAGTGCAGTGCTCAGGCTGTGAGAGGCATCTTGACTTTGGCTGTGCACAGATAACGGAAAACGGTTGGAAAAAGCTTGGAGCAGATAGGAGGGCGGCGTGGAAATGTCATTCCTGTAAAGGCTTGTCCCCAAAGCCACCTGCACTGGCATCATCTCCGGAATCAATAACGCTGGAGGTTGTCTTCAACGAGGTCCGGGAGCTCAAGCGCCAAATGATTGGCATGCCGTCACTACTTCAAGACCATTAAAGAAGATCTGGTTGACCTTAAGTCTAGCTGCGATTTCCTAGGAACTCGCATTGATACTTTTTCCGCTAGGATTGCCGATGTCGAGTCACGGGTTTCCAAGGTGGACCAAATGCAGGAGACCATAGACTATCTGGAGACTAATCTAGCTGACATCAAGTATCAGTTCTCTGCGGCTGACCAAAGATCGAGGCTTAATAATGTGGAGATTAAGGGAGTCCCCTTAAGAAAAGACGAGAATCTCTTCTCGATAGTCGACTCAATAAGCAAGGGGATTAACTTTAACCTGTCTAAATCCGATATAAATTACTTGTATCGAGTACCTCTCCATGGCTCAAAGGAAAAAGCTATAATTGTCAGCTTTATAAATCGTTATGTGAAGGAAGATTTTGTGGCAGCAGCGAGGCTCCGGAAGACGCTGTCGGCCCCTGACATTGGGTTCCGAGATTCTGCCCGTCGTATCTACATTAACGACCACCTCAATGCTGCTTTCAAGGACCTACTCAATAAAACGAAGGCCTTGGCGAAGGAGAAAGGACACAGCTATGTATGGGTCAAGTTCGGTAAAATACATACACGAAAAAGTGACACATCACCCGTCGTCGTCGTCATCGTCAACAAGCAGCCATTAGCTATGTTTGTTATTTGCTCGCACGCTCGCTCTTGTAGGAATGCCAATATATTTTTGCGATGTTTTGCCAACTATCTCAACGGGTTTCTTATTTGTTCGTCTTCTCACATTCATAGAAATGCTACCTGTACGCTATGTCTAGTTTCGCAACGTTGTAATTGTTTCTTCATTAACTATCCATTTGATTTGTTAACATGCCTAAGCTTTTTTGTTTTACTCATAGGGATATTTAATATTAGTCTAATTTTCTGCCATACTATTACTATGTGGTGGGGATCATTATGGCTAATATAACTAATAATAGTCTGAGCATCTATTATCAAAATACTAGGGGCTTGCGTACCAAGACGGTGTTGTTTAAGCGTAATCTATATGTAAGTTCATATGATGTTATTATTTTGACCGAAACGTGGTTGTTGGGTAGTATACTGGATTCCGAACTTTTTAGTAACGATTATGTGGTCTGGCGCCGCGATCGGGATTATTGTTTAACCGGGCAAACCAAAGGTGGGGGAGTTCTTATCGCGGTACGTAAGGAAATACTTGCAAATTCACAACCATCGTATCAATCTTCAGCCGAAGATTTGTGGGTCACGGTGAAGGTCAAACAAAACAACAAATCATTACTCCATGTTCACCT
Source organism: Venusia cambrica (assembly GCA_951394065.1). Lineage (NCBI taxonomy): Eukaryota > Metazoa > Arthropoda > Insecta > Lepidoptera > Geometridae > Venusia > Venusia cambrica. Next base: position 5,373,577 of record OX596065.1, read on the forward strand.
TTGTTGTTTATACTTATGTGATCAAAACCTAGGAAATAGTTTCTCGCAACAACTCGATAAGTATCTATCGAAATTAAATGATATTATTACTTCTAATCCTAATGACAAATTCTTGATAGTCGGTGATTTTAATCTTAGCGGCATTGAATGGACGAGTAGCCCTATCTCCTGCCACTTGCTTCCATCACCCGGTCTAACTCCTTCAGAAAAACAATTTATTGACGAAATTAATACTCACGATTTCCGCCAATTTAATAATATAAAAAAATCCTCAAAGGGTAGGATATTGGATCTAATATTATCGAATGAGGAAGTATTTGTGATTGATTGTCTTGACCCCCTCGTTCCCATCGACCCCCATCATAAAGCCCTTTTGCTCACTGTCTCATTCTTAAATTTACCGTGCTTAAAAACCCAATCTTATTTAAAGTATTTATTTAATAAAGGTGATTATAATTCAATAAATGATAGAATTGCGAATATTGATTGGGACGGCGAATTCTGTTCAAGGTCACTAGAGGAAGCAGTCAACTATTTTTATTCCATCTTAGATCAGCTGATACTTGAATTTATTCCGTCCAAAGTAGTAAGTAGTTCTTCTTATCCCAAATGGTACAGCTCAGCACTAATTAAGCTTATAAAAGAAAAATCGAAATACCTTACCAAATATAAAATTTATGGTAGGCTTTCTGATATGGTTACATTTAAACTTCTACGTGACAGAGTTCATTTACTAGAAAGTAATTGTTTTGCTGAGTATATGTCATCCATAGAGAACAATATTGAACGTACTCCAAAAAATTTTTGGTCTTATATAAAAAGTCAGTCAAACTCGAGTGGTATACCCACGTGTGTCAATTACCTAACTACTACAGCTACTACAGGGGAAGCTATCTGCGATATGTTTTCTAAATACTTCTATTCTACTTTTCACGCGCCCTCTGGCTCTCATTTGAACGATCTGGATTCGAAAGACTCGTCCTCGATTAATGAGTGTGACATTTTCAGCATTACAATAGACCCCAATGAGGTGCGTAAATTAATACTTAAACTAGATCTCTCAAAGTCTGCTGGCCCTGATCGCATAAGTCCTGTTTTTCTAAAATCTTGTGTTGCCTCAATATATTATCCTATTTCTCTATTATTCAAAAAATCACTTTCCAACTGTGCTCTTCCCAACGTCTGGAAATCTGCATTTGTATCACCTATTCATAAAAAAGGGTCAAAAACGGATGTATGTAACTATAGACCGATATCTAAGCTATGTATTATTTCCAAACTTTTTGAAAAAATCGTGTATAATCAGGTCTACACAGCGCTACATCAATCGTTATCTCCGTTCCAGCACGGCTTTTTAAAGTGAAGGTCGACTGTGACTAATCTTGTAATTTTTAATGACTTCTTAACTGATTCGATGGAAAAAGGCTACCAAGTTGATGCAATCTATACTGACTATAGTAAGACCTTTGATAGGATCGACCACAAGCTGCTGCTGAAAAAGCTTTCTAAGATAGGTATTAGGGGTGACCTGCTACGGTGGTTCTCATCCTACATTGATAATAGGACTCAAGCGGTCGTAATCAGTAATTATAAATCAAGCTGGGTTCCAATTCCGAGTGGTGTTCCGAGTGGTGTTCCGCAAGGGTCTCTACTTGGACCCTTGCTGTTCTTAATATTTATCAATGATATATCTGATTGTTTTCTCAATAGCAGTTTGCTCTGCTTCGCCGACGACATGAAAATATTTAAGGTTATCAGCTCACCTATGGATGCACTGGATCTCCAAGCAGACCTTCATCGTCTCGATACCTACTGTTCGACTAATAAGCTTGATCTTAATCCGTCAAAATGTTCAATCGTTACATTCTCCCGTAAAAAAACAATATTAAATTCAGTTTACGTTTTAAAACAACATAAGCTTAATGCATGTCAGGTGGTCAGGGACCTGGGAGTGATGCACGATACTAAGCTCTTGTTTGACACCCATATTGAGTCTATCGTCAGTAAAGCCTCTAGAGCGCTCGGATTTATCATGAGAAGCTCTGCGAGCTTTAACCGAGCAAAAACTTTAAAAATTTTGTACTGCACGTATGTCCGTAGTATCTTAGAATACGCTTCACAAATCTGGAACCCACTCTATGATACTTACATCAATAGGATCGAGCGCATCCAAATGAAATTTATTAAATATCTCTCCTATCGTTTGAAAGTTCCCTATGATTCTGATAATTACCTGGCACTTTGTAGAAAGTTTCATTTGCTCCCGCTTACCAAGAGACGCGAAATAGGAGATTTGATATTGTTACTAAAAATAATGAACAATGATATAAATTGTTCTAACCTCCTTGAAAAAATCAGTTTAAATGTACCTCGTAAGCGAGTAAGGCATAACGCAATAATATATACCCCGGTAGTGAGTACAAACTACAGGCAGAATTCTTATCTCTGTCGTGTTAGTAATCAATTCAATAAATTATCGAGAAACGAAGACTTGGACCTTTTTTGTTCCAGTATCCATACCGTAAGGCGGCGGCTCAGTAACGGCTTCTTTTCCAACTAATTTTATTCTGTATGATACCTATATTTAGTTTAAGTTATTATTATTTTTTTTAAACAGAATATAGTATGTACTTTGTCTCTTTGGTGGCACATGATGATTGCTTATATGTATTCTTCCTCTATTTTTTCGTTTTTTATTATTCTTGAAATATTAAGTATCTACTATTCTTTCATTGTAGGTATACTGATTTGTTCACACTTTTTTATGTTATTTATATTGCTTCCTATACGTGAAAACCTCTTATTGGCCTAATGTTGTTATTTCTGTGTTTCATTTAAGTTGTATGTGCTGTTGGTTTTCCTAGAAAATAAATAAATAAATAAATATTGATATTTTCTGGGTGACTGCTTTGAAATTGACACTAGTAAAAGAAGCATTATTTAGTCCAGGTCAAAGGAGTGAAAGCTCAACCTCCTACAGACATGTTCTTCAAAATAGGTACCAGATGTTTCATGTTTTTCATGTTGGTAGTGTCATAAGGTACCAAGCACCAACCTGTATAGTCTTGCCTTTGGGGCGCGGTGTGACAGGCTCATCGTCCCGAGTACGAACTGCCACCACCGCCACATTGCCTCTGAAAATATAACCCATCTATTATCTATCTATTTTAATCTTGGAATAAAAATAATATAATATACAATAAACTACATATGACTACAATAAAACAGTCAGATTACTTAGGGACTGTTACCAACCGTCTATAGGCTACGTTAGTATTTTATAATTTGTGCTATAGGTCATTGACAAGCCTCATAGCTCAGTTGGTAGTAACTCTGCCTTCGGCGCTGTAGGCAGTGGGTTTGATTCCCACCCAGGACAAACATTTGTGTGATGAATATAGATGTTTGTTCTGTTTGGGTGTTGTATCATATAGTACGTATGTATTTACAAATAGTATTTTATCCGTAATCTAGTTCCCATATTACAAGCTATGCTTAATTTGGGGCTAGATGGCGCTGTGTAAAATTAATTTACTGTAATATTTATTTATTATTATAGGTAACTCCAGGTCTTCCAGACCAGAACCTGATGGAAGCGTGCCCAAGACACTGGCTGCATTGATTTCGCCTGGCTAGCATGCGGACTTAAGCAAAATCCTACCACCAACCAAACCAAGCACAATACTCGTTTAATGTACTCCCACTGGGTATCGAACCCGCGACACCTGGATCTGAAATTAGTAGGTTGAACCACTAGACCACAGAGGCGGTCAAAATATATATTATACCGTATATCATACCGTATGTTGGACTGCCACATGGAAGGATCATACTTGAGCTCCTCTTCGCTGATGGCACTGGACGAGTAGCCCTCCTCCGTGTCGTTGAGTTCATCCCCCGATGGGTACACCAGCAGGCTAGATGAGAAGTCAGGCCGGGTCACGTTGCTACTCTCCTGTACAATAATAATAAGCTTTATTATGTTTTTTTAGTAAATAAAATAAATATAAAGTACAATAAAATATTACAGGGAATTCTTTTCTCACAGCGCCATCTAGCCCCAAACTAAGCATAGCTTGTAATATGGGAACTAGATTATGGATAGAATACTTATACAAGGTGAAACATAATATGTGTTCTAATCAGAGAGGGGGCTTTTCGGACCAGGAAAAGTATTTGTTGTGGTGGGGAGATAATAGTGAATTCCCATTTTCAGTTTCCCATACAAATCTTTTCATTTTATCAATGACAATAAATAGTGACGACCCTATTCCTTTACCGCACTATGCATGTAGGTAGGTAGGTATCTAGGTATAAATGTGCAATTGTCTGTGTCAAAGAATATTAAGTACAGATGAACCAATTTTAGTGAGAACTTGGAGTCATCTCGTGAAAGTAGGTCATTAGATAGAACATACACATTGATAAATTACATAGGTACATACAGTTACAAAAAGACGATGAATGCGATATGGGACGGACGAAAGTACATTATAGGAACGATTATTTTGTATTTTAGCTAACAGATAGATAAAATTCTTATTGATTTGACAAATTAAACCTTCTAGTAATGGATTGTCTCATTAGCAGCCCAGGCTTTTCGACGATTTTCCTCTGTTAGTGAAAGCGCTTTTCATTCTTTGTGATTGTGACCTTCTGCTATGTTGCCTCATCTGTCTAGAGCTGAGGTCATTGTCGCGAGTTAAGAAACAGCTGATTTTAGGGTGGTCTCAACTCAAAAAACCAGCTGTTGGTGTCAGAACTTTGATCCTGTTTTACCAAAAACTTTGAACCAAAATTCAAAAAGTCGTAAAACAAACGTTGTTCCACGAGTCGGGTCGGATAACCCCGTTTCGGCATAGTACACATATTCTGTTTCAGGTTGTATACCTACTTTTTTTTTTTAAATGTATGTATGTATGAATTTATTTATTTAAAATTTTTACAAACAATAATGACATGTAGACACTAAAAAAAATCCTATATTGGTTTTTGCTAGCATCCTTAGTCGCCACTGTGACACTCTTCCTTACATATTTAGGTACCTACTTATACTAATAATACTACTGACTTACCTACTAGCAAAGAACACATTATAACAAAAAACAAAGCTTACCAAATACATGTTCTTATCCACAAAAAAATAAATGCAACTCATAAAACAAAGACGAAAATTGCACATACATACGTACTATATGACACAACACCCAAACACATAACAAACATCTATATTCATCACACAAATGTTTGTCCCGGGTGGGAATCGAACCCACAACCAACAGCGCGGAAGGCAGAGTTAATAACAACTGAGCTCTGAGGCTTGTTACTATAGCAGATGTGGTGAAGATGAGATGAGATAGAGAATGAAGGATGATGAATGACATACGTCTGCGTCGACGCCGTCCCACTCCGCGACGACGACGCCGCCGCCGCCCGCGCCGCCCGGCTGCTTGCGTCCGCGTCGTGAGATCGTGTAGTGGAGGGGATCGTGCCCTTCGCTGCGGATCATCTCGGGCAGGATGCGCCGACGCGCATTTATGAACCAGTTGCATACCTGTAAGTCAAACATGTTATCGATAAGCCATGGACTCCCTGTACCTGTCCCTGTTTTGATTCGCCTCTGTGGTCTCGTGGTTCCCCAACCGGTGTCCGATCCAAAGGTACAATATTGTGCTTGGTTGGAGATAGGACTTTGTTGTCCGCCTGGCTAGCCTCCACCATCTTACCTAATTCAAATAATTGTCGCCATAACAACAATGTGAATTCAAAAATTCAGTCAAAGTGTTCCGGGATTTTAGACGTAAGATATCCATTTCCTCAGTTTGTTGAGGATTCCGGTATGCGCTTCCACCTTCAGCCTTATCATAAATTAAAAATCAAGTGAGATGAAGACCAAGCTCCGCCCTGTCGTACAGATTCCGGTGTGCGCTTTCAGCCTTATCAAAACATAAAAATCAGGTGAGATGAAGACCAAGCCCCATCATACAATAAAAAAAAAATCACATCTTGATTTCACATATCACATCTTGATTTCACATATCACATGCTGGGTGTCCAGTGACGACTAGCCTTTGTCTATCCAAGTAGCAATCAGTAATAGTATTCTATGGACATAATCTACAGGGTTAGTAGATGGCTATTGATAATATTTATTTGTCATCGCAAAGTCGCACTTATTAGAAGTACCCACTAAGCAGTTTTCGTTAATAGCGAGGATATTTTGTTGAATGTTCAACTTACTTGCAGAACAGTGAGATTGGCCTCCTGACTGAGTGTGATCTTCTCCGCGTCGCTAGGATAAGCGTTATACCGGTGGTCGAACAGCCACCGTTTCAGTATCTTCACGGAGTGTTTAGGCAGGTTGCCGCGGCGCTTGCGGATCGCGACGAGCCCGAGCGGCGGAGGCCCGGGGCCGATGAAGCTGTGGCGTAGCCCCTCTCCGTCCGTCCCACTTTCGTTCTCGTCGGTAGACGATGTCGAGTTGAAGCGCTCGCGCACCGTCACTGGTATAGATATAAAGGAATCTGTTCTGACTTAGTCTTGTTTATGAACCATCATCATCGCTACTGCCGATGAAGTCCATGCATGAAATGGATCATCAAGAGTGCAATAAAGCAGATTTTCTTTCAAAACCAAGATTACCTACTTGTGTTGCATGCTATTTGTTGGAGAAAGCTAAAACATGTGACCTAAATAATGCCGCCATGAATTTTGTAACACAATATTTATTCAATAAACATGACATTGCTTTTACATTATTTATTGCTGTCTTATTTGGAAATGAATCACAGCTAATAAACATCAAGAAGCAGGTACTATAATGTATGCATGTACACTGCACATACATTTATATATTTTGTTTCTTTGGTGCTTTGCTCTCATTCTGGCTTTGAATAGAATAAGAGAGGGCCTCTAACACTCAGGTGAATAAGGACAGATTAGGAAAAAAAAGTGCATTAGTTAAGTAAGATCCTTGACAACAAAAAAACAGTGAGAAGACTGAAAAGAACTAAACCTTTTGAGTTAATATAGTGCTACTTCGAAGAACACATTAACATAGTGTCTCCCCTTAAATAGAAACTGTAAGAAATGTGACATTGGACACATTCTTGAAAATAATTTCTCTATTATAATACTAAGTAAGCATAAAATTACTCATTGGCCTATGCAGGATAGTAATATAGTTTTAGGCCATTAAACTAAATGTCTCAATGATTATAAAAAAAAAAAGTTGAGTAAGATGTAATGGCTCATCAATTTAATGAGCTACATAAAGAAGACGGCAGACTCAACATATCTGTTCCGAGATTAGGTCAGATAATTAAAATTATTAAAGAGATCCTCCACATCAATTTCAAAGAAAAGAAGCTGAGCTCCAGCACTTAAAATAATGTGAACAATAAATACCTAGTTCTTACTTAATTATATTAATATAGCATGTCATTGTAATCTATGTAACATCACATCTACGCTAAAAAAATATATCATTTGTATTTAAATTTTACTTTGAGAAAACTCTGTGACACAAACCAGACATCACATGATCTCAGTTTGGGGGGACTACATAAGGTGTAGGTAACAAGTATTTTCATTCAGTAATTCATTCATAATTTTTTTTTACAAAATTAATCCTTTAAAGTGGATGGGCAGAACATGTTGTGATTCTCTGCCTGCCTGCCTGAGGGAAGGAAGATTAACTTATGATTGTATATAAATAAAAACGAATGCACAGACAGACACAGAATTATCTCTATCCAATTATATCTTATTAGCCATTACCGTTTTCTTTTAACAAGGACTATGGAGTGATCCAAAACCATAGAAGATACGGGAAATCTGTCTTGGAATTCTTTGGATATTTTTGTTGTTAAGTATTCTATGTTGCAGCATCTTACAATACCTACCATCTGGTGTAGGTACTACATCAGGTTGGCAGGTAGACATCAACATGGTCTATAAACTATGTAGTCAGTAAGTAGGTACCTACCACAATAGATATCAGTATAAGTACCTACCAATACCAACTCAGACAGCTGTGTCAACAAACCTACAGAGCTGCCACCTAGTGAAGCGCGTGATTTTTAACAAGAATGACACGACACGCTGGCTGTTCTGTCAAGTCATGAGTCGTGACGACAGAACAGCGGCCATTTTGTTGGGCTAACTTATGTTGCCCGGCACCACCGCAGCAGCGCCACGCCAGCGTATATGAATGAGATGCCATGCCATGCTAATGCCAGACCAGAGACCGGGACCGCTGACCGCTGCTGTCATGTCATGTCAGTCAAGTCAATATGATTACATACAAACAAATGATTCTGTCATTCATTCATGAAACGAGATTCCAATCTCAATAACAACAACAAATAACATTGCGTTACACTTTCGAATATAACTACTATTGTTACACACCATTATCGTAGTATGTTAAGTAGGTACCTTTCTAAAATATCGATCGAGGTTACACAGCGCAGGGCGTAGACGACGAAACGAACATAGAACATCTAATAATAACTCGAAACACGTGCCAATTCAACCAGGCTTGTAATGGCAGTGTATTATGCTCGTAAAAAGGAATACCAGGCTTGAACAAGCCCGTTAACGCATGTCAGGCCTGTGCCGCGAATGATTATGCATTTTTGGATGGCACATTGTCGCCATTTTAATTTCATGAGCGTACATCCAGGGTGACGTAACCAGCCATCTTTCAGTTCCAGGTAAAAATAACTATCACGGGGATCTAAAGATGGGCTGCAGTTCCTTTTTGCTATTTTGTTTTCCCACCAAAAATGCTTTGTTTTCGTTTTCATTCATGTCACCTTGACATAATAATGTCAAATTGACAAGCATGGCCATAGAAATATTTTTGGCGGAAACGTGGCGTCGTTTTGTATTTTGACCGGCTTACCTCCACCTCCAGGCGATGTTGACTGTCTGTTTACTACGCGAGCGTCCCTGATGATTTCCCTCGCGATTTCTCTGACGTCTCGTCGCTGCTGTTGGAACGCCATTTCAGACCGGTCTTCGTATTCTTCTGATAGACCGGCCGTGGGAGGCAACATTTCGTTTACACTGAATCCATGAGAGCACCATACGTTACACTCAGTTTAAGTAGAAATCTACATACAATACGTTAAGAGTCGAATGAATGCGTCCAATAAAAATATTATGTTTCAAGTTACATCAAAACACAAAATAACACCAAGCAAACTGAGCGAGCGCGCTACTGACACTGACAGCGCGCTCAGCCAAGCCAGCTTGCGTCATGTCATGTCATGTTAAATCATTCCATATGCATAGTTGCGTCGTCGTCGCCGCCGCCGCCGGGTCGGTCTGTTTCGGTGCTCACTCGGCTACACTCGGCTTGGGCTCGGAAACGTTCGCAATTGGCCGCATGCCTGAATCAAGACACTTCTATTCATTCTTGTCCTTGTCTAACACGTAGACATTATATAGACATATCATCTGTCTCTCTCTCCGACCAAAGAAACCTGTTGGAATGAAGTTTCGCTCCTGATAAATAATGCACCGACAGAAACTCGCTCAATGACAATGACAACTCAACGTCTTCGGTGGGTCCGTATATTGCACGACCAATAATGTACACCCAATAATTCAAAGCCACTTTATTTCAATACAACTTGACACACCCAATAATTCGAGACCATGGCTTCCATTTATTGGTTGTGCATTATTGGGTCGTGCATTATCAACACGTGCCGATAATGTACGACCAATAATTGGAAGCCACTTGCTTCTCATTGGCCGAGAGGCTTTCAAATCCTTGAGCCCTCATTGGTCACTCAATACAAAGAAGAGTGACATGCCTCGTTTGTACTGTACGAGTTTCGCGAGTTCAAACAATCTAGTTGCAGATAAGAGTTGCCAATACAAAAAAAATATCTTGCTTATTTTCGAAACTTACCGGTTTTTTCATTTTCGTGTTTGTTTGAATCCAACCCAATAGGCGCGTATCTGTGTAGGCAAGAGCTGAGCCATCCGTAGAGGCGCTGAGTTAACCCGTTGCGGCTCTTTCATTTTATTTGACTGGCTACATCATTCTAGTATCCAAAAATACTGTTTATAATTATAATTCACAGTAATTTTGTTATTTTACTTACAGGCTACATAATTACCTATTATAGATATTATGTAGCCTAGCGGTGAATTTCACTTTTCGCGATTTGTTTTGAATGTAAAACTTTACCCAAAGGAAGCAACGGGACCTCGTTACTAAGATTACGACTGTGCTGTCTATCCGTCTATCTGTATATTCAACCTAATTAGAATACATAAATAAATGACTTTTTATCAGCAATTAATGAACATTAAACTTTATTTACTGGATAGGTATCCTTAGATAGTACCTATTTTATATTTATGTTACAAATAATTCGTGACAATGTTTTATGAAATAAATTTATCTTAATCTTTATTGTTGTCTTATTAACATTACGAATAATAACAAATAATAAAATAAGAATAAAAACACCCTAGCGCCATCTCATCTGCCTGGGACATCAGTTAGGGCTGGTGCGGCGGCTGATTCGGCCGAGGATCACAAAAGGCGCAAATATAGTGGTCTCGACAGAGCTTACCTATTTGAGCCTTTTGGGGTGGAGACCTTGGGTCCGTGGGGAGCCGGTGCCCTCCGGGTTTTCAAAAATATTGCGGGGCTTTTGATTGAGGCAACACGTGACCCAAGGGCTGGCTCTTATTTAGGCCAGCGAATTAGCATAGCTATTCAGCGTGGCAATGCAGCCAGTGTCTTGGGCACGCTTCCGTCTGGTACTGGTCTGGAACAGTTGAGTTACCTATAGGCCGTTTGTAACGGTCCTTAGGTAATCTGACTGATTCCTTTGTACATAGTTAGTTTAATTGTACTTTTTATTGAATAAATGTTAATTATAGGTATATAAATATATATAACATTACGAATATTACAAATTCTTGCATTTGCATTTACGTATTTTGAAAATTAACTAAATATATTCAATTTACTTGATACTAGCTTTTACCTTTGACTTCGTCCGGAAAATGGCTGATCGAAATCATTGAAACTATGACTATTAAATGTCAATATTTTTCGAAAATGATATAACGTTGAAACATAGGAGGAAGAAAGAAAGAAAATATTGCAATTAACATGAATAACATAACATATTCGGTTACAATTTAGCGGGTTAATAGAGCTTCGGCCTGAAACGTTAATTCTATCAAAAAATGCACCTATGAATCTCGTCAACTGTCAAACGCATAGAGCGGCTGCGTAACCGAAAAAAGTTTCTCGTACTGATATCGTTGAGTTTCTAGATTTATGCTACTCCTCATCTCCTGGTCGCCTTTTACTATATTTAAGATGGCACGTCCCATACTCCTGCCATTATCTCATCTCATTTCATTACTTCTGCATCGCGTTTGCCTTATAGGTGGTGCTACTGATTCTGTGGGCAAGGGCATGTAAAACATTTTTTTTTACTAGAATATGCACTGGCCTTGCTCAGAATAACAGTCATTGCCACTACGATACGTAAGCGAAGGTACTAGAGTTAGGACGAGCAATTTTTGTTTTGGTGTCATTTTTAGGTTTTCATGTCATAATCATGCTCAAAAAAGTACCACTGCATGACATGGGTCACACTTGGCAAGCGATACAGTAACCGCAGTGTTGGTATAATATAGTAGGTGATCCTCATAAGATCCACGCTCAGAGGTGAATCCTCGAAGAGGAAAAAGTGAGTCTATTTACTTGTATTTTATTTAGTACCTAGTAATAATTATAGTAAACTTTATTCAATAAAAAAACCTGGAGGGCACTGACTCACCACGAACCCAAGGTCTCCACCCCAAAAGGCTCAAATAGGTAAGCTCTGTCGAGACCACTATACTTGCGCCTTTTGTGATGCTCGGCCGAATCAGCCGCCGCACCAGCCCTAGCTGATGTCCCAGGAAGATGAGATGGCGCTAGGGGTGTCGACGCAGGTAGCGTCCCACACCAAAGGCCTACCCATTTCTCAAGGGACAAGAGTCATGGAAAACATATATTTACGGCGTCCTATGTTATGTGTAAGTGAAATTGCACTTGTACAGTTAGTAGGTAATAAATAAAAACCTTGAACTTTTTCTTTGTTCGCTAGGCAGGTACCTACTTACGTAAAGTTCAGTATAGGCATGTCTATGGTAATAGTAGGTACAGATCACCTAGGTACCCTAATGTGGTACCTACCTATCTAACAAAATAAAGTTGCATGTTGTTTACTACGAGTATAATAGGTAGGTTACCTTAATAGAGAAGATAATGGTTGCAATTCGGTTGGCACTTTCTAACTAAAAATTCCTTACTAAAAATTCCAAATCTTAGGTTTAGGATTCTTAAAACCTAATCGGTTAATACCCACTCAGGCGATGTGGGCTGCACTTTGATACCCGACGCGCATGTGCCAAAGCGATGTGGGCTCGGATCCGTGCCCACTGCTGATTCGATTACTAGTGGTAGTGGTTAAATGTTTTTCATTCGATTCAAGACGTAACATTAGCTTACATTCAATTGAAATTGTAATTTTTTTGACATCTCTATTGCTGAGAAGCAAAAACTCTATTGTCATAGGAGAGAAAACAGCTACACTAAGTTTTGCAAAAGTTTGTTGTGTACGCGTGGACTGGGTTCTAGGAAGATATTTATTCTATTTTTTCTACTAGACATTTAGTTTTTATCATTATTTGTTAATATTGATTATCTACGGTCTTAAATTATACGAAACCTACAAATTTTGTTGTTTGTATTAGGAAATAATGAATGAATGAGCAAGTGAATGAAATATTAACAATATTTTTTTCTTTACGTGATTTACTTTAACTTAGCACGCAATTTTTATTCAACAATGCATGTTCGTATAACGCCTAATTAATTTAAATTATGTAACTAGTTTTAAAAATGAAAAACATTGCATGTATTTTTTGAAATAACTGTAAAAGTGCAAACCCATACCGCGCTATTTGCGGTTGGTAAATTGCTACCGCTGAGCAGCGCTTTGCAGCAGCCCCGCCGCCACCGCCGCGCCGTTTTTGATAATTTGTCAGTTTCGCGCGTTCATTTTATTATTTATCTGTGCTTTGTCTACTTGCGCTACTAATATACTCTATGTATTCCTTGGCTCGCAAATGTGTAAACAAACAAATGTTTCGATTTGATTTCGTATAATGATAAATAAAATCTAAATACTTGTGTTCGGGTACAATAATGAACCATCGGTTTCTAGCTTTAAAATCGTTCGAATCTAAGGCAAAAAGCCTGCATGTTGGAGAGGCTGCATACCAATAAAGACAACAAGAGGTAAGCTATTATCATTTTACAATTCCTTCGAATTCATTTTACGAGTTTATACTCCATCCGTGCCTACCTTAGAATTATCTATAGCTCGCTCATCATTATTACATACCTAGGTACCTACCGCATAGTGATCGCTTAATTGGAGGGTGAAGGGTGCAGCGATAGGTTTCTTAACTTCCGTGAGGATAACTTATTGTTATGTAAATAATATTAATGTTATAGAAATAATTATGAGTAGGTGATCTATGCAGATGTAGCTATGCTTAGTTTGGCTGTGTAAAATGTCCAGTAGTATTTTTCATTTATCTAAACGGGTTGCGCACAAGCACAGCTTCACTTTGCAGACCAAATTTACTGTATGTTCCTCTAGTAAGAACGAACTATAAACAGAACTCGTTTATTCTTAGGGCAAGTATTCAATTTAATGATTTATTAGTGAATAGTTATAATACAACTGAAGAAATAGATTTATTTAATACCTCAATTAGGCGTCTTAAACGTTTATTGAGTGACTACTATTTTGTAAATACTTAATATAGATTAATAATAGCTGTCGTATACATTTAACATCTTTGGACTGAAATTTATTTTAATTTTACAGTAACCTTTAAGTGGAAACTTGTAATTAGCCATTAGTTTTCTATAGTCTTAATATAAACTCTGTGTTAGCTGTAAGTTTTCCAAAAATGATAAAATAAAATAAAATAAAATAAAAATATATATAACTCAAAGGTGACTGACTGACTGACATAGTGATCTATCAACGCACAGCCCAAACCACTGGAAGGAGCGGGCTAAAATTTGGCATGCAGGTAGATGTTATGACGTAGGCATCCGCTACGAAAGGATTTTGATTATTTCTACCCAACTAAATGATATCCCCCAAGGGGATAAAATAAGGGATGAAAGTTTGTGTGAAACTTTGTCAATTTTAAACCAATCGGGCTGAGACTTTGCATGCATAAAGCTACTATGACGTAGGCATCCCCTAAGAAAGGATTTGAGATTTTGCATTTGTTTTGTTTTGGTTTAGTAATAACTCAAAGGTGACTGACTGACTGACATATTGATCTATCAACGCACAGCCCAAACCACTGGACAGATCGGGCTAAAATTTGGCGTGCAGGTAGATGTTATGACGTAGGCATCCGCTAAGAAAGGTTTTGTTGGTTAGACTTTTTTAAAATGGCTAAAGAAAATCTGAATGTTAATGGAGAAGTTGAAGAATGTACCGTCGTTTTTATGTTTTGTAGGCCCAAATTTTTTACACACGCTAAACAAAAGTAAAACCGCAAAAACTATACTTAATTTATAATAATACTTCTTAACGCGAGCGAAACCGCAAGCAAAAGCTATTTTATTATAAAATCTACAGTGCCTTAGAAAAGGTAATTTTAGTTTTACATTTTTTTTTCAGGGAATCCCTTGGCTTGAGCCAGGTGACCTTGGCCTATTTCTGAAAACAGTCAGAGAACATCAGCCCTTTATGCAGAGGTTGCTCAACCAAAGAAGAATTAGCTGACTATGTAGTCCTGAAATGGTTTGTGCTGTTACAGCACAAAGAAACACTCAAGAACCCAAGAAACCTGTGGTCACTCCGTAAATCCTGCAGAAAACCCAGGAGCATTCAGTGCTTCTGGTTGGAGTTATGCTGGCTATAGAAGCCAACATTAACATTTTAATAAAATATGAAAGTATACTAGTCTTTTGCCTGCGGCTGTTCTCACATGGATAAAGGCTGTTGATAGATGGGATGAGATGTATTTGTACATTAAATTATTTATTAAAGTAAAGTAAAGTAAACATTTATTGCTTGAAATACATGTGGTAAGGTGTTATAAACTATAAGTATCAATGTATCCTGCCGTAATATGGCGTGCAATTTTGGTGAATAATTAAAATTGTACTTACAATATAAAATTAAATAAATTATAAAATGTAATTTCAAATCAAATAAAAACTATTTACTGCTTACGAATAGGTACTTATAAACAATGAAAACAACACTAGACAATATCACACAAAATTAAACATGGAAGAATAATAAGTTGGTAGGTTGAGTATCAGAAATGAAATACAATGTCAACAAAAAAATCTGGTCATTTATGAACTGTTCGATCTCGTAATAACATTTACTAACTAACGTGGTTATTATACATTGAATTAGTTCATTGAAATAATGAGAAATGATAAAATATCTTTTTATGGAAGATTGACATCTCTGCATCTCCAGCTTGATTTTCCAGGTTAGTAAGCTTGCTCTGCAGGGGTTCTTCCCCACAGTCAAACTATTTGTCCAACTGATTTGACCACAAGGAATAATTTTCCCCGTGGTCAAACTTTACTAATATCGCATCTTTTTAGCACGCTGTATGCATGCTTTGTGTATGTACAGTCAAAGACAGACAAGTATCGCGTCATTTACAATTGTTTTTCTTTCAAAGCCAGAGAGAGGTACCGATAGGCTGGTTGTAGTCATCAACCTTTGGTGGCAGAGGGTCCTTGTCACCTAAAATAAAAATAGAAGGTTTTAATGTGGCTATAGAAATTGCTTGTAATTTAAGAGTTTTAAGGTACAGACCTACTTCATATTTGAGAAGTAAGCAAAATTTTCTGACATGTATTTAATGATAGCAATAGTAGTGTAACAAACTGTCTATTTGAAAAATAAATGTAATAGTATAAATAGGTACAATAAAGAAGTAGCTTATATTTGAATATTATTTACTGTGTGGAACTTGCCGAGAAGCCATCGGTTAAGCTCCCCTGTACAAACCAAGTGGTTCAAGATCAAGGAAAAAAGATCTGAATCAAGGACACCTTTTTTCCTTGATCGGAGGCCGCCTCTTTGTTCTAGTGGCTCCCCCACTGGTGTCAGATGCAGAGGTCCCGGGCTTGATCCCCAGGAGAGTACAATATTGGGCTTGGTTTGGTTGGTGGTAAGACTAAGTTTAAGTCTGCATGGTTAGATACCATCATCTCACCTAAGTCTGTTGCGAAAATAACAATTCTAAATCGTTGTGTTGCAACATTTAGAGGTAAGAGACCCAGTTCCTCAGTCTGTCGAGGATTCCGGGTGAAGTGCTCTTTCACCTTCCAAAACGTAAATGATATTATGGAGTTTTCTAGCAGCTAACCCATGTACTTGTTCCTATTAGACTATGTATGTAAGTAAATAATGTATACTATACACCTACCTACCACCCAGACCAAATACTTCTAATGGAGTAGGTATTTGGTAGGGACCTTACCTACTAAAAATCTAGGAAGGTACCTACATATCTATAAAATGCGAGATCACTTACCATAATTGATTTTGTCAATGCGAGAGTAATCTGAGGTTTCTATTATAAAACAGGGACCAGTTTTGGGCAGACGAAATAATTTTATAAATTTCGTCTCGGCTATATCGAAAGGATTCATTAACTTATATTACGTAGATAGATATTCCTCAGATGTTTTGAGAGGATGCGTTCACGGTAGTGCCTGAAAAATTATGATCATGTCAGATCCAGAGGTCCTGGGTTCGATCCCCAGGGGGAGTAAAAATATTGTACTAGGTTTGGTTGGTGATAGGACTTCGTTTATGTCCGCCTGGCTGCCACCTTACCTAATTACCTAACCTTCCCTCACATCTTACCTAATTCTGTCGCTATAACAACAATTCTAAAATTGTTGTGTTCCGGCATTTAGAGGTATGATAGCCAGTTCACTTCAGTTTGTTAAGGATTTCGAGTGAAGTGTGCCTCCACATTCGGCCTTATCTTAACTTATATCTAACCAGGAGAGATGAAGACCAAGCGCTTCCCCGTCATACAAAAAAGTAGGTACGCAGAGTACCTACCTAGTTAGGTATATAGGTGATTGCACTGGGTCACTACCCATGTTACCTGTTTTATCATAATTTCAATGGCTAATTTATAAGTAGGTAGGTATGTCACTATATACCAATTTACGTTATTACTATGATTTGATTTGAGAAAGTTTTTATGGGTCGAGTCTCTAGAATATTTTGAAGATAGATCCCACAGACAGGGAAGATCTCTGTATATTATAAATCAATTGAATAGGAATAATATTACAGAACATTAATTTCACACAGCGCCATCAAGCCCAAAACTAAACATAGCTTTATTACAAGCTATGCTTAGTTTGGGGCTAGAAGGCGCTATGGGAACTAGATTATGGATACAATATCGAGGTATATACTTTTTTTTGTTAATTTATACGTACTACATTATATGATACAACACCCAAACACAGAACAAACATCTATAAGTATTTATCACACAAATGTTTATCCTAGGTAGGAATCGAACCCACAACCTACAGAGAAGCAGGCACAGTTACTACAACTGAGCTATGTGGCTTATTATAAATCTGATAGGTATTTGTTCGCGCTGCTCTGACTTTTCCACTCATCATTTCGGCACGTGCACCAGCTACCGCAGTACAACTAACTGTCTTTGCGTTTGTTGGAAACAAGCGGCTACACGGTTGACGACGGGCGGTTTGGAAACGCACGCCCGTCAACATACGTCATCTATGTTGTATGTTGTCTAAATTTAGCATATTTTAGTATGACGTTTCTAATTTTACAATAGATTTAGATAGTGTACCTACCGAATAGGTAAATAATAAAATAAAATAAATAAATATTACAGGACAATTATTTTACACAGCGCCATCTATCCCCAAACAAAGCATAGCTTGTAATTTGGGAACTAGATTACGGAAAGAATACTTAAATACTTTTTGTAAATACATACGTAGGTATTAATAAATACGTATGTTACAACATCAAAACACAGAACAAACATCTAGGTATATTCATCACACCAATGCAATGTTTGCTCTGAGTGGGAGTCGAACCCACAGCCTACAGCGCAGAAGGCAGAGTTACTACCAACTGAGCTATTAGACTAAATTGAGTACCTACCCAACTAAAATCATTATGCTGTCATCCTAAATTTAGGTTTAGTATGGCGCTAACCGAATAGGATACTTGTTTTGATAGTTCTAAACCTAATTTTATTCAGATTTAGGGAAGATTTATATTTGACTGTGCTCGAGGCGTACCATGTACTTACGTGGCCCGGACGGGGTATGGATTTGAAATGTAACATAATATTTTGTATGAAGTAGTGCATGATCCGTGTCCCGTCCGGGCCCGTCTACTAACGTACGACGCTCGTCTACACCACTGTTGTTACACGGTTCCGCACCGTCCCCGCCTCGCTCCGTCGTAGTAAAAACACTCTTCTGTGCTGCGTACGGGCTGTGAGCGACGAATGTTTAGTGAGGGTCCACGCACGTTCCTTTTGTTTCACTGAAGCTCAGATTGGCCACAAAAGAGGTACCTTTGCAATTTGTTGCATGACTTTGCGGATAATGGACCGAAAGTATCCTGAGCTTTATGACATGTCGTATCAAAAGTTCAAAACTTCGTTATGGACTTCAATTGGAAATGAATTAGATATACAATTTGGGTTTATAGACGATGCACGCTCCATTTTCGTTTAACCTGGTTCTTCTTACTCCTTGCTTCTTCTTCCTCTTCATTAATAGCTTTCGTAATAGCAGCCATCTCCAGTAAAGAAAACTCCATTAATATTATAATTGCATTAAAGAGGAATTATTGACATCACTATATTGAAGCGACCGTGGCGGTAAAACAACCCGTTAAACAATCGGTGTAATTTAATCGTGCAGCCGAATGGGCTCCACTCCGGCCTCGGCCCGGCCCGGCTAGTGACTATACATATACACGGACCAGTCTAATATAAATCTTCCCTAAGGCCTGACTAAAGCCAACCGAATTGCGACCAATATCCATCACAAAGCTACTGTTTTTCTGTTGTATTGTAGTAGATACCTAACTACATGGAAACTTGGAGTACCTAGGTATTACAAAGAAGAATATTTATGTAGGTACTATAATAGGTTGGTTGGTATTAGGGACATATTCATTTAGTTTTTTTCAAATTTATCAACAATCTGAACATAGTAGTTTCGATCCCCAGGCCAAGAGGGTAACAATATCGTGGTTGGTGCTATGACTAAAGACCGCCAAGCTCTCCATTTTCAGTCTGTTGCCATAGCAATACTAAATTGTTGTGTTACGGCGGCATTTAGAGGAAAGATAGCCAGTTCCTCGGACTGTTGAGGATTCCGAGTGAAATGCGCCTAAACCTTCGGCCTTATCTTAACTTGTAACCGGTGAGATGAAGGCCAAGCACTTCCCAGTCGTAAAACAGTGTGTCAGACCAGACTGACCAAGCTTCAGTAGTGGCGTGTCTGCAGAATTGCAAGAAAATGCATAGTGCCAGACGTAGGTACCAAGCGTTAGAAATCTGATATCTGTGCCCCAACCTCGTAAATCATTTTGTCGTATTTATATGATGATGTAGTCCATAATAGAAATGGTTGCCAGGCACTCCTAAAAATACCTAATTTAAAAAAAGTAAAAATACAACAAATTTGGTAGCTAGCAGCTATAGCTGAGACTCCCTCTAATAAAATAATCCTCTAATAGAAGGGCCCATCCTGGGAAGTATTACCACCATACCTATTCAGCCGCCAAGCGGCATTGCTGTGTTCCTGTTTAAAGGGTATGGTTGCCGGTGAAATTACGGGCACGCGAGGCTTAACACCTTTATGCTTCGAGTTGACGGATGCAATGCAGTGCCGTCTAGGCTATGTTCTTTGTGGATGTGACCTACGCAGTAAGGTATTGTTAACGGCAAGAGATGCACTTAGCATTAGGTGGGTCTTGCTTGTTCCGTCTCCTAGTTGTTTAATAAAATAAAAATAAACTTTAATTCGTGAAAGTAGCAATGATTTGCCCATCCCTGCGCCCTCCATGCTCAACAAAGTGGCGTACAGCCATCTTTATATCAGAATAACTGTTTTTTTAATTGGCCTTAATATCACCTGATGTCAACTAAAGAAATTAAGCGCATTTCCCGGAATCTGAGGAGACTGAGGAACTGGCTAGCTTACCTCTGAATGCCAGAACACAAAAATTCTGCATTGTTATCATGGCGAGAGACTTGGGTGGGACGGTGTTAGTTAACAAGGTCCAACAAGTCGTACCACCACCAAACCAAGCACAAATTTGTATGCCCTGGGGATCGAACCTGAGACCTGTTTTTGGTATCGGTGGGGGAACCACTAGATCACAGAGGTGGTCAGTTAATTTTAAGTGACTTCAAAAAAAGAGGGGGTTCTCAATTCGGCAGTTTTTTGTTTGATAGTTACTCAATTACTCCGCCAATCCAAAATTGATTTTAATGTTTCCTTTTATGTTTGGTAGGTCATACTTCCAATCCAAGGTGTTCCCATAGAAATTTCAAAAAAATCAGGAGTCCAGATGCAAGCTTGCATCAAGGCCATAGGTACTTTTACTTTTTTTGTGAACTGTTGGTGAAAATGCTCATTCTATGAAAGTTTCAACTTTCTACCTTTTACGATTTATGAGATAAAGCCCACTGACATACAAACGGACGGATGGACAGATAGCGGAGGCTTAGTAATAGGGTCTCGTTGGTTTTTGGGTACAGGGTGCTAATGTTATTTGTTGGGAGAGGACACTGATGTGTTTCGATAGCACCGCATAGAAAACATATTTGAACAGCTATGATAATTGCTAAGTACCTATCGTATCGGCCATGAGCTTGTAAAGCAAAGCATGCAAATGTAATGAATCAAATCGCCTATCCTATAGCTAATTTTTGTGTTTAAAAGTTCTTCTCTGGTCTATTTGCGCCGTGCCACATAATTATCACAAACACAATTCATTGATTTCTATACTCTATGGTACATTACATCGATAGCACGTCTCTATAATAAAAACACATCAACCAGAAATTCTTATTGTCTAGGTTAAGTACTCTGTGGCAATAAAATTGCACTCGCCTTGCACTCGCCCATGAAAACAAGGCATCAGGGTAACCCACTACAAAAAAAACAAAAGTGGACACGGATTATTGGGTGTGCATTATTGACACGTGTTGATAATGTACACCCAATAATCCAAGTCCACTTTTTAATATGGTCACCGATTATTGGGCGTACATTATTGGTCGTGCATTATCAGGTTGTACATTATTGGTTGCGCATTATTGTCTCCCTCTTCGGTGATGAGTGATGATACTATAGTTCGTTTTACAAACTAAAAAAATGATTCCGACGAATTGAGAACCTCTTTTTTTGAAAGTCGGTTAAAAGAAAACCAACTTCAATTTAAAATGTGATACAAATTATTAACAAACATTTAACATACCTACTATGAGTTACGTTCACTATTTGATTTTTTTTCAGGATTTTTTAAGCTTTTAAATCGACTCCACGATGATAATTGTTCCCACAACTATTGGTTTTGATGTATAATCAGTTATAGGTTGTGGGTTCGATTCCCACCCGGGACACGAATCTGAGAACACACATCAATATTCATCACACAAAAGTTTGTTCCGGGTGGGAATTGAACCCACAACCTGCGGCGCACGAGGCAGAGTTACTACCAACGTTATTTACGTTATTTTTTTTACGGAGTTTTGTTGCCTACTCTATGGCTTCATGATCAGATAGATGATGATGATACCAGAAGACAGGCAGTTCAGTGGGACTACAACGTATCATCATTACTGCGACCACCAACACGCCTGCAAAGCGTGGAGAGGCGTATGTCCTGCAGTGGACTTTTATGGGCTGTAATGATGATGACAAATTATATATAATATTTTAATACAGAGTTTTGGTAAATTGCCTACCTTCTAGCTTTATAACATCATCAATCGTTCAATAGGATTACTTTCTCTAGTAATCACTGAACACCACTGTTAAGCAGAATATGCAATTTCGTTTACTTGGATGACACATTTTTTTCCAGTTATTTTTTTTTTATTTATATATAAAAACCAAACTACTGTACCGATTTTGATGAAATTTCTATGGGGCCACCTCGGACTCGGACCTACCAAACATAATAAGAATCATCAAAATCAATTTCAAATTGGCGGAGTAACCAAGTTATAAACAAACAAAAGAAACATAGGTACTGCCGAATTGAGAACCTCCTCCTTTTTTGAAATCGGTTGAAAAGACAATCAGCCAATCGATACCTATATAGCGTGGTAAAATCTGTAATTTTGACACCATGTTTGTTGATTTTTAAACTACCTTCTTGTTAAGTAAGTAATTACGTAGTACCATGGACCACAATATACCTACGTATATTTGGTCCATGCTTACACTATACCTATATATGGGTGTACACAATTACTTCAATGCTTGCTAATGTTTGACTTGATCCCAGACTAGATACCTATATAGGTATCTAGTCTGGGATATTTTAATAGTAAGGATCTACTATAATAGTGGTCTATTATAGTAGATCCTTACTATTAAAATAGTTAATTGTACTTACATTAATTGATGCACTTTGGGTAGGTACCTACGTTAAGTACATTATTATAACTATCACAAACTATAATAGAGATGTTAACGTAACGTATACCGTAGCTTTGCTTAGTTTGGGACTAGATGGCGCAAAATATTTATTTGTGTTTATGTAACTAGTACCTATAATTGACCGAGCAAGCGAAGTGTCTTAGTTTTGAGATTGGCCAAAAATGCTCTTGTCCGCTGTCTGTCGGCTGTCGGCTCGGCTGTCGGTTTGTTCTCGCCTACAGGTCGCATTTTTCAACCGATTTTGATGAAATTTGGCACGCATGTACCTTGATTTATTATAATTTTTATGTCGATCGCGATTTTTGATCGGGGGGAAAAGGGGGGAAGTTTGCTGTAGCGTTATTTATCAACAGATTTCAATTAAATTTGAAGGACACACTAAGAATTTAATACTATACAAGATGTTGTGGAAAGAAAAAAGAGGGTGCGTAGAGGGGGAAAAGGGGAGAAGTTTGCCGTCGGATTTCATTTTTTTTTTTTTTGGAAAATGTGTATATAAATTTACTAATCAGACTACGCAGTCCTCTCCGCCTTTGCGAGACAAATCCGTAAACACCAGGTTCGGTCTCCTCAGACCAAGGGAACGCGAGTAATCGCTAAAACTTATACCCCCATGGCTCAAAAGTCTAAAAGGAAAAGTGAAAGAGGAAAGCATCGGTTATTGCATGGTTATAAGGGCTCGCGAGGTCTACTGTTCTTACTGAACCACTAGTATTACTAGTAGTAGGTACGCCATGTTAGTAGGCACCTATAGGTACCTACCTACAAACAAGTCCGCCGACTCGTATGTCCAACTATTACAGTTATTCACTTTTAACCAAACAAACTACTCACAACTAGAGATATCTTTATTTATTCTTTACCTTTCGGTGTCGCTCAAACACAGAAAAATATATATTTGAAATGTGTAGTGCCAACATGGCAGAATTTTTCCTTTGAACCGTGGTGGTAGGTTCAGTCAAATAATAAATATTACAGGACATTAATTTTACACAGCGCCATCTAGCCCCGAACTAAGCATAGCTTGTACGAGTAATATGGGTACTTGATTACAGATATAATAGTTAGATACTTTTTTTAAAATACATACTTACTTATCATACAATACGAAACCCTAACACAGAACAAGCATCAATATTAATCACACAAATGTTTGTCCTGGGTGGGAATCGAACCCACAACCTACAGCGCAGAAGGCAGAGCTACTACCAATTGAGCTGTGAAGCTTGACACAGCGGAAATGGAATCCCATTCAAGTTTTACCTGCACTTCACGACAATAACAAGTGACAATAATGTTGTACAAAGCTATAAGCTAGATAGGTAGGGTAGGTACCTATGTCTGTGGTGATAGGTTTTTTATACCTACCACTACTTGATAGGTCCCGCCCACCTCTTGCCCCTACCTACTGAGCAAGAATAAAGAACTTTTCAATACCTACCTACCTAGTAAGTAGGTATAGAAGTATAGAATGTTGAGCGGAAGGCTCTTGTACCTAGGTAATCCTGTTTAATCTAGCCAATCTGACCATTGAGGTAACTTTCTTCAGACATATTTTTATGGGTTTTGTGTGGGTGATTTTTAAAATGCAGCTTTTGAAGGACGGATTTATTTAATTCGTCGATAAATGTAATAAACCTATGACGGAGCACGATAAATTAACTAATAACAACAATTATTTAGAATTAACCTAATCTTGGGTTTGGGCGTTCATTGAGTCGATCAGTTTCTTGTAGACAAGTTCGGGGGCCTTTGCGGAGAACTGGAAGTCCATGTGGCTGAAGTGTGGCTCGGGGATCTCGTTAGTGGTGGAGTGAGGCAGCGCGGCGTCGAGGCGGGCCACGTCAGCCGGGTGCGACAACCAGTCCTCTGCAGCGGAGTACAGCGTCACCGGGGCCGTGACCTGGGACATGTCGTACTTCGGGGGCTCCATGGTCCCGTACACTTGGCTGTTGACCACCGGGCCGTAGTCGTACTTTCGGAACTCGTCGCTGACAACCCCTTGTGCGTACTGCTTGACGGTCCTCGTGGAGCCGCCGGCGGGGAGATGCGCCGCGACAACGGCCGCCTGCTCCGCATCCAAGTTTTCGATATTCACGCCGGACATCACGAAGTTTACATTCGCCCCGACTTCCTTGCAGCCGATCGCGTCGACCAACATGTCGCCGCCGACGGACGCAATCACGGCCTTGGTGGGCTCGAAGGCGCCGTGACCCATGTTCCTGCGCAGCTTGGACTCGAAGGAGCTAGTCGGCGCCACCATGCGGATGAGCGGGCTGCGGACGTGGGCCATGTACACCATCGGGGAGAGCGCGTGCATTGAGATGATCTTGTCGTTGTAGACGGGGCGGGAGGCGGCTAGCGCGAAGAAAACGGTGGTTCCCTGCGCGTGGCCGACGTAGTGCAGCTTGTCCTGTCCGCTGGTCTTGAGGGCGTAGTCGATCATAGCGGGCAAGTCGTGGAGGGCGACCTCGTCGGTTCCGAACTGCCAGAAGTCGTTGAGGGCGGGGTGTTTGGAGACGTGGTGGCGCGCGTACTTGTTGCCGCGAGCGTTGCCGAGCCATACTTCGTAGCCGGCGTCGGCGAGCAGGTATGCGAGGGACTTGCCGGGGCCCATCAGCAGCCAGTCGTCAGCGCTACCCAGGAGACCGTGCATGAGGAACACGACGGGCTTAGCCATCACGTCACGAATCTGTTTCTTAGCCAGGATGCGGAACACGGTCAGGATGTATCCGTCGTCGGTCTTAACGGTGTGCTCTTCGACGGGGTAGCCGTTCTTCTTGAGCAGCTCGGTGGCGTTGAGGTGGCCGTCCACGTTCTTCTGCGCAATGTCAAAGGCCTCGTGGAAGCTGGCTTTCTGTTCCTCGGTCGGGTGAATCATGGCCTTCTGGGCGTCGGCGTAGATCTGCTGGATTTCCTTCTGAACGGGGGAGTTGAAAGGAATCTTGATCGCGATGTTTTCGGCGGAGTCATCCTGGACCTTGGCTTTCATGACGGTGGAGTAGCGAGGGGCGTTCCACTCGCGGACGGTGGCGCCGGCGGCGGCCCGGGGAAGCACCGCATACTCTCGGATGTTCTCTTTGGTTTCTTGGGAGCTCTCGTATGAGGCGGACTGTGACTGTTGCTTCGGCTGGTAGCGGGGCTGGTACTTCTGCTCTTCTTGCTGGTACTGTTGGTACTGCTGGTATTTTTGTTGTTGGTACTGGCGAGGCTTCTTTTGGGTGCGGCTGTACTGGCGGTAGGTCTGCTCCTGAGGCTGGTAGAGTGGCCGCTGGTACTGGTTGATGTACTCCTGAGGGTCGACGATGACGTCTTCTTGCTGGGACCGCTTGAAGATGTTGGCTGTGGCGCCGTGCGCCAGGGCAAGGCAGACAAGAGCGCAGACCGCCTTCATGTTGTGGAATGTGACGGTTTAGGTCCGAAAACCGGTATTTATGTGAATCAGTTTGTGGAGTCAGCAGCGGGTCGGCGGCGGCGGTGGCGGCGCGGCGCTATCGGGGATCGGTGTGGACTGAACAGCGGAGTCAGCGTCGCGTCATCGCGTCGTGTCGCTTGTTACGAAGTCACGCACAGCTGACTGATAGGTACCTAAGTATTTTTGCTCGTAACCTATTTCAGAAACATGGATTTAAATTCATTGATAATCAATAACTGTAGGTCTGTACGTAGTAGGTAGATATACCTATAATCGTTATATCCTCCTTTTCGCAGTCAGGCCAGGTAACAATATTTTAATTAAAATACTAATCTAATGTAATTAAGAAGGTACCTATTTAATTTAGTTTTTTTATGTAATAGGTAGGTATCGATAGGATGGAGGAAAGTATGTAGGAAATGTGGTTTATTTACCTACCTACCTTATATGTAATTGAATTATTATTTAGTTTAAAGGTAGGTAGGTAATTATCACGAGGCAAGTAGAAATTGATATCCGCATACAAAATGCCCTCAGATGTAGGAAAGCTTAGCATAAGGTACTGGTGTCCAATATTCTTAGCAGGAAAACCATGATCCGGATCTGTAAGACCGTCATTAGACCGATCATGATGTAGTGATGTGAGGCTTGGACGCTCACCCAAAAATAGTAAAACAAGCTCCTAGTGGCTGAGAGGAAAGTTTTCCATAAGATTCTGGGGCCGATACGCAGAGAAGATGGAAGCTGGAAAATCCGAAAAAAATTGGAGATCGAAAAGCTTATAGCGGAACTCAAGATTATCGGAGAGATCAAAGCGTGCCTTCGCTGGCTTGGCCATATATAGAGGATGGGAGAAGATCGTATGGCCCAGAGAGCCGATCTTGGCTGTCAGAGGCCAAGACCCACTTCGGGTCGCTGAGCCAGCGGAGTATGTAAAGGTAGGTAGGCAGCTAGGTATTGTTTTGCTTGTTTTTCAAATCATCATCATCGTCATATTAGCTCATATGTACGTGTTGTACGCACTGCTGCTCCCCAAAATAATGCTTCAAATAACAACTGAGCCGCCCCCATCCATCGACTCTCAGACATCAATCTATCTACCATCACAATGTCGACGGTCCACCGAGAGCCTTCACAGTTCGCAGAACTGGTCTGCTAACTGCCTCTTCAGGTTTCACACTACTCTGTCTCACTGGTGTTACGGTTAGGATATAGTTTTACTAACCACCACACTGTTAGTCAAGCAGTGTGACAGGCAAGAAAACTGTTATGGGATTCTATAAATGAATCGAAAATCTGTAAATATGGGAATCTGTAGACATAGTACAAATCGAATTGGTACCTAGTAGGTACTAAACTCTACCTCACGATATCCGCCCTAGCCCTTGCTTGCTTCAAGATTATGTAAGTATACCTAAATATATAGGTAGGTATCATGTACAGGTTTGTCTAATTAATAAGATATGAATATATTACAATAACAGTATAATAATATATGTGAAGATACTTGAATATAATGTAGTTAACACTATTATTCCTATGTTTTGTTTTTTATTAATATTGTACACTTTCCCTTTCTCTCTCTACCTACTCGTAGGTTAGCAGAAGACAACTTTTTAAGGGCTCGCCTTTGCCATACTTTTTATGTATGTATGCATGCTAATATATGTGTAGGTATGCAATGAAGTAGAAGAATTAATAAAGTACCTAAATAGTAAGAAAGTACTAGTAAATCATAAATAAATGTTACAGGATATTAATTTTATACAGCGCCATGCCATCTAACCCGAGCTGGGCAAAAAAATTGAAAGGTTTCCGTTTGTGTAGGTAGGTATACAAGCTTTGCTGAGTTTTTGTTGTCAGTTGTTCGCGTATGAGAACTACCTATACTACGGATATAATAAGAGCAGTAGAGTTTGTGAAGGGTCTCATCCAAGAAAGTACTACCATACTGTAACGTGTGTTTCTAAACCTACTTCAGGCACCAGTCTTCACATCCGGGTTCTTCCATGAACGGTTGACATCTTCTTGATAGAAATATGTCGGAGTTCGGCGGTCTGTGGAGGTTGGCGTTCTCGCACTATAGAAACCCGGGGCAAACAGATTCTGTAACAACTCGATTTGTGAAGAAAAATAAATAAATATTGATTGATTGATACCTATATCCATTTTGGCCGCTTACCATCGTTACTGGGTTCCGGTGTGAAGGAACCGGTTGCCGGTGGAATTACTGGCACACGAGGCTCAAGTTGACGGGCGCAATGCTGTGCCGCGTAGGTTCTTTGTGGATGTAACCTACGCAGTAAGGCTATTTTTTAAATTAAATAAATGTTGACTTAGATTTTGTAGGATTTGATTACGCAAGAGAACTAATAACTAGTAGAACTTAACCAATCGCTTCACACTGACAATGGTATCAGAATGCCACTAGAATACCAAAAGGCACCTATATTGGCGATTCTACGACGATACCATTGTCATAGTGAAACAATTGGTTTAGTAAAATCGGGACCCACTAGGCACTCAGGTGGGCCGGCTTGCTAGTTCCGTCTTTAATTTGTATAAAATACACATAATAATACCTAGTGAATCGCCCGGGACTTCGTAAGGTCATTCCTTTATAATTTCTTAGTGTCCCCTACACTACATAATGAATATATGCAACCCTGAAAATGTAAAGTCTCTAGCACCTCTGGTTTGGACAGTACATTATACTAGTCTATGGTTTGGATTGTGCTTTGATTGTCAGTCGGTTATACCTACGACCATTTTAGATATAATTGTCATAGAACATATTCTGTTTATTTAAGTTAATCAATTTATATAGGTAGGTACCAATGTATCTATAATAAATATTACAGGACATTAATTTCACACAGCGCCATCTAGTCCCAAACTAAGCATAGCTTGTAATATGGGAGCTAGATTACGGATAGAATACATAAATACTTTTTTTTTTTGTAAATACATACTTATCATAAAATACAACACCCAAACACAGAACAAACATCTACATTCATCACATTAATGTTTGTCCTGGGTGGGAATCGAACCCACAACCTACAGCGCAGAAGGCAGAGCTACTACCAACTGAGCTGTGAGGTTTGTTAATATTATATACGTATCTATTATACTTATCTATTATACTTATACCTTTTACAGGACTATGAATTATCTGTTTAGGAACATAAACTATCTATTAGGTAGGAGTAGGACTCTCACGTAGGCCTCTGCAAATGTCGCTTGGATTCGAATTGGTCAACTTTTTGAGCGCATACTTAGTTTATTCTTAGTTTTCTTTTCTCTTGTTAGAAAAATAAAACTACTTATATATAAAAAGTGAGCTGATGCTCACTGTACCTATGCTCAGTCTTGGACAACATAAAGCCTTCTGCTTGTGATTCGTCCTTATTTCTCAATGCTAAGGGCTGTAAGCGCGTGGGCTTTATTATTACAACTTTTTTTTCAATTCGAGGGGAATTCTCGTACAAGATACCCTCACCGCACCCCAATGCGGTGGGCATTGAGGGTGCGATGAGGTTATGTGAATGTGAGGTGGTCAGGATGCCAGGATTCCAGAGTTCCAGAGGTCCCAGGTTCGATCCCCAGGGTAATACAATATTGTGCTTTAATTGGTTGGAGGCCTGGCTAGCTACTACCATCTTACCAACCTAAGTCTCACCATAACAATAAATTCAAATTATTGTGTTCCGGTATTTAGAGGTAAGATAGCCTGTTCCTCAGATTGTTGAGTTAAATAAAAAATAAATAATACAATCAAATACAATAAAAAAAAGTCATTCTGAAATTAGGAACCTAGTTCGGCTGTTTGGACCTTATATTATAATACTTATGCAGGTACTTACTTCACTTACCTAATTTTGTAGGATGAAGGTCGAAGCCTCGATGGTATACCTAACTTGTACATATATATAGTATGTGAAATGTTTGGACTTCGTTCAAAAAAAGTTCGTTGGAAGTTCGTCCTTTGGGAAATTCTCAAAAATCTCAAAATAATTTCTGATTGTGTCTTTATCTTCACCATTAATTTAATGTTAATACATATAATGTTAACACTACTTGTGATTATTATATAAGTTAGTCTTATCTATCTACCTTACCATTCAGATGGAACCTGCACTATTTTGTTCGGAGGGCGCTGACACTGCTACACAGTTTCTAACTTTTGCAGTTGCTCAACGTCCCCGTTGTAAATATGTATACCTAAATGTGTTCCTAAGAAATAATTTTGTATTGTATTTTGTATTGTACTTAGATATAAGTCCAAAAGAAAGCTATCCCCGAAAATTCCAAGCCTCTGGTAGTCTTCTTGATTTTGCGTTGATTGCCAGTAAGTCAGTCAGCTACACAACGATTTGACATATTTATATTCAGGTAACATTCTGACCGTTTTATCTTTATTATAACAAAAACCACAAACACCTTATTTACAACGTTCGTCCGAAAACGCTGATATTCAATTGCATTCATGACGCCATGTTCAAAGTTCAAGTTACGATATTTTGTTGTCAGGTAAGTAAAGTACCTACTATGTATTTCTATCATCATCATCATAATTAATCAACTACACTTATCACTACTACCTACTAGCTGACCTGCGCAGTTGAGGTTCAACTTGCTTTATAACTATCGTTATGATGCCCACAGCCCAGTGTGGTTTTATGGCAAATATTTCCACAAAATGGGAAAATTATTGAACGTGGAGAATAAAGTGCGACGATACAAAGCCTGCAACAGTGTGAAGTCCAGAAGCCACCCCCAAACAAGAATGCAAATGTTGTTGAAAAAACAATGTTACACATTTGTCTATTAGCTTGATTACCTATATTCCTAACTCACATATTATTAACACCCTCGTACATGTCCACTGATGAAAAGTACCTGCTCTTGTACTATGTCAAAAAATCTGGAATAAAATAAGCTTTAACTTTAAGTAGGTACCTACTCAGGAAGTAGCTAGAGGTCTAGAGGTTCGTTCACCGGTGTCAGATCCAGAGATCCCGGGTTCGATCCCCAGGGGGAGTACAATATTGTGCATGGTTTGGTTGGTGGTAGGATTTTGTTCAAGGCCGCCTGGCTAGCTACCACCATCTTACCGAATTCTGTCGCCATAACAACAGTTCTAAAACTGTTGTGTTCCGGCATTTAGATGGCCTGATATTCTTGAGGATTACGGGTGAAGTGCGCACCCTCCTATCATAACTTGAAAATCAAGTGAGATGAAGGACAAGCACATAAATATCAAATCGTACAATAAAAAAGAATAATAATAATATCGCCTCTTACAAAATCCACGACAGAACCAAATTCATTATATTAATATCCGAGTACCTACCTAACATTAACACAAATATCACCAATCCGCTTGCCAAGCATGATAATTATAGTACATTCTGTAGCACTCCTTTGATGGAAGCTCATAACATGTTATATAGCGGACGTTTTTTGTGATCCTAAGACTTTTGTTGTTTTTTTTTTCAAGACATTCATTTCACACAGTGTCATCTAGAGCCAAACTAAGCATAACTTGTAATATAGTACTAGATAACGGAAGGAATACTTTTTTTTGTAAATAGATATCTACCTACCTATACCTACTATGTTTTTACAAAAAAAACTTACTAGGTATATGATACAACACCGAAACACAGAACAAAGATCTACTTACATTCATTACACAAATGCTTATCCTGGGTAGGATTCGAACCCATAACCTACAGCGCAGAAGGAACACCAGAAGGCGTACCTACCTTTAATAATTTTGAATCAAGATGAAACAGATGCACATACTTACATACAAACAAAACCATAACCATTTTTTTTTTGCTCCGCCTTAGTCGGGTGAAACCCGGGAATCGAACCAACGTCAATGCTAGAACATAAGACGGCACAGCATCCTGTACAGTCACTGGACTGGTCTCGCATACATTTCCAGGCACCTGAGCTATTCTCAAACTCAAAGGTCTTCCTGATCCGGATCCGGATCGAATTCAGAAGTTTTCGATGAAGATTCAATTTTACAATAGTAGGTATTCGAAACATCCACAGAAGATTTTCAGAAATGGTTTGAAAATTTCGTTGAAATCTATCGTTTCTTTTTTAACTTTTAACACCTGGTTAAAAGTTATGATAAGGGCGGTGGTAGTGAAGGTGGTAGTGCACTTCACTCGGATTCTAATTCGAATCCGATCCGAAAACTTTCCTCGTGTTTGAGAATCGTTACACAGTTTGAATAATTGTCATCATTGGCATGGCCAATATGCGTATTGGAATAGGAAAACAAATGCAAGATATAGCACCATGTAGTACCTACTTAAGGCACCAATCGATAGACATGGTAACCTACTTATATGAATACTAACAAGAAAAATATGTAGCTAGGTACCTTACCTATGCTCTTGTAAAAAAACAAATTTTACATAAAATCATAGGCTCAATCAAATCGTTTTAAGAAATGTAACTGTATCAGCTGAATTTCAGGATACAAATTTGAATAAGTTTTTATCATAACCTAACAAGCTAATCCCAGTGAAAAAAATCCTAAAAATAATCAATTTGTACATCCAACAAAATGGAGCTCATTTAAACCAACTAGGTAGGTACCTAATTAGTAGGTAAGGTAAGTACCTAGTTGATTAGTTTACTTTCTCAAAGTACCTGAAGATTTTAGGTAATAATAAATTATGACGTAGGTACCTATATGCAAAATTTCGGCTCAATCCGTTGATTGTATTTGCGTGGAGGAGGAAACTATTATTATCCAATTATGCATCAACTTTGCATTTATTCATTTAGTTTGTCCCTAGGATTAAAAAGCGGTTATAGTGCCATAACTATATAGAATAGTTGGACATAATTATGCTATCGCTGACTTTTTTGTAGGTATATTTGTGTTCTCTAAAACTGTAGAACTTTACTTTTTTCTATCATTAAGAAGTTTCGCAGCGCACGCTATGTATCTAAGGAATTTTATCGGTCATTTTCCTTCACCTTGGGTTCCATTTGAAAAATTGCCTATGTTACTGAGTGATGTATAGCTATCACGTCGTATATAGCTATAGCATTGGTGAAAGAATTAAAAAAAAAAGAATCTGTCCAGTTTTTGAGCCTATTCAATACTTACAAACAATAATACAACTCTTCTCTTTTTATAATAATAGTATAGACATATATAATATATATCTGGCTGGTGCGGCGGCTGATTCGGTCGAGGATCACAAAAGACGCAGATATAGTGGTCTCGACCGAGCTTACTTATTTGAGCCATTTGGGGTGGAGACCTTGGGTCATTGGGAAACCGGTGCCCTCCGGGTTTTCAAAAATCTTGCGGGGCTTTTGATTGAGGCGACACGTGACCCAAGAGCTGGCTCTTATTTAGGCCAGCAAATTAGCATAGCTATTCAACGTGGCAATGCAGCCAGTGTCTCGGGCACGCTTCCGTCTGGTACTAGGACGCTACCGCCGACGGCGAAGCCGATCTCCATTGATGGCTTTAAATTAGCTTCATGAGAACTAGAAACGATTTTTACCGTCAAATGTACTGAACGGATAGGTTTCATAACATGTGTACACTTTTGAGATGGGAAACGCCATTTCGGATATGAAACATACCCGGTAGGTAAAAATCGTTTCTAGTTCTCATGAAGCTAATTTAAAGCCATCAATGGAGATCGGCTTCGCCGTCGGCGGTAGCGTCCCTGGTCTGGAACAGTTGAGTTACCTATAGGCCGTTTGTAACGGTCCTTAGGTAATCTAACTGATTCCTTTGTACATAGTATAGACTATGTAGGTACTTATTTATCGTTTTTATTATACCGCCCATTGTGCATATCAATTAGTTCATAATTTTTTTTTGGTGCTCAATAAAGAATATTTTATTGTATAGTAATGTAAATCTTATGTAGGTAGGTAGTAATTGTACCTTATTGTGTAGGTGTAAAATAAATGTGTGGTTTCTGTTCTGACAAACTACTCAAAACAAAGCAGAATAATCTGAGGCATAAAAACTCACCGAGCCGCAACAAGGTCGCTGATGTGAGATCAGTTCTCCATTGGAGCCATCTCGATGCGCTCGCTTACAACATGATGGTAAAGTGCTTCATTATCGTATCGTTCGCTCTATTCTCGGACGGGCAACTGGCGGATCACTTCCCGGAGCTCACGAAGGCGACACTTGGAGTCGTGGATGGACTCGTAAAGTTTCCTATCTCAACGTTGGCTCAAACATCCGGGGATGCGGTGTCGGCGGCTGCGCGGGCGCTCGTCTTTCTCCCGGAAGTTGCGACGCGCGCGATCGGAGTCGGCATCCAGCCCGGGATACTCCCCGACAGTCACAACAACCTCGCCTTCGGTGAACTGGACAAATTCCTACCTGATTACAAAGCCGGTGAGGACAACGAGGATGCAAGACTGGATATCCGCGATATCATCCGCAAATACGGCTACCCGCTTGAAGAATTCGAGGTCATCACTGAAGACGAGTACGTTCTAACTTTGTTAAGGATCCCCGGTAATGGATCAGCGATTTTTCTTATGCACGGGCTGCTCGGCTGCGCTGATGACTTCGTAATCGCTGGCCCGGAGAGCGGACTCGCTTACCTTCTATCAATCGAAGGCTATGACGTTTGGCTTGGGAATGCGCGGGGAAACAAGCACTCCCGACGACACGTCAACTTAAACCCCTCCCAAGCCAAGTTTTGGGACTTCTCCTGGCACGAAATAGGGATGTACGATCTCCCGGCGATGATCGATGTGGTCCTCGACGAAACAGACGGGAAGCAGCTGAAGTATATCGGGCATTCGCAGGGGACGACTTCGTTCTTCGTCATGGCTTCTGAGAGACCCGAGTATAATGACAAGATTGCTTTAATGGTAGCGCTGTCCCCTGTAGCGTATATGTCGAATGTACGCTCACCGGTGGTGCGGCTTCTGGCTCCGGGGACGCCGTTTATCCACGGCTTCGTAAAGACAGTCGGGCTGTACGAGTTCCTACCTGAAAATAACTTTATGCGGGCGCTGAAGCTATTGTTATGCAGCACGGGGGCCGTTTCTAACATCGTATGCAGCAATGTTATGTTCTTGATGGCTGGGGTCGGATACGCGCAGTTCAACTTTACGAATCTGCCAGTTTTGATGGGACATATGCCGTCAGGCGCGTCGGCGAAGCAAGTGGCTCATTATGGACAGGGCGTTGTTACTGGCGAGTTTAGAAAATTTGACTACGGTCCAGCGGGTAACATAGAGAAGTATGGGAGAGAAACCCCACCAAGCTATGTGCTGAAAAACATAAGCGCTCCCATCTCTCTGTTCTACAGTGAGTCCGACTGGTTGGCGCATCCAACAGACGTGGATAAACTTTACAACCAGCTGGACAGTGCAATTGATATCCAC
Source organism: Venusia cambrica (assembly GCA_951394065.1). NCBI lineage: Eukaryota > Metazoa > Arthropoda > Insecta > Lepidoptera > Geometridae > Venusia > Venusia cambrica. The sequence goes on from OX596065.1 coordinate 5,409,207, forward strand.
AAGATACCTTACAAACAGTTCAACCACTTGGATTTTTTGTTCGCGAAAGATGTCAAGACGTTAGTATACAAGCGACTCATGAAATTATTGACCTTCTATTAAATATGCGGAAATAACCAATACTTAGCAAAAATATACTCGACTGAGACCAGAGTTCAAGAAAAAGAACTTAATAACACTAATAATAATTATTTATTATTTTGTTTTATTTTTATTAATAAGCCACACAGCTCAGTTGGTAGTAGCTCTGCCTTCTGCGCATGTTATTGGTTATAGGTTGTGGTTTCGATTACCATAGGTATACCAATGGTCTTTCTTGATTCTTAATTATTGATTGAAAAGATGATCCTGTCCAGCTTTGCTTAGTCAAATTTGTACAGAGAAATAATAAATATTACAGGACATTAATTTTACACAGCGCCATCTAGTCTCAAACTAAGCATAGCTTCGGGAACTAGATTAAGAATATAATCCTTTCATACTTTTTTTGTAAATACATACCTCTTATCATACAAAACACAGAATAAACATAATCATCACACAAATGTTTGAAGTACCTAACTCTGCATTTTACGCCGTAGGTAGTGGGTTCGATTCCCACCCGGGACAAACATTTGTGTGATAAATATGTACCTATAGATGTTTATTAACAAAAAAGTACAAAAGTATTCTATCCTTAATCTAGTTTCCATAATACAAGCTATGCTTAGTTTGGGGTTAGATGGCGCTTTGTGAAATTAATGTCCTGTAATATTTATTATTTCTCTGTACAAATTTGACTAAGCAAAGCTGGACAGGATGATATTTATTTATTATTAATCATAATTAATTCTCAGTAACATTATAAAGATACCTTCGAGTAAAAAAACTATAAAAATAACACAATGGCGAAAAAATCGAGCTGTTACGGTCAGCAAAAAAACTCCTACTGCTTAGCCTTCATTTACCCTACCAATACCAACGTCAACACAAGTAAAAATAAGTCGATTCAGCATGACATAGGTACTTTGCTGAGCTTGAAAACGTGCAGTCCCAATTAGTTTAGGTAGATATTAGATACCACTAACCTATAGGTTAGGTAGCATACCTCATCATTATCATTACAGCCAACTGCGAAAATTGAAATCAGATTATAGCGTCTGTATTTCCGCTGTATTACGTTCTTCGAAAAGAGACATGCTAATCCAAATGTGCAAGCTGGAGACATGGGTCTTCAGCATACACGTTGTTTTTACCTTGTATCTCTGAAAGTACTATAGTTACAGGCCTTAAATCTTTGATACTTAGTGAACCCATTCAGTACTGAATTATAGGTTATTAATCATAGCCCAGTCTTGACCAATACCAACATGTGCAAGCTTTAGACCCTGTCCCTGGCTTACACACCTACTTAGGCTTGTATCTTCGAAGTTTTATTGGATCCTAAATTTTAAACTAGATTTCCAGATTGAACCAAATATGACAATAAAAAATAAAAATAAAAATACTTAATATGACATAGTACTTAGAAATTAAAGATTCGTTCTGTGCAAGCTGGAGACATGCACATGAGTTAATAGGCACTTAAGCACCTAAGCTTGCTCCATTGAGTCTTCAAAGTCTTAACGTGAATTTCGAAGTAAAGAGCTAACCCATTTATTCGATAGGTACTTATTATAAAGCTGTAACAGGTAAAAATCAGTATGTAATATACCTACGTATTTTGAAAATTACAAGAGGAGGAAACACTATCAAAGATATTGAGATCAAAACAATAGTTTTTTTCCATTTTTGTCTGTTTCATGAACGCACATTACGCTTAAACTACTGGATGGATTTGAATAAAACTTACACTAAATAAACTGTATAATTATTATTACTCGCAAGGATCATGTAAACTTAATGTGACCCAAGGGCTGGCTCTTATTTATTCCAGCGATTAGCATAGCTTTCTAGCGTGGCAATGCAGCCCGTGTCTTGGGCACGCTTCCGTCTGGTACTGGTCTGGAACAGTTGAGTTACCTATTGGCTGTTTGCAACCGTTCCTATAAGAGCAATCACAATGAAATTTTGTATAGCTCGGGCACTATTTTTGCACAGAATTATAGGCTATCAATCACAATCCAGCCATTTCGCTAATCTAGATGTGTAAGCTGGGGACATGGGTCTACAGCATACACGTTGTCTTTACCTTGTACCTCTGAAAGTACTATAGCTACAGGCCTTAAATCTGAGATGCTTAGTGAACCCATTTTGCACTGAATTATAGGCTATTAATTATAGCCCAGTCTTGACCAGGGGCCCTACCGCCGACGGCGAAGCCGATCTCCATTGGCTTAAAATTAGCTTCATGAGAACTAGAAACGATTTTTACTACCGGGTATGTGTCATATCCAAAATGGCGTTTCCCATCTTAAAAGTGTACACATGTTATGAAACCTATCCGTTCAGTACATTTGACGGTAAAAATCGTTTCTAGTTCTCATGAAGCTAATTTTAAGCCAATGGAGATCGGCTTCGCCGTCGGCGGTAGGGCCCCAGTTTGGCGTTACCAGCAGGTGTAAGCTGTAGACCCTGTGACGGCTTACACACCTACTGAGGCTTGTAGCTACGAAGTTTGATTGGAACCTAAATTTTAAACTAGATTTTCAGATTGAACCAGATATTGACATATTTAGAAATTACAGATTCGTTCTGTGCAAGCTGGAGACATGCACATTGGGTGTTGTATCATATGGTACGTATGTATTTACAAAAAGTATTTAAGTAGGTATTCTATCCGTTATCTAGTTCCCATATTACAAGCTGTGCTTAGTTTGGGGCTACATGGCCCTTTGTAAAATTAATGTCCTGTAATATTTATATACAAGTAAAACAAAAGAAATGGGTTAGATAAGAACATTTATTTATTTACATCTTAATAATAATGTGAATGGAATGAACAACTCCCGATTCTTGTTTCATGTTTAGATACCTGAAAAGAACAAAATACATACATATTATTAGTTGTTAGATGTGTGTGTGTTCTCTTTTAAATTTAAGTGCAGAGTATCCTTGGCCTCCTTGGCCTTGGTGTCTAGACACCGGGGATTACACGTTTTCGTCGTTGGGTTCACTAGTGTCAGGCGGCCGACGAACCGACGATCCTTGACACCACGCGGGCAGAAGTTCGTGTCTATGAACATAGATAGCCAATCTGTTGGAACCCTCGCCATAAACGAGCTAAAGCTAACGTTATGACGAGAGTCCAACTTCTCGACCCTCATGGAGTACTTAGCGACACCTCAGTTGACATAACGTTAACGTGGTTATGGTCACGCAGTGTGCAGTACTTTAGAAGGCTAGTAGTACCATTCTCTGGCATGTCAAAAAAAGTGGGAGTGGATAGGAAGGAGAAAAGAAGAAAGAAAAAAGCTTCCACTCTTACTTATGATGCTGTCAGTTCAGCCCTATCAAGACCCAATGCGTGTGGTGGAGTTAAAATGGCATGTCTAATTAAAAATAAATGTTGTTGCTTTAGTTCAATACAGACAATGTAGATTTATGGTGCTTTACTTTTTCCTAAAACACAATAAAAATCTACATGCAAAAGAAATCCCATACAACTCTTTCTCATTCTGTTCAACAGTGGACTGAATAAATGATTACTTTATTATACAACAAAAACATATAGGACAATTGACAATTTTAAAATTAAATAACAGTACAATGGGCGGAGCAATAAGATTGCTTAATAGCAATCTCTTCCAGACAACCTTGGGATGCAGAGGATAGTACAAGTATGGTTAATGGTAGGAGGGTGCCCAAAATACATTAGAAGAAATAAATATTTCTATTAACAAAACAAAACATATCTAAAATAGTATGTAATAATAATATGAACACTATAAAAAAACCTACTTACTAAAATATACCTTCATACAATATATGTAATTAGGTTAGTATATTGGTATTTTTTTGTTATTTTTTTTTTAAATATATTTTGTACTTTATTAGTTATTACAATAAATGATTATTTGTTAACTAATAAATATCTATAGGTAATACCACAAAAGGAGATAAACATGGTTACACAAATAATGAATTATTATGAAAAATCAGACCTAAATAACAAGGAAAGTATGTACCTAGATAGAGCTTGCCTTTGTGTGTGAGCTCTTGCAGCCGGACTGTGTCATGCAGGAATGTTTAACTGGCAATTTTCAGACAAATGGAGAGTTTGTAAATGAGAATCGCATGAAATGATGAACTCAAAATCGTTTCATTAAGTAGGAGGGTGTAAGAGGGTTATGAAGAATGTGTTAGAGGAGGGAAAGGATATGAGTTGACCTATGCAGGTTGAAATGATAAGGTACCTATTAAGTTTTACATACCTATTCTATTTTGTGCTATTTGCGCTGATATAGTGGTACAGAATGACCAGCAGGAAGATGGAGACTCCTAGAATGTTGGAGAATACTGCCAGCTGAATATCGGTGATCATCTTGAGTTAATTACTGAAAGAAATAGGCAAACTTTAATGGTGACAAGGGTGCCGGTGCCGTGTTCTTACATTTTGTAAAATAAATATCTTATTGCTCACTGAAGGTATTTCGTAGATATAAAGTTACTTAAAGCTGATTCTTACGTTTTATATTTATTACTCTAAATAAAAATCGGCGTCTCTTGGTGGTTATGGCTAGCTTCGGATCGCAACCAAAACCAAAACAAGCAAGGAGGAGAAAGGACACGTCAGCCGTAGTATGACAATGACATAATGTTCATGACATTGACAATTCGAATTCTATTCAATTGATTGCTGGACCTGTATTCTACAAAACGATATACGTTAACTATATCATGGGTCAATTATTGTGCAAAAAGTACTCTCTAGTGACATCATCGTTTCAACAATAGTTTGAACGAAGGATCGTCCGACATTACTTTTGACAATTGATTCTGAAATCGTACTCTAGCACCAAAAACTGAAAAATTGAATTTGACGGATAACAGCTGTCAACTCAATCGAATTTGAGGAACATTCTAACGACACACAGTTTGCAACCGTGTAAGATATCGTTTCGATTTGTAAACAGTGATTCCTTGATTTTATGCTATTATCACTCTAACCGGAATCTTTGTACTCTCAGCCCGCGCTTTTATTTGACTTGGCCTGGCTAACGGATTCTCATTTTAAATAATTCGTGTAAGTTATTCAAGGTTCACTAGGTAGGTTCACCTAGTAGGGTATTTTAACACTTAATGGCCAATTGTTATTGACGTCGTTTTCGATGTGTCAACAGCCATCTGACCAAAATGAAAGCACTCTGTCTGACACCTGGCGATAAAACAGAGATATAATAATCGGATATCGGGAATGGTCGCTATCACCAAGATATTAATTAGTTTATTATTAATTATTGATGTATACTGGGGGTACTGAGGACGGGAATCTTTCCGAATCAGTGGAAAGTAGGTGAGGTATTTTACTGAAGCTACAAGTATCGCTTTGAGTGATGGTTTTATCGAAGCCCATTGCAGCCGGAGTCCTACACGGAAGTTGCCTCTCGCCAGAGTTGGGATGGCGGATACAGTGTACTGTACGCTATCCCGGATGACATCGCAACTCTGAAAGGCCAACATGTACAAGGGAGCTTGATGTGATACTTGCTATATTTGCAGACGTGATTGTCGTGCAACCTACCCCACGATAATGAAACCTGCATTCATAGCCACTAAAAGGCTTTGTAAAGAGTTTACTCTTATTTATAATTAAAGTAGTAGTAAATAGACTGACAACTGCAGTTGAAGCCAGAAATGCAAGCCTATACTTGCTTCTTACCCACACCTCACAGAAGCGGTGAAGAATTAGTGTTCTGTGTGGAATGGATATCTCTCTCTCTCTCTTTTATTCATTATGTATGTCAAGATGCTGAGTTTTGATTTGTTTTGGCGATTTTGAAAATTTAAATTCATTTCAGATAAATAGCGTGAAATTACTTCTGATGTGAAAGTACGGAGCAGGCAAATCAACTGCAACTAGTACTGCGGTCTATAACTACAAAAAAATGTATTTTTCATCAGTTAGTTCGCGGTTACTCTTGTATGATACCATCAGTTGGGATTTGAAAAAGTCTTACGGGTGCTACGATGGGATACTCAGAGATATTTCTTGGAGCGATGATAGCAAATACATATTACAGGTAATTTTCTTAATTTTTTCCTCGAAATATGTCGCTTTAAATAGGTTGATCACTGCTACTGGCTTTATATTAATACCTACATAAATTTTAAGTATCATCTGCCAAGAGAATCATTGTTCGTAGCCAGTGACCTAATTCCATCAATTACCTTACCATATATCTAACAGTGTGTTCATTTCAGGTCAATTCAAAGGGGATCATTGAAATTTTGAGTGCAGCTGACCATGATGTACGCAGTTTGCAGCACATTCCAGTCAAAGACTCATGGTCGGCTTGTTTCCATCGGGATGGTCACCGAAACGTAGCAATCGGAACTAGGAACGGTAATGTCATGATATGGGACACCAAGAACAAGAGTGTCATCAAGACATTCCCAACACCCTCACAACAATGCAGTGTCAACTACCTCAGCTATAATGCGAAGAACACCAGTCTTGCCGCCACAATGCAAAACGGAGACACTGTTATCTATGGTCTTGTATCCAACATTCCAGTACTCACTGTCAAACTTTCACAATCCAGAAGTATTTCATCAATGAAGTTCCATCATGAATCCCGATCACTGCTCAACCTAGCCACTAATGAAGGTCATGTAATTCTACGAGATATAATCACAAACAAAGACAAGGCCTGCTTCGAAAACATACACGCATCCCCTGTCAGTGATGTCACATTCTCTTTGGTAAACCGAGATGTCATGCTGTCCTGTGGATATGATAAAGTCATGCATGTTTACGATGTGAGGTTGCAAAATGTAGTATCTACAATCAAAACTCCATATATCTTGACAAGCTTGGCTATAAATCTTGATAACCAAGTTACACTCGGTTCCAAAAATGGTCTGATATTAGTTTATGATTTGAGAGACTTGACCAATCCATTCAAGGTACTGAGGGGTCATGATGAGGAAGTTCGAAAGGTTGCCTTTCAGCCTGCGAGAAAGAAACTGTCTACAGAAATCAGTTTACAAGAAGATTCTGAACATTTCTCCCATGCTTCCTCCCCAGTGAAGTCTAGAACTTCAGACTTGTTCTTTATATCCGAAACACCACCTAAAGTTACAGTTTTGGAAGATTTACCTCAAACTGATAACAAAGCAGACTCTTTTCTAAACATGATGGGCTTAGATATCACCAATGATCTAGAAGATGATGGCAAACCTTCTGAGCTGGAGAGAAAAAGTGATAGGCACAGATTGCTGGATGCCGAGAAAAATATCAGCTATAGCTCCACACCACTAACCGGCAAAACAACAGAGTTTTCATTACCCTCACCCATTATTCTAACTAATGGTGTTGGGGATGAAGCCAGAAGGTCGAACACAAACTTGTCAAATATTCATCCGGTTTCCTACCCCTGCATATCTAATATGGACACCAAAATCATTGAAGATCTGAAGGACTTTATAAAACTTACTATATCTGATGTGGCTGATGATAATCGAAATTACTTTCTTCATACAATGATGGCTTTGACTAAGCAGAAGATATATTTGGAGAAGCAGTTGGCTAGCATGAGTGGCCAAGTCACCACTTTATTGGACAACCAAAGTGCCATGTTGGAAACTATTAGGAGATTAGCCTGTGAAATTGATCAGCTGAAAACAAACCAAAATATCTTCTAAGTTTTCAATTAAATATGAGTATGGATTTAACAAATAGGCCCCCAGTCATTAATTTCAAGAAAATGGTAAAGTTGTACCATTTATGAATTTTTGAATCTCCTGTTCAATCTTTTTAGGATCTTATTATGTTTGTAGGATATAGAAACTGAAAAATAAACTATGATCATCAGTCCTATTATATTATTCAGGATATTAATTATTATGTAGGTACTTGATGTGTTTCTATTTATTTGTATCCTAAAAAGGACAGATTAAAATAGTTTATTTCTTCAAGACCATAATGTGACTATTTTATTAAGTTATCTCACAAAATTTTTAGGTTTTAAGCATTTTCTCACATGGTGCCATTAAATTGTAAGGACAATAAAAATACTACTTACATGTATAATCAAATTCTCTTTGTTGGTAAGTATTGTATTGTATGCCTTCTGAGATTTCATGTTGATCATGTTGAAATCTGATATTCTCGTGTGTAATTTCAATACATTTATGATTTCTATCTTGTATTACTTACCATTACCAACACCAACCAATAGATTGAGTTCGCTTTTGTTATTATCTTACAAAATACAGTGCAACATATAAATATCTAGATATAAGGTATATATATATTACACTATTTTGCAACATTAACAAGCAGTAAGAACGTGATAAATGAGCTTTAGCTTTTTTAAAAAATATATGTCCCTTTAATTTTAATTCAATTGTTGAATTGAAATTCTTACACTACTACTAACACCGAAACACTATGTTACAAACTGGTTTTACCATTATGCACTTTTAAAAAAAAATGTTATTCTATAGTACTACCCACATTATTGCCAAAAAAACTGCATAGGTATATACCTACTACCATTTCATTGGGCATTCGGAGGTAAGATAGCCAGTTCCTCAGTTTGTTGAGGATTCCGGGTGAAGTGCGACTCCACTTTCGGCCTTATCTTAACTTGTTACCAGGTGAGATGAAGACCAAGCGCTTCCCCGTCGTACAATAAAAAAAAAACTACCTTTCATAAAAAAAATTTGAAACCTATTATGTGCCCTTTCTAAAACTATATTATTATAGTGGCTATATAATAGCCTATTGTCGCTCCCACAATTCATGCAATCCAATAGCAGTTACAACCCACAATCCAACAAGCCGTTTATGCTGCAGAGTGTTGCAAGTCCTACAAACTCTTTAAAAACATTACCTTCCTGCTCCTCAGCAGGTCGTTTGTTTGTAACGTTCCTTATGTAATCGGCAGACCTGGGTGCATGAAAGTGAATTATATCTATTATGTAGGTCAAATGATTTCTCTCGGTTACCTATCTACTTCTTGTTTTGAACTATTTATTAGGTAGGGCAGGTACATCCAATTTGTTCTTAACTAGCCTATACTTGCTTACCATTATACAACGTAGAATCGTAATATCTCTATTAACTTAGGTGTAGTCTATCTACATAGTAGGTAGGTATACCTATAGGGTTGCTGAAAAGGTGATGTTTTTCTTGAAAACAATTATTATTACGCGTAATTGTAGCATGTCCCCGTGGATGTAGTAAGAGGCGGCTCATGTCACAAAGTACCAGGAGATTGGCAGAGCAAGTTGTTGCTGCCACTGAGCATATAAGGTTGCTGCTTACACAGTAGGCACTCCCGCATCGTCTGTGTGAGAGGAGGACTGGGAAATCGACAGAACCACCTCTGTGGTCTATTGGTTCGCCCACCGGTGTCAGATCCAGAGGTCCCGGGTTCGACCCCCTACAATATTATGCTTGGTTTGGTTAGTGGTAGGACTTTGTTAAAGTCCGCCTGGCTAGATACCACCATCTTACCTAACTCTGTCGCCATTACAACAATTCTAAAATTGATGTGTTCTGGCATTTAGAGGTAAGATAACCAGGTCCTCTAATTCTTGAGGATTCCGGGTGCCTTATCATAACTTAAAAATCAGGTTAGATGAAGGCCAAGCACGTCCCCGTTATCGTACAATATGCCTTTTCATCCACAATACATAGGTAATATAATCCAGGTTATAAGCCGGGAGGGTGACAGCTATGCGCGGACCTGGGCGGCGCTGAACGCGCGAGCCCAAACATTTATTTTTGAGGTAACAAGCGTAAAGGCACCATTTAGGTACGAAGGTAACGCTTTGAGGCGGAAAGGAGTCGGTGTAGTGTTTTCTTTCTCTGTGTGACAAGATCGTTAGTGAATGGATGTGTCACCTCCAGGTTAGAGGTGGTAAGTGGGTCATCCGGGCTTCCTAGAACGTGTCTTGGCCTACGCTACGGAGGGACCGATCATCCATTCCTCCCCGATGACCACCTTTACAGCGGGGCCTTCACTCCTCATCCAGAGGAGGGGTTTTCCCAGTGAAGGGGTCGTTGCCAGGGTCTCCGATTTTTTTGGTCCCGTGAAGTTATCCACAAATTTTCTATCTATAAAACGGTCAATAATTGCAGAAGAGTGACGACCTGACTGACGGCTAACGAACGTACGCTTGACATTGATAGGCTATTTTATCATAATAGGCAACAAAGAAGTTGAAGCTTAAAAAGTTGAACTTGCAATTGCAAATTAGAATTGAAATAAAAAAATCAAAACAATTCTGAACTTAAATTTACACATTAGTACTTTACTTGTGTTGTGATAAAAATGAGTGATCTATCTGCTTCCAATTTATTCGAATCACAAACTATATTCGCCGACCACAAGGACCTCATTCACGATGTTGCCTACGATTTCTACGGAGAGAGAATGGCCACCTGCTCAAGCGACCAGTATGTAAAGGTTGTTATCCCGCCGGTTTTGTTATTTTTTATTTCTAAAGTATGTTTTACGTAAATGTTTATTGCTGCATCATCACACTTTTATTCTAGATCTGTAATTAATAAATTACCTGTAATAAATGGTGTGATAAGAAGCTTCCTTGCTAAACCGGATAGACTTTATTTGAAGTGAAGATTTAAGTATTTTACACACATTCAATTTAGACATCCTCATAGGTAATGCAGACATTGCAAGGAAGGAAAGGGTTGAACTCAACATTGGATAGGCTTGCTAGTTGCTTCACCAGTACCTGGTTGATGTTCCATTTCTTAAGAGCTTTGTAAAACTATATGACTGATACCAAGTTATAAGTCGAAAAGGGGGAGGTAAGGGAGGGGACTCTGGGTGGGCATATTTTATTATGTTTCATTTTATTTTATTTGGGAAACATACAGATACAATATTTAGAAAGTTAATACATTAAAAATAATATTATGTAGGTTTCATGCTAAAGGGCCCACAATTAGGTGTAATTGCGGAAACCGGTTCACTCTACAATTAGGTATGTGTATTAAAAAAGAAAGGGATGCGCTATACATTAGTTAGGCTGCTTGCCTGCTCAACAAGTTTTGAATTCAATTTCCAGATATGGGATTCAGATGGGAATGGTGGCTGGCGCATGACGGGCAGTTGGAAGGCTCACCATGGCTCTGTGTGGAAGGTCACATGGGCCCATCCTGAGTTCGGACAGGTCATAGCCACATGTTCTTTTGACCGTACTGCTGCTATCTGGGAAGAAGTTGGTAAGCTAAGATAAGAAACTTCAAAGCTTGTGGGTCATGCTCTCTACAATTAATTTAAATGCAATTTGTAATTGCGTTGGATAACATAATGAATTATCACATATTAATAAATGGGAAAGATGATAGTAATCTAAATCCACAAAGGGCAAATTTTATCATTCGCAAATAAAGTCCCAGATAAGGACCCACTTCACAAGTAATGTATTGCCAAAACATCATCAACAACCAATTGCAGACCACTGCTGGATATAGATTTCTCTAAGGCAATGAGTACCTTGATCATTGTCTGCATGTAGATTATTGCACCATCTAGCCCTGGCATTACAAATGATACCTGCTGCTGTTATTCTCTATGATGTATTTATTCCCACTGCATTTAAATGTGTCATAATCATCACTTTGTTTTTTTTTTTATCTCTCCATCATAGATCTATAGTAGAGACTTTGTTCTGGCAAGGTAGAGGTCTATGATGGAGTGAGCTTTCCCAGAAGTCACTGGCTCTCCTGGGCACCATTGGAACACGGCAAACCGCTTGGAGCCGGACTTCGGCAGGAATATTGTCGCTAGCCAGGCAGACCTTTACAGGTCCTACCACCAGTGATCATTCAGCCGTAACTGCTAGCAAAATACAACAACAACACCCCAGAGTGTTGTGTCAGAGTATCAGTAAAGAAAAATTAGGGTAAATGTCATGTAAATGAAATTAGAATGTATTTTTTCAACTTCTAGGTGACACAACAGCGTCAGGTTCAGAAAAGGGTCTTCGGCAATGGCTGAAGCGCTCAAACCTGGTAGACTCTAGGACTTCTGTAACGGATGTTAAGTTTGGGCCAAAACACCTTGGCCTGTTGCTTGTCACATGTTCTGCTGATGGTATTATAAGGTAGGTACCAGAATCTGTGGGCTGTGTGACCCAGTGGGTGTGTGTGCCAGCCTTCTGCACCCTTATTCTGTATGACCAATTGTATATTAATGCGCCCGTGGACAGAGCCACCTCCAGTTCTCAAGGGTTTTTCGATATACACTTGCTAAGTGGTCACATAACATACTTACACTGCAAATCATGCAGTGTCTTTAAAAGTTCCCATGCAATCACTTTTGAACCTTTTCAAACCCTTTTCTGCCTTCTGGTTAGATCCCTTGGTTGCTGTTTACAAAGAAAATCTGGTCTCTAATGTATCTCTTACATACTATTTATATATTATATGGAGTACCATGAGGATTTTAAAAAGCTATGTTTGCAAGCAAGAAACAATAGTTTTCAAGTAAAAAGTTCTAAATATCATTTGATGAATGTGATTTACAAAGCCATTTGATGTTTACAGGATATATGAAGCCCCAGATGTGATGAACCTCGCACAATGGACTCTGCAGCATGAGATACCCACTAAAGTCTCCATCAGCTGCTTATCATGGAATCCTTCATTATCTAGGTAACATCAAACTAAGCTTTCACACATTTAATGTATGAAAAGAAATCTATTTTCATACATTAAATTCTAACAAATAAGGAGTTGACTTTATTTAATGTACAATATGAGATAACATCCACTTGTTCCTCAAAATGTTTGTACATTTGCAATGTTAGTTCATCTAAGATTCCGTGACAAGGTAAATAAACATTTTTCTTTCCCTTTAAAATTGGTGAGCTGGCCATAAACACCATTCTTAGCAGTCAAATTGGGCGCGACCTAACTGGGGGTTGAGTTGTGTCAGGCGGTCACATTGAGTTGATAGATAAAGGTGGCTCACGATTGTTTACATATGGTCAGTCGGCCCTGAACTTGAGGCTTGCCTGGGCAAGAATAAAGTTGAGTGAGCCTTCCGAGAAAATGCTTTTTTAAGCAGTGGGCTTATTTGACCTGAAATATATAGTGAAGAACTTAAAACCTTGGCACAAGTGTAACTGTGCAGGGTCAGCTAGTAAATAATAAAACATATTTTATCATACACAAAAGCCCCAAAATATGCTTTATATATAAAATATCCAAAATATCAGTTAATAAAAATAAACTAACTTATAGATGAAATAGAATATCAACTGGATTATCAATATAAATAATATTTTATTCATACCCCAGTCTATCCTTGTCACTACCAGATGGCAACATGGCTAGAATACTGCTGGCATTGCCATGTTGGATGTCAATACTCATTGTGCGTGTGGATTGAGTGCTCCTTTTTAAAAGATAACATAACCAAGGAATAATTTAGGAAATAATTGTGAAAATTAATGAATGTTTGAATGAAAATTCTTTATTGTACACATAAAACATTTAGAACAATGTACAATTTTAAAACTTAAGTTAACAGTACAATGGGCGGTCTTATCGCTTAGAAGCGATTAGACCGCGAAAGTCTTTCAGACAACCTTAGGATGGAGAAGATAGTAAAAGTATGGTTGATGGTAGGAGGGTGCACAAAATAAATGTGAATAAATTAATGTTTAAATTTACAAAACTAAGCATAGGCCTCTCATAACTCATAACCGCCTCTGTGGTCAATCCACCCACCAATGTGGTTCAACCCACCGATTTCAGATCCAGAGGTCCTGGGTTCAATCCCCATGGGGAGATTACATAAATATATATTGTGCTCGGTTTGGTTGGTGGTAGGACTTTGTTTGAGTCCGCCTGGCTAGCTACCACCATCTTACCTGATTCTGTCGCCGTAACAACAATTCTAAAATTGTTGTGTTCCGGCATTTAGAGGGTAGATAGCCAGTTCCTCAGTTTGTTGAGGATTCCGGGTGAAGTGCGCTACCACCTTCGGTCTTATCTCAACTTGTTACCAGGTGAGAAGAAGGCCAAGCGCTTCCCCGTCGTACAATTAAAAAAAAAGGTACCTAATTTAAAACGTAATAATAATTTAAACATGATGAAAATAAAAAATACCAAAATAAATATATAAACATCATGAGTTATAATATACAATTACATAAATAATTATTTATAAACATTTATTTTTATTTTATTCAATAAAAAGTACAAACTAGCTATGTACAAAGGAATCAGTCAGATTACCTAAGGACCGTTACAAACGGCCTATAGGTAACTCAACTGTTCCAGACCAGTACCAGACGGAAGCGTGCCCAAGACACTGGCTGCATTGCCACGCTGAATAGCTATGCTAATTCGATGGCCTAAATAAGAGCCAGCCCTTGGGTCACGTGTCGCCTCTATCAAAAGCCCCGCAATATTTTTGAAAACCCGGAGGGCACCGGCTCCCCACGGACCCAAGGTCTCCACCCCAAAAGGCTCAAATAGGTAAGCTCTGTCGAGACCACTATATTTGCGCCTTTTGTGATCCTCGGCCCTATTGTTTTATAAACTAATAAATATCTGTAATACCACGAGAGGAGATGATTATGGTTACACAAATAATTAATGATTAGGAAAAATCTGACAAATAAAAAGATTTCACTCGATTCTTAAAAGTAGCTATAGATGGAGCTTGCCTAATTGATACCGGCAGAGCATTCCACAGTCTTGCAGCTTGAACTGTAAATTATTTGTCATAGAAGCTGGTTCTATGGGCAGGAATGTTCAACAGGCGATTCTCAGACGAACGGAGATTACTATGAGAATCGCTAATGAGTTCAAAGCGCACCTTTAAGTAGGAGGGAGTAAGGGGATTATAAAGAATGTAGTAGAGGGAAAGGATATGAGTATTCCGGCTTCTCGGCACCATGAAAACTTCATGGTGAAGATAAAATATTGTGAAACCTATGGTGACAAAGTTGTGGTCAATTAACTAGAACACTCAATCAGCCACCATGAGAACTCGTGTTTCAAAATATGCTTGATATATGTTTAACATTTTTATGTGGAATAATTGTACTGAACTTGTGAAAACTAGTGAAAACTATTTACAAAAATTCAATTGATTTTGACTGTTTATTTGAATTTTATAAAGGTTTATTTAGAACACTCCATCCTCCCTGAGTGTTGCAAAATTCTCCAACTTTGGCTGAAAAAAAATCTTAGTATTCTTACTCTATTTTACGAGTATTATCAGAGTCAATTTTTGAAACAAAAACCTTGACGAAAAACATAAACATTACAAGTAAAATGTTATTTTCAATGTCCCGTTTGAGTGTTCCATTGTATTTTAGAGTTTATTTACTTAACCCGAACTTATGTACAAACGGAGGCCACATCAGAAATTGTGAAAATATGATCAAGGGCATTCTGGTCAAGAGTAGACTCATTCAGGCTCTTGGTCCCCAACTGATATTACTGTGGAATCATAAATAGTTTGATTTATAACCCACAATGTGTTTGAACCTACAATTTGCCAAATGTATCTTGAACCATATCAATTGTATCTAAAGCGAGGAACAACCTTAAAACAACCCTCTTTTCTGTTAACTCAAATCAATAAATTATATATATATATATATAACAATTTTATATAATTCAATGTTATTTTTTCAGAGTAAACAACCCACCGATGCTAGCAGTGGGCAGCGATGAACCAAACACAACCAACGCAGTTGCCACCATACACACGGACAAGACTACCGCTTGTAATGGGAAAGTTTTTATATATGAGTGAGTTGAACTAATTTCTTGACATATTATAATAATTTCTTGACATATTAAAATACCGACTTAAACATTTAAATGATTGTTCTAAACAAATATAGATAAGTGTACAAAAATGCTACACCCTAACTGGGTCACATAATTAATTATAGTACAGTGTTAGAATAAGATATTCCATTGTTAAGACTATGTGATTATGTATGCATGAAATAAATGAATATGAATATGAAAATAAGATATTCCATTGTTAAGACTATGTGATTATGTATGCATGAAATAAATGAATATGAATATGAACTGTGGGGCGACGGTTTCAGCTATGAATGCTTTGAACAATATAATATAATAGATATATCAATGGGATATCTAAATATGTAAAATCGCCGTGAAGCGGACTGACTGACTGACAATCAACGCACATCCATATCTGGGTCCTAGGGACTTTTTTTTAGGGTGTCTTGCTTTAGTTATGTAGGGGCGCACTAAGAAATGATTTGAAGAAATTCCCACTGGATGAAGTTTTGCACGTTTCACCAGTATACCATGATTTGATGGTGGCGATGTTTGATATTGTTGGAATGTTCACAACCATTATAGTTTCAAAAGTTATTACAATACAGTTTTTTTAATTGTACTACGGGGAAGTACTTGGCCTTCATCTCACATGATTTTCAAGTTATGATAAGGCTGAAGGTGAAAGCGCACTCCACCAGAAATACTCAACACTCAACAACAGGAACTGGCTATCTTACCTCAAAATGCCGGAATACAAAAGTTTAGAATTGTTCTAATTGCGTCAGACCTAAGTAAGGTGGTGGTAGCTAGCCTGGCGGACTTAAACAAAGTCCCACCACTCTCCAAACCTAGCACAATTAGCTTCCCAGAAGCTGCCTATTAAAGGCTTGGCACACAACAACGGAACACAGCAAACTGCTTAGTGAAAGACTTGGTGAGTAAAGCCAGGCGGACCTTTACAAATCCTACCACCAGCGTTGTGATCATTTAGCCGTAACTGTTGACTACCGTTGCCAGGGTAGACCACTAGGAGATTGTGTAAGAGTAGTAGAGCCCCTTGTGATAAGAGTAGTAAAGCCCCTTGTGAAAGAGCTTGTCCGGGGAAGTACTACAACCATACCTATTTCAGCCGCCAAGCAGCATTGCTGTGTTTTGAAGGGTATGGTTGCCGGTGAAATTACGGGCACGGGAGGCTTAACACTTATATGCCTCAAGTTGACGGGCGCAATGCAGTGCCGTGTAGGCTATTGTGACCTACGCAGTAAGACATTGTTATAGGTTACAGGTGCACTTAACATCAGGTGGGCTACTTGTTACGTCTCCTAGTTGTATAAAAAAAAGTCACGTCCCCTTAGTTACAGACGTGGGTCTTAGGTTATTCTTGTGGTTCACAGATACAGCGAGCCGTCCCGCCGCTGGACTCGTACAGAATGCCTTTCCTCGGTTCAGGAGCCCGTAAATGATCTAGCGTTCGCACCCAACCTCGGTCGCTCCTTCCACCTACTAGCCGTCGCTACCAAAGACGTGCGGATCATCAAACTGGAGCCTTTGCCGTGAGTATTACAAACATACAGTCAAACTTACTACTAACTTGTAAGCCAATGTAAGTGTAACTTTATATCAGTGAAATCGTTTCAGAATCTGTTGTGTAGTTTCTTAGATAATCCATTACAAACATACAAACAAACTTACCTTTTATGTGTTCCGTACCCAAAAGACGAACGGGGTTCTTGTTGTAAGTCTATCTGTCCAAACTATAAGGACCTGTCCGTCTTTTGCGAGGGAAATAGCAAAGCTGGAAAAGGTGCGAGTGATGTTGACATTAGACTTATCAATACACATCTATACAAAATGTTTAGACTGGGTTATTTTTAAACACGTGTCTAAAAATGTACGTTAAGAAGCGTTTACTCGCGTGTACGTTCGGAACACGTGAGTGCAACTAGTGTTTACAAATGGAAGTCTTAATCATATTTTTTTAATACTAATGTAAGTTAGATACGAAAAGGAAGACAGAAAGAAAACCGCATAATAGATGACAGCTGGAGCATATGGATCCATACCCTTACTTGCATTGAGTGTGACCGTGCATTCCGTGATAGAATTGGTTACATAAGTCATATGAGGGCTAAACACCCTGGCCCAACATGAATTAGTATGTAATAAAGCCTAGTCTCTGCAACCGAAATCGGCGAAGGATTATATATTCATACAACTTAATCAACAAGCCTCATAGCTCAGTTGGTAGTAACTCTGCCTTCTGCGCTGTAGGCTGTGGATTCGATGTTGTATCATATAGTACGTATGTATTTACAAAAGTATTTAAGTATTCTATCCGTCGTCTAGCTCCCATATTTAAAGCTATGCTTAGTTTGGGGCTAGATAGCGCTGTGTAAAATGAATGTCCTGTAATATTTATACAGTAATTGCTTACAGTGAGTGCGGCTCGACCAGCGGCGTGCGTTTCCGTTGCGAAGTACTAGCCGCGTTCGACTCGCACTACTCGTGCGTGTGGCGCGTCGCGTGGAACACGTGCGGCACGCTACTGGCCTCTTCGGGCGACGACGCTTGCGTACGGACGTGGAGCAGTAGGTGTCCGCCAAAACTAACCGCCGCTGTGGTAGTCGTCCACCGATAACAGGACCAGAGATAGATAGATAGATAGATAAATAGATAACTCTTTATTGTTCACCATTTACAAATAACATAACAAAACACAGATATTGGAAACTTTATCTAGTCACTGGTAAAACAATGGGCGACCTTATCGCTGAAAGCGATAAGGCCTAGGAGATATCTCTTCCAGGCAACCGCTGGATGGACAGATAAGATAACGACTTTCAAGGATGGCGGACTATACGAATAACCAATATAAAATGAAATATACATACATAAAATTACATCAATAATAATCATGATAATAATGATAATAATGAAGGATAAAAATGATAATTTAAGAATAAACTGATAGATAATACTGATAAACTATCAAATTAAAAGATTTAAAATAAAATAAATATTTATAGATTTATATTAAAATAATTTAAAAGAGATTCCGGGTTCGATCCTTAGGTGGTATATTGTGCTCGGTTTGGTTCAACCACCATCTTACCCAAGTCTGTCGACATAACAATAATTTTAAATTGTTGCGTTCCGGCATTTAGAGGTAAGATAGCCAGTTCCGACTGTTGAGGATTCCGGGTGAAGTGCGTCTCTACCTTCGGACTTCTTAACCTGTAACCAGGTGAGATGAAGGCCAAGCGCTTCCCTCTACCTTCGGCCGTATCTTAACCAGGTGAGATGAAGGTCGTACAAAAAAAAATCGGACAAGGCTCGTCCATCGCCTCATTCTTGCCCAGGCAACGATGAGGAGCATAACCTATAAATAAAATGCCGTATAAGAATGAAAAAAGGCAAGTCTGGTGTTTCCCATCTGTTGCTATGTCTACTCCAATGTGTTCAACTATCTGTACAACCAGTTGAATATATTGGATAACTTCCTCCAAATTTTTCAACTTGTTGAACTATTTGGACTGAGAGTTTAAATAAAAAAAAACTATTCAAGTGCAATCGCTGCCTATAACAAAACACAAAAGGACATCTCGCTCATCCCGAGAACATGATTTACGTGGCAACGCTCATGACTCATCAGATAGTACTTACGCGGTGTTTGTCCTTATTTCAGTGCAATATTTGAACCAATGGAAGTGTTGTGGCGTGTTCAGAGCGGGCGGCGCCCACGGCGAGCCGACCGGCGGCGCCGCGCGCTCGCACACCGCGCACGTGCGGCTCGCGGCCATGGCGCACGCCACGAACGTGCCTAAGTACTGACACATGCAGGCGAGTACCTATTGCCATTTCACACCAACTCTCACTCGCACTTACAACACATAGTCAATCCACCCAGGACAAACATTTGTGTGATGAATATAGATGTTTGTTCTGTGTTTTGTATTGTATGATAGGTATGTATTTATATAAAAAAAAGTATTTAAGTATTCTATCCGTAATCTAGTTCCCATATTACAAGCTATGCTTAGTTTGGGGCTAGATGGCGCTGTGAAATTAATGTCCTATAATATATAAAAAAAAAGAAAAATCACTCCTTTACTCACACATCTTCATTCACACAGCTAGCCATACAACATACGCATACAGGTCGCACTAATACCTGCAACCATTCGATATCTCACCACGCATGTGCGGATCGCAACAATGGCGCACGCCACGCACGTGACGCACTTGCCCAAGTACGCACACACTTACAACAACACATCGTCAATCACTCCTTTACTCACACATCTTCATTCACACAGCTAACCATACATGCTTCACACATACAACCACACATGCATACAACTCGCACTAATACCTGCAACAAGGACACGCGAGTAACTATTGCCATTAAACATTGTAACCGCACTCTCACACTTACAACACACACATTAAATAAAACATCCTCAATCACACCTTTACCCAACAGCCTTATTTACATTCCCACAGCTACATTCATAGAACATGATTTACACATACAAACGCATACCCACACACTTACACCTACAAATCTCACACACCCCCACTATGATGCAAATCGATCCGGTTGCTCGTAACAAATCCGACCCACGTTTGCTCCATGGTACTGTTTAGGAATACCTTACAGGTTTGATGAAAATTCGGCCGATGAAGTAGCACTATATAAATAGGAGATACTCAATATGCCATATCAATGGTGGTTTTATTTTCACGATAGATCATGCAACTTGAATTGAAATAAAATAAGCGTAACTGTAAGAAAAAACTTTATACATCAACTAATTTCCAAAAAAAAGTCATTTAGATCGTACCTAACTATATCTAGTCTTATCGTAAATATAATCTAAGTACTAAAAGCATACTTAGTTTAACACAATAGATTTTCGCCCGGACACTGAGTGACTGGCCTAATATAATCGATACAAATAAAAGTATTATCAAAAAGTGTTCATCATTTGATAGGGGCGGTGCGTCTGAGTCGCTGTAGGTGACTAGTTTCTTTGGTAGTGCTTCTTGTTGAATACCATCCAACCTGTGGCGAGAAATACCTTTTGTTTAATACCATCTCATACCCCAAAACTGGTGTGCGATGTGGTATTTTAGGGTTCCATGCCAAAAGGGTGTCAACGTGACCATTTCACTAAGTCTTCGCTTTATGCCCGTCTGTATGTCAACGGGCTGTATCTTATGAACCGTAATAGGTAGACAGTTGAAACTGTCACTGAATGTGTATTTCTGTTTCATAACAACGAATAGTTAAATAAAATATAAAGGCTCCTTGAATTTTACGTAGGTATTAAAAAACTTCATAAAAGCAGTGTTTAATGTCTAAATGGTTCAAACTTGATTGGTGATTGGTGTAATTATAGTCCTTACCTTGACGTATAAGTATCACATCAATCCAGATGGGTTATCTTGTCAGTTTGACATACTAAAAATCTGCCAAGCGTGAGTCGGCTCCACACGAATGCTCCAGAACCTAATGCAAAAAACCAGCATGTTTTGCCTTGTTATGTGGGTTGGAACCCTCTGTGTCCGTGTCCGACTCGCACTTGGCCGGTTTATTAGAGTAAGTAAAATAAACTCACGGGCGCCGCTCTGTCGCTTTTGCAGTGGCTGTTCGATGATGAATGTGGACTGACAATGTTCCTAAAATTACATTGCAAAGGTGAAAAGAAAACTCTTAATAGTTCAGTGAACGGACGCGAAAGGATACGTTATATTTTGTATTGTTGATTTTATTAAAGTAAAGGTAGATCTAACCAAACAGGGCTTACATTTTACATACGACTCTTGACCTCAAGGGTTGCCTGGGTCTACGATGGACTTCCAGAAAATGCCTATTAATTCTCTTTCTGAAGGAGTTTGGGTCGTACGTAACTGGAAAAACCGACGTTGCCAGCAGATTTCAAATGTAAGCAGTGCGCATTGTAAATGTTTTTTTTTTATTGTTCGACGGGTAAGCACTTGGCCTTCATCTCACCTGGTTACGAGTTGAGATAAGGCCGAAGGTGGAGGCGTACTTCACCCGGAATCCTCAACAAACTGAGGAACTGGCTATCTTACCTCTAAATGCCGGAACACAACAATTTTAGTTATTATGGCGACAGAATTAGGTAAGATGGTGGTAGTTAGCCAGGCGAACTTGAAATAAAGTCCTACCACCAACCAAACCGAGCACAATATATTGTACTCCCCATGGGGATCGAACCCGGGACCTCTGGATCTGAAATCGGTGGGTTGAACCACTAGACCACAGAGGCGGTTAGAGTAAATGATAAAAACCAGTGTATCACCGACATTAATTTGGCATGGGGTTCGGAGATCATACATGTAACCCTGCTCTGAGCCCATGACGAAATTACTCAAATGAACCTCATTCCCGTCAAACCTTGAGAATTTTCCAAAATCGTTTCTTATTGCACCCCTATACCACGAAAGGCAGCTTGACATTACAAACAGACACTTCAATTGTATTTGTTTGCATAGATGGGTTATATCTTGCTTTCTAGACTTGTCTTACTCTAGGCCAGACAAAGGATGAGGTCTACGATAGAGCGAGCTATCCCAGTAGGAATTGGCACTCCAACGCACCGACGTATATATAAAGGATAATTGTCTGGTTCATACCCTAAAGAAGCTCTCTTGATGGTGGTGGCGGTGCTCTGCAGGAGGATGCGCGCTGTAGAAGTGTTCGTTACTCCGGTTGCTCGCCAACTGTGTAACATATGGTTACTACAGAAATTTTACATGGAATAATCTCCGCTAGAAATGGAGGGACATGCATCGATTGCCCCCTTAACGGGCTAAAGTACCTCGTATTAGCAACTTCACTCTAGTTTCGAACTAAGATGTAGTTATAATAAAGGTGACATTGCTGTGCGCTCAACCACGGCGCTTATGACTACCAGATGACGGAAATACGCGCGAATTTCAACGTTTTAATTTTTTACGGTAAAACAAACATTCATTTTGAAAATCACAGACCTTCTTGTGTATACTGTGTTTATTTGCTGTACAAAGTGTCAAGGCCTAATTGGGCGTATTTATTGAATGGCGAACATTTTTGGTACAAATTACAGTCAACTTTGGTTATTTTTCTATAGAGAAAATTTTATGTAATCGTGTTTTCACAACACAAGCGTTTTTGCATCAATCCTGAACTATAACATATAATTACAAAGTAAATGCTACAGTATTGTGGAAGATATGATCGCTGAAGCTAAGCCATTTCACATATCATAGACTCTTAAGGAACATAGCTTTTAAGTTCATGATGCTGAGAATATCCTGCTCCAAAAAGGTAGAACATCCCGATGATTATTTTTTCACAGTCGTACACTAAAGTTGTACAATCTGATCCTGTTCTATGTTGATCATCAGACCATCAAACCACGAGATTTTAACCGAATTAATCAAACACAGACAAACTTACACATAGTTCAATTCAGATTTAGCCAATAGCTATGTCAGTCGGAAATTGCCGACTCTAGTGTGGGATAAAGGGCAGAATGATGATAATATGCTTGGAGCTTAGACAACGTACCACGGCAGTCCATCCCCGGCGCGCCTGTAGAATTCCGCCCGTTTCTCCGCGCGGTCCGGACAGCTGGCTATTCGCAGTCTTTCTTCCTCCCGCGTCTTCCCGCGTCCTTTATCCACGTCCAGCTTGGAGTGCTCGTCGATGCTCGGCAGGCGAGCCTCTACCCCATCGCCGTTCTCGTTAACCCGGTACAAGGGCTTACGGACGGACAACGGACGGATCAAAGGCCCACGATGCTTCACCCCAGGACGGATAGATGACGGGGATTGAGGGTTGTACGCGGGAGATGGTGGCAAGCTTTTATAGCTATCGGTAGGAGTCAAATTCTGTCTGAAGGACGGGATAGTGGGCTGGGATGTCTGGTTGCAAACCGAGTGGCCCGGCTTGTAAATCGTCGGGTTTTGAGAACTTTGCTTGTAAGCGAGCGAGTTTGAAGGGGATTGTCTGTAAGCGGCTGGTGGGATGCCGGCGGGTTGCTTGTAGGGGGTTGGTTGGATCTTGAAAACTGGATTGCTAAGGGTGACGTTTTGCTTGAAGACCGGGGTAGCCGATTGTGGCGAGGGTGCAGTGTAGGTGGTCGAGTTTGTGTGGGATTTGAAGGGTGTGGAGTTCGAGGATTGCGAATACGACTTGTAGATTGCATGAGACGGCTGACTAGGGGAGTCTTGACGGTGTATCTGTGGAGATTGTCTGAAGATAGCTGTGGAGTGTGGGTGGTAGATAGGCGGGGAGACTGGTCTGGCTTGCGTGTCGGGAGAGTTGGTCCAGATCATGTCGGAGCCCGCGTTGAGCAGCTGAGTGAGATGGGTCTTTATGTTGTACATCCCGCCGATGCTGCCGTAAGGGTCCACTTTGATCTCGGCGGTCACGTCGGTGAGACTCTGGCCGGATAGCTCCGATATTTGTTTGACGATCTGCAGTAATCATTTAAACCACTGTGATAGTGATATTTATACAGGAACCGTACCGTAATAAAGACTCCTTCCGTTAGCCTCAGATGAGACGGCGGGGCGGCGCTTTATAAATATAAAATGAAATGCGTGTCTGTCAGTGTATATGGGAGGAATAAACAATTGGATCGTGTGCAGTCATGAACCATTCAGCAGCTGGCGCTATTTGCCCTACCTTCTTTTCTAGAGGCTATACCTCTAATCGCGGGGTATTGCGTAGGAGCCTTCCTCTTGAAACTGAGAGGAATAGGAGTAAATTTCATCAGCTCATATATGACGGTTTCATCATAATCAACATTTTTGCCCGCATGCTGCTGAACTTATCCTTAGCATTGAGCCTTATTTTATTATATTTTTCCTTAATTTTAACCTTCATCTCACCTGGTTTCAAGTTATGATAAGGCTAAAAGATGGAAGCGCATTTCACCCGGAATCCTCAATAGTCTGAGAAACTGGCTATCTTACCTCATAATGCAGAAAGTCATTAATTTAGAGTTGTTCTTAAGGCGACAGAATTCAGTAAGAGCCACTCACAACAGTCCTACCGCCAACCAAACCAAGCACAATATTGTACTCTCCTGGGACCTCTGGGGTCTGACACCGGTGATCGAACCACTAGATCACAGAGGCAGGTAAAACAGGCCTTCCCCAATCGAAGCAATATGACGCATAACATTCTAAAATTGTTGTGTTCCGGCATTTAGAGGTAAGATAGGCAGTTCCTCTGTTTGTTGAGGATTCCGGGTGAAGTGCGCCTCCACCTTCGGCCTTATCTCAACTTGTGTAACCAAGTTAGATGAAGGCCAAGTGCTTACCTGTCGTACAATACAAAAAAATAAAAAACATGTTCATAGGAGCTTTTTCCGTGTACAGACACATGTTTTAAGAGTAGTAGAAGCCCCTAGTGAAGGGGCTCGTCCGGAGAATTACTACCACCATACTTATTTCAGCCGCCAAGCAGCATTGCTGTGTTTCGGTTTGAAGGGTATGGTTGCCGGTGAAATTACGGGTACGTGAGGCTTAACACCTTTAAGCCTCAAGTTGACGGGCGCAATGCAGTGCCGTGTAGGCTATGTTCTTTGTGGATGTGACCTATGCAGTCAGGCTTTGTCATAGGCAAGAGTACACTTAACACCAGGTGCGCTACTTGCTTGTTCCGTCTCCTAGTAGTATAAAAAAAAAATGTTTTGTCGTATCATAGTATCAGTTATGTAAGCGCAGTATACCGTTCGACTAGTCTTCAACTCGAGGTCAGGCAGCGGGTGCGCCTGTAGCCTCAACCCCGGCTTGCGCAGCCAGCGGTGTCGCGCCGCCTCCTCTATCTTCATGCGAGTTTCCACGTTGGGCTCTAGAAGCTGCTGCACAAATATCTTGCATTCTGAAACAAGTATTGGCCCTGTGTGTTTTTCGCCTGCTATCACATAACCCATATTGGATGACCCATGGATATGTATCCATCCATATACCAACAGTCCACACACACATCGGGATTGGATTTGTAGCAATTTTTGCAACTTAGTTTTTTACCCGACTGCCTAAGGAGTTGTTTTTAGATACAGGTTTAAATTTGATGTTTATGAAATATCCATCTGATAAGTGAATGAGAGCAAATATAGTATGCATTTTAAATACGATTCGTGAGACGATTGTCAATGAATAAAAAAAAAAAAGGCTTTCCTATTAGTGCACAATATTCTAGTTCATAGATAATCGAAGTTTGGCACCATTACTTGGTAGCAATATTGTCAAGCTTATCTATAAACGTCTTGGGAGTATTCTAGTCCTGAGTGAATAGTTATCATTCAGCGCTTTGGAATACCCTTCCATAGCATTATGCTGAGTGGTGTCCTTTTTTGTCAATTATTTTATGTTTTTTTTTCTGTGTTTTTCTTCTATTGTTTTAGCTATGTATTTTGGCAAAATAAATATTTTCTTTCTTTCTTTCTATTTAGACAAGCGTGCTCCATTTAAGACTAATCTTTTATACGGTTTCACGTGAGCTGGTAGTCAAAAAATGTAGTCAAAAATAGACCATCAATAAAAAAACGTATCCAAAGCTAAAATGCTGTATATGAAAGCTTTTCAATTTCCACCAAAAGATATTGTGTACCTGTATTACTACCGTCATTGACTACTTATAGAAACGAATAAAGCTTTTTGCTAGCCCTTAAAAGTACTGGTAAAACTTCGCATGACAGATTGTTTTTTTTTTAATTTTTAGGAACCCGGAGGAAATTTCATTGGTATGGCGCATGGAAAATAGAGAAATGCAATAACCACGTCAACAAGCAAACATACAACAAATCCCCATATAATCTGGGGCAAGACGTGGAGTCGAGGATCGAGATAAATCCACTGTAACTTAATTTTGTACCTAAGAATAAAGTGTTATGTTTCCAATTTGTTGTTGTACTAGAATTCCCCCCCCTCCACACTCTCGCATACAATTTTTACATGAAATCCTCTCCATCCAAAAGTTGAGTGGAAGAAAATAACTTCTAAGCGATATTACCGCCTATTGTATATATTTTTTAAAATGTTAGATTACATGAACCTTTACTGCGATCACCAATCAGTTTGCCAAGCGTGGTGATTATGGCAAACCCCTCCAGCTTTGGAGGAGGCTCTGTCAAGCAGTGGACACTAATGGGCTGTTGATGATTCATAGAACAGCCCCTGCATAGAGCAAGCCTCTACTCATAGAGTGACTCCCCCTAGCACAGAGCAACCCTCTACAAATATGTGGTGTACCCGGAGATAGGTGTGCGAGCGCCGCGCGGTGTTTACGCGCGAAGCCGCGGGCGATGGCGGCGCGTAGCTGCGGCCGCGACCGCCCTCCCCCCTCGCACGCCGCCCCCCCTCCACCGCCGAACGGCAGCGAGCCCGTCACCATGCCGTACACGATCACACCGCTGGAAACAATGGAAGCAAATGTGACTGACTTCACTTCTAGCCGAGGGCAACAACATACGACGCTCCACCATTACCTAGCGGAAAGACTAGGTAAAAGAACAATGCCATATTGTTCATGCTCATGACGATTTTTTTTTTATCATACGGCGGGTATGTGCTTGGCCTTCATCTCACCTGATTTTCAAGTTATGATAAAGCTGAAGGTGGAAGCGCACGCCACCCGAATTCCTCAACTGAGGCACTGGCTATCTTACCTCTAAATGCCGGAACACAATTTAAGAATTGTTGTTATGGCGACAGAATTAGGTTAGATGGTGGTAGCTAGCCAGGCGGACTTAAATAAAATCCTACCGTACTCCCGTTGGGATCGAAACTGCAACATGACGCACTCTCAAAAAAAAATTTTTGGGTGATTGACCTGGCAGAATGGCGATAACAAAATCGTCCATTGCTACTCGTAACCAGTGGGATTTGGAGATGCAAAAAGAGTATTTCCATGGCGAACCACAAGTTAATGAGTCTAAACTTGTAAACATGCAGCTTCCTCCTAGTGTGCTGGTCGGGAATCCGAACAGGCAATAGTTTTTATTTGGTTCTCGAGCGAATATCAATGTAGGTACGAGCATTGAGATCTGAGCCCAACTTACACGCTCCATAGATCGACCTCGGGCCCGTACCGCCGGTTATCAAGAAACAGCTCGGGTGCCGCGTACTCCAGCGACCCACATGGCGTGCGCAGACCTCCGCTGGCGCTCCACACGTTCGATAGACCGAAATCTGTAACATAACCTTCATGTAGATTGGTAGTAGGTTCTCTGTTTATTGTGCGATGCTTAAAAGCCAAGTCAATTTGGAGAGAAGTGGAAAGATGATATTTTTTGCTTCTCTAACTTATCTTATGAAATGGTCTGTCTTGATGCTTGTATCTGCGGGTAAGCCATAGATGTGTAGCATGCCACTTCGAAGCTAGTCTGGCTGCTATTTAGTAAAGTTAGGCGCCCACAACAGAATCTAAAGTTTAGTCTTACCGACAATTTTTATGAATTGTTTAGTGCCGTCCAGCATAATGTTCTCCATCTTCAGATCCCTGCAAAGGATAAAGTGAATTAATGATTAGATTCCTGTTTCAGGTGTTTGGCTTTCAAAATAATAGCTTAAGTGATTACTGAGGTACTGATTGTTACGAGTGGCGGCCAAAAAGCTCGTACAACGGCGAGAAAAAAGAATGAAATTAAACCCAATATACTTACCTATCTACATTTTTCCGAAGTTCAATCAGGCAATCCAAACATAGGTAACTAGGAATTTTCACTGGAAACATTAGCCGCGTGAGCGTTTATTGAGCTAAAAGGGGGTACTTGTTATTCTATTCAGTATCTCTGGATGTCTGACCCTTCTAATTCAAATTCCATACGGGGGGGAGGGAAATTCTCGTCCCGCACTGGGGTGAACTTTTGTATTGCCCCCTGCTATATCCTGCTGACCTATACAAAAAAAAAGAAAGAGCAGAGCCACTCCAGCTGCCAAGTCTTCGTACTCACCGATGCACAACCCCTCTCGCATGCATATGCCGCACTGCAGAGACGAGTTGCGCGCTAAGAGCCCTGGCCCGGCCCTCAGGCAGGCCGCGCGCGCCGCCGTTGCCCGCGCGCGCGTTCAACACATGCGCGCACAGGTCTCCGCCTCCCGCTGCCTCCATTACCACGTACAGGCGGGGGCCGTGCTGGAAAATGTACAAAATACCATGAGTCATGAAAAAACTCTGGTTGAGAACTATATTGGCCGTTTTCCGTTATGCTGACTGAGGATATGATGTCAATGATGAGTTCGTATCATATTGGTAAGAGTAGACATGGGGGACATAGTGACACAGTCATGTCGGTTCAGACTGTGGTGACATCGAACAACTTTAACGCTCCTCTTCATCCTAAGGTTGTCTGGAAGAGATCTTTGTTTATTTTATTGTACTACAGGGAAGCGCTTGGCCTTCTTTTCACCTGGTAACAAGTTGAGATAAGGCCGAAGGTGGAGGCGCACTGCACCTGGAATCCTCAACAAACTGAGGAACTGGCTATCTTACCTCTGAATGCCGGAACACAACATTTTTTTAAGAATTGTTATTATGGCTACAGAATTAGGTAAGATTGTGGTAGCTAGCCAGGTGGACTTGAAACAAAATCCTACCACCAACCAAACCAAGCACAATATATTGTACTTCCCATGGGGATCGAACCCGGGACCTCTGGATCTGAAATAGGTGGGTGGAACCACTAGACCACAGAGGCGGTTAAAATCGCTGTAAAGCGATGACCGCCCGTCTCTTAAGCCTTTTTTCTCGACGATTGTCCTCTTTTATTTTGGTGTAGGTACATAAAAGTTTTTATTTGAGTTGTGTCGTCTGCATCGCCTTACGAACGAAACGAGCCTAATCACAATCTAAATACAAAATTATAGAGGGGTTTTGTCATAATCTCCGCACTTTTAAGGTGGGTTGGAGATCAGAATGAAGGTAAAAGTTTTTACTTAGTAGGACGCCGATTCTTGTAGCAAGAACTTGCATGTTACGTCTTCATGTTGCACCTATAGAAAAAAAAGAACCCCTTTATCGCCATCTCAAACCTCCACAGGCACAAAGACAATCAAGAGTTCTTTCGCTAGTTCTATTGTAGGTATAGACCTACATAGGGTATGAACATAGGTTCATACCATCATGGTTTCATAGAGCGCCGCGATGCAAGGGTGCCGCAGCCGCGCCATGACCTTCGGCTCGCGGTGGAGGTTTCGGCGAGCATACTCCTCTTTAATGCACGTCAGGTCAATTATCTTGATCGCCACCTGCAGGGAAGAAACCGTTAGGTACCTACTCCAAGGTATACTTTTCCAGCTCCTATCCATTTAGACCAGCGAATCATCAGTGCTATTAAATAAACGATTAGTAGGTAGTAGGAACTTCAAATTTTACTGAGCTAAAGGGGTTGGACACGCCATAAGAAGAAGAAGAAGAAGAAGTAGAAGTGGTATTCGTGAAATGCAATAATTATAACAATTATATTTACAGCAGTGATCGTGGTGAGGTTATGGCTTTTTTCAAAAAATACCTACTACCTACTCTCACCTACTCCATGCCTTTTCAATTTGCAATTTTGAGACCTATGCAGCAGCCCGCAGTAATCCTGTAAGGTAATCTAAGGATCGGCGCAAACGGGCCATCCACCACAGCCACCAGTGGCACCAGTGGCTGTCGCGCACTACCGCGACATTTGTATCAGTAGCAGAAGTGCGCGACAGCCGCTGGTGTTTGGAAGCCGCCACATTTTATAACCCGCTCTCCGCTGCGCAGTCTTACGAGGGACTACGATATGAAAGTATCGATATCCATTGAGGTGCCGTGCTTTATGGTGACGCGTGCGATGCGTAGGACGCTAAGCCTAACTGCGTGATGATGGGGCAGCGCGACAGTGGCGCGTGTCGGCGTCTTGTGTGGCCCTCAGCGACTACAGGTGGCGAGTCGCGGACACTGCTGTAGCGAGTGGCCACCACCGGCTACACGTGTGCGGCGCGTTAATAAAAAATACTTATATGAAAAAGTGTGTTAAGTCGCTGTCGCGGGCCACCGGTGGCTGTGGTCGGTGGTCTGTTTGCGCCGAGCCTAAGGCATATTATGTTTTGCCACAAATCTTGTGCAGGTACCAGGAGAACAGACTATCAGAAGGTAAACAATCACGTGTGCTGTCTACGCAGAAGCTTTCGTCACTCGTAGAGTACACACCTAGCCAATAAGGGCGTATCCAACCGGAAATAGTCCAGTCAATATCATGACTTCTTGACCGATATTGAAAGCTAGAGACAGCCTTGACAGTGACTGTTTGGTGCTGTCCGCAAGATCAATGTGGGTTTAGTAATTTTTACGCACTTTTTAAAATAATATCTTTACTTCTGAATTATTTAGGGGTCTTATAGTGTAAAATTACGATTTACGGAATACGAACTGAGTTCAGTTCAGTGTCATAATTATGTACCGGTTAAACCTACGTTGATAACGTCTCGGCATAATCTTTACGGTACTGCAAAGGTAGAGCTTGGAAGAATATGTGAGGTAGGTACCAACCTATGGTAGTGTACGGCTCCCCGAACGTTATCCAACTTTGTCCAAGAATAGGATAGGATATGTTGAGAACTTACTTTTTTCCCAATAATCCTGTGAGTGGCCTCCTCGACCCTGGCAAAGTGTCCCTTCCCTAGCACTTTGCCATTCATCAGGTAGTTCCCAACACTATACACTTGACCCTTTCTCGTCATCATTGGCTTCATACTGCTCGATTCACAAATTTAGAAGCATACTTAATTAGATTTCGTTTTATTTAAATGTAATCAGCACTATTTTCACACAAAATAAATTATATTGTCCCTAAACGTCATAATAATGGTTGTTGACTGTTGTCAACTTTGGTATTTGAAATTAGAACGACTGCGCCGATCAATGGATTGACAATTTGACATTTCGATTGAACTATTTTTGTCAAACGAACTCTTGTTCTCACAACCCAACTGCACAGCTAAACGTTAAAGTTGATAGGTTGGTACTGTGTTTTGGATCCTACAATTAATCGGCAGACTGGGTACGGCTAAGGACGGTTGCAACAGTGAATTATAAGTGCTAGACCGCGGGTTGCAAGGGATAACAGGAGGGATAGGTGTGTCTAAATACGATGCACAAAGTCGCAGCGATACCGGCGTATACGTACCATACAATATTCATTATTGATCACTAGAAGTAGGTAAATAATTATGCACTAATTAGGTAATGTTACAAAAAAAATTACTTACAATGGGCTACAAATTGCTATAACTATCTCGCAATTTCCAGATTTCTTTAATTAATTATGATTCGAAAGCAATTTTTTTATAAAAGCTTCTATTAAGAACTTTCTATTCTGGATGGGAACTAAATCGTGTAAAATCTATCATGTTAATAAATCATGTTACTTTCGTATGAAAGTTGTGTAATAGAATGGGTAAGTATCAAATAAATGTTGTTTATGAAACTATATAAAATTTTAATATAAACATGGCAAGACAGAATCTGTCCGCGATAGAATTAACCTTTATTTTTTTTCTTCATCTCACTTGTAGGTATGTCAAGTTATAAATAAGGCAGAATGTGGAAGCGCACTTCACCCAGAATCCTCAACAGATAGAGGAACCTATATTTTCTCTAAATGCTTAAGTCCTACCACCAACCAAACTCACATCCATCCATCCATACGATACCTACCATACCACTGAACACTAATATCCTAACTCCATACTTCATACCAATATTATTATTTAGTAACAAAGAACATTTGGTATTGTGAACAAATAAATAAACAAATATTTTCAGGCCCTCGATTTCACACAGAGCCATCTCGCCCCAAACTAAGCAAAGCATGTAATATATCCATATTACATTTCGGTTTAGTATACTTATATTTTTTTAATTGAAATTCATACATTACCTATCATACAATACAACAGCTAAAGACAGAACAAACGCATCTACAATCCATCTACACCAATGTTTTTCCTGAGTGGAAACCGAATCCACAACCTACAGCGCGGAAAGAATAGTTTCATTTTTATTACTACCACGGTATTTACAATATTCGCATAGTGCTTTCAAATACCCGATGTATCGTTACATATTCGGTAGCTCTCAGACGGTGGCTGAGCCCTTGAAGGCGAATTGTGCTTCGTACCTGCCGTTGAGTCTGCAATATCCGGCCCCTTCTCATATCCGATACGAACGGATATAGTGCATACCTATTGTGTTGTGTGATGCTGCTGCTCTGTCTCTCAGACAACTTCTATTCACTACTTGTCTCACGACTTTTAGGTGTGATCTACCTCCTAGTAATTTACCCGGGGCAGCGGAATCGCTGGGTTTTGCTAGTGGTTACGGTTCAATGATTAAAACACTGGTAAAAGCTCCAATCTGTTTGTTGTTTTCTGTCGGTGCGCGGGAGAGCCAGTGCTTTCTGGGCAAGCTTGCTCCATCGTAGACCTCATCCTCGCTCTGGCCTAGAGCTAGAAGTGCCTAGTGGTGAAGAGCTTCAATAAAATTATTTATTGAGGTCCACATATAAAAATAAACTTTCAAGTTATTTTTTTAATGGACGACGGGGAAGCGCTTGGCTTTCATCTCACTTGGCTACAAGTTGAGATAAAGCAGAAGGTGGAGGCGTACCTCACTCGGAATCCTCAACAAACTGAAGAATTTTTTTTTAAAGAATTGTTATTATGGCGATAGATTAAGGTAAGATGGTGGTACCTAGCCAGGCGGACTTAAACAAAATCCTATTACCAACCAAGCATAATATTGCTCCCTCTGGGGATCGAACCTAGACCACAGAGGTGGTTATGAATAAGTGATGATAGATAGGGTATGACGCTAACTGTTAGGAATTAGGACTTATCTGCATACTTACCCCACTTCGCCAAACAACTTTGTTACATCCTCTTGGAATATTTAGTTTACCTTGCTTGCTGGTCGCAAGTTCTCTCGGTTCTTTCGTAATATTAGTCTTAAAAACACCGATCATTCTTTGTGCATGTACTTAATAGCTACCGATCAAATTGTTGGGGTTCATAAAACTTTGTTGTTATATTTTTAATTTGATAGAAAAAAAAAACGGATATAACTTTGTCACACATTCCAAATTAACTAAGAAGGCGAAATAGCGGACAAATCGTCTGCTAAGTGTGGTGTTTATGGCCAATGTTATACCCTGTTCAAAAGATCACCCATTTCATATTAAAAAAAATGTTTTCAAACCTCGGCCACTGATTAGGTTACCTATAAGTATTTCTTAAGAAAGCCCAGTAGTCTCACTTTCCCATACAAACGTAGTTCCATTTTCATTTCGAAATAGCAAGTCTGATTCAAAAGATTTTTTGCAGGTATAATCGGATAGGGATAGGTAATCTGTGCCTGTTGTGCGTTACTTTTTAATAAAAAAACGAATAAAAACCAAAATATGTGAAAAAGAGTTTTTCCATACAAACACTTTTAAGAAAAAGTAGTGCACCACAGACACAGATTATCTCTTTCCGATTATACATGCAAAATTTCATATGAATCGGACTAACTAATTTGAAATGAAAAAGGAACTACGTTGGTAGGTAATGGAGAGCGAAAATCAGCGGTACTACAGGGCTCTCTTAAGTCAGGGATTTTTTGCATTTTCAATACCGTTTTTAGTTATCACTGTGTTTTTGCGATCGGGGTTTGATTGCAAAAACACAGTGATGACTCATAATTTTCACTTGCGAGTTTGTAAAATGCCGTCCCTTTCATTTTGGGCAATACAAATTTCTAATCTCAAAGGGGAGCTTCGGAGAAAACTCGCTTTTTTAATCGAATACCTCATCATCGCATAAGTAATGCCCAATCATCGAGGTCGAGAGCATACGCATATAAAAAATAAGTTTAGTTTGAATGACCCGCTGGAAATCGAACAGGAACCCGAGATTCAGACTCAGAGGCAAGCGAATTACTTTTGAGCCACTTGTGCCTAACGCTTGCATTTTTTTTCAGATAACCCTTGTATAGTACGGAGTGTGTGGTAGTTATAACGTGGTGAATATAGTAAATTGCATTAATTGAAGACTTCGAGCTGTAATGATGATGATCATAGACATCTGCATCAAACACTTTACTTCCTCAAGCGTGTTTGCGCCGAAACCGAAATAAGAATTTGTCACGTAAACAAATAGGCAAACATTTGCCGTAGGTATCGGCAAACACGTCCGCCACAGACTACATAAACGTGGCGCAGGGTAGCGAGGGGATGGAATCGCACTCCACGGCCGACTGTTTGCAGTACCTACATCTTGTAAGCAACTGAACTGACAGGACCAGGATATTTACACCCGCTCACTCACCCTACCTACCGCCGTAGTAGGTACTATTATTGAACGAGCGAGCGCGCAGCGCGAGCGAAGCGTCTCTGTTTCCCCTTGGGCATTCATATTTTTGTATGTCTCTCCGGCGACGCGGAGAAAAGGGGTCTGAAAATTATTATCTGTCCTAAAAATTACATCACGCACACTTATTTTGTGTTTTATTGTCCAAGTCTTGTTTTTATTTATTTTTTTACCTTATTCTATTCCTTTTTTTTATCAAGAGATGTTTATGTAAGTGTTTTTTTGTGTTTTTTTTTATCGTTTTATATGTTGTGTAGTGTGCTATTTTGGGTAAATAAACGTTTTTACGTTTTAAACGTCTGAGTATTCTAAAAATTATACATAATATTTTAGTCTTTATATGTTCATTTCGTTTTCGTTTTTCGTTCGGTTTTGTTCGCTACTTAACTTAGATTTGGTGAACCATATCCCCGTTGCTTTTGCTCGCTATTTTACTTGCATTCGATCGATAATTAAAATATGTAACTACAAGTTGTAATTACCTACTTGATTTGACTGGTTGGTTATAGGTAAGTATACGAATGAGTTAGGTAAGTGTAAGTAGGTACCTAATCGAATAATCAATAGTAATGAATAATTACTAATGATACATTTTAAACATCTGAAGCGTTAGGTAGGTACATAGGTACAGTAACAAATAATCTAATTAATAATTCATAGGAATAAATAAAAATAGGTCAAAATAGAGCATAGATGTTTTCGACATAACCACGATAGCGCCCATATT
Organism: Venusia cambrica; assembly: GCA_951394065.1. Lineage (NCBI taxonomy): Eukaryota > Metazoa > Arthropoda > Insecta > Lepidoptera > Geometridae > Venusia > Venusia cambrica. The sequence continues at coordinate 5,445,242 of OX596065.1, forward strand.
AACAAAAGTCTCTCAGTTTTTGCGCTTATTAAGGATTTTTTTTTAGTTAAATTAATTGAAAACCTGCCTTTTAAAGTCGGTTTAACAGGAACTACGCAAAAAAACTAAGCACGCCTAATATTACTGGTTATAGCAGGTGGGGTTGAGCCAATAACTTCGCCAATGTCACGTTGCGTCCATCCTCACAAACAATAAAGTTTTTGTCGCATGAGATGATGTCTCTTACTTTTAATGTTATACATGTATAATATTACTTATGCATAATGTATATGATACGAGTATATTATATATACAATCGTTTAGACTTTATTTAGACTTCTGTTATTAGATGGCGTGCTTTTCATGAGTTTGATCATTATCTCAGTTGTCCAAAGATGTTTCGTTTCAAAAATAATATCTAAGTATGTCAACTAATTGTGTGATATGTAGGTAGGGAAGTCTAATAAGTATAGGCTTTAATATAAATATGATATTCTAGGTACCTATTTTTACACATTTGGAATCATCATAAGGCATGAAAATGTTTTAAATTTAAATAGTCAGCTGCTTTTCAAAACATTCGTTTCGTTTGACCCCAGTTATAAATCCAATGGTGACCTACATTACATACCATCGTGCCTACGCAGTTTCTTAAACCTTCAATTCAATCTCACCCCTTTGACCTATGTAATAAAAGACAAATTACCCTGTAACTACAAATCTATGAGTGCAAACTTTCAAATGCGTTAAAAACAAACCTTATTTCTGAGAATTATGGCTTAGAATCGCAAATCCGATTGCATGAAATCTTGGTTTGCAAAAGGGTGCGTTACTTCAAATGCTACTTGTAAAGTCCTATTGCTACGGAGGTAAGACTTAGATTGTACTGATGGTGGGAAGTGGGGTGAATGAACCAGCCACGTGGCTTGCACTGCGTAGTTTGGACCCCTGCAACGATAGCTATGCCTATGTCTTCTTGTTACCATGGTCTTAAATGGGGTAAGGGTACCGTTTTCATACCGTCGATTCTGAATAAATACTTTTGCGTTTTCTTTTTGCATCTGATATAAGTAAGTAGGTAAGTTCAGTAGTTACAATATTGATTTATTTTATCATTTTGGTTTCGATCATTGAAAAGGTAGGTATGACTTATATGACATACTAGCTTTTACTCGCGACTTCGTCCGCGTATTGGTTTTTTGAAATACGTGCAAGTATTAAATTATAAATATATATATTTAATGGATATCTGGATAAATTTGACCGATTAGCTCCTACATGGTGTGCAGACACGCACACCGAGGGTTCTGACCCACATTCCCAGACAAAAAATGCAGGCTTTGTGAAGTGTTAGTGCCGGTCCGACTCCCGTTTATTTATTTACCACAAAGTAAGTACCATATACTCACACCAACTTTGTTATACAGGTCGAAAATAACAGTTTATAAAAACGTTTCATGTCAGGTCTGAATATAGGACACCCAACCCTTTATTTCTAAAAAAATATTAAAAACCGAAAATATGCCATAACTTATTCCTTATGGGCAATAAACATACTTATTTTCAAGTCATTTGTGGTTTCAGGGATATGCAACATTTTACTCCGAACTTTGAACCCCATTTTGAACCCCAAGGGTGCAAATTTTCAAAATTCCTTTCTTAGTCGCTTTTACACACCAAAAAAAACATGCCCTCCAAATTTCATGTCTCTACGATTAGCCGTTTAGGCTGTGCGTTGTTGTCAGTGAGTCAGTTAGCATTTTAGATTAGTATGAGATAAGATAAGATAAGATGAATTATAACGTTTGAAAAAATGTAGGTAGGATAGGGGATTTGAAAAAATCCGTGGGCATGCCGGACAAAAGGTTGGACGTGCTTCTGACTACCACCTAGTAGGTCATCTTCATAAGATGCTCTGATTAGTGAACAAAGTCAAAGTAAAAAAAGTTTTTATTCATTAAAACTTTTTAGGATAATTTTGAAACGTTTAATCTACCGCCTGTTCGGAATCGCGACCAGCACACATATTTTTTTGATGATCCATTCAACATTTAGGTAGATCAGAGGCGAATCATCGAAGGGAAAAAAGTCGTGAGTCTGTTACAGTTACAGTTACATAGTTCAAATATGACTGATATAAATAAAAAACAGCAAAGTAGCCGGTCACAAAACCGGGTGCTGTACCCTATACCTAGGGTGACTTGGGGTGTATTTAGGTGACCCACATCGGGTCCCCTGGGATATGCGCACAACTGCAATCTAATCCCCTTTTCACGTGGAGTCTTCGTTCGGCACAGGCAAGGGGGATCTGATGAGATCTAAACGCTTTAATGAGGTTTTAAATATACCTACATACCTATCTCTTAATCTATATGACATCAGTCGTTGTCTTAATCGCACATTAACATGATCATAATAAGAAACGTTGTTTTTCATTATGATAAAGAAACCCTTTATCGTCAGTACCTAATGGTAAGAAATGTTCTCGTTGTTTCTTGTCCGCAACAATCTTGGTGTCTTCAAGTCCAGAGTGGATAGGTTCCTCTTTGACAAGCGCTCCATCTTAGGCCACATCTTTACTTGTTTTTTTTTTAATAAAGCTGGTGGTCTCACCTACCAAAAATATGTACATATTGCTTCTATATTGATTGATCTCTTTAAAGTCTTGAACAATTGTATTATTTTCAGTGGTACTTTAGGTACCTATATACCTAACGGGACAATATCACCTACTTATTTTGTATTATGTGATACTGGATCCCTGTTAACATTAGTTTGCAATAATACAAGTAGGTACCTTCAGGTGTGCTTCAGGTAACAAACATGCTCACACCGTTTTTTTAACAAAAATAATAATGTTGTTTTGAAACTCAAGACCAAGTTTGATGTTACGCCATGTAGACAGAAAATATTATGTTTGTCTGACACGCATGCAAAATACCTATCAATTGAATAAAATAACTCTTAGGTGATCATTTCTGTTTTGCCTACGAGTTAATAAAAGCTGGAGACCTCAAACATAGGTCTGCTTGTGATGAATAATTGAATTGATTGATTGGTATTTATATTTTATATATCCGAGCTAAAAAAGACACGCTAAGCCGTTGGCTCCGGGTGTCGCTGGGATGGTTTAACTTATTCTTACTCTATGCTCTTATGTAGGTATCTAAGTACTTTCTGGACTATCAGGTACTAAGAGATTTCCATACCGAAGAGTCATAATCGAATTCACGTTCGTATCCACTCTACCATACGCTACCACACTACGTGTACGCTACCATAACGGACACCATACTAACGGACACCATACCGAATAGCCAAACAGGGAACAACCACACAATATGATATGCCCTAAGGGGCAAATCAATGCCAGGACCTAATCACGAGAATGCTCCTAGCTTTAGTCATGCAGCGTAGTATTGAAACTGTTATTCCAGGATACAAATTCGACAATTAGGTACAGCTGTACCGCAGTATGTTCGCGCTGTTCTAATGGGACAGAGCGTGGCGACAGATTTAATTCCAATCTGAAACGCATCAAGTAATTACAAATAAAAAGCAAACACGCTGCGGGAGACCTGCGGGTGACCATGATGTGAAAATCCGTAGATGATTTTAACCACCTCTGTGGTTCAACCCACCGATTTCAGATCCAGAGGTTCGACCCCCTAGTGGGAGTATAATATATTGTGTTTGGTTGGGTTGGTGGAAGGACTTTTTTTAAGTCCGCCTGGCTAGCTACCACCATTTTACCTAATTCTGCCGCCATAAGAACAATTCTAAAAAAAAAATTGTGTCCCGGTATTTAGAGGTAAGATAGACAGTTCCTCAGTTTGTTGAGGGTTCCGGTTGAAGTGCGCTTCCACCTTCGGCCTTATCTTAACTTGTATCCAGGTGAGATGAAGGCCAAGCGCTTCCCCGTCATACAATAAAAAAAAACACAAAAAAAATGCCATAAGTCTAGAAAAGCGTACACATATAAACTATGTAATCATTTTATTCCTATGTTACATAACTTTCAGAATATTTTTACAAAACATAATTGGAATTGGAATTGAAATTGACATTCGACTTCAACTTCAACTTCTTTGATATGGCGTGCAACCGTTTTATCGATTCTGCCAGTGTCGAGTATTGTGAGTATCGTAAACAGAAAAAGTGGGAGAACAATATTGAAGGCTCGGTACTTTGATTAATTCCCTTTTTCTTATTATTTTTTTTTTAAATGGAGGGTGAATCTACAATCTATATAATAAAAACACACATACAAACACATGTTGTTAGTAAAAAATATATAAAAGCGATGAGGTTAGAGTGTGATGACTATATACAAAATTTACAGTTTAATGCTATTTTTATGTATAAATTTACATAATATACAAAAAAAAATGACATTCGCACCGTGCAGCAGATATTGCGTCTGACGTAGCTCATTGTTACTACTGCTCAGCCTGCCTTCAAAGCACTGAGTAATTTAGTGATTTTTGGGCAAACCATTTAATTCTATTAGAATTTAATTGTATGTTATCTAGAGTGCTACAACCAGATATTGAACTCAGGATCGGAGAAAGTCGGATCAAAGCGAGGTTCTACTACTCGACCACAGAAACATGATTAAACATTGAAAGCTATTTAATATCTGAATTAACATTTTATGTATGCCAGAAGCCATGCTGAGCTCGAAGTTTGTACGTAGATAAAATAAATGTTAGCTTTCTGCACTCCTCCATATAAACTTGGTAGCCGAATCACACATTCCTCCGTGCTCACAATAACATTAAAAAGGTGTTCGAAGTTTCTAGAATATTAATAATAAACTTTCTGTTCTACATATTTTCTAACGCCTAGTAAGCTCTATTCCTGTAAATTCCGTACACCATGGCCATCCTGGAGTTTCCATGCGGGCAACATTAATTAGTAAACAGTCGACAGTCGGGTTGCAACAAAGCAAGATTTTTCTTCTGTTTCAAAAACTTTATGTTTTCCAAGTCTACGCTTTTTCTAAACGTGAAATTCATGAATTTTTACGAGGACTTTTTAAACGGTGAAAAGAGCTTTTCGCATTTCTCATGTAAATAAATGCGGCATTAGATCATTATAAGAACAACTCTGCTGACTTTAGGTGGCACACTCCTGCGAGGGTAGGTAAGTTATTACATCCATGAATAGGTACCTTTTTTATTTACGACTAGCTGTACCAGTGCCATTACATAGCACATAACATAGGACGCCGTAAATACATATTTACCATGTAAACTTGGATCTCTACTGCCTACCCCACAGAAAAACGAAGTGAGATTTTACATCACTGACATTAAATATTACCTATCTAATGCAAAGTTCCTAGTTTGTGGCGGCAGCAGCGCGGTAAAGGCTATATGTAAGTTCCTAGTAGAGGGATTTATTGACCCGCCCGTGGATGTCATTAGATTCGACTAAGGGATTTTATACAATGGGCGAGCAGCAGCTTCCATCCATCTAAGAACCAACCTGACACGAATACTGTGATCGCCAACTCACCTGTCAAGCGTGGTGATAATAGCCATTACTCTTGTTGGGAGATGAGCAACATACTCTTTAGTCCTGAACACAAATATACTGCCATCATCAACTCGCCTGTCAACCGTGGTGGTTATGGCAAACCCCCCAGTCACACTCGTTGAGACTTGAGAGTTGAGATATAAGTGGCAGCATACACTCAAATAGGTAGTTTATCTGGGTAGGTTTACTCCATCGTAGACCTTATCCTTGTCTGTTCAAATCTAGAGGTCAAGATCATGGTACAAAAAAAAATCTGCCTCCCACGGTTGTCATAGAGATACCAACACTACAATTACTGGCTCGTTTGCTACGCTTTGCCCATGTTCTGTAGTAATACTTTTTGAGTGATGATGATAAGATTTCAAATTTCCTAAAACGATGTCAGAATATCAGGTTTCATATAATTATTAGACTTCTATTAAAATTAGTACGTATACGCGCAATGGCAACGGCCTACACGTTCATATGCAAGGATTCAAAAGTATAAGATTCCAACAAAGTAACTTTAGGGCACCTATTGCCTAGGAAATAGGTGTACCCGTGCAGTATCACTTGCACATAAAATAAAACACCAAGAAATAAGCTTTTATCTATCCTGCTTGCCCTTCAGAAAGTCTTAGGCCACATCTTTACTTGTTTTACATGTAAGCTTGTGGTTAAATGCATGACTACCAATAAAAAAAAAAGACGTACAGTACTTAGATTGTTTTTACACCACTCACATCGTTAATTTCTAAAGCAAGCTTTAGTCAGTTTTTTATTATGTTAGAGTAAAAGGTTTCCAGTTAATATGGGTCCTCAGCTGCAATATTCACTTATGTACTAAATAAAATACAAATAAATGGACTCACTTTTTCCCGTTCGAGGATAAACCTCTGATCACTATTCAGAGCGTGGATCTTCTGAGGATCACCTACTATATATACCAACACTGCGATTACCGAATCGCTTGCCAAGCGTGGCCCATGTCATGCAGTGGTACTTTTTTGGGCTATGATTATGACACGAAAACCTAAAAGGACATCAGAACAAAAACTGTCCATACTATCTAATTGTACCTACTTTTACGTAATGACGGCCGTTCTGTTCAGAGCAAGGCCAGTGCATGGTCTAGTAAAAAAAATGGTTTTACATGCCTTTGCCCACAGAATCAGTAGCACCAGCTTTAAGGCAAACGCGATAAAGAAGTAATGAAATTTGATGAGATAATGGCAAGAGTATGGGATATGCCATCTTAAGGGTCGTAAAAGGCAACCAGGAGATGATGAGTAGTATATGTCTAGGAACTTAACGATATCAACATGATATCAGTACGACTAACCACCCGCCTGCCCAGCATGGTGATAACGACAAACTGTTTTAGGTTACGATTATGATGATGACTCACCCCACCTATATGATGAGACGTACGGGCAGGAGAATAACAGTTGATGATGATGAACTGATATTAATTGACTGCCAAGGTAAACACTACCTTCAGAAAAATGTACCGTGATGTTTCGTTGCCAAACGTACAACAATACACAGCAACTCTGAATTTTTCATGTTCGATATTACATAGCTTTTACGATTTTGCATACCTTTTACAACTACAAATACTCGTAATAAATTCTTAGTTAAAATTTAAATCTTCAAGGAGTATTTAACTCATCACTCGTAGTACTTCTTAGCATAGACGAAGTTAAAAGTTTGTTTACATTACACGCGTCACGCCGAAAACGTCTTTTTTTCTTTGACCACGCAAATCTCCGAAAGTACTTAACCGATTTGAATGAAGTTTTCAATGGTAGATTGTGTAATATTTGGGTTAATATTATTCGTGTAATTTATCAAAATCCAATCATGAATAAATAAGATATGCATGAATTAAACCAAAATGATTAAAAGTCAACACAACTTTTTTATGTATATATTTTTCGAAAAAATCGATCGTCAGATCCTGCCCTGAACCATACAGAATACATTATCGAAAACCACATACAAATCGGATAAGCCGTTCCGGAAATACTAAAAACTGTATTTTTATGCTCAGTTGCTTGTTTTAAGTAGGTAGCATTAATATTTTTTTTAATATTAAATGTACAGACACAGTTTTTCTACGATTTTATTATACGTATAGATAGATGGGTCAGCTCGAGCCTTGCCTGGACTGGGATGAGTCCTGCAATGGAGTGAGCCTACCCAGAAAATGGCTAATAACTTTGTTTTTATATTTGTTGAGGTCGTACGTATTAGTGGAAAAACAGACGCCATTTCAAATTTTAGCAGTGCGCTTACGATTTTTGGTAGTTCTTAGTCCTTGTGAATAAATAAACCAAATGTGGATGATACTCGTATTTAACTGAGCGCCTAATATTTCTGTAATGGAACCTTTCGGTAGCCATTTCTTAAAATGCCTTTTACAACGGTGATGACGGAATAACGTCATAATATTATCGTATTTTTATTGGGTGACCGTGAGAAAAAAATGCTTATTTATTTTGTAAACGTTAAATATCCGTATTTTTTATTGTACGACGGGGAAGTGCGCTTCACGCGGTATCCTCAACAGTCCGAGGAACTGGCTGTCATACTTCTAAACGACGGAACACAAGAATTGTGTTCCGTCAAAAAATAATTATATTTAACGACATTAGAAACATAAATTTCATTTTTGAAAACGACGTTCGGCAACTTATGTTCAAAATTTGAAAACCACATTATCTTCGATTGTATATTTGATAGGGGTCCATAATCAAAGTACTTATGAATTTTGAGTTTCTAGCCTGGCTTACCGATCGTGTAATATATGCGGCTAAGCGTATACCTACATGATAACGTATGAAGTTTATTTTGCCCTCGCGCGTTGTATATCGAAATGATACTCGCATTCGATCAGCGCTGGGGTGACCGGGTGGTTGGCGGCGTTGCCGTGGGCGGGCGGATTATCTTTTAATTATACCCTCGATTTGTGTTTTTGTATTTATTTATACGTATATTCACGAGCTGTAATTATCTTCTATGCAACGCGAGTAAAACGTTGGGTAGATTATGTATACACGCGTCGAAAACCTAGTTTTATAAAATGAATGAATGAACGAACGAACGAATGGACTGGAATTAAAAAAAAAATTGTAACTAGATTTGACAATACAGTCTTTAAAGAGATCTCTAGCAACCTTAGTCAAGGTCTCTATCAGGAACATGGTATGCTTCTGCCAGGCCTATATGAACAAATTAATTATTGAACACGAATCGATGAATGAATATACCTACTACCTATATTGTACACCTAATGCTTACATAGAAAACAATTTTAGGAACTAAATTTACGGCCTTTGGCGGCAAGTGCACACATACAGTGTGACATGACATGCTTTTCAATAACGTCGCATCGATTTAGCTTATATAAATCATTTACTATCGTGTTTGAATCAGTTTTCATCTCTTACACCAGCGAATAGGTACACACTGATGCTACGTGTGTACTTTATACGAAGTGACAATGTGGATACTGTTGTTGATCAGACAGTTGGATCATGGTTCTTATCTATGGTTCTATAACTCGCGCAAGGACGGGGAAGGCCTGCTCTTTCTCAAAATGTTTATGAAGAAGTAACAACGATTCAGCTCGTCAAACAATTGTATGAAAGATTCTTCTCGAGTTTCGTAAATACGGCCTTTTAGGTAGACCCCACAAAAAAAGTCCATCGGCGTCATGTCGAGTGAACGTGGTGGCCATTTAATTATACCATATGTCAACGCATTAGCTGGGCTTCGTAGATTGAAGAAGTATGCTTCATATAAGTCTGCTTTCTGCGTATTTGACAATGCCATGATAAGACAACCAAATTTAGGAAACAGCACTTGTGTCTCCTCAGGTCATCCCCGTGAGCGTTTTTTTTAACGGGGAAAGTCCCAGTTCAAAAAAACACTCCATATATCCATTATATAAAAATTACAGTTTACTTGCTAAATAATCAAGTCATTTATGTAGATGCTATTATGTTATACCCTAAACTGCTGAAAATAATCAATTAGGTTTTAATTCGTTCCATTCGTTAAAATAAAATTTCAAAAGGTTTCTCTTAAATCACATACACTATTGCACAGACTGATTTTATGTTTATATTTGACATAAAGCATCTTACAGGAAATTGCAATATTTCACAAAAATTGAGGTAAAACTTATTGTAAGCGTACCATTTTATCACTGTCTCTAAAAAGTAATTTTATTGTGTCTAAAAATATTGGAGAGCACTCTTAGTAATATTATTTTCGTCTAAACGTAGTTTTATTTATGTTATCTTCCAATTCATTTGAAGTGCACAAAAAGCGACAATGTCCGGTCTCCGACAATAGTAAGGTGTCGGCGAGGCGGGACTATACGTAGAGATGGTACCTTATCGACCGTTGAATATATTTTTTTGTTATTTAGTTGATTGGTGATAAGTCTTTAATTCATCGGGTGCTGAGTAGTCGCTGGAACACGTAGTGGTGTGTATTTCCTGGCACCTAACAAGCTACCTAATGTCTGACATTCACATGTTGTGATTCACTCCCAACTGTACCATCCAAACTTGACATGTACCTATAGGTAGGTACGGTCTTCGTAACCTACTTTCATCCATCATCTCTTTACCTATGCCCAAACCACCTATATACCATAGACGCTTTGTAAAATAAAATGTTACGTAATATTTATTTTTTTAGTATAAATACGCGTAATATGGTATAGTCTCGATTTCTCCGTAAAACAGCTCAGCTCTCTCCCCCAACTCTATCGTGGAACGTTATTCTTGTTTTGTTCGTCGGCCGCCTGCATGAATTGCCCGTCGCCGCTCGCACTGTCCTTTTCTTTGCCATTTCACTTCCTATTTTCCTGATGCGAGGAACATTTTTAACAGACTTCAGAAGAGGGTACAAGCTATCAAAAGCTTGACAAAAAGATTTATATCTGTGCATGTTCGCGTAAATAACCAGATTACGTCTTGTATTAAATATATTAAGGGTTAGTGTCTAGAGCACCCTCTTGATATATACCAATATCTGATAATTATGGATAAAGAGACGTTCTGAAGACCATGTTGTTAGGTAAGCCTAGGCTCAACAAAAAAATACTGAAAAAGAGAAAACCGTAAGCTGCAGTGTTCTACTAATCCCGCACCGATTCGCGTCTAAATTCCAACCTATGTAAGTGACAACCTAGAACCGACTTATTGGGATTGACGTTAGTTACTCAGGTAGATAATGCTAAGTCACCTCTTACAAAGTCCACGGGAGATTAGGGAGAGGCCCATATTTGTGATACTAAACAAAAGGATGTTTTTTTATATTTCGAAACACGCGTAGGCAAGACGGTGAGGTCTACAATGGAAGTAGTCTATACCCAAATGCTGCCTATTAATTCTCTTTTCGATGATATTAAGGTCGTTACATAGCGAAAATCCGCTGATTTCAAGTTTTTATAGTTAAAATAGGAGTTACTCTTGGCTACCTCTATGTACTCTCGAATGTTTTCCCATACCAGTACAACCTTCAGTTCTTCAATTCCAGAGTAAATAGGTTCCTTTTAGACAAGTGTGTTCCATATTAGACCATATCGCCACTAGTTTTTTTCAAGTCCCAGAGGTCAAACGCTTTACATTCACCTATGAAAAATACTAGAGCATATCATAAAAACATACACATCAAGTCAGGATTAACCACCGAGATTTAATTTACTGTAGTATGATGATGAGCCTGCTCTGCACCCGTAGCCATTGAAAGTATTTTTTTGAATGATGGGTTAGCTCTTGACCTGTAGGCTAGTCTAGCTCTAGACCAGAGCAAAGATGGGGTCTATGTTGGAGCGAGCGTTCGCGGAAGGACCTGGCTCTCTCACGTACCGACGGGAGACGGTAAACCTGTTGGGTTGCCGTTTAGGTCCAGCGCCTTTACCAGTCCTACCAGCTAAAGCCAGCGATTCCGTCAACCGGAGTAGACCTAGTAGGTAGATCACACCTACCCCTTTACCAACCCTATCTTAGCTGTGCAATACTTATTTTTTTTTATTACTTTTTTTTTTTTTGTTATTATTAATAAGTAGGTATATAAATTAATGTTTATTTTAGTACACCGCTTTGTCTGCTCTTTACTATCCTTTCCATCCAAAGGTTGCCTGGAAGAGATCGCTTTTAGCGATAAGGCCGCCCATTGTACCTAGTTTAAGTGTATTTCTTGCTTGTCTGTTTATTTTTGTTTTTTGGTGTACAATAAAGAGTTTATCTATCTATCTATCTACTTATTAGGTAGTAAAAGTAGCCAAGACAATAGTCAGTCTACCCGCCATTTCCGATATCCTAATCGAACTAAACAAATATCGTTTAGCTGACAGAATAGCCGACAACTACAGCCGAAATACATTTACATAATTTCCCTAGAGTGCAAACTCTAGACAAAACTACCCTCATCCTTATTGAACTGTAAGTTTGAAGTGATAAGGCTGATTTTAGCTTGTCTTCGGAGGTATGAGCCTGCAAGTCTGATGTTCGACTATGTGTAATCCGATATCGCTGAGTATTGACGGCGTTCGTTAGTTTTGAATTTTCAATCGAATGATTTGCAAACTATGCGCACGTGCTATGGACATGTTTTACGATTACTATTATTACCAGCATTATGGGTCCCACTGAGGCCTTAGTTTAAGTTTCTGACAGCTAGTTGAAACTATTTTCGTTTTCGTATAGGGCGCACCAAATATATTTCCATACATTTTTTCATACATTACTATTATTACCAGCATTATGGGTCCCACTGAGGCCTTAGTTTAAGTTTCTGACAGCTAGTTGAAACTATTTTCGTTTTCGTATAGGGCGCACCAAATGTATTTCCATACATTTGGCTAGCGGAATAGCAAAGCAACTGTAGTTCCTTTCAATGTCCTGGTTTCTACTGGTTTATATCGTATATAACATCATCATCTAGCTGCCCGTTATTCAACACTAGTTTTGGTTGGTATATGTCTTCTTCAACACAATGTTGTTTGGAATTTTGGCTGAAATGTTAAGACCTGACTTATGTCAACCCTCCTTGCGGATACTCGGTTGTGTGGGATGAGGAGATAAGGATTAAGTAAATTCCAGTAAATTTAGTGGAAAGTAGGTTGATGAAGCAAGTTGTCACGTATGAATAGTACAGTTGGGTTGAAAACCTCCAAATTGGAGATTTTCTCGAGAAAGGCCAGGCACAGAAGTACCCGCCTCTCTGGTCTAGTGGTTCAACACACCGATTTCAGATCCAGAGGTCCCGGGTTCGATCCCCAGGGGGAGCAATATTGTGCTAGATCTGGTTGGTGGTAGGACTTTGTTTAAGTCCGCCTGGCTCGCTACCACCATGTTACCTAATTTTGTCGCCCTAACAGTGTTCCGGTATTTAGAGGTAAGATAGCTAGTTCAGAATCAAAATTTTATTAATTCAATATTAGAGGGCATACAATTTTTATAAAACGTTCGATATTTATACAAAAGAAACATAAAATCGTAAAAAGAAACCTTTACAAAAATAGACAAAACAAGAAATTACCTATGTAAGTAGGTAATATAATTGTGTTCCTCAGTTAGTTGAGGATTCCGGGTGAAGCGCGCCTCCATCTTTGGCCTTATCTCCACTCCACCAGGTGAAATGAAGGCCAATCGCTTAAAAAAATAAAAGCATGCATTCTCGTATCAGTGCCGAATCAAATTCTAGGAAAATAAATAAATAGTCTGGGAAACTCGTACAAAAACCTAGCTCGTAAATCAATCTTCGCAAACTCGATTCAGGTAGCGACGGAAAAACACCTCGTGGCCGAGTACAATCACACCTACAATACGAGAGATTTTTTTAAAGTAGTTTTTTCAACTTGCAAGTTGGACAAATAATATCTGACTTCAAAATGTTGACTAACTTCATAGCATTGCCATGGATTTACCTTTATACAAATAAATTAGCAGAAGTTTCTGTTTGTACTGTCAAAATAATAGCTTGTTACTAAATGCATTATTATGAAGTATATACGGAACTTCTAACTTGTTTTTTTTAATGTACTAAGAGGAAGCGCTTGTCTTCATCTGATAAGATGAAGTTAAGATAAGACTGTTGGAGGCACACTTCACCCGGAATCCTCAATAGTCTAAGAAACTGGCTATCTTACTTCTTAATACCGAAACACTAACTACTAGCCAGAACTAGCAAAGCAGATTTAAACAAAATCCTATATCCAACCACACCAAGCACAATATTGTACTCCCCTGGGTATCGAACCCGGGACCTTTGGATCTGACACCGGTAGGCGAACCACAAGACCACAGAGGTAGGAGAAACTGGGATCACTTGATTGAAACGTGATCAAACTTAAGCAATCTGTAAATGAAGCGAATGCATAAATATTTAAAATGCTCCAATACATTTAAAAAAAAAAATCCGTGGGTCTAGAAAACAGGAGTTGGCATAGTCCAAGAGAGGTAATAAGTGAGTTTGAGCTAGAGTGACCTCAAAAGGTACAAATATATAACTTTTGGAATCGCGTAAAGAAATGAGAAGACCGCGTTGAATTTCAAAAGTATTGTTGTTACTAGTAGCATAGTGGTAAATCTCAAGGTTTTTAAAACCACGATGTGCCTTAAAGCTTAAATTTATCAAAATCACCACCGTCATTTATAAAGTAAGATTTTATTCAAAAATTTTCAACATTGTGACACTTATTGGTGCGGCAATAATATTTTTATTTATATGACATATTTATTCACAATCGTTATAAATAATAGTACATATTATTACACTACAATTTATGATTACACAGTATAGGCCGTTTGTGACGACAAGCGGCCTATTCGTAACTCAACTTTTCTAGAATTTACCAGACGCGTGCCCAAGACCCAATGTCTTGGGCGCTGCATTGCCACGCTGAATAGCCACGCTTATTCGCACTTCTAAATAAGAGCCAGCCCATGGGTCACATATTTATCACAAAAATAATATCCTCGTTCGTTGTTTCGTTGCTGACTGTACAGTCTGGAAGAAAACTCACAAGAGTAAAAAGTCATGAATAGAGCTAACGTATTGCGTCCGACCGCGGTCCTATTTGTCAGCGTACATTACACTCTTTTATACTAAATACTGCACTTTCGACGGTCATTTGGCGTCTCTGATTTCGCTATATAAGCTTTGCAAGGAATCTGAATATATTTATTTACTGTTAGGGCTCACAATAGAAAAAAATAACAAATATACGTATAACAAAGATATGTAGATTATATGTAGTTTAATAAATATTTTAAGTTATTTTAAGTTAATAAGTTTTTTGATTTTCCGTAAATTATGCGATATTCACGTCATAGCAAAGTTCTACGTCGTAGCAAGGTCTACGCCGTAGCAAGGTCTACGTCTTCTGAAGTCTACAAAAGGTCAACATCACACTGAAGTGTGGTTTGTATCGAAGAAATGTTTATGTCTAGCTAGGTTTTCGCCGTGTTAAGTCTGTGAAAAGTATATAATGGTATACGTCGTAGCAAATTATATTGCAGTAAGGGTAAATGTCGTAGCAAGGTCTACGTCACAGCAAGGTCTACGTCATAGTAAGGTTTACGTCGTAGGAAGGTCTACGTCGTAACAAGGTCTACGTCGTAGCAAGGTCTACGTCGTAGCAAGGTCTACGTCGTAGCAAGGTCTACGGCATAGCAATACTACACTTTACTATTACTTCTTTACAAAATATGTTGTAATAACTCTAAAATTCACAACCTGCGATAGGAATCGATCCCGGTTCTTTTCTTCAAGCCGGGAATGCCAGAAGCAAAAAAAATTAGCAAGATTTATATCAAAGCAAGGTCTCGTAATGGAAATAAAAAATATATACTAATGTATTTATTTTGAGAAGCAAGAATGAAGCAACTACGAAATTAAGGTAAAACAAAATCTACTTATGAAGGTGTATCAGGGTAATTTCTCGCGAACAATGAGACTCTGAATGCATTCAGAACAAAAGCAAAGTGGTCGCGTTGAAACCGACAAAATGGGTTTTGTATGTTTTGAGATGCAAATATTGTTATCATGTACAAAATAACGAGAAATAAGTGTACTTCTGTGTCTAATTAGATCCTCGTAAAGGATGCTGGTTGATAGAGATAAGCCGTCATCTCCACGGACGAGTATTTCATAACGTTTCCATCAAATTATAAACATATTATTAATAATAATATATCTTATATCTGGCAACAATCGAAGAGTCAGATCTTATTTAACTTATTCTACGGCCAATAGCAATGTACCTTAAAACTAGTATAAATATAATATTAAAACGTAATTACTGGATACACAATTAGAGACTTATTTTACATGTTTTTCTCTTATATTACAAGCTTTGTTTAGTTTGGGGCTTGATAACGTTGTGTAAAATGTTTAATAACATTTTTTTTATATTATTTTAGATAAATAAATGAATGAATGTATATAGGACATTAATTACACACAGCGTCAGCATCTAGTCCCAAACTTAGCAAAGTTTGTGATATGGGAACTAGATTACGGATTTAAATCCTAGATAGGTATTTTTTTTTGTAAATACATAATTATTATACTATACAACACTTAAACACATAACAAACATCAGTATTCATCACTCAAATGTTTGTCCTGGGTGGGAATCGAACCCACAACCTACTAGCGGGGAACGCAGAGCTACCACCAAATGAGCTGTGAGGCTTCATTCTCTATTTATTTGAAAACGATCGTCGCATTGAAGTCCGTATTCATAAACAATGTTTAGTAAGCACGGGTACATCCCGTGCAACTCTGTGCATGTATCTTAACCCACATTACATTATATCTATCAAGTAAATAGATATATTATATCATTAATGTTGCGTACCATAAATTATATAGGTACCTCAGATATGTAATTGTCACAGAAACCTTATGTTATGTTCGTTAAGTCCTACATTCGCTCCCTTTTAATTATCCCAACTTAAGTCATATCCGCAAAAACCGCAGCCAAAAAAACTCAACTGCACTAAGAAACCACTCCTACTATAATTGAATCTACATTGCGGTACTCTAAAAAGAACAAAACGGGCGAAAGCACACGTTAATTAATTACCTACGGAACCACAGTTTACATACAGACAAAAGCGCGGTAATGCTAAGTGAAGAAGTTTGTTTACTTGGTTAGAATTAAATCCTTTTTGGTGGGAGATAGAAAATTCGATAACTTGGGATGTGTGCTTTTGACAAGTGGAAAATACCAGCATCATCATCACGATTAGATTGCCCATGTGTTGGTTTAGAAACTGACTTGCACGCTTGTTTGATTTAAGCAAAATGTCATATCAATTATTATTATTGGCTACAAATATATACATTATTATTAAGGCCGATAACGGTTGAGGAGCAAATGTTCTCGCGTGACGACCACTATTAAACGCGGAACGTGTGGGAAGATCCCGACGTTGTGGCAGTTGCAGGGAATCGAAGTATGGAAGCGGATCATGATTGCTATTGTGACCTCCATTTGGGGAGGCCCATGTCCAACATTGGATGTAGGAGGGCTGAAATGATGATGTTATGGGCATCATCAGTACAATCTTGGAGTCTTCAGACAAGCGGCTCCATCTTAGGCCACATCTTTACCTACGTCTTCACTCTTTTTTTCAAGAGAGTTGGTCAGACGCCTGGCTATCACGAATAAAAATTGATTCAATTTACCTATACCTACTATTTACATGTGAACGTTGAGGCAATCCAGCTCCACCAACAAAAACACAGTGAGAAGACTGAAAAGAAACAAACCACTTGAGTTAATATAGTGTAAAAATAGTGATAATGCTACATCGAAGAACACATCAACAAAGTGTCTCCCCTTAAATAGAAACTGTAAAAAACGTGACATTGGACACATTTTTAAAAATAATTTAGGTATCTATTATATATTTAATACAAAGTTAGCATAAAATTACTCATTGGCCTACGCAGGTTAGATTGTAATATAGTTAAGAAAAAAAAAATGTTTCCTGTACCGTTTGTGCTAGGGTGCAAAATTTTTTATGAACATAGTTAAATAGAACTCCTATTGAATAACGTTATAATTTTGTTACTCTAAATTACAACCTCATAACGTAACAAAATCATAACGTTATTCGATAGGAGTACTATTCAACTATTTTCATTAAAAAAAAATAGCACTCTAGCATAAAAGGTAGAGGAAAAATAATAATTTCGTGAACCAATCTGGAGATTGACCAAAATTGTGAAAAAAAATATATCTCCGAAACGATCAAAATGGTAGAACATACGAAACCCCCAACCCCCACACATATTTTGATCCAGGTAAAATGAACCAGCCTGCATTGTAGTAATTATATATAAGGTAGGTTAACCGCCTCTGTGGTCTAGTGGTTCAACCCACCGATTTCAGATCCAGAGGTCCCGGGTTCGATCCCCATCGGGAGTACAATATATTGTGCTTGGTTTGGTTGGTGGTAGGATTTTGTTTAAGTCCTCCTGGCTAGCTACCACCATCTTACCTAATTCAGTCGCCATATTCTATAATAACAATTCTAAAATTGTTGTGTTCCGGCATTCAGAGGTAAGATAGCCAGTTCCTCACTTTGTTGAGGATTCCGGGTGAAGTGCGCCTCCATCTTCGGCCTTATCTCAACTTGTTACCAGGTGAGATGAAGGCCAAGCGCTTCCTCGTCGTACAAAAAAAAAAAGTTATAAATAATCTCTTCATACTCCATGTGTGTCGAGAAAGGCGTAAGCATAAAAAGTACTACAAGGCATAATGATGATCGAACAGATAAGTACCCAATGTCACGATATATCATGGAATGTACCCACGCCAATTGGAGTTAGTCTAGGCTACAAGAACTACTTGTCTAGACAACAGAATTAAATTTGAGTTTCAGTCTGAAACAACAATTTCTAAATTAGCTGATATTAACACGTGTTTGCGAATAAGTAGGTTTTGCTCAGATATCCATTAAGTGCAATGCTATGATCAGCAAAACCTTAATAATTTGTTCGACCGCTTGCAAAATGTGTCTGAGGAATTACTTGATATATTTGTGTCAAACAATTTTTCATACGAAATAGATACAAAATAATAATAAATGTTACAGTACATTAAATTTACGCAGCGCCATATAGCACCAAAGTACACAAGTTAAACTTGTAATATGGGAACTAGATTACGGATATTATACTTATATACTTTTTTTTATAAACAATACAACACCCAAACATAGAACAAACATCAATATTCATCACACAAATGTTTGTTCTGGGTGGGAATCGAACCCACAACACTCATGTCCAGATAATAGGACATTCGTTTCTAGATAAATCTGTCCGCGGACCGCCCTGTGACAGCCGATGCACTCGTTTGCCGAGAGTTATGATGGTATCAGCTCCACAGTGTGTTCGCAAATTCTAAGACCAAGAAGTATTTTATAATAATATATGATTAAATTTCTATGTTTTGACACACAAAAACAATGCGATGAAGACTAACTAATGCAGGTTAATAAGGTTCAATATAAATCCAATATTTATTTATGTAATGATCTCTGTTATAAAATAAATCAAAAAAGATATTCCTGTATTTAATGAATTAATTTCTTAGATACAAATAAATACAATAATTATGTACAATTAAACTAACAATGTACAAGAGAAGCAATCGGTCCGTTACAAACGGTCTAAAGGTAACTAAACTATTCAAACCCATTACCAGATTCATTTAGAATTTAAGTGCATAACATCACATACAATTACACATTTATATTAATTACAGTATTTTGCGTAATTTAACTGCTGAGGGACTGGTCTTCTCTTGACTAGAGAGATTTGTATCCTTAATTCAGATTTTTTGACAGCAAACATAGATGTTCCGAGACTTAATAACATATTTATTGTGAAAGACATAAACATAAAATGCAATGTTATACAGGTAAAAATGTACAATGTTAGGTAGGTACTATTAAAAGATTGAGTTGAAATTAGATCTAGATCAAATTAGGCATTTTCTAATAAATAATCGGATCACACGATGGTATTGCATATTTATAAAAAAAAACAGTTGCATTTATTGTACCTACATTCAAACACTGTCTTGTCTACCAATGTACAAACATTGGTAGACAAAACTTTTGTTATATTCTGATTTTGTGATATGGATACCATGCCTGAAATAAACCGATTTAATTTATTATTATTTATTTATTGAAACGATTTTGAATCGTAATAAGATTGGATATCCGGAAGGTATCGTCTTCGGTACCTTATGAGTAAGTTCATGGCCTAATTAAAAGATATGCTTTTTTTCTTCTTTCCAGAAGTAATTTGTCTTTCTTAAAAATACAGCTTAAAAATGCTACAGTCACCCTTTAAACCTCGTAAAGTCAAAGCCGGTCTGTTAGTTAAGAGAAACGGTCGGATAACGCGCCGTCTCGAGTGTCTTACCGAAATCTCCACTTTAAAATTTATATAAGCAATCTTGGCAAAAGCTGAGATCTCGTTGAGGTATGGTCTTAATTAAGGAACGGTAATTGACCTATAAATAGTGGTGAGGCGACGACCTGACGCACCCCTAGTTGATGCTAGGGTTGGCACGCACACCGACGTCGTTTTTTTTTTTTTCTATTTATTTACCAAAATAAACTTAAATAATAAACATAGTTGAAACATAGCTTTAAAAAACCAAGGAGGTTTGTCCTAAAACTATCCTGTTGTATTACGTACTGTAAATGTCGATCCAGTCGGCAGAGTCAAAATAAAAAACATTTAACTCCTATTTGGGCACACGGTATAAAATCCATACAAAATCTACACAAAAAAATAGCTTCAATTAACAATATAGATTATACACATACATATACATAGACTCACGCCTGTTTCCAGAGGGGTTGGCAAAGACAACGGATTTCCATTTACTACGTTCCTTGCGCTCCTTGATCTCATAATAGAGATGTTAGATGAGAGTAAGAATTAAACAAAGAAACACAAAAACATAACATTAAATAAGTACCTATATAAAATAATTCAATATTGTTTCATTTTTAAACCTGTCAGGTAAACCTCATAGGTCTGATAAACCTCAAAGGTCATGATTTCAAGCGTATGGTGTTTAACTTTGAATACCACTACTAGTGTGAACACGTTAGGTTACCTACATAGTACAACTAGCTCCACAGCTTAGTTGATTAGTAAATAAATAATAAATAAATAAATAAATATTAGTAGTTCAGCCTTCTATACTATGGGTTCGATTCCCGCTCAGGACTAACATTGGTGTGATGATTATAATGTTTATTCTGTGTTTGGTTGTTGCATTGTATGCTAAGTATGTATTTCCAAAAAGAAATATGTAAGTATTATTTTTGTGTACAAAACAAATGACGTCACAATTAGGTGAAGTAGGATAATTTATTAAAATTAGGCGAGTTATTTATTTTAGATAATTTATTACTACTAGTTTTTTATTATACGACAGGGAAGCGCTTGGCCTTCATCTCACCTTACCATAAAGTTGAGATAAGACCGAAGGTTTAGGCGCACTTCTCCCAGAATCCTCAACTAACTGAGGAACTGGCTATCTTACCTCTAAATGCCGGAACATTTTTTTTTTATTGTTCGTATGCCTTCCTAATTAGGTAAGATGGTGGTAGCTAGCCAGGCTTAAATAAAGTCATACTATCAATCTAACCAAGCACATCCCAATATTGTACTCCCCTGGGGATCGAACCCGGGACCTCTGGATCTGGAATCGGTGGGTTGAACCACTAGACCACAGAGGCGGTTAAAATATGTACCTGACAGTGTGACAAAGTTACAGTTTTGATTGGTAATGAAGTGACAACCATAGCTGCTACGCGGGGGCGAGTACTTGTAGTGAAAACAAAATAATATCGCCTAATGTGAACTAGAAATTAGCTTCACGGATTCTAAGCTGGCTTTTATCTTTCGGTCTACTGTATAGTGCCTAATTACGGGAAGTTGATAACTATGCTGAACAAAAAATGCCAACTAAGAGCTCAGTACATTTTACAGGATGACTGTTTTCAATAAATACCACTTTGGCGAGTGTGCACGATCTTTGACCTTATCCCTCCATTCCCTTTCCACCACCGGACTAGTAGACGTACGTCTACAACCCGTACCTTGTAAATGTTCCATTATGCCGAACACACCGATTCGCCTCTACCTTTATCATGAATACGGGTAAGGAATGGAATTCCTTGCCTTGTTTCTCCGAGTATAGTCTTGGAGACTTCAAGTCCAGAGTGAATAGGTTCCTTTTAGATAAGCGTCCTCCATCTTAGGCCATATCTTTTCTAGTTTTTCAAGTAAGCTGGTAGTAAAAACAATAAAATAATAGTAAAACGCGAATTTGAAGCTAAGAAACCGCCTCTGTGGTTTAGTGGTTCGCCTACCGGTGTTAAATCCAGAGGTCCAGGGGTCAATCCCCAGGGGAGTACAATATTTTGCGTGGTTTGCTGGTGGTAGGGTTTTGTTAAGTCCGCCTGGCTAGCAACCATCATTGTATCCAAGTCTGTTGCCATATCAACAATTCCAAATTGTTGTGAGCATTTAGAGGTTCCTCAGTCTGTTGAGGATTCCCAGGTGTGATGAGAGACAAGCGCTTCCCCGTAGTACAGAAAAAAACCAACAAAAATATGCTCATTTGCTCATAGTAACTTTTGTACATTCTGTGACAAACGACTCGCAAGCATTCAAGTTAACTAGTGGACTGCACAGGGTGATCCATCATTGTTGAGTGCAGAGCGAAACACGCTGTAGATACAACTTCGTCTGGTCGATTAATCACATCGTATACCTTGAGTGAGGCACGCTATTCACGTAGCGATTACCTATGTACATAAAAAAACCCGTGGCTATCGCGGCTTAAGAATCTACCCCACCAACTCAGCTTATGAATGTCGTAAAAGCCGACTCAGTGATCTTACCAGAAGGACAGCTGCTGTCCTTATGGTAAGATCACTGAGTCGTTAGTTCCTTCTGTGTCTATTATCTACACCTTGACTGCGATCTTCAATCCGCCTGCTAAGGTGATTTTGGCAAGTCAGCTTCACAGGCTCTGATCAGCTGTGTACCCTAATGGGCTGTTGATTTGATCAAAAATATATCATACATCTACAAAATAGTAGATTGCTGGTACGTAGATGCTTTATTGTTGCTTGATTTAGGTTATGGGTTCGATTCCCAACGAGAACAAACTTTGTGTGATGCATGTTTTTTCTGTATTTGGGTGTTTTTTTTAAATAAGTAAGTTTTTATACTTCAATCTTATAACGTATACTTCTTTAATTAATCAATATATAATATTCAGGGTCATTTAAAAAAAAAAGAGCCATCTAGCCCCAAATTTAGTAAAGTTTGTATTGGAACTTGATCACGGATAGGATACTCATATACTTTCTTTGTAAATAAATACTTATAATAAAATACATCACTCAAACAAAACAAACATTCATGACACATAGTTGGGTCTGGGTGGGAATCGAACCCACAACCTAGAGCGCAGCGAGCTATCAACTGAGCTGTGTGGCTTATTAATTCCGATAACGAAAGTTATTCAGACAGTTTCACTGACGCCGTGGAAAGTAGGTTCTCCAACTACCCGCACTTGTTCAGTACTTAAATAGTTTTGTGTACCAATGCGAAAACTAAAGAAAATGCGGTTCGCGACCCACCTTTACACTGAGCCTTCACACCAGTGTTAAGGTAGGGAAATTAAATTCCCATGTATGACGTACCAAGTGATGGTCACAGACCTATCACCAAAACTGTCATCACGTTGCCAAGCGTGGTAGCTTTAGCTATACCTTGTAGGAGGTCTATGTTTTTACAACTCACTGCCCTTCAACAAGCCTCATAGCTCAGTTGGTAGTAACGCTGCCTTCTGCGCTGTAGGCTGTGGGTTCGATTCCCACCCAGGACAAACATTTGTGTGATGAATATAGATGTTTGTTCTGAGTTTGGGTGTTGTATCATATAGAACGTATGTATTTACAAAAAGTATTTAAGTATTCTATCCGTAATCTAGTTCCTATATTACAAGCTATGCTTAGTTTGGGGCTAGATGTCGCTGAGTATAATTAATTTCCTGTAATTTTTTTTTTTGTTTTTTTTTTTCCTAAAAACATATTTTAAAATCTGCTGCTGGTAATTTTGAGATAATCGTCGATTTCTATTCTGTTCTAGAAAATAATGGTTTGAAGAAATAGTCGCATCGTGAATAGCCACCTTTACAGCTCACGTGTACACGAAATTCGATTAAGGTCGTGTTGGCGCGGTGTTTTTGCAAACTTTGACGAGGAAGCGCTGGTTCGGACCATTTAGACCAAACGAATAACCTGCCTGATCTGTTTATCGATTTATTTGCAAAAGTTAGTTTTGGCACAAAATAAATGTCTGCAGTAGTAACAGCTGTAGGTACGGTGTGGTACAAATCCTGAACGAAACTTTCGATGAAGCTAAGTGGTATATTTCATTCAAATTCAGGCTATATCACATAATTTACCGTGTTTAAAGATCAATAAAACACGCTGTAAATACCCGTGGTATTTGATGATACTCATTTCATTAGATGACGATTGATATGATGCTTAGTTAGTGTACCAACTATGTTGCGTGAAGATTCGATGGTTTTCGACGACGTAAGCTAGAGTGGAAGTAGCATGTGAAAGGGACATCATAGACAATATTTACAAATGTTATTATGACACAAATATTCACAACCCACGACGAGACTCATCACTTATCAGCGCTATAGCTGATACAAAAATTCGGAATCTGCATCGGTACCCTCGTAGCTCAGTTGGTTAGAGCATTTCCAGCTTTGGGAAAAGATGCGGGTTCGAGTCCCGTCGTGAGTTGTGCATTTTGTGTCATAATAACATTTGTAAATGTTGTGACCAAGTGCAATCACTTGAAATACAAAAATTTGATCATAGCCAATAAATAAAAAAAAAAATGTTGGTTCCAGACATTACAGACCGTTCCTCAACCAGGATCCTCGAGGTCAAGAAATTAGCCTTTTTATATTTTGGTGATTATTTACATCATAATAATGATAACGGGTATGATTCACGAGTAGCTTTTGTTATTCCTGACAGTCGGCCGTTAGAAAGATCAAAAGGTAATACGCGCGAATAATACCAGTTTTCATTATTACTAAGAAGTTAACAATTTCAAATGAAAAAAATAATAATGAAAAAGTACTTGATCCAACGTCGAACTCTCTCTCTCTCTTGCTCTGGTTTTATTAAATTAATAATAGATATGGTGGAGTGGATGTACAATAAGAAAGGATATCAAAGGCAAATATATTTTAAAAAAATGGTGGTGTTTGACCTTCATCTGATTTTCAAGATATGATAAGGCCGAAGGTAGAAGCGTACTTCGCGATTCCTTTTTCACCAGTTTAAGCACTGTCCTCACTTTCAGTATCTTTTCAGTCCAATGATAAAATCTTTTCGAAACAACATTCTAACAAAAACTGTTTTCATTACATTCCCTTAGAAATTGTACTTGAATAGATATAACAGATTCAGCGGGCACCTGCAAGTATCAAGATTATGAACCAAAGGAAACTGTTAAGCGGAAAAAGATTCAGAATGAGATAAACTCGACGAAATTCTTTCATAAATGCTCAAGACGAGTTGATATTTTTTTTGTTAATCATAACGTAAGTGTCTAGTAGCGGCAAGCTATGAAGTAATTACTAAAATTAGCTAAATGTGGACATTTAGCTACTTTTAGTAATTACTTCATAGCTACACTACACTAGTAAAACACTCGGAATTTTGTTCCTGCCATCCCATGGGAATATTTTTAAATCTTTATAAATAATAACAAATATAACAGAACATTAATTTCACACATCGCCATCTTGTCCCAAATTAAGCAAAGCTGTAATATGGGAACTAGACTACGGATATAATACTTGAATACATTTTATATTTTTGGTAAATATATGTCATGCAATGCAACACCCAAACACAGAACAAACATCAATATATATTACACAAATATTTGTCCTTGGGAATCAACTGAGCTGTTAGGCTTGTTAAATGTGCCTAGCTGTAAGTTTTCTTAAAAGTTTTGAAATAATAAATAAAAAAACTTTCTCAGCGCCCGTAAACTACAAAAGGAAGCTACCCTGAAGATTTCAAGTCTCTAGGACATATTGTTTGGGTTGTGCTTCGATTTTCAGGCAGTCAGTCAGCTTTACAAAGATTTTATATATGTTGATGATAAATATATACAAATTTTGTAATAATACACAAATTCACAACCCGCGACGGAACTCGTACACGTATCTTTTCCTCAAGCCGGAAACGTTCTAACCAATTGAGCAACGAGTCGGTCCTGATCCTGACGTGACTTGCGAATTTTCGTGTCATATTCAATTCAGCAAAGTGTTGATTAACGCCATCTAGCAGTAATTCGCAAAACTTTGTGAGCCTGCTCTAGTATACGTTCAAATTACTAGCGGGAGATATTGTTTATATATTTACCTTTATTTGCGTTTGGAAAAAAATATGCAGGTAAATTTTTATGCTGATCAAAGTTATAATAGTACCGGATTTTTTTCTCTTTTCCCTTCCAAGTTTACCTGGAAGAAATTTCTTTTACAAATAAGGCCACCCATTTTACTTATACAGTTTGTCAACTGATGTTAATGTTGTTAATATCTAAAGTGTTCAATCAGTAATTCATTCAAAATACCTTCCTCACTCTTATCTACGTAAACCTTTGCTCGCGAAGCTGTCAAAAGAGTTTTCGGGTCTTGCTGGAACCGTGTCGTTAGCGGAGAGGCGGTGAAATAAAACCTAGTTCACAACACAGTTCACAAATAAACAGTGTAGACACGCCCTTTTGATCTCGGGCTCGAGTAATGAGCTCCCGTGT
The DNA here is from genome assembly GCA_951394065.1 of Venusia cambrica. Classification (NCBI taxonomy): domain Eukaryota; kingdom Metazoa; phylum Arthropoda; class Insecta; order Lepidoptera; family Geometridae; genus Venusia; species Venusia cambrica. The sequence continues at coordinate 5,471,693 of OX596065.1, forward strand.
GGTATCTTGTTAGCTGTGGCTGAGGCTTTACGAGGTATTTCGGAAACGTCGGGGACTGTGTCCGGTTATAACGAGAACTTCTAGGAATTTGTGCTCAGATTTTCTAGTACCTATTTTTCATCATCACATCATCAGCCTTTAAAAGTTCACTACAAACATGCCTTCCACAATAAGATATATTGTACGACAGGGAAGCGCTTGGCCTTCATCACACCTGGTAACAAGTTGAGATAAGGCGGAAGATGGAGGCGCACTTCACCCGGAATCCTCAACAAACTGAGGAACTGGCTATCTTACCTCTAACTGCTGGAACACAATAATTTTTAAGAATTGTTATTATGGCGACAGAGTTAGGTAAGATGGTGGTAGCTAGCCAGGCGGACTTAAACAAAATCCTACCACCAACCAAACCAAGCACATTATTGCTCCCCTTGGGATCGAACCCGGGACCTCTGGTTCTGAAATCGGTGGGTTGTACCACTAGACCATAGGCGATTAGATGTAGTTATATCAATGAAGTTATTATTTTCATGTGTTTCGGTCAAGTGTGAGTGCTCGCTGATCTCTAACGTCAGTTTTTAGGGTACGATCAAACAATTTGAAAAGTATTTCTATCAATGATGTTATTTATACATAAAGTAAATAAACATAAAATAATTGTTCCCCGATTCATACAAACCTTTTCCGCCTGTGTTTGGATACCGGTGAGGTGTCTATCAGAAGAAGTTCGCTAATGTTCAACCTGTCCCAAAAAAAAGTAGCCGAGCTGACTCCGCTAAATACAGGTCAATCTCTGTCACCTCCATTCTCTCAAGGGAAGTCAATGGAGCGCGTTCTCAAAAGTAAAATCCGGGCGTACCTAGAGTGTAATAATCTCCTTAGTGACAGTCAGTACGGCTATCGCCGGAAACGATCAACAGGAAATCTTCTAGTGTATGCTTTGCACATCTGGAAAAAAATACATCGAAAGACCCGGGGAAGTTATGGCAGTTTATCTAGACATTACGAAGGCTTTTGATAGCGTTTTTACCAAGCGGATCTCCTACGGATTACCGTCCAACCTTTTAGCGTGGATGACAGACTTTCTGAGGGAACGATCGATTCGAGCAGTCATTAGTTGCTGTTCGGCTGATCTTTGGCTGTCAATTCCAGGGTACCTCAAGGGTCTGTTCTATCAGCAACTCTATTCCTGCTTCACATCAATAGTTTAATGTTTATTTTATTTTAAAACAAAATCCACAGCTGTAATGAAAGCATTCGTGAGACTCATATAATTAATAATTTACTAGTACCCGATATCTTTGGGTTCTGATGACAGCAGAGTTGTTGGTAGATGTTATTCTAGTCCACATTTTGTCCGCACTAGGACACAATTATCTGGCGGCCTCTGTTGGGACATGGTGGAGGGTTTGAACCTCAAGCTCAACTTTGTGTCTGAATGAGGTGACGCAAATATTGTACGGTTTAACGCTTCCGAAGCGCAGGCGTGTATGTTGTCTGCAAAAAAGAGCCAATTTCATCCCAGACCTATTTTAACGGCATTTCGCTTTTCCATAATAGTTAGACCATTTTAGGCGTTGAGCTTTCATCGAACTTAAATTATGCTTCCCATATCGAATCCAAGGCTGAATTAGCTGCTATGAAGCTAGGTATTCTTGCTGAGGTTCTTGAGGAATCTCCAGATTCTTGGTGGCTTGCAGAGTCTAGAACATAGACGGTGGGTCGCCAGGCTGTCTGTGTTCTATAAATTTCACTTTGGCGAGTGTGCGCAAGATGTTTTTGACCTAATCCCTCCACCTCCTTTCCACTACTGGACTAGTAGACGTACGGTAGGCTACAACTCGTACCTCGTTAATGTTCCTATGTTCTGAACTCGTTGTTTCCCCTCAACCTTCATCATTAAAACTGATATGGAATGGATTCCTTACCCTCGTCTATTTTTTTGTCACCAGGACAATCTTAGAGTCTTACATGTCCAGAGTGAATAGGTTCGTTTTAAAAAGGCGTGCTTTATCTTAAGCCACATCTTAACTTTGCTTTTTAAGTAAGCTTTAAAACGTTTGGAGATCACCAGTAATAAGAAAAAAGAAACGAAAAAACAGTACCCTACAAATACGATAAAATAAAACTACTTCAGTTATCAAAAATCCCCCAGGACAATCAACATAAACTTATGTCATCTCGTTGAAAATCGGATAACCCTTTCGAGAGTTACGCTGTCACAAACATTGGCACAAACTCGGAGATAAATCAATAAATAGTGTTTTCAGGGTTCCGTACCCAAAGAGTGCCAACGCGACCATGTGGACGGTACCTGGAACCCTCGGTGTAAATGTCCGCAATTGATTGGTTTTTGTGCCAATACTGAAATATAAACATTAAAAACCTACTACAAGCTTTATTATCTTGCGTCAAGATAAAAAAAAACTTGTGTATTTCAGATGATATCATATCTGTGTGAATAGAAAACCTCCATCTAGCGATGATGTTCAACAGGCATGTGTAGAAGAGCCTTCCTTTCAAGGGCTCTCAGAGACCTAGAGACTAAAAGAGGGTACAGAAGATATTGTAGTTTTAGGGTTGTTTCACTGTTACATCATGCTTTGATACGCCTATATAGGTACGGACTATATTACTAATAATATAAATATAAATAATAAATAACCTATACGTTGAAATTATCATAATTTTGTAGGAATATTTGGATAACTCTTTAATTTTATGATTAATTTACTATGATATTTATGATATCATATTTATGATAAATTTACGTACTATATTAGAACCTATAAGTTGATATTAGGTATCATAATTTTGGACGAATGTCAATATATGATAGGAATTAAAATACGTGCTAAAATTAATTGTAAACATAGAAATGCAAAGTCAGAATGCGACCAAAGCGCCATAACTCCGACCGTACGTGGGCAGAATAAAGTACAATAATTGAACAATAAGAAAAGTGCTCTCAAAACCGTTGTCATAGTAATCGATGTTAAAAAATCTACCCCTCCAGCCCACGGATGTCGTAAACGTCAAGCAAGAGGTTTCACAAGTAAGGCAGCAGCAGATTCCTTCTGTATATAAACAAAACTTCAACTGTGAACACCAATATGACGTGGTAAGTAATATATAGCAATAAAGGGCTGTGGGATGTGCGCAGTAAAACTCCTTGCATGACATCCCAGAAGTAATTCTTGGTAACCCCTATTTAAAAAAAACTACCCCTAGGGTAGTTTTTTTTCAGAAAAATCCTTTTACCGATTAATGGGTCTGGGGGTAATAATAAATCTAAAAATTCTAAATTATCTAGAAACAGTTATCAATTATCGAAAACCGGCAATGAATTTTGATTCCCTTTATGCTTCATTAATTATATTTCATTAAAATCGGATATCCCGTATACAAGTTATAAAAAAATTGCTACACGTAGAGGTAGGTACATACAGTGCCGGATTTTTCAACTTAACTCTATATCAATAAATTTCAGTTAAAAAAGCGACTCTTTTCTTATCTCCGACCCTCGAATTTTGTATAATTCTATGTATTTTATGTGTACGATAAAATTTTAATTCATCTATTCATTAATTTATTCATTTCTAAAGTGTTTATAACAGCGTTTTTTTAACTAGTTTAGGTTGATTTCATGTAGGTCTGTAAATGTAGGGCAAGCTACCTTTTAACAACAATCTACGCCTACAGTCTGATGCTGAGTCAAGAAGGTATTCAGGTGTGAAAAACGCTTGCATCAGCCCTATACTGACTCGTGTCAGTCAAAGGTGAAATAGCTGAGTTCTAGGAAACCTAGACACGTATTTTGAACCGCTGACGAGACTTTAAAGTATGTACCTACCTCCAATAATGTTTGTGTTAAAATAAAAATAACTAAATAGACTCCCGACTTTTTCCCTTTCGAGGTTTGACCCTTTTAGGCGTTGATCACTAATCAGAGCATATATCTTATGGGGATCACTTACTAGGGGGGCAGTCAGAGGCATGTCCAAAATTACTTTCGGCAAAATACGTGGCAGGTTGCAAGCCCATAGCCGCTTAAAGGAATACTAGCCTGTGACACATGGCATTCGGACTTTTTGGCCTTAGGGACATGTCGGTTTCCTCACGTTGTGACCTTCACCTTCAGAGCTTGTGCATGTGTCAAATGCGCATATAACCTTCAGAAAAACCGAAAAGTCCATTAATGCACGACTGGATTTGAACCCACAACCTCCGGATCGGAAGGTGGGACCATACCCACTTGGCCACACAGCTCTTTGTGAGTGTTTCTTCGTATTTATGACGAAAAACCATCTGCCATAGCAGTTCTGGTCATATACTATGATAACTAAACTATTTTAAGATGGGTAGGGGGTTCTGCCTAATGGTCAAGCCTGGGCAATGGAATCGTTGACCTTGAGTCAACGATTACGGCTGAATGTTTCTATCGCAGGTAGGGCCTGTAAAGGAACGGCTGGCTTGCAACCAGCTGCCAAATTCCAGCGTCAAGATAGTTTGTTAAGTTCCGTCGCTTCTGGTAAAGCTCTATCGTAGAACTCATCCCCCGTCCATGCCTTCAGGTTAAGGGCTGGCCCATTTATTACGATATTTAATATTCATAGTCACATTTTGTCTTCTTCGTAAATAATTAATTTATATATCACAATAGATATTACTAGACAGCTTACATAACGCCATAAAGATAGCTCCAAAAAGCATATTTAATATAGGAGCTATATTACGGATATAAAACTTTTTTTGTTATTACATAGGTACGAGTATACCTGCATATGATAGAATATAACAGACAAACACGGAAAAAACCTCTATTCATCACATACATGTTTGTCCCGGGTGGGAATCGAATCAACGCAGAAGGAAAGTAGGTATTTCTACATACTACCAAATGAGGTAAGAGGTCATTTCACTTTGTGTAACGAGCGCTAGATTAGCCTCCGGCAAAGCCTCTAGTAAAAGTAGAGGCAAGAGTGACACAGATTTAGTAAAGAGGCTGACTCTCAACGGCGCAGTTCTTATGTCGCTAACTGTTGCGTGAACTGCATCTGAAGAGTCTAGCTGAGCGAGGAAGTGCGTGCCTCGGGGCTCGGGAGAAGGATGTAGGGCTCGGCAAATACTAACTAGGCCTTGCCGATTGTCCCGGGTTAACGTTTACATACGGAGATATTCACTGAGCTTTCTGTTTGTAGCAATGTGCAATGTTTTGTTCTGAAATAAGAAACAGGGTTTAGGAATATGCTTGGTCGACGAAATCATAGCGGTTGCGGAAAGTTGGAGGATGGAGGCGGCTTAGGACAGGTCAATGTCAATACTAATCTTGTTATATACTAGTAGTTTGTCACGAACTGAGATCTCGTGATGTCTGGTTTGTGACGGAGATCATTTCTCAAATAGAACGTTATAAACAAACGATAAAAATGTGCTTTCATTACACCTTTCTCACCTTACTTAAGCACTTTTATCTCACACTCTCTTTATTCACCTGAGTGTTCGAGGCTCTCTCTTGTTGCTAACGTAATGTATCCTTACTAACATGAAACAAAGGAAAGGCGTTTTGAAAAGTGCTCTCAAAACTGTTGCCTTAGTAGTTGTGTGAGCACCAATCTGTCTGCTTAGCGTGGTGGCTATAATGGCCGTAACGTCCCGTATTGAGTGAATAACAATGGATGAAATAGACCAGTTTTGAAATTTCGAATACCCTCTCTTATCTTACAAGACCTGATGATCATTCTTTGCCCTCTTCATCTTAAAAACCACCCCTAATAAGGGCAAAATAAACTTATTTTGAAATCAGTCTCAACCCCTATTTCATGTTTCAAAACATTTTCAAGACTATAATTTTATTTACCCCTTTTGCAACAAACCCTTAATGTAAATACAAATATAAAGTATAAATATAAAATAATATAAAAAGTTAATTGTGAAGTTAACACCTTTTAACAGTCTATCCTACAAGACATATAAATCGTTTTAACCCCTTAATGCGCCCCATTGTTACAAAAACCACCCCTACCAAACCACACCAAAAAGAAAAATATATATTTTATGAATGTGCAGCCGATACTCTTTCAAATGACACCCCACAAGCTAAAAATCATCTCATCTCACTAAACACCCCAATATCTCAAAAACTACCCCATTTATCAAAAATCTCCCGTGACAATCAAATTCTATTCACATTATCTCTTTACAGTTTAAATTTCATGAAAATCGAATAATCCGTTCGAGTGTTATGCTGTCACAAACATTGCCACATACATCCATACGTACATACATACATTCATACTTGCATACATACAGCGGATTTACCAACTTAACTGAGAGATTTAATTACATAATATGCCTTTAGCCTGGGAATTCAAATTAAAATTAAAAAATATTTATTTGGGAAATATAAGAAAAAAACACAAAATAGGTAAGTACTATGAAAGGTGGGTAATCCCAAAAAGGTCCCAACTCAAAGGAATTGAATTGTAGTCAATATTGTAACGAACATTTTAATATAATCTGCTTTGTAATCCGAAGAAATCAAGGTATCTACATCGGCAGAGGCTGTGTTGAGATCGGCAGTCACGTAGAGTATATGGATAGAGGCGGCTCATGATTATTTTAGTAGGGTCAGCCCTGGATTTAGAAGCTTGCCTGGGCAAGAATAAGATCTACAATGGAGCGAGCCTTCCGAGAATATGTACATGTACCTACAGCAGTGGGCTTATTTGGCCCGAAATTATAGTGAGGAACTTAGAACCTTGGTGTTCCCCAACACAAAATGTGGCATTTGATTTTTGCTTAAGGTTTCGTAGAAAAACAAGAATACAGCGAAGATTTTCCATATCGCTTAAAACCGTCAAACACACGGCGAGGTAGTAGATCCACACTAGACCACATTGACGTATTAAACTAGAGTTAATCCCGACTCCACCCTCGTCGGGGAAAGATTTCCCATGAGTCGCGACGCACACTAACACCGCTTCCTACACCTCAAGTTATGAGCTTCCCACGTCAGCAACGGATGTTATTTAGCCCAAAGTTATTGCCTTTCTCCTTGTGTACTAGTCGCAATGCCAGACAAACGGTTGATTCGATGTTCCAAAAGATCCTTAAATACTATTGAATAAAACATGAACACACTAGACATAAAGGCTGGTGTACTAATTCAAAAACACTCAGCGTGCAAAAAGAGCCATGCTTGACCTTCCTCTGAAGCATATCAGGAATGAGGTTATCTGATAGAGATAAAAGGTGGTAGACATAGCTCAAAATTAGCAGACTGAAGTGGCTGTGGCTGGACATATTTGTCGAAGGGCCATTGATCTGTTGGCTCGATGAATCCTTCAGGGGAAACCACGGATGCCCTCCGGCAAAATGGAACGATGACCTCCTTGTGGCGGGTAGACAATGGACTGTAATAGGTTGTTGATGATGAAGATGAAATAGATTTTAGCCGCATTAACGCCGCACTAGACTCAGTGGAACGCATGGCCAAGAGGTTTAATGGTTGAGTGTATCTTGGTAAAGCTAGGTTCGATGCGTGGGTCACCGTCGCGAGGTTGCTCGTCTGTATTCTACGGGTTGTAGAAGACTCCCGTTTCTGCAGTTAGACTCTTAAGTGGTCTATTGTTCGCGATATCCTACAGATTGTATTTCAGAAAAGCCCAGCTTCAGATATTATTCCGCCGTCACCGTTATATCATCGAAATTCACACTCACAGCTCGTTATCAATCATTAATGAATTGGTGGTAGGACTTGTATCATTTCCACCTGACTAGCAATTCTAAATCGTTAAACTCAGATATTTAGAGGTAGGATAGTTCCTCAGCCGGTTGAGCATTTCGGGTGAAGTGCGCTTCCATTTAACTTTCGGCGGTATCGTAACTTGATCCCTCTTCCAAAAAGAAGACATACCTACATACACAACTCGAAACACACAATCCTCCTTTTTTATGATGGGATATAGTCGAACTCCTTGCGAAAGGGCTCGTCCGGGAAAGTACTACCACCATAGCACTTCCTCACCATTTCAGCCACTAATATTTGGCGCCTGAAATATGTATATTAGTATGCTGATTATTAGCATTGCTGTGTACCGGCTTGAAGGCTATGGTTGCCAGTTAAATTACGGGCACGCGAGGCTAAACACCTTTATGCCTCAAGTTGACGGGCGCAATGCAGTGCCACATAGGTCATGTTCGTTGTGTCTGAAACCTACATTGTAAGGCTTTGTATCAAATGGGCTGTTTGCTTGTTCCGTTACCAAATTATATATAGGTTATAGGTTAGCTTTTCACCTCCAAGTTTGTCTAGCTCAAGGCCAGAACAAGGATGAGATCTACAATGGAGCGAGATCTCCTATACTACAAGCTATGCTTGTTTATAGGAATAAGGCTACGATTAGTTTAGTTTCGGATTGCGACGGCGAAGCGCTTCACCTTTATCTCACCTGGTTACAAGTTGAGATAAGGCCGAAGGTGGAGCGCACTTCACCCGGTGTCCTCAACAAACCGAGGAACTGGCTATCTTACCTCTAAATGCCGGAACACAACAATTTTAGAATTGTTATTATGGCGACAGAATTAGGTAAGATGGTGGTAGCTAGCCAGGCAGACTTAAACAAAATCATACCACCAACCAAACCAAGCACAATATTGTACTCGCCCTGGGTATCGAACCTGAGACCTCTGTATCTGAAATCAGTGGGTTGAATCACTAGACGAAAGAGGCGGTTAAGGTAGACCTTTATCGGCCCTACCACCCGTTCTGAGACAACCTTTGAAGACATAGGGTAAAAAAAAAACGGCAATGGCAACGCTAAAAACAATTATATTGGTCAGTTAATACTACCTCAGATCACACACAGAATTAGCACAGCTATTCAGCGTGGCAATGTAGCCAGTGTCTTGGGCACGCTTCTGTCTGGTTCTGGTCTGGAACAGTTGAATTACCTATAGGCCGTAACGGTCCTTAGGTAAACTGACTGATCCCTTTGTACATAGTTAGTTTAATTGTACATTTTATTTAATAAACTTATCCACAGACTAATTCCCAAGTCGCTGACAGAAAATTATTAGTTAATAGTAATCCTCCGCAACTCTTGCCTTGCCCCACCATGCAGGAGATCGCTGTGATATTTTAAGCGCCTCTAAATCCAGTTATATCCTTCCGATGATATCCGACATATTTCTTGCTCACTATTCGAAATACCATTTGGCTGATATTTACTACGAGATTTTTTATCGCAATTCATCTTCATAGCTTTTTACCTGCCTAGTTGCTTCTGATCCCGTGCAATTTGATAATAAAACACATATGGCGTAAACAAACATGTACGGTTCAAATTATCACATATAGTCTTTCTACTTTTTTAAGAGTATATTATAAAGTAATGAAAAAAATATTACCGGATTATTTCGGATATCTTAACAAAAAAATATATGCGTTATTCTGAAAGGATTTATAATCATCGAATCAAATGAACCAGTTCTAGTCCTACTAACTACTAACAGTTACTATTTGTAACTGTTAGTAATATTAAATATTTAATCATCAAGATAGTAGGATTTTCTTTACTTGGTCTAGTTTTCATGCAATTAAAGGGTAAAGGTAAGGTGAAATGGATGCACACGAATTTTTAGAAAAGGATTTTCTTAAAATTCGTGTGCATCCATTTCACCTTACCTTTACCATTTTACATTACCTAAATAAACGTATTTCAATGTTTCACACTATCAGACATATCTATGATGGGTGGCCTATGGGATGATAGGATAGGCCTCACAGCTCAGAGTAAGTTGTGGGTTCGGTTCCCACCCAGGTCACCCATTCGTGTAATGAATTGAAATGTTTGTTATGTTGACAGGACACACAAAAAAATAAAAATAATTTCATCCTTTTTCTATACTATATTAAGTTCTAATATGATCCTAGATGGCGCTGTGTGAAATTTCGAGTAATGTTTATGTAAAAAGCTTCGAAGACCCTTTTGCTCATGGGACAGCCATTGGAATGCATAAACCAGATAGGTAATTCGAATGGTGGGATCGGATCGAGTGACTCCGACGGCGGCAATTAAGCAGATTGCATTTATATGGGTACCGCATAAATCAGGGTTCCTCTGCGTCTCGCGTGCGGGCGAGGATTCCCCACGGGTGGCTACGGAACCCGCGAACATTATTCCAAGAAAATCTTTTCTTTCTGTAAATCACACATATGAATATATGAATCTTCATATTTAAAATGATCGTGTAAACTGACTGACACATCTGACCGACATCGCCTGCCACAGATTATGGTAATATCAGAATAAAACTCTCAGTTCAGTATTAGATACTGATCTTGTCCAACAGTGCACGGTAGCGAACTGTTGATGATGATAAGATTATAGTTGGTATAATTTTCCGTGGCCTCGCAGCCACACTTAGCAATATGTCTTCACGTGATTTACATCACCGTAATCAACGCTTTCCTTGCAGACATTCCGGGGTTTCCCGCTCCCAGGACATAGCACTGTCATCCCGAATTTGTTATCTTTCCATAATATTAGCTTTTCCTATCTTTTTTCTACTGAGTATAGGCAGGTAATAGTACCTGCTTATTTTCAGTAGTAATATGGGTGTATAGAGTAGACATCCATATATATTTTACATATTTTGTATCTTTTTTATTACATTGTAATTAGCAATTTTTTTTAGTACAATAAAAAAAATTGGGAAGAAACGGGGAAGCGCTTGGCCTTCATATCACCTGGTAAAACAAGTTGAGAAAAGGCCGAAGGTGGAGTGGTGGAGTTACTTGTAATATTTTTTGTCTATAATTATAATTATGATCTTTTAATGTGTAAATTTAGACATCACATATAGTCTTTCTACTTTTTTAAGAGTATATTATAAAGTATTGAAAAAAATACTACCGGATTATTTCGGATATCTTAACAAAAAAATATATGCGTTATTCTACCAATTGTTGTAATTGGTCACAACATTTACAACTGCTATAATGACACTATAATGTACTAAGCTGAGTTTGGATGGATTGTGTGGGGGATAAAATAGGCAATAAAAGAGTAATAGAAGAGATGAGATGATGTCAAATAGAGGAAAGTGAGAGAGAGTGGAGGAAGCGATGAGATGACGTGAAATAGCGGAGAGTAAGGAGAGTTTAGGAAGAATACAATGTGCGATGTGCCTACCCCACTTAGTTTGGGGTGATGGTAATGGGGAAGGAAGATAATAAACTTTTTATTCATAATATAATTTAAAAATATGCTCATATAATTAACCAACTTATATCGCCTTCGGCTGAAATACCAATATCCACAATCAAACAAATACCTACACTTTGCTGTGATGATACCCATCACAATACCGCAACACTGTAACATAAGGTCATAAATAAATAAGTACATGAACTTGGAAGAGACAAGCTCCCACACTACGACACAGGGTATCCTAGTGTGGGAGCTAGTGTTCAATATTTTTTTCATTTTGTTTAAATTTAATTATGTACCTACTAAGATAATGCTATACACTAGCACGCATGTTTGCTTTAAGGTTAAATATAATGTCATATGAATGAATTATTGGCTACAAAATAAATAAATAACAATAGTAATAATTATTTTTATTAATTAAACTGATCGATAACCAAGCTCAAGTGATTCAGAAGCATGCGTGTCAATTCGTTATAGTGGCCAATGAAATGCTACGCAAACCATCTACAACACCAGTTCTGGTGTACCGTATCTGATCCTTTAGCAGGCTTCACACGAAGCTGCAAAGATGGGCCTTTGCGTGACCCGCAACACTAACAAATGGCGCAAATCTGACCCAAAAACGACGCATGTCGAATTATGTCGTTATCAATATCAATAAATTGTTATCGGCGTATAAACAATCGGTGTAACAGGAACGTATTGGTTACCGCAGATCTAATAACGGTAGAAGTGGCCGAGTCTTGCCCGAATCACAAAACATATGTTTTTTCATACTACTAGGAGACGGGACAAGCAAGTAGCGCAGCTGGTGTTAAGTGTACTCTTGGCTACGACAAAGCCTTACTGCATAGGTCACATCCACAAAGAACATACCCTACATGGCACTGCATTGCGCCCGTCAACTTGAGGCATAAAGGTGTTAAGCCTCACGTACCCGTAATTTCACCGGCAACCATACCCTTCAAACCGAAACATAGCAATGCTGTGTAAGTATGGTGGTAGTAATTCTCCGGACGAGCCCTTTCACTAGAGGCTTCTACTACTCTTAAACCTGTACTGCATACCTACCTAATATTATTTTGCATTCATGTCATCGTTGTCATCGTTGAAAAAATAACCTTATATGAGTTTACTTATATGACTTGAAGTCAAAATAAAAAGAAGATAGTAACCTTCTTTTTATGTTGACTTCATCAGTATATAAATACTACAGGACATTCATTTCACACAGCGCCATATAGTCCCAAACTAAGAATAGCATGTAATATGAAAACTAGATTACGGATAGAATACTTTTTTTTTTGTAAATATATCCATATGATACAACACCCAAAAACAGAACAAACATCTATATTCACCACACATGTACTACAGCGCAGAAGGCAGAGCTACTACCAACTGAGCTAATGAGGCTTGTTAAATTTCATTGCAAATATAAGCGCTGGCCTATCTATCGTTTCTATAGGCTCCGCACCCCCGGTGGCATGTCAAAACTCTATGACAGCTTAAATTGTAAACTGTTACATTTTACGATCCAATAGAATGTAACGAGGGTATTAGATACCGCGATAAGATTCATAAAGATCGGAAAAAAATGCGAAATCGATACATTTGAAAGACAGTTATGCCCCGGTTATGTAGCCACGACACTACTCAATGTTTCTATTCCATTTCCTTTGGCCTCTGCGACCGGCCGCTAGAGATTACTGCTAAGTTACTGCGGTATTTACCTAATAAATGGATAATGGAAAGGTCTGTACTGAAGGAAAATCTCGCTAAACGATTTTATAAATATGTAATAGGTACATGAAATACTCACAACTCAGCACTCAGCGCCATTTTTTTTATGCAACTAGGAGACGGAACAAACTAGTAGCCCATCTTTTGCCTATATACCTTACTGCGTAGGTCACATCCACAAAGGACATATTCTACACAGCACTGCATTGCACCCATAAATGACAAAATTTCACTCTATACCCTTCAAACCGGAACACAGCAATGCTGCTTGGCGGCTGTAATAGGTATGGTGGTAGTACTTCCCCGGACGAGCCGTTTCACAAGGGGCTCTACTACTCTAGCCCAAGCTAAACATATAGCTTGTAATATGGGAACTAGATTTCTCTGATTTTTTAATATTTTATTGGGGTCACATATACTTTTTTCAAATACTTATATACATACATAATATATACCAAATCTATATATGGAAAAGTGCTCTTTGACTCTGCTCTCGAAGATAGCAAGCGACGGAATGTTGTAAAACAAAAGAAAGACAACATTTCAGATTACCTAAAAGATAAGAAAGCCTGGCATTAAAAATATAATTTGCTCCAGCGAATAAATTGTAATTAGTATTACATAATTTTAAGCTATTGTAATGGACCATAAAAAAAACTGGCCCGAGGCCCGACGAGCGACCAGCACACAAGGAGAAAGATCCTTGTGTGCTTGTCGCTGGTCCGAACAGGCGATAGATTTCAAAGTGATCCTAAAAAAATCTTTCTGCATGAAGTAATTTGGCTTTGACTTTGAACTAGCGCGGCTAACGTGGGTAGAGAGTTCCACAACCTGTTCTCTACGATACGCTTATATAAGTATTCTATATTAAAGATTTATTTTTGTATGTACATACCTTGTCTTAAAATCGAGGGTATTGAGATTTTCTGTGTACAGTTATTATATTTTAAATACGTAATGTCCCAGCTGTTCTTGAACCGAATGGTCTGTTACGTGATGATGGTAAGCGAACCGACGACGGTATGACTCTTGTCCTATAGGAACTGGGTAGGCCTTTGGCGTGGGACCTACGTCGACACCCTAGCGCCATCTCATTTGCCCGGGACATCAGTTAGGTAGGGCTGGTGCGGCGACTGATTCGGCCGAGGATCACAAAAGGCGCAAATATAGTGGTCTCGATAGAGCTTACCTGTTTGAGCCTTTTGGGGTGGAGACCTTGGGTCTGTGAGGAGCTGGTGCCCTCCGGGTTTTAAAAAAACGTGCGGGGCTTTTGATTAAGGCGACACGTGACCCAAGGGCTGGCTCTTATTTAGGCCAGTCAATTAGCATAGCTATTCAACGTGGCAATGCAGCCAGTGTCTTGGGCACGCTTCGGTCTGGTACTGGTCTGGAACAGTTGAGTTACCTATAGGCCGTTGGTAACGGTCCTTAGGTAATCTGACTGATTACTTTGTACGTAATTGAATTGATTGTAGCATTGCCGTGGAGGTCACGGCCTAGAGAGCCCGCGTAAGTCGATAAAATCACACCAGAAAAAAAAACAGCTTATCTTTAATGTAATCATCAATCCACTTACCAAGCATGGTCTTTATGGATTCTTTATCAGATTGATGATTGAGATGTGTGATTGTAAATGTCTAAAGTAAAGTTTTATTTGAAATGTCTTGTTTTGTATAAAATTAAGTTCAAGTACATGTAGCTTGCCCATTGATTTCTGCGTACACTCAGAATAGGTATTATTAATTAATCACTATTTTCTTGGTTCCCAAGAAGTGTCATTGGTGTAATGTAAGTCAAAACTTTCCTCTTTGCAAAATAAGAAAAACAACGACTAAATCTAAAAGTTGGACGAGTTTTTTTTATTAAATGAGTAGAGCATGAAACAAGCTTCAATTCGTATTTATCATCAAAAATGTTCGCAATTTTTCTGAAAATCAAGTAAGTTCAAAATATCCCTAGATATATCGTATATGATAAGCCTCATAGCTCAGTTGGTAGTAGCTCTGCCTTCTGCGCTGTAGTTATGGGTTCGATTCCCACCCAGAACAAACATTTATGTGATGAATAAGTTTGTTATCTGTTTGGGTGATGTATCACATTGATATTTATTAACAAATAAAAAGTATTTAAGTATTCAATCCGTAACCCAGTTCCCATATTACAAGCTATGATTTGTTTAGGGCTAGACGGCGCTGTGTGAAATTAATGTGGGTTATGTTGCTATTTATATTCTAGATGTGTGTATTTATATGGAGAACGCAGAGCATACAACCTTTTATACAGGAGTATAAAATAAAACTATCTCAGAGCAAACAAAAAAGTCGTAACTCGTGATACCTGTCTGCCAAAATATCCCCTTTGTCTAGATGAAAATCGAAAAAGAATCTGGCGTTCATTAGTGACGGTGTAAGTTACACGACGCGGACGCTATTCTCATGACACGAAATACTTAATGAGTTTTTTTATGCGATTTATCTCGTACTAGGTGTACCTGCGAGGTTATCCGCGAATTCAGTTGGGGACTGAATTCGCGTGAGAGTATCATTAAAAAATGGTTTGTATGTAAAAAAATATATCACTCTCCTCAACTACTCGTAAGCGTGTCAATAAAATAAAATCACATAAAATATATTATTATATATCGCACCAATATTTAGAATGTACTGCAGTCCATATAATATCCAATATTGCAATTTCCAATCATTCCGTCCAATATTGGTGTACTTTTAAAACGGACGTGTAGTTTTTGAGCTACCTCCTACATCTAAACTCACAAACTTTATATTTTTTTTACAGTGACTTATATATTAATATTAGATATATAATAGTTTAAATAATGCTTATACATTTCTTAGACTACTATAAATTTAGCAGTCATTTGTTTGGGATTAACTTAGAGTAAACGTAACATTAAAGAAGCCCTTGTGTCCAAACTGATCGTTTAACTTTGCCTTAAGCTCCATGTCATTACAGTGAATATTAGGTACAGTAAAGTTAACCTTCATTTTTTGTGAAGGTAGGAGGTAGGTAAGGTACTAAAAAACTAGTAGATAGGTATACAGCCAGAAAATTGCCCACTACTATGATTTTGATTAAAAATAATGTAAGGTTTGAAAATGTTTAGGTTATTTAATAGCGTAAGTATTTTTTTACTGTTTGGAAAAGTTCTCCTGCAATTACGCTTTGGTTTAAGCGGACATCCACCATTCTATGTTGGATGTCATTCCATATTGAAGTGATCGTATATCCATATACAGATCTATACACATATATTAAATTCAAAGTCCTGACTGACTGACTGATATGACAACGCACAACCTAAATCGCTGGTCCTAGAGACATGCAATTTGGAGGGTTTTTCTTTGGGATGTGTAGGTATCCAATAAGAAAGGAATTTAAAAAAAATAGCTTCGACTTCAAAATGGTGTTCAAAGTTCTGAATCAAATTATGCATTTCTCCGACATCGTACATGATAGATGTTTGAAAATTCGTATGTAGATTGCCCATATGAAATAAGCAATGGAATATTTTAGAATTTCCAAAATTAAAGGGTGTTAATTATTTTAAAAAACAACCATTAAAGAGCTATATATTTTGGAATACATCAGGTAGCAGGTTGAAATTTTCACAAAATATGTATTATCACATTTAATAACATAAAAATAATACAATAAATATAAGAAACGTTATTACAAATGATTATATTGCTGTTTCGTAAAAACGGTAATATACCTTTCTATTTTAAATTTGGTGTGAATATTGTACCTACTCTAAAGGTATACCAATAAATTGTAAAAACTGGCCCGCACTGAGGCTTCTGAACTAACTAGCACTTTTTACCTGTAAATGTGTGTCTAAACCTTCGGTGTGCGTTAAAATAGCGAGAAAAGGACATAGCGGGCTAAATGACTAAGCGAGAAATGAAAGGTAAAGTCCTGAGAGTCCTGACTGATTGACTGATTCAACTAGATCATCTATTTGACTGACTGCTCCAACAATACAATGCACAGCCTAAATTACTGGTCGTATGGACTTGACATTCGGAGGGTATGTTTATCATAGTGTTTAGATGCCCGTTAAAAAAATAATTTTGAAAATTCACACCCTTGGGGTTTCAAAATGGGGTTCAAAGTTCGGAGTGAAAAGTTGCAAATCTCCGTAACTATACATGATAGACGGTTGAAAATTATTTTTTGTCTGAAAGTGTGGGTCGGATCGGAACCCTCGAGTGTGCGAGTAGCACACCACGTTTGAGCTTATCGATCAAATTTATCCAGATATCCAACAAATATATATATTTTAAAATACCATTACGCGGACGAAATCGCGGCTGGAAGCTTGTAAATTAATAAACCTGTATATCAACTTACTTTTGCCGAATATAAAGATACATTGAACAGTGAAATTCAGTTTTGTAGCTAGTCTGTAAGTTTAAGGTCTTAGATGTAAAAAATATTGTGATAGTCATAGAAGACTTTATTAAAAACTCTTCTTAAAAAAGTCTGCGACTTTGGCAATAGCCCCCCGAGCATTTTTAATTTGTAGGTACTTGAGTGAATGTCGAGGGTTCGTGAGTTCTGAGCCCCGCGTCCATCGTGTTCACATGATAAAAAGTAGACATTTTTGTCAGAAACAGTCTCTGCGTCGACATGAGCTGGAGCAAAGCTTTGTAATCGTAAACTTGACTGCACATGGTTTGGTAGTAGATACATTTTATTAATATTTGTCTGTCAGCATTAGATTGTAAGCAAAGTCCGTTTGTAATATGCCTCGGTATATTGTAAACGGTGGGCGAAAATGGTGATCGATGATGAACCCGTCGGGACATGACCTCTCCATCCCGACAGAAGTCGTCCTGTGGTTTCAGTTTACTCTATTTCTGATGGAACTAGATCGAGAACGGGGGGCACCGCGTGAAGGGTAACCACTAGTATTGCGTTACAGGATTAGATTGTTACTCCTGTAAGACCATTTGCTCACCTCACCCTCTTGAGGAGAGAGTGAGGCAGGTCTGCGGCAGAACTAGAGAAGCTAGAAATAATGCGTAAAATTGTAAATGTTTGTTGCTGTTGACAATTTGCTGACCGTTGTTTACAATCTGACGGTGACAGAGGCATATAACAAACGGATGGTTTTTACAATCTCACGGTTACAATACATAGACAGATAGACAGATTTTATTAAAATCTATGTATTTGTCTATCTATCCACCAAACCCACAACATTCGCAACAAGGTTCATAAGCATCTGTAAAGGTTTCTAAGTTATTTTATTCACATATCATTTTAACAAACATGAATCAGTAGTATTTATGCGTTGATATGATTTGATTAAACACCATAAGTTAATATGGATAGGATAAATAAAAAAATATTACCGGACATTAATTTCACACAGCGCCATCTAGCAACAAACTAAGCATAGTTGTAACATGGGAACTAGATTACGGATATAATACCCAGATACTTTTTTTTGTAAATACATGCTTATCATAAAATACAACAGAACAAACATCTATATTAATCACACATATGTTTGTCCTGGGTGGGAATCGAACCCACAACCTACAGCGCAGAAGGCAGAGTTACTACCAACTGAGCTATTAGACTTGTTAGGATGGGGAGCTTACAAATACAAATTACAAATTTAAATGAAAACCAAAACATATACTAGATAAGTATTATAATAAATTAGTATTAAAATATGAGCAAAAGGGTTAAGTTCATGCAAAGTCAAAGTCAAAGTCAAATATTTTAATTCATTAAGATCTTAAGGATAATTTTGAAACGTGACTACTGCATGTTCGGTATCGCGACCAGCACATAAGGAGAAAGGCAAGAACCTCGGGCTGGTTATTTTTTTGATGATCCATTCAACATTTAGGTATACAGAGTTTATAATATTTTAATAACATTACAAGTGTTTCCCACATCATAAACCTAAATACTTAATATTATCTTAAAACATTGATTTTTACGTTTACAGCTGAAGCTGTTAGGCTGTGGAACGCATTACCTGATAATATTAAAAAGACAACATCGCAACACACTTTTAAATTGAAAGTTTATCAGTATTATCTATCAGTTTCTTCTTAAATTATCATTTTTATCCTTCATTATTATTATTATCATGATTATTATTGATGTAATTTTATGTATGTATATTTTGTTTTATATTCGTTATTCGTATAGTCCGCCATCCTTGAAAGTCGTCATCTTATCTGTCCATCCAGCGGTTGCCTGGAAGAGATCGCTTTCAGCGATAAGGCCGCCCATTGTTTTACCAGTGACGCTTAGATTAAGTTTCCACTATCTGTATTTTGATATGTTATTTGTACCGGGGCCATAGTGCTCTGAGTAGTGTTCGTAGCTCTTATTTAATCTTAGCGAAGCTATATAAAAACATGTTAAAACTGATACCTAATGAAAAAAGAAACAAACGATAGTAGACATATTTATTTGAAGACGAAATAAACGATATGAATTATTTCACTTTGACTGTACACATATAAACCACATTAGTTCATGCATAGCGGAGATTACATTTAGAATTTACAAAAATATTTTGACCTCACAATTTCCGTTAAGGACACTATTTTGTTCCACATTTCAAACTTTAGCGTTAAGAAGTTTCTCGTCAAAGGCATCATACCTAACTTAAATTGTTTCTAAATGTATTTATAATATCCTACATCTAACCTATTTTTTTTGTGTTTCCGTACCCAAACCGCCTCTGTGGTCTTGTGGATTCGATTCCCATGGGGAGTACAATATATTGTGCTTGGTTTGGTTGGTGGTAGGACTTTGTTTGAGTCCGACCCGAGAGTCTACCCCGTCATACAATAAAAAAAAAGAAGTTTCTCGTCAAAGGCATAATACCTAACTTAATTTTCTTCTAACTGTATTTATAATATCCTACATCTAACCTACATTTTTTAGGGTTCCGTACCCAAAGGGTACCAACGGGACCCTTTTTATTATTCATGATATCATGAACTGTTATAGGTAGATAGTTGAAATTATCTGCGTGTTTATTTCTATTGCTACTATAACAACAACAAAAAATAGTTGAGGGTGATTTTTAAATAACTAATGTAACAAATAAATAAATACGGGTCGTAACCCTCGGTGTGCGTGTTCACACTTGGCCGATTTATTTTTAATTTAGGTTTAGCATACAACAATAGTTACAATTAAACTTACTTTTTACAAGGGAAGCATAATAATAATAATGAGTTCCTCAGTTTGTTGAGGATTCCGGGTGAAGTGCGCTACCACCTTCGGCCTTATCATACCGTGAAAATCAGATGAGACGTAGGCCAAACAAATCCCTGTCAAACCATAAAAAAAATTACAATAAATTTATCGAAAAGGACTGTTTACTGTTATACTATTAAGAACAGTGAACTGTACACCCCCACAATCTTTGAAGCACTTTAGCTGTCAACCCCCGGGGTGCCATACTTACCCAACATAGAACACGAGTTGAATAATAGGTACCTACTCCAGGATCCTTGCATTATCCTTGGCCTTTCTGGAAAAGGACCAAGGTCCCTAACCAGTTATCTCACTATGCATTGCCTCATTTCGACATAGAATCGCTGTGTAGAAAGGACAGATCGGATTGTCATAACTTAACTGGTGATTAAATCAAGCAAGTTTAATTAAATCACGCCTTACTGTGTAGGTCAAATCCACAAAGATCATAGCCACGGCACTGCATTGCGCCCGTCAATTTGAGGCATAAAGGTGTTAAGTTATTACCTAAAGACCGTTTCTAACGGTCCTCAGGTAACCCGCCTGCTGCCCGTATAGGTAAATAGATCATAATTAAAATGGTATATTTTTTAAATACTTGGTCTGCAAGAAAAAAACAGCTATAAAGTTAATTTGACAGCACACTTATATTTTAACAAGCGGTTGTGGGTTCGATTCCCACCCAGGACAAACATTTGTATGATGAATATTGGCCTTTGGTGTGGGACGCTACCTGCGTCGACACCCTAGCGCCATCTCATCTGCCTGGGACATCAGTTAGGGCTGGGGCGGCGGCTGATTCGGCCGAGGATCACAAATGGCGCAAATATAGTGGTCTCGACAGAGCTTATCTATTTGAGCCTTTTGGGGTGGAGACCTTGGGTCCGTGGGGAGCCGGTGCCCTCCGGGTTTTCAAAAATCTTGCGGGGCTTTTGATTGAGGCGACACGTGACCCAAGGGCTGGCTCTTATTTAGGCCAGCGAATTAGCATTGCTATTCAGCGTGGCAATGCAGCCCGTGTCTTGAGCACGCTTCCGTCTGGTACTGGTCTGGAACAGTTGAGTTACCTATAGGCCGTTTGTGTACTTGTATATATATATATATATATATATTATATGAAAGGATTGCGTTAATTCGACGTCACTTTGATGTACAGCTAAGTATATTTATAATTTATAACACGCATTGCAATTATTTAGGAGCAGTTGCTAGCGTCTGTCTTATCACTAAACTCCTTCTGCCCTAACTCCTTCTAAAACAGAGATAATAGGCAATTTTTGGAAAGGCTCGCTCCATCGTAGACCATCTTTGCCCAGACAAGCCTCGAGGCCAACAGCATGTGTGTGAACCTAGCAGATCATTTTTCAGCAGATCAAAATTTTATGAGAGTTCTATTCCCATGCAGGTGAGTTCTATAGTTCCTGAAACTTTTTAGAAATAGTTCTGGCGATTTCAGCTGAAAAAAGTTAACTGAAAATATGCTCTGCTAACTTCCCGTAGCAGATCATTTTCGTCAGATAGTCAAAATAACGCAAGGTATTTACGGATATAGGTTCGTTCAATAGTTCCTGATACTTTTTAAAAATAGTTCTGTCGATTTTACTACCAAAAAAAATCATAGAAGTTTTTTTAAAGAAATATTTTTTTCTTAAAAGTATAGCAAAATATTGTAGTAAAATGGCTAAATTGAAGCGTATCAAGAAAATATCATAATTATAAAATAAAAAAACACAATATACACTCAGGTAACTAAAAAACATGACACAATACTCCCAAAAAAATCACAGCAGATCAAGGGTAAGTTGAGAGAAAATCATTCTGGTCACCGAATTTCAATAAAATATTGTGACAAGAACAAACGCTGTAGAGTATAGAACTCTTTTGTTTCACATAAACTAGGCTGTCAGTCAGTGAAAACAGTCCAAAACATACCCGGAACTCACATGAAAATATCAGCAGAGCAGGGGTATATGTTAAAAGAAAATTATTCTGGTAATCAAATTTCAAAAAAATATTGTGACAAGAAAAAACGCTGTAGAGCCTAGAACTCTTTTGTATTATATAGAATAGACTAATTGTCAATGAAAACGGTCCAAAACTTACCCAGAACTCACAAGAAAATATCAGCAGAGCAGGGGTAAATGTTGAAAGAAAATTATTCTGGTCACCGAAATTCAAAAAAATATTGTGACAAGAAGCTAAGACGTAGAGCCTAGAACTCTTTTGTATTATATAGACTAGACTGTCAGTCAATGAAAACGGTCCAAAACATACCCAGAACTCACAAGAAAATATCAGCAGAGCAGGGGTATATGTTCTAAGAAAATTATTCTGGTCATCAAATTTTAAAAAAATATTGCGGCTAGATGCTAAGACGTAAGGCCTAGAACTCTTTTGTTTTACATAGATTAGACTGTCAGTCAATGAAAACAGTCCAAAACATACCCAGAACTCTCAAGAAAATATCAGCAGAGCAGGGGTATATGTTATAAGAATATTATTCTGGTCATCAAATTTTAAAAAAATATTGCGGCTAGATGCTAAGACGTAGAGCCTAGAACTCTTTTGTTTTACATAGACTAGACTGTCAGTCAATGAAAACGGTCCAAAACATACCCAGAACTCTCAAGAAAATATCAGCAGAGCAGGGGTATATGTTATAAGAAAATTATTCTGGTCATCAAATTTAAAAAAAATATTGCGGCTAGATGCTAAGACGTAGAGCCTAGAACTCTTTTGTTTTACATAGACTAGACTGTCAGTCAATGAAAACAGTCCAAAAAATACCCAGAACTCTCAAGAAAATATCAGCAGAGCAGGGGTATATGTTATAAGAATATTATTCTGGTCATCAAATTTTAAAAAAATATTGCGGCTAGATGCTAAAACTTAGAGCCTAGAACTCTTTTGTTTTACATAGATTAGACTGTCAGTCAATGAAAACAGTCCAAAACATACCCAGAACTCTCAAGAAAATATCAGCAGAGCAGGGGTATATGTTATTAGAAAATTATTCTGGTCATCAAATTTAAAAAAAATATTGCGGCTAGATGCTAAGACGTAGAGCCTAGAACTCTTTTGTTTTACATAGACTAGACTGTCAGTCAATGAAAACGGTCCAAAACATACCCAGAACTCTCAAGAAAATATCAGCAGAGCAGGGGTATATGTTATAAGAAAATTATTCTGGTCATCAAATTTAAAAAAAATATTGCGGCTAGATGCTAAGACGTAGAGCCTAGAACTCTTTTGTTTTACATAGACTAGACTGTCAGTCAATGAAAACGGTCCAAAAAATACCCAGAACTCTCAAGAAAATATCAGCAGAGCAGGGGTATATGTTATAAGAATATTATTCTGGTCATCAAATTTTAAAAAAATATTGCGGCTAGATGCTAAAACTTAGAGCCTAGAACTCTTTTGTTTTACATAGATTAGACTGTCAGTCAATGAAAACAGTCCAAAACATACCCAGAACTCTCAAGAAAATATCAGCAGAGCAGGGGTATATGTTATTAGAAAATTATTCTGGTCATCAAATTTAAAAAAAATATTGCGGCTAGATGCTAAGACGTAGAGCCTAGAACTCTTTTGTTTTACATAGACTAGACTGTCAGTCAATGAAAACGGTCCAAAACATACCCAGAACTCTCAAGAAAATATCAGCAGAGCAGGGGTATATGTTATAAGAAAATTATTCTGGTCATCAAATTTTAAAAAAATATTGCGGCTAGATGCTAAGACGTAGAGCCTAGAACTCTTTTATTTTACATAGACTAGACTGTCAGTCAATGAAAACGGTCCAAAAAATACCCAGAACTCTCAAGAAAATATCAGCAGAGCAGGGGTATATGTTATAAGAATATTATTCTGGTCATCAAATTTTAAAAAAATATTGCGGCTAGATGCTAAAACTTAGAGCCTAGAACTCTTTTGTTTTACATATACTAGACTGTCAGTCAATGAAAATGGTCCAAAACATACCCAGAACTCACAAGAAAATATCAGCAGAGCAGGGGTATATGTTATAAGAAAATTATTCTGGTCATCAAATTTAAAAAAAATATTGCGGCTAGATGCTAAGACGTAAGGACTAGAACTCTTTTGTTTTACATAGATTAGACTGTCAGTCAATGAAAACGGTCCAAAACATACCCAGAACTCTCAAGAAAATATCAGCAGAGCAGGGGTATATGTTATAAGAAAATTATTCTGGTCATCAAATTTAAAAAAAATATTGCGGCTAGATGCTAAGACGTAAGGCCTAGAACTCTTTTGTTTTACATAGACTAGACTGTCAGTCAATGAAAACGGTCCAAAACATACCCGGAACTCTCAAGAAAATATCAGCAGAGCAGGGGTATATGTTCTAAGAAAATTATTCTGGTCATCAAATTTTAAAAAAATATTGCGGCTAGATGCTAAGACGTAAGGCCTAGAACTCTTTTGTTTTACATAGATTAGACTGTCAGTCAATGAAAACGGTCCAAAACATACCCAGAACTCTCAAGAAAATATCAGCAGAGCAGGGGTATATGTTCTAAGAAAATTATTCTGGTCATCAAATTTTAAAAAAATATTGCGGCTAGATGCTAAGACGTAGAGCCTAGAACTCTTTTGTTTTACATAGATTAGACTGTCAGTCAATGAAAACGGTCCAAAACATACCCAGAACTCTCAAGAAAATATCAGCAGAGCAGGGGTATATGTTATAAGAAAATTATTCTGGTCATCAAATTAAAAAAAAATATTGCGGCTAGATGCTAAGACGTAGAGCCTAGAACTCTTTTGTTTTACATAGACTAGACTGTCAGTCAATGAAAACGGTCCAAAACATACCCAGAACTCTCAAGAAATTATCAGCAGAGCAGGGGTAAATGTTGAAAGAAAATTATTCTGGTCACCGAAATTCAAAAAAATATTGTGACAAGAAGCTAAGACGTAGAGCCTAGAACTCTTTTGTATTATATAGACTAGACTGTCAGTCAATGAAAACGGTCCAAAACATACCCAGAACTCTCAAGAAAATATCAGCAGAGCAGGGGTATATGTTATAAGAAAATTATTCTGGTCATCAAATTTTAAAAAAATATTGCGGCTAGATGCTAAGACGTAAGGCCTAGAACTCTTTTGTTTTACATAGATTAGACTGTCAGTCAATGAAAACGGTCCAAAACATACCCAGAACTCTCAAGAAAATATCAGCAGAGCAGGGGTATATGTTATAAGAAAATTATTCTGGTCATCAAATTTAAAAAAAATATTGCGGCTAGATGCTAAGACGTAAGGCCTAGAACTCTTTTGTATTATATAGACTAGACTGTCAGTCAATGAAAACGGTCCAAAACATACCCAGAACTCTCAAGAAATTATCAGCAGAGCAGGGGTAAATGTTGAAAGAAAATTATTCTGGTCACCGAAATTCAAAAAAATATTGTGACAAGAAGCTAAGACGTAGAGCCTAGAACTCTTTTGTATTATATAGACTAGACTGTCAGTCAATGAAAACGGTCCAAAACATACCCAGAACTCTCAAGAAAATATCAGCAGAGCAGGGGTATATGTTATAAGAAAATTATTCTGGTCATCAAATTTTAAAAAAATATTGCGGCTAGATGCTAAGACGTAAGGCCTAGAACTCTTTTGTTTTACATAGATTAGACTGTCAGTCAATGAAAACGGTCCAAAACATACCCAGAACTCTCAAGAAAATATCAGCAGAGCAGGGGTATATGTTATAAGAAAATTATTCTGGTCATCAAATTTAAAAAAAATATTGCGGCTAGATGCTAAGACGTAAGGCCTAGAACTCTTTTGTATTATATAGACTAGACTGTCAGTCAATGAAAACGGTCCAAAACATACCCAGAACTCTCAAGAAATTATCAGCAGAGCAGGGGTAAATGTTGAAAGAAAATTATTCTGGTCACCGAAATTCAAAAAAATATTGTGACAAGAAGCTAAGACGTAGAGCCTAGAACTCTTTTGTATTATATAGACTAGACTGTCAGTCAATGAAAACGGTCCAAAACATACCCAGAACTCTCAAGAAAATATCAGCAGAGCAGGGGTATATGTTATAAGAAAATTATTCTGGTCATCAAATTTAAAAAAAATATTGCGGCTAGATGCTAAGACGTAGAGCCTAGAACTCTTTTGTTTTACATAGAATAGATTGTTTGTCAATGAAAACAGTCCAAAACATACCCAGAACTTACAAGAAAATATCAGCAGAGCAGGGGTATATGTTATAAGAATATTATTCTGGTCATCAAATTTTAAAAAAATATTGCGGCTAGATGCTAAGACGTAAGGCCTAGAACTCTTTTGTTTTACATAGACTAGACTGTCAGTCAATGAAAACGGTCCAAAACATACCCGGAACTCTCAAGAAAATATCAGCAGAGCAGGGGTATATGTTATAAGAATATTATTGTGGTCATCAAATTTTAAAAAAATATTGCGGCTAGATGCTAAAACTTAGAGCCTAGAACTCTTTTGTTTTACATATACTAGACTGTCAGTCAATGAAAACGGTCCAAAACATACCCAGAACTCACAAGAAAATATCAGCAGAGCAGGGGTATATGTTATAAGAAAATTATTCTGGTCATCGAATTTAAAAAAAAAATTGTTGGCAGAATAAACGCTGTAGAGGCTGGAACTCTTCAGTTTTACATAGACTTGGCTGTCAGTTAACAAAACAGTACCCAGAACTTTTAAGATAATATTTTGAGCTTTTTTGAGCTCTTGTTTTATTTTTATATATAGATATTGAGTTTATATATTTAGTTTTTATTTAGTATGAACATACTGTTTCTTTTCGTTTCAGTTGTTGTGTTTTTCACATTTTACATAAATTATTAGATGAGGAGTTATCACTGTCCTTAGTGTAACTGCTTGACGTTTTTTTAGTAGGCCGTCGTATTTAAACCAATGTTCCCCCGCCATTGCGTAAGTGACGTAGTGTTTTTGTTCGATACTGTAATCAACCACTGCAGACACTATGAACGACTTCTCACCAATCTCAACGATTTTTTTTATTGAGTCCAACCTGAAATCTGCTATATTATCTCGCTTAGCGTATGTTGGATCGCTGGTAACTGAAGTGTCATTAAGCAGATGCGATCCATATTCATTTGAGCTAGGTATTATCTTCTTGCATTTAAAGCAAGATCTTTCCAAGGCGATGCAATCATCGATTGCATCCTGTATTTGATCAAGACCGCGACAAAGAATAATATCAATATTAACATTTAGAAATGTATGATTTTGCCGAAACGTGTATCCGCAGGAGCAATTTGCGATGGTCAAATAACTTGGTTCTTTTTCCAGAAGATATTGCGCTAAATGAGCAACGTTGCATTCCACATCCAATCTTTTTATGTTTCTTGTGTATGACCTAGCCTTTCCTTGGAAAATGGTAATGTCTGTTAATATTGTTGCTCTCTTTAAATAGTGTTCCCGTAAAATTTTTTTGATATTTATTACACTCTGTGCCATTTTAACTATAGGACTATCAGAATATTTTAAATTTTCAGAATATAATTTGTTTGTTAACAGCCCGCCAAGAATTGCCTGAAAAATTGAATCAAACGTGCATGTCGAAGTAATGTTCAAATAGTGGTCATTAATTCGCACTGATCCTGATAGGTTTCCATTAAATAGGATTGGGGCATGTGCACTCTTTGAATCCTTGATAAAATCCCACTCCGGGCAATCATCTAAGCATGTTGGTTTTGCACGTTTCTTGATTATTGAGCAGTTTTTTTCGATTTTACGTTTCAAGTTTTTGTTTATGCCTCTCCATTCCTCACACACATTCCAATCGTTATCAGCTGGAATATTATTGTCCTCGGACATCAGAGTCGTTTCTGCAGACACATTGCTGACTGTTTAATTTTTTAATGACCGCGAATAATCAGAAATAGCCATTACATATTTCTCTACCGTTACTGGAGATGTAGCAAGTTTTTTTTTCATATATTCATGTGTATGGGGCTCAATTGTGGACTGAAGATCGTCGACTTTCATGTAATTTATGAGCTCATGGTTTGGCTGAATATCATGAATTTCGGGTATTTTATCATTTTCATGAGCTGACACATCTGATTCCGTACAGCGCTCTCTTATTTTTTTATCGATGCATTCGAGATGTTTCATGACGAATCGATCAATACGCATCGGAAGTTCACCCCTAAATTCACGGTGCTTTAGATCTGAAAACTCAGACTCCACTGCAGCGGAGGTAGCGGTCACTGCGCCTCTTCCAAAAATAGGCACCATGATTGCGGTCCACAGAGGTACGTATGGAAGAAGGTACCTTTTTAATCTATTAGCAAAATCGATATTATAACAAGCATTGATCGTATCTCCATGTGATGAGTGTTCAGCAATTTTAGCCGCCGAGCTATATATTTCATCACGCCAAGATTTCCACCCTAGATTGCTTTTATCAGCTGCTGCTGCATTCTGCTCAATATTGAAAACAGATTCCTCGTCACTCACATCAGTACATTCTTCGTCACCTTTGTCATCATCGTCATCGTTATCGTTCTCGTTTTCTAAGCCTTTTATTTGCTCGTTTAGAAAACGTAGTCGATTTACTGATGGCAACAGTTTTTCATTTGGACCAGTTCCTATGCTTTTGCTCAAAGCAACGACGAGAACCGATTCTAAAAAGAACGCTAGGTCGTCTAGTTTTGTAAGTTGGCAAGCTTTTCCTATGCACTTTTTGTAAAAGCGCCGTACCAAAGCCTTATCTTTTCCTTTCAAACTAGGCCATCGCGTAATCATTGATGATAGATGACATACATCTAAACGCATAAACGTTGATGGCAGTGATTTGGATTTATTTACAACAGCATTGTAACACTTATGCAAATAATCATTTAAACTTGAGCATTGACCAAATATTTGTGCCACGGCAATCAATAACGACCATCCGAAATCGGTAACAACAATCGGTGGAATAGCAGCGTTTGCTGCAAGGATGTGGCTCAAGAAACCAGCAACGATAATGGAACGTTGATCAGCTGAAACCATCTGAAACGTTGGCACACTACCTTCTTTCGTCACGAGCACACACTGATACAAGAATATGTGCGGCTTCTGTGACTTATCGCGCTTTGCTATGCCACCTGTAGCATCGATTGCTAATGCTGCATTGGGGTCTTTACGACAGCGGGATTTGTATATTTGGAGTTGTTCAGGTAGCCAATATATACAGTTAAATTTATACAACCCAACGGATTGTATACAACCAAGCAACTTACCATGTTCAGCACTTTTGAGTAAATTTAATGCTGGATTACCGAACTGCAATCCATATTTACTTAGTAATAGCTGTTCTTTGGCTTTGCGAACGACATCATTACTAGGTAGAATTGGTGGATTTTTTCCACCAAAAGTTTTTATTCTCCCGGCTTCTTCACGCCGCCATGTGACCGCGTCTTTACGGCAATCGATGAGAGAGTTGGCTACTTCGAAGCGACGAGGTCCTCTTAACTGCCTCCTTTTTACACCTGAGTGAGCTTTTGCATTAATATGATCCACATTGCATTGGAAGATCACATCAACACCTTTCGAGGGTTCTTTAGTGAGTGTGCAATCAATTTTTGCTTCGCATTCACCACAGGATCCTTCAATCGTCAAAAATGATTTGGCGGCTGCACTTGGGTATACATTGTGATTCCTAAATACAAACACACAATCTAAATGGTGCTGCACCCACAAAGCTTCCGCCATTACGTCTGTCCATCCCTGTTTTAATTTCCAGTACACCCGCTGACCATATAACTTTTCTTGCGGTTTAATATTTTGCCATTTTTCCTGTGAAATCACGAAGCTTATTTTAATCGAAGTTAAGCTAGTTAGGCTGGTCTGGTCTTTTTCAATACTGCTATTACTATCATTAATTTCAGTCATACTTGGTTCTCGCTCCCGAATATTGAATACTTCAAGAATTGTGTCTTTACTTCCACTACGATTATTATTGATGATAGTGTGAACGTGTTTTGGCGTAATCATGGACCCTAGATCAGTCATCTTAGTTGAAATTTTTTTATAGACCTCATGAGAAGGTGGATAGGGACGCCCTTTATCATCAATAGTACGGAAATCACCCAGCGATAAAATTTGATGTAAACTCATTTTATCGTAAGGCATTTTTAAAATACTTACCTAACGTGACTTAAGCAAATTTTATGTAAAAGATTTATAACATATATTTTGTAATAGATAATTAATGAATGGAAGTCGTTTGATTTTTACTTGAATTGGAATGTAATAAATATTAAATCTCTAACGATCTTTAGCTTTAATATGAGTTTTCACAGTAAAATAGTACAGAACTTACCGACAAAAGTTAATATTTATTTAATTTTAATAATAGAAAACAAAGAGAAATTTAGGCCAAAAAATTTAGGTTTTGTCGGCCCAAAAGCACAAAAAAATTAGGCAACACGACACGAACACTGAATTTTGTCTTGAAAAAAACTAAAACAAATTCTAAATGTTAATTTTAGAAAAATAACCAATCACTGGTTTGCTACAATTCAATGAATACCTTGACTTATCCAGGTAAAGTAATTTTTTTAAATTAATGTATCAAACTTGCATTAGCAGTATGCCCAACAGCACTAATCAAATAGGCTACATGAATCAATTTTGATCATAAAAGTCAATGATTATCTAATCAAAATACAGTAATCACATTAACACATTACAAACAAATTTTAATAATCGAATATACTAAAAGTGGTTTTATTACATAGCCAATCACGTATCAAAAGTATTTCCACAAAAAACTTACAAATTACAATAATTTCACAGAAAAGCCTATCAGATTGAAATGATGAAACCTCAAAAATACTACAAAAACGTTACAAAAAAAGTTGCAGATTAACTAAAATTTATGGATTGCACAAAAATAATTAATAAATGATTATCAAAAACAAACAAATAAAAAACCTAAACAACATTTCTAAATATTCAAACCCAAAAATAATGTTTTAATCAATCACAGATTAACCTAATTTATGGATTGCATAAAAGTAATAAGAAATAATTATCATAAACAAACAAATAGAAAAATCCAAATAAAAATTATAAAAAACCCAAAAATTGTGTTTTAATCAATCACCCAAACGGCTACAATAAGGAAACAAAAGAAAACGAACTAAATTTATAATTTATTACTAATCTTCCACTTCCTCTAAGTATATTTTGTTTACATCACCACAATTTTTATTTTATTTTAACAATTTGCGCTCTATATTTGAAAGCTTATGTAAACTCGCCGTGTGTTTTCGTCAGCGCGATCCAGCTTTCGTTTAAATTTACTAGGGACATCTAGTTTTGATACAGGTATTATTGAGAAATAAAAGAAAATAAATTTAAATAATTATGTTTATACCAACATTATTATTAAATAGCACAATC
The DNA here is from genome assembly GCA_951394065.1 of Venusia cambrica. Classification (NCBI taxonomy): domain Eukaryota; kingdom Metazoa; phylum Arthropoda; class Insecta; order Lepidoptera; family Geometridae; genus Venusia; species Venusia cambrica. The sequence continues at coordinate 5,503,354 of OX596065.1, forward strand.
TGTTTGTCAGCATTAAGCTTGCATACAAAATTAGTTTGAACTCCTCAATTCTGATGATGCAGGGGTACTGCATATCTAAACTGTAAAGACAGCGAATCTGTCAATAGTATAACACAATAGTGCGTCCCAAGTTTATTTACATTCTGCACACGCCGGTCTTCAACTCCTCAATTCTGATGATGCAGGGGTACTGCATATCTAAACTGTAAAGACAGCGAATCTGTCAATAGTATAACACAATAGTGCGTCCCAAGTTTATTTACATTCTGCACACGCCGGTCTTCAACTCCTCAATTCTGATGATGCAGGGGTACTGCATATCTAAACTGTAAAGACAGCGAATCTGTCAATAGTATAACACAATAGTGCGTCCCAAGTTCATTTACATTCTGCACACGCCGGTCTTCAACTCCTCAATTCTGATGATGCAGGGGTACTGCATATCTAAACTGTAAAGACAGCGAATCTGTCAATAGTATAACACAATAGTGCGTCCCAAGTTCATTTACATTCTGCACACGCCGGTCTTCAACTCCTCAATTCTGATGATGCAGGGGTATTGCATATCTAAACTGTAAAGACAGCGAATCTGTCAATAGTATAACACAATAGTGCGTCCCAAGTTTATTTACATTCTGCACACGCCGGTCTTCAACTCCTCAATTCTGATGATGCAGGGGTACTGCATATCTAAACTGTAAAGACAGCGAATCTGTCAATAGTATAACACAATAGTGCGTCCCAAGTTCATTTACATTCTGCACACGCCGGTCTTCAACTCCTCAATTCTGATGATGCAGGGGTACTGCATATCTATACTGTAAAGACAGCGAATCTGTCAATAGAATAACACAATAACAAGTCGGAAGTTCTATATTCTATTAACAAAAATCAAGCGTTTGACCAACATCTTACTAAAAAACTAATAATAATGTAGCCCACAGACACTGTATTTCATGCATCCAAGATTATTTGGTGCGGAAAAACAGAATAATTTCTTATGAGTTCTGGGTATAATGTAGACTTTTTTTATGACTTACAGCCTAAACTATCTAAAACTAAAGAGTTCTATGCTCTACGTCTTAGCTTCTAGCCGCTATATTTTTTTTAAATTTGATGACCAGAATAATTTTCTTAGAACATATACCCCTGCTCTGCTGATATTTTCTTGAGAGTTCTGGGTATGTTTTGGACCGTTTTCATTGACTGACAGTCTAATCTATGTAAAACAAAAGAGTTCTAGGCTCTACGTCTTAGCATCTAGCCGCAATATTTTTTTTAAATTTGATGACCAGAATAATTTTCTTAGAACATATACCCCTGCTCTGCTGATATTTTCTTGAGAGTTCTGGGTATGTTTTGGACCGTTTTCATTGACTGACAGTCTAGTCTATGTAAAACAAAAGAGTTCTAGGCTCTACGTCTTAGCATCTAGCCGCAATATTTTTTTTAAATTTGATGACCAGAATAATTTTCTTAGAACATATACCCCTGCTCTGCTGATATTTTCTTGAGAGTTCTGGGTATGTTTTGGACCGTTTTCATTGACTGACAGTCTAGTCTATGTAAAACAAAAGAGTTCTAGGCTCTACGTCTTAGCATCTAGCCGCAATATTTTTTTTAAATTTGATGACCAGAATAATTTTCTTAGAACATATACCCCTGCTCTGCTGATATTTTCTTGAGAGTTCTGGGTATGTTTTGGACCGTTTTCATTGACTGACAGTCTAATCTATGTAAAACAAAAGAGTTCTAGGCCTTACGTCTTAGCATCTAGCCGCAATATTTTTTTTAAATTTGATGACCAGAATAATTTTCTTATAACATATACCCCTGCTCTGCTGATATTTTCTTGAGAGTTCTGGGTATGTTTTGGACCGTTTTCATTGACTGACAGTCTAATCTATGTAAAACAAAAGAGTTCTAGGCTCTACGTCTCCGCAATATTTTTTTTAAATTTGATGATCTTTTTTTGAAATCTGATATTTTCTTGAGAGTTCTGGGTATGTTTTGGACCGTTTTCATTGACTGACAGTCTAGTCTATATAATACAAAAGAGTTCTAGGCTCTACGTCTTAGCTTCTTGTCACAATATTTTTTTGAATTTCGGTGACCAGAATAATTTTCTTTCAACATTTACCCCTGCTCTGCTGATAATTTCTTGAGAGTTTTGGGTATGTTTTGGACCGTTTTCATTGACTGACAGTCTAATCTATGTAAAACAAAAGAGTTCTAGGCTCTACGTCTTAGCATCTAGCCGCAATATTTTTTTTAAATTTGATGACCAGAATAATTTTCTTAGAACATATACCCCTGCTCTGCTGATATTTTCTTGAGAGTTCTGGGTATGTTTTGGACCGTTTTCATTGACTGACAGTCTAATCTATGTAAAACAAAAGAGTTCTAGGCTCTACGTCTTAGCATCTAGCCGCAATATTTTTTTTAAATTTGATGACCAGAATAATTTTCTTAGAACATATACCCCTGCTCTGCTGATATTTTCTTGAGAGTTCTGGGTATGTTTTGGACCGTTTTCATTGACTGACAGTCTAATCTATGTAAAACAAAAGAGTTCTAGGCTCTACGTCTTAGCATCTAGCCGCAATATTTTTTTTTAATTTGATGACCAGAATAATTTTCTTATAACATATACCCCTGCTCTGCTGATATTTTCTTGAGAGTTCCGGGTATGTTTTGGACCGTTTTCATTGACTGACAGTCTAGTCTATGTAAAACAAAAGAGTTCTAGGCCTTACGTCTTAGCATCTAGCCGCAATATTTTTTTAAAATTTGATGACCAGAATAATATTCTTATAACATATACCCCTGCTCTGCTGATATTTTCTTGAGAGTTCTGGGTATGTTTTGGACCGTTTTCATTGACTGACAGTCTAATCTATGTAAAACAAAAGAGTTCTAGGCTCTACGTCTTAGCATCTAGCCGCAATATTTTTTTTAAATTTGATGACCAGAATAATTTTCTTATAACATATACCCCTGCTCTGCTGATATTTTCTTGAGAGTTCCGGGTATGTTTTGGACCGTTTTCATTGACTGACAGTCTAGTCTATGTAAAACAAAAGAGTTCTAGGCCTTACGTCTTAGCATCTAGCCGCAATATTTTTTTAAAATTTGATGACCAGAATAATATTCTTATAACATATACCCCTGCTCTGCTGATATTTTCTTGAGAGTTCTGGGTATGTTTTGGACCGTTTTCATTGACTGACAGTCTAGTCTATATAATACAAAAGAGTTCTAGGCTCTACGTCTTAGCTTCTTGTCACAATATTTTTTTGAATTTCGGTGACCAGAATAATTTTCTTTCAACATTTACCCCTGCTCTGCTGATAATTTCTTGAGAGTTCTGGGTATGTTTTGGACCGTTTTCATTGACTGACAGTCTAATCTATGTAAAACAAAAGAGTTCTAGGCTCTACGTCTTAGCATCTAGCCGCAATATTTTTTTTAAATTTGATGACCAGAATAATTTTCTTAGAACATATACCCCTGCTCTGCTGATATTTTCTTGAGAGTTCTGGGTATGTTTTGGACCGTTTTCATTGACTGACAGTCTAATCTATGTAAAACAAAAGAGTTCTAGGCTCTACGTCTTAGCATCTAGCCGCAATATTTTTTTTAAATTTGATGACCAGAATAATTTTCTAATAACATATACCCCTGCTCTGCTGATATTTTCTTGAGAGTTCTGGGTATGTTTTGGACTGTTTTCATTGACTTACAGTCTAGTCTATGTAAAACAAAAGAGTTCTAGGCTCTACGTCTTAGCATCTAGCCGCAATATTTTTTTTAAATTTGATGACCAGAATAATTTTCTTATAACATATAACCCTGCTCTGCTGATATTTTCTTGAGAGTTCTGGGTATGTTTTGGACCATTTTCATTGACTGACAGTCTAATCTATGTAAAACAAAAGAGTTCTAGGCCTTACGTCTTAGCATCTAGCCGCAATATTTTTTTTAAATTTGATGACCAGAATAATTTTCTAATAACATATACCCCTGCTCTGCTGATATTTTCTTGTGAGTTCTGGGTATGTTTTGGACCGTTTTCATTGACTGACAGTCTAGTATATGTAAAACAAAAGAGTTCTAGGCTCTAAGTTTTAGCATCTAGCCGCAATATTTTTTTTTAATTTGATGACCAGAATAATATTCTTATAACATATACCCCTGCTCTGCTGATATTTTCTTGAGAGTTCTGGGTATTTTTTGGACCGTTTTCATTGACTGACAGTCTAGTCTATGTAAAACAAAAGAGTTCTAGGCTCTACGTCTTAGCATCTAGCCGCAATATTTTTTTTAAATTTGATGACCAGAATAATTTTCTTATAACATATACCCCTGCTCTGCTGATATTTTCTTGAGAGTTCTGGGTATGTTTTGGACCGTTTTCATTGACTGACAGTCTAATCTATGTAAAACAAAAGAGTTCTAGGCCTTACGTCTTAGCATCTAGCCGCAATATTTTTTTTAAATTTGATGACCAGAATAATTTTCTAATAACATATACCCCTGCTCTGCTGATATTTTCTTGTGAGTTCTGGGTATGTTTTGGACCGTTTTCATTGACTGACAGTCTAGTATATGTAAAACAAAAGAGTTCTAGGCTCTAAGTTTTAGCATCTAGCCGCAATATTTTTTTTTAATTTGATGACCAGAATAATATTCTTATAACATATACCCCTGCTCTGCTGATATTTTCTTGAGAGTTCTGGGTATTTTTTGGACCGTTTTCATTGACTGACAGTCTAGTCTATGTAAAACAAAAGAGTTCTAGGCTCTACGTCTTAGCATCTAGCCGCAATATTTTTTTTAAATTTGATGACCAGAATAATTTTCTTATAACATATACCCCTGCTCTGCTGATATTTTCTTGAGAGTTCTGGGTATGTTTTGGACCGTTTTCATTGACTGACAGTCTAGTCTATGTAAAACAAAAGAGTTCTAGGCTCTACGTCTTAGCATCTAGCCGCAATATTTTTTTTAAATTTGATGACCAGAATAATTTTCTAATAACATATACCCCTGCTCTGCTGATATTTTCTTGAGAGTTCTGGGTATGTTTTGGACCGTTTTCATTGACTGACAGTCTAGTCTATGTAAAACAAAAGAGTTCTAGGCCTTACGTCTTAGCATCTAGCCGCAATATTTTTTTAAAATTTGATGACCAGAATAATATTCTTATAACATATACCCCTGCTCTGCTGATATTTTCTTGAGAGTTCTGGGTATGTTTTGGACCGTTTTCATTGACTGACAGTCTAATCTATGTAAAACAAAAGAGTTCTAGGCTCTACGTCTTAGCATCTAGCCGCAATATTTTTTTTAAATTTGATGACCAGAATAATTTTCTTATAACATATACCCCTGCTCTGCTGATATTTTCTTGAGAGTTCCGGGTATGTTTTGGACCGTTTTCATTGACTGACAGTCTAGTCTATGTAAAACAAAAGAGTTCTAGGCTCTACGTCTTAGCATCTAGCCGCAATATTTTTTTTAAATTTGATGACCAGAATAATTTTCTTAGAACATATACCCCTGCTCTGCTGATATTTTCTTGAGAGTTCTGGGTATGTTTTGGACTGTTTTCATTGACTGACAGTCTAATCTATGTAAAACAAAAGAGTTCTAGGCCTTACGTCTTAGCATCTAGCCGCAATATTTTTTTAAAATTTGATGACCAGAATAATTTTCTTAGAACATATACCCCTGCTCTGCTGATATTTTCTTGTGAGTTCTGGGTATGTTTTGGACCGTTTTCATTGACTGACAGTCTAGTCTATATAATACAAAAGAGTTCTAGGCTCTACGTCTTAGCTTCTTGTCACAATATTTTTTTGAATTTCGGTGACCAGAATAATTTTCTTTCAACATTTACCCCTGCTCTGCTGATATTTTCTTGAGAGTTCTGGGTCAGTTTTGGACCGTTTTCATTGACAAACAGTCTATTCTATATAAAACAAAAGAGTTCTAGCCTCTACAGCGTTTATTCTTGCCACAATATTTTTTTTTAATTTGATGACCAGAATAATTTTCTTTCAACATTTACCCCAGCTCTGCTAATTTTTAATGTGAGTTCTGGGTATGTTTTGGACCGTTTTTATTGACTTATAGCCTAATTTATGTAAAACAAAAGAGTTCTAGGCTCTACAGCGTTTTTTCTTGTCACAATATTTTTTTGAAATTTGATTATCAGAATAATTTTCTTTTAACAAATACCCCTGCTCTGCTGATATTTTCTTGTGAGTTCTGGGTAAGTTTTGGACCGTTTTCATTGACAATTAGTCTATTCTATATAATACAAAAGAGTTCTAGGCTCTACAGCGTTTTTTCTTGTCACAATATTTTTTTGAAATTTGATTACCAGAATAATTTTCTTTTAACATATACCCCTGCTCTGCTGATATTTTCATGTGAGTTCCGGGTATGTTTTGGACTGTTTTCACTGACTGACAGCCTAGTTTATGTGAAACAAAAGAGTTCTATACTCTACAGCGTTTGTTCTTGTCACAATATTTTATTGAAATTCGGTGACCAGAATGATTTTCTCTCAACTTACCCTTGATCTGCTGTGATTTTTTTGGGAGTATTGTGTCATGTTTTTTAGTTACCTGAGTGTATATTGTGTTTTTTTATTTTATAATTATGATATTTTCTTGATACGCTTCAATTTAGCCATTTTACTACAATATTTTGCTATACTTTTAAGAAAAAAATATTTCTTTAAAAAAACTTCTATGATTTTTTTTGGTAGTAAAATCGACAGAACTATTTTTAAAAAGTATCAGGAACTATTGAACGAACCTATATCCGTAAATACCTTGCGTTATTTTGACGATCTGACGAAAATGATCTGCTACGGGAAGTTAGCAGAGCATATTTTCAGTTAACTTTTTTCAGCTGAAATCGCCAGAACTATTTCTAAAAAGTTTCAGGAACTATAGAACTCACCTGCATGGGAATAGAACTCTCATAAAATTTTGATCTGCTGAAAAATGATCTGCTAGGTTCACACACATGCCAACAGCTGACCAAGCTGATAAAATGAATTTACTCCAGTGAATAAATTGTAATTAGTATTAGATAATTTTAAGCTATTGTAATGGATCATGAAAAAAAAAACTAGCCCGAGGTTCTTGCCTTTCTCCTTGTGTGCTGGTCGCGATTCCGAACAGGCGGTAGATTTGACGTTTCAAAGTGATCCTAAAAAATCTTACTGAATAAACATATTTGATTTTGACTTTGACTTTGACCCACCATCACATCTTATAATTGCTAGAATAAATAACCACAATATCGGCGGCTGATCTTAAAATTTCAGCCAAAACTTAAATAGCAGGTCATAAAAGATATGTTGTGCCGATCGCACCATAATGTGAGATGTCGGGCAGGTAGATGATGATGACCACAGTACATATTGTGGTTCACATGATCATCTGATGATGGATATTCATGTATCCATCCATTGAAGGTGCCGATTTTAGCACATAAATTATAATGTAATATGTTATAATACTTAAAGCATCGTCCTTAAATATTATAATTTATGACTTAAGGTTATTTCGTAATACAACGAAGTTAAACATTTCTGTCGATGTTTTATTTTTTCAAAAATAATTTTTCATCTAGTTAGTTGTTATCGAAATCAGATGATGTCGTCTGCGACTCTACAGTGGTAGTTCTGTTATCAGCATATTCTTTGACAATTCATGTGGATATCGCACAGCAGGCACCTCGTCCCGGACCAAGGCCACGTTGTGTTGAATGCAAGCTTCCTAACATTCCTTACACCATAAATATCTCAGAATAGAGGGACGTGCTGCTTCATAGCAAGGTTTCGATTAGCTGTGTTACTGAAACATGCAAGTCCAAGGTTGAACATTGTACTTACATTATGCATGAATTGTTCCTTAGCTTTGAGTGCGCGTTATATAGTTTTGGTGAAATGTAGCATCAAAACACATCGTTTTAAATGTGGAATTCGCCACTACATACAGGCAACATGAAAGTAATAAACAGCAATAGATACAAACTCGTATCTTATCTAAGTATGTTGCCATAACAACAATTCTTGAATTGTTGTGTTCCAACATCTAGAGGTAAGATAGCCAGTTCCTCAATTGAGCTGTCGAGGATTCCGGGTGAAGTGCGCTTCCAAGTTTGGTTTATTATAGCTTAAAACCAGGTGAGATGAAGGCCAAGCGTAAGTTGGTGGTAGGACTTTGTTTAAGCCCGCCTGCCTAGCTATCACCAACTTACCTAATTCTGTCGCCATAACAACATTCTTAAATTGTTGTGTTCTGGCATTGAGAGGTAAGATAGCCAGTTCCTAAGTTTGATGAGGATTCCGGGTGAAACTTGAAAAATCAGATGAGATGAAGGCCAAGCAGCATGCAAGAAATAGTCTTCGTCGTAAAAATTACGATGCTTTGCAGGCAAATTGGGAATTGCGGTTGTTGTAAAATACTCAGGTTCATACCGACTCAAACGGCTGATACCGCAAATACACCATAATCTGGTGATTATAGTGACATATTTTATAATAATCAACAATACTATAACTTAATCCTTTAAGTAGGCTAAACGAGAGAAGCTGATACAGTCACGAATAATAATTATTTATATCATAGGTGTAGTAAGTTTCAGTTGATCTATTAAAACGCCTCACCAAAATATAAGCCGGGAAAATTCATCTAATAACCTAAAGAGAGTTATCAGGAAATAGGGTTTTTTATCCCTAAGGTTGGAGGTCGAATAACGCGGACTTTAAATCCCTCCCAAGAGGGCCGAGGGTCTGCTCCGCAAAATATCAAGTTCCTTATCCCTTAGGGCTACCGTAGACGTAACGAGCACCAGTGCCAACTTACATAGGTCATATACACACGTACGTAGGTACGTAGGTACCTACGAACATACTTAGTTTGTTTCGATTGGCCTAACTTAACTGAATCATGAAAGAGTAACAGCAAAGACCCATCCCTGGATGACGATAGGGGCGACTAAGGGTTGCCATCAGGGGTCGGCAGCAGCCTTCATTCTTCATGAGTATTTAACACAAATACTGCGATCACCTGCTCATCCGAGATTTAATCACACAACCCGTAGATACTTTATTGTTGATCGAATTCGCGAAGCCAAGCGAGTAAATTGTAGTGGATTTTTTTGTCATGGGGGATTTTTTATAAGTTGGGTTGTTTTTGAGATATTGGAGTGGAAAGAACTGGTTCAATCATTCACTCATATCTTTTGAATGGTTGATCCGATCTATTCGATTTTAAGTATGCGGATATTATACTCATTATTCAGTAAAATATTTTTCAAGGTCAAGAGGGTACAATTGGTATGTCTTTAAAGATGTAATGTTAAAGGGATTCACTTTACAATTTACAAATTATTTATTTATTAAATAAATCAAATTTGTACGGTTAGTGTTATTCCTCCTCAACTTACTGAGGAACTCGCTATCTTACCTCTAAATATCGGAACACAACAATTTTAGAATTGTTGTTATGGCGACAGCATTAGGCAAGATGGTGGTAGCTAGCCAGGCGGACTTAAACAAAGTCCTACCACCAACCAAACCAAGCACAATATATTGTACTCCTCATGGGGATCGAACCCGGAACCTCTGGATCTGAAATCGGTGGGTTGAACTAGACCACACAGGTGGTTAAAAAGTTCTCATTCTGGTTTTGTATAGAATGAGAGAGAGAGCCTGAAACTCTCAGTTGAATAAAAAAAGATAAGAAAAAGAGAGAAAAAGTGTACTTAAAGTCAGTTGTAATGAAAGCACACTTTTATTTTAGTGTTAATAACTTTCTTTTGTGAGATAATCTCCGTGGTAAAATACCTAACATAAGCCAGACATCGCGAGATCTCAGTAATGTACCACCTTCCAATGATACGATGTCCTTCATCTCATCTGCTTTCAAGTTACGATAAGGCTTAAGGTAGAGGCGCACTTTACCTGGAATCTTCAACAGACTAGTCAGTCTGTTGAAGAAGTTGTTGTTGTAGCCAGTCGGCTAGATTACCAAATTTTTGACCACTCAACTTCTACTCTTCGATTCAGACGATTCACGTTTTGAACCTTCCTCCAGCACTGAGCAATCACCACTCAGATTATACAGCTTTTGTAATAATGCAATGGAAAATAACTATGATACAATCTTAATTACTGCGAAGTTTGCACAATATTGTTGAGCTGGGATTGCGCTCAACCACAAATAAACTACCCTCGCAACAAAAGGTAATAATCAAAACGAAAAGCAACATCCCATAATCCTTCTAATATCTCAGCTTAGCGGAATTGCCCCAGCCAAGCGATTATAGCATCTATGGCCGTTGAAATAAGTTTCAACCCTCAGGGATTTCCAAACCGATTCTGCTGAGCTGTGAAAGACCGTTGCTTTGGAAGCGAGTGTATGGTATTTTTGAAAGCAAACGGGTCAGACGTGAGTGGACGTTCCGCGGTCGAACTGGACTTGAACAAAGCAAGGATTGTAAGAAAATCCCGCCCGGGGCCCGTACCTTGCATTCGCTTTACCAAATTACTGAAATTTCATTCGGCTTGCGGACTGCGAGAGATGACGGGGGAGTGACGAAATCTCGTTACGTGGATGAGGCTTTTAGAGTAGAGCTTCTATGAGATGAAATATATTACATTTGTTAAGGATCTGGCTTTTCTCATGGCACTCATTGATGATGAACGAATTATTAAAGAACAGATATATTAATATCAACACCTGCCTAAAATTTCGCTCGTTCTGTCGTAGATTACAATAAAGCTTACGCAAATTTATGAAACAAGAGCTAAATCAATTAAAATTAACGAAATATTTTTCTGTGTAAAATCTGTTTTTGTACTTAGTAGTTTTTTGTTACCAAAACAACCAATTTTTAGGATGAAGGAAAGGCAAAAATATTTTTTTTAAAATACCTATAAGACGATATACTTAACAGAGATATTGATAGGATACTTCATTGAAGCGTCGGGTTTTATATTTCGAAGCTTCTTCTGAGGTAGCCTTATATATTGATATAATGATATGTAGAAGATTAAGCACTGATAAACATATGGCAAGAACTAGGTAATTCTAAGCCTTATCCATGCTCACACATCATCAGTGTATTTTGTGTAGGAATCCAGTCAGTTTTATAAGAGCAAAGCGGACGAAATGAGCTTAGCGGTGAGTCGCATAGGAGCCGCTGAGTGGCCGGCTACTTAACAGGGACTATGTATACTTACCTACTTACTGTGTACCTACACAACACACTTCAGTGTAGAACATGCTTGTGTAGACTAGAGCAGGTTTCCACTAGGTATCTATTGTCGGGGAGCGGGTACTTGTCATGCCAAAATAGGTAGTTCTTAAGGAAAAACAATAAAGCAATGACTTTTAGGTGCCAGACGGAAGTGTGCCCGAGAAACCGGATACGTTGCCACGCTCAATATCGATAATCATTCGCTGGCCTAAATAAGATCCGCTATCTTGTCTCGCGTCACCTCTATCAATGCATCTCGGAGGGCAACGATCTCTAAAACCAAAAAAGACTCAAATAATGTTAGCTCTGTCAAGACATTTACATCTAGACACCGGTTAGACGAAAGACAAAGTGGTTGTGTTTTTATTTTTTTATTGCACGACGGGGAAGCGCTTGTCATTCATCTCACCAGGTTACAAGTTAAGATAAGGCTGAGGGTAGAGGCGCACTTCACCCGAAATTCTCAACAAACTTAGCAATCTGGCTATCTTACCTCTAAATGCCGGAACACAACAATTTAGAATTGTTGTTATGGCGACAGACTTAGTAAGACGGTGGTAGCTATCCAGGCGGACTTAAACAAAGTCCTACCACCAACCAAACCAAGCACAATATTGTACCACCTGGGGGTCGAACCCGGGACCTCTAGATCTAATACCGGTGGGCGAACCACTAGACCACAGAGGCGGCGAGAGGTATCTGCCACAGTTCACATCTCGCCTTGAGAAATCGGGACTCATCGCCATATCTTGAGACAGTTCCTTGTAAAAGTCCTCGACTCGAGGAAAGTTCCAGGAAGTTCGACTTACCTTGAATTGATCGCATCTCCTCAAATGTTTTTTTTCCGCTCGAGTCCAGGAAATAATTACCATTAGCATACCAAACGCAAGTTTGGGGAGTATGTGAGTCGAAGTAATGTTTGAGAAACGGTTTGTCCATGACACTCCAAGCAGTCTCATACAGCGCTACATTATCGTAGTGTAAGATGATCAAAACAACTGCAAAACAAATTCCAAACAGGTCATGGCAAGCTCCAGGGCGTGTCTTGCTGAATTTCAGACGTTACTGTAAACAGTTCAGAGCTCGCACTAAGTAGATCTTGTCTTCCGGAATAGTTCTATCTACCGTGTAAGATTGTTACAATAGCTACAACTACCTACGTATATATCTATTTATTTCATCGTAAGCATTGCCTGTAAACTTGTACTATTATGTACTCTGTGCTCTCACTTTCGTAAACATTATTTAAAACTACCTAGTCCTAGTTATAAAGGCATGTTTAGTACTTAGTACCTATAGATTGTACATACTTATGTTTTACTATATGTAACGAAATGTAAATGGTATCTATGGAAATAAACCTACGAGTGATATATGCTCTGTGACTGGCAGTTGTTTCTCTTTCTGAATTCAAGCAAATTATGTTAAGTAAAAGCCTGAGTTTAATTCGTACTTTTTTAGTTCTTTAGAGCTTTATGTATTGCCTACTGTCACAGTCTGTGTATCTATTTAAAACTCTAGGTATCTAATTTGTATGTTTACCAGCTCTCAGATTTTTATTCTTATTGTATTATCTTTAAATAGGCAATATGTTTTGTGTGAAATAATATTATTATTATTAATTCCAACTCCCCAACCTTTTAACAATAGACGGCAATTACGAAGCCGTTACACTATAATAAATAATCGTTACTTGTTTACCGACTTACCAAAAAAAGGAGGTTCTCAATTCGGACCGTATTTTTTTTTCAATGTAAGTCCACCGATTTCATCGCGAGTTCGTAACCGATTTGCGTTTTTTTTAATATGACTATGACTATAATTTGTGACAGTGGCTATAACTACAAAAAATATTAATATTAGTAGGAGCTGTACTCCTTGTGATAGAGGAATTGCTACCACTTACTTTGCATCTCAAGTTGTCGGGAGCGATGCAAAGCCACGTTGGCTATGTTATGTATGTAGATTGTAGGTATATTATTTATTTATACTTCATAAAATAGAGTTCAAAAAAACTAAAAGCTTTTAAACACACATTTAACATTACATTTTTGTGTCATATCGACACTCAGCTCAGCGCTCAAGCTGAGTATCAATATGACACAAAAAATCGGAATCTGCGTCAGGACCCTCATAGCTCAGTTCGTTAGAGCGGTTCGGCTTTAGGAAAACACGCGGGTTCGAGTCCCGTTGCGTGTTGTAAATTTTTGTGTCATTATAACATTTGTAAAAACAGTAATACATTTTAAAACACGTATACTGTATTACTGATATTATATTATATTGTATTGTATTACTGATTTATATACTATGCGGATGATTCCATGCAGATATCGTAACGCGGGCGCGTTAAGACACGATTGGTCATACAGAATAAGGGCTCTGTTGAAATGAAACTTTCCACACTTATATCAACATAAACGTACTATCTACAGCAAAACCCGTGGTTTAAAACAATAGCTCCACTAAACTAGTAATATTATAATCCTAAAGTCTGTATCGGAACTATAAGGATTGTGAGTTGCAAAACAATTTACCCAGCCCGAGGCTTGCACCTTGTAAAAAGTTTACATAAATTGCAGGAGTTCTCAACTATTGAGTCGAGTCGAGACAGCGGTGCGCCTAACTCAAGGCAGGGTTGTCTTCTGGTGCCCGAAGAAGAAACTCACGATAATTTACAATAGACTTCATACACATCATCAGCAGCTCATTAGTGTCCACTGCTTGACAGAGCAACCTCCACAACTGAAAGGTTTTGCCATAATCACAGTCGCAGCCAGTTTGGCGTTCGCAGTATATGTGTAGATAATACAGAGAAGGAAGCTGCTGCCCTTCTTCTGTTGATATCCCTTAGTCGGCTTTTACGACATCCATGGGCTGAGTTGGAGGGGTTGATTCATAAGCCGCGACCGCCACGACAATAATTTTCATAGCTTACTTTTAATGAAATTGTTAAATAATGTTACAAGCCTGTTTAAAGAGCTTAGGAATCCTCAACAAACTGAGGAACTGGCTATCTTACCTCTAAATACCGGAACACAACAATTTCCATACCTTGAAGCAGACTGACTATACGATCATCCAATGCTGCCCAAAAGCTTCTGGGATAACTCTCTACATCACAGTCCTTCTTCTTGCCCAGGCAAAGCCTATGCGAGCCTCGAGGTGAAGAGCTTACCCATGTCTCATAAAACTTTTCAAACTGACATATCAATTTTGTAAAATTTTTTTATATCAAAAATAACATTCTCATAAGCTTATGGCTTAGTCTAAATCCATTGATAACGTGAAGGAGGCTCAGGTCCTGGAGGAGGCTCAGGTCACCATTTGTGGAAAGGATTGGTGAGGGTTGTTCAACGGTGGATGTGTGGGAGCTGATATGATGTTGATAATGCTGTATTAAACCATCAACCAAATATTGCTCGCCGTTATACTGCAGAATATATATTGTGCCTTATCTGATAATATTGCTTGATATCATCTTTACAATGAGTTAGCTTCTAGAGCTAAACCCTTTGATTTATTCGATCCAAAACTTTATAAAATTACTAGCTTTTACTCGCGAATTCGTCCGCGTATTGGTTTTTTGAAATAGGTGCAAGTATTATATTATATATAAATATATTTGTTGGATATCTGGATAAATTTGACCGATTAGCTCCTACATGGTGTGCAGACACGCACACCGAGGGTTCTGACCCACATTCCCAGACAAAAAATGCAGGCTTTTTGAAGTCTTAGCGCCGGTCCGACTCACGTTTGGCCAGATTTTATTATTCATTTATTTATTTACCACTAAGTAAGCAATATCCTCAAACCAACTTAGTTATTATACAGGTCGAAAATAACAATTTATAAAAACGTTTCATGTATTTTATTTTCACCCCCTATTTTTTTTTTGTTTATTATTAGTCAGGTCTGAATATTGGACACCTCACCCTTTATTCCTGAAAATTATTAAAAACCGAAAATATGCCATAACTTATTCTTTAGGGGCAATCAACATACTAATTTTCAAGTGCCTATCATATCAAGAATGACAAGCCTCATAGCTCAGTTGGTAGTAACTCTGCCTTCGGCGCTGTAGGCTGTGGGTTCGATTCCCACCCAGGACAAACATTTGTGTGATGAATATAGATGTTTGTTCTGTGTTTGGGTGTTGTATCATATAGTACGTATGTATTTACAAAAAGTATTTAAGTATTTTATCCGTAATCTAGTTCCCATATTACAAGCTATGCTTATTTTGGGGCTAGATGGCGCTGTGTAAAATGAATGTCCTGTAATATTTATTATTTTATTATTATTATTATATGTGGTTTCAGGGATATGCAACATTTTACTCCGAACTCCACACACACAAACACACACACACATACACACACACACTCATATACATATACACACACACACACACACTGGAGTTTCCTGTTGCCCAAATCTTATGAGACTGGTGACCTCGGGAGCCCCAGTACCACAACAACAAACACAACATATACACTTCTCTACACATCCAACTCACACTTAAGAACACGCACACCTGTATACAGCATGCCGTTTTTACCTACTAACTTATTATTTATTTATTTAATTATTAATTAATTAATTTAGTTATCACCATAATCCTCTATTGCATTTAATTAATATTACGGTCATATACAATAGGTTTACTTTTCATTATATTATTAAGGGACACGTTATTTTTAAAAATAATGGATGTTTACTGTTTTTTTTTTAATAAAAGGACATAAAAACAAAAAAACATAGATCACGTTCTTATTTATTTCATATGAGGAATCTCTTATCGGCATACTTTTAATGAAAACTTTCAACTACTTTTTGAAACCTTTAAGGTGTGAATTTTTAAAATCCCCTTCTTAGCACTCATTTTCGCATCAAGACAAACATACCCTCGAAATTCCATGTCTCTACAATTAGCCGTTTAGGCTGTGCGTTGTTATCAGTGAGTTAGTTAGCATTTTATTTTCAATTTAACTTTTTCAATTTAAATTAATATTAGAATGTAACTGAATTCATTTTTTTTTGTGCTTGCAACACTAATCTTGCTATGTTAACATTAAGGCAAAAAAGGGTAAAAGTAATACAACATGGAACTAAACTAGTAGGAAGTAGTGAATATTGAAACGCAAATTTGATTGCAATGTGCTTTGTAAACTAAATAAATAAAGAATATTATAATACTTTACCTGGCTTCACTGATATAAACTGAAACGTTCTTGTACGAGCCTTGTAACAAAGAGCTTTCACTACACCGTCAATAGCAACATGTATATGGCTGCCTTCATACAAAGGATGTCCAGTGACAAGGTAACATTTCAATATCCAAATGATCCGGAATTTCCGGGAACAGAATAATGCCGCAGGTATCGACAACTGACGGCCCGGAGTCCGGGCCCCCGATACCTGCCACTGACAGTTTCGTTTCGACAACTTTTCTTTGTCGAGGCCCGCGGGCACAAGTTGGCTCGTTATGCGATACAAAGTTGGCCGTTGTTGTCTGCCGGTCAAAGTTGCTGTGACTAATTTTTACGAGAAACCGGAGGTGGGTTCGGTTATTGAATATTTTGCTGAATATATACAGAGAATATAGAATATAGAGAAGCCAGATATAAGTGCCTTACTACACCATCATCTAAGACGCTACAGCTGCGGGTGGGATTCGGTTTCTGGCTTCTTCTTTTTAGCTTCTCACTCCTATTGCTTATAGGTCCTGCTCCACTCCATTCAGCCACTGAGCTTTGGTCTTCCAGGTGCCATAATTATTACGGGTACAAATAAAGGTTTTTACTTTTCATAGGTATCACAAGAAGATGGGCCGCTTCTTACAGGATTATCTATTTAGTTTACTGCGATGTCCAATCCGCCGGTGAAGCGAGTTGATTATGGCAGAATCCTCCAGTTTTGGAGTTCTGTTCAGCAGTGGTGATATGGCTGCTAATTATGTGATCATTGAGGAACAGCTATCTAGGGCCTAGTTAAATAAAACTACGATCGGAGGATCGGAGATCGCAGTGTAAGTATTATACTATGGCTTTAGTGACAACAAAATGAAATATTAGAAAGACGTATTAATGAATCATTTTATTCGGCAATTTAAGCCCATTCAATAGTTCGCAAGTCAGGTTCTATCTTAATTAACCGAAAACAAATCTTTAGTTAGGGGCTAGAGGTAATAAAGTTGATTCATTAAACAATTTTAATTTGCAGTATTTCATCGAAACTGTTCTTAGCTCGCGGACCAAGTTATAACCGAATGCGACATGATAAAATACTTCAACAAAATGTTTATTACATAGAAGAAAATTATTAAAAATTACCGTTTTTTCTCTCGCATACCTAATATTGTTACTCGACCACTAAACTCATCTGTTGATTGTGCGTTGGCTCTACTTGAAACAAGTGCTGAAAAGTGTCATGTTTCCTTAAATTTTAGACACGTCAACGCTGACTTTTGTAAAAGCATTTAAGTCAATAAATATATTTCAATAAATTTAACCGTCTCTGTGGTCTGGTGGTTCAACCCACCGATTTCAGATCCAGAGGTCCCGGGTTCCATCCCTATGGGGAGTACAATATATTGTGCTTGGTTTGGTTGGTGGTAGGACTTTGTTGAAGTCCGCCTGGCTAGCTACCACCATCTTACCTAATTCTGTCGACATAATAACAATTCTAAAATTGTTGTGTTCCGGCATTCAGAGGTAAGATAGCCAGTTCCTCAGTTTGTTGAGGATTCCGGGTGAAGTGCGCATCCACCTTCGGCCTTATCTCAACTTGTTACCAGGTAAGATGAAGGCCAAGCGCTTCCCCGTGGTAAAAAAAAAAAACCGAAGACCTTTAGGGAATTTCCGTAAAGATATTAAGTACGTTAGTAATTGATATTGCGCCATGTCTGGCATACATATTCAATAGAAGCATCGACGAAGGAATCTTTCCTGATTTTATGATCCCTTTATTCAAGTCTGGAAATGAAAAGGATCCAGCAAACTATCGACTATTATCGATTCTGCCTGCGTGTAGTAAAATATTCGCCTAACTGATTCTTAATCAGTTACAGTCACATTTTAACTGCAACAGGCTTTTGCATGAAAAACAATTTGGGATTACTAAAGGCCGTTCAACGACCGACGCTGGTGCTATGCTGTTGAAGTACGTCTTTGAAACCTGGGAGGGAAAACAGGATGCCATTGGAGTATTCTGTGATCTATCTAAGGCTTTTGACTGCGTAGATCATGACACCCTGATCTCAAAGCTCAAACACTACGGCATCCAGAATCAGGCAACAAACCTCATGCATAGTTACCTATCGAATCGCATTCAAAAAGTGGATGTGTGACATTGTATTGTTTGCTGACGATATTCCATTAATATTTTGAGTCGATAGGTTGAATGGATCATCAAAAAATTAACCAGCCCGAGGTTCTTGCCTTTCTCCTTGTGTGCTGGTCGCGATTCCGAACAGGCGGTAGATTTGTCATTTCAAAATGATCCTAAAAAATCATAATGAATAAAGAAATTTTGACTTTGACTTCATTATCGATTACAATTAATACAAAAGAAAAAAAACTGTGTGGTCAAGTGGGTGTAGGCCCGCCTTATAATCCGGTGGTTGTGGGTTCAAATCCAGTGGTGCACCTTTTCGGTTTTTCGGAAGTTTATGTGGGGATTTGATACATGCACATACTCTGACGATGACTCACCGTCAGAGCATGTGCGAGTTACATCTTGAGGAAACCGGCATGTTTCTCAGGTAATTTTAATTCGAGAAACGGGTATTTATAGTCTGCCCGCGACCACGGCTGGTGCAACCCTGCCGAAACGTCGGGATAAATATAGAGGTAAAATACGCGATAAATACCCGTTTCTCGAATTAAAATTATATGTTCCTCAGGATCAAAATTCCGAATGACATGTGTAACTGGCTTTCATCTTGAAGTCTAGATTACATGCCCAACCGCCTAGGAGCCTATAGCATATAGCTTTTGTAAGCTAATAAATTACTGATCGCGCATAATAACTATAGAATATTACATTTTATATCACACAGGAACTCCCTGGTGTTGTGGTAGGGCTTGCAGATCTTGATCCTGAAGTCCTGGGAATGTTTGCCGGTGAAATTACGGATACACGGGGCTTAACAACTTTATGCCTCAATTTGACGGGCACAATGCAGTGCGCGTAGGTCATGTTCTTTGTGGATATGACCCACGCAATGAGGTGTTGTTAAAGGCAAGGTTTAAAATTTACATCAGGTAGACTGCTTGCTTATACCGTCTCCATGTCGCATAATAAAAAGCTACATTTATATGTTCATATTTTTGTGTAACATAAAAATAAAAATATATTATAGCCACCCCTCTATCAGTTCATACTTTGGCCGGTCACCTTGAGTTACATCATGAGAATATTAATTTTTGCCCTGGGAAACGTTTCATGATGAATTTTATTATCTGCCCGGTCCCGGCTGAATCCAAATTGGGCCATTACGCCAAATTGATAACACACTAGAAGACGGAACAATCATTTTTGTTCCGGAGAAGATTTTAGGTGATTTATGACGGGCACGCATCGATTAGACGAGTTTTAATAAGAATTTTAGGAGGAATTTGATTGCTAATGGTCTTTTGGCGGTTTGGATATCATTGTTACCTTTAGCGAACGACTACGTAGCACGGCATAAAACGTTTTCGTAGAATTAACTGACGTCATAGCTCAGTTGGTAGTAGCTCTGCCTTCTGCGCTGTAGGTTTTGGGTTCGATTCGCACCCAGGACATTTATATGATGAAAATATGTACATGAGTAGGTAATTACAAAAAAAAACAGGTCAAGTGCGAACACGCACACCTAGGGTTCCGAGACACATTTCAAGGCAAAAAAAAACACGTTTCCTGATCTGATCACTACTCAGAGAGGTGATATTACTGACCCTCATCTCTTTACCCTCTTTAAAATATAAATTATCCATATTTTATCATTTTGATTTATGAAATATACGCACAAAGGATACTGCCAAAATTAAGTCTATAAGTTAAGCTGTTCGTAACAGACAGCTGAGCGATCTTATTAGAAATGGTTTTAAGTATTCTCCGTTACCTAAAATACAATGTTACAATTCTTATCCATTTGGTGCCGGACTGCGGTACGAGGGAGGTCATCTCACCTGATTTCAAGTCACGATACTTCTAAATGCCGGAACACAACAATTTACAATAGTTGTTATGGCGACAGTCATTGGTAAGATGGTGGTAGTTAGCCGGCTGGACTTTAACAAAGTCGTACCACCAGCCAAACAAAGAACAATATTGTGTTCCCCTGGGGATCGAACCCGGGACCTCTGGATATGAAACCAGTGGGCAAACACCTACACTACAGAGGCGGTTAAAACAGTAAACTGCTTAGCCCGGCTGAGTTGCCGAGGTTGACACCAAACCTCAGCTATCTGAAGCGTCTATGCCAATCGCTTTTACACACTTACCTTTTGATACCTACATATAAATTGCAAAATGAACTGATCCACTAAAGATGTAAATCCCCACAAGTATAATGCATCATAACACTAAATAAATCGTAAGATATTCAAGTAGTGAGAACGATGGCTAGGACAGCGTTAGTTATGAGAGCATTATGCAGTGGCGATCTATGGTGACTATGTAAATGTACAGGCGAGACCATAACTCATATCAAATTATACATATTTTTTTTTAAATAAAATAAGCCGGCCATGCGCGGATACGCACATCGACCCGACACCGACCTACATTTATTCCCATGTTTTTATAAATTTATGATCAGTAATTTTATTACCGCTATGGCAGTAAATAATTATATTCAATAAATATTACAGGCCATTAATTTCACACATCGCCATCTTGTCCTAAATACTAAGCAATGCTTGTAATATGGGAACAAGATTACGGAAAGAATACATTTTTTGGAAATGTATACTTAACATACAATACAACAAGAGCAATAGAAATAAACACTGAACATTTCAACTGTCTACCTATTAGGGTTCGTGAGATACAGCCCATTGACAGACAGATGGACAACGGAGGCTTAGTTATAAGTTACCGTAGACACCCTTTGGGTACGGAGCGCTAAATCCTACTATTACTTTAATCGAGCAATTTTTGTATATATTTCGTGTATTTCGAAAACGGCTGTAACGATTTAGATCACATTTTGAATTTAAATAGGTAGGGTTTTCATTTTTAGTTTATTTAATACTATGTTTTTGAAATATGTTTTAATATTTTTGATCCCGCTTAAAAATTACATTTCAACTCAGATAAAAAAAAGCCAAGGCGCAGTTAGGCGTGCGATAGGCACGCCTTACTGCCAACGCACTACAAAAATAGTGGTATATTTTGTCGATGCTGATAAAATATAGCAACATATATAATTACTGCTTTTCAAGAAATAACAACTCTAAACAAAGAATTTCATACAAAGTAAGCTACTGTTCGTTACACACTTGACAGACAACAGGTAACGGAATGAAAATGGTGCGAAATCATTTGTTTTTTTTTATCTAAGGTTCCATGAGAAAATTACAAAAATTGCATCGAACAATATCGATGAAGATACGCATTTTATATTCGATTTTATAGCAAATGTTGGGAGTGTCGATGTCCATTCTACATTTGAAATATTTGAGCCAACTCTACGGTTGGTTCGAAGTTTGATTTTCTTTTATTTATTCGAATCCGTAGAGGATATGGTGATGTTTTACATGTACAGGGAGTCTATGGATTCTTTTGTTTTGCCTTTGTGGCAAAAGTTGTTATTTTCTGACATGCAGGGATGCTATGGATTTTTCCGTTTCTAGGTCCGAGATTGACCTGAGCGCAACAATGGTCAAACGCGGTACAGGATGCACCACAATGTTAGGAGCGAGATTGGTTGGAGCGCAGCGTGGGACGATCGTGTTTTTTTATTTTAATTTTTATTCAACTAGGAGACGGGACAAACTAGTAGCCCATATGATGTTAAGTGCATCTCTTGCCTATAACAATATCTTACTGCGTAGGTCACATCCACAAAGAACATTGCCTACAAGGCACTGCATTGCGCCCGTCATCTTGAGGCATAAAGGTGTTAAGCCTCACGTGCCCGTAATTTCACCAGAAATACTTTATTTGTATTCAGCCCGTCATACCTTTTGATTCGCATTCTCAATTCTAAGATTAAATAGCATTATGTCTACTATAAATCAAACATCTCACACGTCAAAAGCATCAAACTGAAGTACAGCGTATATCAATGTATGTATGTCTGTATTTATACAGACATACATACATACTATCTAAAAACATAGACCTCCTAAGATCTCCTGAGATAGTCAGGTAGTATCCTCATCTAGGTAGGATCACCTAGATCATCTAGATCACTTAGGTAACACCGATATCACGGTAGAATCACCGTCTCTGGAAAACTGTCGAGACTTCCTTTTATCCTTAGCAAAATGCACTATTGCATTATTGTACGAGCTTTAAAATACAAGCGCTTCTGTGCCCGACTATAATGGCGTCACACAAAAATGCAGACGAAGCGAGGTGCTAACACTAGTTAAATCATCGCAGAGACAGTTTATGGGCTCACGTTCCCAGTACCTCTCGGATAATCTTACAACTTGCTTTACGATGACTTTTAAATTGAATTTTTATTATAATTTCGTGGATGCACTGCTAAGTGTTGTATTTTGATTTAGTTTTACACATAGAGTTGCATTTTCATGTGTGGTGGTGACACATATTTCTACCACCAAGCAGCATTGTTTTCAAAGCAATAAGTTATATTGTGAACAAATGGAACCGCCATCATTAAAACCATGAATTTGAGGTAAGTTCACATATTTTTGAAGTAAGTGTTGAGTTGCTAAAAGCCAATAAAGATCGTTGTAGTAAGGTAACCTAATAAATATAGAACCGCCAAAATACTTAGAATTCAATCCGCCTCTGTGGTCTTATGGTTCGCGCACTGGTGTCAGATCCTCAGGTTCTGGGTTCGACACCCAGATTAGTACCTACAATAATTGTGCTTAGTTTGGTTGGTGGTAGAACGTTGTTTAAGTCGGCCTGGCTAGCTACCACCATCTTACCTGTCTGTCGCTATATATATTTTTTTATTGTTGTATTCCATCATTCAGAGAAAAGATATCCAGTTCTTCAGTTTATTGAGGATTCCAGGTGAAGTGTCCACTTAGTAAGATGAAGCCCATAGCTTCCCCGTCGTATGATAAAATACAGAATAGCACTACCTGTATAGCAATTTGATGTTATATTATGTACATCAAGTACACAATAAAATCATATAATACAAACATTTGATAACAGTGAATAGGTACAATCAGATGCCTTATCGCAAAAAGCAAAAGGAAGAAGGTAACAGTAGGTAAATTAAAGTAAGGTAAATAAAAACAAATGTTGTAACAATCATTAACAGAATACATTACCTTAGCACAAACGCGTATTTACAATCCTACAAGCAAACATTTTTTTTTATTGTACGACTAGGAAGCGCTTGGCCTTCACCTCACCTGGTAACAAGTTGAGATAAGGCCGAAGATGGAGGCGCTCTTCACCCGGAATCCTCAACAAACTGAGGAACTGGCTATCTTACCTATGAATGCCTGAACACAACAAATTTTATAATATTCAATTTCTATAGGTTGCTTTCAAATTGGTGCCGTAATAGTAAATAATAATAAGAATTAGAGGTTAGGAAATCTGTACATTAGGTGTAGTGCATGGTATAAATAATGGTAGTGATCTCTGACTAGCCTTTTTTAAATTAAGATAGGCCTACGGTTGACCACAATCTAGCCTTATAGGAAACGGTGATGTGACCTACGATGTAGCACGCTGGACTAAAATACTCTTTATTACAGTCGCAGAGTGGGCCATCCTGTAATTTTCAAGAAAAACATCACGCAGCCGATAGGCAGAACGCTAAAGAGGCATAGGGAAGGTCATGCTCCTAAATGTTGGTATTTATACTTTTACCCATAGGTATTTACAGAAATGGGTACCTAATTTATAAAAAAGACAGCCCTTTTGCAGGTATTACTGAAACAAAAACACTCTAGTCAATTCAAAGATAAGATACCTCTAGTGCATTGGTGCAGGTATAAAATTGTGTCAAACATTTTGCCAGCAACCTGAATAGAACGGCTATATTCACACCTACGCTCTGACAGGCTGACTACGTGGCTAAAGGCTCCCTGCAGGATTCTTGGCTAGTGATGTGCTTGATTTCCGTAATTCTGTATTTTCATATGTTGTATATACGGAAGTATTATGATAAAGCATGAAATACATTAGGGTCGCCTACACTAATGTCCTAATGAAAAGAGTTAAAAGTCACCTTCTAAGTAGGCTCTCTCTATCTTAGACCTCAATCTTGTTTACGCCATTTGAGAGGTCAAGAGCAAACATTTTGAATATGTAAATATATAAATTCGTGTAAATGTCCGCCACCAACAAATTATTACCAATGCTTCATAGTCTCAAATAACTACAAAAGTTATTCGTGGCTAGTGTGCTTTTATATCTTTTTATATGATATAGGTTCTACACGAAACGAAACCGCATTAGATCAACATCAGCTACGAGACTAAAAAAATCAACAACATTAAGTTTTTAAGTATATAGAATTATAAATAAGAATAGGATTCGAAACTCCGTAAACAATTCGGGTTTTATGATCGTTTTGTGTGATTTGCTTGCATTATCTCTTTTTCCTCTCACCAAATTATCGCTATCGTATCCAAGCCGACCTAGTTGGGCCCCTCCCTCTAGCACTGTTCGTTCAGTGCTCAGCTCTTTCATGAATGGCCTTACGTGGGCCATACAGAGACACGTTCTAAAGACATCTTTATTCGATAATGCAAGGACTACTTCTCTGGTGCTGCTATGGCACTAAGAAGTACACTCTCTTCTGAGAAGAAGATAACTTCTACTTCTGCAAATTGGAATATTTACTCATTCATGAACACTCGTACAGTTTTAAGGTATAGACCTTCCCAGTTGTCTCCATAAATGTTGTCTGAACATCTCTTTCGCGTTGATCGCCAAAGGCCCACTGTTTGGCAGTCTCGTCCAAAAACTTGAGTGTTATATATATTCCTCATAATCAACTTGTTTTACATGCAGATTTCTAACATCTTCGCTGTAAACTTCGCTGGTTTCTTTTTTATTTCGGTGTTATTCTTTACTGTGATATTTCTTCGTGTACCTAAATAAAATAAAATAAAAATATTCCATGTTTTAATCAAGCCGGGAAAATTCATCATTGTTTCAACATTACAACAGCCGTGCACTGTGAAATAGTTTGGCACGTATGTGTAAAGCTAGCAGATTTGTAAAACATACGAGCATTCATGAATTCCTTTCTAGAATAGGTATACGTAAAATATTAGTACGTGGAGGTCGTACCGTTGCGCGAAGAAACTGCCAAAATTTATCTTTTGAAGCCAGAAGTCATCACTCATAAGAACTTTCAACCGATTTCAGATCCAGAGGTCCCGGGTTCAATCCCCATGGGGAGTACAACATATTGTGCTTGGTTTGGTTGGTGGTAAGAGTTTGTTTAAGTCCGCCTGGCTAGCTACCATCATCTTACCTAATTCTGTGGCCTTAATAACAATTCTAAAATTGATGTGTTGCGGCATTCAGAGGTAATAAGATAGCCAGTTCCTCAGTTTGTTGAGGATTCCGGGTGAAGTGCGCCTCCACCTTCGGCCTTATCTCCACTTGTTACCAGGTGAGATGAAGGCCAAGTGCATACCCGTCGTACAAAAAAAAAAACTTATTTTTATTATTTATGAAGGTTACAAAACTGGTCTTATAAGTTCCTTCCTAGAAAAGTCTGAATTAATTTATATGCAAGTACGCAGTGATACTAATTTAAGTGGGTCAACAGTACCGATATGTGTGATATTACTAAATATGTTTGTAAGTTAATTTATGTCGGACGACTCCTCTGCAGGGTGGGATCCTGACACGCTGGGTGTGTTAGAATTGAAGCATCCGGGACCTTCGCGTCCACTCAGTTTTCCTCCTGATTCGGATTAACGGTTTCTGTGGTTACAGTTACAATAGAAGACGTAATTTTAGCGCTAGAAGATCCCACTTTTAACACAGAATCAGCGGCGGGCCTGTACGGAATTCGGCTAGCACATCTTAAAGAGTTGACCTCTATGTCAGCGGGAGAGAACGAGATGACCTCATTGGGTTCTTAACCAGACTAGCAAACTTTCTGCTTAGTAGTCTGTAGTCAGTAAACCCTCTTGTGTGTCCCGTATCTGTACGGGGCCTCCCTCTCCCTCCCTTACAGCAATTAAACAAAAAAGATGGTAGGAAAGGCCAGTTACTTGCAGCCGCTTTAACTGGGATTTGGCACACGTCTGGGTTGCGAGGCTGCCATCCACGCCACGCGAAAATTGTTCATGAATCCGGAGAACAAATACTCTATTTTGCTATTACTTGATATTCACAACGCGTTCAAATCTTTGGAAAGTTCTTTTGAGTGAGGTCAAGGATAAAAGCACGTCTTTCTACCATTTTCTTCATCATGTGTATAGACTTCCTTCCAACCTTATCTTCGATAAAAAAAATATCATTTTTTCAAAAACGGGAGTTCATCAAGGAGACCCCGAGTTTGTTTACCGCTTGTGTTTAGCCTGGCTATTCACAAAACCATCCGTGATCTCAAATCTGCTCTTAACGTCTGGCACTTAGACAATAGCACAATTGGGCGTAAACCAGAAGACGTGTTTCAGGATCTGGAGGCCTTAGTTCCCCGCCTTAAAGACCTGGGTCTAGAGGTGAACCCCTCGAAGTGAGAGTTCTTCGCCTGTGGTACCGAGGCTCGAACTTACGTCTCGTTTTCTTTCTCTTCCTTCCTGGCCTCAATGAAATTCCTACTGCTGACTTAAACCTTTTAGATTCGTCAATATTTTTTTCTGGAGTCCATCAATGCAAGAAAGCATCATCTTATTTCCGCTCACGAACGTCTAAAGGGTCTTTCCGCACACGTGGCGATTAAATTGTTGCGTATGAGCTTCGCTCTTCCGAAGGTCACTAATTTATTGCGGACCACCCCAACTTGGCTCTGTCCTGAGGAAGTTAAATTTTTTGATGATAGCCTAAAATCGGTGGTGGAGTCGGTTCTTAATGTCTCCCTAGATGGGCCCCAGTGGAGTCAGATGGCTCTGCATGTCCGGTGTGTTGGTCTCGGAATACGGTAAACTCAGGAAGTGGGTCTGCCAGCTTTCCTGGCGTCGTGCCCTCGAGGTTGCCAACCTAGTCACTGTTTTACTTCTGTCTAGTGGTGACGGGTGAAGCATACCTTTTGTATCGGATGCTGTGTCAGCTTGGTCAACCCTTAACTCAGGTGCAACAATCCTTGAATTGACGCATGTTCAACGAGCGTGGGATGACGTAAAGAGTAGTTCGTAGTAGAGGTAAAGAGGGTTCAAGAACAATTGTTAGAGGGTGAGTTGGGAGTCGATAAGGCCAGACTGCGAGCTGTGACGCAACCTGAGTCCGGGGCTTGGTTACAATCGGTTTCTTCATCTCACCTGGTCACTCTTCTCGAAGATGACGTGTGGCGCGTGTGGCGATGGCTCTCAGCCTGGGTTGTAAAGTGAGTGAACCTCATATATGCATCTGTGATTCCGAGGTGAAGGCCGATGGCTATCACGCTCTGAGTTGTCGGCGGTACTCTGGGAGGTTTCCGCGTCACCATGCCCTGATCGGCATAGTTCGTAGAACCCTTATATTGGCGAATGTCTCCTGCATGCTTGAGCCTCCAGGTCTCAGCAGGTCTGATGTGATGACGCTAGATGGGCTGACTCTGGTACCATGGAAAAATGGAAGAGCCTGATCTTGGACGCAAATGTCGTCAGCACTGTCGCCACCAAACACTTGAGTCGCACCATGCCCTCTGCATCTGCCGCTGCTGAAGACGCCTGCTCAAAAAAAGGCTTCCTTGGAGCAGCTTTACCATATTGTACTTGTAGCAGTAGAGACCTTTGGCAGTTGGAGTGTAGGACAGGGGATTTCGCTCCGGGTCGTTCTTGGTGCAAAGGATTGCCATCGCTATTCAGCGTAGCAATGCTGCAAGCATTATGGGCACTTTTGCACCGGGAATGGTCAGGGTTGAGTTATTTAATTATTTTTTTATTGTAGTATTTAATATGATTTGAAGTTGATGTTTATTGTATTTGAAAGTTAAGTACTATTTACCTGTTTGACTATTTATTAAATTTCGTTTCAGCAAAATGTGAAAAAGTTACCAAGTAAGAAAAGCATGTTTTTTTGATTTGTTTGTATTTTAGTTTTTAGATAATTTTTACTGAAGGTGACTCATTAAAAAAAAACAATGACATTGTATTTTTTTACAACAGTTTATTTAGAGTCAGTGTTAGCTTTCAAGGTACTATAATTATAATATACTTGTGTACAAATTATGAATTCGTGAAATTGAAATTGATATTTTCTAATTACCGTTACATGAATTCTTAAATATATCTAATTACCGTAATCTTAAAATTTTAAAGTCTCATTAAATAGAAAACCTTGTAATAGTCAAATGCCTCATTAATAGTTAAATTCGTATCTTTCATGTGTTTCATATTTTAATGTGTTTAAGACAATTAAGCCAAAAATAAAAAAGGGTACGGTAATTAGGCGAAGAACGCCTAATATCAAGAATGACCGACATCCGTTTGTGTTATTATTAAGAATGTGCTTGAAGATATCCATTTCTATTTTTAATTGGATATCTAATACATGCTTTGGTCATAGATAATGGTTCGGCTCCTGGGTAGGTATAAATAATCATATCCTCTCATTGGTACATTGCTGTTGAGCATTTCAGAAATTGTGTTATACGATTCGATCGTCAAAGTAGATACCAGTGTATCCTTACTTAGCTCATAGTACACCTCTTAGTATAGTTAAGAGAGGACACCTCTCATGAAAAAATAAAACGTATCGTACTAGCGATTTAATCAACTAGTTCTCCCTGAGAAAATTTCTATCACGTAGAAAATACTAGGTTATTAGTCATCAATACACAACAATCTGTACTGGTTATATCGCCGGCATCTGCATGATATTTAATTTACAACGACTAAGCGTTTCCAAACAGTTTAATAATGCGCAAAGCTACAACTTGGAATCAGCTTCCAGCTTCTGTATTCCGTTGTATTACGACACGAGAGCTAATAGAGATTAAACAGAAAGCAACTACATAAATTACACATTTCAACTAATTGCTACAAAATATTCCCTCTTCATATCCATTTTCAACCCTATCCCCATTTATGCATGGGCTATCTTCGTAATCATGCCATTTTTGACGGTCTTGTGTATTTTAATCCATATAATTCCAATTATTATTTGGTCGCACCAATGCATTTGTGGCCGTCCCGGTAGTGTTTGCACCCACGGTGTCCACTCAAATACTATCTATCCTTGTTTTCTGGCGACGTGGCCAGCCCAGCATTGCCACTTGATATTCCCTTAACCTCACGTAGTTGTGTACCTGGGGCGGCCGACTGGTCTTCGTTTCGATGCGGTACCCTGATTAGCTCTCTTGACAGCACGATCTTCGCCCATTCTCTCCACGTGTCACAGCCAACGCAAACCGGAAGGACTTAAATTCGCCAATAATTGTTGTTGTTCATTTGAGTAGCTTTATTCAAATATCATATTGAGATAATACAAGACGTTACAGGACGTTAATTTCACACAAGCGCTATCTAGCTCCAAACTAAGCATAGCTTGTGAAATGGGAACTAGATTACGGATAGAATACTTATTTTTTTTATCGTAAATACATACGTACTGTAGGTATGATACAATGCCTAAACACAGAACAAACATATATATTCGTCACACAAATGTTTGTCCTGGGTGGGAATCGAACCCAAAACCTACAGCTCAGAAGGCAGAGTTATTACTATGTTACTACTTACTAGGTACTATGTTATTGATATGTTACATGTCTATGTCGATTCTATGTATTCGTAAATATATTTTGATCGGACGTGTAGTTTTGGAAATTACCATAATGGAAGTATGATCCAAACATTAACAACTCTTTATGATATGGTTATAGATTAGAGGCTTTTTGTAGTGTCATTGAGAGAGGCAACCTAAGGTAATGCGAGCGATGGTCTGTCCAAAGCCCAAATGACCGCTTCTTACCCACCGTCCACCTCCTCACCTTGTTCTCCCGTTGAAAGCTTTTTTCACAACTGCTCACCCTATCCACCTCGTTATCAAAACTCTTCAGATTTGAAGTGCAAAAAGATTGTAAAACACTTCAAATGGGCGAATTCATGATCATTTTCTGAATTTTTGTAGTGTTACCTCACCTCAAATTTATAATAAACTCATATAATCCTCGAAGGTGAAA
Source organism: Venusia cambrica (assembly GCA_951394065.1). NCBI lineage: Eukaryota > Metazoa > Arthropoda > Insecta > Lepidoptera > Geometridae > Venusia > Venusia cambrica. Next base: position 5,534,090 of record OX596065.1, read on the forward strand.
CAAGACGGCTGGCGAGAGTATCAGCCTGATGCGATTAGATTCGAAAACATTCACTCAATTTCCCGACGAGCGGCATGCGATGCCGCGAGTGGTACTCTTCGCAAAACAGGTCAGTTCATAAAACATTCATCTAGGCTGGCGTTCAGGTAAGAGAATCTTCCTTCATATAGAAAAGGCGGGTCTGGTCTCAATAATTAGAATCTCAATAAATGGACTCTGCGTATTTTAATATAGTCATCAACTTTTTTATAATGGGACTAAATATCAAACTACATATAAAACAACGTTAGATGTCTTTGTGATTGTGCTGAATAACTTATAACGGCGATAATCGGCGCCCCAGAATTGGGAATAGTTCTAAAGCTGATAAGAACTTGAGATTACGTCGGAATATTTTTACATGAGTCCGTCATTTTGCAGACGGTACCGTAACGGCTGCCGCCTGGTGGCTGCAGTCTGACAAATTCACAGTGAGTAGCCGATAGCAAGACGTATATATTTGCTGACGCTACCGGTCCGCAATCTAAGGACCCACGTTTTTAAATTACTAAGCGCTATTCTGCTGACTGTACGGTGATTTATTAGATTTGTCTGAGTTCAGACGATGGATTTAATTGTTTTATTTTTATGATTATTTTTGGTTTATTTTTGAAACGCGGTTTTTTTTTGTAAATTTTGAAGAAAATTTTATCAGCGCCTGACTTTTTCCACTTGACAAGAAAAACATTTATCTCAAGCATTGCTTTTCATATTTTAGCAGGCGTTATATATTAATGTGGTAAACACCACCTTCCTATCACCTTTGCGCCCGTCAATCGTGGTGGTCATATATAAAGCCTTAATGTCATCCCCTGGGAATTTCATAAATATATTTCATAGTGCTCCCCTACACCACAAATGGAAGCTACCCTTTATAACCTCTCGTTTCAGCTGCACGTTGATTGTCAGTTAGTCAGTCAGATACACAGCGCCTTTTTATGTAAACAGTAATGTGCTTATAATATATATATTTACAATAATTATATAAGTTTAATAGTTAATAAGCAATAAAAAATAATATGGACAGTAAAACTAACTATGTACAAAAAATGGAATCGGATTACCTATGGACCGTTACAAACGTTCTATAGGTATCTCAACTGTTCCAATTATTATAAATTAATATAATAATATGATATATATATTTAATAGAACTAGCATGTTTAATACTAATAGTAATTTCCACGATCACTTCCGTGCAAGTTGATGTTTACGTCAGCATAAAGCATGACACTAGCTTCATGATGGTTTGTTTGCGATCTGATAAGAAATAAAATGACCTGTCAAAGAGGCCACAGCACGGTCGTGTTTTTCAACCAATTTATTTTGTTTACTTTAGAAAAGCGGTAGGGTCGTCCTTATTACGGGTAAAACAAGACTACTTTTTACCCATTCGAACGTATATGAAACCGGGGTTTTGTATTCAGATGCGCTCGAAGACTTTGTATCCTTGTAGGAAGGAAGCCAATTGAGATCGAAGACTTTCTATCCTTCTAGGTAGGAAGCCAATTATTGCGATCGAATACTTTGCAATTTTGTTGATATCAATAATTGCAATCGAAGACTCAAAAATTCAGTAGGTATCTTAAGGCAACATGTCGGGGTGACAAAGTTTTTTATGTGCTAAAACCACAAGGTGGACCACATTATGTTATCTGTATGATCCCGTGGGATTTCAAAAAGACCTTTCATATCCTAAGAATCCATACTTTTACCTGCATATCCTAAGAATTGATGATGACCTCGAAGCACCGAGGTCATTTAGGATGAAAGATTAGTCAATCACGCATTTTTTTTATAATGATAAACTGTTTAAGTTTATGTATCATTTATCCTGCCTCAAGCATGTTACGGATAACCGAGCTCTAAGGTGGCCAGCTTGGCTCGTAATTAGTCCCCTAGTTCGGCATGTGAGGTAAAGGGGTTGGTGCAATTCTACTCTTTACCGGGCATCTTACAATCAGCCGGACACCACACACACATTCCTTACATAGATAATATATAGCATATGTTTTTTTATCACGTTTTTTAGCTTTGCTTGATCATAGATGAAGTCTGTTATTTCACTTTTGAATCCGGAGCGCTCCTGTCCCATCCCTACGATAAGTGCAGCTTAAGCTAACATAATTTAGTATGCGCAAGTGCAGCACGACAGTCTCTTTGAGTTATCAACTTGTTTAGGTAGCTGTTATCTACTATTCTATCTAATTGGTATAGCAATAACACAGATATTTATTTATTTATTGTCGTTCATTATGCATACCCTTCTACCATCAACCGAACTTGTACTATCATCTTGTACTAAGGTTTGTCTGGAAGAGACTTTGGTTTTTAAATTGACAATTATGTAATATAAATTTAAGTAATGCCAAAAATTCACAACTCATGACAGGATTTGAATCCACATTCGTTTCTTTAAGCCGGAAAGGCTCTGCTGATAGTAAAAGAATAACGTCATGAATTATTGATAATTTTGTATCAGTTATATACTGGAATACTGCAAAAACTTGTAAGCAGCTTCCGCCTCTGTGGTCTAGTGGTTCAAGCCTCCGATTTGAGATCCAGAGGTCCCGGGTTCGATCCCCATGGGGAATACAATATATTGTGCTTGGTTTGGTTGGTGGTACGACTTTGTTCAAGTCCGCCTGGCCCATCTTACCTAATTCTGTCGCAATAATAAAAAAAATAAAATTGTTGTGTTCCGGCATTCAGAGGTAAGAAAGCCAATTCCTCAGATTGTTGAGGATTCCGGATGAAGTGCGCTACCACCTTCGGCCTTATCTCAACTTGTTACCAGGTGAGATGAAGGCCAAGTGCTTACCCGTCGTACAAAAAAAAAAAAAAAGCGTCTGTATTTCAACTGTGTTATGAACCCAATATCCTGAATAAAATGAAGACAAAAAAAGATGCATATATCTTTTGTGAAAATTAAAGCATTTCAACACAAATTTTGTTTATTGAACACAAAAAGGTACAAATTATTAAAAAATGAATTCGAAAACTTCTTAGAATCCAAGTTCTAAACCAAAACAAGGATGAGGTCTACGATGGAGCGAGTTTTACCAAAAGACACTGACTCCCCCGCGCACCGACTGGGAGACCATTTGGCGCCGGACTTCGGCAGGATGGTCGCTAGTCAGGTGAACATTTACAGGTCCACCAATGTTGTAAGCAAATAAGTATTTAACCGCCTCTGTGGTCTAGTGGTTCGCTGTCAGATCCAGAGGTCCCGGAGTACAATATTGTGCTTGGTTTCGTTGGTGGTAGGACTTTAAGTCCGCCTGGCTAGCTACCACCATCGTACCTAAATCTGTCACCATAAAAACAATTCTTAATTTTTTGTGTTTCAGAAGTAAGAAAGCCAATTCCTCAGTTTGTTGAGGATTTCAGTTGAAGTGCGCCCCCACCTTCGGCCTTATCATAACTTGAAAATCAGGCGAGATAAAGGTCAAGCAGGTGCTTGGTACGACTGGGTGGTCCCAGTCGTACAATAAAAAAAAGTTATTTTTCCAAAAACATTCAGAATTACCACGTCACAAAAGAAAGCTTACCTGAAAATACTGCACTAATGTATAGTATATAATGTGTGAATTTGAACTATTTTCATCACGTTTTTTAGCGGTTGAGCTTTCTCCGGGTCAGATGAGAAACCGCATTCCCATCAGACCCGGTAAAAATTAACCAGTGAGCAACTGATCGAACTGTATAAGCTTTTTTGAATCTGATGAAAATTGTTCTTACAGCGATTTACATTGATTTAATAGCCAAAAAAATCCCATATCGCTGCCGAATAGTAAATCACTCAGCAATTTTAACGTTCAGAACCGCAATAGCACGTGACGGTCGAACTATAAAAACCACCCGCCCAGAGCCGCCCAGGGCCAACCAGAGCCGCCCTAAGCTCTCTGTTCCAGTACAAGTTCATCATTATCCAAGGCACTGGCAAAAGTACAGACCTATGCCTGTCTTCCAGAGATTTAAATCTATCTACACCAGGGCAGAAGTACCAACAGAATACTTAGCACCAACACTGCAATCACCAGTCCACCTGCCAAACGTGGTGGATGTCAAATTTGCATTCTTTACGATCCCATTACGATATATATGGAGGTCAAGCGTTTCCCCGTCGTAGAATAAAAAAAAACATAGATAGGAACTTCGTCACTGAAACTGAGGTTAGCTATACTCTGCAAAAATTTTGAAGAAAAAACTAGGTTTTCCAAAATTCACGTTATATATTTAGAGACAACACAAGTAGGTGCTGAATTGTAATTGAATTGAATTGAATGTATGGAAAGAGGATATGTAAAGGAATAAAATTTGAAACTTTTACCTTATTCTACGATGAGGAAGCGCTTGGCCTTCACCTCACTTGTTGTCAAGCCCATGATAAGGCCAAAGAAACGCTCTCCACCCGGAATCCTCAACCGACTAAGGAACTGGCTACTGTCGCGCTGGTCGTGCTGCTATTAACTACCTATAGCTTAAGGGATATTGATAGAAAATGCAATGAGTTATAATGATAGATTCGACTTAGATTTAGGTTTCATACTTCTAGATAAGCTATACTTTGTTCAGGTATAATACATGTAAAAGTGAATGCTGAATGCTATGGTGTATCATTTAATCTCTCTGTATCTCTTAGGCTGGCTTAATTTTGCATGAAATGTACGCCTCTATGTCCTTATTTGAATATTTTTTAGTGAATCCTTCGACACGTCTGTGACCCGTCTATATCGAGCCGCCCTGAGTGCCGCCCTGCAGCCCTCGTCACCGCCCGCCCAAATGAGTAACGTCGGTACGTGGTCAGCATTTGACAGCGATGCTTTACCGCTTTATTGTAAAATGTATTTAGTACTCTTATTTCATTTCATTTTTTGGCGTTGTTGTGGGATTTTTTTAGATACTTCCAGTTTCCGGAAAACTCAAACCTACAATAAGGAAATTATTTTAATAGGCAAGATAATAAATAGTCTAAATTGATCACAAAAATAACATCTAATATTATTAATATTGTAATGAATAACTAACTTGACAAACGTTCTTACTGCACACAAGGGTTTTCCTGTCCTCTCCAGGAGATTTCAAACAGGCCTTAGATTTGACGTTTCGAAACGGAATTAACGCTACCCGCGACTTCTTCCGCGTTGATTTCAAATATGGTCTGGAGAGAAATTAAATTTGTCTCACAGATAGTTTATTACCTGGGTTAAGATAAAGGTGTCTTTTTATTCCGGAATAACGTTCCATAAGACACATCTATACCAAATTTTAAGTGGATTCGTTCTTTAGTTTGTTTTTTGATAATTTCACAAGAAAATAAAATGTTTCATGGAGAAATGGATTCTATGTCTAGATAATAGTTAAACTATCAGTATGACAAATTTCTTTAGTCCATTTAGCTGTATTTGCGTGATTGAGTAACAAACATCCAAACATGCAAACTTTCACGCATTTATAATACTAGTAGGATTGATTGCCCCTTACTGAGCATGTCCCAATCATCTTGTAGGAATGATCATTGTGTTGTTTCGGACTGCTACTGAGCAAAGAACATCTTGATTTTACTTCAAAGTCAACACAACTTTTGAAGATGTCATGTGCTTTTTTTCAGGTATCCTAAAAATGAATACTTTGTCACAATTTTGTAAATGTGAAAGTTAAATAAAGCTTCAGGCGTTCGCTCAGCAGGTAGGTAAAATATCGATTAATTTCTGCCCCGCTTATACTTGTTACGAAATAATTATATTACTTAGTTGTGATCGCTATTGGATGTGCCTCCTATTTGAATAAATAATACGGGGGGTGTCGCCAGATAGGCACTGTGTCCCTCTGCTCTACCCTCGCTAAGACGAACATCGCACTAAGTACAAGAGGGGGGTAATCAGGGTTTCAATCCATCGCAATGGTCGTGAAGTGAGTTAAAGGCCAAACTGCTCCCTATTTTTAACCGACTTCAAAAAAAGGAGGAGGTTCTCATTTCGGGTGTATGTGTTTTTTTTTTTACTTGCTTTCTCCGCCAATTCGAAATACATTTTGATGATTCTTGTTACGTTTGGTAGGCCATACTCGCGAGGTGGTCCCATAGATTTTATCAAATCAGTTCAGTAGTTTGGTTTTTTATATCAAAATAACTGGAAAATATATGTCATCCAAGTAAACGATATTGCGTATTCCTCTTTCCTGTGGTGTTTACGGTAACTAGAGTAGACCTTTTGAACCGCTTACCTTTAAGTATTATCATCATCATCATCAGGGTTTTGCCATAATCACCACGCTTGGCATGTTGTTGATCGCAGTAATGATGATACGTAGTAGTAAGTGGAATTGACTTTGACGCATTCTGGCTATAAATGCTGTATACATGTATCATCATCATCATCATTACAGCCCATAAAAGTCAACTGTATAGGACATGGGCCTCCCCCAGTGCTAAAGAAAGCAATAGAGGGTTTTGCTATAATACTCACGCTTGGCAGGCGTGTTGGTGATCGATGACTCTTTAACGACTACTACTGCATTACCTCAGAACTCCGTTTTTACTCAACCGATTTGGAAAATATATTTTCATACAAAAAACAACGTATTATTGCACCCTCACACGACTCTTAAATAGTGTGTCGGAGACGTCGTGGTGTCGTAGGTTTTACAACGAAAAAAAGCTAAAAATAAACTCTTTTTGAAAAAAAATGGAACCGACTTCACCACTAAAAACATACAAATAACTCTTAGGGTAAGTTCAAATTGATATTAATTGTTTGAGTTTATTTATTATATTGTTTGAGCTAATTAATTGAGTTTGATTTGATATTAATGTAATTATTTTAATAACTATAAGCCTTGATAGTTGTTTCCAGTATGTTTTGAGATCATTATTTACAGTGGTTTCAGAAGAAAATCACAGCATTGAGATGGCTCAATAGCTAGATTGAAAATCCTTAGCGCATCATTGTACAATTAATACAATCTACACATGGGAAAACTGAATGCCATGAAGCATATTTTTTCGGAAAACTCGTGTGCAGTATGGTAAAGATACTTTCTTATTCTTCCTCGGTATACCCCTAGTACTACGTCGAACATTGTTTTAGTTACGTGTCTTTCTTCCCTTCGCGTGACAAACAAAAGTATTTCTCAAGTAGGTTTAACTAAAAATCCACAAAAAATATGATTTTCAACAGACATTGTATAATGCAAAGAAGTGATGTGAAACCGTATGGCAAACTTCTCAGGTAAATACACCACCGTATTCATACACTATGAACTACTATTTGAAACTTCCCCTGTGCTAAACCTCCGGCCGTAGAGTATGCAAATGAGACAGGCCACTCTGTCTGTTGCTGAGATTATGTACCTAATGCTTTTACCTTGCCACTACTCTTCACTTCAAGGTTTTAGCACTTTAAATCAAATTTACGAAATTCTTTCAGGTCTCTTGATGTGTTTCCGCAAGTGTAAAATATTGGAGTCTTCAAGTCCAGAGTAAAGGTTAGGTTCCTATTGTAAGCGTGCTCCATCTTAGGCCACATCTTTACTTGTTTTTCAAGTAAGCTGCTGGTCTAAAGCTTGACTTTTCACTTTGGCTAACACCAATAAAAAAAATGCTACATGAAAATATATGATGTATGATGTCATATATATACGCTCAGAAAATAAGCTTGATATAAATTATTAAAATAAATATTATAAATGAATGCGCTGATGTTGAGAAATGAATACTTTATTTCTGTGTGTAGTACTTATAATACAATATAACACCCAAACACTCAATTCATCACATGTAGGTACAAACTTTTAACCGCCTCTGTGGTCTAGTGGTTCACCCACCGATTTCAGATCCAGAGGTCCCGGGTTCGATCCCCAAGGGGTGTAAATATTGTGCTTGGTTTGGTTGGTGGTAGGATTTTGTTTCCGCCCTACCTACCACCATCTTACCTAATTCTGTCGCCATAATAACAATTCTAAAATTGTTGTGTTCCGGCATTTAGAGGTAAGATTTTGTTACTTAGTTATCTTATGTGTGTAAATGAGGATTCCAGGTGAAGTACGTCTCCACCTTCGGCCTTATCTCAACTTGTAACCAGGTGAGATGAATGCAAAGCACTTCCCCGTCGTGCAATAAAAAAAAATGGTTGTTCCATTCATCAGACCCACACCTTACAGTGCAGCAGGCAGAGCTACCAACTGAGTGTAAGGCCAGTTATATATCAGCTTGGTAACATCTATGATGAAGGTGACAATCACGACTTTATTAGAGCGGCAGCTTTCCTATCGACAGTCAAATATATTTCGATAGACTAGAAAATAGCTAGCCAGATATTCTTGCCGTTCTTCTTGTGAGCTGGTTTTAGAATAATCCTAAAAAAAAAATTATGAATTTAGAATTTTTGAATAGATATACTCTTTATTATACACCAAAGAAATAAAAAAAAAACAAAGAAGAATAGCTAACTGAAAGCTAAAATATACAAATGGCTAGTGGTATCTACTATCATATCTGCATAAATACTCTTTGGATGCGCCAGACGTAAGCCGATTACCCTGCTCGTCTACCGCGAACTAAGCCCGGACTAACGCGAAATTATTTAATAAATATTTACCGGGTAACGAATTCCGAACTTCACATACTTGCCGAGCTACAATCATTAGATTCTCGATAATTCAATCCATTGTCAAACTTGGATCGTTCATTTACATATTTGAAAAGGTTCTTTGATATACACCCAGATATCTATATTGTAAACTTTCCGCAATTAGAAAGTTCAGACTGGTATTTATCGCGTACATCAAATTGTACGTAATTTGTTAGGAGCGGAGCTTTCTGTGATTAGGGCTTATTAACCTGACATACGATGATATTGTGATATCTATGCCTGGCAAAATGTATTCAAGCTCTGGGTAGGTTTGCTTCATGGTAGCTTTTATTTTAATACCACTAGGAGACGGGACAAGCAACTAGCCCACCTGATGTTAAGTGCATCCCTTGCCTATAACAATGCCTTATAGCATAGGTCACATTCACAAAGAACATAGCCTACACGGCACTGCATAGCGCCCGTCGATTTGAGGCATAAAGATCTCAAGCAAGGATGTTTCGATTTTTAAGCTGACTCATCTTATATCTTATATTATACTAATAAAAAATGCTAACTGACTCACTAATAACAACGCACAGCCTAAACGGCTAATCGTAGAGACATGAAATTTGGAGGGTATGTATTATTTATGCTTAATGTGAAATATATATTGCATGCGTGTGAACGCTGAGTATGGACAATTGTACTATTACTGTAGCAACTTCCACCTGTTACCTACCCATATTACGCAATAAATGAATTATGAATTATGAATTTTCTTGATGCGGAAATGAGTGCTAAGAAGGGGATTTTGAAAATTCGTACCCTAAGGGGTTGAAAGTTTTCGTTAAAAGTATGCCCAAACTCTGAAGCCGTGCATGGTGAGAGGTCAAAATTATCATTATAGATTCCTCATATGAAATAGATAAGAACGTGATTCATAGTTTTTTGTTTTTTTAATAATTGAAGGGCAAGGGTCCTTTTATTAGAAAAAAAATCTAAAAACATTGTTATTTAACAGAAAAAACGCGATGTTCACGTGGTTTCTATAATAAACTGGTGTATTTTGAGTGTTCTTTATGCAATAGATGAATGTCAAAAATACCAAGGTCTGATGATGGAGTGAAATAAATATAAAGGGGTTTTTTCAGTAAATAACAGTAATAAATATTAAGAGCTTTGCGCATTTAAAATGATTGTATGTGTGATATGGTCTTACGATGATGACAGCGGAACTTCTGAATAATGCATGGTATAATAATTGTGCTTATACTTTTTGAAATCGTTATAACGAGGCATTCAACGACAAATGTTTTTTTTTATTTACCCGGCCGTAGCAGTCACGGCTTAAGAATCGACCCCATCAAACTCAGCCTGCGGATGTCGTACAAGCCGATTTAAGGGATCTCACCAGAGGAATTGATAGGCACTTGAAAATTTGTATGTTGATTGCCCATAAGGAATAAGTTATGGCATATTTTCGGTTTTTAATAATTTTCAGATATAAAGGGTAGAATATAAAGCGTCCAATATTCAGATCTGACTAATAATAAACAAAAAATAGGGGGATCCCATACATGAAACGTTTTTTAAAGGTGGTGTGAGTATAGTGCTTACTTTGTGGTAAATAAATAAATGAATAATAAAATCTGGTCAAACGTGAGGCGGACCAGCACTAAGACTTCAAAAAGCCTGCATTTTTTGCCTGGGTATGTGAGTCAGTACCCTTGGTGTGCGTGTCTGCACACCATGTAGGAGCTAATCGGTCAAATTTATCCAGATATCCAACAAATACATATATTTATAATATAATACTTGCACCTATTTAAAAAACCAATACGCGGACGAAGTCGCGAGTAAATATAGTATTTAATATTTTTTATTATTTGCCCCGAACTGATCTATCGTGATGTCTGGTTTGTGTTGTATATTTATTCACGGAGATCATCACACTATAATAAAACTGTTAACAATAACGATAAAAGTGTGTCTTCAATACACCGTAAATTACACCTACTAAGCACACATTTTATCAATTTCTCTAGTTACTAACTCTCGTTGTATGCAAAGCCATAATGAGAGTAAATAGCCATTGCAACGATAGTAAGTACATAGTAGTTGGGCAGACTTCAATAACGGTTTAAGATTATTTATTTCTCATCTAGATTAACATAATCACTTACTGAGAAACTATAACTAATTGTAATTTATTCAATAAGTGAATAAGTCACTCCATACTAATATGAAAAGGTTGATATAATGTTCTTTGAAAAGAGCTCTCAGATTCGTTGCCGTGGAAATCGTGGTAAAAATCTACGTAAAAAATAAATAAGTTATTTGTATGCGAAAAAATGGATCTGACTTTAATAAAAACTTGAAAATAATAATAGAGGTACGTACATTCATATTATATTGACCACCTCTGTGGTCTAGTGGTTCGTCCACGGGTGTCAGATCCAGAGGTCCCGGGTTCGATCCCCATGGAGAGTATGATATTGTGCTTGGTTTGGTTGGTGAGAACGTTGTTTAAGTCCGCCTGGCTAGCTACTACTATCTTTACTAATTCTGTCGCCATAGCAACAATTGTTATATTGTTATATTCCGGCATTAAGATGATAGATAGCCAGTTCCTCATTATCTTGATGATTCCGGTTGTAGTTCGCTTCCACTATCAGCTTTATCATAACTTGAAACATCAGATGAGATGAAGGCTAAGCGCTTCCCCGTACTACAATAAAAAAAACCTACGAGACTTACCAAACTTTTTACCCTCTTGAGAGGGTAAAAAGTGTTACAAAAACCACTCTTGCTAAAAAGTGAAATAACTTTATTTGAAATGTGAAATACTCTTTCAAATAACACCCACTTTACACCCCTATTTTTAAAAACTACCCTATTTTCTAGATGAGAGAAAGAGAAATTTCTGCATAGGTAAAATTTGGATTTCAATTCAACCATTCAAAAGACAAAATATAGACAAAGTATAACAATATTTTTTTTACTCAAATATCTCAAAAACTACCCCAGTTATCAAAAATCCCCTGCGACAACCAATTAATATTTATATTACCTTATTATATTTGAAATTTCAATAAAATCGGATAAACCGGATTTTCTAACTTTAACTCGTCGATAAGTCGATAAGTCGATCGAGTGAGCGTAACGAACGAGCGTTTCGCTCACTCGATCAAAGAAAATACATTTTGGTAAATTGAAAATTGTTTTTTTTCAAAGCTATAAAGCAGAAGCGTTAGTTTTTGGTATAACGTGTAACAATTTAACTTGTTTAGACCACTTGTAGTCAACAGATTTCATATTTGTCAATCCATCATTATTATACCTATATAGATTTGCTAATATATATTATAGATCGCTTGAAACATTATTTGTATGGCGTTTTACCAGCATGCCTAACACTTGGCACCTACCCACGTTTCATCACCAGAATAAACTGTGATATTGCGATACAGGACATAACTCTTTCCACATTCGTGCAAAACAAAATTTTATAAATGGCTCCCGTCAGGGGTGTGAGTAAATCACCCACAAAAAACCAAAACAATCACTTTGATCTGTGCCGCGGTGATGTATCGCCGTGTTAAGACGCTCAACTTTATCTTCAAACTTTTTACTCAGTGAGTAGCGTAAATATGTACCTACGTGTATTAGGTACAGCTGTGGAGCAAAGCGAGCCGAGCGTTGTTACCGACTTTTATAAAACACAGGCGCATTTTACAAAGAAACAGCGAAATTAACGTACAAGGTATGTGTGGGTAGAAATAATAAATGAAATAATGTGAGTCTCCCATTCAATCTTCTGACGTCGTAAAAAAAAGTTATCTCGCCAGAAAAAGGGCATTAGCTGTCAAGCCTGGTTAAACTAGCAAAACCCAGCAATTTGCAAAGGAGGCCCTGTCCAGCAGTTGACATAAATGTGCTGTTCTTGAACGTAGAAATAAAACGGTGGAGCAAAGAACGACGCAGAAAAACCTGTATTTATACCTTTCAGCGACTCGCTTTGACACAAGTTAGCCGACACACAAAATTCTGCTTGACAGCTTAATTATGTAGATACCTATATACTGCCATAGCCCATTGTCAAGGAGTCCTTATCACTTAATATGATATCTGTGAGATCTTTATTCTGTGGAAATAATAGCAGTTGGAATATCTAACAATAACCCTTTACGCGTTCTGATTCACATTAAACAATTACGTACGAAAAAGGTCGATCAGGAAAATCTTACCGTAATATTAGTTTCCGAGAAGCGGACTCTAATTTCATGGTTAGTTTGAGATGAAGTAAAAATGTTTGGGTTTGAGGTCGAACGGGCGAGTTTAGGGTACCATTTAATTACGTTTGCGAAGGTTCAACCAATTTTAGAGTTGAGAGAATTATTTACATATCTGTCTCATGGGACTTTTGATGAAATTAAACCTTCCTACATTAAAATTAAGCCCCTGTTATTATACTTTAAAATGTTAAATTTTGAATGGTTTAGATATCATAAGCTAACATAACCCTTTTTATTACAAAACATGAATCGTTATAAAACACTAGCTTTTGCTTGCAGCTTTGCCTGCGCGGTACCGTGTAATCTGGACTTATAGACTCAAATATAGAGAGAGAAAATATATGTACTCGTGCGGATAAACAGACAAAGGTAAGGAATTCCATTCCTTACCTTATTATTTATCAGTACCTATTATTAATGATAATGGTAGAGGCAAATCGATGTGTTCTGAATTTACAAGGTATGGGTTGTAGCCTGCCGTTTGTCTGCTAGCCCGGTAGTGAAAAGGGCAGGATAAGGACAAAATTATCGTATAAATGATAAATAAAACGAACGAATAATGTATGTACTAGCTAGAGTCATAGCCTAGCACTTTTGAGTTGGCGTGTACGTTTCTGTTCAACAGCGACAATATTATTTTGTGATATAATTTTTTGTTTAATTTTGATGAAAAAATCTAGAAGATAAATCTTAAACAAATACTAAAAAAATAAGAAATACGTTCACTCTTGGCCAATTGTCTGATTTTTAAGTTTTTGCTCGTCTAAATATTTGTTGATTACCTTATTATGTGATTAAAATCAGTGCTTGCGCAACAATGGTTCAGCAAAAAGTGTAACAGGTGTTAAATTACCAAAATCATGCTGTCTGTCTGAATTTATGCAAATCGTTCTTTGCTTAACAAGTTTTTGATAAAAACTCAATATGTACAGTCGCCTGCACAAGTATATATACACTTCATAATTTTCAAAATAAAGCCTTTTTTTTCACGTCTGGTACTTTAGTATTCATACCTGTGGATGTGCCCTTCACGCGGAATCGCCGGAACACTCCATTTTGAGAATTGTTGCTATGGCGACAGAATTAGGTAAGATTATGGTAGCTAGCCATGCGGACTCAAGCGAATTCCTACACCAACCATACCAACGTAACAAAGCTACCCGTAAAAGTTTTCAAAGATTTTCACAGCAAAATGTAGATAGGAAGATTTGTGCTGACGGATTTTCAAATTATTATTAACCTTATACCTTAAAAACATTAAATTAAAAACAAGTTAAGATAAGGCCGAAGGTGGAGGCGCACTTCACCCAGAATCCTCAACAAACTGAGGAACTGGCTATCTTACCTCTGAATGCCGGAACACAACAATTTTAGAATTGTTATTATGGCGACAGAATTAGGGAGTCAGGTAGCCAGGCGGACTTCAACAAAGTCCTACCACCAATCAAACCAAGCACAATATATTTTACTTCCTATGGGGATCGAATCCGGGACCTCTGGATCTGAAATCGGTGGGTTGATGTGATCGCAACGATGTTTGATCGTCCTCAGATATGAAATAAATCTGCAGAAATTGCGGATATTGACCTGATGGTGGAAAGAAACTCATTTGATAAGAATTTAACGATATAATAATATAGATATATTAAACTTTCACGATACACATTATTTTAATTCGAAAAAACGAGTATTTATCGCTTATTTTACCTAAATTTATCCCGATACATTTATGCACTAGGTGCGATCCTAAGAAAAAATGTGTGAAAATTCTAATAATCAAGATTCAAGCTACATAGCTCAGTTGGTAGTAACTTTGCATTCTGCGCTGTAGGTTGTGGGTTCGATTCCCACCCAGGATAGACATTTGTGTGATGAATATAGATGTTTGTTCTGTGTTTGGGTGTTGTATCATATAGTACTATCCGTAATCTAGTTCCCATATTACAAGCTATGCTGTGACTACCATGCCATTTTTGGCAAAAGTCACGAATAAAAATAGAATAAAAAAAAAATCTTAACACATGGAAATTATTTTGATGTATTTTATGTCTCATAAGGTCACAGTTTATCTAATTAGCGGGTTGAAAGTTAAAAGTCTCGGTTTCTCCTAGGTTTGATGCAGCCCGACGTGGCCACATTTCAATAACACTATAATCTAATCATCAACCATATATGAATAAAAACGACTGATAATAAATAATAGCACAATATTATGCAATTTTTTTATTATTTACGATGACTCGGCTCTTGACCACGAAACTTACACAGGTAAGAATGAGATCTACGATGGAGCGAGCCTACCCAGAAAGTGCCTATTAACTCTTTTCTTGAAGACAATAGGGTCGTAGCACAGCGGAAAAACAGACGCTTATTCCAAGTTTTTGCAGTGCGCACAATAAAATATTCTTGAAAGCGTTTAGTTTTTATGCGTGGGATATCAACCAGGTGAGGATGATAATAGGCTGTGCGTCTGAAATTTCTATTGAAAAACGGCGAAGGCGGTATAAAGTCGTGAAGCTCCTGAGCACACTCACCGAAGTACAATCTGTAAAACACCGACAAACACGCAACCTTGCGACGATGGCTCAGACTGTCGAGCCTTGCTTTGGCAAGGTACTCTTCACCTATGAGCCTCTTGGCTCTGCGCTCCACCGAGTCAAGTGCGGCAAGTTGATATTTGGCTGAACCATCCCAAAGGTGGCTGCAATACTCCATACAGGATCGAACTTGAGCTTTATATAAAGTCAGAAGTTGATTAGGTGTGAAATATCGCTTGACTTTATTTAGGATACCCAGCTTTTTGGCCGCAATTTGCGCTTTAGACTCGATGGAGGTGACAAAGTTGAGGCTAGCCGTCAACTCCATGACAAGGAGGGCAATGATGTCAGTTATTTTAACAGAAGTACCTTGAAAGGTGTCAGGTCAAATTGACGCTTTTTCGCCGAAATGAGACATGCCTGAGTTTTGGAGGCATTAAAACAGACCCTATTAGCGTCTCCCCATTGGGAAACAAGACTTAGAGTCTGATTCGTCCGCTCAACCATGGCCTCTCTCAAAGAACACACCTCCAGATTGATAGAACGTGCACTAGATATGTATCTCTCTGTAACAGTACTGTCATCTGAATACCCAAAAATGCCTAGCTGGAGCAAGTCATTAATGTGCAGCAGGAATAGAGTTGCAGAGAGAACAGACCCTTGAGGAATACCGGCGTTGATGGCAATATATTTGATTGATGACAACAACTCAGGTGCACAGCTTCATAACACTCGCGCCGGAATACCATCCGGACCACTGGCTTTATTCTCGTCTAGACTGAAAAGTGCTCATCGGCATAGCGATGTCACACTGATGTATAGTTGGAGGTTGAGCAGAGCAAGAGTCCAAACGGGAATTGCTCGCAAACAGATCAGCAAATAAATTTGCTTTCTCTACTGGGGTGTGGGCCAGAGTTCCATCCGATTTCAACAGCGGAGGTAATATGGGACGACAAAGTTGTTTTCAACTGATTTAGACAGAGACCAGAACTGCTTACTTCCAGGAGGGTATGATGCTAGTTTAGCTCCTATTTGTCCAATATGGACAAATCGAGCCCCCCGCAGAACCCTCTTACAGGCCTTGGCAGCAGTATTAAATAAACGCTTCTTTTCACGGACCTTCCGAGATTTTGCTTTACAGGCGCGGGCCTTTACCCAGGCTTGGAATGCAGCTTGTTTACGCAGCTCGGCACGAGCACAATCAGCACTGAACCAAGGCTTTGCCACCAAGTGGGATGTCGGAGAATTGAATAAGATACTACATTCCTTAGCGAATCACGTCTGCAACCGTGTCTGCGCAGCAAGTCGGATCTTCGAAATAAAAGAATACCTGCCACCAAGGGTAAGATGCAAAGAAGTGTCGCATTTCGTCCCAAGCATCTCCAAACTCTCCTCGTGCCCTTTGGGCTGTCATCAGGGGGAGAGCAGATAGATACGGATTTTACCATACAGTGATCAGACAAACCTAATGGCGCGGAGACCGCGATTGAGTGTCTGGCAGGATCCGTATTCAGGAAAAGGTCCAAACAGTTCTCTCTTTGGCCATCTCGATCCGGTATTCGCGTAGCTTGACCGACCAGTTGGGTGAGATCTAGCGATAAGGCAAAGTTGCGCGCTTCTCTTCCCGCGTGGTCAGTCTCCTGGTATGGGAACAACCACTCAGCGTGGTGGGCATTAAAGTCCCCCAGGAATACAAGCTCCGCAGTCGGATACCGTTGCTGGGCCAAGTCTGCCGCCTCAGTGAGGTGTGCGAAGAGTTTCGTTGTCATCTGGTTGCCGTCATGCGACCGATAGACACAGGCATAGAGTCTTCTCAGTGCCGGTGTCCACCAGTAGCCAAACTGTTGGAAGACCCGATGTTATTATGCTAAAAACTATACCGTTAATAAAAACACGACATCAATACTTAAAGACTTCAAAAGGCTTCAAAAGTAAAAAAATCTTACATTTGTACGCTGCACAGAAGGTGGAAACCTTCGTCTTCAAGCTCCAGATGAAATATAATTGGCAATAAAGGTACATACAAATATATTATTTTACAGTATTGTGTCACAACGCTGCCAATGTATGAATTTGATTTAAAATAATATTTATGTATATTTTTGGCGTTGTATTTGGTGTTTACTTTCCTCGTATTTGAAATGAAAAGTAGAGTGTTTAATTTGGATGAACACACTATTTCAGCCTCGAGTTATTGACGTAACACATCCCAAAATATTTCGTCGGAAATGGGTGGCTTTTGCCTATTTCAACATATAAAAAACGCATTCGCTCGACCATTTTGTTCGTTGAATTTTGTTACAAAATTGGTCGACATATGAAAAACTCTTTTCATTAAACAGGATATTTTGTAATCTATGTCCACCAAGAAAGTCTATCCTAAATACTGATGATAGAATTTTGAATTCGGATGAGTAGATTCAAACATTGTTTTTTATTTCTAATATTTAAATTATTGTTGTATCTCATCCCCTATGAAGGGGTATAAAGGGATAAGAACGTTTGTCTGTATTTTTTTACTGGAATGGAACGAACTCGAAATAACACGAAACTTAGTTTAAATATTCTTGGTAAGCGATAATGTACCTCATTTTTTTAATCTAACCGATCGCATATATTTTTCATAAATTGAATAATATATTTACGGATTTACTTGAAAGTTGCTTTAAATACTAAGCAAAGTGAGTTATGAAACATTTGTTTCACGAGTTTGTGATAATCATCGCTTAGACGGATTAAAAATAAGTCAATTCATAAATTAAACCTATCTAAATTGAGCTCTCTGTACAAAAGGTTTACTACGCGCGAAGGATTTAGCTGGATGTTTTTTCATATATTTAATTAAATTCAATGACAAATACAGAGCGGAGAGCGCTGTTGTTTATTTATTTATTTATATGTTGAACCAACAAGGTGTACACTAAAACAACGAATTCATAAACAAGCACACACAAAGGCCACCTCAATTATAGGTTCAAACCTCATGCAATAAAATTAAATACTCTATCAACATTATTAAGACATTTAACAATTTCATAATTAATTAAATTAAATTAATTTGCAAAAAAATTGTAAAATTAGATTAAGACAATAAAATTGAAAAACGAATAGTATTACAAAATGTCATAGCTTAGGATTACATGTAAGCGAAGAATCCAATTGCTTGTATCTTGATTTGCAATTGATTGTATCTAGAATAATTGATTTCGATTAGTTTTGTGCAACGATCTCTCAAGAGTTCAAAAGTTGATGCGTCGCGGGCATTACCATATGTGCGATATCTAATTCTGTATTTATATTTTCTTTAAGCGATCTAATCAAGGCTGCGGAAAACCATACGGGATACTTACTGTTAACTCGAGGTCTGGATTTGGGAACGTGCTTGGCTATAGATGAACGCGTAGAAAATTTGAGTCATATCATCTACAGTCAAACAAGCTGCCAACTCCTCTTCCCACTGGACATTACTTAGATCGCATACGATTTTCTCATAGTCCGCCTTGTAAAAATTATATTTAGAGTGACAAGAAAGTTTCAGATTTTTGTCACAATTGATTTGGTGCAGAGGGTCAACCTCAATAAGAGGGCTGGTACACACTTCAAACTTTGACAAAGACAGAGAACTAAGAATAAGATCTGATGTTTTGTTCACTACGTTCCGACTGGAATTAAACTGAGAGAGACTATTTAGGGACATGAAGTCAAGCAGCTTACTTTGCAGAAGACTGTTAGAGTTTTCAAGGGTGAGCTCAAGAGATAACGTTTTATTCCAAAAGGTATTCAAATTAAAGTCACCCAAAATCAAAGTATCTCCATTGTGGGCGTCCAAGCCTTGATTACAGTTGTCAGTAAAGTTTTCCAAAGTAGTGAGTTTAATTGGCGGGGGTAAATAAATACAACAAATGTATGAGGGGCCATCGGTAATATCTCGTAACTCCATCTTATTAATATATCTTATTATAATTGTAATTGTAAATTGAAATTCTCCTGTTTATGCTCAGGAACGCATTGGATCTCTATATTCGAAGAGCGGGACTGCTGGTCGAGCTGAGCAAGTCGGGAAGAAAGAGATCGATAGGTCTCGCGTAAATCCTGGTTTTCCTTCTTCATGCTATTCAGCGCTACTGCCTGTTCAGCTTGGGCAGTTTGGATGGTTTGCATCTCCTCGCTACAAAAGGTCATTGAAGCCTCGAGTGTGGATACCACGTTCCGTATGTCAATAAGTTGTGGAATAAATTGGTTCTTGAATGCGATCTGAAGTTACTCGCGTACGATGTCCCTTATGTTGTTGGGCGACATACATACCAGCTGCCGCGGCACAGGCGCTAGCGGCTATAGCCGAGGGGCGAGCAGCAGCGGCGGCGGTGGCGGCGGCAGTGACTGAAGGGGAGGCGACGGCGGATTTCACGGCCGCAGGAGCGGCGACAGATGTGGGACTGGCGACTGGGACTGACTGGAGTGGAGCTGGCGGCGGCAGCGGCCGCCATAGGTGACCTAGAGGCAGTGGCGACTTGAATGCCGTTAACGCTGGTGGACAAACTGCGGCAGCGGCGGCGGTGGTAGCCGTAGACGATGCAGCGGTGGCGGCGGCCACGCGTAACTTGGAACGTTTTGTGACATGCTGCGGCGAAGGTGCCGAACGGATTGGGGGCGAATGTTGCACGGAGGTTTGTCCATAACTCAAAGGGTGTAAAGCTTACATTGTTTCGAGCATACTGCATCTCTCTGTGTGTCTGTAGTCTGGGTGAAGTATACGCTCACGAAGGAAGGACCATCCGCGTCCAGTACAGCACTCAGGGCGGTGTTGCGGCTGCCTCGCTATTGCGATGCAACGGGGATATTTGCGGCAGCGCCAGTTGACTGTTTTGTTACCATAAGTAAGCGCGCCTCGTCCATAGTGCGCAGGATACGGGACAGCTCCAACACTGTCCTGTCAATGATAGCTGTTAGAGTGGACTGCCCTCATGTAAGGCATTGCTGCGAGTGTCACCTGCATAGATATACACTATGAAATTCGTTTTTATGTTATCATTTTGTCTTTTTATGTCGTTCATATGAGTTGTGTTGCTCGATATACATGTTTTTTACACAAGATGAATATGGGAAAATCTTTTACATAAACCCTCTTACATATCGTATAGCCTATGATCAGGTCTACGATGGAGCGAGTTTTCCCAAAAGTTGCCTATTAGATGCACTGGCATCCGACACACCGACGGAACATGGCAAACTGCTTGGCGCCGGACATTGACAGGAAGCCAAAGTCTGGTCGTAAGCCAGGAAGACTTTTACAGGTCCAACTAGACAAGATTTATCTTAAAGAATACATACTAAGAAACGTATGAGCCATCAGTTGATTCGGCAAGAATTTGCTCATATATTCACGATTAAATTCCTTTTTTTTTCTTGCCCGCGCCTCACTTATGGCGTACGAAAGAACCAAAGTTTTAGACCAGGATACAATTTATTTTCTTCAAGCCTCATAGTTCAGTTGGTAGTAACTCTGCCTTCTGCGCTGTAGGCTGTAGGTTGGATTCCCAGCCAGAGCAAACATTTGTGTGATGAATATAGATGTTTGTTCTGTGTTTGGTTGTTGTATCGTATGTATTTATTAATACGTATGTATTTATTAATACGTATGTATTTACAAAAAGTATTTAAGTATTCTATCCGTAATCTAGTTCCCATATAACAAGCTATGCTTAGTTTGGGGCTTGATGGCGTTGTGTTAAATTAATGTCCTGTAATATTTATTTTTTTCTACTATCTCCTATAAATTTCATAATGTTTTAGGAGATCAGATATAAATTTATCAAGTAAAGAAACTATATTACTTTAGAAATTCATAAAAACATTATGTTATTACATACGATAGTACATTACTTCCTTAAACATTTGCTATTGTAGGTATTTTGCATATCGAAGGGTGATGTCTCAAAACCACCACGATATGTGCTCCCAAGCGACAAATAATATGGGGTGTGGCCCGCTTGTCTTAAAAGAACCACTCTGGACTTGAAAACTCCATCGGAAATCGAAGAAGATGCCGATCGAAGGCCTAACACAACACCGATATTCATCATAGTTAAAGGCACGTGCGATAAGCTTCAACTCAGACATTGTCCTCCGACAAGCGTCGTGTGCGAACATTTGTGCAAATATTTGCGGTGCCTTTGTCCGAAGCACCACATTTTATACGTATCGAGCATTGTTTGCGGGCTTTCTGATAACTGCGCGTTTTGTGACTCACAGAGTTTTCTTGTTTGGTACAAAAATAAAACAAAATTCGGTTTTAGGGGTCTTTTCTTACATCTATTTAAAAAATTACGGCAACATGACTCTATTTTTAACACGCTTTTATTAACTTCACACTTCACAGCTCAAACAATATCAATTATAGGAGTTTATTTTAACTTACCTACTTATAATTGTCATATGGAAATGAAACTTTGTATGTTGGTAGGTATATAAACTTTGAGTGTTGTATATCGCCCGGGACCTCCCGCCCACTTTAGTCCCGGGCGTTTCACAAGTACATAATAAATTAATGTTTTACTAGAAGCACAGATAATAGATACGTAGTATTAAATTTAAGTACAACTATGATAATAATGCAATACAAAAATTAACTTAGAAGACAGTATTATTGTATTTGAGCCTTTTGGGGTGGAGACCTTGGGTCCGTGGGGAGCTGGTGCCCTCCGGGTTTTCAAAAATATTGCGGGGCTTTTGATTGAGGCGACACGTGACTCAAGGGCTGGCTCTTATTTAGGCCAGCGAATTAGCATAGCTATTCAGCGTGGCAATGCAGCCAGTGTCTTGGGCACGCTTCCGTCTGGTACTGGTCTGAAACAGTTGAGTTACCTATAGGCCGTTTGTAACGGTCCTTAGGTAATCTGACTGATTCCTTTGTGCATAGATAGTTTAATTGTACTTTTTATTGAATAAAGAGATTTTGTAGTATCGTTACTCAGAAGATATAACCAAAATCTGCGTTCACATAGGTCTGTACAAGGATGATCTTTTGAACCCATCATCTTACTTACTTTACCTATCAGATATTTTCTGTGGTACCTTCTGTAAAGCCTGACTGCATACCTACCTAAATTATTTCTAAATCAGAAATTATTATGCGGGTGTATAATAAAGCTGGGTACTATTTAGTATGAAATGCAATGCATGCATTCAGAAACCATAAAAATGTGCTCGCGCGACCATAGGTCAACTATGGTTTAAAACAATCGCAATATTCACTATTCCTTCAACCCACTGTAAATATGCTTCAAAACTTTCTGACAACAAACTGCTCAGCTCTCAGCCAGAACTAGCTATGATTTAAATTATATATATTTATGCGTAGGGCATGCAATGACCTGACCATATTAATAAGTTTTCCGACATTGACTTTATCTTTCTATCGCTTAAAGAGTTATAAAAGCGCCCTCCTGAATTCGGTTGAAAATTGAAATCCTAATATTGTAATTTACATGTTAGTTTCCCTAGTTTCATGTTAATTTTTTGCATTTTGTCCACTTCATTTATTTTGCTTTATTATGTAATAGTGAAAACATTTTTGGTAAAAAAAATAATGTTATTTTTATATTGATTATGTAGGTATTCAACGTGTCTTTATGTTTTTTCGGATAAAAAAAAATGTAACACTAATATCGAATGACAGCGTATTGCCATCTATGTGTTATTGTGAAGGTTAGTAACCATAACTACCCCCTAGGCTAAGAAGTACAAAAGTGAAGAGTTACAAGTCAATATTAATTTATTAGGTAATATATTTTATGACCATTTATCGATCGAGGATATTCTTCAAATATTAAAGGCACACTTTAAGCGATTTGCGTATTTGTGGGGTGTATTACCTCAAAAGTAAGGAAAAAAGGACCCGTGTCTAAGATAGTCAGCTCCTCAGTTAGTTGAGGATTCCGGGTGAAGTGCGTCTCCACCTTCGGCCTTATCTTAACTTGTAACCAGGTGAGATGAAGGCCAAGCGCTTTCCCGTCGAACATTAAAAAAAAATAAAAAATATTATGTAACTTATTGCTATATATATTACCTAGGCTATCATAGAAACGCTGTTTCTTATACCTTGCACTGCTACCCAGCGAGGTGTACTAATTAGTTCTGTGCGATCAACAAAATAAATCTACAGTATTGTTGTTCAACTGATTACGAATCAAATATTTGTGAAGCGTCCTTAGCATAATTGTTAATGCCTAATCGTAAACTTCTACTTACTTACTTATATAACTGATGTTTGATTTTTTGACCATAATAATTTTCAATAAACAGGCGAATTTGGTTTTAAACGCCTTTAGAAAAGGAAAAAGTCAATGTCGATTTTTTTTTATTCAAAGATACTTTGTCGAATTTGTCGATGAATAAGAATGCAAATACCAAATTCCCTTTTCACCACCTGACTAGCAGGCATAGGCTACAAACCGTACCTTGATCGATGCTCCAACTTCTACCTACAACCTTAGTATTAATACTATTATAGAATGGAGCACGTTACCTTCGTTTGGTTTTTCACATTAGTAAAAGTCTGGAGTGAATATGGTTCTATTAGACAAATTTACTCCATCATATTTCATATCTTTATTTTTTTTTCAAGTACGCTGTTTTTTTTTTAAATTGTACGACGGGGAGGCGCTTGGCCTTTATCTCACCCGGTTTTCAAGCTATGATATGGCCGAAAGTGAAAGCGCCCTTCACCCAGAAACCTCAACAGTCTAAGGAACTGGCATCATACCTCTAAATGTTGGAACACACAATTTGAGAATTGTTGCTATGGCGACAGAACGAGAAAAGCAAGAAGCTAGTGAGGCGGACTTAAAATAAATCTACCACCAACAAAACTGGGCACAATATCTTTACTCCCCCTGGAGATCGAACTCTGGAACTCTGACAGACCCAGAACTGACTCCAGAAGGCGAACAACTAGACAACAGAGGTGGTCAAACGCCATTCCAATATAGAAAAAGGAAGATATGAAAGCGAAGAGATTTTTCTGTGCACCTTACTGACAGGTTTGCACAGGGAATGATCGATGGTATTAGTGCAGGTGCATCATCCATCGCGGTCATTAGCTTATCATTATACACTAACAAAGCCTTTATTTTTAGCACATCGCCTGTTTACCGGCACTTTAGTCATACAGGTGGCTTATTATTCAAGTTACTCACTATCGGCCGAATTATACCTACACACACTACAATAATTATTACATATTTTGTAAAACAAAAGCTATCTTGGAAAGCTTATTATAAAAATTCTGATTATCTAGAAGATAATAATCCTGGTATTCAAAATAATTTGCCCTAGCGAATCAATTATTATTGTAGTTAGTATAATTTAAGCTCTTTGTAATGGATCATCAAAAAATAGCTAGTCCGAGGTTCTTGCTTTTCTTCTTGTGCGTTGCGACCTATCGATCGTAGATTTGACGTAACAAAACGATACTAAAAAATGTTACTGAATGAAAATGAATTGACTTCGAATACAAAAGGAAGAAAACCGGGTTTTCCGTTTTCTTTTTTGACTACTCCCTAGGCAATCCTCTAAGTTCTGTAAATATGATATCTCTAGAAAATCATTATTCGCTTTCCTTTACTGTCACAAGGTATAACTGCCTTAAAAGGCCAAAAAATAACATGTGACCCCTTAAACTTAAGAGAAAAACTTACAAGACAGTCATTATGTGTCGCAATGTATGGATCAAAGTTTGGACTATGAAGAAGGCGGATGAAAGGAAAGTGCATATAACTGAGATATAAATCTTAAGATGTGTGAAGTGACAAGGTTCGATATGGTAAGAAACGAGCATGGGGGGGGGGGAGTTTGAAATTGCCAGTTGTAGAAAAAATGTGGCTAGGTTGGCATGGTAAGGGCATGTAATGAACTGAGCTGATAGTCATTTGACCAAAAGGGTTTTGGACATGAGATTGGGTGGACACGCGAGCCGGGGAAGGCTGAAGAAGAGATGGATTTTTTGAAAGAGGACATGGGTATGGTAGGTTTGGAGGCACAGTTGACGCTGGTAGAAGTGAGTGGAAGAATAAACATGTAGTGCCGACCCCACCTAGCAAGGGACAAGGGTAGGAAAATGATGATGACGTATTATTTGAATAAATACAGTATGTTTTTATTCATCTGATCTGCCTGGGACATCAGTTAAGGATGGTGCAGCGGCTGATTCGGCCGATGCTCATAAAATACGTAAATATAGTGATATCGACAGATTATATACCTTGGTTTTTGATTGCGGCGACTCGCGACCTAAGGGCTAACTCTTTTTTAGTATAGCTATTCAACGTGGCAATGTAGCCAGGTGTTTTAGGCACGCTTCCGCCTGGTTCTGGTCTACAACAGTTATCCTAAGGTACCCGACTGCTTCCCATGCAAATAGTTAATTTAATTACTTGTACTTAAAAAATATACCCCTCATACTAGAGATATCAATATGACAGAAGTTCCAATGTATCTATGTGGGATGTTTATCTTGTAGGACAAACTCGAGATAGTGAAGATGTGGTCTGAAAAGGAAAAAACCGGCTAGATAGCGCATTCTACGCGTAGTCACGTACCTATATAACCAATGGACGAGGTTTTCCTAAAATTCAACATGCCAGTAGAAAAATTCTGAGTAAATTTGTTTTTAAAACCAACGGGGAGCAACCATTTTCCCTAGAAAAGGCGAACACCCGTCGAAATACTCTGCCTTAGCTCCAATATTGCTCAGTGATTCGGCAGAAATTGGCTGCTACATTTGCACGAACGAACTACACAGCGGCTAGTAGCGTTTTGACAGATTCACAGAGTGGCTAAATCGCAAATGGACGAATTTTATAGAATTTAAAAAGATGACGTAAATAACAACAAAACAACAAAATATCTGATAACACTATCGAGCCGTGCCTTAATATATTAATGTTTGTTAGTGGCTTGTTTGTTTGATTTTTTTGGTAGTTAAATAAATTGTGTGTGGAGTTCACTAAATCACCCTAACTTGTTATCTTTTCACGAATAAACGGCTAATCAAATAAAAATAATTTATAAAAATTAGGCGTGTATGCCACGGGGAACAACATAGAGAACTTTTTACTCGGGTAGATACTACGTGGACGAAGCCTACAAGATCTAGTTTATTTATCTTGCATGCTTACTCTCTTTTTACAGCGTTGGCTAAGCGGATGGGAAAACTATAAATGGAAACTATACAAATTAAAGGGAAACTCTGAGTAGGCCATTTGCGATTAGGCCGAGGTACTAATCCCTCATCGGAGGTGCAGCCGATTTTTCCTTATTATTCTGTATACATTGCCGATTTTGGAAGATCGTTTGTATCGAATAATAATTATGCAGATACCAGCTCTACGTTTATTCTGCAATTATGGACATTACTGTAAAAATGCAGAAATAGGTCCTTTAAAACGTTCAATGGCGAGCAGACTTTGTAGAACTTAAAATATTTCAGCTTTATCTTACACATTATTTTAGTAAATATGTAAGGTCCAGATATAAAAATTGATATAATCAAATATATATTCCTAGTAGGTTACCAGAGTCACTAGGTACTCACTATCAGGGGTGAATCCTTGAAGAGGAAAAAGTCTGATACTTTTTAGATATAAAATCATATTGCTGTAGGTAGCTTAGTGGTAAGTAGCAAGAATATATTAAGATAAACACTCTACGATAACTTTATTCGCTCAAAGCGTAGGTATGTACGTTTACAAGCTCTCAGTTTTAGATATATCAGCTATGTTTCGCAGTTTCGGCATACACGTTATCATCATTGCATATACGTCACGCTATATGTTGAATTATGTCTTTTTTTTTATTGATAATAGTCAAGCGTTTGACAAGTAAAGATGTGGCCTAAGATGAAGCTCGCTTGCCTAAAAGGAACCTATTTACTCTGGACTTGAGGACTCCAAGATTGTACTCGTGCGGAAAAACAGACGAAGGCAAGGAATTCCATTCTTTACCAGTGTTAATGATAAAGGTAGAGGCGAAACGATTTTTTCGGCACAATGGAACATTTACAAGGTACGGGATGTAGCCAGCCGTACGTCTGCTAGTCTGGTGGTGGAAAGGGGATGGAGAAATTAGGTCAAAGATATCTAGCGCA
Organism: Venusia cambrica; assembly: GCA_951394065.1. Lineage (NCBI taxonomy): Eukaryota > Metazoa > Arthropoda > Insecta > Lepidoptera > Geometridae > Venusia > Venusia cambrica. Next base: position 5,561,682 of record OX596065.1, read on the forward strand.
CACTCGCCGAAGTGGAATTTATAGAACACAGACAGCCTGGCAACCCGTCGTCTATGTTCTAGGCTCTGCAAATTAGCCTTAACAAGCAAATCATCACCTATGAGCCTAGCAGCACGACGCTCAATCGAATCCAGGGCTTCGAGCTGATACTTGGCTGTGCCACCCCAAAGATGACAGCAATACTCCATCCAAGCTCGGACCTGAGCTTTGTACAAACTTAAAAGCTGTCCCGGTGTAAAGCACTGCCGAACCTTAGCAAGAATACCCAGCTTCATAGCAGCGAATTTGGCATTAGACTCGATATGGAACCCAAAGTTCATGTTCGATGAAAGTTCAACGCCTAAAAGGGTCAAATTATAATTAAACTGGAGCGAAATGCCGTTAAAAATAGGTACGGGATGAAATTGGCTTTTTTTAGCAGATAACACACACGCCTGAGTTTTGGAAGCGTTAAACCGTTCAAGTATTGCGTCCCCCCATTCAGACACAAAGTTAAGCTTGAGGTTCAAACGCTCCAGCATCTCCCTACGGAGGCTGAAAATTTCGACCGCACTAGCACGTGGACTGGAAAAATATCTATCAACAACTGTGCTGTCATTTGCGTACACATATATACCGGGTATTAGCAGATCATTGATATGAAGCAGGAATAGAGTTGCTGATAGAACAGACCCTTGAGGTACCCCGGCATTGATAGCCAATAGATCAGACGAACAGCCACTAATGACTACTCGAATCGATCGTTCCCTCAGGAAGTCTGTGATCCACAGTAAAAGGTTGGACGGTAATCCGTAGGAGGAAAGCTTGCTAATGAGACTCTTGTGCCAAACCCTATGACAAGCCTTCGAAATGTCTAGGGAAACTGCCATAGCTTCCCCGTATCTTTCGATGGCTTTACTCCAGATGTGCGTGGCATACGCTAGAAGATCTCCTGTGGATCGTTTTCGGTGAAAGCCGTACTGACGATCGCTAAGGAGATCGTTACACTCTAGGTATGCCAGGAGTTTACTGTTTAGAACACGCTCCATTGACTTGCAGAGAATGAAGGCGATAGGGATTGGCCGGTAGTTAGCGGGGTCTGCTCGGCTACTTTTTTGTGGGCAGGTTGAACATTAGCGAGCTTCAAAGATGATGGTACCTTACCGGTATCCAAAGACAGGCGGAATAGGCGAGTGAGAATCGGTGACAGTTCGGGAGCACACTTTTTTAACACCACCGCCGGGATCCCATCTGGACCACTGGCTTTCTGTTGACTTGTACTTCCACACCCGCCGACGCCCTTAAGGCTGGGGTCAGGTGGAGAATGGGACGAAACTGACTTCACCAGACAATGGTCGGAACTACCTAGAGGTGATGAAACCTAAACATTGTAGCGATCTGTGTCCGTCGTCAGCAGAAGGTCAAGGCCGTTTGCAAAATGGTTATCAACATCAGGCACCCGAGTGGCCTCACCGACCATCTGAGTGAGGTTAAAAGTGAGCGCAAATTTAAGTGCCTAGTATCCATTAAGTAAATAATAATAAGTAAATGTAGGTCCGGTAAGAAAGTCCATATAGTTATAAGATATAATACAAATGTAAAATTATACTATGCCAAACGAAACACATCAAGCGTGGTTCTTATATAATAATTAGATTTTTAAATGACAGCAAATTATATAAATTATATAATTTAGGAATAAGTTTTAGTAGACTCGGTTTTTGCGTATTTGGTTTAAAATTGTATCGTATGTATGTATATAGAAAAAAAGGATATGATATGTATTCGATCCGTAATCTAGTTCCCATATTATTAGCTTTGCTATGTTTGAGTCTAGATGGCGTTTTGTATATACCTATGTCCAGTGAAATTATATTTGGACAAGAAAGTTTACATAGCAACGGTCTCGAAGGAACATGGATGGATATTCTGGTGTGGGCAGGCAACTGTTATATAACTAGAACCAACTACGTAGTTTTAGGGTTGCTACCGGCTCGACAACTAAACAATCCTCCAGCGAACACCGCTGGCAGCCCTGCCAAGCATGCAACTTTTTGTTTACCACCATCTGCGCACTACCAAACTAAAACCTTTCAAATTTCAATGCTATAGCGCAAATAATAAAGCTTATAGAATCCGAAGGAGGATGCAAAACAGTTCCCGAGTTCAAAACTGGACAGTGTTAATAGTAACAGTTCTTTGTTTGAATTGTTGTCATATATTATAGTGAAGTTTTTGTATTAGAGCCAAATAGTTCCAGAGTTAGTTTGAGTTTTAATGTGTATTGAAATCCCTGAAATAGTTTTTGATATGGCGTAAGAAGCCCATAAAAAGCAACTCACGACCAGAACTTCGATGCCGTCATCCCCTGAGAATTTCTAAAATCCTTTCTTAGTTCACTACATAAGAAAACTACCCTGAAGATTTAATCTCTGGTTTGGGCTGTATTTTAAATTTCAGTCAGTAGCTATACATTATTTTATTAATGAAACGAGCGACTCGAGCCTTTTACCCTTTTGGTATAGGTGTGCTATTGGCCGTATGCTTGTTTGTCGACTTGTACCTCTACTTATTAGTTTTTTTTTTTAGTTTACGACATGCCGGCTCTTGACTTCGATATTTGTCTGGGCCAGGACGATCTATCGTAAAAATGGAGCAAGCCTTCCCAGAAAACGCCTATTAACTCTCTTTATGACTATTTTGGGATCGTAAAACTGGAAAATCGGACACTGGCAGCTAGACATTTTTGCAGTGCGCATCATTAATGTAGGTACATAAGATACAAAGGTAGGTATGTAAATTAGGAATGCGATTCGTATTTTGTGATAGTCACATAAGCTAGGTACTTAGACAAGCAGACGTGATTGACTTCTGCAAAGACAGAACAACAGCAAACTTTAAAACGTCCAAGCAGTTTCCTGCTTTCTCTAACCACGTAGTTCAAACTAGACTCCACTCAAACATCCTTAACTAAAAAGTATTCATCTTCTAAAAAACTATTTTTCAACTTCCAACTTTCACATAAAGAAGCTAAGCATCTGAACAGTTCAGACTGCAGCCAAATCTCTTCTAAAAGACCACTATTTCACCTACATTTCTTTGAAACACCTCCTATACATCAACTTTAGTTCCACCTTGTGATCTGTACTAACCTCTGCGAGTGTTTACAGCACACGATACGATATTGTACAGATTTTTGAACGGTTTGTAATTGTATTCCAGAGCTCCTCTTATCTTTGCCTACGCAAGTTTCGACGTGTAAAGAGCTGACACATTAAAATAATATATATATATACTTGAGCCGGGCTCTGGAAGGACAGCTGTAAGGTTGCTACAGATTTAAATTTGAATCCACAGTATTGTATGTATAGTGAAAGATTTAAAGAGGAGTGAAATTTTATTTTTGTTTTTGCTATGGGTTGGCTTCGAGGATAGCCAAGAATGAGGTCTAAAGAGGAGATAAATCGAGCTTTCCCTGGAGATGCCTATTAATTGTCTCTGTGAAGGTGTTAGGGATGGATGGTGTGAAAATTATATGGGCAAGAATGGAGTGTATGAAGAGAAAACGGAGAATTACATATACCTTTTTTATAAATTTATTCACAAACATAAACAATAACAATAAAAAACATGTTAAATTAAACTATGTTCAAAGGATAACCTAAGGACTCAACTGTTCCAGACCAGTACAAGACACTGCCTTCATTGTCACGCTGAATAGCTGTGCTAAATCGCTGGTCTAAATAGGGCCCAGCCCCTGCCACGTGTATTGTTACATCTAGTATTAGAATGGTGATGTTTTTTATTAGCTTATTTGACCACAACCTCGCCTTTGGGAAGCAATGATGTAATTTTAAAATTCTGATGAGGAACTAAGTATAGGTATACCTACAAAAAGGCTTGATTCGAAAAATATACTCTTGAAAAAAAGTTGCGCTCTTTTATGATGCGTAATTTTTAACTTTTACTCATCTCATCCATAAAATTCTAAAACCACAACCACATAGAATAATTACTTACTTCACCATCAAGCCAAGAACGTAAGGAGTAGGTACCTATTTCATCTACGCCACTGATATGTTTCATCGAGGTTTGATTCCATGTTGCTATTATTAAAACTATGTCAAAAATCGTACATATTAAATGGCCAAGTTTTGCGGCGCACCAGCTAGCTCCACGATCCGTGGTCATCAATCCATGCCCGCCGCAATGAATGGACACACTCGTGCTTGGCTTGACTCAAACTGCAAACAAAATGCACCCTAACACTATAAATATAGAGACTACGAAACTGGAGAGGTAAACTTTGTCACAGTCTTGGTAAGAAATTGATTGCAGAAGTCTTTATTGGGCTTAATGAACGAATTGAAATAGATAGAAAGAGTTGGAAAGGGGTTTTGTTTGGATTAGACAGAGATGGAGCGAGTGAAGTCACGGAAGTAGTGGGAACTGAGTAGGGTCATAGTAAGAGGCCAAAGATCAAAGGGGCAATGCCATAAGCCTCTATATATTATATATGACGACAGCATTATCAATCAAATAATTTATTTACTCACACAAACAATGTGTAAATTTAAACCAATTTTTACAAGGGAAGCAGCTGTAACGGATAATCTTTAACACAACTGTTCTCAAACTAGTAACATAAAGAACCGTGCCCTATAATCCAGTGGGCTGCATTGCCCCACTGAATTGCAATTATAATTCGTTGACCTAAATAAGAGTCAGCCCCAGGATCACGCTTCTCTTCAATCGAAATCCCCGCAAGATTTTTGAAAACCATAACCACTTCCCCATGTATCTTCCTTACTTGGCAGGCGGATTAGTGATCGCAATAAAGTTGTAGATAGAAGATAAGATAGAAAGATAGAAGGAAACTGCCGTCCTTTTTCTAGTGAGATTATTTAGTCGGCTTTTACGACATCCATGGGTGAGTTGGAGGGGTTGATTCTTAAGTCGCGACCACCACGGCAGTAATTATCAATTATCACAAATAATTATGGTCCACTATTACTGGAGCTCCTCTTTAGACAGAGGTAGCTACAAACACAATTAGATTTTGTAACAAAAACCGTTTTAAGTTAAGCCTTCTTTGTGAAAAAAAATTAATGAATATTACTTTTAATTTGAATTTATTGATTGATTGATTATAACTGTGTTTAAACTTCTGTTTACATAATACTAAACTTAGTTTTGTTTATAGTATTATTCGTCCTCATGGATATATCCTGCTGAATGAAACTGAAGATACGCCTCGAGCCCTATTCCACTAAGTTCAACTCAAATTTCAACCCATTGAACTAAATGGATTTTTTTTCCAATTGTTTCAACTTTGTTTTTGTGAATGTTGAAATAAAACGAATATTTTTATCACTCTTCCTCAAAAGCTTGGTTATCACTAAATGCTACTTGTTTTTTACTTCCTTCCTTAATATTCTCCGCGCCGCCGTATAAAATTACCCTTTCCATGACAAATAATAAAAAAAGGAATCAGCTAAAAAATCGCAGTCTTATCCCTCGTTCGCTTGATCAAATCAATTCAATTTTGGAGTCTGTACCTGTCATGCCGACCTCTGACGACGCGTGCCTTGAATCATAAACTGACAGAGCACAGTGAATAGAGACCAGAACACCTCTTGCATTACTGATCATCAAATATGTTTAACCGCATCTGTGGTGATCCTCCAGAGTCAGATCCAGAGGTCGATCTACAGGGGAAGACAATATTGTGCTTGGTTTAGGTGGTAGTAAGACCTGGCTATCTACCACCGTCTTACCTAATTCCGTCGCCATAATAACAATTGTAAAATTGTTGTGTTCCGGCATTTAGATGTAAGATAGTTCCTCAATACGTCGAGGATTCGGGATGAAGTGCGATTTCATCGTAGGCCTGTCATGGGGTTGGTCACGCTTGTATACCTACTGTGCTGTTTCTGTATGTTATCTTTACATGAGTGTGATTGATGTTATGAAAAAAAAAGACTTAGGAAAGATGGTGGTAGTCAGGCTGACTTGAACAAAGTCTTACCATCAACCAATCTAAGCACAACTTTGTACCTTCCTGGGGATCGAACCCGGGACCTCTGGGTTTTATACCGGTGGATGAATCACTAGACTAGACCAGTGGTTAAAATACGGTATGCGGCGTATATAACATACATATGTACACCCTTATCTATTAAGTAGTGTTAGTACTGGACACCATTTCAGAAACATAATATCATTGTAATCCGATAGAACCGCCTTAGCGATGTTAGTTAATCCCCGGAGTGCCTTTGATTTTCACTCACTCATACAAACGTAATTTGTTAATTATTCATGAATTATTATTATTAGAGGACCTGTACCACAGAATAACTAATAGTACTGTAAGCGTGCCCAAGACTGCTATCTGTATTGCCAAGCTGAATAGCTATGCTAATTCGCTGGCCTAAATAATAGCCAGCCCATGGGTAAGGTGTCGCCTCAATCAAAAGTCCCGCAAATTTTTTGAAAACCCGGAGGGCACCGGCTCCCCACGTACCCAAGGTCTTCACCCCAAAAGGCTCAAATAGGTAAGCTCTGTGGAGACCATTATATTTGCGCCTTTTGTGATCCTCGGCCGAATCAGCCGCAGCCCCAGCCCTAACTGATGTCCCAGGTAGATGAGATGGCGCTAGGGTGTCGACGCAGGTAGCGTCCCACACCAAAGGCCTACCCATTTCCCAACGGACAAGAGTCATACCGTCGGGCCGCTTACCATCATCACGTAACAGACCATTCGGTTCAAGAACGGCTGGAACATTGACAATGGTAAAATTTCGACGGATAATGTCATTAAGGCTTCCGTGGCGCGAAATCCTGCCGGCAGACCTTGTACATGAAAGTCCGTAAAAACCAAGTTGATCTACAGCTGCACCACACCGGCACTGGTGAGAGGCGCAGCATCTTACACCCAACCGAAGACAAATGGCAATACTGAAAGTTACAGGATCCATAAGTGTACCGGTATTGAGAGATAGATGTGCTTGCAGCCAAAGACCTGATTCCCATTTTGAAACAGCTAAGAGACGAGTACGATCTAAGGAGGTTGATCACGTATTGAATAGATAATTCCGTGTCATCTCGCACAGGAGCCTGTCCCACTGCCGTTGTACCGAAAGGTGTTTTGGGGGATCGGTATTAGGAAAAGCACTATGCCAAGCATTTCGAGCCTCGTCAAGATAAGAAATTTGGATTATATTGCCAGAAATAGCCGAAATTGATGGTGTTAGAATTATTTAAACCAAAGAATGTGTACTATAGAAAGAAGACAAGAACGCTGGCAAAGCAACACTAAAAATTTTGCGTATACCTAATCCGCCCAATCGAACAGGCAATGAGGCCTGCGACCATGTTCTGTCATCCAAGTTCATATTCAAAACCGTGGAAAGTGTGTTATATAAATTCTGATCCGTAACTTTTTTGTTTTATCTCTCATTTGGATAACATAAGGGTCTTAAGAGTGACTAACTGACTGACAATCAATACACAGCCTGATAGAGGTACACTAAATTAGTATTTTAGGAAATTTCTACGGGATGGCGGGAACGAAGTCTATGGAGTTTCACTTATATTTTACATTTTTAATAATCTATTTTTTCCAGTGAATTTTCTTGATAAAATACGGGTTCAGTTACACTGTGGTATTGAAATTGGGTATAGGTACCTCCCTGCTTGCTTAGCTTCTTGATTCCGCTGAGTGAGTTGCGAGCTCCGCGATGCGTATTGGGTAGCGATTATATAAGTAGTCTACTAAATATAGCAGGTCATTAATTTTACACAGCGCTATCTACTCCCAAACTATTATTAGTTTGTAATATGGGAACTCTTTTACTGATCGAGAAGGGTAAAGTCGGGATATATGCAGCACTTTTAGAAAAAGCCTTTTAATTTCTAATCTTTTACATCAACATGAATAATTCCTACTGATTTCGTAAGTTAACTTATGATTTTCAGGAGAATCCCTGCTTTGGGATTTTGGGATTGATAATAGATAGATTATCGACTGATATTATAGAGATATCCGGGTATGGAGGGATGCCTTACAAAGAAAATGCTACGGAATTTAATGTTATATGGGACATAGGTCAAGCAACACCCCGTCACAAAATAAGGTAACTTATAAAATAGGAACATATTTTGAAGGTTTTTTTATGTCAACGGCATATTGACATCGTCATCGATTTCTTCACTTATTTATTATTAATCTTTTGTTTGGTTTATTCCATATATTTTTATATTTTGCAAGAACTTTGCCAGTGTGCAATACAAATTTGACCATTAATATAGTTTCTCGGAAATCAATTTAATTGCGTGGATAGATTCCACTACTTCTTGAGTCGCCAAGTAAATTTCCAGGCGTAGACCTAAGCGTATCCTCCAAAACTTTTTGGTATAGATAGATGCTTTTGTATTGTTAAACAAAATAAGGTAATTTGATAATCGACATCTCAGTTTAGCATACTTATACAATTGTTTTTGTTAATACATACTTATGATACCCTAAGACTGTACAAAACATGTGAATTCATTACACACATGTTTGTCCCGGGTGGGAATCGAATCTTCAACCTACAACGCAGAAGGCAGAGCTACTACCACCTAAGCTGTGCTTAAGCGGCTTTGTATTTAAGCATCTTATCTTTTATCTTTCAGTTCATATATCCACTGTTAAACACATGCTTCCCATAAACTACACCATAAAAAGCAATCTTGAGCTGCGTCTTTTCGCCGAGTCCCTGCAACCGCTTATATATCGTCGGTCTACCATTCCACGCTTCTTTCTGATTAAAGTTTCGTATCCATCGTTAGTTCATAAGCATAATTACGAATGAGCAGGCTCTCTGTCACTTGAAACCGCTAAATCTAAGAGCTATGTCAATTACGAGATCCTAAAAGATTTCCGTATTTTAATGACTAAGTAGATAATTAAGGGGCAAAAACTTTTAGCATACGAGTCTCATCGTAGATTGTCATGCGACTTTGTTTTTATGCGCGAGGCTTAGGTAAAAATAGTTGTGTAGTTCTAGAGTGACATAATTATGCGTTATATTGTATTCAGATTCCCAGGTTCGATACCCTAGGGGAAGTTACCACCATCTTACCTAAGTCTGTCGCCATAACAAGGCATTTAGAGGTAAGAAAGCCTCAGACTGTTGAGGATTCCGGGTGTAGTGCGCTGCGATCTTCGGCCTTATTAACTTGTAACTAGGTGAGATGAAGGCCAAGCGCTTCCCCGTCGTTAAAAAAGATAAAAAAGAGGTAATCAGTACCGCTTTCCCTTACAAACGTAGTATGTATCGAAATGGCATGTCCGTTTCAAATGAAATTTTGCGAGTATAACCGAATAAAGATAATATGTGTCTGTAGTGCGTTTCTTGAAAAAGAATTCAAATAAAAATACCTATATGGAAGCAATTTCAAATACTCATTTTAACCGAAATAAAAAAAAAGGAGTTCTCGATTCGTCCGTTTTTTTTTAATGTTCCCCGATTACTCAAAGACGTCTAGACCGATTCGGAAAATTATTTTATTGTTAGAAAGGGTTCACAGGTGGTCCCATTGACATCAGGTTAAGATCTGATGATGGGATCCTGGAAAATCGAGGGAACTCTTCAAATATTATATAAACACTTCAAGTGATTTGGGTATTTTTAGGGTCGATATACTTCCCAGGTGATCCCATCGTCATCAGGTCAGGATCTGATGATGGGATCCTGGAAAAATCGAGGGAACTCTTCAAATATTATAGGCACACTTGAAGCGATTTGGGTGTATTACCTAAAAAGTAAGGAAAAAACGGACCCTATATATGATCACGCGTCTGTCTGTCTGCCTGTCCGTCCATCAGTCATCAAAATAATTGAAAAAAATACGTCATGCAGGTAAACGAAATTGTATCATATTCTTTGTTGAAGTCGGGTTTCTTTTTAGTTTTTAAAACATGATTATTAGACGTGTATTTCCAAACGTTGTGCGCGAAAGTCAGTAGTTGAAACTTTGGGGCGTTCTTAAGGTAGGCCGTAGGTTCATCGCCAGTGCCTTAAGTAACTAATGTGCCTCAAGAGTCGGTCTAGCGCGGGGTCGGCAACCTTTTTAGTAGGAAGAGTCAAAAATTACAATTCACAAAATATCAGTTTTAAAGAGCCATATTTTTTTTCTTGTTAACAATAAATATAACTTCCATAAATAAAGTTTTATGACTTATTATTTAAGTGAAAATTGAAAAGAAATAAACATTTACTTCCAACAAACAATTCAGCAAACAAATTCAATGGGAGCGATGGTTATTTTTTTAAAGTTTATATAAATTTGGCTCATAACTTGTTGTTTTAAGTTTCAAACACGACTTAAAATTTTCATTTTTTAGTGTTGGCTTCTTACTTTACTTTTAAATATATTCATGCACGAGAACGCTTGCTCGCACAGATATGTCAAAGCGAAAATAATCAGCACTCCAAATGCCAACTTCTCAACAGTGACGACGCGTGTCACGTGGGAGCGGTGAGGTGAAAAGCGAGTACAAGTGGCTGAGAGATGGTGCCTAACCCTCGTTAATCGATTCAGATATTTTTTTTAAATTTATAAAATAAATAATATATGCGTATGGAACCAAAGAGCTGCAGCTTCGCATCCAAAGAGCCGCATGTGGCTCCCGAGCCGCAGGTTGCCGACCCCTGGTCTAGCGGAAGACAGCTTCATTATCAATCACTCGATTCGATCAGTCATGTCACGTAGTAAATTTTCGAGTATTCGCGATCAGACGAGGCCATGGCTTATCTCGTTCTATTCTGATTTGAGAATGTGAATTATTGATAGACCCTTACATTTAGCGGTGAATCCTCCGAGGGGAATAAGTCATTAGTCTGTGAGTTTTTTTTGTTGTTAAATTGTTTTAAGAATATATCAAAATTATATAATTTAAAATTCTTAACATTAATTATTACTGGAGCTCCTCTTTAGACAGAGGTAGCTACAAACACAATTAGATTTTGTAACAAAAACCGTTTTAAGTTAAGCCTTCTTTGTGAAAAAAAATTAATGAATATTACTTTTAATTTGAATTTATTGATTGATTGATTATAACTGTGTTTAAACTTCTGTTTACATAATACTAAACTTAGTTTTGTTTATAGTATTATTCGTCCTCATGGATATATCCTGCTGAATGAAACTGAAGATACGCCTCGAGCCCTATTCCACTAAGTTCAACTCAAATTTCAACCCATTGAACTAAATGGATTTTTTTTCCAATTGTTTCAACTTTGTTTTTGTGAATGTTGAAATAAAACGAATATTTTTATCACTCTTCCTCAAAAGCTTGGTTATCACTAAATGCTACTTGTTTTTTACTTCCTTCCTTAATATTCTCCGCGCCGCCGTATAAAATTACCCTTTCCATGACAAATAATAAAAAAAGGAATCAGCTAAAAAATCGCAGTCTTATCCCTCGTTCGCTTGATCAAATCAATTCAATTTTGGAGTCTGTACCTGTCATGCCGACCTCTGACGACGCGTGCCTTGAATCATAAACTGACAGAGCACAGTGAATAGAGACCAGAACACCTCTTGCATTACTGATCATCAAATATGTTTAACCGCATCTGTGGTGATCCTCCAGAGTCAGATCCAGAGGTCGATCTACAGGGGAAGACAATATTGTGCTTGGTTTAGGTGGTAGTAAGACCTGGCTATCTACCACCGTCTTACCTAATTCCGTCGCCATAATAACAATTGTAAAATTGTTGTGTTCCGGCATTTAGATGTAAGATAGTTCCTCAATACGTCGAGGATTCGGGATGAAGTGCGATTTCATCGTAGGCCTGTCATGGGGTTGGTCACGCTTGTATACCTACTGTGCTGTTTCTGTATGTTATCTTTACATGAGTGTGATTGATGTTATGAAAAAAAAAGACTTAGGAAAGATGGTGGTAGTCAGGCTGACTTGAACAAAGTCTTACCATCAACCAATCTAAGCACAACTTTGTACCTTCCTGGGGATCGAACCCGGGACCTCTGGGTTTTATACCGGTGGATGAATCACTAGACTAGACCAGTGGTTAAAATACGGTATGCGGCGTATATAACATACATATGTACACCCTTATCTATTAAGTAGTGTTAGTACTGGACACCATTTCAGAAACATAATATCATTGTAATCCGATAGAACCGCCTTAGCGATGTTAGTTAATCCCCGGAGTGCCTTTGATTTTCACTCACTAATACAAACGTAATTTGTTAATTATTCATGAATTATTATTATTAGAGGACCTGTACCACAGAATAACTAATAGTACTGTAAGCGTGCCCAAGACTGCTATCTGTATTGCCAAGCTGAATAGCTATGCTAATTCGCTGGCCTAAATAATAGCCAGCCCATGGGTAAGGTGTCGCCTCAATCAAAAGTCCCGCAAATTTTTTGAAAACCCGGAGGGCACCGGCTCCCCACGTACCCAAGGTCTTCACCCCAAAAGGCTCAAATAGGTAAGCTCTGTGGAGACCATTATATTTGCGCCTTTTGTGATCCTCGGCCGAATCAGCCGCAGCCCCAGCCCTAACTGATGTCCCAGGTAGATGAGATGGCGCTAGGGTGTCGACGCAGGTAGCGTCCCACACCAAAGGCCTACCCATTTCCCAACGGACAAGAGTCATACCGTCGGGCCGCTTACCATCATCACGTAACAGACCATTCGGTTCAAGAACGGCTGGAACATTGACAATGGTAAAATTTCGACGGATAATGTCATTAAGGCTTCCGTGGCGCGAAATCCTGCCGGCAGACCTTGTACATGAAAGTCCGTAAAAACCAAGTTGATCTACAGCTGCACCACACCGGCACTGGTGAGAGGCGCAGCATCTTACACCCAACCGAAGACAAATGGCAATACTGAAAGTTACAGGATCCATAAGTGTACCGGTATTGAGAGATAGATGTGCTTGCAGCCAAAGACCTGATTCCCATTTTGAAACAGCTAAGAGACGAGTACGATCTAAGGAGGTTGATCACGTATTGAATAGATAATTCCGTGTCATCTCGCACAGGAGCCTGTCCCACTGCCGTTGTACCGAAAGGTGTTTTGGGGGATCGGTATTAGGAAAAGCACTATGCCAAGCATTTCGAGCCTCGTCAAGATAAGAAATTTGGATTATATTGCCAGAAATAGCCGAAATTGATGGTGTTAGAATTATTTAAACCAAAGAATGTGTACTATAGAAAGAAGACAAGAACGCTGGCAAAGCAACACTAAAAATTTTGCGTATACCTAATCCGCCCAATCGAACAGGCAATGAGGCCTGCGACCATGTTCTGTCATCCAAGTTCATATTCAAAACCGTGGAAAGTGTGTTATATAAATTCTGATCCGTAACTTTTTTGTTTTATCTCTCATTTGGATAACATAAGGGTCTTAAGAGTGACTAACTGACTGACAATCAATACACAGCCTGATAGAGGTACACTAAATTAGTATTTTAGGAAATTTCTACGGGATGGCGGGAACGAAGTCTATGGAGTTTCACTTATATTTTACATTTTTAATAATCTATTTTTTCCAGTGAATTTTCTTGATAAAATACGGGTTCAGTTACACTGTGGTATTGAAATTGGGTATAGGTACCTCCCTGCTTGCTTAGCTTCTTGATTCCGCTGAGTGAGTTGCGAGCTCCGCGATGCGTATTGGGTAGCGATTATATAAGTAGTCTACTAAATATAGCAGGTCATTAATTTTACACAGCGCTATCTACTCCCAAACTATTATTAGTTTGTAATATGGGAACTCTTTTACTGATCGAGAAGGGTAAAGTCGGGATATATGCAGCACTTTTAGAAAAAGCCTTTTAATTTCTAATCTTTTACATCAACATGAATAATTCCTACTGATTTCGTAAGTTAACTTATGATTTTCAGGAGAATCCCTGCTTTGGGATTTTGGGATTGATAATAGATAGATTATCGACTGATATTATAGAGATATCCGGGTATGGAGGGATGCCTTACAAAGAAAATGCTACGGAATTTAATGTTATATGGGACATAGGTCAAGCAACACCCCGTCACAAAATAAGGTAACTTATAAAATAGGAACATATTTTGAAGGTTTTTTTATGTCAACGGCATATTGACATCGTCATCGATTTCTTCACTTATTTATTATTAATCTTTTGTTTGGTTTATTCCATATATTTTTATATTTTGCAAGAACTTTGCCAGTGTGCAATACAAATTTGACCATTAATATAGTTTCTCGGAAATCAATTTAATTGCGTGGATAGATTCCACTACTTCTTGAGTCGCCAAGTAAATTTCCAGGCGTAGACCTAAGCGTATCCTCCAAAACTTTTTGGTATAGATAGATGCTTTTGTATTGTTAAACAAAATAAGGTAATTTGATAATCGACATCTCAGTTTAGCATACTTATACAATTGTTTTTGTTAATACATACTTATGATACCCTAAGACTGTACAAAACATGTGAATTCATTACACACATGTTTGTCCCGGGTGGGAATCGAATCTTCAACCTACAACGCAGAAGGCAGAGCTACTACCACCTAAGCTGTGCTTAAGCGGCTTTGTATTTAAGCATCTTATCTTTTATCTTTCAGTTCATATATCCACTGTTAAACACATGCTTCCCATAAACTACACCATAAAAAGCAATCTTGAGCTGCGTCTTTTCGCCGAGTCCCTGCAACCGCTTATATATCGTCGGTCTACCATTCCACGCTTCTTTCTGATTAAAGTTTCGTATCCATCGTTAGTTCATAAGCATAATTACGAATGAGCAGGCTCTCTGTCACTTGAAACCGCTAAATCTAAGAGCTATGTCAATTACGAGATCCTAAAAGATTTCCGTATTTTAATGACTAAGTAGATAATTAAGGGGCAAAAACTTTTAGCATACGAGTCTCATCGTAGATTGTCATGCGACTTTGTTTTTATGCGCGAGGCTTAGGTAAAAATAGTTGTGTAGTTCTAGAGTGACATAATTATGCGTTATATTGTATTCAGATTCCCAGGTTCGATACCCTAGGGGAAGTTACCACCATCTTACCTAAGTCTGTCGCCATAACAAGGCATTTAGAGGTAAGAAAGCCTCAGACTGTTGAGGATTCCGGGTGTAGTGCGCTGCGATCTTCGGCCTTATTAACTTGTAACTAGGTGAGATGAAGGCCAAGCGCTTCCCCGTCGTTAAAAAAGATAAAAAAGAGGTAATCAGTACCGCTTTCCCTTACAAACGTAGTATGTATCGAAATGGCATGTCCGTTTCAAATGAAATTTTGCGAGTATAACCGAATAAAGATAATATGTGTCTGTAGTGCGTTTCTTGAAAAAGAATTCAAATAAAAATACCTATATGGAAGCAATTTCAAATACTCATTTTAACCGAAATAAAAAAAAAGGAGTTCTCGATTCGTCCGTTTTTTTTTAATGTTCCCCGATTACTCAAAGACGTCTAGACCGATTCGGAAAATTATTTTATTGTTAGAAAGGGTTCACAGGTGGTCCCATTGACATCAGGTTAAGATCTGATGATGGGATCCTGGAAAATCGAGGGAACTCTTCAAATATTATATAAACACTTCAAGTGATTTGGGTATTTTTAGGGTCGATATACTTCCCAGGTGATCCCATCGTCATCAGGTCAGGATCTGATGATGGGATCCTGGAAAAATCGAGGGAACTCTTCAAATATTATAGGCACACTTGAAGCGATTTGGGTGTATTACCTAAAAAGTAAGGAAAAAACGGACCCTATATATGATCACGCGTCTGTCTGTCTGCCTGTCCGTCCATCAGTCATCAAAATAATTGAAAAAAATACGTCATGCAGGTAAACGAAATTGTATCATATTCTTTGTTGAAGTCGGGTTTCTTTTTAGTTTTTAAAACATGATTATTAGACGTGTATTTCCAAACGTTGTGCGCGAAAGTCAGTAGTTGAAACTTTGGGGCGTTCTTAAGGTAGGCCGTAGGTTCATCGCCAGTGCCTTAAGTAACTAATGTGCCTCAAGAGTCGGTCTAGCGCGGGGTCGGCAACCTTTTTAGTAGGAAGAGTCAAAAATTACAATTCACAAAATATCAGTTTTAAAGAGCCATATTTTTTTTCTTGTTAACAATAAATATAACTTCCATAAATAAAGTTTTATGACTTATTATTTAAGTGAAAATTGAAAAGAAATAAACATTTACTTCCAACAAACAATTCAGCAAACAAATTCAATGGGAGCGATGGTTATTTTTTTAAAGTTTATATAAATTTGGCTCATAACTTGTTGTTTTAAGTTTCAAACACGACTTAAAATTTTCATTTTTTAGTGTTGGCTTCTTACTTTACTTTTAAATATATTCATGCACGAGAACGCTTGCTCGCACAGATATGTCAAAGCGAAAATAATCAGCACTCCAAATGCCAACTTCTCAACAGTGACGACGCGTGTCACGTGGGAGCGGTGAGGTGAAAAGCGAGTACAAGTGGCTGAGAGATGGTGCCTAACCCTCGTTAATCGATTCAGATTTTTTTTTTAAATTTATAAAATAAATAATATATGCGTATGGAACCAAAGAGCTGCAGCTTCGCATCCAAAGAGCCGCATGTGGCTCCCGAGCCGCAGGTTGCCGACCCCTGGTCTAGCGGAAGACAGCTTCATTATCAATCACTCGATTCGATCAGTCATGTCACGTAGTAAATTTTCGAGTATTCGCGATCAGACGAGGCCATGGCTTATCTCGTTCTATTCTGATTTGAGAATGTGAATTATTGATAGACCCTTACATTTAGCGGTGAATCCTCCGAGGGGAATAAGTCATTAGTCTGTGAGTTTTTTTTGTTGTTAAATTGTTTTAAGAATATATCAAAATTATATAATTTAAAATTCTTAACATTAACGTCTGTTAAATTCTGTCTTTTCTTATGTCAGCCTGGAATCGTTTTAAGCGATAAGGCCGCCCATTGCATTTATGCACTGGGTATTTCTTGTTTTATTCAATGTAATTTTTTCGTACAAGAAAATGTTATATTCTATTTCTGATAGATATACCACACTTGAATGCCAAATATATAACATACCTACTTATGTGGATTCAAAACCATTTTGAAAATTTAACGATGTATTAATTACATATTTGAGCAGGTGACATTCTCAGACTACATAATATCTTGACTTACTTCTAAAGTCACAAATATTGTGCTATTTTTTGTCAATGATTGAGTATGTCGAGAAAACCACTAAGAAATTGGCTGTATATTGTGACGGAATTTTGGAACTCAACAATTGCATATGTATATAAGGTTGTTTACGACCGGCTTACTTACGAAACGCTTTGATATTAATCTACTATTAATCGCTGTTTATGTATGAAATCATCTTAATCATCAGGCCAGCTTCCGAGCATCCTCAAATCTCGAATTAAGGTGTAAACATAAATTATCCAATCAAGCGACCGTTACTCGCCGCTAGGTGGCGCCGGCGATCATTAGATGGTCTGTGCCCGCGGCTGCTACTTTCACAAGGGAAACAAGTGGGCTTAGCGCCATGTAGCTTTTACATTAACCGATTTTGCGCTGATAAGACGATTTGGTTGTAAACGACCACGAATCATTACGCTATGACATATGCTTGTCCGTTTTGACCTCTATAATTGGCAAACACATGACATTGTGTATAATTAACATTGACTTTTGGTGTTTTATTTTAATTATGCCTAAAATAGCGTTTACGACACGTTTAATTTTACCAAGCATAACTTTTGTGTACCTATATATATATCAGTTTTGTGTACCTATTTATGTATATGTAAAATATTGGTGAGCTATTTATTAATCAGGCTTTTTTATACCATACAAATTATAGCCTGAAACGATATATAAATTACAAATCTACTTTGATGAAAGTAAAATCGATCACAAATATCCTGCCTTCACTGAATTGAGACTTTTGCAAACTCTCGTTGCCCATAAACGTTACCGACGCACGGGAATGCTGCTTGTGAAGAAACGATCTCAAAACGTCAGCAAATTGACAACAAATAGGAAAATTTTGGTTTTTCACATTCAACATCTACAATAAGAGAAAACTCAATGAACAGTCGGTTTATACGGTTGCAGATGCATGGTTCTTCTCACCACACAGCTAACGTGCTGTGTGTTACCCGTCAATGTACATCAAACACCACGATATTCCCGCACACGCAAGCCATGTAGGGCACGCGACGCCCGTTAGCCTGTCACCGTACTTTATGTAGGACCCTGTACAGGTCACCCTCTTTTTGCCACAGCGCAATTATGACGATTAAGCGGGAAAATTGTTACCGAAGAATTATTGTGAAACTGGCTCTCATTCGAAGGTGCGATTAGAGTTTAATAGCTAACATATTATTGTGCTTTTTGCGTTCGGTTTTGAAGGGCCTGCATTATATTCGATTGTTGCTCTACTATCGGAGAAAGTCTGACCTGAGAATATCTATAATTTTGTATAATTAGATATTTAGACCGACATACAGTACAATTATGTTTAAAGCCGGTTAACGCTAGAGTATACTCGCAGTTGAGAGTGCACCGTAAGATATTAAAATAAAGTATTAAACGACCGATTGGGACATCATTTTAAAAATACAAAAACTCGTAACTCATTCCGGTGGCGCCAAATAATGCTTAAAGTATGCAAGACGTAAAGCTCCCGATAAACATGCCAGCGACGTACTGGAATGCTAGTTACTAGTAACTGGCAAAATGTTTGAAACAATAATCTCATCGTCATTTCCACCGTAGACCGCCTCTGTGGTCCAGTGGTTCAACCCACCGATTTCAGATCCAGAGGACCCGGGTTCGATCCCCAGGGGAGCCATATTGCGCTTGGTTTGGTTGGTGGTACGATTTTGTTTAAGTCCGCCTGGCTAGGTACCACCATCTTACCAAATTCTGTCGCCATAATAACAAATCTTAAAAAAAATCTTGTGTTCCGGCATATAGAGGTAAGAGCCAGTTCCTCAGTTTGTTGAGGATTCCGGGTGAAGTGCGCCTCCACCTTCGGCCTTATCTCAACTTGTAACCAGGTAAAATGAAGGCCACGTGCTTCCCAGTCGTACGAAAAAAAAAGAACTCATCATCCAGGTGACCAGGAGAGCCTCTGGGCCAAGAGGGAACGAGACATTAGCCAATGACTTCTCTTTCTTTAGATTCTCTTGCTGTATACCACTCCCAATAAACTTGTCGATTGATCATCATTATAAAAGAAATCTTAGTGATTCGGTGAATATCCATTTCAATCGTCTCTGTAGTCTAGTGGTTCGCCCACCGGTTTCAGATCAAGAGGTTCCATGTTCGATCCTAAAGAGGTTAGAGACTCGGTTAGAGCGTTTTCGGCTTTAGGAAAAGATGCGGGTTCGAGTCCCGTCGTGGGTTGTGAACTTGTGTGTCATTGTAACATTTGTATAATGTGCAATCACTTGAAATACCAAATATTGATTAATTGCCATAACGCCATTTCTCGCTAGTGATTTTGAGTTTCAAACACTGGATCACAGTTCAGTGAATTTCCGCTAGATGGCGTGATCAGCGCTAAAGCTGAGTATCAATAATGGCTCAAAAATTCAGTCATTTAGAGGTAATATAGCCAGTTCCTCAGTTTATGGAGGATTCCGGGTGCAGTGCGCTTTCACCTTCGGCCTTATCATAACATGGAAAATCAGGTGAGATAAAGGCCGAGCACATCCCAGTAGTAAAAAAAATGGCTATTCCTCTCCATAACAGTCCGGTAAGGAAGCATCAAGATTGCTTTTGTGTTTTTATTGTACGACTGGGTAGCTTCTAGCCTCCATCTCACCTGGCGCTTGACACCTCGATAGACCAAAGGTGATCTTTTTACCAACAATTGACCAGTGAGCTTTTATTTTGAATTATCATAGTATTTATATGAAAATTCTTACATACAAGTAGCTAGCACACTGTAAACCGCCCAAAAACCCAAACCCCAAGACAATGCACACGTAAAACTGTCAACGTCCTCATACATTCTCATTAGCTCTCACAAACGCGGTGCCGAGATGTCCGCGAATTAGCGAGGAATAACCCTGTGTTTACAATGATACGCTTGTTTCATTGCGATTCTCATTTTTTAGGGTTCCGTATGTACTGACTGAGTCTCCGCTGCCCGCCCGTCCGTCTGTCTGTCTGCCAGTGGGCTGTATCTCATGAACCGTAAAGGTAGACACAATCTAGACAGTGTAAATTTGTGTATTTCTTTTGCCGCTATATCAAAGACAATTCAATAAAAACAAATTAAAAATGAAAGGGGACCCCAAGACTATCGTAACAGCTGTAAGGCCTTAATAGTTTAAGCTTTGTGTGATAGTAGTCTTTACCTTTGTATACAAAAAATACAAAAAATCAAGTCGTCGGTCAAGCGTGGTCAAACTCACACCGTACAATAATTGGAGATCGCAGTTTAAGTAAAGAGCATACAGCTGATTTTAACCGCCGCTGTGGTCTAGTGGTTCAACCCACCGATTTCAGATCTAGCGGTCCCGGGTTCGATCCCCAGGGGGAGTACAATACTGTGCTCGGTTTGGTTGGTGGTAGGACTTTGTTTAAGTTTGCCTGGCTAGCTACAACATCTGACATAATTATGTAGCCATAATAACAGTGCTAAAATTGTTGTGTTCCGAATTTGGAGGTAGGATAGCCAGTTCCTCAGTTTGTTGAGGATTTTTTATTCCCCATCGTGGAATAAAAAATAAAAAAATCAAAATCGTTAGTGACTTCATAAGACGCCTTTTACGACATCCACGAGCTGAGTTGAACAGGTGGTAGAACTCTGTACCCCACGATATCCGCGCTAGCTATCTACAAGATAGTGTCTCCATAATATGGAGAGACTCTCTTGAAGATAGCTCTAGTGGACTAATCGCAATAGCGGTCAATCGAGTCCAGTATACTTTCTTCGTCAACTTGCTTTCATCCATCCTCTAAATGATGTCCATATAAACAGTATAAATATATTTATTACTGATATCATTTTCTTTAGGAAATAAATTTCACACAACGCCATCTAGCCCAAAACTAAGCATAGCTTGTAATATGGGAACTAGATTACGGATATAATACTTTATATTTATTCATGAATATTATTTTGTATATATATTTTTTTTCATATAGTTTATCTTATTATTCTTGTGTTAAGTATGTTAAGTTGTTATTATATGACCATCACCTGAGTGGTTATAGCAGTACAACTTTGTAACTATAGTAGATAGGTTTTTAGTATTACTGTAAAAACATAGCTAATGTCATATTTATATATTTATAATATCATCCAAGGCTTTTCATAGCGGAATTAAATTGTTTGTTCCATTTAATTTAGCGAGTGAGCGCGCTCCAAGGCCTCGAGTTAAAGCCTTGTCCATTAGCTAGTCTTAAACAATTCCCTTTGCATAAATATTCTTTGCACTGAATAGAGGTAGTTTTTATTTGTAAGGGGAGAAAGTACCTGAGCATCTTTAGTAGACATCGAATATTCAGGCAAAGTTGTATTCGATTATTTATCGACATTTGCATCTCTGTCCACGGATTTTACAAAAGTCAACTAAATGATCAAGAGATGGGCAGCCAGTCCTGCCTGCCAAGCATGGAGATTAGAAAAATCACTAGACTTTAGAGGTGGTTCTCTGTGATCTAGTGGTTCGCCCACTGATATAAGATCCAGATCCCGGGTTCAACCACGGGGGGGACAATATTGTGCGTGGTTTGGTTGGTGGTAAGACTTTGTTTAAGTCCGCCTAGCTAGCTACCACCATCTTACGCGTCTGACGCCATAAAAACAATTCTTAATTGTTGTATTTCGGCATTTAGAAGTAAGATACCCAGACTGTTAAGGATTTTGGGTTTTTTAATTTTAGTTTATTGTACGACGGGCAGATGCTTGGCCATCATCTCACCTGATTTTAAAGCTTTGGTAACTTAACTTAAAACTAGGTATGATGAAGACAAAGCGTCAGTCTGACAATTAAAAAAAAAGGTTTTTTTCTAGAAATGTGTGGTTTATATCGATACAACATAGTTCAAAAATCCAATCAAGTTCAATCAAAGATTTTTCTTCAATGAAATTTTTGGGGATCACATCGAAATAACAAAAATGACAAAATCGCCTGTTCGGAAGTATTCTGCATTCGCACATGCCCGTTTGCCCATAGCAGGCAATCATCATCATCATCAACCTATCGCAGTCCACTGCTGGACGTAGGTCTCTCCGAAGGTGCGCCACTGAGCCCGATCATTGGCCTTTCTCATTCGTTCTCTGCCCGCCACTGTACGGAGGTCGTCGCTCCATCTAGCCGGAGGACGTCCTACTACATATATCGATACTACGCTTGCCTAGGAGTGTTCTCCACTGAAAGACTCGTTGAACCCACCGGTTATCAGTCGTTCGACATATATGGCCAGCCCACTGCCGCTTCAGCCTGCTAACACTTAGAGCTATGTCGACCACCTTGGTTCCCTGTCGCATAACCTCATTCCTGATTTTATCCTTCAGAGAAACGCCAAGCATAGCTCTTTCCATAGCACGCTGAGTGATTTTCAATTTGTGGACTAGCCCTATAGTCAATGCCCACGTTTCGGCAGCGCAGGTCATCACCAATTTTAAATTTAATTAGCAGGCAATAATTGAACATAATACTCATTCAAGACCGGCGAGCTCTATTATGATCACCACGCTTGGCAGGCGGGTTGGTTATCTCAGTATCGGTGTGATATAAACAATTGAATGATGTCATTAATATCTAATTTAAAGCTTTAGGTATCGGTAAAGTATTAAGGTATGGTAATAATAATTTGCTTGAGTGGGTTTTAGCAATTATTTAAAGATTTATATATTAGAAAATATTTGAAGTACCTGAGAGCCTTTAGAACTGTACTTTGAGTAATTATATAAGCTTAACAATCACAAGTAATTAATGGATAGAACGGTAAACAACGAAATTCGAGCGCGTGCATATGTTACACCACCAAAAGTCAGTGAGCAGCTGAACATAAGTTGTTCAGCAACTTCTGGTAGCGAATGTTCATAAAATAACTGAAAAGCTCTTTCATCTTTGTAGCCATTGTAGAGCATGGAATGATAAACTGAGCCGACGCAATGGTCTATATCGAATTAGCTTTGACGTAGAAAAAACAGAAGAGCTAGGTCATTTATTTGGTATATCAATCTAAGTTACAAATATGACATAGACATCCAAAATAATTATACTAAAAATATCTATAAACCAACTATTCTTACAAATTTTGAGGGTTGGGTTGGGTTAGTTGGTCTCATTTAACGAGTTAACTATTTAATTTACATTTTTATTTTTTGTCTCTATTTATTATGATTTTTATGTTGATTTTTGTGTAAGAGTTGCAAATAAATGTCTATTTGATTAGATTTTTGATTTGATCATTTAAGGTGCAATGAGACCTAATTACTAATACTTCTGTGACTGACACAGTTTGACTTATTTATGTAAACATGTGTTTTATTAACAATCCGTCTACGTGTATATCTGTCTGTCTGACCTTTTCAGAATATTTTTTTAACCACGCGATAGGCAGTGTTTTTTACAGATTTTTATTTTAGTGTAACCTGAAAAAATACAAACAATAATATCAACGAATGGTGTAGCTGCTTTAAGCCTTACCTACGCCCGGGGGCTTCAAAACGGAAAAAGGTTGGAAAATAATGTTTGTGCTAATGTTTGTATTTTGTTTCGCTGTTCCATTGTAAATACAAGGTTTTCTTTGACTCTCGTCATAATAGAGTCTGAAAGGGTAAAGTCTTCATATAAGCCCCCGTCTGCTATCTGACCATATACTGTATAATTGTTTTCTATTTGTTATCATGCAAATTAATTAAATGAATGAACATTCTATACATATTTTAACCATCTATAATCGTGGCCTAGTGGTTCAACCCACCGATTTCAGATCCAGAGGTCCCGGTTTCGATCCCCAGGAAGAGCAATATTGTGCTTGGTTTGGTTGGTGGTAGGATTTTGTTTTAGTACGCCTGGCTAGCTAGCACCCTCTTACCTAATCCTGTCGCTATAATAACACCCGATTCCGGATGAAGTGCGCTACCACCTTCGGCCTTATCTCAACTTGTAACCAGGTGAGATGAAGGCCAAGCGCTTCCACGTCGTACAATAAAAAAAAAACCTTTGGTCATCAGCTGTAGAAAAACGTTTTGCTTTAGCAATGGAATCGTCAGAGAGAATATCTCCCAGACAACTGTTTGATGCGAAGTGAATGTTCATTTATATATTCTGATATCCGAAAGGTTAGCTCTTGACTTTGAAGACAAGGCATCTACGATGAAGCAAACTTTCTTTAAAAACTTTCTTCTAAGCCTTGTTGATTGTTGAAGACCTCAGGGTCTTACGTTAATAGAAAACGGTCGCTGGCAGATGAGGTATTGCGTACGAAAAAAGAGGATACACAGTTGAGAGAATAGGAGTGATTGAAAGAAGAACAGATGTTGTGGCAACCCCGCATAACATGTAATGAATGATGGTAATACTCAACATATGTTTTTACCTCTTGAAAACAGAAAAAAATACCTTGGGTGCAAATATAATTCCAGTTTACAGGTACTGCTGATCAATGCTGATTTGTGGAAGGAACTATGATGATGTGATGATAGCAACTAGGTACCTTTATGATTAAATACTTACATTTCCAAGCAAGCCCATTTAGAAACTCTCAGGCGACAAAGCAAATGTTAGTCATCAATACTTCAAATCAATGCAAAATTGAATAAAACCTTACCAAAAGCCTTACAAAGAACAGTTGACAAAAAAATATACAACAAAAAGGCAGCGGCTGCGTCGTCGGCCAGGAAGCGGTCAGCGCGGCGACCACCGCCAAATTTATTTTCTAACCGTACCCATTAAGCTGCAACATTATACCTTAATACCACCACATAAGGTACGATATTGAGTATGGTTTAAAAAGATATGAAGCTTCCCTCAAAACGAAACATACCATCGACTATCGACTTTACAGCATACATATAAGGTAGAGTTTCCAGTTTGTTTATAAAAATAGTGCGCTCTCCTCAGTGTGAAGTATAGCGTTACTAGGAAGTACAGGTTGTTAAGATAAGAATGTCGATTCCATATCCGTTTTTTGGGCGCGAGGTTTTCATTTTGAATCAGAGCCAGGTGCGAAACAACGCGAAGACTTTTCAGTTACAGTTTCAAGGTCGATTCTCATACTACGCAACGTTCAACAGTATTCCTCGGTAGGTACGCCAAATAAAAATGATAAAACACATTTCATTCAGACATTTAATATCACCTGGTGTCAAGTTATGATAAGGCCGATGATGATGGAAGTGAAATTCACCTAGAATCTTTAACCAATTGAGTTACTGGCTGTTATACCTTAAATTCTAGAACACAATTTGAAAGTGGGTGTAGTGGTAGGTACTAGGTACCTAAGTCTTACAGCTAGCAAGCCAAACACAGATGTTTACTTCTTTATTTATTTATTGTAGGACGGGGAAGCACTTTACCTTTATCTCACCTGTTTTTTATAAGGTATAAACTGAATCCTCAACATTCAAAGGAACTGGATAACTTACCTTTTAGCCGGAATACAACAATTTTAGAATTGTTGTTTTGGCGCCATAATTAGGTAAGATGGTAGTAGCTATTAGCCAAAGTCCTACCACCAGCCAAACCAAGCACAATATTGTACTCCCCCTGGGGATCGAACCTCTGGGTCTGAATCCGGTGGGCGAACCATTAGAGCACAGAGGATGTGCACATTCTGGCAATTGAACACGGGACCTCTGGATTTGGTAGTGTTGTTAGAACCACTAGACCACAGGGGCGGTCAACAAAGCTCCCTGAAACGATTCAAAGTACAGTCAGCCGTTTAATACCACCGATGAAAGATCAGACGCTAATCCGGAGTTATTTAATCGAAATTTGAATAACGCTGCTGGCTGACGAACGCTGCCAGCGGAAATATTGCTCCGTCATGATTTGTAGACCCGGAGCTGGGTTCATGTTTTCGATTTCACTGCAATGGTAAATGTTTATAACGAAGTGACATAACATGGAATGGAATTAATTGAATATTATTGATATGTATGTGGCGTAAAAGGCGTAATAAGGTAGATAGGTATTACAAGTAAAAAAATGTAAGAATCTGGAACAGTTGAGTTACCGATAGGCCGTTTGTAACGGTCCTTAGGTAATCTGACTGCTCCGATGGTACATTTAACTATGTACAATCGGATTGTACATCTGTTTTTGAATGTTGGTGAATAAACATCAAAATTGATGATTAATCTATAGATTATTGTTAAATATATTAGTATTATGAGAGATTTATTTAGACGTCAAACAAATACTGATATATTTCCAGACTTAAACCTCGTCTTCTTGTTCTTGCGATGTCGTGTCAAATAGTCTCTCTGTTCTATTCGATTTTACCATCTGTTAACTGATCATTGACTTCATTTACTTTTTGAACCTTTATGCCAAAAAACATAAATAGACGGGACTTTAGCTGAACCAAACTTTTTTTTTTATTGATAATAGTCAAGCGTTAGACCACCAGCTAAAATGACAGTAAAGATACATGTGATAGGATGCTGCATCAAACACTTACTTTAATATATACACTTACGGTTGCTTTATCGCAGTTGATGTGCAGTCCTTACACAGGAAAACGACAGTTAAAATGCAGTTATGATTTGTGTCCTTCTTATTATAAGTATGTAATATGAATTTAGCTACATTATTCCATAATTTCACCAACAAAACCCTTGCACTTTTTACATCATAATCATGATTATGTCTTAAGGGAGCGTGCTTCATCTTAGGGCACATCTTCACTTGTAACCGAGTAACTCCGTACCATAACATCCTCGAGCTGCAGCACTATTTAGAACGTTCCAATAGGCAACTAATTTTACACTCGCGTTGACTTTAAAAGCCTTTGAATTTTGATATCGACGCCTCAAGCCACGTGGGTGTAATAGGATTGCTCTGCTCACCGCTTTCTTTTGTTGACTGTACATTATTGGAATAAGGTTTATTTATGGTTATTACGGCTTACTGAACTCAGGAAATTGTGGTCCTCTTGCGTAGGGTCTGTATACATATATAGGAGAACATAAATAATTTGGAAGATTGTTAATTTCACTCTCGTAATGTAAGTACAGTAAAAAAGTAAATGGTGGCTCGCTTGGGGTAACATTATAGGTACCTACTTCTTCTAGTCTTGAATATTAAAGTGTGATCCGACTTAAAAAGTTTTAGAACGCGGTGCATTTTTTTTTCGGTGTCGGTTTCTGCTATTTATGTTCCAGAGAAGCCGTCAGTAATTTTAATTAGTAAACTTTTTTTGCATCAGGATAAAAAAAAAAGTGTGATGACGATGTAAAAATAAAACAAAGAAAGATCTAAGCTACTGGTTTTAATGGCCATTAGTTAAATCATTTTTTTTTCATTCGCTCATCAAGAAACATGTGCTGAAAAAATACGCAATATGGCGGAGTACGTCAAAAGGTTGTTTGGTTTTTTTTTTGCAACCAGTATCACCATGCATTTTAATTTACTTTATTTGCTGACAAAACCTCTTTAACTAGCTATCTAACTGTTAATATAATTAGCTTTCCACTTTAATTATAGCCGTTTTCAAGTATAACCATTGATGCAGTCTGTTTCGTAGTCACCAGTTCATTCGAAGCTACGTACGTTCTAAAGCCCCGTCTACACCACAACTATTTCACTCCGATGGCCAACATTGAGTTGCAAGTTGCAAACATTAGTTTCCAGCTACCAACCTTTGAGTTGGTGGGTGAATTGAGCCATTGAGATCTTAAACGAGATGAAGACGTTTTGAAACGATCCCTGCCAATAATGCTAAGAGCATGTATAGATGTCACAAATACTGCTTTAAAAGCAGAACTCCAATATACTAGCTTATAGTCAATTTGTTTTAAAAGACGACGGCAGCAATCGATAATCTAGCATGTGAGTATGAATCTTTTTTTATTATACGACGGTGAAGCGCTTGCCTCTGATCTCACCTGGTGACTAGTTATGATAAGGTCTTAAATATCGATAGACTGAGGAACTTAGCCGCCTCTGTGGTCTAGTGGTCAACCCACTGATTTCAGATCCAGATGTACTGGGTTCGACCCCATGGGGAGTACCTACATTATATTGTGCTTGGTTGGTTGATGGTAGGACTTTGTTTGGGTCCACCTGGCTAGCTACCACCATCTTACCTAATTCAGTCGCCATAGCAACAATTCATTAAAAAAATGCTGTGATCCGGCATTTAGAGGTAAGATAGCCAGTTCCTCAGTTTGTTGAGGATTCCGGGTGAAGTGCGCTACCACCTTCGGCCTTATCTCAACTTGTATCCAGGTGAGATGAAGGCTTTTACGTTGTACAATAAAAAAAAAACTAGAAGTTATTGCCGGAATACCCAATCATACGAGTACCTAGATGATGGTGGTACCTAGACCAGGCGGAGTTTAAGTAAGCCTTGCCACATCAAAGCTTACTACCAACCAATCATTGTACGTCATAAGGTACACATATATGTCTTGATATTGAATTCCCTGAATTTGTAGGCTGATTAGCTGTTGATAAATTATTACTATCGTTTAAGTATGCCCGGTACAGTCTGATGAGTAAATAATATATCATACTTACTCAGTAAAATTATTATACAATGCGACTGTTTGTTTGGTTGATATATAGATAGGATTAAATTCAAAGTAAATTCATTATGTTTCAAAGTTTTTTAATTCTTAGTGGCAAACTGCAAAACGGATTGAACTGAAACTTTGCACAGATATTGTTCTTGACTAGGAATAACTTTAGGTTACTTGTTGTGTAAATATCTACCTCTAATAATATTTACTTCAATAGGTACTTGCTTATTCGGGTACCCCGCGGGCGAACCCGCTTGCATAAGCTAGTTGTTCCTAATGGAATCTCGTAAACCCCTTGCCACAAGCAACCGCTAATTCTCAATAGGTTAGGTTGGGTATTGCCTATAATTTACTAGGCATCCCTTTGTACCCACAAATGTAGTGTATGCAAATTACATTAATTGTGTTATTAGTTCGATGTATCCTTTGACGATGTGGAGAACGCATAAACGTGGGATTCCCAAAATTATCGCAATGTTAATGTACTGTTTACATAAACATTTTATTTCAGGCTTTTGTCTGTGGCTTCACCTGGGTGGTACTTAGATAAAAAGTAGCCAATGTCCTTACCCAGGATACAATCTATTTCCATGTCAAATTAAATCGAGAACCGATCTGCTGTGAAAAAGGTACAAACAAACAAACAAAGCTACTTTTGACACTCAGCGCCATCTCATCTGCCTGGGACATCAGTTAGGGCTGGTGCGGCGGCTGATTCGGCCGAGGATCACAAAAGGCGCAAATATAGTGGTCTCGATAAACTTACATATTTGAGCCTTTTGGGGTGGAGACCTTGGGTCCGTGGGGAGCCGGTGCCATACAGGTTTTCAAAAATCTTGCGGGGCTTTTGATTGAGGCGACACGTGACCCAAGGGCTGGCTCTTGTATTCAGGCCAGCGAATTAGCATAGCTATTCAACGTGGCAATGCAGCCAGTGTCACGGGCACGCTTCCGTCTGGTACTGGTCTGGAACAGTTGAGTTACCTATAGGCCGTTTGTAACGGTCATTAGGTAATCTG
This sequence comes from Venusia cambrica, assembly GCA_951394065.1. Classification (NCBI taxonomy): domain Eukaryota; kingdom Metazoa; phylum Arthropoda; class Insecta; order Lepidoptera; family Geometridae; genus Venusia; species Venusia cambrica. The sequence continues at coordinate 5,591,418 of OX596065.1, forward strand.
ACTGATTCTTTTGTACATAGTTTAATTGTAATTTTTATTCATTAAAATTGTATATTTTATTGTGTTCCAAAATAATTAAATAAACAAACCTGTTAACATCATATTTTCAAAACGAATAGTGATTAGGTTTTGCCAATGAAATATAGCGCGTGTGGTTTTCAGATTTAACCTGAAATTTAAATACGTTTTTTTTTAATTTCATTGGTGTCTTGCAAATAAACACGATTGACTGTGATTCAGTACATAATTTAAGTTTTTGGGCGATAATGCTAAAACAATAGATCTAATTGTCTCACGACGAGTAATTTTGTTTAATATGATGCACGATGCTATTGTGCAATATGTTTGTTTCACTTTACCATAAAAGTAACCTTCAAAATCTGAATTTACTTAATTACGTTACTCGTGCGTGATAAAGTCACCAAATTCTATTCATGTATCAAATGTAGGTAAACTTTTTTCGTCAGGTAGTTTCGGAGAGTTTCGGAGACAGACAGACCTGTGTGTCTATCTGTCTGTTTGTCACATCCCATTATGGGGTCATACACAAAAACACACTTCAAATGTATAACATATAAAGAAGAGCTTTACTGCCAGTGGTTAAAAAGTATTTGAGGACCTCGTTTTTTTCTGTTTCAAATCCTTCTCCTGAATGTATAACATTTTTTTTTATTGAGAATAAATAGTAACAGATCCGTGCTCTTGCTTATTAGCTTGACTAAACCGTATCGGAATATTACAATTTATAGATATCATATTTATGATGATTTGCGGCCGTTATCTTTCTATTATAAAATAGAAAGATAACGGCCGCCGCTATTTTGAAAATCCGCTACAGTTATATCCTTATTAGTCGCAGAGGGTCATGAACTCCTTTAACTTTACAAGATTAGATTATTTCTCAATTCGGGCCTTAATTCCAATTTGCGGCAAAGGGCTCAAGGACCAACTTATATACCACAGAGAAATGAGTTAGCATCAACTCCACCAAAAGTGATCTACTTGGAAAGGGCAGAAAATTGTTTGGTACTAACTAACTGGTTTGGTAAAACGCCTTGGACTTCGATCCCAACATCCCGTGGGAAATTCCCAAGGATTATGTTTAGTAGTAGCATTTTCGGACTTTGATACAGAAGCTAAGGAGTGGGTAGGACTTACCTCTTAGCTCGCTACTCCGGGCAACGGAATCGTAACCTTGAGTCAACAGTTATGGCTGAATATGGCTGCTACCGCCGTTGGGATCTGTAAACCCTCTTGCCGAAGTTCGACTGCTAACCAGTTCGCTATGTTCTGTTGGTGCGCGGGTAAAGCCATTGCGATCTTGCATAGCTCGCTCCATCATATACTTAATCCTCGCCCAGGTTCGAAGGCGTATATCCCAGATCCTCATGCTTCATCCTCGGCCACATCATCACCTATTATCAGATAAAATTGTGGGAAATGATGGTCCATCGACTATAAAAAAAAACTGGCCAAGTGTGGACACGCTGAACGAGGGTTCCGAGACCATTTTAAGGCAACGAAAATAATGTTTAATGTCTATAATTGATAAGTCTATTTAATTGTTGTTATAGCTGCAATATAAATACACTGAGAAATTTTCAACTGTCTACATATTACGGTTCATGAGATACGCTTACAGACAGATATATGGATAATAGAGGCTTAATAATAGTTATAGTAATAGGGCCCCGTTGGCACCATTTGGGTACGGAATCCTAAAAAGCTTTCACCGCGGCATTATTTCACTTACACCATACAATTCAGGGTATCAAGACATAACATTCAATTTTTCCCTGGCTAACAATTGACCATTACCCGGGGCTATATTTATCCCTGCGCAGTTAGTAGCGATTATCGGGACAGTTAAGACAGATTTATCTTGACAATAAAAGTAAACACGAGCGCTCTCAACCGTGCCCCATTAGTAAGAGGGATTCCCTCTAGTTTCGGGCTGAAGTCATGGGCGGTAGCGTTTTAGTTCCTCCTCTGAATAAGTACCTAACAGAAGGTAAGTAAGATAAACACAAACTATGATAAAAAAAAAAACTACTGGGTGTGTCGTAAAGTGTGTCTTTACGACACACACACAGCTGTATTTTTTTTGTTGAAGTGAAGCTTTTGTATTACAGGGAAACATTTTCACTATCTCCCACTCTACGCAACACAGTGCCACACAGCTTTAATTCGTCACACAAAAAGGTTGCGAATCATAATTTCAATTTCCCATCAAATGTTTCACTGTAATAAAATAATGGATAAATAGCATTGCTATTGTCGTAATGCAGCCAGTGTCATAACACGCTTCCGTCTGGTACTGGTCTTGAACAGTTGAGTCACTTATAGACTTTTGTTAATGGTGTAGGCATTTTGAAGAGTAGTACAGCTCCTTGTGACAGGCGTTATCCGAGGAAGTACTACCGCCATACCTATTTCAAGCAGCTTTGCTGTGTTCGGTTTGAAGGGTATGGTTGCTGGTAAAATTACGGGCACGCGAGGCTTAACACCTTTATGCTTAATGTTGACGGGTGCAATGCAGTGCCGTGTAAGCTATGTTCTTTGTGGATGTGACCTACGCAGTAAGGCATTGTTATAGACAAGAGATGCACTTAACACCCTGTGTTCTACTTGCTTGTCCCGTCTCCTAGTTGTATAAAAATGCAAATAGTAAACTATTTGCATGGTATCTTAATAGAACCAGCTTCAAGGTACCAAAAGTAAAAAGAACGCTGAGAGGAGGCGTAGCTCAACTAAAAATAAATAACCGAAAAATATCAACGTTTGTAACTTGTCCCACGCTACGTATTAGTTGATGGGAGGGTCCAGTTTGGGATAACGTCGGCCCACGTTTGATGGTGGAGTGGAGTGCTCGCGGAATGGCCTCTGCAACTGATTCTTACCTCTCGTCTTGACTTGATTTTACAAATAGGTAATCTTTAGTGTATCGACTTCATACCTTACTTTTCGTAACAAATGAATTATGCAGTTAGCAATATATATAGGTGGCAGCAAGTATAGGTTACTAATATAACAGACAAATAATGCAAGTTTGTTGATTATTGGTAGTAGGTACTTTGTTCAAGTCCGTCTGACTAGCTACCATAATCTTACCTAGGTCTTTCGACATAGCAACAATTCCAAATTGTTGTGCTCCGATATTTAGAGGTAATATAGCCAGTTCCTCGAAAAGTTAAGGATTCCGGGTGAAGTGCGCTTCCCCTCCGGCCTCATCATAACTTGAAACCAAGTGATATGAGATTCCAACGACAGGGCAGCGCTTGACCTTCATCACACCTTTGCCATTTATGAAAAGGTGGAAGCGCACTTCAAATGGAATCCTCAACAGACTGAGGAACTGGCTATCTTACCTCTACATACTGGAAAACAACAATTAGATTATTGCAAGGGTAAAGATGAAATTATGCAGCGAGCTTTCGATAACGTTTATTCTCATGAAAATACAGATAGTATGACTAGCAGTTTTCACAATAAACTTGGGAGGCGATTTGGGTAGGTAGGTATGTTTTAACTAGGTTTATCGGTCACTGGTTGGTATTATCGCAGTGGAAGTAGCATTCTATGCACATGTACCTAACAAAAATAAAAAAAGCTCGTCAGTTTTCAACCTTCTGGGGTAATATTCTGTCACCTAGAGATAACCTCCATAAAGCAGGTAATAAAAACGTAAAAAGCTGTTACAAACTTTATATGACGTAACAAACTCAACCAAATCTATGTAGGTAGGTAGTAAAGGAGCACAATACGCGCGATAAATGAAAATGGTAGCGGATTCGGTGCTGGACGGCGACAAAAGGCTGCTCGTAAAACAAACGGATTAGGGCGGTCGCGCTCGGCGGGCGAGGCCACGAAACTTGAACATTACATTTACGAATTACATTTACGATTATTGACGGTAAGAACGCGTGGCCCGATGTTTCTATGACAGATGGTGATATCTAAATTTTTACTTAACAACAGATATATAATTAAATCTATTTATTTCAAGTGAACTTACACCATAGTTAAACGGCAGTTAGACACATCAACTTATATATTAGTAGATATATAGACTAATATCTAAGTAGACACATAAACATGTAGGACACAACAGTCATACAAATCAAGAAATTGATGAAAATAAAAAAGAGGTAACACCAAAGTATGTAAGTTATAAAGTAGTAATTTAAAACATAAACAAACAATATAGGTATTCTTATATATACTCGTATTATAAAAAGCCATTTATTTCTACACACTACACATACAATTAGGATATGCTTATCTTACCATAGTTAATCACTTAATATTTTAATCATATCTTATCTTACATTAAAAGCTACGCTTAGTTTGAGGCTAGATGGCGCTGTGTGAAATTAATGACCTATAACATTTTTTATTATTATTATTATTTGTGTATATTTAAAGATAGGTTTCTGTGGTTGTCTCCTCAGCGGCGAATGCTTCCCTTAAATCCCTCCAGTGGTCTACTGATCTCACAGGTACTTTATTTCTAATAAATCAAATCAAAAATTATCTAAAAAAAAAATGTTACATTGAATGTTTTATCATGAAACGATCTAGCCCTAGGTTATCTTGCCTTTCTTCTTGTGGGCTGGTCGCGATTCCGAATTTTTCGAATTTGACAATGATCCGAGAAATCTTACCAAGTAAAAACATTTTAACTTTGACTACGATTCATCTCTTCTGAATAAATAAATATTACATGACATTTGACACAACTCCATCTAGCCCCAAACCAATTAAAGCTAGTTATATTATAACAATATTAGGATTAATTACATAATAGCCTTATAAGATAACATTTATAGCTATAAAGAGGAAAATAAGAGTTCTTCATCTTATAAGCTCTTATTTTCCAAAGAAAAATAGCACTGCCGTGATTAAAGCTGCGTGAAAAGCCCTGAGCTCAGCATGTGCTGCAACTGTGAAGAATGCCACAGCGCTGATTTTCAACACAAGGCTTAGGTGACGTGATAACTGGGAGATGGGTCCGAGATACTATTTGTGTATAATACATCTCATCAACAGCCTATTAGTGTCTACTGCTGGATAGAGCCTCCTCCAAAGCGGGAGGGTTTTACCGTAATCTGGTGATTATGGCGTGTTATTAAGCATGGATACTTGGCAGGTTGATGATCAGGATCACAGTAAAAGTGTAGATAATTCACAGAAGGAAGCTGCTGCCCTTTTTCGGGTGAGATTTCCTTCCCTTAGTCGACTTTTACGAAATCCATTGGCTAAATTGGAGGGGTCGATTCTTAAGCTGCGACCACGGCTAAGCCACGTCCATCTCACACGTCTTACAAAATGAAGGTACATATAGAAGAGTGCGCTTTGCCATCAGGTCCCGAGAACGCCCCCGCTGATTCCACAGCCCGACACAAGTCCCTAAAGTTGCAGCGCCCATCGCAACTATAAAACTGGGCCGTCATAAAAACCGTGTGCATACATCACTAATGATATAAACCGTACATTGACGACTTCTACCGGCTACCATTTGTAATGGCTTCTGCGACCCAAATAAAAACCGCGAGTCAAAAATTTTATTTTTAATTTTAGTCTAAGTGAATTTTTTTTAGGATCATTTTGAAACGTCAAATCTACCGCCCGTTCGGAATCGCGAACAGGCAAATGGAAAATAAAAATAGAGGAAATGGTCAGCTGCAGTGTTAATGGCGCAAATAAAACGTAATGATACGCACTTTTTTTTCCATACGATTAAGGGGACCCCTTTCTATTTTAATTTTATTCTTATTATTTGCTACTATAGTGATAATAGACACACTCTATGAAAATTGCAACTGTCTACCAATTACGGTTCATAAGATACAGCCTGCTGATAGACAGACGAACGGACGGATGGCGGAGGCTTAGTAAGGGGATCCCTTTGGCACCCTTTGGATACGAAACTCCGAGTTAAGTTGGGAAAACCGGCACTGTTTGTATGTATGTTAGGATGTATGTGGCAAAGTTTGTGACGGCATAATTTTGAGACGATTTTTGATAAGTGGGGTAGTTTTTGAGATATTGGGGTGAAAAGAAATACAATTTTCGCCCATATCTTTTAAATAGCTGATCCGATCAATTCAAAATTTTAAACATGCAAAGATTATTTTAGTTCTCATCAATCGTTACGAGGATTTTTTGACACTAGGGTAGTTTACTAGAAATCGGGGTGTTAAGTGAGACAAGAAGATTTTTGGCTTATGGGGTGTCGTGAGTAAGAAGAAACGCGTATCTTATTAAAATGTCTATGGTAAGTAATGACTACCAGCAAAAAGCTATAATTATAATCTTACTAGCTTTACTAGCTTTGTTCGCAGCTTCGCCCACGTAGTACCCGTATAAAAGGTAGCATAGCGATATCTGTGCAAAATTTAAGCTCAATCCGTTTCGTCCGTTTCTCCGTTTCTGCGTCAAGAAGGAGAATAGTAGAGCTCCCTGAAAACGGTTCGTCTGAGGAAGTACTACCACCATACCTATTTCAGCCGCCAAGCAGCATTGTTGTTTTCCGTTTTGAGGGGTATGGTTGCCGGTTAAATTACGGGCACGTGAGGCTTAACACCTTTATGCCTCAAGTTGAACAAGCCATATAGCTCAGTTGGTAGTAACTCTGCCTTCTGCGCTGTAGGCTGTGGGTTCGATTCCTACCCAGGACAAACTTTTGTGTGATGAATACAAATGTTTGTTCTATGTTTGGGTGTTGTATCATAATAGTCCTACGTATGTATTTACAAAAAGTATTCAAGTATTCTATCCGTAATATAGTTTCCATATTACAAGCTATGCTTAGTTTAGGGCTAGGCGCTGTGTAAAATTAATGTCCTGTAATAAAAAACAAGTTGAAGGTAGCAATGCAGTGTCGTGTAGGCTATGTTGTGGAGATATGCACTTAACATCAGGTAGGCTACAGCTTGTTACGTCTCTTAATAGTATATAAAAAACTGTACATCAAAACAAACTTTTGCTTATATACTTACATATTGTTTTAAGAATGGTTTGGAAAACTAATGATGTAAAAATAACGAATTTGCTATTGCCTTGCATCTGTGGTAGATGATTATTGACTTAAAATTTGATGCAGCTGTGTCCGCGGGGCTGCCCGCGCAAAATTGAATAAAATATGTGAAATATCTATATACAAGAATCATTTAGTGATATCACTCTCAAACCTCTCTCAAGTATTTTTGTTGAAAAATCACACAAAGATAATGTACATATATATATATATATATATATACATATGTAGAACATGAAAGTCCATTTTAAATACTGGATAAATATTTAAAAATCGGGAGATAATTTTCAGAGATTACCTACTAAATTCAAACTTACTAATACATACTAATAGGTACTGTAACGCAGAACAAATAATAGCTTATATGATGGTATCTTTCTTTACCTAATTATCTAAACTTTTTACTATCCCCGCGTTTGGCAGGCGAGTTGGTAACCGCAGTATTGATGGACTAAACTTTGGTGAACTGATATATAAAAATGTATAGATATGTAAAGAAAAAATATATTAAGAAGAATAGTGTTACACTATTAGTGGATCACTAGGTATACCTAGTTATACCAGCACATCTATCAGTCCTCTTCGAGAAATTAAACGAAACTAGTGTTGCGGTGCGACTTTGACATAAATAACGGCCAAACTCCATTTCCGGCACGCCATGCCATATCCAAACAAATATTAATATTCACAGCAACCGCTTACCCGTCTCAAATCGCCCATCCACGTACCCTCGAATTATTTATCCAAAGGTTATGAAAACTTTTTATAGTCCTCGCCCTAGGTGCAAAATATTTGATAGCCGTATAGTGGAGTTTTTACGAGTTTCGCCAGCATAATTATGCGGTCTATTGTTTTCAATGGAGGATGGTTTTTATGTTTTTTTTTATGTGTCCCACTTCAAGGGTACCTTCAGGGCTCTTGTAAATTTAAGTGGCGTTTTTATTAGTCAGAGTTGACCGTTGCGCTTTTTAAGCGCTAATAAGGGTGGTAAGCGTAAGAGCGCAGGTGGCTGTGGATGTACCTTTTATTATAGGCCCAGAATAATGTTTGTTATAATTGAAAAATTTCTTGTAGGTAATTAAAATTAAACACGTTTAAATTATTGGGCATGAGTGTTCACTCATGTGCTTAGAAACAACATGTACATTGGATAATAAAATTCTTTGCATGTGTGATCTATACAATGGAATCGGTAATTTTTGCTAGCGGTCAGGGCTGAATAATACACTGGTGGTATCATTCATCCCTCATTCTACATCACCCTACATCTGTAAAGGTCACACCCGCCTACCGAAGTTTGGCGCCAAACCTTGATGGTAAAAAGTTTGATAGTAGATCGATCACATTCAGCTAACACGTCTCAAGAATAAAGTCCCGGAACCTCGTGTTCTCATCACAAAGTTAGAATTTGCCAAATTCCTTTCTTAGTGCAACCCTACACAACAAAATGGAAGCTTGAAAAAGTTTCTAGGCTAGGATTGGTCCAGCGCATAGGCGACCGTCCTCTTGGTGTAGTTAATTACAATTTAACTGGCCACCTACCAATTAATTAAATTTATAGGTTTATATATACAATAGCCTTTGTCCAATTGCGCAAGCACCAATAATTATTTGCGACCACTAATAGTCTCGTGAATGTTACCAGCACTTTCCGATATCACCGGTTTCCGAAAATTGAATGACATAGGCCGTAATTATTTCGCGCCGAATTTAATAACAACATCATATTAATTGGTAACCAGAGACCTGCCCTTCGTATTGAATTTAATTATCGGTACACAATACGCATTCAATACTTACTCTATACAACACGGCAAATAAATTAGTGTGCGAAATGAAAATTGAGTAATAATTTACAAAATGGCGCAATAGAATCCGTTTTATGAATCCGTTTCAATAGAATCAGTGAAATTGGATTTGTGTTCCACCTCACTCATTATTATGTGTGCTTGGTACCTCGAATTGAAAACGTCACGTCATACGTTACGTTTTCAACGTTTTACGTAAAGCCCAAAAAAATCAACTGCAGGATCTGAGCTTTCCACAATGCAATGGGAGGTTGGGGATGGATTTGCCATAATCACCACGCTTGCCAGGTGGGCTGGTGATCGCAGATTGGTTTTGAATACTGGTTGATGCTGCTGCCCATCTCCTGGTATCCTCTTATTAGTTAATTATTATATCGCATTAATGAATTTCCGATTCGACTTAGTTTACAAATAATAGGCGTTAATGTGAGTTTTTTTACAGTTATTCATAAAAAAGCACCACATGAAAATCACTTTATTGATCACATTACTTTGTAATGTCAAAATCTGGTAATCATAAAGTCGGTTATCATATGATATTGATATACGTCCGACGCCAAACGTTTTCCGGCGGTGTGCGGAAGAGCCAGTGCCTTCTGGGAAAGCTCGCTAGAACTCATCCTTGCTTAGGCCTGGAGGTAGAGAAATATTGATTGATAGTAAGATATTTTTTAATCATTTTTGTATTTCAAGGAATTGCACTTGGTCACAACATTTACAAATGTAAAAATAACACAAACCGCATCTATTCCTCAAGCCGGAAATGTTCCTAACGCAGATACCGATTTTTGTGCCTTATCCAACGTCAGCTTAAGTTGATTAACGCCATCTAACAGATATTCACAAAACTACGTGAACTGCCCTAATGTCTGAAATTACGTTCAAAGTCACTACTGAGAAATGGCGTTTTTGCATTTTTATCTTTTTGTATTTAAACTTTTTTTTTTAATTTCACACAACATTTACCAATTTTTTTTATTCACTTGAAAAACAAGTAAAGATGTGGCCTAAATCTTATAGAAAAAATAAACTTTGACTTGACTTTGACTTTGACTTTATAACCTGTAAAAAATCACAACCAGCAACGGAACTCAAACTCATATCTTTTCCTCAAGCCGGAAATGCTCTAAGCAATTTATTAATTGAAGCATAAGATTTTTAGCAGGTATTTTCTAACAAAGAAAATTAGTAGACAAAAATTTTATTTGCATAAAATAGCACACTAAACAACCTATTAACGGAAAGTATATACGTTAGTTATAACTAACATCTTTTGTGAAAGAAACAGACAGAAGGAATTTACCTGATTGTATTGGTATAATTCCCACAGGGTGACATGCACAGAATTTAAGTAACTATTCAAGAGCGAAATAGCAACAACAAACAAAATATCCCAGAATTCACGTGTCTAGATATATCTAGGCTCTCCCTGTTAAATTCAAATATGACACGGCAGTGTCCTCTGCCCGGCAGCCCGGGCGTAGCCTGATAGGTACATACTAAATGCCGAGACACCACGCTGGACGTGCGAATGGTCTAGACTCGGAGGAGGCATTTTGATAAGGCTTCGGCCAAAATTTAATAATATATTCATATTAATTTCATGCAAACATGTTAACATAGTCTTATCAATGAGGTATCTTATCTAACACTGAACTATATTGAATTGTGTGATTGTGAATGTAAGTAATGAAAAGGGAAAGGTAGCACTTTTGTTAATCTTCATCTAGTACAATCATTATTATCGATAGTATTTTAATCTGTCAAGAAATCTTTATAATTATTTAGTATTGTCATTATTATTCTGTGATTAAATAGCTTTTGCTCGCGGCTTCGCTCGCGTTAAGAAGTATTATTATTAAAGGTATAGTTTTTGCGGCTTTACTTTTGTTTAGCGTGTGTAAAAAATTAAGTAAGCTGGTGGTTTGCTACGTTTACGCTTGACTATCAATAAATAAATAATAAAAAAACCCACCGATTTGAGATCCAGAGGTCCCGGGTTCGATCCCCAGGGGGAGTACAATATTGTGCTTGGTTTGGTTGGTGGTAGGATTTTGTTTGAGTCCACCTGGCTAGCTACCACCATCTCACCTCATTCTGTCGCCATTATAACAATTCTAAAATTGTTGTGTTACACCAATAAAAAAAAAAACATCCTTGACCTCTAGGATTGCCTAGCTCTAGAGGCTAGAGCAAGGTCTACGATAGAGCGAGCGTTCCCAGAAGCCACGTCGATGATCCCCCACGAAACACAACAAATCTTTACCATTTAGACCTTTTCCGGTCATACCACCAGTGCTATGTTAATTCAGCCGTAACCGCTTGCAAAGCCTGTGATTCCTTTGCCTTTGCCTAGATTGTACTATTAGTGCGGGGAAACAGATTTTGAAATAAAGCTTAAGCGCTGATTAACGTCATCTAGCAGAGATTCACTAAGCTATGCGAACTGCCCTAGTGTTTGAAATTACTTTCAAAATCACCAGCGAGAAATAGCGTTATTTTGTTTGCAAACATGCGAGTTCGAGTCCCGTCGCGGGTTATGATTTATTGTGTCATTATAACATTGCACTAAGTGCAACCACTTGATATACAAAAATAAGATTTTGCAATGACACTATGGCATTATCAATTATCTTTCCCGTTTCGTAGCTGTATGTAGTCAGACGCGGTGAGTGACCCGCCACCCGACACGATATGCAATGCCGCGGATAGTCGCATTACCGTCCGTCTGTCCGTCTCCCGGTGAAAAATGACTGTTTGCTGCTAATTCGTGTGAGGGCGACGCCTGCACTGATTGTGGTAAGCTGATACACACTGAGCAGACCGTGGAGATTAATGCTTGTCTAGTTAAACCACAGATTAAGGAGTAGAAAGACATATTGCGAAAACCCCTTCGTAAAATGCGACAGCTAATCCAATGAAGAATTTGTATGGAATACTTATCAATTATCTATGGGAAGTAATAAATGGTATTTTTAGATACTGGGTGGCCAAGTACGTATGGGCGCCTTTAGATCCGGAGGTTGTGGGTTCAAATCCAGTCGTGCCGTGACTTTTAGATTTTTCGGAAGCTTATGTGCGCATTTGACACATGCACATGCTCTGACGGTGAAGGTCACGTCGTGAGAAAACCGGCATGTCCCTAGGAACAAAAGTCCGAATGGCATGTGTCACAAAGGCTAGTATTCCGATAAGCGGCGATGGACTTGCAACCTGTAAGGTATTGAATAATTATAATAGCTACTTGCAAACCGTGGGCATATGCCGAACGTAAGTTTGGTCGTGCTTCTGTCTACCCCCTAGTAGGTGATCCTCATAAGATCCACGCTTTGAATAGTGATCAGATGAGAATCATTGGAAGGAAAAAGTCGTGAGTCTTGGCTTTTTTGCACCCCGAGACACCTTGCTTTTCACTGTGCTTGCTAACATACATTGTTGGAGCTCATGAAAAGCTGCTTAGTTAGCTGACCGTTGTCATGAAATGAAATGAAAAAGTTTATAACCAAAAGTATGGATTGCACTGCATTTTAACAAAAATTGGGCAGCAGTTACAGTTACTCGTCAACAATATGTCATTTCGTTCCTCATACTTGATAGATTACATGCCGATTTGTAAGATAGTATTTTTTTTTAAATAACAACAACAAAATGATGGTAAGGTAACAATAATAAGCTATGCAAAAAAGTTGATATTGGGACCTTAGGGGTAAGTGTGACACAATTATTGGTAAATTGTAGCTTCACGTCAATTAAAAAACATGATATTCGCCACTACATACATGCAACGTGTAACTAAAAGAAATACATTTACTACATACGTACATGTATTTGTACATTTTGGCAATAATATGTTTAGATTTTCCATGTTGGTTCTAACTGCCTGAATTTTAACGAGCAAAGGTTACTCAATTAGGGAATCAATATGGAAAATCTAAACATTGAATATCTAAAATTTTGTTGTGTTTAGTTGCATACTGTTTATCGTGGCGAATTACAAGTTATTGACTTCACGATATGTTTCGATGTTACAATTTGTCAAAAGAGCTGAATGACCAAGTGGGGCCCGCCTGTAGAACCGGAGGGCATCATGAACTTCTTGGTTTATCGGAAGTTTATGTGCGCATTTAATATATGTACATGCTCTGACGGTGAAAATCAAATCGTTATGAAACCGGCATGTATAGATCAAAAATCCGAAAGGCATGTTTTTTTTTTGGTACGACCTGTAAGCACTTGGCCTTCATATCACCTGGTTACAAGTTGAGATAAGGCGGAAGGTCCGCACTTCACCCGGAATCCTCATCAAACTGAGGAACTGGCTGTCTTACCTCTAAATGCCGGAACATAACAATTTTTAGAATTGTTACTATAGCGACAGAATTAGGTAATATGGTGGTAGCTAGCCAGGCGGACTTAAATACAGTCCTATCACCAACCAAACCACGCACAATATATTGTACTCCCCATGGGGATCGAACCCGGGACCTCTGGATCTGAAATCGGTGGGTTGAACCACAAGACCACAGTTGCGGTTCATGTCACTGGAAGTTTACCGCTTAACTTAGATAGGCTTGCTACCTGTCACGTATTTAATGCTAGGTACTTGTAAACTGTGGGCATTCGTTGAAAGTAAGTTTGATCGTGCCTCTAAATACTCTCTAGCAGTTGATCCTCGTAAGATAGTAAGGAAGTAAGGAGTGATCAGAGGTGGATCCCTGCTATTTTTTTTAATAACCAAATCGCACGTACCTAAAGCTCAGGGACAACCATAACGAGTAGTACTTACGAGTGCATTACATAAGTATGAAACAGTATCCAAGTGTCGGATGGAGGCACAGTATCCCGTTGCTAGTCGGATGAAGACGTTAGACAAAAGACAAACACACGACACTCGCGGAAAATACGACAGATTAAAAGTAAAGAAGAAAAGTAGGGTTGCCGCGTGCCTTTAGATGTTACATGACCGAGTGAACTTACATGACCGAGTGAACTTACATGACCGCGAACACCTAGGATTTAAATATAAATATAAAACAGGACACAGCGCTATCTAGTCCCAAACAAAGCAATGTTTGTGATACGAGAACTTAATTACAGTTTTTTAGGTACATAAATATAATATAGCTAAAAAAAGACTTTTTTTAGCTATATTATAGCTAGCTATGAGGCTTGTTAAATACTAGTTGTTCGCCACGAACTGAAATATCGTGATGTCTGGTTTGCGTTAAATATTTTTGTTATTTCTCAAAAATAAAGAGATTAACACTAACGATAAACATGTGCTTTTATTACACCTAATTAAGCACATTTTATCTCAATCTATCTTTATTGACGAGTGTTCGAGGCTATCTCTTGTTGTTAACTCTCGTTCTATTCAAAGGACAAGGCTTTAAAAGAAGATCTTTCTATATTGTGGTGGAGAATAATGGTCTGTTGATGGTCTATCATTCAAATTTAATTAAAAACAAATTACTCGTTTGAGAGTTACGCTAACACAAACATTGCAAATGCCGGATTTCTCGACTTAGCTTGGAGATGTCGTTCGCTTCGCTTACTTGATAAATAAAAGAAAAATAAATGTGATTACAGGATAAACCAGTTGGGCAAGGATAAACTTAAACATAACTTAAGTACAGCAGTACCTAAAAGCGTCTTATAATATTAACAGCACGTTGAGAAGAATAATTTATTTCCTTATTAGTTTCGTTTGTAAATCACATTTTGGCTAACATTATGCATGTCATGTCAGTGTGATAGAGATTTAAGGACTTTGTGAAAAACAAATACCCCTCTATAATATGTTGTTTATTCGTACATTTTCGTTTACCATAAATAATATTTACACTATGTTTCGTGTTCCATATCCTTTCCAGTAAAAAAGTTACATGTAAAGGTTTTACACCTTTTCGTCCCTTCAGAGGACAGGACGGTAGATAAAAAGTTCGCATAATGATATCAGTCATAATTACGATAAATCTATCTAGTAGTTTCAGCGTCTGTGCGTTCAAGATACAGACAGAAAGACAAACATTTACAAACTATTGTTTTGGCATTTGTATAGATAGTAGTGTTTCCTCTAATTATTGAAGTTTTTTAAATACTTTATGTTGACATTTTAAACAGTTATAATTTTATTATAAGTATAATTTTTTTGGTGTTTCGTGACAACCCTAAGAGAGAGCAAGGCTCGAAGTAAACAGCCGTCTAGCAACATTGCGATTATCGAGACATATTGTCACAAACAAAACAAATTGTTCTTTTGCAATTAGGAGTTTGTTAATAAAACTATATTTTTTTACTGTAGAGTTATTTGTCTGTGGTTTTAATGAATATTGTTGAATGTTCTTTCTAATTACATTTTATAAACTTCTAGTGTTTTTGAGTACAATATTTGGAAAATAGAAAACAATAGAACCATTAACCTTTTGGAATAAGCCGATTAGTGTCTTTCTCTTGTCAAATAAATAATAGATGTCAATGAAAGTCTAGTCATAATCAGTTCAGCTTTGAGATAAGCTCAGACAAACATAAAGTAATATTGTACATACTTTTATAAAACATAAATTAATCTTACTTCAAAATTTTAAGATGGATTTTGATTTAGTATTTTGTTGCTTCTATTTAGGTATCTGTAATTTCCGCATTCCGTATTTCAGTTGATATTTCAATTCTACACGAGCTATAAGTATCAATTTTACCAAATAAAGGGCTCTTCAGAATATCTCGTTCTCGCAAATATTTACTCGCAGAAATATACCTGTGTAATTAATGTACTGCTACGCAAATATAATTCTTATTTGCATCGGTTTAAATGCTCTCCCAGCGAGTTATTGTGGAATAATTTTACTTAAGTTTCTTCACGGCCTTGGTAATATTACGTCTTATTTGATGATTGCATTGTAAAATGGAGCTTTTTTCTTTGTCATAAAGTATAATTTCGTTAATATGAATAAACTAAACGCACTTGACATGCGTTTGGTTTATGTGGACGTTCCAAGTTTACGAGACAAGTGAAATTAGTGTTGGCGGAATATGTTGAGGTATAAATCCGGATAATACAAGACCTTATTTCGTTTAATCTTTTATTGTCAATTTTCGAACGTTTTATCGGATGATCTTGTTTGAGATTGGCTTTATTACCTTTTGTGCTTGAGTCGACAGTGGAAACGATTATAAGGGTGCCTTGCATACTTATATATACATATATTAAATATTACAGGACATTAATTTTACACAGCGCCATCTAGCCCCAAACTAAGCATAGCTTGTTATATGGGAACTAGATTACGGATACAATACTTAAATACTTTTGTAAATACATACGTACTATATGATACAACACACAAACACAGAACAAACGTCTATATTCATCACACAAATGTTTGTCCTGGGTGGAAATCGAACCCACAGCCTACAGCGCAGGAGGCAGAGCTACTATCAACTGAACTATGAGGCTTGTATATAACTTAAATATTTATTTACAAATATGGGAAGCTAGCAACTTGCAAACCATGGGCATGTGCCGAACATAACTTTGGACGTGCCTCTGACTACCCAGTAGGTGACCTCATAAGATCCATGCCCTAAATAGTGATCAGAGGTTAATCCTCGAATGGGAACAAGTCGTGAGTCTCATTACTTATGGGGTACAATAGTACTTGGATCTTTTTTAGCTTAGCAAACTTAGCCCACAAGAAAGAACTGTGAAATGAGGGTGCCAACAAGACACGGGTTTTCTAAAAATGGTTTCCTGCACTGAATGGCTATTGCTTCTAAATTTGCCGTGGCGGTCGCGGCTTAAGAATCGACTTCTCCATCTCAGCCCCTTGATGTCGTAAAAGCCGACTTAGGGATCTACCAGAAGAAGAGCAGCAACTTCTTTCCGTGCATTATCTACACCTTTACGGCGATCACCAATCAGCTTGCCAAGCAATATATCATATCTAGCGATATGATAATAATATTGAATCTAGAGGAAGGTAGACCGAAAAAGAGAAGTGGATTGCGTAAAAGTAGATATACTTTTATAGGTCAATAAAGATGAGCGCATAAGGTGCCAACTTGATCTGCGTATGCAACATAGGCAGGAAAATGATGATGACAGTATTTACAGTAAAACAAAAAGGTTATACTGCACTAAAATTGTGAAGACAATGACTGTACCAATGACTAACACAAGGGCATAATTATTAATACGCAAATGTCGATGTGGAAAACTGAAAACATGCTTTTGCGCAGCTTTTCAAACGGAACCAGGTCGCACGGCGCTAATTAGTCCTATTGTGTGAAGGGTTCCGTGAAAAATTAATTACTTACAATGAAATATGAGGAGTTAGTCACACTGAGCGCTGAATTTCAACGAATGCCGCTTGGAAAAATATATGTGCATTTTTACGATTTATTTCCATACAGGTACTTTCTTTTCAATGCTTTGGATAGAGACTGAATCATATTTTTTTCCAGGAAAATAAAAAGGTTCATAAAATCATCAATAATTAGTTGGCTTTTTTCTATGAATCGGCCAATGCGGTCGCGGCTTAAGAATCGACCCCTCCAACTCAGCCCTTGAATGTCGTAAAAGCCGACTAAGGTATCTCACCAGAAGAAGGGCAGCAGTTTCCTTCTGTGTATAATCTTTTTTTCAAAGTCAAAGTCAAAATTTCTTTATTCATTAAGATTTTTTAGGATCATTTTGAAACGACAAATTTACCGCCTGTTCGGAATCGCGACCAGTACACAAGGAGAAAGGCAAGAACCTCGGCCGGTAAATTTTTTTGATGATCCATTCTACATTTAGATCCACAATTTGTTATTATATTCTAAGTAAATACATCAAAAACCTAAATACTTAATCTTAAAACATTTGTTATTACCTATCTACCTAATGGGTAATTTGTTAACATTGAGAAATCACCATTTTGCTGTCAACTGGTATAGCAACATCGGGCCACGCGTTCTTATCGTCGATGTTATCACTAATTTTGTAGTTGGCACTTTTAATTAAATTATTCTTTATATACAATTTGAATTTACGAGCAGAGAGTTTGGTGGCGCTTTGAGGAAGCTTATTATTGAATTTCACACAGTTTCCTAAGAATGAATTATTTACTTTTCCTAAGCGAAACTTAGGTATCTCAAGTTTATTTTTATTTCTAGTATTAACACTGTGTACATCACTTCTTTTACTGAACTCATCAATGTTTCTGTGAGCGTGCATTAGGATTTCATAAATGTATTGGGAGCTGACTGTAAGAATACCAATCTCTTTAAAACGTTCCCTAAGAGAGTCACGAGTTTTCATTTAGTCTTCACCTTTACTGCGATCACCAATCTACTTGTCAAACGTGGTGATTATGGCAAAACTCTCCAGCTTTGGAGGAAGCTCGTTCCAGCAGTAGACATTAATTAATTCACATAATTACAGAACATATATTAATAATGAAATTCCTTGCCTTCGTCTGTTTTTCCGCACGAGCACATTCTTGGAGTCTTCAAGTAAAGAGTAAATAGGTTCCTTTTTGGCAAGAGTGCTCCTTCACATGTAAGTTGGTGGAGCAACGCTTGACCATCACCAATAAAAAATAAAATACAGCACATTAATTTTACACAGCGCCATCTAGCCCCAAACTAAGCATAGCTTATAATATCGGAACGAACAATGCACGTCGCTGCTGGAACCGTGTGTAACTCTCAGCACCCAACAGTGGTATCCTATAATAAAAATAGTAAATACTAATAGTATATCTTTGACTTGGTGTTATATTTTCACTGCTATTGAGCTCCGTTAACCCATAAATAGCAAATAAATGCTTCATATTTAACATTTGAATAATACTTCAATTAGCTAAAACACTATATCTAACGAATAGAAACGAATGTACTTTCTTGTAGCCCTTATAAATTAAACGGAATAACTTATATACCTAATATATGTATACAATGGGTGTTCTTATCGCTAAGAAAAGATTTTAACCAGATAACTATTCTACCGATAGGATCTTATGGCTCTGGCCAAGTGGTGGTTGGTGGTGCATAAATGAATGTAGCTGAATTTGCTTTAGACTTATTATACAATATATATATATAATGGTAAACTGACTCATGGGTGATATATCATCCAAAACTGCTGGATTTAGAGACTAGTATATAGTGCAGGAATCCATTAAGGATTTTCGAAATTTCACCCTTAAGGGTAAATTAAAGTAATTAAATTAATTAAGGTAAATTGGGGTTAAATATTTGTATGATTTCAACAACAAATTTCAACTCTTAAGGAGTGAAAAGGGGGATGACATTTGTATTTACGATGTTCATCCAATAAAAATTGTATTCAAATATAAATGTATCGTGTTATTTATAAGCCTCTGATGTCGCTCTTCTATCCGACTGTCTCTGTCTGCCACATGTCTGTTTGTAATCTTGCCACTCAAAAAACCGCAAGCTCAAATTGCTAACTATAACATCCCGTAGCCTGCACTCACCTGACATGTTCTAAGAGTTGGAGATAGACTCAGAGGACTTGGATCAGGTAGAACCTCACTAATTTATGATTTCGGCGATCAGTGCAGATGAAAAAATATTATATGCGAACAAAGCTCTCTATATTCATAACTCTATAATTCTCTTTTTATACAGCACGCCTCTATCTAATAGTATATATTTAAGCCTTTCTAGATAGTGCTTATTAACTCTCTTTTTAGAGTCATGAGGGGTCCATAGTCCAATGCAGACGCTGGAAGCAAATTTCAGGACTTGATAACCGCCTCTGTGGTCTAGTGGTTCGCTTTCCAGAGGTCCCGGGTTCAATCCCCAGGTGATGTACAAAATTGTGCTTGGTTTGATGGTGGTAGGACTTTGTTAACTTTGGTAAAATCCACCCGGCTAGCTACCACCATCTTACCTAATTCCGCCATATCAACAATTCTAAAAAATGTTGTCTTCTGGGATTTAGAGGTAAGATATCAAGTTCTTCCGTTGGTTGCGGATTCCGGCTGAAGTGCGCCTCCACCTTCGGCCTTATCTTAACTTATATCCAGGTGACATGAAAGCCAAGCGCTTTCCTGTCGTACAAAAAAAAACTTGACAAACTTTTCCGAAAAGGCCTTTCCGAGGAGTTCTAGACTGCCTTCATAACGGTGTGAATTATTACCGATTAACCTTGTCTCCGCAATTCCAGTTTTAACATTTATAAGAACCCCAGTTTTTTTAACGTAATAATACCTACCTACGTACATATTCCACACAATTCCGTAAAATATTTACGTTAAACGTACATTTGTCTGTCTGCATGTCTGCTATTACAATACAAAGTAATCTGCGGTCTCCTAATTAAAGGCTATGATTCACAACTGCATGTCCCTTTGTTTCTTTGTAAGTATTAATTTATTGCGTATGTATGTGCAAAATTGTTATAACCGACTGACTGACTGACCATTAGCGTACTTTCTTCTTTAGAATTAAATAATTGTTGCTCATATAATATGAATCATCGTTATTGTTGTCTGTAGTCGTTTGCAGAACATTATATCACATCATCACCTGCACAGCCCAAACTACTGATGAACTAAGTCTTTTCCAAAACTTGTTTGAAGGGTTTAGTTTGTACTCAGAAGGCCTTATAACAACTTGAAATCAGATGAGATGAAGGCCAAGCAACCTAAACAAGAAAATAAAAAAAAGACTACTCTTCCCATCTCAAAGTTTTAATCACATAATCTTCGAAATTTTGAAGAGTAGTAGAGTTCCTTGTGAAAGGGCTAGTTCGGGAAGTACTACCGCCTTACCTATTTCGGCCGTCTACAAGTATTCCTTCGGTCGTCTAGTTCCATATTACAAGCTAAGCCTTAGTTTGAGACTAGATGGCGCTGTGAAAAGTAACTAACTTATGGATATACCTATATTTATGTGTATATTTTCTAGGCAAGATATCTTAAAGGAAGTTTTTGGGTTTCTCACCTAGCGCTAAAATACTTAATGGAATAACTTGAATAATGTTAATGGAATAAAAAATAGATTTATAAAATGATGATTCCTTTGGTAGCTTAACTCTCAAGGTTAATCCACAAGGTTGGCAGGGCCATAATTGATGGCTGGGTTGGCTGATGCATAAGATTATTTCAAATAACATTTGGAACTTGTTCTTTATAACGTTCTTGAGCTGAAAATATCCACCGACTTCCAACAACCGATAGACTTATTAGAGATCGTCGCATGATACATGTCTTGTCTTCAAGACCTTCAAAGTATTTTCTTATCCAAAGATAGAATGAAACAAATCGAGGATATTTAACGCAATCATGGACGGACATAAAGCACTATAATAACACCATATTAATGCAATAAAACTGAATTGCTTCACTAAGAGGGCTCGAACAAAGATGTATGACTTACTTGAAGCACCAACTATGTATTTATTACACAAATCACGGTTGGCTCTATGCACTTTGACACAAACCTTAACCGTTATCCAAAATGAAATATACATTATGAATATGTACATTATATTACCAGTGACCATTTATTTAGTCAATTCCTATTTCATAAAGATAATTAGAGTATATTTAAAATTTACACAGCGCCCGCCATCTAGGAAACTAGATTACGGATAGAATATTTTTTTTGTAAATACAATACAACACCCAAACACAGAACAAACAATATTCATCACACAGATTCACACCTACAATGCAGAATTGCTATTCGATAAATTATGCATGCAGTGTATATTTTTTTTTATTGAACGACGGGGAAGCGCTTGGCCTTTTGTTGACGGGCGCAATGCAGTGCCGTGTAGAGTCATGTTCCTTGTGGATGTGGCTTTCGCAGTAAGGCTTTGTTATAGAAAAGAGCTGCATTTAACAGCAGATAGGCTGCTTCCTTGGTCCGTACCCAGGGGTATAAAAAAAGACTTAAAGAACACTCATGTTTCGTCACTTAAAATTTCACTTTTTGGACATTTTTTTTTGTATAATGTAAATATAAAATATAATGTCTCTTCCATCTGCTCTTATAGGGCCATCGTTTATATTTACGAGTGGAGTAAACGTGCGCAGGAGTTTCCGGATTTACGAACATCTCAAGGCTAATGTACACATCTTTTGATGAAGCATTGCATTGGTGGTTGCTGTAGTATTTACTTTGTGCGTTATATCTGTGTTTGTAAAACTGAACACATTATGTACACGAGCGTAAACTTTACCTAAATTTTCTCTTTGCTCAGTTGGGTAATTTCAAAAGTAAAGTGTAAATAAACATTACAAGACATTCATTTCACACAGCGCCATCTAGCCCCAAACTAAGTATACCTTGTACTCGTAATATGAGAACTAAATTACGGATAGAATACTTAAATACATTTTTTATTGTACATAAATACTTATCATTGACAGGCCTAATAGCTCAGTTGGTAGTAAGAAGTTGGTAGTAGTAAGAAGTCAGAAGGCAGAGTTCTGCGCTGTAGGTTGTGGGTTCGATTCCCACCCAGGACAAACATTTGTGATGAATGTAGATGTTTGTTCTGTGTTTGGGTGTTGTATCATATAGTACGTATGTATTTAGAAAATATTTAAGTATTCTATCCGTAATCTAGTTCCCATTTTACAAGCTAGGCTTAGTGTGGAGCTAGATGGCGCTGTGTGAAATAAATGTCCTGTAATATATTTTTTATCATACAATACAACACCCAAACACATTACAAACATCTATATTAATTACACAAATGTTTCTGGGTGGGGATCAATATTTTTTTGCATTTAGATATTTTTAATTGTCATTCCAGGTCTTTATGATTGCGTTCAATAGTTTGTGATTTATTGTAATGGAGCTAAACTGTGATGTTGTATTGTATGATAAAAATATATTACAGGACCTTAATCACCATGCTTGTCAGGAGGGTTAGTAAACGTATTACTACGTTCACTTACCCTCCTGACAAGTTCCTTATGTTAAGTTAGGTGGACTGCGTTCTCTTTTCCAGGAATATTTTGCCAGAGATGCCAAGGCCCAAGTGTTATCATCATCATCATTGTTTCGGCCCATATTTGCTGACCATTGCTGAACTATGCCTCCACAAAACGCTGCCACAAATAGTAATCCTGAGCCACCTCTGTCCATCGGCTTCCCGCTACAGCTACAATGTCGTCAGTCCACCAAGTGAGAGTCTGATTTTGCGCGTTTAATCACAGTCGCCATTTGAGACTTAGAAAAGAAAAGTATTCGCCATTTTGATTTTCATAAATTGTTCTTAAATTCGAAATAACGGCCTGGTAATCATACTGGAAAGTTTTGATGTCGTATATTCTGACGTCATATACCCCAACAGTGACTGTTTTGGGACCATTCTAGATCCTATGTAGCTGATATAACTTTTAGTATTCTAGTAGCCCTAACCCTTGTAGTAGTATAAAAACTCATAGGTGCGATATTTTCTTAATTATATAATACAGAATCTAAGATCACGATGCTCATCTAGTGCAATCCTACTTTCAAAATACTTCCATTAAATACCCGACAGAGTATAGAATCAACAAAATATTGATCTAGTGCAGCCCTATACACTGCCGTATGGATAATAATATACGTTTTCCATAAGTGTTTACAACCTTGGCTGCAGACGTGCAATGATCCTGCGCCGGCGCACTTCCGCATATGACTTGCCGTAGCGTTTACAAACAACTCATTTGTATTACTCAACCAACATCATAAAGAATTGATAAATGTATATAAATGACTGTGAAACTACTGAACGCTGTATTTGTTCTAGGGCGTATGTGGTCTACGATGAAAAAGCTTTGAAACCTGGACATGTTTTAGTGATGTTTGATCCCAGTACGGTTTTTGTATTGGTAATAGCTAAGCGGTTGACCACCAGCCTTTTTTCTATTTTTTATTTTATTTTCACACAGCGCCATCTAGCCCTAAACTGAGCAAAGCTTGTTATATGGAATCTATATTACGAATAAAATACTTAAACACTTTTTTTTTGTCAATGTTTATATATACACAAAATACTATATTATACAACAGCTAAACATAAAACAGACATCTATATACATCACACAAATACTTGTCGTGGGTGGGAATCGAATCCACAGCCTACAGCGCTGAAGGCAGAGTTACAGCCTGAGCTATGAGACTTGTCTATGAGCTAACTTGGTAAGACATTGCAGACTCGAACCACCTGTGAGAGTGTGATATACCACCTAGTGGTCTATATAGCCGAATAGAAGAATTTTGCTAGCTGTTACGGCTGATTGATCCAAGGTGTGCCTGTAGATACCCGCTTCGGGTGACCTTCTTGTTGAATTCCAGCATCAGATGGTTTGCCGTGTTCCATCGGTGCGCGGAAGAGCCAGTTCCTTCTGAGCACGCTCTATCATACACTTCATCATTGCTCTGACCTAGAGCTAGACAAGCCTACCTCAAAACCCACCCCATTATTTATAAAAACTGATTGCCTCATAAGTGAGTTGATCGGAGGATCCAAGCATCGGGACTTAACCGTTCCGGGCACTAGATCTGTTAGTAGATGGCGCTCGTGGCCGCGGTTTGAAAAGTTACCAGATGTGATGTTATCTTGAAGGAATATTCATCCGAAGTTGAATAAAATATTTGAGTTCTGTCTTGACATTGTAAAAAATACCGTTAAATAAAAATAAACCAGAAAGATGAGATTTATGAAGGTCGTCCGAGGTCTTACCGGTAGGTACAGGATGTTTACGTTTATTATTATAGTGGTTATTGAAAGTCTCAGTGAAGAGAGCATCTTACTGTCGTCATGGCCAGATGAAATAGGTCCCTTCCAGGCAAACAAACTTAGGCCTTATCTTGATAAGTCAAGTCAAATCAAGTAACAGTCGAAACTTGGTTCTATGTAAGATGAGATATGATCAGGGGGGGTACCACGAGCTCTTAGAGCATTCTTGTCACTATCTATCCAGTGTATAAAACACGAGACAAAAGTAATGTAACATCAAAACGACAATACTATAAGACGTTGTGGCCTAACCACAGGTTTCCCAGGTTTATTTCTTGAATAGGACGACAGATACCATTTACATTAAAAAAAATAAGGTGATAACGGTGTCTTGTAATTTTATTCTTGTTATTACTATTACCAGAGATGACCCCGCGCAGTTATACTTGCGACAAGGTCACTTCAGTTCATATGAGCCCACTGCTGAACAAAGCCATTTCTGGGAAAACTCACTCTATTGTAGACTTCATTCTTGCCCAGGCAAGCCTCGAGATACAAGGCTGAGCCTAGAGACATTTCTATAGAGAGCCATTTCAGATAAAAAGATCTGTTTTCATACATACCTCGGCCATTAAATTTTAGGTTAGATAAACACTGCAAACATTATGAAAAAGCCACTGAAGATTTAACCACCTGCGTGGTCTAGTGGTTCGCCCACCGGTTTCAGATCCAGAGATCCCGGGTTTGATACCCAGGGTAAGTACAATTTTGTCCGCCTGGTTAGCTACCACCATCTTACCTAATTCTGTCGCCATAGCAACAATTCTTAAGCTGTTGTGTTCCAAGATTTAGAGGTAAGATAGCCAGTTCCTTAGTTTTTTGAGCATTCCGGGTGAAGTGCGCTTCTACCTTCAGCCTTATCGTAACTTGAAAATCTGGTGAGATGAAGGCCAAGCATATCCCCACCGTTCAATTAAAAAAAATAGTTTTCCCATACTCATATTGTATATTGCAAGTTAACCCCTTGGTCTTATTTGTAAAAGAATTTAATGAATTTATGTAAAATCCATCCAGTCCCAGCCAACCCCTCGCGAGTTGTTAACTATTTGTACAGAGAGCTAATTGATTATTTTTGTAAGTTGGTTTCTTATAATGCCTTTAATACGATGATAATCTTAAACTCGTTAAACAAATGTTTCAATTTACTTTGCTTAATATTCATAGCAACTTTCAAGTCAATCCGTCGTTAGATTTAATTTATTACAGAAAAAAATTGCAACCCTGTAGTGCTGAATTTTTCCGAAAAAGAAATTAAAAATGTAAACCCTACAGTAAACTTCTCCCCATTTCCCCACTCACCCTTGTTGTTTTATTTTTCAAAACGTCTTGTGTAGAATTAAATCCTTAGTGTGTCTATTAAATTTAATTGGAATCCGTTGATAAATAACGCTACAGCAAACTTCCCCCCTATTTTCCCCCCAATCAAAAATTGCGATCGAATAAATAAATTTAATAAATTAAGGAACATGAGTGCCAATTTTCGTCAAAATCGGTTGAAAAATGCGACCTGTAGGCGAGAACGAACCGACAGCGGACAGCCGACAGACAGCGGACAAAAGCATTCTACGCCAAAGCCAATCTTGAAATTGAGACGCTTCGCTCGCTCTGTCAAGTAGGTAAGTAAATAAGCAATCTTCTGCTGTAAGCAAGTGGTCAAGCGATTTACTGTCATCTAAGAGATTTCTCATGTATACCGAAGTCAAATGGCCCCATAAGTGCCAACAGTATGTACAGTCAATGCAGGTAGGTAGGGTTTGGAGAAATTATAAATCGCAGAGAGCGTAGCGAATCGACGATTTCACAACCCAGTTGTGTCCAATGGGACGTATGAATGTCTCAAAAGTGCATTGTCATATCGCGAACATTATACAGTGAGTCAGCGAAGCACGGAGGTGTTACCAACGGAAATACAACACAGCCTTTTCGATATTACGAACAATACGAACATGTATGTTTAAGTACGAATTGTGAATTGTTACATTTACTTCGAGAAGCACTGACTTAGATGGGAGTGGATTGAAATCACAAATTTGTAATTATTAGTTATTTTCGAAGCTAAAAATGGTTATTACCTTATTTGAAATGGTACGCTATTATAAATGACAAAGCTTTCCAAACAAGCATAAATGTTCGTCCGTGCATTTCCACCTCTAATTAGCTCAGCCTCACTTTGTGTCATTCGTGGAAACACGAAGGGTAAAATATGTCAAAGGACAATACACTTGCCTGATGCATATTAATGACATAACACAATTATGAATTGATTTACTGTAATGCGTACTAGGCGTATGCGCTGATTAGTGGGTCAGTGAATTTACGTAGTTGCGTTTAGTTAACCTACATTTTGATTATTCTTCAAAACTACGTAGAAGTATAGTATAAGTATGCAACGATGTTTATTTTAATAACAAATCCGTTGATTATTCACACCTAAAAGTCAGAGTCGAATTGAATGACGTAGCAATAATAAAATAGTATATAATAAAATCGGCACTACTGTTTTGGAAAACTAATTACTCAGGTACTCTAGATTCTTTTGGAATTGATTTAGGAATCAGTTATGTATTTATAGGATTTTTGTATTTCTAGGTATATTAAAATTTTGCTTGAATACTATTAACACCAATCACCTCTTTAGCTATACAATTATTTCCATCCAAAGGTTGTCTTGATGAAATATGCTTGAGCAATAAGACCGCCCATTACATATATATTTTAAGTTTCATTAATTAATTATTAATTCGTGATCGTGTGTGATGTTCAGCTAAATACCAACTTACCGCACTTAACTCGGTAGAGCGCAGGGTCAAAAGGCTCATATGGCGAAGAGTATTTGCCAAAGCAAGGCTCCAGCATGAGCCATGGCGTCGCGTTTATCGGATTTATTTGATGAGTGAGCATATGAGCCTTACGACCCTGTTCCGCCATCTCTTTGATAGGAATTAGCCGATAGGCACTGATTACTATTAGCCTCATCTGGTTGATATTATATAAACACAGAAGACTACTTTAGCGATTACAAACATATTATATTATGTAACATCATTGCCTGTGCAAGTTTCAGTGCTGACCAATGTTACAAAAAAACCGATACGATCAGTTTTTTCGTACTAAGGTATCCTTAAAAATCTGTAGGTACTCATACTCTGCATGCTGGGTATCATTATAAAAATCTATAGTGTGAAAATGAATACTATCTGCAGATGCTACCAATGTAGGTAGTTATTTAAATGAACAAATCTTATCACACAAAAAAACGTCTTCATTCCTTAATAGCGTTAATAACATCGTCCCCAAAATATATAAAAAACCCTCTCATCTTTGGCATCTCTTCGTGAAACTTGACAGTAATAAAAATAACCTGACAATACAAATTCATATTGCAACATCTCACCGTAACGGTCTCTTTCCTAATTATCGCGGGTTTTGAACCTAAAATAAAACCATACAAGTGTCGGACACGACATTGAGGGTTCCGCCATTCAAGACAAAAAAACATTTTACCCTGAAAAAAATAATACAAAAAAAAACATAATGCTCCGTAATCTAGTTCCCATCTATAAGTTTTGTTTAGTAAGGGGCTATTATGGCGTTTAGTGAGGGGCTATTATGGCGTTTTGTAAAAATGTCTAGTAATATTTATTGATTTGTTTGATTTGATTCGATTTACCTTCGAGTTTAGTTGGGTAATCCGGCACTGTAGTTTGTATGCATTATATTATGTGGCAGTGTGTGTTCGCATTACTTTAGAACCGGGCTATCCGATTTAAATTAAATTTTAAATATAAATTGAAATTGAATGTCGCTGATTTTTATGGTAGTTTTCGATTATTGGATGGATTACAAATTTTCGTCCATAACTTTTGAATGGCTAATCAGATCCATACAAAATTTTGAGTTTATTTTCATTAATCATTTATAATCTAAGTAAGTATTTATAAATAGGGGTATACGCGGTATTGATCTTATGGAATATCATTAAAAAGAGTTTGGAAAGAGATGTTTTTCTCTTTAAAAAATACAGCTTTTTTAAGGTCACTCGGTCAACGAAGTCTAAGACTATACTGTTGACACGTACGGAACTCTGAAAATGGATTCCATTCCAATTTACGAGAATGCCTTTGATATTGTCATGTGATGCATCTCAGTCGTCCGAGGGAAACGAACGGCATTGTTGGGTCGTTGTCTTATGATGAGTTTACTGCTGCCGTAAATATTGACGTCACTCTCATACAAATAGAGGTATAAGAAAAGATTTTCATCCCTGTCCTTTATCACACATTGTAAGGTCAACATGATTTTGTTTTCCATTCTCCTTCACTAGATGACATTTTCTCTGAACCCTACTTCTTTTTTTGTGCATAATTTTTTACACAATCAAGTTTCTTAACAATTTCTTCTTTGGTCTAGTCAACAAAAATATCGGAGGTTTTAATAATAAGATGAATGCCACCCTTATTTTAGCCTGACCTGTGCTGTGCATGACCTAGGGTTATATGGCTCAGAAAAAAAAAAAGAATGCCACCCAAGTGAAGATCAAAACATACTCTTCAAGAATGTAACAAAATTTCCGTGTCTTGAATCGAGCTATGGCCTTGGTGAAGATTATAAACAGATTTGAATTTAATGACCAAGTGTTATGTTCCTCAAATGTATTTGCCTACACATTTTGCGTTTATTGAAGATATCTACCTAATATGTAAATACAGCAGCTGATCGAATCACGGATTGCATCCTAACGAGTGATTTGCGACAGGTGGCCAATTACCATTGGCACCGGCTGTGGTATATGGCTTCGCTTGCTGATACACATTAACATAGCGTCTGATGACTCGGGGTCAATTCAGACCAAACGGAAATGCGGTGTGACGATCCGAAGGTCGTGAGTTCGAATCCGGTTAAGCAACAAGGCCTTTTGTCTGAAAGTTGATGACACATTGTGCACCTTGCTCTAAGGGGTGAGCAACGGTTATGGTTATAATTTTAACTGCCTCTATGGTCTAGTGGCTCGCCCATCTGTGTCAGATCCAGAGGTCCCGGGTTCGATCCCATGGGGAGTACAATATTGTGTTTGGTTTGGTTGGTGGTAGTACTTTGTTGAAGTCTGCCACCTACCTACCACCTACCACCATTTTACCTAATTCTGTCGCCATCACAACAATTATTAAATGTACAAATGTTATTAATAAAATTCACAACCCATGACGGGACTCGAACCGGGTGTTGCGGGTGGGTTTTTTGAATTTTTGTATCATAATAACATTTGTAAATGTGACCAAGTGCAATCACTTGAAATACAAAAAATGTGTTATTAAATTATTGTGTTCCGTCAATCAGAGGTAAGATAATTTCGGATTCCGGTTGAAGTGTGCTTCCACCTTCGGCATCATAATTGGAAAATCTGATGAGATGAAGGTCAAGCACCTCACCTGTCGTACGATAAAAAAAAGGTCACATCAAATTAATGCCTTTGCCTAGGTTCAATAGTAAAGTAATATTTGCCGACCGTGTTTGGACGTGTCTCTGACTATCCCTAGTAAAAAGATCTGCACCACAGATGTGTATAAAGCTTCAGCTAGCTGAACTTATGGCAGCAGCTTTCTTCTACGTACGAGGTATCTAAGCATCTTAATTCGATCCCCAGAACGCCTGTCAAGCATGGTGATTATCACAAAACCCGCCAATATTAGACCACTCAGTCTAGCAGTGGACATTAATGGACTGAAGTGAAGTAAAGGGTTTTTTTTCTGCAACAGTTTTGACCGCCTGTGGTCTAGTGGTTCAAACCACCGAATTCAGATCCAGAGTACCCGGGTTCGATCCTCAGGGGGAGCAATATTGTGCTTGGTTTGGTTGGCGGTAGGATTTTGTTTAAGTCCGCCTGGCTAGTTACCTTCTTACATAACTCTGTCGCCATAATAACAATTCAAAAAAAAAATTGTGTTCTGGCATTTACAGTAAGATAGTCAATTCCTCGGTTTATTGAGGATTCCGGATGAAGTGCGCCTCCACTTTCAGCCTTATTTCAACATGTTACCAGGTGAGATGAAGGAGCATCCCCGTTAAAGAATGTAAAAAAAAACATTCACATTTCCAGATCACTGATTAGTACGACATTCGATTCCAGCCTATCCCCAGTTCTACTTAGGTAACGAAACACCAAGAATTGATTACCAGCGGTGTAGTTTTTCATTGTTTTTGCGTCTGCCCTCAAAGCCTGCTTGTGTTCCGTATGTCTGATCGATTGCACTAGGCGGACCCGAACTTGCAGGGTTTCTGTTTTCAATCCGTCTGCTTTCCATTTTGTTTTGTTTTTATGGGTTTGCGTGTGGGAATTTCTTTTAATCTGGGAAAATAAAATTATTCCACTTCTATCGTGAAAATTTAGAATGAGTCGCATAACAAATTAAATAAAGAGTGGGATTATAATTAATTATTCTGATATG
The DNA here is from genome assembly GCA_951394065.1 of Venusia cambrica. Classification (NCBI taxonomy): domain Eukaryota; kingdom Metazoa; phylum Arthropoda; class Insecta; order Lepidoptera; family Geometridae; genus Venusia; species Venusia cambrica. The sequence continues at coordinate 5,622,465 of OX596065.1, forward strand.
TGCCTCATTTAAGTTTGATAATATTTTGCAACAATCTCCATATTTAGCAGGTAGTTTGGAATTATGAGTGTTAAAGAAACACAACTAACGGAAAACGCTATTGCTCATTTCCTAGTCTACAAAGGTCCTAGACGTCTTGTACGACACCCGACAGTGGTGTGACACCCCATCATGTGAAAGGGTTGACACATGATGTCGTTGTGGGTTCGATTCCCACCCGAGACAAAAATTGTGTTACGCATATAAATGTCACCATCTCGGGGCGAAAACCAGTCGTCCGCTCAGGGTAACGCTGGTTTGACGAAGTGGAAGCCAATTTATGTGAACTTCACGCAACCAGCTGGCGTAAGAAAGCAAATTGAAGGCTAAGCGCTTCCTCGTCGTACAATAAAAAAAAAAGATATATCATATAGAAGTATCACAGATAGTATTTTAGATAGTAGTTTTTTTTTTTTACAAAAAAATTACATAACAAAAACTGTTCCAGTACCTATTTGTATTCTATCCGTAATCAAGTTCTCATATTACAAGCTAATGCGTAGTTGGGGATGTGTGAAATTAATATTCTGTAATATTTCGTGTTTAATGTGGAACTCATTATTTGTACAATATGTTTGTAGAGTGCTCAGTAAAAGCTAGCAAATCAATAAATTCTCTATTACCGAGCTACAATTAATTTTGATTCCTCTCTACCGAGCGTTTCAGTCAAAACGTAAACCAATATTTAGCTCAAATATTTCCATGGACGTAACTAAATACAGGTATTTCATTTTCAAACGTAAAGCCCTTTGAGCGCGACCGTCCAATTACGTGAATTCCGATGCAAATACACATTTTAATCTGTTGATTTTGTATTTGGCTGCGCATTCACAGGCGAATTATCGAAAACAAACGAGCCATCCGTGTAAATTACTAGTGCACGCCGCCCTCGCCAGCTTAATAAGGAATCCAAATGCTTATTGCTTTAATCTGATCCAATCACCATCATCAACAGCCCGTGGCTCTCCATGTGTTGGTAAAATCTCGGTGTACTCAATAGAGCTATGTAGGTACTTATATACTTCAGTGCGGGTCATTAACGGATCCTTTAAAAGTCGCAAATCTGACCCCACATGGACCCCTCACTGTTCTCATCTTTGGGCAGGAGTACCTGAATGAAGCCGTTCGGCTTGATTCAAAGTCGAGCTGTGAGAATTGTCAATGATCCCATATTCACAAGTGGTATTGTGATTCTTAAAAAAAGTTTCACTTAAAGTATCAGGAGTCTTTTCCTCTGTGTGTGTATTCTAGCGCTTGTTCACTGGGTTGTGTTTTGAGGTATTGTTCGTTATGGTGCCAACAGCCCGATTTTATCATCGTACCGCTCGTCTGCAGAGATTTCAGCTCCACACTTTAAGAGACTATACTTTCGCGCACCGGAAGATTCAAGAGGAATTTCCTTCCACGTACCAAAATTGTCCAATGGTCTACGTTCCCTCCGGTCTCCGTCGAGGTTTACTCAAGTAGCTACGGTATGGGGTGTTTAAAAAAAGGGGTTTTACATTTTTGAGTGTTGGCAATGCGAGTGATGCTTCTGGAGGAGTAAGCGTTCATGGCGAAGGTAACCGTTTTTTTTATGGTGACAGAATTAGGTAAGGTAGTGGTAGCTAACCAAGCGGACTTAAACGAAGTCCTACCACCAACCAAACCAAGCAAAATATTGTACCTACTCCCCCTTGGGATCGAACCCGGGATCACTGGATCTGACATCTGTAGTCGAACTACTAGACCACAGAGGCGGTTAAAGGGTAGGTGGGCCGAATGTCTGTTTGCCACCAGCCTCCAGGACTGGAGTATACCGAAGCATAAACATAAAACTATTTTGACACACAAACTTTTTTGGCAGAAATTTCTAAGTCGGATGGAAATACACAAGAAAATTGTATGCTACATAGTATTTTGAGATTGGCGGTGGCTCATTACCTATTGATGATGATGTTGTCAGGAATGAACTTCGTCGTTAAAATTCATCATTTTACAACAGCCTGTAAAAAACTTTGTTTTTACAGGCTGTTGTTACTTTTTTTAAAAGGACTCTCGGAAGTCTATGCATATTTTATAATCAACTTAGTTGCTTTCAGTTTATATTATTAGACCGGTAGACAATATAAACTAATAAAAACCGGCCAAGTGCGGACACGGACACCGAGGGTTCCATCTAACATTTCAAGGAAGCACATGGTAGGTATATAGTTTTTGACTTTTTGTTCTGGAGCATTCGTATGGGTTCGATTCTCTCCAATTTTTAGTATTTGTTACTTTACATCAAAGCATACCAAGCTATTATCATACCAAGTTTGCAAGTTATGTAATAAAATATACAAGTAAGCTAACTATCTACAAAGGCATCAGTCAGATTACCTGAGGACCGTTACAAACGGCCTATAGAATAACAATAAGAATTAATTTATTTGGACTCAATCAATCAAATATAACAACAAATACAATACAACCGACTTAACCTCAAAAAATAATTAATTTCAAATAAAATTAACGGATACTATATCTATATCTATATACCTAAATATATATAACTCAGAGGTGACTGACTGACTGACTGACTGACTGTGATCTATCAACGCACAGCCCAAACCACTGGACGGATCGGGCTGAAATTTGGCATGCAGGTAGATGTTATGACGTAGGCATCCGCTAAGAAAGGATTTTGATTAATTCTACCCCCAAGGGGATAAAATAGGGGATAAAGTTTGTTTAGAAACTTTGTCAATTTTAAACCGATCGGGCTGAGACTTTGCATGCATAAAGCTACTATGACGTAGGCATCCCCAAGAAAGGATTTTGAGATTTTGCATTTGTTTTGTTTCGGTTTAGTAATAACTCAAAGGTGACTGGCTGACTGACATAGTGATCTATCAACGCACATCCCAAACCACTGGACGGATCGGGCTGAAATTTGGCATGCAGGTAGATGTTATGACGTAGGCATCCGCTAAGAAAGTATAGGTTTTGTCGGTTAGACTTTTTAAAATGGCTAAAGAAAATCTGAACTTTAATGGAGAAGTTGAAGAATGTACTGTTGGTTTTATGTTTTGTAGGCCCTAATTTTTTACACACGCTAAACAAAAGTAAAGCCGCAAAAACTATGCCTAATTAATAATAATACTTCTTAACGCGAGCGAAGCTGTGAGCAAAAGCTGTTATAGTATATAGGTAACTGTTCCAGACCGGTACCAGACGGAAGCGTGCCCAAGACACTGGCTACATTGCCACGCTGAATAGCTATGCTAATTCGCTGTTTGAATGATTTAAGCATTACTACTTCAACGAAATAGCTAAAATAAAAAATTGCATCACAATCACGTTTTTTTAAGATGAGAACCTTCCTTTTTAATTAAAACCCTTAAAATGTTTATTATGTGTTATTACATAGTGTAAAAAAAAATAATCACTCTGTAAAAATTAATACTGTCTCCCTTGAGATACATATGGACAGACAGACGGATTGCGGAGGCCCTCATTTTTTGTTCAATGCAGTGCAACTCTTACTTTGATATAACAAATGAAATTTGAATATAAAAAATGAAATCGCTACATCTCCCTTCGGAATACCCCAAGGAAGTATTTTAGGACCTACTTTATTCCTGATATATATAAATAATATTTGTAAATTAGAACTCACAAGGGGAAAATTCTTGCTTTTGCTGATGATACAGTACTCTTGTTCCGAGGTCGAAACTGGGTTGATACATTCAAAAGTGCACAGGATGGCTTCGATCGGGTTTCCATTCTACTAACACAAAATTTACTGACACTTAATGCAGATAAAACGAAATACCTAACATTTGCTTTGCGCAATAATAAAGTACCTGTCGTAAATGGATACTCTCTTAAAGCCCACTCTGTGTCATGCCATCTGCATCCTTTATATTGCTGCGGTTGCCCTAATTTAAAAGCTAATGATACCATCAAATACCTGGGCAACACATAAACCCTTTTCTCTAATTTTAATTACATTTTTATACCTTATTGTTAGCCGTAGTACCCATATTCTTGCTTCTGTCACTTCAAGTTTAAATTTTAATATCCTACATTATAATTTTCTATATAAACTGCAAATTGGATTAGGTCTTAATAGTTAGTATTCGTTTTAAGTTGTCAAGTTATTATACGTTACTATTTGAGCAGGCAGTCTCAATTAAGAAAGTGACCAGAGCCAGGCAGAACTAGAGCCCTCACATCTTCATACAAGTATATACTTAGTTAGCGCGAGGAACTCCATGTAATGTACGCCTTATGGTCTAACTAAGACGTGCATCTATATTTAATTTGCTACTCTTGTTAAACCACCTATGTTCGCGTTCAATATTTTAGCCTGTAGTAAGATTTTGATTTATTTTACGTGTTAATACTTTATAAGACAGAAATAAACTATTATATTCTATTCTATAAATTAATAAACTTTGATTATTTCATTTCATTATTATTAGGCACCCGTAGCCACCCTTTGGGTACGGAACCCTAAAAAAGTATAAAACGCTGGACAATTTCGCGCTTGTGTCGCTCGCGTGACGTACCTCACCGTCGTCCGTCGGTAAATAATAAATTAGCCCGCAACCGGACTATGTATCACCCCCTAGTACTGCGCTTACATAGAAAGCGCAGTCCTCCAGTATACACCGTGTCTAACCTTACCCAATCCTTTCTAATATATACCTATAATACAGATAATTAATATTTTAACCGCCTCTGTGGTCTAGTGGTTCGCCTACCAGTGTCTGATCCAGACGTCCCGGGTTCGATCCCCAGAAGACGTACAATATTGTGTGAAAAGGGTTATAGCTTCCCGATACTATCGTCACCGAGACCCCTACAATTCCTTTGAGTTTGTTGAAAAGCCTGGTTATTCTTGACATTCATATTATTGTTTAATTCACCTAGCAACTAATTGAAGTAAGGTAAAATGGATAAGATGAGTCGCTACGTGGTTGATGGATGAACGCAAACTGACGAGAATAATGTGATTCGCAGTAAAACTGCCGAAGTGAGTGCTTGCAAAGCATTATGCGTTTTGCTGCGTGTTAAAATATCTTGAACATTGTGCTTGGTTTGGTTGGTGGTAGGACTTTGTTTAAGTCCGTCTGGCTATAACAACAATTCAAAATTGTTGTGTTCCGGCATTTAGAGGTAAGGTAAGTAATTTCTTAGACGGTTGATTGGATTCCGGGTGAAGTGCGTTTCTACCTTCGGCCTTAGCATGCCTTGAAAACAGGTGAAATAAAGGAACTTCCCAGTTGCACAGTAAAACGAGACAAATAACTGCAGTACTCCATTAAAGAGGAACAGCTGTTTCAAGTATATCAGCTTACAAGAAAAATTCTCATGATACCAATTTTTTTTCTGACGACAGTCCACTTAAATTTTGACTAAGATAATCTGTTACTGTGCCTCGATCGGTGTTGCAATATTTGATATATTAAAAACCTGCATATATGCTGGTTTGGAACCTTTTTGGAACCCCTCTTTTAATTGTTACTTATGTTGAATGCATTAACTAAAGAACTGGGCAAGCCTATAATCATGGCGTGGAAGCTAAGTTATCTCGCTTAAGGTAGATAAAGATGGATGTACGGCAATGTCGACGATTAAGGTTTTACTAGAGCACAGAATAGGAAAATGCGTGCAAGGTCCAAAAAATGTATTTAAATTGGGAACAAACCTCACAATATACCCCACTCAGATACCGAACCCAGAACCTTCTGGTTTCAGGCCACACGTCCTACTACCGCAGAAAACATATTGTGTCAGACTCAGAGTATGATGATGAAACATGTAACCTGTTTTCTGAGCAAATGCGGCATATGCAAACACCAAAGCGTGCACTGGTGAAAAACTGAAGTATTTTCTGCAGAGGTTGGTTGTGTTCGATGTTTTTACGGAAGGAGTAATGTACTTTAATTATTCATAGGACCCGTTACCTTGTTTCATTCGAATGCCAAGCAATGATTCAAGTCTGGAGGATAATATAATGTTGTTTTCGTTTAGCGTATTTATTTGAACTTATACATTGTAGGTATAGGGATTTTAGTTTTTTAGGTATTCCAAATTTTTGACGCAGTTGTATGTTAAATGTCGATCAAACCTGCCTCAAATCACAGCCTTTGAGTACGTCTTTTTCTATTTTACGACGGGGAAGCGCTTGACCTTCATCTCACCTGGCTTCATGTATTATTTATATATTTATTTATTTATTTATTACCATCATAAGGAAGAAAGGGGAATCGCACATCAACGGGAATCCTCAACAGTCCGAAGTACACAGGACCGAGTATCTTACCTCCAAATACCGGATCCTCCGAAATCTCCTGCCATGCCATCATTATTGCATTCTCGACCTAGAGATAGAGAGATCAAAGGTCAACTACCTATAGGTTGATATAAGGGGAGGTTTGCGTGATCTACTTCCTAGTGGTCTACCGATATAAGGGGAGGTTTGCGTGATCTACTTCCTAGTGGTCTACCCAGGCCAACTGAATCGCCTGGCTAGTGATTACGGCTAAATTAATAAAAGACCACAACATTGGTGGTAAGACCTATAAAGGTCCATCTGGCTATTAGTGTCCACCCTCCTATCAAATGGTTGGCGACGAGTTCGTCGTTGCGCGGGAGATCCATCTTGAAAAGCTCACTCCATCATCGTAGGCCTTATTATTTTATCTACCCTAGAGATAAACAGTTAACCCATTTACGTAAATTTTGATCTCAAAAATTAAAGTTTACTGGAACCATTATTTGAAATCGATACATAAAACTAAAAAATAAATATATATCACATCAGAAATTAGCCGACTGTTGAGTGTGCCGATGTCCCAGCGTAAGATGGTAACGAAATTTAAGTTTTCTAGCTTCGTTATGTAACTCATCCTTGCTCTTCCAAAATTCTGCCTTGCAATGATGCCTCATGTCAACATGAGGTCGAAAGATATCGAACGGTAAGGACACAGTATAAAGTAATCAAGACCCACCATCTATTTTAAAATGAACAGGGCAGTTACTCGCAGTCGCCGCGGAAGCCAGCGGTACAATTATCCAATTATACACGATTGTGGACTACCCTGAAATTACACTATCAACCGCGAAAACCTTTCAATTGCCTGGAAAAGTTCATCTATGCATTTCCAGGGGTATTAATTGGTTGTTTAATAATTCTTTAGTCGTAGGAAACTAGTTTAAGCAAAATTGGAAGGTGGGTGGCAGGAGCCTCCTTCTACCGTGGATAATTAGGTATATTATTTGTGACATAATTCACCAACTATCGTCAAAAGTGCAGGCATGACACTCTTAATCTATAATGTACCTACATGAAACACAGCAGAAAATTAAGAACTATAAAATATTTTCCCCGTTTGTCGTTCGTCTGTCATTGGGCTGATCTCATGAACCGTAGCAGGTACTTTGTTGAAAATATTCACAGAGTATTTTTTTTGTTTACTACGGCCGGATGGCAACTTAAAATAAGTTAATATAACTTATTTTAAGTTGCCAGTTATTGGAAAGCGCGTAAAGGACGCTCTTCAGCCCCGATGGAGCGACCAGTTCTATAGGTACAGTGGCGGGCAGCGAGTCGATGAGTGACGCACTTTGCAAGAGACTTACTTCCAGCAATAGACTGTGATAGATTGATGGTGATGATGATGATCAGTTAGCTTTATAGCCCTATCTATGTATAACTGAGTATGAGAATATGAAAAGTTCCCTTTTTAAATTAACATTGTGAATTTTAACACCATAGCCAGACTATGATCTTAATGAAGTGCAATTGTCGGCTTGAGAGACCGGAGAGTAATAAAATTTACATTGTGGTTCGTATTATACCTATTTATGGGAGCACTGGCTCTCCACGAGGCGAGTAACGACCTGAAGGTAGGTAAGGAGGTAAGTAAGCATTATGTATAGGCAAGTATTATTATGTCTGTGTAGGTCTTTTCAAATTGATCCCTCCCAGCGGATATCCTGAAAGCCGACTATAGCATTCCACCCGGATCAGACCAGATCAGTGACACAGAAGTAAGCTGCTATCCTGGATACTTTAGTCGGCTTTTAGGATATCCGTGGCATAGCTCATCTGGGATAATTTATGTGATATCGTGGTGATTGAAATATCACCATACCGCAATTACTAATCTGCCAAGTGTCACACGAAGAGGCTTCGCTGTATTAAAATAGAATGTTTTTTAAATTATCCCGATTATTATACATAATTAAGAACAAAAACGGGTCTTCATCGCGTACCTTTTTATATTCCCTACAGTTTCGACCATGTCACAACGGCTGTGGTCACGGGTAGACTGTCGGAAATATAAAAAGGTACGCGATGAAGACCCTTTTTTGTTCTTAACTAAAAATAGAATGTCTTCTAAAAATGTAAACAAAACAATAATTGACAGAATTTATTTTTAAAAATGTCATGGAGATTCAGGAACATATTTCCCGACATTGGAACACCTATGGATGTATAAACGCACGCTGGATAGTAATTTAGTGTATAGGTATTTATGTACCTATTGATATTAAAATGTAAAGCTGATAATATGTAATAAGACTGCAAAATTCAAATAAAGTTATTTTTTACGTGGGAGGGTCAATAGGGTAATGCGCTTGGTATGTCTTGTAGGATACAATGTAACAAGACGTTGACTTACAATTCACTATTTGTTTATTTATTTACTGAAACCACGTATTGATACTAAGTGTTGCAAAGTGGGTAGTAGAAGAGTCTTTTGAAATATTACAATGACAGGGCTTAGATAGCAGATATCAATTTTATTTTATATTTGTCCTTAATAGGGTAGTTTTCAAGATAAAAAGCGAAGGATGATCATCAGGTCTTGCATGATAGCGACGTGAGGGTATTTGGATTTTTATTGAAATGAATACTGGTCTGGTTATTTACATTTTTTTCACTCTTTAAAGTTGCCAAGCCAAGGGTGACGATAAGATCCAAGAATTACTTTTTGGATGTCATGTGAGGAGTTTGACTGCGCACACCACGCTTGGCAGACAGGGTTGGTTGACTTTAACGACATCCGTGGGCTGGAGGGGTTGATTTCTGAACCACGACTAAGGTAATGGTTATGACAGCATTTACAATTTTTATAACATCCTTTTCATATTAGTAAGAGGTGACACGTTCACTTTTTGTATATGCCCACCCACTATGACGTACGGTCGGTGTTAAGGTGCTTTGCTCTCATTCTGGCTTTGCATAGAATGAGAGTTAGTAACTAGAGGGAGCCTCTAACAAGCAGGTGAATTATGAGAGATTGAGAAAAATAACGCTTTGAGTTAGGTGTAATGAAAGCACACTCTTATCATGGTGTGAACTTTCTTTTTGAGTAATAGGTAATCTCCGTGGATAAATACCTAACACAAACAAGACAACACAAGATCACAGTTCGGGGCTAATTACTAGTATTTTATAGATAGCCCAGATGATCGTTATCACCACGGTAAAAATGACATTACCACGTTCATTGGGAATATTAACCGCTGGCACCACTGGTTAATTGTAATCTGTCGTAACAATAAATTTGATATCCATTATCTACTTCGATGCATTATTCTAACTCAAGTTAACCCTGAACTGAGGTGTGACTGAACGATCGCGTTTATGTTTCTAATTTATTATGTGTAAGTAGGAAAGTAATGCAGAAAATGGCCACCATAAAGCCCTTTACGGGCATTATTTTTCTATTCGAGATCTTTTGTCTTTATTTTACTGAAATTGGTAAATTGTCGATTTCAATTGCCGTTGGAATAATAATGGTAATGTAATGGCCTATTGTAATGTATCAGCCATAAACTACACACCAAAGGTTAACAACATTAAACTTAGCTGTTGGAATGTGATATTTTTTATGCTACAAGATGGTTTATTACATATTACGAGCTTTGATCAGTTTGGGGCTAGATGACGCTAAAATTACCAGTTATTACTGGATTTACTTATCTTTTTTATAGCTTCTAGAAATATCTTAAAAGACGAACTGAGAAGGCAGAGAAGTGATGAAAACAATAACACATTCGAAGTGAATGGTTATTTTCACCCAAGAATGTATGTAACCAGGAAAAACAACTTTTCAAGCAAGATTTCATAGAATATACTGTGGCGCAATATGAAAGAAACGTCATTTCCGAGAGCTATCACATGCGGGCGCCAAGGCTACCAACTGGCAACTTCCTGTTTTGGTTAGATTACTTTCACCTAGAGTAGTCTATTAAAGAATAGACTACTTAAATTGTTGCAAGTGAACTATAATCTTTTTGCTACAATTTCTTGTTATTAAATTTTCGTTTAACTAAATAAGTATGTTGAACAAGCTACATCCTTTGCTATATATTTTTTATTAATCTTGCTTGTGTCATTTTCAAATAAATTTGTTCATAAAAGAATTAAGAGAAGGTTGAAGTAGGGTAATATTTGTAAATATTACTAGGTAATATTTTATTTTTCCTTGTGACGATTGAATTTGCGCTAGTACATAATAGCTTTGTAATAATTCAAGTTAGCGCGACAACGCATTCACCCTGACCTCATCTCATAGTGTGGCCTGCGCCTAGAAGCTGCCACATCTAGCCAAATCTCGTTAAGTGAGCAACAACAAAGTGACTTTTTGTAATATCGGCGGGATAGAACGGACAAAAGGACTTTATGGCATAATTAAAGTTAATGTACAGGAAATTAGTTCCGTCATGAGCTCGCGAGATGGAGGGGCTTGCCGGAATTTTTTGGCGGCTCCTAATCAGCCTTTATGTAGGATATTTTGTTTCTCTTTCGCGTTAATTAGATTTCATTTGTCGTAAAGAGCTTATAGAGCACGATAGTAGACCTGGAGATGAGTGAAGGACGAAGTAAATGGGTGTAGAATCCGGATAACGCGGGTTAGAACTGTTATTAAGGAAATCTCTTTTGTTTAGCGAGATATAAATTTGACTCTCTAAGCATACTACAATAATATCACAAAACAAGTAATATTGCAGCGTCTAAAGGAAACCATATAGCAGAACCAAACTCTACACGACCTACCCCACAGAAAATAGCTTCAATCGCTCTATTCGTATTCAGAGACAGCGGTAGATAATTAAATCAGTAAATAAAAACGCCGTTGCTTCTAGTCGTAAACTTTTAACTGTTTTCCAAAGCAATTCCAACTCAAAACACTGTCGCAACGTAGCAAAAGCGCTTTAAACAATCGTAATAAAATAATAGTCGCTTACCAACAATTTCCAAAAGCAATAAACAGCTCATAAATTCAATTACTTAATGCATAAATTGATTTACGATCCCAATCCTCGGTTTTGGTGAAATAAAACCATACACTGCGGCCGGGGCCGGCGCGGTGCCAAAAAACCTACTGTTGTGAAAAAATAAGCAGAGCTAACTCCGTGGGTGCGCCAGATCTAGCACTTTATTTGTACACTGAAGCGTTTAGTTTCAGTCCGGTAAAGTTTCGGGTCTCTAACTTTTGATTATTTTACTAGTCTGGTTTGTTGAAATGCATAATTGACGCTTATGGCTTATGTACTTACTTAAATACTAGTGAGCGTTAGTGTTAGAAAACATACATACAAATACGTCACAAACAAGAGAACTAAACAGTCATATTGTTTTTATTTTGAGGTAAGCGCTAAAATGTGGATAAGAAAATGTGTTCTCAATTGGCAGAGCCTTTTGGAAGGTGCAAGTCCGTAAATTGAGTATTATTGTGGTATTTATTATATCATGTATTAGGTAGATGTAAAAGTATTAAAAAATACTGGCGAACTATGTATACATAACTATGATTAAAAAATAAAACTTAATAAACTACACATAAACAATATTATGGAGCAAACAATGTTTTCCAAATTAATAATCATTTACAATATATCAAATTTCCCTCCTTTTTATCTCTCGTGAGTTGGCAACACCAGATATGGGAATCCATAATTTAAATGGGGGGAAATAATAAGCCCGCGTTGTATATCACTCTGTGACCTGCATCTGATTTTTCATATGTTTTGGCGTTATCCGGCGACTCTGCCTGCGCCGAAGATTTACGGGAGACTCGCAATATTGAGTTATTATTAAGCTTTCAAAAACGCCGCATTTGTTATGTCTTCATTATTTAAATATGGTATCTTTGTCGGTTTTGTATTTCTTTGATTCAAACAACCAAATGTATGCAGAAAAAATGAATAATCTCTTTTCTTAACCTGAACGATTAGAACATGCTGTTTGTAAATATGTAGGCCACATACGCGAGAAATACCCGTTTTCCGTATTTTAAAAATGAATATTCTTATTTAACTAACGTGATTTGCACACGCAAAATAAATTATGATAATGCATTACGACAATTTATTTGCATGTTGAATTCCTAAAATCACATTAATTGAAATTTTCCTCTATCATGACAATTAATTCAGATAATCTGAGCAATATTTATTTATTTATTTGGAATATTATTTATTGACAAGCCCCTTAGCTCAGTTGCTAGTAACTCTGCCTTCTGCGCTGTAGCCTGTGGGTTCGATTCTCACCCAGGACAAACATTTGTGTGATGAATATAGATGTTTGTTCTGTGTTTGGGTGCTGTATTGCATGAAACGCGTGTATCTTTTTCCGTAATCTAGTTCTCATATTACAAGCTATGCTTAGTTTGGGGCTAGATGGCGCTGTGTAAAATTAATGACCTGTAATATTTAAATATAGAATGTTTTGATTCCTATACATATATAAGATTATCTTTTTTTTTGTATTCTCGTCTTGAAATCCTAAGAGGTACTAAGTCTGAGACTTAGCACCTCTTTCTAAGTACTAGGTCTAAGAGCTAAGAGCATATACACATGAGAGCAACCTCTTAGAATTTCATGCAGCGACATTCACACGATTAGCATCACTAACATCAAGACTTGGCAGCGTGCCTGGAAGTCAAGGTCCTTAGAGCAAGTACCTCTAAATGCTACTAATTACTTAGTGGTACTAACTAATTAGTATCGCTTAGCGACTGGAGTTGCTTACCCATCTACTTTCACATAAAGACGTTCTGAAAGTCAATGATACTAAACATATATTTCCAACATTTAGATATTAACACACAAGGTGATAATGTACGAAAGGCAGCAGCTTACTGTGTATTATCTAAGAACCTTAACTGCATAAGTCAATCCGCCTGCCAAGCGTATTGACTATGAAAAAAGGTGTGAAAAACGTACATTGGACATAATACAATACCTATCAATTAATTACTAGTCAGCTTTGATGCTCGTTAGGTAAGTATTATTGTAGTCAATATTACTATCGTACCTAATCTCCAATGATATTAGTATATAGTCGGATGTGGCCTAGTAGGTATATTCGTATGCTAACTTTGAAGCGAATGGCCTTAGCCCAGTCAGGGCCGTACATTCAGTATGTTGCACTCCGCGTGCGGTTACATTCATAAGAGGTAGCGATAAGCGTTTCACTTACACTGCAGACTCACTGAGCGTCTACTAGAATAACACAAATTGACAGACCTCTTTCCAATTACTTATGAATTTCGGAGTAAATGGAATCCAGCTCCTTTTAATCTACCCCACCCGGACAACTGAACCGCTGGCTTTTGACTCACCTAGCCTCCTATCGAAATCCAGCGCCAGGCAGTTTGCTGTGTTCCGTTGGTGAGCGGGAGAGCCAGTACCCTCTGGGTAAACGCGCTCCATCGTAGATTTCATCCTTGCTGACCTATATGTCATGTGAAAAAAACACGACTCATCCGTTTAAGTTGATCTGATTATGTAAGTACATTCGGTGTAGTGATATGACCCTTAGATCATAACACCGAACCGTCAAAAACCTGACCATCCTGAAATAGAGTAAGTCAGGCGAGTGAAGTTGACAGTAACATAATTATCGCTTCATCGCCCGCTCCGACAATTAACCAACACATAGCCTTGTCGATAATTTTGGCCAGCAGCGAAGGTGAGAGTTGTTTATAATCGTCGCAGCGAGTTGAGTCGCTAACGTTTTGCTTTTATTGTCCTGTTTCCTGCATCTCGTGATGATTAACACACATTCAAACATTTCAGAAAATAGGTTGTTGCTTGGGATAATTGTAAACGTACCTACTGTTCTTGGAGTTGGCATGACCACTACTTTCATCATCATCATTTTAGCCCATACATATATCCCCAATAACGTCCATCCATCGACTGCCCGCGACAACTACTAATAATCGTTGGTTTCCTAGTTAAGATAACATCGCTCGTAAAGATTCAGCCAGTTACCATTAATTTAGATTATAATTCAAAAACATATTTGTTACTGATTAGATGTAGCCTGTATGTAGTGGCGAATTTCACTTCAAAATATATTTTAAAGCTACAATTTACCAAAATCCATATCTTGCGTACTAAACCCAAAGGATCCACCAAGTCTAATTTGTAATAGTGTAAAGTGTGATGAAACAGATTTATACCAAAAAATAACGAATAACCCTGCAGATGGCAACATCCCACAGTCAACGCGTCCCGACTCCCGATCTATCACCATTAAATTCTGTATCAAGCTCCAAATTACACGGCGCCAATTCACCATCGATTCGCTCCCACTGCTATCGGTAGCGAGATTCAAAGCGTTATGTTTTACGAGACTCGCACTTGCGGCTTCCATTATCGGCGGAGGCTTGATAGCACATAAAATGGACGCAGCTGTCTCGTCACGGCACAGTTCTCGACGATGAAGACGGTACATCAGTCCAAGGTGGCAATCGCCCTAAACATTATTAAATGAATCGCAACTGGATCTATTTTATAAATTTACTTTTAGTAAACTCTTCCTATTATTTTTTCACTTTCACAGCCCACTTGATGCTGATATTTACATAGCATCAAGTGAGCTATGAGCAAGTAGTCTAACCGCCTCTGTGGTCTCGGGTTCGATCCCCACGGGGAATCCAATATATTGTGCTTGGTTTGGTTGGTGGTAGGACTTTGTTTGAGTCCGCCTGGCTAGTTACCACCATCTTACCTGATTCTGTCGCCATAATAACAATTCTAAAATTGTTGAGTTCCTGCATTCGGCGCACTTCATCCGGAATCCTCAACAGACTGAGGAACTGGCTATTTTACCTCTAAATGCTCTTGTAGTTAAGGTAAGATAGCAAATACAAAAAAATACATATACAAAATTTATTTATTAATTAACAAGTAACATCGTCATCAAAAATAGGTATATAAATAAGTATCAGTTTTGTTTAAAATACGTAGTAGCGAAGGTAAAAAACAAAAACAATAATTTATTTACAATTTTATTGTTTTTGTTTCTTTGGCGTCATACATAAGGAAGATGGTGCATCTAGCCAAGCGGACTTAAAACAAGCCTTACCAACTGACTGATACCAGTTGGCAAACCACAAGACCACAGTGGATAACAGATTAACACTTTTTATTTTTTAAAGACATAAGGGCAAAAAGTATTACCTACTAGCTTCTGCCCCCGGCTTCGACCGCGTGGCCAACAGATAACAAATAGCATAATTACATATCTTCACTAACAATATCCCTAACAAAGCAATGAGGACGAAGTTATCCGTAAATCGAATTCCTGGGATTAGAGAAATATGGTAACAGAACTAAAAGCGTATATGTACAGATCTAAATAAGAGACATCCAGAAGTGGATAATAAATTATTTAAAAAAATGTGTACCAATTTTCGAGTCAATCGACACAGAGAATAAAAAGTTTCATAGAAAATTCAACCCCTCATTTCACCCTCTTTGGGTGGAATTTCGAAAAACCCTTTCTTAGTGGATACCTACACTTTAAAAATACCACAATCTCCAAATTGAATGTCTCTAGGGCCAGTGGCTTATTCTGTGCGTTGGTTTATCAGTCAGGACTTTGAATTTTATATTTATAGATAGATATAAAAAAACTGCCACCAGAATCAGCCCGCTCTGTACTGTAAGGAAGGTAATCTTACATCTATCTTTTTTACAACCTTGAGGCTGTATTGAATATATTCCGATCCAGTCTGACGATAAAACGTGGCGCATTTAGATAATAACACTCACCTTTTCCAATGTCTCGATACCTATCACTCAACGTTCATGTAATATCATCTATGCTAAGTGCCTAAAAGTCTTACCACAAGACCCAGGAAAACTTATCTCTGGTATCACGGCACCTGGAGAACAATTACGGGCAACTGAAACAAGAACTAAGTAGCAATATAATAAATTCATAAAAATAATAATAAAGCAATTTGAAACAACCAGTCTGATCGTCAACACTGATAAAGATTCGAACTTGTTGCATTGGCTTTCCGAAACAATACTAACTTGGAGTCGTCAAAGACTAAAGTAATAACACATCTGTTGGCTATGACTGTTTTTCCGAAAAAACACAATCTTGGAGAGGCTTCAAAGTCTAAAATAATAACACATCTGTTGCCTGTGACTGTCTTTCCAAAACAACACAATCTTGGAGTCTTTAACGTCTAAGTAATACCACATCTGTTGCCTATGTCTGTCTTTCCAAAACAACACAATCACAGTCTTAAAAGTCTAAAGTAATACCACATCTGTTGCCTGTGACTGTCTTTCCAAAACAACACAATCACAGTCTTAGAAGTCTAAAGTAATACATCTGTTGCCTTTGACTGTCTTTCTAAAACAACACAATCTTGGAATCTTCAAAGTCTAAAGTAATACCACATCTGTTGCCTGTGTCTGTCTTTCCAAAACAACACAATCACAGTCTTAGAAGTCTAAAGTAATACCACATCTGTTGCCTGTGACTGTCTTTCCAAAACAACACAATCACAGTCTTAGAAGTCTAAAGTAATACTACATCTGTTGCCTTTGACTGTCTTTCTAAAACAACACAATCTTGGAATCTTCAAGGTCTAAAGTAATACCACATCTGTTGCCTGTGTCTGTCTTTCCAAAACAACACAATCACAGTCTTCGAAGTCTAAAGTAATACCACATCTGTTGCCTGTGACTGTCTTTCCAAAACAACACAATCACAGTCTTAGAAGTCTAAAGTAATACTACATCTGTTGCCTTTCACTGTCTTTCTAAAACAACACAATCTTGGAATCTTCATAGTCTAAAGTAATACCACATCTGTTGCCTGTGTTTGTATTTCCAAAACAAAACAATCACAGTCTTAGAAGTCTAAAGTAATACTACATCTGTTGCCTGTGTCTGTCTTTCCAAAACAACACAATCACAGTCTTCGAAGTCTAAAGTAATATCACATCTGTCGCCTGTGATGCCTGTGTGAACACTTCTCCGCAGAAAACTTTTAACACTTCTCTGGAGTCGACTTTACACAATAAGTACTTGGCGTTAAATATAAGTACGATTATCGTAGGTGCGAACGAGCCTTTTCTAGGGTCTGGTTGACCAACGCTTCAACGGTAGAGACTCAATTTTGTACAATATTTTCCTACTCGTTGAAATAACTAAAAGCACACATTCCACGCTTACGATATTTAGTCTGTCAATAACAGCATGCATCGATCTGCCGGATCCCGCAGACTGCCCCGCCAGACCTTGGAACGACAGACAGACAGACAGACAATAGGCGGTAGGGGAAGCCTGCGGTCGGCGGGAACCGATCACTTTTGCATACACGGCACGCACGGACGCAAAGAGCGACGAATCTTTGGAGGTGGTATTTGCAATCCTCCATAACTGAGAGTAGTCTCAGTTATGGAGGATTGCAAATACCATGCCATGGGTATGTATGGGTAGCCATATAATTATAAAAAAAAATGAATGAAATGAATGAAAATTATTCATTGTACACCATAAACATATAGAACAATTGCAAATTTAATACTAAAGTAAACAGTAAAAGGGTTGGTCTTATCGATTAAAAGCGAAGACCACCCCTTTTAAAATCTCTTCCAGACAACCTTATGATGGAAAGGATAGTACAAATACGGTTGATGGTAGGAGTACATAATAAAAGAGAATAAGTAAATATTGATATTTACGATACAAAACATATCTAAATAAACTCGTACCTAATAATTTGACTATGCTAGAATATGTACCTACCTACTTACTAACATAATTATATAAATAAAATGTACCTAATGATTTACACTATTACTAATAAACTAATAAATATCTATAATACTACTACTATAAAGGAGATAAATACGCTTACACAAATAGTTAATAATTGTGAAAAATCAGACAAATAAAACGATTTCACTCGAAAAGAGTAGTTTTAGTAGTTTTAGTCGAAAATAATCTTGAAAGTAGCTATAGATGGAGCTTACCTTACGGTGACCGGCAGAGCATTCCAGTCTTCATCTACACAAAAACATAACGGTTAAACCAAATCGTTATATCTAGTACATAAGTACAACAAAATAACACTTTAGTACTTACTTACATATCTACTTACATACCTACATTGATACACAATAATAATAAAACCATTATTTCTGTAATTTGAACATGGTATTTACGGTTTGAACCGCGAGGTAACATTTATTTCGATTTCTTAGTCATAGGTGAATGATATTTCTAATTCATGTTATTATTCAGTGTGCTGTTTGACATAGGCTTTCTCTAACGCTTTTCATTGTTCCCTACATAAAACCAATGCTTAACCCTTGATTAACTTCGTGAAATTTACTAACGTAATTAACTTGTATGAGTCAATGGGACTCATATATTTTCTAAGCGTGATATTCTCAAATAAAACATTTTTTTTTTCAAATTTTTATTATTCATATTAAATATTTATTAAGGCACTAGGAAAAAGTATCAAAACTGGACAGACTTCAGAGATCCTCTTAAAAATTAAAGAAACTAATTTTATCAGTCTCAAAAAACAAAGGTATTTTAAAACCTCTACAAAACTATGAAATATTCGTAACTTATATATGTTTTTATGTTTTTGGACTCTCAAAGATATACAAATTAATAATAATAAAACAAAAATGTATGCTCCAATACAAAAAAATAAAAGGTGCAATGGGTTTTGGCACTGCTTACAGGCAACGTCGTCATACAGACATACAGACATTTGGTGCATAGATATGCAGTCTTTGTTCTTTTTTTGTAGTGGCACATATAGCAGTATTTTCTTTCATTCCTAGGTAGCTTGTCTTCAGTTTCAGGGTGGTTCGCATCTTCAGGAATGTCTGACCAGTACCTTGTTCATCGTCACTCTCGTCATTCAAAACATCTTGCAGCCAAGATTCCAAAACGGAATCCGCCCCATCTTCATTCATACTAACGAATTTATCTTGTTCTGGATTCATTCTGCAAACCTAAAAAGATATATGTTATAAGCATATAAAAAATATAATTTATATCAATAATAACGACAAATAAGCAACATTCGAAAATTGAAACAAATAAAAAAATATATAGCACAATTCACTTGTATGAGTCCTTGGGACTCACTCGACGCAATAACTCACCAAATACGCAGTGCCGGCACACGTCCTCTCGCCTCCGCGTAGCCCGCTACACTGCAGGAAGGTACTGAGACGGGGGGGAATCTAGCCGCTCAAATGTTACAATTATGGAAGTTTGAAATTTTGATGTGAGTCCCAGGGACTCAGGAAGTTAATTAAGGGTTAACAAATAAATAAGTAGGTAGGTATATAAAAATATTTTAATACATTTTTTTTCTATTATTAAAACATAATTTATTCAAAAAATAATTATGTCCAATTTAACTAACTGTTTACAAGGAAAGCTATAGTAATACAGGTATTGGTATATTGTAATGGTAGGTCATCTATGATTTTATGTAACACAAATATTGAAAATTAATTATGATTATAGTTCCTAAAACTAAAAATGAAATTATATATGTGTATTGTTTAAGTATACGAGTAGGTATCACTATTTGAATATGGTGAAAATCCGATAAGGATCATAGGACGACCAAAACTCCTCAACGGACAACATCAAATAATAGATGCCTCAGACAATTGAGGTCCAATTTGCATGTTTTTTTTCCTTTTATTTTCATTCAGTACCTCGGATTCCCAACGGGCCTGCGAGAGCTGCACAGGCAGAAATAATCTACCCCTGGCAACGGTATCGCTGCTTTTTGCCAACGGTTATGGCTGCATGAGCACAACACTGGTAGGACCTGTAAAAGTCCGATTGGCTAGCTTCCTGCCAAAGTCCGGCACCAAACAAAACGCGGACGCAGCACGGACGGAGCGAGAAGCGTAGAGGTGAGTAGCTAACCAATCACTTATAAAATACATCCGCTTTGACTGGCTGCGATGTAGCAGTCAATTTGGCCGTGGTGGTTCCGGCTAACGAATAGGACTCCTCCATTTCCTCCTGAGGATGCCGTAAAAGGCGACTAAAGGAATAAATACATCAGGGGATATGCAGCAGCATCCGCCTCAGTACGTTACACCAATACTGAGATTACCAATTTGCCTGCCAATCGTGGTGATTATGGCAAAACCCTTTAGTATTAGAGGAGGCTCATGTTCAACAATGGACGGGTACGAGCTGTTACGGTATGGTGATGTTGCAGTAGCAACTTTAGTTTCTGGCAGGTTGTAACAGCTTCCTAGCTTATCCTCTATCAGAGGAAGCAGGAAAGCTGTATAAACTTTATAATTTAGGTCATTTTTAAGATACTTAGGATTTACTTGTTTTTGTTATATTGTATGATTAGTTCTTTGTCTACCTACAGGGTTACATGTTAAATTTCAAACAAACCCTTCATTAAAGAAAACAAAAACTTTTCCGATACGTTTTATTTTGCGTTATGGCGCTGGTCTCGCAAGATGTGTAATACTAATGCGGGATTAAGCTGAACACTATACTCGTATACCTCAAAGATCCATGCTTTGGTATTAATCATCGAGGTGGTAAAGTTATGACTGTTTTTATCACGTATCCATTTCGAATGAGGTAATTTCATCCATCCTCTTTAACATTTCTTTCGCAATGCAAATCCTATGCGCTGTCAATTATTGCTAATCTTCGCCAGCCTGCTTTGGCACTCCGCCAGGTATATGTCAGCCGAGGAAAAAACACTCGCTTATAAGCAATTTATATGCAATCTACTGTACGGGACACGTGACAGCCTGAGTTTTATGACTTATGTTAGGTAGTGAATCTCACTGGACGAAATATATGTGCAGATATTATGAAAACTCGTGAAATGCCATAAGGGCCCTTCTCTTTCCAAGCATAGAGAGGTAAGAGGTGACTCAGGGGTTACACAGGAGACGTTCAGCCGCATCCAACTTCGCAAAAATACTGATTTCACCATTCCGTCTGCCAAGCGTGGAGATTGTGGCAAACCGCACAGATTTAGAGATGTGAAAACGGCTTCTCTCATCATCTTGACGGTAATTCTACGGTAGAAAGGGTCGGTAATTTCTTTTTTTCTTTACGACCATACAGTTACAAATACCTACCCACTGTTTAAAAATCTCCATCAAAAACCCAATATGAAGATATGTTTCAAAATTTTAATCATTTTCATAAAGTGCAAGTGTAGAGACTAAGCTGTGCCGTGTTTTACGATATCCATTGGCTAAGTTGGAGGGGTCGAATCCCGCCACGGCAAGTATAAAATCAATACACAAAATTATATCCCTGTCCTCAACTTAGTATTTTTATTGAAAAATCACATAAAGATAAATACAGCTCATAGTCAACCCTAAGGAGTTTTTGGTCGAGTAGTTCCATCCAAACTTACAAATTTTGTTAAATAAGTTTAGATTTTAGAGCAGGGGCCCTACCGCCGACGGCGAAGCCGATCTCCATTGGTTTAAAATTAGCTTCATGAGAACTAGAAACGATTTTTACCGTCAAATGTACTGAACGGATAGGTTTCATAACATGTGTACACTTTTAAGATGGGAAACGCCATTTTGGATATGACACATACCCGGTAGTAAAAATCGTTTCTAGTTCTCATGAAGCTAATTTTAAGCCAATGGAGATCGGCTTCGCCGTCGGCGGTAGGGCCCCAGGTAACAAATAGGGTACTAAGTACCTACCAACGCGATGAATACCCGTGCTTAAGTTTAAATAATGTGTAATCACGAAGCTTATAATAAAAGACTACTACAGTTTACGCCAACGAGAAGACATAAAACGTAACTTTAAAGTTGTTTATTGTAATTTTCTGTACCTTCGTGCGTTTTTAACCGAATAAAACGCTA
Source organism: Venusia cambrica (assembly GCA_951394065.1). NCBI lineage: Eukaryota > Metazoa > Arthropoda > Insecta > Lepidoptera > Geometridae > Venusia > Venusia cambrica. The sequence goes on from OX596065.1 coordinate 5,644,673, forward strand.
AGCAGCCCCTAAAACAATTAACTCTTATCTCCTGAATACTAAAAAGTTTGGCCCCATCAAAATGGAATGAAAACTTTTTAAAGCACTATAACATCGGGCTGTCGTAATAAAAGAGAATTATTAGCACATAAAAATCTCACTGTGCCAGTCACTGTATCAATCAGTGTGTTCCGGTAACTTATTTGCATTGGTACCGTTTAGATCCGCTAGAGCGAGTTCGCCCAATTTTTGTGCACATTCGCCGACAAACGCGTAATCATTTTCTGTAGCAGATGCGTTTCATACTCCACGTTACTAATTGAAGGGATCCTTTTTAATACAAAAAACCGACTGCGGATACGCTTATCGAGGGTTCCGAGGAAAACATCACAAGTCTTGTATGGTTATTTGTTGTAAAGCGACAATAGAACGACACTGTGAATATTGCAACTGTGTACCTACCTATTACTGTTCATGAGACAACCGCTGACAGATGGAAAGACAGCGGCGGCTTAGCAATAAGGTCGATCTAACACTACATTTTTATGTACGAGTAGCTGCATCTAATTGAGTACAATGCCCATAGGGCCCCGTTGTCACCCTTTGATCTGGAACCCTCAAAATAGGCTCGCGAATTAGTATGTTTTTTTTTTATTGAACGACAGGGAAGCGCCTGGCCTTCATCTTACTTGGTAACAAGTTGAGATAAGGTCGAAGGTGGAGGCGCACTTCACCCGGAATCCTCAACAAACTGAAGAACTGGCTTTCTTACCTCTAAATACCGGAACACAGCAGTTTTTAGAATTGTTATTATGGCGAAAGAATTAGGTAAGATGGTATATGTGTAGAAAACACACAGAAGTACAAGCGTTTTCCTGTCGTAAAAAAAAAACTTTGAATATATCAATCTGTCATAAACTCAAGCGGGACTGTAGCTTTCAGGTATGAATATGATCATTATGTCTATTGTGCAACCTAAATATAAACCAATAAACCTAATATTATGTGGTACGTTCGTACATATAGTATGCGAATACCTTAGTAAGGATTATTACTTATTCTTCTTTTTTTTTTGGGTAGGTAATAAAATAAATATTACAATAAATTCTTTAACATTTTTAATTGAGTGGTAGTGAATAAATGTTGGATGAGAGTTTTTGTATGAAAACCCTTTCCAATGTTACTGATGTGTAAATAACACACGTAATTTGCTTAAATATTTATAGTTAATGTTTAACGTGTAATGTTTGATAACTTTTAAAAGACCTCATACATAATCATTTTCTTTATTCAATAAAAAGTACAATTAAACTAACTAAGTGCAAAGGAATCAGTCAGATTACCTAAGGACCGTTACAAACGGCCTATAGGTAATATATAGGTATACATAATTAGGTACAATTTGGTTCAACTGTTACGTTAATATCTAAATGAATTGTATCGAATACATTTATTTGTAAACATAGGACATGTTTTGACCGCCACTGTGGTCTACTGATTCGCCCAGCGGTATCAGATCCAGAGGTCTCGGGTTTGATCCCTAAGGGAGTACAAATTTGTGCTTGGTTTGGCTGGTGATAGAACTTTCAAGTTCGTCTGGCTAGCACACGACATATTACCCAGCTAAATTGTTGTGTTCCGAGTTCCGGCATTTAAGGTAAGATAGCCAGTTTCTCAGTCTATTGAGGATTTCTGGTGAAGGCGCCAATTTGACACCAGGTGAGATGAAAGGCAAGCTCTTCCCCGTCGTACATAAAAAAAACAGTGAATGTTGTTCTTGTCGCAAGGAGCACTGGTTGCAATCCTGCTTTGTAGTCTTATTAAATATAGATGAGAGAGTAATGAGCCAGCGATGGCGACACTGAGCTAACTCATTTTTATTTCATTTTGATTATGTTGCGTTGAAAGCTTTGCTATTTAACAACTTTGTGTGCTTTGAATTTGGATAATAGTTCTTGTAAACTGCCGCGGTGGTGGCGGTTAAAATCCTACAACCCAACTCAGCCCGCAGATGTTGTAAGAGCTGATCAGCAGAAAAGCATCAGCTAACTATTGTGTATTATCTAACGCCTTCACTGCGATCACCGACCCGCCCGCCAAGCGTGTTGATTATGGCAAAACCATCCAAATTTGATGGAGCCTCAATACTCCAACAGGTATTAAAATGTGTCTTAAAATAAGTATTATACATATAAGCAAAGTACATGTAAGTGCTAGGTAGTTAGGACATTGGTCTGCCCAGCGGTGGACATCAATGAGCTGTCAAAGTAGACGATGACGATTAAGGCTATAGTTAAAACGGTCACCTTATTAGGTACAGAGGTTTGGGTCAGCTGCAAAATGTATTTTGACAGCAAACAAAGTGGTTTAAAAAAGTATAAAGGTGTTTGAGCCGTAAGGCTTGCTGACCATATACAAAAAAAGTTTTTTTTTTGTTGTAAGGCGGGGAAGCGCTTGGCTTTCATCTCACCTGGTAACAAGTTGAGATAAGGCCGAAGGTGGAGGCGCACTTCACCCGGACTCCTCAACAAACTGACAAACTGGCTATCTTACCTCGCTAAATGCCGGAACACAACAATTTTAGAATTGTTATTATGGCTACAGAATTAGGTTAGATGGTGGTAGCTAGCCAGGCGGACTTAAACAAAATCCTACCACCAACCAAATCAAGCACAATATTGCTCCCCCTGGGGATCGAGCCCGGGACCTCTGGATCTGAAATCGGTGGGTTGAACCACTAGACTTGTTACTATATTAATACTACGATTGCTTTGTTCCCTTAACATTTGTGTATCAAAGTGTACAAATACAGTATGAAGAGATGCGTCGCAAGAATTCGTCCGTTCTGCGCGCTGAACACGCGTCGAAGCGAACACATTTTTGTAAATCTTTAGTTTTGGATAAAGGCTGCTCCACCATCTAAAAGTCAAAACAGTTTACTTTGGCAACATACCATTTGCATATTTTTTAAATTAACATTTTTAAAATAAATACAAAAATAAATATTACAGCGCAATCTAGCCCCAAACTAAGCATAACTTGTAATATTGGAACTCGATTACGGATAAAGTACTTAAATACATACGTACTACATGATACAACACCCAACAATTACAGAACAAACATCAATATTCATCACACAAATGTTTGTCCTGGGTGGGAATCGAACCCACAGCCTACAGCGTAGACAAAGAGTTACTACCAACTGAGGCTTGTTAGAATTTTTTTTAAGGAATAACCTAAAAGCACTGTGTTTTTTTATTGAAACTCATTACATATGCCTCAAGCAACCCACGCTCCGAGTGGTTAGTAGTGAATCTTCGATGGTAAAAACGTCGTGAGTTCATTTTTTCGATCTATAGAATTCGTTGCATGCAATTTTTCAAATGAAAACATAGGCTTTTTCAAAGCAAGAGTGATTATGTATCTTCTAGACCAGCGTGCTACATCACAGGTCACAACAAGCTGATATTGTGGTCAATAGGTTGTATTACTTATTGATCGTCAATAGCGGTCCTTAGAAACCAGACTGGTTCCCCTATAAATATCTGTTATGATAACCAAAAAAAAAACGGTATCGTTTTTGAGATACAATAGCCGCAGTGAACGCGCCCTAATATAATTGGAAGAGAACAAAGCAGCATTGCAATAAAAAAGCAAATGACGTGTATTTGGACGAGGAATATAATGGTCCATATGATGCAACCACGTACCATGTCCAAGAAACGTGCAAGTCTACAACGCAGGTACCTACCAACTACGAACAATTTACTTAACATCCTTATCAAAGCTTTAAAACATTAAATCGCATCTTTGATTCGGCTTGTAAAGGCCAAGATAAAAAATATTAAAGTAGTGTAGGGTGGCTGGTGAAATAATAATAATTGACTTATTTCACTTTGTATTTATCGAACTATTTGAGTATCAGCTCGAAGCACTGGACTCGATTGAGCAACGTGCTGCTAGGCCGAGGTCTATTTGCAGAGCCTAGAACACAGACGGCGGGTTACCAGGCTGTCTGTGTTCTATAAATTGAACTTTGGCGAGTGTGCGCACGATATCTTTTACCTAATCTTTCCATCTCCTTTCCACCACCGTACTAGCAGACGTACGGTAAGCTACACCCCGTACCTTCTAACCGCCTCTGTGGTCGAGGGATCAACCCACCGATTTCAGATCCAGAGGTTCTGGATTCGATCCCCAGGGTAGTACAATATTGTGCTTGGTTTGGTTGGTGATAGGAAAGTCTGCCCAGGCAGACTTAAACGACTTTCCTATCACCTATCATTATACATTACGTAAAATGGTGGTAGCTAGATAGCTAGCTACCACCATCTTCCGTAATTCTGTCACCATAACAACCATTCTAAAAATTTTTGTCTTCCGGCATTTGAAGGTAAAATAGTCAGTTCTTCAGTTAGTTGAGGATTCCTGGTGAAGTGCGCCTCCACTTTCGGCCTTATCTCAACTTGTAACCAAGAGAGTGAGATGAATGAATGCCAAGCGTTTCCCCGTCGTACAATAAAAAAAAAGTACCTTGTAAATGTACCATCGTGCCGATCTCATCGATTAGGTACTACTTATAGCATGAGAAAGGTAGAGGCGAATCGATGTGTTGCACTAATGTGTAATAATGTAATGTGTTAACGAATGTATTCGTTCTGGTAAGGAATGGAACTCCATGCCTTCATTTGTTTTCCGCGCCAGTACAATCTCAGAGCTTTCAAATCTAGAGCGAAAATGTTCCTTTGTGATAAGCGTGCTCCATCTTAGGCCGCAACGTACGTGTAAAAACAAGTAACGATAACTTGTTTTTCAAGTGAGCTGGTAGTCAAATGCTTGGCCTCACCAATAAACTATTATTATTAACAGGATTAGTATATATTATATTATATTATATTATAAATACATTTTCTCTAAAAAAATCCTTCCCAGAGCCTTACCTCATCCTTGCCCAGGTAATCCTCGTGGTTAAAAGCTTTTAAATATATTTAAAATCAAATGATTGCTGGTCATTATTTTGTAGAGCTGGTATGGATCGTCTTTCGATTCAATTGATATTAGTTAAGTATTTAAGTGTTCTATCCGTAACCTAGTTCCCATATTACAAGCTATACTTAGTTATGGGCTAGGTACAAGTATAGCTTGTAATATGGGAACTAGGTTACGGATAGAACACTTAAATACTTAACTAATATCAATGTGTGAAATTAATTTTCTGAAAAAAAATGTGATAACCATTCAGGCGCTGCGGGCTGCACTATAAATCTCTAGTGGTACTGCCAGACCGATCAGTAGTACTACGTTATAAAAAAACAATACCCGTGGTACTACCAGTAGAACCAACCTACCAGTACCACGGGTAGAAATTGGTCCAGTGTTCTGCTATATCAAGAAATTCACGTTATGAGTGTGTAAACGTAAGTATTTCATTTAGTAATTGATCTGCTATATATTTTTTTGATGTACAGCCCATAATGTCCTCTGTTGGACAGAGCATCAAAACTGCCCTACTTCTTGGTACCTTAATCAGCTATAAAGGCTACAATGAGTCTACGGTCGCCACGGCACGATCTTCAATAGTTGGAGAATAAAGCAGACATTTCAGTGCAACTGCAATCTATTGATACCGTATAATATTTGTGTTCACATCACAGCAGCTTCATCATCACATCTGTGTCTGTATTTGAATTCACTTGAATTTGACTCTCAATGCCGTAAGCAGCATTTACGTTTAATCCCGTTAGGGTGATCTGTGATCTCTTTAATCTTAAATTAAAATTTTTCTTAAATTTAATGAGTATGATGTCTTTGGTATGGCAATACATTTAGTTAGTTAACATGTTCCTTATTCTATTAGGTACTAGCGGACCCAGATTAAATGGTTTTGCCATATAAATTATAATTTTAGTCCCTGCATTTTAAATCTGTAATGTCTTCGTAAACATTCATTTAAATTTAAGGTACTTAATTGGATAAGGAATATTGCTTAATATCGCTTCGCAAATAAGCCAATATTCCTCGTAAATAGTAAAGGATAAAAAATGGTTATTGTGGGTTATCCCTAAGAGATAAATAAAAATATTGCAAATTTTTTTGTAGACCTTTTTGAGGTGTACTGTAGTACATTATTTTTATATATCTCGTAGGGTTCAGCCAGCGTTTGCAATGTAAGCGCAAAAATTGTGGTTATTTACAATATCACATTAGAAACCTCAAAAATTATCAGTGTTTCTCTACTTTATTACTACTGCGTATATTATTTGTGTATATTTTCAATTACTATATTTTATCTCTATTTAATGTTTATTTTATATTTTATAGATTTTTCCCTCATACATTTGTCTATGATTTTATTGATATTAAATGTTCTGTCACTTCATGAGGTCGATTGACTGGACTGTGTTCCAGTGAGGCATAATGCTGAGTTGTGTCCCATTTGTAGCACACAGCACAAACTGTATTCACTTATTACCTACTCGTGTTTTTCTGTTTGACAATTTAATTCTGTTATGTTTGTGTATGTGTGTTATAATAGTAAATAAATGAATGTCTATGTCTATATTATGCATGTTTTATACATATTAACCCACCTTATTCCTCTTGAATCACTATCTATTTAAAAAAACCGTATTAAAATCCGTTGCGTAGTTTTAAAAATCTAAGCATACATAGGGACAGACAGATAGCGGGAAGCGACTTTGTTTTATAGTATGTAGTGAGAACTTCATATTTGATTGGAATATGATATGAATGGCTGCATGATCCAAACTCTATTGGTAGGACCTAGAGCCCTAGAGCTCTTGGCTTGATCATCAAGGTTCAGCTTGACCTTGAGACTTGCCTGGGGTTCTATGATGGAGCGAGCTTCCCCAGATATGGAGGTTTGATAAGCAGTCTCTAAAACTAGAAGACACCGGCTCTCTAATGAACCGAAGGTCTTAACCCAAAAAGGTTCTATTTGTACTTATCTTGCTTCTTATCAAATAAATATTTCTATTTATATTTAAGGTTCAATATGTAAGCTCTGTCAAGACCACTATTTGAATAATATCGTCATCGTGAAAAACATCTGCTTAAAAAAACAATTTCTGCATTTGATTCCTAAAAAAAATACTGTTAATGACTGTAACTCGTTGCCTCTGTCTGTTGTTCTAGGACCAGAACACTCTTGGAGTCTTCAGATCCAGAGTAAATACGTTTCTTTTATACATGCTGCATATTAGGCCACTTTTTACTTGTTTTTCATGTGAGCTGGTGGCTAAACGATTGGCTATCACAAAAATATATATGGTTTTAAGTTCGCCTCTCAAAAATCCACTTTCGATCCACGTAGTCAATGAAGAAATAACTTTTGCTATTCAAAAGCAGGGCAATTTACTGCTGCTGGAACTCTCTAGGGTTAAGCTAATAATATAACCTTTGCTTGTATCGGCGAATACACAAGTGTACGGAACTAATCAGGCGATTAGTTCGGCCTTCGCATTGAAACCGTAAGTGCGATGCGCGGTAACATTCAAATGAGCGCGACTGTACGTCGTCCGTGTACCATTTACATGGACTATAATTGATTGCTTGTATTTAAAGCTATGAATTATTTATTTAGCTGTGCCTCAAGTTACAAGATATTCTTAAAAATCATCTTTTTTTTATTGTACGACAGGTAAACACTTGGCCTTCATCTCACCTAGTTACAAGTTGAGATAACGCCGAAGGTGGCCTCTAAATGCCGGAACACAACATGTTTACAATTGTTGTTATGGCGACAGAATTAGGCAAGATGGTGGTAGCTAGCCAGGCGGACTTAAATCAAGCCCAACCAAACCAAGCACAAATCAAGCGCTTATCATAACTTTCGGTGAGATGAAGGCCAAGTGCTTCACTATCGTGCAATGGAATAAAACTTTATGACTCCAGTTAAAAGTTGGCGTCAAAGTGCTTTGTGTCTGAAAGATCTTAAAAATCATGTACCTATCACATATGCGCACTAAGTCTGGTCCATCTACCTAGTAAAGTTATCCCTACCTGCCAGCTAGAACCAACATACTTGATGAGCGGACCGGTTTCCGCAACAAGGCCCTTTTTGAATGACGGGTCATTTTCTTCTAGTCCCAGCCACCCGTTGTTCTCCAAAAACGCAAGCAACCGCAGTCCACTCTGGGTGTCTTAGGTGTCCCAAGGTATTGTCATCATTGAGAAGCACGGTAATGCAGCACATGCGCGGCTGTCTCCTCTGCTGCCATGCATCCTCTGCATAGAGGATCTTCTGTCATACTCAGTGTGTACAAATGCTTTTGAAGTGAGCAGTTTATGACAAGTTTATTTTTATGAGTTATGACAATACCGATAATTCCTCGGAGTTTACCAATTTAGCGAGAAGTTTTCGGGAGTATCTTGAGCTTATCGCCGGGAAAGCTTCCTTCTTGACTCGAGGTTACAGATCCAGGATCGGGCTTGGCTAAAAGTAGGGGGATGGAACCTTCCCAGAAAAGCTCCCAGCTTTGTTGTTGGCTTTTTGGGCTGAAATTATACTGATTCATCACTTAGAACGTAATTTATAAACAATAAATAAAATTATGTATCGACATTTTTTTTTATTTGATCGAGTGTCAAATAATTTTGCAAAAAAATATATTCTCCGCTACATCCTGTGACCAATACCGAAGTCCACCTTAAAATACGCAAATGGGACCGAGATAGCACCTGTGTATTTACTAAGGAAACAGTTCCAATTACAACCAAATAAATTTTACACGATTTCCAATTTTGTGTACATTCCATTTATGGGGAATGTCTAGAGGTTATATAAATCTAGTCTAGAACCTAGGTAACTCATTTACAACCACTTGAATCAATTTTGATTAACATACATAGTTGTTGTAAAAGAGTACCTTCCTATTTGAGATAGACTGATAGTCAGTAAAGTATTTGTTAGTAAAGTTATTTAAATGATTTCAATTACATACCTACTTAAGTATTAAGAGAGCATAGTAGGATTTCCTACTTTCTATTTAGCAGCCCGTCTGGGGAATATATCATTACAAAATATCGCAGCCAAATAGCACTGTTTCTAAATAGACTGAATGAATTAATTAATGAAAATACATTTTTGCACACGTTAAAAATAAAACTGGGTAACTAAAAAACTATATGTATATATATATATATTTATAAATATAAAAATGGGCGGTCTTATAGCTAAGAAGCGATTTCTTTCATAAAACCTTTGGTTGGAACTGTTTATGCGATGAGTAAGGTCTTCAGAGCTCCTATAAAAGGGTCAGCAAAGCGCTAGTGTTGTTTCAGGTGTTGCAAGCGTCCATGTGTGACGCTGTCAGCATACGATCACGAGGACCGTATGCCTTTTGCCTCCTTAGTAGTTTAAAACTGTTCAGGTTTTATAGTGAAAACAATAGAAATAGGGTCACGATCTTTCGGGCCTCGAAACCGTGTAAAGAAAGGTAGTATTGGTTTAGGTTTAAAGATATTTGTGTGTGATTAGTGTAACAATTTATAAAAGTAGAATAATAGTTATTTGTTATACAAGAGTGCAAAGTTGCTTTTTAACCGCGTGTTCAATTTTGATGACCGAGCAAGCGAAGGATTCTAAAATTGTACTAGTGATTCAAAATTAGAATCCTGAGCGTTAGCGAGGGAATCAAAAGAGCACGAGGTGAAAAATCTTTGCACTCGAGTGCAACACGTAACTTTTCATTCCACCTCAGCGAGGAAATGACTAAATGCAAAAAAAAACGTTTACAATCACAAGATAGGTACTTTTATTTCAGTTTAGGTATTAACTACTACATTATGACAGGTTAGTATTACAGAATAATCTTTAAATTATAACAAAATAATACTAAGGTATAATTAAGAAAATTTGAAAGTAACGTTGCTACAGTTATTTAAATTGAGTGTAACATTTTTGTTTGGTACTGTAATATTGGTGTTAGTCACTTGTGTACTGTTTTTCGGTAAACTATCTGTCATACTTAATAGTTGTACCGATTCATCGGATTCCCTTGGCGTAAATGTTGGCATGAGAGGGCGATGGTTAGGTGTTTAGTAATGGCTCATTTTTGATGTAGAAGGGCCAGTCCAAGGATCTGATTGAGGCTCTTTCAGTGTAATGGCTCCTACGATACCTTTACAAGTAATACACCAAGAAGGTTCCGATTTCGAGTTTTTAACAAATTAGAAAAGGTTGTATGATGAATTCGGCACCATGGAGGTAGAAGTAAATAGGTTTATTGATGTTTTGAATTCACAAACTCTAAATTCAATTTTACTTTAACCTCTAGTAGATAAAAACGGCTTTTGCACTCAGATATCGAATAGTTAAAAATACTCTTTCCGAGATGGTGGGATGAAAAGAAGCTTTATTGTTCGGACAGTAGGTATTATTACAGTCATGTATAAAAGAAAATGGTGAGGTACACATAACAAATTAGTTAATAGAATTAACCATTTATAAAAAGTAAATATAAGTAGTCATAACTGAAGCTACTTGAACTTGTAACCGCCTCTGTGGTCTAGTGGTTTAACCCACCGATTTCAGACCCAGAGGTCCCGGGTTTGATCCCCTGCGGGAGTACAATATTGTGCTCGGTTTGGTTGGTGGTAGGACTTTGTCTATGTCTGCCTGGCTAGCTACTACCATGTTACCTAATTCTGTCGCCATAATAACAATTCTAAAATTGTTATGTTCAGGCACTTAGGGGTAAGATTTCTAGTTCTCTTCCTTAGTTTGTTGAATATTACGGGTAAAGTGAGCCTCCACCGCCTTATCTTAACTTGTAACCAGATGAGATAAAGGCCAAATACATCACACAATTTTCCAAAGTATTGAATAGCTACCAATTGAAGCAAATTTATAATTTATAAGATTAGTGTGATAAATCTAAAAGAGTTTTGTCCGTACAGGTTATGGTAACAAGATCTATTTTTTCTTTTAAATGGAGCTTTTCCTTTTTACATACAATTTTTTTTTTCATGATTACACTTTAATTATTCTTATTCTACCTAATTTCATGTACCTATAGATAAATAAAATAAACATTTCAGGACATAATATAGAAACACGATTACGGATAGAATACTTAAACTTAAATCGAAATACTTAAGGGCCTGAATGCTAGTAGCTTTCTTGAGCAGTGTAGGGTTCCACTAAAGGATTCCCACAGGACGGAACGAGTCTCAGTCGGCTGATGGATGATAAATGAGGTATTCGAAGCAACCGGGTACAGATGCTGTGCATTAGTAAATAGTTTAGTAGTAATTAGTGAAATCCGAAGGTCTTTGAGCGGCCGCCCTTTGATCCCGCCGCTCCTAAGATGATTGCCACACTGGATCGGACATTGTTTGTGATTTGACACTGCAGGGCAAAGATCTCCCATATATCCTTCCAAGACTTGCGGTCATCCGCCGTTTCCCACCAGTCCGAGTTTAATGCAGTCAGATAGTCAAAGGGATTTGGGTATCTTAATTAAATAGGTAATTGCCAAAATGTAATTCTCACTAAGCAGGCAGCAACATAATAATTATTATCTTGTGGCATTGAATAAATAAATATTACATTAAATTATTCATATTCATATTCATTTATTGCACTCTATAAGTACATACGATGTTTATGTCACAATAAATTTCACACCGCGCCATCTAGCCCCAAACTAAGCTAATCTTTTAAAAAATAAACTAGATTATACGGAAAAGAGAATACTCATTAACTTTTTTTGTAAATAAATATAATGTGAGTATTTACTAAAAAAAAGTTATTATACAAAATACAATTTAAACAGTTGAGTTACCTATAGGCCGTTTGTAACGGTCCTTAGGTAATCTGACTGATTCCTTTGTACATAGTTAGTTTAATTGTACTTTTTATTTAATAAATGTTATTACCTGTAAAAAAAAATAAAAAATTAAACAGTATACCATACTATCAGAAAAACACAGAAAAAAGCATCTATATTCATCATTACATTCACATTTTATTTTTATTAGGTTATACCTACCTTAAAAAAAATAAGGTTTTTTGAAAATCCCAAGAGAACAACTTTTAGTGTGATACCAACATACTTACAAATCCATTGACTTGACTCATCCAGTCGGACCACTCAACTCTATGCTAGCGTTAACAGTATCGTAAAAAAGTAATTAATAACACAAGCTAATAAAATGATCTTGTGATGTAATACGATAATTATGGGAAAACTTTACCATAAACAATATAGCCGACAAACTTAAACTGGAAGGCCGGCATTGTTTAGATTGTAGATGCAGATGGTCTTTCGTGGTATTGTGAAATCCCAAATTACTAGACGAAAAGATAGCTAGTTCCTCAGTTTGTTGAGGATTCCGGGTGAAGTGCGCCTCCACCTTCGGCCTTATCTTAGCTTGTTACCAGGTGAGATGAAGGCCAAGCGCTTCTCCGTTGTACTATAATAAAAAAGGACTCTTTTCTTTGTCCTTCAATATCCAGTATTACTTACCAATACCAAATCTTTATCTACCTATTATGGTACATTGTTTCCGTTTCAGTTCACACTTTTTGTGTATCCATTCTACAACTAAACGTGAAAACCATTTATTGGCCTTCTGTTTTCTAATATTGTCTCTTTTATGTACTGTTGGTTCCTTATGAATAAATTAACTTTATTAAACCTTTTTTTTTATTACATTGGAAAGTGATACGAACACTTTTTTTTACCTAGGAAGGTACTATTTATTTAATACCTATTTTTAGCTCTATCGAAGGGGTTAGATAGACCTAACGTTAAAGTATAATTTCACACGATGAAAGCGATGATGTAACGTACCACGTCGGTCTTAAAGACACATAATCACTCTCGTCTTGAAGAGGCCCATGTCGTAATTTTCAGGAAAACAGACGCAGGCAACGTATTCCACTCCTTAGCATCGTACTTACACCTTAGCATTTAACATTTCTATTTAATACTAGTTCGTTAGTACGCTTACTTATTACAAAATACCTAAAATATTTACATATTGTAACCCATAGGGAGTGGAGTGGAGTTGGTCTTCGTATCTAATAGTTTCTGTTTAGTCAGATAATTTTAAAGTCAGTACGAGTAGGTTCGTCACTACTGAAACAGCCAATTAATGTCCACTAGACCATATAGCTTTCTCTAAAACTGAAGTGTTTTGAAGAATCACCAAAGAAATTTGGAGATTGGTGATCGCAATGAATGAGTTAGATAGTACACATACATATGCTACCTATGTATGTGTACTAGTGTCCCTCCCTCCCTTGAGGACCTTTAGTGGACTCTTACGACATCCGCGGGCTGAGTTAGCGGGGTCGATTCTTAAGCCACAACTACCACGGCGAATTGTATAAGTGTAATTTAATTTGAAAGCGGCGCAAACACAAGGAATTCCTATAGAACAATAACGTTTATTCACATTTTATCTGTCAAAGCATTGTTTATAGTCACCCTATTTTAATTCGAATTCCAGCCTTTCAGTCATTTTACACCAATGAGCTCGGATTACGGATAGTAATGGTAGCTTAGTTAAAAAATATATAGGTAGTAACATCACATAATATTTCTAAGCAATCGATGCACAAAATGTGCGTCCCAGCAAAATTACCGTGTCAGAATTGGGTTTCGGATAAGATGTAAATGAACATTCAAATATCTGTCCAATGTATCCTCGATTTAACCACTAGTGACAAACCTCTGCACTAGTCACAATCCATCAAGAAGTGGTACACTCATCGAGTATTCCATACAATTATATTCCATATTCATACCCTTTGTACATATAATATTTAATTCGACATATAAAATCAAGTGGTTACTTTATCATATCATTTAATGCAGCCAGTATCTTAGGTAATCTGACTGATTCCTTTGTACAGTTAGTTTAATTGTACATTTTAACGAATAAATATTAATCATAGCAATAGATATCTATCATAGCAATAGTAATCGCAGCACGTAATACTTCCCCAGGTATTGTTTCACGGAATGCTAAATTAGGTAACAGTTTATTGCCCCCGTCGCATTTAATTAAAATGGGGTATTTTGACCCGCGCTTTGCAAACCCATCTAAAGTTCGCAAACCTAGTTCCTAATTAATGTGGACATACCTACTACCAATTACTGTAGACACCATTTTTATTTATCATACTCTACAGCCTGCTTTTAGTCATAAGCATCATTCAAGAATATAATTAACGAATGAATGAATGAATGAACACTTTATTGTTACACATGAACACTTGTATTATTACTTCCATCGAACAATAGTATTGCTCGATGTAACAATACAAACACCAGGAGACAGTGTATAAGTACAATTGACGGCCTTATAGCTTAAAGAGATTTTAAACATTCAACCTTTAAAGCAAAATGAAAAAGTAAACCAATTCAGATGAAAACACTACAGTGTTTTGCCAAAATCCTCGCTTGCTGGGTTGGGCATTAATTTTGTCAGTCCATATTGCGCTTTTACAGGTCTCAAAAAAATGGTATCACGTGACAGCATTTTCACTGTAAACCCTCCAGGTCAACGTGACAGTAAATACTGTTTATTTTGCTGTCCAGAGCTAGCACATACCTCATAAGGAGCTCGGTAGAGCTATAATATGCTAAATGTAACTGTAGGTGGTAACCTACAGTTACATTTAGCAGCTATCGCTGATTCAAACACCTAAACACTTGAGCCAGCTATTTTTCTTTCACCAACAACCCTTTTCCCCGCATTCACATTCAGACAGAGAGATGGAAAATATTATTAAAATACGTTTCCCGCGCAAAGTGACGCCCGTCATGTCCTTGCCAGGTCGTTTAGACACATGGCTCGGAACCCCACAAGACTCTCAGCCTTATCACAACTAGATAAGACCGAGCTTAGCTTGCCAGAGTACGTTCTCGAATATGCCATAAGGAAGAGATGCAGTGCGATTATTTATCTCATCTTTATGAATTTACCAGTTTTGGCCCATGTCTCGGTAGCTGTATAAATGTTCATTAGTATATGCTAGTTGCAATATTATTTTAGATTCCAATCTAATCTAGATTATAGCAAACCGACTATAATGTAAACCGCGGCGCCTCTGGCGAAAGAATTAACCGCTTCTTATCCACCCGTAGTTGTCGTACAAGGCTTCTTAGGGTATTGATATCGGTATGGGTTAGAGTCTCAGCATCGTCCCAAGATTTGATGTCTGTTTGATGACTATACTCTGTAGGTAAAGTACTGTGTAAAGTGTATAAACCAAAGGTCCCAAAATGAAGCCGATCTGAGATCTATAGATCGATATTTGTATACCTAGATATATGACATATATTTGTATCGCAAACTAGTCATTTTTTGGGAAGGCTTGCTCTATTGTTGACGTTCTTGCCCAATCAAAGCTTGAGGTAAAAAGCTGACCCATCGTAAAAAAATGAACAATGATAGAATGAATACCATACACTAAATGAACGAGTCTTACAACACTCTTACAGTCCCGGCTTTCTGCGCTGTTGGCTGTGGGTTCGATTTCTACCCAGGTTTAATATATCTGTGATGAATATTGAATTTTTTTCTTAGTTTGGTTGTTTTGTACCATACGTACCAATGTATTTACAAATTACAGATAGAACGTATATCCGATATTAGCTAGCTTTGCTTAGTTTATAGCGCTGTGTGAAATTAATGACCAGTCCTGTAATATTAATACCACGAAACTTGCCTGTTGGTTACACTTCTATGTATAACAGTATATATAGGTTGTAATGTATAGATTCGTAGAGATTTAAATAAAACTGCTACAAAGCCGAAGGTCGACCTTGGCGGAAGGACTCGCGAATGTCAAGGCGTCTGCGTCTGAAAACTACGTAGTTTCAGGTTTCAAGGAAATTGCTTTATCTTACTTGGGAGTCGGGGCTGCTGGCGTTTTCTTATTATAAGCCAGGGTTTCGCTGGTAAAGTTAAACTTGTTTTAAATTGACGTATTTCTCTTGTTCGTAGTTTTTGCAGATTCCGTGTTGGATGAGGATATCGTTTACCAAACAAGTCATAGCTAAGTTTGTCTTGAAAAACCTTAAGTTTTAGTAACGTTGTCTAACACAAAAATAGTAATATACGTATAAGACGAAGAGAGCACGAAGAACAAAAAATATCAGCATATAAACTGAGATCGGTTACCTTAGAAAGATGCTGCAGCGCCCTTGTTACACCTCCGAGTGAGCTTCATCGTCATCATAACAACCTATCGCAGTCCACTGCTGGTCGTAGGTCTCTCTCAAGGTGCGCCAATGAGCCCTATCCTCGGCCTTTCTCGTATACTCTCTGCCCTCCTCTTCAAGGAGGTCGTCGCTCCATCTAGCCACAGCGTGTCCTACGACATTGAAACTTAAGGAGAGGCTATTTTTTGCTAGGGTCACCTTGCCTAGCTCAGAAAAACTGTCGCCGTGTCGTGCCATTGCCGTCAATGGAAAATCACTTAAACACCTTCTGTATTTTGGTGCTTAGTGTTTTGTGCCTATATCATGAGTGAAGCAAAATTTCAATACAATGGGTTTAAAGACACTGCAATAGGATCTATAACTGTTTTATTATTTAATAGAAATTCCATTAAATCATTTTGGTGAGTTATTAGACGTAAGAAAAATGGCGGGCACAAGGAATTTCATGTTTGGAATTCTAAACATGACACCAACATTTTACGGTGAAACAAGTAGGAACTGATATTAACATTTAAAATGGTAATTCTTATATTACTCAGGACTTGTGCCAATAATCAAATAGGACAAAGAGATAATAATTTTCTCTTTTTAACAATTTCTTGGTTGACAAGGATGTAGGTAGGTATTGCATGAAACAGCGGAATTGCGAAGTCTATAGAGGTTACAGACTGAGGTTTTATTACCTATCCTATATCTCAGCAGGAGGCATATTAATTATGTAAAAGTAAGTCCTTAGTAAGCATAAGTCTAAAGGCATCATGCAAAGGAGTTAAAGGAGGGCTAACCAAATGACCCCAACATATTAGAAAGTTAGAACCTATGCAAATTTTCAAGGAGTTAATAAACCAGTTGCCTATAACTAACCTACTCCTCAACGGTAACCGGTTCATGAAAAAAATAATTCGACCTAAATCAGTATAATTTCTTTTACATTTCGAATTACTGTAGTGTCCCACCCAACACCACTTATACTACCGTATAGGCCGTTTGTAACGATCCTTAGGTAATCTGACTGATTCTTTGTACATAGTTAGTTTAAATGTACTTTTTATTGAATAAATGACTTATACTATAGTTACGTTATGTCAGTCATTGTTATGTTGTCGCAAGAAAATTTTCATTTTTGATTTGATTACGCCTTGAAACTCCATGCATAATTGCGTACATAAAGGTTGATTATAAGAAAATATCTTCTGAAAAAACGACCAAAATCTCGAAACCCTCACATAATTTCTCTGCATTTTCGCTAAAGCGGCCGGCGGCGCGTGTGCACAGATAAATAAAATTCAAGATACGATCGTATCTGCTTACTTACAGCTTTATGCGTGGCGCGCTTGTTTATTTACCTACTTATACGACCGCCGTGGTAGCTATTTTGAGCATTTGTTGGTAGCATTATTATGAATAATACAATATGCAAGGTATGGAATCATTTCTTTGGATTGGCTAGAGACAAGAAGAGTTCCTTACGAGTTTATAATATTGGTTTCCTTTCGAATTGTAATTTTGGTTTCCTCTCAAACTCTCGGTTTTAATAGCAGTAGTAGGTTTAGTTGGTAACTTGTTTCCACGTTTGATCTACCCGATAATTTTTGTCGCGGTTCGAAGCAGGAGCAAACATTCACACATCTGAATATCCAAACATTAAAACAAATTTTGCTTCTATGATTATTAATGGTTAATGTGATTAGATGATTTGATCTGATGTGCTGTGATGTGATGAAGAGCCAAGATCTCGAACTAACGAACCTAAAAATCTAGGTTCTTATATACTGCCATAAAACAAAATATATATACATATATATATATATATGATAGGCATATAACAGACCCTGGAAAAGAACTATCCAAATCTAGCCTGATAGAAAGGGGATTCACGTTTTTTTTTAATAAATGGGCTAGCTCTTGACATCTAGGCTTATCTATCTCTAGGCCAAAGCAAGGATGAGGTCTACGACGGGGTGGGCTTTAACAGAAGGCTCTCCCGCCTACCATCGGAACATGCCAAACCGTTTTGCAACAGACTTCAGGAGGTCGCTAGCCAAGTGAACTCTCACAAGTCCTACTACTAGAACAAAAGCTAGCGATTCCGTTGCCTGGAGTAGACCACAATGAGATCACACCTTTTTCTTTTTTTCAAAGCGCCATCCATAATATTAGTACCTATGCCTACAGTAAAATAAGTTGAAACTTTACCAGCCCAACCTCGTTATTATCAATTATTATTCCAAGTTCCATGTACAAACCACGGGGTGACAAAACTCGGGACCAAATCGGAAGTGCGTTTTTGCTCCACAAATGTTCGACTCCAAAATACTCTCAAGTTAATTCAAGACTTATATTGAACAATAAAACTAAGTTTTAACAGGCTTTGTTAAGAATATAACTTATGCATAATCAGGAGAATCTCAAGAGTTCCTCTAAACATGATGAAAAGGCTAAGAAGACAGGTATTTATTTGTGCCTCGATTTCACTGAAGCCTGGAGCCTTACTATGACAAGAAAAGTACACTGCAGAAATGCTCATAATACCGAGTAGATAACTTTACTTATAATCAGATAATCTTAATGAAAACGGAATTTATCCAACTACTCTTATTAGATTTATTGAAAATAATAATTAGGTACACTGGAATCAACTCATATATGAAAACGACGCGATCATACGGACCTCATGTGACTATAGTGAGTTGCTTAGTTGTCACCCGGTTATATATTGGCTACTAGCCAATATTGAAAAACAAAAACTGGAGTTAAGGAAAATATATACATAATATATACATAGTGGTCTCGATAGAGCTTACCTATTTGAGCCTATTGGGGTCGAGACCTTGGGTCCGTGGAGAGCCGGAACAGTTGAGTTACCTATACGAATAGTCGGATTACGTACGGACCGAACGGTCCGTACGTAATCCGACTGCTTCCTATGTACTATGTTATGTAGTTATACATATATACTATTGAGATAACTTTATTACATTTATTCAATAAAAAGTACAATTAAACTAACTAAGTACAAAGGAATCAGTCAGATTACCTAAGGACCGTTACAAACGGCCTATAGGTAACTCAACTGTTCCAGACCAGTACCAGACGGAAGCGTGCCCAAGACACTGGCTGCATTGCCACGCTGAATAGCTATGCTAATTCGCTGGCCTAAATAAGAGCCAGCCCTTGGGTCACGTGTCGCCTCAATCAAAAGCCCCGCAATATTTTTGAAAACCCGGAGGGCACCAGCTCCCCACGGACCCAAGGTCTCCACCCTTTTTTGTTGAGATAATTGAGATAACTGAATCTTAAATTCGACAATTATTCAATAATTCATGTTCGAGTACTACAGGCAATAAAAATAGACAAGCAGTTGAATTCAATTATTTCAAACGAAAACAACTGCGAAACGCGACGTCCAGCAAGCAGACTGCTCGCGCTGAGAACACGATTTCATCCTGTATTCACACTCACCTTGATGATTCCATCATCAACAATCGTAAACGTGAGTAAAACCCATCCTTAAAATTAACAAAACAAGTGCCTTTCAAATTGAAATTGGCATGAAATGGCTTTCGAACTGATGCTTTTGAAAGCAGTGCGCAGACTGAGTGAACTTCCTGAATGGTCACCGCTGCTCTTTATCCTTAGAAAGACATTCTCTTTGGCTCTACAGAATATTTGAGATTTTGAGCTTATTTCAATAGATTAAAATATTCAAAGGAACTAACTGTATAATTTCTCTGAAATAGAGTGTAGACACTAGACAAAGGGTAGGCATATAAAGGGAAAAGGATTAAGGCGAAGGTCTTTGCGACGAAAACAACATTGACAGAAAATATATATACATACATATACATTCTATTTATTTTTGTTTGTAATCTTGACACGACAGAAAAAAGGCACAACTTTATGACTGATGTACACATCATATTAAAATATCTGGTCAAAAAAGTTTATGAATTAACTGAAGCACACACCTTAATGGTCATTTTCACCAAATTAATAATCGCACTGAAATCTTTCAGTGTAATTACTGTGTCGTCAAAACATCGTTAAAAGCGCGTAAAATTCGGCATTCTTGAAAACATCCATTATCTAATCCAGTGCGAGCCGGGCGTGTTCATGCTGGTTTCGGGCGTGGTGCTACTTGCAGTGAGAATCCATTCCCTTGGGCAGACTTTTCTTAAGCAGGGATTTCCCTTTAATAATCTCGCTCAGTATAGCTGAGATAGTACCAGGTGACGAGGAGAGAGGATCCATGATCATCGTACCTATATCAAATTATTGTATTTCAAGTGATTGCACTTGGTCACAACATTTTTTAAATGGTATAATGACACAAAAATTCACTACCCACGACGGGACTCGAACCCGCATCTTTTCCTAAGCCCGGAAAAGATGCGGGTTCGAATATATCGATGTATGTTCGATTATTACGTATATAAAATCGTTCCTATATGTTCGTGATATTTTCTCTTTCAAAACTTGAGTTAGTCCAAAAAACCCATGTTTAAGAAAAAAATGCCACTTACTAAGTATGTTATGTCCTTGATCTATAAATGCGAGCTTACAAAGAAATAACCCAAACGATAAATAGCCTACATTTGTACGTTTACATTGATGTTCACACGATTTAATTCGTCTGGAGTCTAGATGAATTGCAATGACAAAAACACACGCCGTATTATGAGGTAGATTTAAAAAAAAACGTACAACACTAAAGTATTTTATTTCTTCACAAAACTTTATGTTTTGGCTTGGACTTGTTCAACCGGCTTGGCAAAGTATTGGGAAAATATTTAAGCCCACTATTTGTCACACCTTATTTTTGTTTAAATTAATTTATAAAAAACTTACAGGTAAATCCTCTTAATCTTAGTATGTTTTTAATTTAATTTTAATTTTTACTCATATTAAGTAGTTGGACTAAAAAAACGTAACCATCTGATATTGATAACGTAAACATGGAAATAAAGAACATTTGAAGAATTTTATTGTTTAGTTATTATTACTTCCCCCTAAACGAACCTCAAATAGCATAAAAAGTTTACAGTCCGCCGCCATTCGAGCCCCACACCTATAGCGGTCATAAAATAAATCAAACGAGTTTATGGCCCAACTATCCCGCCATTAAAATATGGTGAAACGCTAAGCGCTAGCAGTCAGAAAAAGGAAAAAGCTCAGCTCATTTCAAAGGCAAAGCTATAAAATGTTTTTGGTCGGTGTTATTTGGATTTGAGGATTGATTCATTTTATTTGCTAACTTTGATAAAGAAAAAATATTTTAGAATATAGACGAAAGCTAGAACAATCAACCCAAAGGCTTCTTATTTAGGACAGCGAATTTGCGTGGTAATGCAGCCGGTAAGGGCACGCTTATTTCTGGTAGGTATGGATCCTGAGTTACCTATAGACCGTTTGTAACTTACGTAACACGACTGCTGACTTCCCCTGTCAAAAGTTTGTTTTATTGTACTTTTTTAAGTTAATGATGTAATGATACTCGTAAAAAGTAAAAAAAGCATCATGAAAAAAGCTGGCATAGTTTTTGACCAGCCTAGCCACGGGGTTAACCCAACTGAAAAAAAAAATTGTTAGCAGGACCGAAATGTTTCTATTATAGGATTGAAATAACATATTACATGCCTTGGTTCACAATGAAACATCATGAATATATTTTAAAACTAATATTAACGGGATATTTACCATGATTTGTTAGTGAGTGAGTTATCCGAAATTTCGACGCAGTTGCAACTGCATGCATGCATGCATGCGTGCATGCGCCGTGATCAAGGATACACTGAAGTCTTTGCGAGTAGGGACGAGAAAACATAGATATTTTCAATGATGAATCTGTCATCGACCAACTGTGTAACGGTTTCAGCGGCAACATCATCAAAAATGTCTCATCTTGAGCATTTATTAAGTTGAAACACCTTTAATAGACAACTTCTGGGATCACTCCATCGTAAGTCTCATCCTTGCTCTGGCCTGTAACAAGACCAGCCTGGAGGTTAATCCACCAAGAATCGCCTCACTACCTTAGTTCCGCAGTGCTTCATAAAGCATCGTACACCCAAAAATTGGCACGGATACACAAATTGATATACAAACGTTGGACTTAACTGTTCGAACACATCATAATGGCCCATAATTTTGGGACGTAAGGATCAACAGGCAAATAAAAATTCGCGGTTTGATGCAGTGTTTAGGATCTCACACACGATAAATCCGGGTTTATAGTGTAAACTCTCCTTTATGGACTGAAATTAGTAGCAGCACCGTAGCAGCGTTTTAAATACAAACAGATGTTGCACAGCCGTGAGCTCAAATTAAGAGCATAATTTCGTGATTATCTTGGGATTGGTATTTATTACCTTATTGTTTTCGCAGCTTCCTTCCAGCTTCCTTCTGTGTATTATCTACATCTTTACTGCAATCTTCAATCCGCCTTGCGTGGTGAATATGGCAAAACCTTCAGCTTTGGAGGAAGCTCTGTCTGGCAGGAGACACTAATGGGCTGTTCATGTGAGGTGCGATCTACGGTTTAATACGGAATCGCTGGCTTTTGCTAGTGGTGACGGCTGTATGATTGTCTACCTGGCTTGGGACCACCCTCTGTCAAAGTCCGGCGCAAAACGGATTGCCATATTCGTCGGTCCGCGCGACAGCCAGTGCATTCTGGGAAAGCACGTTCCATCGTAGACATCATCCTTTCTCTGGCCTAGAGCTAGACAACTTTAATTTCTAAAAAAATACTCTGGCCTCGAGAACTGTTTTTGTAATTTTAGAAGAAATATGAAACCGTAAACAAGATTGCATGCAACGATCACACCGAAAGTAATTTAACGAAGTGTTTTCTAGAATAATGGTTTTATATTAGGTATTAGGTATGTATGACAGCCTTAATGTGCTACTGAGTACCTACTTGGAAATAGAGGTAGCTACAATATTGAATTTGCTGAAATTCATAAGTTTATATGATTATGGAAAAAAAAAAATAAGACGATCATCTTTTTTTATGTGGTTTGCTCTCAACTACTGTAGCCAGCGATGGGGTCTACAATGATGCGCTGTGTTTTGATTATGACCTCAATGTCTACACTTTTCTGTGAAGTTTGGAGGTCAAGAGCTTACCAAACCTAATTTAAAAAAATAATTGAGTAACATATTCTTTTAGGTAAGGTATTTGGGTCATAAGTTTAACCCGTGGATAAGGTTAACTTATTATGTTATACCTCTATATTGTATTCTGGTAAACGAGTCTAGAATTTCGTTCAAAACTAATTTACCTGCAGGCCTATTACCTAATGATTGAAACCGATTGAAACCCAAATGAAACAGAGTTAGGTAATAGGCCTGCTGGACACAATGTATGACGGATTTTAATCCCAAAAATATAATAAAATAGAAATCAATAAATAAAAATAAGTGGATGGTACAATAGATAGATAGATAGATAACTCTTTATTGTTCACCACTTACATAAAAACATAACAAAATACTGATAAAAGAAAACTTAATCTAAGCGACACTGGTAAAACAATGGGTGGCCTTATCGCTGAAAGCGATCTCTTCCAGGCAACCGTTAGATGTACAGAGAAGACAATGGCTTTTAAGGACGGCGGTGTACAAACTAATACAAGCAACATAATGTAGGTCTGCTTAGCAACTATTTGAAACAAAAAGAAAACTACAAATATACATGAAAAATACCTACCAATATATCAAGTAAATTCGAGTTTGTATACTCAATAAATATCTTATACTTATTATATACTATTAATATATCTACTTATATATATAAAATATAATACATAATATTACATAAATAATATTCATGATTATAATAATATCTAACTAAGAGATTAAAATAAATTTAAAAATTACAAAATAAAAATTAAACTGATAAGCTAAGAATATACTGATCAATAATAGTGACAAGCATTCAATTTAAAAGTGTGTTGCGATGTCGCCTTTTTGATAGTTACAGGCAAAGCGTTCCACAGCCTAACAGCTTCAGCTGTAAAAGAACCACTGTAAAAAGATACAATAGACTTTGTTAACTATTGATTTACCTCTATAAAACATCAAACAGTTTGATATTATGTGATAAGAGCCAAAACTAGTTTACACTTGTGTACCTACTACCTAATCTAGAATAGTGTAAAGACATATGTCTCACTTTTAATAACATTGCAATCGTCCGGTTTTAAATAGACCCAGCTGCATAAGGTCGCGAGGTCGGACAAAACACAACTTACATGAGATAAATGTTACTATTATTACTATTTATAATGTAATTATGCCTACTTGGACAAGAGGCGTGGTTTGTATGATTCTGATTCATATTTAGACATTTTGAATCTTTGTTTTTGTAATATCGTCGTCTACTCTAGTCTTGCCTAGCTCTAGGCCAGGGGCCCTACCGCCGACGGCGAAGCCGATCTCCATTGGCTTAAAATTAGCTTCATGAGAACTAGAAACGATTTTTACTACCGGGTATGTGTCATATCCAAAATGGCGTTTCCCATCTTAAAAGTGTACACATGTTATGAAACCTATCCGTTCAGTACATTTGACGGTAAAAATCGTTTCTAGTTCTCATGAAGCTAATTTTAAGCCAATGGAGATCGGCTTCGCCGTCGGCGGTAGGGCCCCAGATCAGGAATAATGTCTACGGTGGATCGACCTTTCCCAGAAGGCACTGGCTCTGGAAAAAATTGCCATTAAAATTGTGGCTCTGGTACCCAGAGGACTAGACTAACGGTATTATGATTATTACTAAGGCTTTGTTGTCGGTCCAGCATCCATACATAGAGCTATTTATTTCAAACCGTATTACTATTCGATAGCTAGTGATTTGAGACTTGAAATTTTCATAATAGTATACCTACCTATCTATCTAGGCACTGTAAAAGTTAGCAAATTTTAGGTGTTATGTTTTGCGGACAACTTTAAAAGATATTTTATGTTTTGGCTATTTTTGAAATATTAAAAATGGTGTGCGAAAAATTGTTGGTGTGATTACCTTCAGGTATCAAAACAACAATTAATAATAAAAAGAGGACTAAAAGTCGAACCAGAAATAAAAAATATAATAGATTTAAAAAAAAAAAATATATCTGAAAACAGAAAAAATATTTAGTAATAAATCCGCTAAATCTCTCTGAAAAAATCATATCGACACGTGTTTCGCCTCTTCACGAGGCATCCTCAGGAAATATAGTCTTGCTGCTCACTGACTAGCCCTCTGTGGACGTGTTGTCGCTCCGAGCTCGCGCTGCAAGTGACTTGCAGTCGCTCTTCTTGCTCGTGTCGATTTGATTTTTTCAGAGAGATTTAGCGGATTAATTACTAAATATTTTTTCTGTTTTCAGATTTTATTTTGAAATATGGATTTCCGCAAAATAACGCCTGAATCAATTAGCTAGATTTTTTTTTGATACAGAACCCCCCAGAGAATGTGTCCATCTCGGGCTTGGGGTTTCATCAATTGATTATTATCATTTTAGGCTGTTCGCACCGAAGCTGGACATATGTGCCACATTGTATGCCACTATATCTGGTCCCCCGCTGTTCTCACGCAGAGTTTCCTGGCTACTTTGACAATGTCGTTTGTCCATCTGGCGGGTGGTCTGCCTTGTGATTGCCGCGCGTTGGTAAATTTTGAAGCTTAAAAATGCATTCATCATCATCATCATCATCATCATCATCATCAACATCACAGTGCTATTTTTCAATTTGTGTTGTGCAATCAAAGGCAATGGATCGCTGCAAGTGGAAACCCATTGTATTTACATTATCATCTTCCCCATTACAACTCTTTTTTTTTTCCATTGGTATTGAATAAGCTTGGACAGGACAGGAGTCTCTATTTTCCCCCAAAGAGTGCAATGGAGAGAGGTATCTATAACATGAGTACCTATTTAGTTCATAGCAATTGTTAAATATAGTTGTATTAAAAGTAAATTTAAGTAATCATTTTGGAATCGTCAACTACTGCGGGCCTGTGAAGGGAAATGCATTACTATGATGTAGCTTTATAAGTTTTGTCTTGGCTGTCGCCGCTTACAAAAAGACCCCTCCAACTCAGCCCGCGGATGTCGTATAAACTGACCAGAACCAGATGAAGTGCAGCAGCATACTTTTGTGTAATATCTTAACACCTTTACTGCTATCACCAATCCGCTTTTTGAACGTGGTGCTTGTGGCAAAACCCTAAAACTTTGTAGGAAGCTGAGCAGTGGACCTGTTGAAAAAGATGAAGAAAGAGTCACAAGCCAAGTGGCAGGATAGAACTAGATAAAATTAATAATAACAAGTGTTAAATCAATCACATAAAAGATAGCAATTGCTCACACGAGTTAATTGAGCTGACGTAATGTAATCCTAGATTTCTATTATTCTGCCTATAATTAAAATTATCTAGAGCTAATTTAATTACACACATATTGTAAGAAACTTATACGCTGGTGACGAATGGAATATCTCATGGTTTATTTTGTCGATTCTTTCAATATATTAATATTAATGGACATTAATTTCACACAACGCCATCTAGCCCCAAACTAAGTAAACAACATTTGTAACAACTAGCTTCGCTCGTGGCTCTGCCTTGCTATTTGGATAAAAATAATTAAATCTATTTATTTATAATTCATATATATATATGAATATATATACATATATATATATATATATATATATATATATATATATATATATATGAATTATCAAGGAATATAAAATCTAAGAATAAAGAAATAAAATAAAGAATCTAAATAGGTTTTAGCGAGTTTTCCCACTAACGTATGACCTTCAAACTGAGAATTAAAAGCAAAGGAAGGACCCAGCTCTCCCTAGCGTAGACCTAATCCTTTCCGGTGCAAGCTTTGCATACCAGAGCTAGCCCATACAAACAAAAGCCTGGTTTTGAACGAACAATACTTTACTGTGCAACATTTATCTCAATCATACTAGTATCGGAAATGACAGAATATAAACTTGATTATTAATAAAAACGGGTCTTCATCGCGTACCTTTTTAACCGACTTCAAAAAAAGGAGGAGGTTATCAATTCAGCTGTATGTTTTTTTTTTGTTACTCGATTTTTCCGTCAATTCGAAATAGATTTTAATGATTCTTATTATGTTTGGTAGGCCATACTTTCGAGGTGGTCCCATAGAAATTTTATCAAATTTGGTTTTTATATCAAAATAACTGGAAAAAATATGTCATCCAAGTAAACGAAACTGCGTATTCTGCTTTCCTGTGGTGTTTACGGTCACTAGAGACCTATCGAACTGCTTACCTTCCAGAATCATCATCATCATTATTAGGGTTTTGCCACCACGCTTGGCAGGCATGTTGTTGATCGTAGTAATGATGATACTTAGTAGTCCCACTAAACTCTGGTCTAGGGTAGACCTCTGGCTTCATCATCAGATGACGATGATGACGATGTTCACCGAAACTCCGTAAAAAAACAATTTAACCTAGCATTGTTTGGGCTTACTGGAAATGTCTTATGATGCATTCTGACTATAAATGCTTGAATACTTGTATCATCATCATCATTACAGCCCATAAAAGTCCACGGCATACACATCAAAATACAGGAAAACAGGATAATGGGAAAGATCGTTCCCATTATCCTGACATAGTGCACCTCTATAGTAGGCACTATAGTAGGGATCGATTTTTAGCATTTGTTTAGGTAATCTGTATTTATCTTCGTTCCCATCATTGCGAAGATATTTCCCAGATTCCCGTATTATTGCACCCTCACGCGACTTTTAAATAGGGTGATGGAGACGTCGTGGTGTCGTAGGTTAAACAACGAAAGAAAGCTTAAAATAAACTTTTTTTGAAAAAAATTGAACCGACTTCACCACTAAAAACTTTAAAATAACTCTAAGGGTAAGTTCATATAATTTAAAGGCGGTGCCATACAATAAACATGTGGTTGTGCTTGGCAATTCGGCGCCAACTTCAATTTATATGAACTTACCCTTAGAGTTAGTTATTTTTAAGTCTTTAGTGGTGAAGTCGGTTCAATTTTTTTCAAAAAACAAACATTATATTCCCAGTTTCGATAGCGGTCGTGGTCGCGGCCGTTGTAACACGGTCGAAATTATCGGGAACATAAAAAGGTACGCATCCGTTTTTGTTAATAATTATGTATAATAATCGCGATAGTTTAAACAATAATAAGCTTTTTAAGAAATGTTCTATACACTAAAAACGGTGAAATAACATAATAGGTAATAATGATAGATAAGTTACATGAAATATTGTCTCTAAGGCACTAAATGTTAATGTTGTTAGGAGCGGTATTCTGTAATAGGTAGGTACTTACTGCCATATAATATTTTTTTAATAAATGATACCTACCTTCTTGTTCGTTTTAATTTGATCTGGTCCACGGCCATGGGTTACGCGGTTATAATTGATCTTCCGTTGTACCATCAAGGGAACAGGTAAGGGTATTCAGGAAAGAAAGGGCACTCACATATTATCATCGAAATAAACGGGGTAAAACTTTTATCCCTATAATCTAAACTCTCCTAAGCATTTGTTAATCAGTTTTTAGCTGCAAATATATATGTCATGATATACCTATGAGATGTCATAAAACCCGACTTAGTGATCTTTAATGCTATCACGTTTACCAAGCGTGGTGATTATTGAAAAACCTTCCACTTTAGGATAATTGGAAATTAATAGGCTGAAGGAGAAGGTTCCTTATTGTATTAGACAATTGTCTCAAGCCTAAGAATATGGAACAGTTTTAAATCTCTTTACATGCAATTGTAAGACTGTTACTAGAATGCCACTGCTAAAGTTACTACTAACAAAACAATAATAATTAAATAAAATTCCGTTTAAATAATTAATTAAGTTGTTTGAATTGTAATTAAAAGTAAAACTACGATAGCGTATGCGTGCGCAACCGGCGGCCGTGGAGGGTTTTATATAACAAGTTGCAAGCAGTTGCAAGCAGTTGCAAGCAGTTGCAAGCAGTTGCAAGCAGTTGACAAACTGAAACCAGAGTCTAAAATTTTAAACCACCTCTGTGGTCTAGTCGTTCGCCCACCGGCGTCTGATCCACAGATCTCGGCTTAGATCCCCAATTTGGTGGTAGAACGTTTTTTAAGACCGACTGGCTAGCTACCACTATATTACCGAATTCTGTCGCCATAACCACTATTCTAAATTATTGTCTTCCTTGTTTGAGAAGGTTGAGGTCAGATATTCAGTTCTTCAGACTATTGAGAATTCCGGGTGAAGTGCGACTCCATCTTCAGTCATCTCTGAGATGAAGGGCATGCGCTGAAAAAAGATGATGGAAACTGAGGGAACCATTCAAAATGTCCAAGAAAAATACAGATTAGTAACTTACTTTGTGACTAACATTTTGGGTGTCTATAATGAATATTCAATATTTCGTATTCTACTTCTGTCACAAAGGTCTTTTAGAGGTTATAATTTAAATTGTGTTTTTAAAAAAGTAATTCTTAAACAGTAAAGCAAAACAAACCTTTTTTTTAATTGTACGACGGGTAAGCACTTGGCCTTCATCTCACCTGGTAACAAGTTCAGATAAGGTCGAAGGTGGAGGCGCACTTCATCCGGAACCCTCAAAAAAACTGAGGAACTGGCTATCTTAACTCTAAATGCCGGAACACATTTTTTTTTAAGAATTGTTATTATGGCGGCATAATTAGGCTAGCCAGGCGGACTTAAAAAAATCATACCACCAACCAAACCAAGCAATATCTTGCTCCCCAGGGGATCGAACCCGGGACCTCTGGATCTGATATCGGTGGGTTGAACCACTAGACCCCAGAGGCGGTTAACCTAGACCAAACTATTTGATTATGCCTGCAAAGTTGAACTAATGTTAAATGATTTATGACTTGAGTCCTTTCTGCAGAAAGACCGTCCATGTTATCTGTCAACACTAGAGCCCGAGAACGATAAATAATAAAATGCGGCGCAATACACTACCCATAATTTATGCTGCTCAGATAAGCGACGACTTAACCTAATTATTTATTCATTCTAAAAAAAGTTGCCACTTTTAAACTTTATGGCGATGTGAAGAAATAGTTCCCCTGAACTGAAGTGTGACGGCACCGAAAATATTATTTCTAAGATTGACACAGTTATGATCTTTAAGGTTGTTTGTAAGACTCAGTTTTGCGTTTGTCAATTTTTGGTAAACTATTGTAGCTTAAAAATACTTCGTGGATTCAAAATTGTGAAACAGTAATACTATTTATCATACATACTAGGGTGAACACGTGTGATGAATGTCAGACAAAACACCACAACAGGGTGGATACTTTGTGAAAGTCCCAAGTCGAGGTGGCAAGATGGGAGGTGAAGCCATAGTATGTATACATAGTTACATCTACATTTTTTAGTTTAAATTTAATGTGGCAAACTTACAGACAAATCGGCGATCTGATCCTACGATAACAGCCTATGTAGTTACTGTATATTATAATTTTGTATTTCACTTGGCCACAACACTTACAAATGCTATAATGACACAAAAGTTCACGCTTTTTGATCAGCGCTCAAGCTGAGTATCAAACACAAAAAAATGGAATCTGCGTCAGGACCCTAGTTGCTCAATTGGTTAGAGCGTTTTCAGCTTAGGAAAAGATGCGGGTTTGAGTCCCGTCGCGGGTTGTGATTTTTTGTGTCATTATGACATTTGTATATATTAAATATTTGTCAGCTTCTTGCCTCTCTTGACTTTGGATCTTAGATAAGCAAAGATGAGTTCTACAAGCGAGCCTACCCTGAACCTAAAGATATCTTTATCTTCTTGGAAATATTAGGGTAGTAAGATAGACGAGATATATGCATAGATGAGAGGTTTTTGCCCTGCAGTGAGATAGTCTAGGCTATCAAAATAAAAAGCTCTAGCTAGCTTTTACTATGATTATGCTCTTGGCCTTCATCTCACCTGATTTTCAAGTTATGATAAGGCCGAAGGTGGAAGCCTGTTCACCCGGAATCCTCTACAAACTGAGGAACTGGCTATCTTTTGGCTTCCGGGTTCGAACCCGGAATCAAGGACACACATAAAATACTTAATTCATCTGAGTGTCCGACTTGTACAGTAAGTAAGTCAGTAAGTCTTCTTAATTATACTCTCATATATTGATATCCAATAGTGTATGAAAAAAAAGCATCGTGCAACTAAGACTTCAAGTGGTAGAAATATCATTGAACATGAACATAATAATATTCTTTGGATTTTCACAAAAAATACACAAACTGATATCTTTTCTTGTGTCTACAAAACGTTGTATTTTTTTTACTTTTAAAATTAATACCTTCATACGCCCATTCCAAATTAAAATGATATATTAATGTCATAATACATAGATGTAAATATAGTCCGCAATTAAAACTTTTTGGGAAGTTGATTGAAAATAAAACTAAATGACAGCAAATGTCAGTCTGTTAGCTATAATTAATGAGCTGCTGGTAGGTATGCAACCAAAACTGTATGCAGCACTTTTTATACGTGTTCTAGTCTGTATGAACGTCTATAAAAAACATAATACAACATTTACAACTAAAACGCTAATTATTTCACAAGGTTCCGTAACAAATACACAATAAACAAAATCACGAAACTATATATAATTCTATTTCGAATCGATTAAAGTTTGACCAAAGACACAAAGGAGAAACGGAGAAACAAAAGTCTTGGATTTTTTTAATGATACCGTCATCTTTATTTGAAGTGCGGAGACTCGCACTCAAGGTAAACATACGTGTGAGTAGGTCAGCACGCAACAAATAAAATTTCATTTTAATGTCACTCAGGTCAAAACTTTTCGTGACGTCATCTCTATCTCAAATCAGGCACTTAGAAAAATATACCACGTTTTTTAGCACGGAACCACTTGTGCTAATTTAATATTATAAATCAATTAATCATCATACAAACAAGGCGACTGTTGCCTTTGACAGACAGTCGGGCGACCATGAAATATCTGTCACTATATTAAACAATTACAGTAATTATTGTTGGTCTGGCACATTTTAATGTCATGGTCCAAGATCATTGTTTTCTATTTTATGTTAATACTCGTTATTTTTATCAGTGGGTCGGAGTTAAAGTCAGAAATTTAGGTATCAACATAACTTGAATGTGATGTGTAGTAGGAAAGGATATATTATCTTCTCATTTATTTAAAATTCGCGCTCACTGTACTCCCTTTTTCATTTTTTATTGGTGATAGCCAAGCGTTTGACCAGCAGCTTACTTGAACAAAAAGATGTGGCCTAAGAGTGAGCAGGCCTGTTTAAAAGAAACCTATTCACTCTAGACTTAAAGACTCCAAGATTGTACTCGTACGGAAAAACAGATGATAGTAAGGAGTTCCATTCCTTACCAGTATTTTTTTTTATGACCATCGCCGTAATCTCACCTTATCCGTCACCATACCTTCACCATACCATCACCTTACCCGACACCGTGCCCTTATCGCACCCCTGCTCCCTAACAGTTCCCACCGCATCCTACTACACTTCCACTGTGCCACGATAAGATCCGATCACTGCACATACCCGCTCATACAAGGAAAGCTAATGAGTCGGGAAGCGATCGTGAGAAAATCCACATTGAGTAACTCGACACTGCGGCATTTATTGACGTAATGAGTGCGAGCAAACCTTAATGAGTAGGTAATCGAAACCGTAGAGCAAATACCTCTTGAACACGACTGGGATTCTTTGACCTAGCTTGTATTAAGCATAAAGTTGTGAAAACTTGCAGGGTATCAAAATAAATCCATTGTTACTGTTAAATTTCATTTGAAACATTCGAGCTAAGTTCCTTTAGATATAGGTAGGTATAAAGCAAATGCGGGAATGTATATCAATTTTTTTTAGGGATCTACCTCAGACAATGGAATCGTTGCTTCATAATCCCCTGGTGTTAGGACCTGCAAAGGCCCGCCTGGCTAGCAGCTACCCCCTCCAGCCGACTTCCAGCGCCAAGCAGTTTCCTGTGTTCCGTTGTTGCACGGGAAAGCCGCTGCCCAGTTTAAGCTCACTCCACCACTTCCTCCTTCCCTGTGCTAGTTTTGTCAAGACCTGAAGAAGCTAACCCATTTCATGTGAAAAAAACTCAAATACAAGTTTAAGACCTTGAATATCTATTTCGTGTTTCAAACGCTGTTTTAGATAATGATTGTGACTTTCAATCTGACATACAGCGGTGACCTATAAAAGTTAACCTAACAAAAACCAATGAATGTTAATATAAAAGAAGTAGCCAATTATAACCAAAGCTTGCGTTATAGATTTCAAAGTAATTGAGTTATTCAAAGCTTTTTGCAACAGTAACGGATACACACAAAAAACGATCTAATACTTTTTACAAACGGTCAGACCTAATAAATTACCTACATTTTGTATTTAAAGGAAAATTTATGCAGGTTTACACAAAAAATGCAATAAAAACTCTCCATCACGCTACGTGTTGTAGTGCTCGGTCAAAGGGGTATAATGTCAAAATTCATAAATTCTGGGAAACCGGTCGTTAGACGAGAAGATGGTTATCGTCGACTTCACGGGACTGTAACGCGATAATTTCTTCAAAGTTTGGATGTGCTGTGACGGGGATCGCACGATAAAATGGTATAAGTACGTGTTTATTATTTGCGTCAATGTTTATGTTTATTGTAAATGGAGAAATGGTATCAACTTTTTGTTTTTTTCCCCAGTGTTATTATTTTTGATTACGTTCTACGTTTTAAAAAAACATCCTACGCCTAATGGTCGGATGTCATTGTAAATGCCGTGGGTTAAGCAGTTGATGAGGACAGCATAGGACCGAAAAAATTGGCTTGTAATAGTAATATCGTTCATTCAAGGATGTCTGGAAGAGATCTCGCTCGTGCTTGCCATTACGTAGTAAAACTACATTTTTAATATACAGATAATAATATTAATATAATAATTATTACAGGACATTAATTTCATACAGCGCCATCTAGCATATAAACATACAATAAAAAAATCCATGTCATTTCAATGGTGTATAATAAAGAATCTTCAGACATAAATTCAATCATGTATTGGCAAAATTTACAGGGGGGACTGTATATAGTGTGCTGCTAGTATAACGGGCTGATAACGTGATGATGATGATGGTAATATTTTTCTAAAATGTTGAGTTACACGACGCAGGACGTACCACCGAGAAGCGATGAGATCACATCGACCGCCAGTTGTCCTCTCGTGATGCGAAATTAATTATAGTCTTGCCCGTGACTAATTTCGAGGGTGGTAATGATACCATTCTGACAAGATACATTTGTGCCATACACTAATAATATATCATCGCTTAAATCATAGAACAATATTCATACTAAATGCGACTGCTAAGTAAGTTTGGTAGTACCTCTGCTAATTATTTGATTACGAGCTATTGTGGCATGGCTTCTGTGGTCTAGTGGTTCAACCCACCCATTTCAGATCCAGAGGTCCCGGGTTCGATCCCCAGGGGGAGCAATATTGTGCATGGTTTGGTTGGTGGTAGGATTTTGTTTAAGTCCGCTTGACTAGCTACCACCACCTAAACTAATTCTGTCGCCATAATAACAATTCTAAAATTGTTGTGTTCCGGCATTTAGAGGTAAGATAGCCAGTTCCTCAGTTTGTTGAGGATTCCGGGTAAAGTGCGCCTCCACTTTCGGCCTTATCTTAACTTGTTACCAGGTGAGGTGAAGGCCAATCGCTTCCCCGTCGTACATATAAAAAAAAAGAGGATCCTTTTTTTCTGAATTTAACTTTATGCACTTGTTTACGGCAAATTAAGTAAAAATGTATATAACTATTTATTTTAATGAAAAACTACCAGCACTTTGAACACATAAGGCCAATTAAAGGTTTTCGTTCAAATATAAGAAAAACATAAAAGTGTGAACTGTATAGGAAACTAATAGGTACCTACGTACAACATAGGTCGATACAGAAACATAGTAAGTAGATATAAATGAGGATACTATGAAACAATAATCATCAATCATAAATACATATACATTATGTAGCACTTTATTTTGTCTAAATGCTGGAACACAATAGTTTAGAATTGTTGTTATGGCGTCAGAGTTAGGTAAGATTGTGGTAGCTAGCAAAAATTTGTACACCCCGGAGATCGAGCTCCGAGGACCTCTGGATCTAATACCTAACTTCTAGACCACTGAGGCGGTTAAAATGTAGATATAAAACTTATAAAAAAAGGCCATTCAGAGTTATATCTGTTATCAATCTTACCAGAAGTAACATCCTCAGAGCCATTTTAAAATACTAATTGATATCGCAATCAATATCAATATTTTGGAATTTGAATTTCGTTTGTCAATCAAACCGCGTTGAATAGGTACTGTGAATTGTTTAACCAATCGGTGTGCCGCCAGCCTCAGGCTTTACTGGGAGATTTCACTCCTAGACAATAGAATATATGAAAAATGTTTACATGCCATCAGGTCATGAAAGAATATAATACGTAAGGTAGATGCGGTTACCATTACAAAGCAAGCCGTGCATATTATAAGCATCCAAGACAAATCTAATTAGATAATGCCCAGTGATTTCCACACTAGATAATATCTATAAATCATTATCATTTACCTACTGCATACAATGTAGTCCATTTTTTTTTATTTTTATCGTACAACGGGGAAGCGCTTGGCCTTCATCTCACCTGGTTACAAGTTGAGATAAGGCCGAAGGTGGAAGCGCACTTCACCCGGTATCCTCAACAAACTGAGGAACTGGCTATATCTTACCTCTAAATGCCGGAATACAACAATTTTAGAATTGCTGTTATGGCGACAGAATTAGGTAAGATGGTGGTAGCTAGCCAGGCGGACTTAAACAAAGTCCTACAACCAACCAAACCAAGCACAATATATTGTACTCCCCATGGGGATCGAACCCGGGACCTCTGGATCAGAAATCGGTGGGTTGAACCACTAGACCACAGAGGCGAATGTTTTCCTTGAAAACTATGTAGTTTTAAGATATGATGGTATATATGGTATACAGGTGCATATAGTGACCGAGTCTCAGTATAATAATGTTTTTTTTTTACAATAAGGAGACGGAACAAGCAAGAGCAAGAAACCTGATGTTAAGTACTGCATTGCATTGCGCCCGTCAATTTGAGGCATAAAGGTGTTAAGCCTCGCGTGCCCGTAGTTTCACCGGCAACCAAACCCTTTAAACCGTAATACAGTAATGCTGCTTGGCGGCTGAAATAGGATGCCATTAAAGTGATGACTTGCTTGGTAGTTGGCACTTGTTTGTTTTAGAGAGCTCTAAGACAGAACTACTCTAACCGATTGTTAAGAGGTCTCAGAGTAGGTAATCGGTGAACCTCCTACGGAAGTTCGGCACCAAGCGTCACAAACGAAACAGTCTGTTCGAGGGACAGCCAGTACCTCCTAGGAAAGCTATTCATCGTAGAACTCATCCCTGCTCAGGCTTAGAGCCAGACAAGCCTACAGGTCAAGCTAAGCCATCATTCTTATAAAAAAAACATACAAAAAACTACGGTTAAATTGGTAAGAGTTGAGAAGCTCCTACTTTTTGAGAAGTCGTTAGTGTGAGAATTTTGTATTTATAAGGTTACACCAATCCTTTGGTTTATTAGTTCTAACATCCAATAGTTGTATGGTTCGCGTCCAGTAGTTGAAATATTCAAGTGTTTTACCAAATGAAAATCTAAATTATTAACAGGCATTGAATGAAAAACCAGGAACAAACTGGTATATTTTCAGTTATTGGTCGATGTTTTCATTAAAATGTATTAATAACCAAACTGTTTCCATTGCCTTTTGTAAAAAAATGCTGTGCGAATTGAGAACCCCCTTTTTTAGAAGGCGGTTAATAAAATATGGCTATATTCATGAATAAGTACATCAGAGGAAGTCTGATGTAAAGCTATTGATGGAATGAATGAGGAAATAGCGTGGTATGGATATGTCAAGCAGAGAAAAGAAAGTCACGTAACTAAAGGAATGTTATGTTTGAATGTGGACGTACCTACGTCCTAGCTAAGAAAGACCGAGGAAGAGACGGATGGATTGTGTGACTGACGATATGCATGTGAGAGTGTATGCTGAGTTGACTAGTGACAGGGGAGATTGGAAGAGGAGATCGTGCTGTGCCGAACCCACCTAAATTTGAGGTAAGGGCAGGAAGACTGACTCCATTCAGTCAGTATAAATTATATTTCTCAGTGCACCTATACACACCTACACTTCTGGTCTGGGCTATGCGTTGATTGTTTGTCAATCAGCTACATCATCTAAATATACACAACTAGCTTTAACACGTGGCTTCGCCCGCGTGGTACCTTAAAAAATAACCTATATTGTGTCCCATGGCATACACTATAGCCATGTCAAATTTAAATATGTTCCTTTTAGCCGTTTAGTCGTAAAAAGTTACAAACAAGCAGAGACACCGCAAAAAATATTGTTTGCAATAGCTATGTGCAAAGTTTCAGTTTCATCCACGCCAGCGAATCAGCATAGCTATTCAGCGTGGCAGCCAGTGTCTTGGGCCTCCGCCTGGAACAGTTGAATTATCTATAGACCGTTTGTAACGGTCCTTAGATTCCCTTGTACATAGTTCGTTGTGTAAAATGTTCGTATATTTTTTTATTTTTTGTGATTAAACGAATGCCTTATTATGCTAAGCATATAGAAATCAGCAAAATTGCAGCATACATTTCTTAATTGCTAAACATGTCCCGTCTTCTGAATTAGATGTGCTCGCAGCAGTAAAACCGGGAATAGTAAAGTTGTATGCATCATCACAAGTACAAGTAGGTACGTATTTTGAGAGTGGAAAGCAATTACAGCGCAGGATAATGTAGGTATAAGGTGTAACTGCGAAGTTTCCGTCTAGGTGTATGCAGTTTGAGGTAATGCGTTAAGTTTGAGCCGCCGGGTGATACGTGCTAGTGGTGAGAATGTATCGATGAATTTTAAAACTGTGTAAAAAATATAGAAACACTACATATATCATTTCGAGGATTCATTGAGCTCTGATAACTCAAAGCGATTTTGTGATTTTTACATGTCTTCTAGTGCTACAGGTGCTAAGGAGATTCTTCGCTCTAGATAGAGCAGACATTCTGCGCCGTCAAATAGTCCAAAGTCTCAAAGCCCCGGTCAGATATGCGGAGGGCTTGAGGCCAGAAAAATGACTTGCTCAATACAATAAAAATGTGATCGATTTAAACAGAACGGGATAGCGGTCTATTGCCGACATACTCTGCCTCACCGACTACTCTTAGGACGTGTCATGTAAGTCACCTATTCAGGGTACTGGATATGATTTATTTCAATAACAAATGTTGTAATTATAGAAAAATAATGAAAAAAAGACAATTGATAATTTCACACAGAAACAGCTCCAAAAAAGAAAAGCTTTTAGTGTGGTCCCGGGATCGATCCCCACAGGTCTTCGGCCTTATTTTAACTTGTAACCAAGTGAGATTATGGGCAAGCGCGTCCCCGGAGTACAATAAAAAAAAAATGGGAACCAAATTACAAACTGAATACTTTTATCCATATTTTGTATCATATCAATAACACAACACCCAAACACTAAACAAACTAATTTTAAATAAAAAGTATGCATCACAAATGTTTGCACTGGGCAGAAATCAAAACTGAGCTGTGAGGCTTGTGATTCTTATCGACACTTTTCAAAGTATCAAAGTAAAGGTCCACCACTAGTAGTTAATAGTAACTCGTCGTCTCGTAGAGAACGTCTTTGCTCTCTTAAGACAATTTCCAAGAGTATACGCCATTGCATCCAGTTAAACCGTCGTTCGGCGCACTTACTCTGAAACTCTGCATATACCTAGACATGGAGCTGCTTTGTTGAACTTTTTGGACGTGTAAAAGAAGAAATTTAATAACTAAACTCGCTCGTATACTTGCAAACTTAGTCTGAATAAAATGGATGTCTGTCCTGCCTTAAGTTCCATGCATAAAAAATAATATTGATATTGATTCTGCTAGTAACTCTTCTTTTTAGCCTAATATTCATCAACAGCCTTTATCTATTGGGGATGATATACCTGGTTAACATTTCATTCGTAAGCACTAAGCGCTTTTAGCATATTTTGTAATGTGTACAGCAAAAACTTGAAATCGGCTACCTGCATCGGCGTTTGTATTTATATTATCTTACGACCCTAATGTCAGAAAAAAGGTAATGGGTAATTTTTCGGTAAGCTTTCTTCATGGTTGACCTCATCATTGCTTAATCATTGTATGTTTCAGGTTCATGCTGACCAGTAACAAAAAAAACAAAGAGCTGGAGAAGGCTCTTTGTTTTTTTTGTTACTGAAGCTTCCTTAGCGAGAGAAACTACTGAAACGAAGCATAACAAACAACGCTGCTGCCTCTGATCATCCGAGATTTTATATCATATAAGTGTAAAAGAGGTTGATACGATTCTAATTTGCGTAAGCTTTGAAGATGTAAGTCTCTGTCACGACTTGATATCGCATTTAACGTTTCAACTCCACCCCTATATCGTCAAAACCACCAAACACAGCCAGAATACGCCTGCTCCGCTGTACAACATAATACCGTAGCTTGTTCTATCTGAATAGCCACTAATACAATATTATCGTTCGCTAACGTCTCCCACGCCGTTGCTTGCACATTGATTTTATATTGAAAAATATTTATTTTCCAAATGTCCGTGGTTCTCTTTGTATAAAATGTTATCGTTTTATTGATGCGGTCTGAAATGGTTCGAGATTAAAGCTTAGTTTTTAGAACTGGCTGCTTTGCTCGTTTTATTCAGCCATTTGCTTGCGAGATCAGATTATCCATGTTTTTTTTCCGACAAGCTGAACACTCGTTCAGCGTTCTAAAAAAAATATTTATATTATTTTTCCGCCTCTGTAGTCTAATGGTTAGCACACCTGTATCCGATCTAGAGGTTCCCGGGTCCGATCCCCAGGAAGGTATAATATTGCGCTTGGTTTAGTTGGTGAAGGTCTTTCTTTGCCGCCTAATCTAGCTAACCATCATCTGGTGACAGACTTGAGTCTGTCACCATAATAAAAATACTAAATTGTTGTGTCCCAGCATTTAGAGGTAAGATTGAGACTAAGGTACTGACTGTTCCAAAGTCTGTTGAGGATTCTGTGTAAAGTGCGCTGCCACCTTTGGCCTTATCATAGCTGGAAACCCGTTAAGATCATGGTCAAACGCTTCCCCGTCGTAAAAAAAAACAAAACATTCCAAGACCTATATATACCCATTCTTTTGTGGGAATTTTCCGAAAACAATCAGCACTATAATTTTATATATTTTGATACTTATGATAATTAATATTGTCTTCCATTCTAATGGAAACCCACTTCTAACGACCCTCTCTATATCTATTAGCAAATAATCAAATATTAGCTAAATCTTCATTTCGGCGAGCATTCATCACTCGAACGTGGTTAATGCACCAACTTAATGGATCGAGTATTACCTTCGTACATTCTGTGCACTGCACACTGTCAGTCTGGTTTGATCATGTTTGATAACAAATCATGTCAATCAACAGAAAAGTCTTCAAGTTTAACTGACTGTGTGGTCTAGTGGTTCGCCCACCGGGGTCAGATCCAGAAGTCCCGGATTTGATCCCCGGGAGTCCAATATTGTGCCTAGTTTGGATGATGGTGGGACTTTGTTTTAAGTCCGCATGGAGCTATCACCATCGTATCTAAGTCTGTCGCCAGAGCAATTAAAAAAAAATTACATATTTCATATTTAGAGGTAAGATAGCCAGTTACTCAGACTATTGAGGGTTTCGGGGAAGAGCGCCTACATCTTTGGCCTTATCATGACTTGAAACCAGGCGAGATGAAAGCCAATCGCTACCCCGTAATAAACAAATTGTTCAGCGTAGCTTTTGTTCCAGCAGAGGAGTAGAGACAAATTAAACTGTAAGTGTGTAAATTTATTTATTAGCCTGAACATGTGCGAGTGTTTGTAGTGTGAGTAGTAGTTCCCAACTTAATTAAAAAAATCGTACGCGAGTCCTCCTTCCTTGAGGTAACTAATGCTGGTTTTAAATAGGCATTGGATTTGTCGTCTCATTGTATAGTCATATTTTTTTGTTACTTAAGGTGTAACTGGTATATTACTGGTGGTCAAAAGCTTGGCCATCAGTAATAGCTGGTGGCCAAGCTGGAAAAAGCAAGTAAAGAAGTGGCCAACATCTCTAAAAGGAACCTACTAGTAGTCGCCCTGAACTGTGATCTCGTGATGTCTGGTTTGTGACGGAGATTATTTCTCAAACTGAACGTAATTCACAAACCATAAAAGTGTGCTTTCATTACACCTTTCTCACCTTTCACGAACTCTCTATAGTGTTCTCCTGAGTGTTCGAGGCTCTCTCTTGTTGCTAACGTAATGTAATATCCTTACTAACATGAAACAAAAGTTGATGTCGCTTTAAAAAGTGCTCTAAAACCTGTTGCAGTAGTAGTCGTGGTTTAAAAATCTACCCCACCAGCCCACGGATGTCGTAAAGTCAACCAAGAAGGCAGCAGCTTTTTTCTTTGCGTAAACAAAACTTTTACTGTGAGCACCAATCTGCCTGCTTAGCGTGGTGGCTATAATGGCCGTAATGTCCCGTATTGAGTGAATAACAATGGATGAAATAGACCAGTTTTGAAATTTCGAAAATTTAAATTTAACCATCTCTTATCTTAAAAGACCTTATGGTCATCCTTTGCCTCTTTCATCTTAAAAAACACCCCTAATAAGGGCAAAATAAACTTATTTTGAAATCTGCAGGCTCAACTCCTGTTTCATATGATATTTCATGTTTTAACACATTTTGCAACCCTCAATGTAAATACAGGGGTGGTTTCAGCAAATTAAAAGAAAGTAAGAATAGTGAAGTCAACCCCCTTTAATAGTCTATCCCACAAGACAAAACAAGTGTTTTAACCCCTTATCGTGCCCCTTTGTTATGAAAACCACCCCTTATAAAAAGTCAAATATAAATTTTATGAAGGTGCAGTCGATACTCTTTCAAATGACACCCCACAAGCCATAAATCTTCTCGTCTCACTTTACACCCCTTTTTCTCAAAAACTAGGGTACTCACTAGGGTAGTGTCAAAAAAATCCTCGTGCCGGTTTAAAATCAATTAATATAATCTCGGCATGTTCAAATTTTTGAATAGATCGGACCAGCCATTTAAAAGATATGGACTTTCGTCTATATCTTCTTTTAATTGTATTTCTTTTCACCCCAATATCTCAAAAACTACCCCACTTATCAAAAATCCCTCTCGACAATCATATTTTATTTACGTTATCTATATTTAGTTTAAATTTCATAGCAATCGGATAATCCATTCGAGAGTTATGCCGTCACAAACATTGCCACATACATACATTCAAGTTGAAAATGTTGTGTCAGTTTCAGCAACTGACTTGATAGTGCAGCGCTGACATAGTGATTGCTCCAAATACGCCAATATTCCATTAGAATGATGGTTTATGAATACATGAGATGAAATTTCAATTTGTTTGCTTCTGTATTGCGGGTTGCGGCGTGCCTTTTAACTACACTGTGCTCGCTGAGTGTATCCAATGTATTTTGATATATAATCGGTGTTATTTCTTAGGTATATTTCCTATTTATTGAGGAATCAATGTATCACTATAATCTTGAGTAACATTTCTGGTAATCTTGACTCTGTGTATCGATATCAATATACCTACTAAATTATTATCTAGATGATAGCTATAGATCTGTCATCTGACTGACTGACAATCAACGCACAGCCCAAACTAAAGGTCCTTGAGACTGAACATCTTCATAGCATCCTTTTGCAGTAATGGGGTGCACTCAGAAAGGATAATAAAGTTATTCTCACGGGATGACAATAACGCAGTCGCGTGTAACGTAGTTTATAATCATATAAGTTCAAAATTAATGTTCGTATGATGGCAAATCGACAAATATTTACGAACGATATCCTGGAACATTGTCATTTTCGCAAATACTAAAAAAATCTCTACACGGTTTGAACAACCTAAACAAATATGAAAATCACAAGAACTTACGACCCAATTTCTACCAAATTACATCCGAAAATATCACACAATACCATAAAAGAGTCATAAGTTAAAATATTAATGCCATCATCGAAAATTTGCGGTAACGCGGAGTGGTCATTACGTAAAAAACTCAGGGAAATTCGTTTTCCATGTCACACCAAGCCATCAAGCGCAGTTGAAATCGTACCATTATTTTTTATGGCTTGCTGTGGGGCCACAAAAAGCTCTCACACTATAGCGATATTGCTCGCTCCTCTCTAGCATCGACTCAAGCAGAGATCCATACCTGAGGTGCCCTGTTACTCGTTTGCGAACCAATATGGTGGATATACCTCCATCATAGATAAAGCGGTTTACTTCCACTTTCATAATGCGCCACGCGAAGGAGAAGAGCTTCTAGCCCGAGCCTGCGATTCTCAATAATTACAACTTAAAAGACTTGAAGACACTAGGTCGAAACTGTCGGGAATATAAAAAGGTACACGATGAAGACCCGTTTTTGTTATTAATTATTTAAGACACAAGAATACCTTTCTCCTAGACAAGCGTGCTTCATCGTAGGCTGAATAATTGATCAGGCAAGGCATTATTATTGAGCCAAATACCAAAAAGTATAATCATCCGATGTCAGATCCAGAGGTCCCAGGTTTGATTCCCAGAGGGAGTACAATATTGTAATTGGATGGTTGGTGGTAGGTCTTTGTTTAGGTCCACCTGGCTAGCTACCACCATCTTCATTTCAACAATTCTTAAAATGTTGTGTTCCGCCATTTAGAGGTAAGATAGCCAGTTCCTCAGTTTGTTGAAGATTGTTTATACTGAATATTTTTTGAAGGGTTTCTACAAACTACGCTATTTCTTTCGATTTTTACAGCTAACCGAGGGTTTAATGGCCATGCCGTTATTGGGTGTTCAAAAAACGAGAATATCGGGGGTAGAATGAAAGTTAAATGTTTGTAAATGTTAAGAGAAGGGAAATATGGATAATTTTGTGTCATGTTTAGTGTTATGGTATCTGCATGGCGTAATTGGGGTGGTGAATCACTGTTTTAGGCCGGATTTGTATAATAGCTACACGTTTTGTTCAAAGGTGAAATTGGTACATTCGTTTCAGTTTTACATTCCTATTTTGAAAGTCTGTTTATTGTACTCTCCCATAATGCAGACTTGTAACGGTCCCTTGACAGTCAGTCAGACTGTTTGTTTGTATTATTACAAATATTGTACTGCAATGTGTGTTTATTACAGGTTGGCAGACACAAACA
This sequence comes from Venusia cambrica, assembly GCA_951394065.1. NCBI lineage: Eukaryota > Metazoa > Arthropoda > Insecta > Lepidoptera > Geometridae > Venusia > Venusia cambrica. Next base: position 5,689,264 of record OX596065.1, read on the forward strand.
TTATGAAAGTTTTTGCAAAATCCTCAAATGTTGAGGGAAAAATTTATTCGTGTTAAGAAAAGGGAAATTTGAACTAATGATTTAATGAATTGTTTTTTGTACTTTTAAAATAACGCAGTTCCTTACCTAGGTACTTATTATAACACTAAAGTTGAATGTTGTGCTAACAAGATGATCAAATTATAATTTGTAACCATATATATTCTATTCTACAAGAGCAATAAATTCTGCGCCATAGACAAAAGTATAGGTAAATCAACTGTGTTTTTACATGACATATTAAATACATAGTTACATCCACCGAAGTAAATAATAAATCACTCTTTTTAAGCGCACAAAACCTGTGCAGCCACGAAAATAAAATATGCATCCGCGCGTAATTATACAGCCTTTGGCTAATTTTTACAGCCATAATCCAAATTAGTACGTGCCAGAGGATTTCCGGCCCACCTGTGGTATTGTGTATTGTCAGCGTCACTGTACCGATGGCAAAATCCCATATAGCCTATATTGTTACTCCAACTTAAAACTTCAAGGTTGTGTTTCAAAAAATGTAAAACAATTTTGGTTTTCTACTTATTAACATGTAACAAAGTTTATATCTTTGTTGCTTATGAAGTCATTTGTTACGCAAAAATTTCCGATGTCTCATGTTGGGCAGAGCCTCTACCCAAGCTTGAGGTTTCTGATTTAATCACCACGCTGGTGCAGAACTACTAGAATCGTGCTTCACGAATTCGTTTGCGACTATTTGTGCGCGAACTTAGTACCTTTCCTTCTAATTCTTATCTACTAATATATAAAATATTTGGAAGGAATCCCTCCTGTTATTTACCCATATAAGGTGTACCTACTCATATCATATACTTATATCTATACCTCTGAAGCGCAATGAGAACCGGTTGATACGCCACCACAAGGCAAAGGAGCTGGCTCAGTAGGAATTTGGGAATAAGGGAAATGTTAGGTACTCACGGCACATCAAGGCGTAGATTATTATCAGGACGTCTCCTGTCTTCCTGGGTATCCAAGGATCACTCTTCTTGTATGAATAATTCGTTTTTACATAGTTAATTTTGGTTTTATTTGAGCACACATTCATTGTTTAATGCAGTAGTTGTTTAATTTTATGGTGGTATTTGCTGTATAGCGCGCCAATTTTAAATTAGGTACAGAATAGGTAGCTGGTTTGTGGAAGGGAAAAGGAAGAAGCTGTAACAAGTACAAAACTAGAATATATAATGTTTACTCAATTCAACTCATCATATCATCATCATCAATAAGTAAATTTATTATGACATAAACATATCATACATGTGCAATGTAAACTAACCATTTCCAAGGGAATAGGTCTATAGATAACTCAAATGATGCAGACCAGTACCAGATAAAAGCGTGCGCACTGGCAACATCACCACGCTGAATAGAAACGTTGATTCGCTGACCTAAACAAGAGCCAGCCCGGAAATAATAGTTTGTAATACCCGAAGACACATATTTGCTACACTATCAATAAGCTATGTTCAGAAACAAGCGCAAAACAAGCGTTGGCCTGTTTTGCGATCGGTACAAAAAACATACTTTGTTTTATTGGAAACCTCTTTGTCCAAAGTTTTTAATGTTGTTTCTCGAGTATTATTATATTTCCCGTTATATTTTATGCTTCAAAGTGTCATAAAGACATTCGAAATGAGATCACCTTTGTTTGTGACTGTGTGTAATATAATTAGTTTTAAAATGACTGCGTTTATGTGCAGTTTAGCAATCGTAAAAATAAAATTTTTGGTTGTCGCGAGATTAAATGTAAATAACATTATTTTATTAGTAGGTAATATACAGTACGGAAAACGCATTTTTTTTTGTATGACGGGTTACTTAGCTTTATTATGTTAGCGTGTTATTCATTCATTAGGTTTCAAGTTATGGTTAGGCGGAGGAAGCGCACTTTACCTGGAATCCTGAACTATCTGAGGAACTATTTCCTCTAAAATGCAGCAACAAAATTAATTTTAATTGTTGCTATGACGACAGACTACGATTATGGTAGTTAGTCAGGCAGACTTGAACTAAGTCCTAAAACTAAAAAAAACACACAATATAGTACTCCCCTGGAGATCGAACCCGGGATCTCTGGAGCTGACACCAGTGGGCGAACCACTATACCATATAGGCAGTTAAATACTTCTAATGAATATCATATATAATATAATATATAATATATATCATATATATGTAATATCTGCTGAGCATGGATATCATGTAAATTTTTCAGTTTAAAAGGAGGCTCATGTTCAACTTGCTTACATACTAAAAACTGTCAAAAAACATTATCCTCGTCTACGGATATTGAATAAAGGAATTTTGAAAATACCAGAACAGTACCAAAATCATTGAATTATCTGATCAGTCCATTAATGTTTACTGCTCGCCAGAGCGCCCTCTGAACTTTTAGGTATTTTGGAAACAATGTATGCGTCGCTTTCTTTTTACTCATAACAGTTTATACAATGGTGATGACATTTCTATATAGGTATATAAATAAACTTAACAGTCGGATTAGAGATCGCAATAAATTCAAATTCAAAAATATTTATTGGTGAATCTCTGTGATCGTCCATCATCGTCATAATCGGCGTAAACGTCCGCCATCCATATCCATATATTTAGTTTGACTCGGCTCAAAGAGGTTTTAATGGAAGATCTGCGCAGGTTTTCTGAGCCGCATATTCGTTGAAACCTTTTTGTAGCTCCGTAACTTTTCGCTAACATTTTAATTGTATTTGTGTTTTTATCAACTTAGTTTGTATGTTTGTTGGTTATGTTATCAGATTTTTGTATTTCAAGTGCAATTGGTCACAACATTTACAAATGTTATTATGAAACAAAAATGCATAACTCACGACGGCACTCGAACCCGCATCTTTTCCCAAAGCGGGAAACGCTCTAACCAACTGAGCTACGGGAGTACCGACGCAGATTCCGATTTTTTGTGTTATATCTCTCAGCTATATCGCTGATAATATCAGGTGGTTAGAATGTTTTCGGATTTATGAAAAGATGCGGGTTCGAGTCCCGTCGTGGGTTGTGAATTTTTGTGTCATAATAGCATTCGTAAATATGTTATTAGAGTTGTAAATAAATGTTTTTGATTAATTTGATTGATTTGATTAAAGTAATTATATTTTGATAATCTAATTTTGTACCCTATAAATCCAATATGGTCACGTCAGGTGAGAATGTGGTCTAAGGATGGTCTATCAGTTGTAAAGTCCTCAGTCGGCTTTTATGACATCCGTGGACCGAGTCGGAAGGGTTGATTCTTAAGCCGCGACCACCTCATGGCATTGAATTATCATCTATTATACTTGAGTAAACAACGGAACAACTGGTGATTGAGTTTGCCATAATCAATACCTCGTTATGTCTAATTAATGAGGTAACCTGAGAGATATTGTTATATTTAGGCTAGGAAGCACATTGCCATCCCGGAAGATTACGATAATTGTAATTAGGTATTGTTTCATGATCTTAGATATTGCACAATAGCATAGTTATACCGGTGTGGTAATCTGGGCGAACGTACAGTTTTGGATATTTTTATTCGTAAGTTTAATTGCCGTAGCCTATTTTTATTTTATTCGGGAAACATACAGATACAATATATAATAATATATAGAAATACATTAAAAATAATTCCTAATACAACAAAGTTTACACTATTAAGTCTAGTAGTAGGTTCACCTACCTGGTATCAGACCCAGAGGTCCCGGGTGCCATCCCCATGCAGGGTTACAAATTTGGGCTTGGTTTGGTTGGTGGTAGGACTTTCGTTAAATCTGCCTGGCTACACTGCCTACCACCATTTTGCCTTTGCTTATTGCCATTACAATTTCATATTATTTTGTTCCGGCATTTACAAGTAATATAGCCAGTTCCTCAGCTTCTTGAGGATTCTGGGTGAAGTGCGCTTCCACCATCGTAAGCCCTACTATAACTAGAAAATCAGATAAGATGAAGGACAAGCCCCGCCCGTCGTCGTACAACAAATAAAAGGCCACTAAAGAGAGGAAAAGGGACATGCGGTATACATAGAACGAAAACAGCAACGGACCGGATATCTTACGCTCATAATGGACACCAAGTTGCTCAAGATGATGATGATAGTGGTGATGTTTTTTACAGTCCATACCCGTACAATATCTGGGCTACTTTCACCATTTCAGATAAATGCTGAATAGTTTTTTTTTATTTAAATGACTACATATACCATATCTCACCCCGGAAATTATATTAATGAAAAAAACTCGCTTAAAAATCGCTTAAACAATATTGTAAACCAAATTAAAAACATGGACATTTGATACTAAAAAAGTGCGCACACGCCCATCCTAGGGTTCCGCTAGGGTTCCGACCCAAAATTCAGGTACTATATACACTGGTATAATAGCAAAATAATAGCTGCAATACAAATACATACTCTGGGAAAATTGCAACTGTATACCTATTACGGTTCAATGATAATGCCCGCTGACAGATAGATAGAGGGATGGTCAGACAGACAACGAAGGATTATTATAGTATATAGATATAGATCCCGACAGCATCTTTTGAGAAACCCTGAAACTAAAGATGACAGTTCAATAGGTGGTCTTGTCAATTGAGATCGATGTCTTACAGACAACCTTACGATGGAGAGAATAGTTAATAAAAAAATAAATTTAACCAAACTTTATTTTTACTTAGTTTTGGTAGGGTGTAGTAATGATAGAGATACGAGTACCTACAATGTCCCGCTTTACCAGCCCGTTAATATAGTATATTTGTGTTAAAATTATCAATGTAGAAGATTACCAGATAAGACTTTCAAAAAACCGAGAATGTAAACTCATAAACCCCTTTTGTGACCCCGCAGTCGGGTAAGACGTGACTTATTTCCCAAACATCACTCCGGCCGGTTATCCTGACAAATCCTCGCTCAGACGCAGACTTAACCCTTGGACGTTAAACTGAACCGAATAGAATTAGCATAGAAATTGATTCAGTCAGGGCTCTTTTAGCCCCATCATCGCCTAATCCATTTGCAGTGGGCAGGGGTATTCGTAGTTACATGTAGAATATCAAAGCAGCTTGCGTACAGAACGGATAACGCTAAAATTACACAGAGCACACGTTAACGGAAATCCCGCACACAAAGAAAACAAATTAGATGATGATGAAAATTTCGAACAGGTGTATACAAATTACAAAATAGGGATTACAAATGGTTTTGGTCAAGTTGATTTAAATTAAAGCAATTTTTGGTCGATCCAGTGTTTTTTCTTTATGGCGGAAATATGGTGTTGAAACCTAAAAAAAAACATATATCAGCAATTTATAAATATATTCAAAAAACTTTTGTTCGCTACTTTACTTGCATTTGAATGACTTATATAAAGTAAAGGTAATTGCTTGATTTGACAGTTTTTACTTAACAAAGAATGAAATGAGTCAAAGAAAGAACAATTAAGAAAAAAGTTTAAGGTAACAAAACATTAATAGGTCTTTTATAAGTCTTCATTGATCACCCTCCTAAAACTGTCAAGGATATCAGCTTATTGGAAGCAAGATGTGTGGTGTGACAGATATTCTGCTGTATTTGCTGCACGTAATAATTGAGTAAGTTAATTTACTTTTCAGGGTTACCAGCTATCATGATCAGGAAATACCTTTTCAATAATAGCTTTGATTCTGATGATACATGCATATAATAATCGAAAAATTCAATAACAAATACGTTCAAAATCGTTCTGAACAAAATTATACGCATACTCTTTGCGAGCCTAGGGAAACACATAGTGCTATCGATTTTTTGACGTGTTGAAAAATGGCAAGCGGAAAATGACAGCCTTCGTATTGTGCGGACGAGTCGTGAATGAATGAATGAATGATTATAATGCTAGGGAGCTGAATGGACTGGCTTTTTACGGTATGTTTTATGAATGAGTGTTTCGGACCTTTTGGGGTCGGGTTCATTTGTATTTTTGGAGAGCATCTTTCAGTTTTTAGGTTTGAATACGAGATAGGGTATTTTGGCGGTGGTGTAGATACATAGACCATTCCTTACAGTTCACCAACTTAGCACGTAAACAAACAAGGAGAACAATCAAAACATTGTAACAATTGGCGGTTTTATCGCTTAAAAAGCGATCTCTGCCAGACAACCGTAGAAAGTTACGGACTGATAGGGTAGCAATAGTGTGGTGTATCTACACTCCATAGCAAAAAAGTACCTATTTGGCTAAGCAAAATACATTGTGCACTAATTTTATGACAAATATGGTTAACAAGCCTCAATTCAAGCTAAATACCTATAGAACTGACAAAGCTTATCCATGCACAAATAAAATATTTGCGAGAAGGACTTGATGACTCCAATATTGTACTGGTGTGATGCGGAAAAAATGGCGCGGTAAAGGGGCTCCATTCATTACTAATGATAAAGGTAAAGGCGAATCGAACGTTTTGGCAACCATCATCTTATCTAAGACTGTCGCCATGACAACGATTATAAATTGATGTGTCCAGCATATACATACCATATGTCTGCAGCAAGTCCGTTGGTGGAAAGGGGAAGGAGGGATTACGTTAAAAATCTTCGCCGAGAAGAGGGTGTTCCTCAGGCTCAGGCGTGCGTGATATGGTGTTTAATAATTTTAAGTAATTAGTCACAAAAATGTTTTTGTAATCCAATGCTTAGATTTTCCAATTAGTTCCCTTTCTATGCCAACTTTTCTCACATTTATTTCGTAAGCGAGTTCAAGTAAGCCCATTGCGTAAGTTAAGCATCATAGCTCAGTTGGTAGTAACTCTGCCTTCTGCGCTGTAGGCTGTGGGTTCGGTTCCCACCCAGGACAAACATTTGTGTGATGAAAACAGATGTTTGTTCCGTGTTTGGGTGTTGTATCATATAGTACGTATGTATTCACATAAGTATTTGAGTATTATATCATATATATTACAAGCTAAGCTTATTGTTTATATTGATTTGAATATTGTTTGACTGACTGAACCTTACCGGCTAATATTAATATTACAGGACATTATTTTTTACACAGCGCCATCTAACCCCAAAATAGGCAGAGCATATATTATGGGAACACAATTTCGGATATTATACCGTTACATATTTGTTTTTGTAAATTAATACTCATGATACAATGTAACACCTTCAGGCCTCACAGCTCAGTTGGCAGAAGTTCTACCTTCTGCACTGTAGGTTGAAGGTTCGATTCCCACACAGGACTAACATTTGTGTGACGAACACAGATGTTCGTTCTGTGTTTGGGTGTTGTACCTCTATTTTTGAGTGAATGATAAGTATGTAAGTCCATAATCTACATTTCAAGTTTTGCTTAGTTTGTGACTAGATGGCGCTGCATGAAATAAAAAAACAAAAACGAACACAAAAAAACCCTTTTATCTCCCTCACACAAATGTTTGTCCCGGGTTTCCCAACAGAGAAAAAAAATTGTGTGACGAACCCACAGCCTACAAGAACAGAAGGCAGAGCCATTATCAACCGAGATGTGAGGCCTGTGAATGTAATAAATGTGATTGTAAAATTTCATAGATGAATTAAGTGTGGCAACTAGGCAGAACAGTTTTACTGCCCTGATTGGGAACCAGATTTATAAAACTGAATAAACTGCAATCGTCACTATCCAAAAAAAACCTTTGACGGTCCCCATTGCAGCGCTGTTTCCAATTGAATCCGGCAAAAGAGTGAAGTGTATAAAACGGTCCAAAACAAACACGGTAAATAGGAGTGACCACCCCCGCTGTGAATGGCTTGCGGAAAAGAACCATCGGTCCGTAGGGTAGGGTTCCGTAAGAAAATAATGAGAATGCATAGGTTGGTACAATTTTAATGTTTTCCAAAAATCGGATGTAAAAGTCAATTTAAAAATAATAATTTTTATTTACCACTGCGTAGTTTACTAGGTAATAATAAATAAATGTTTAAGCTGTTTTACGAATTATCTCACATATATAATTATGATGAACATGAACAAATGAACATGATGTTTTTTTGTAAGACGGTGAAGCGCTTGGCCTTCATTTCACCTGGTTACAAGTTAAGATAAGGCTGAAGGTAGAGGCGCACTTCATCCGGAAACCTCAACAAACTAAGGAATCTTAACTCTAAATGCCGGAACACAAACATTTAAGAATTGTTGTTATGGCGACATAATTAGGGAAGACGGTGGTAGCTAGCCAGGTGGACTTAATTTACAAAGTCCTACCACCAACCAAACCAAGCACAATATTGTACTACCCTGGGGATCGAACCCGATACCTCTGGATCTGACATCGGTGGGTTGAACGGCTGGACCACAGAGGCGGTCCAAAACTCTGGGCTTATCTAGCTCTAGGCCAGAGGAAGGATGAGATTAGCGCAGGAGCGAGTGAACAGTAGGTACTAGCTTGCTTGCACACTGACGGCACGCGGCAAACCGTTTGGCGACATTATCAGGAGGGTCGCAAGCCAAGTGAGACTGGAGTAGCGGTCCTTTACAGGTTCTAATACCAGTGTAAGTGGTAAAATACGTAATTATTACATAGGTAGTATCTATACGTATGTACATTCATGTTAATCTGCAAAGACCCAATAGGATTTTTAACTGAACGTCACACCGATTACAAATACTGTTCATTAATGAAAATATACTATTAATAGTTTATTTAATTTATACCCACCATTTTGATATAAGCATGGAAAACATTAAATTCTGTCAAATCAAAACACTCAATCCAAACATCCAACTCCCACTTGCTCTCTTTTTTCATTCGACCAATGCACCCTCCATTCGCCGACTGAAATAATTTTGCATGGACCTCATTTGTATGTAAATGCACCTCCGCCTTTATATCTCTGTTTGCCGCTTCTGTTTTTATAGTCTTTGCATTTAAAGCGTTACGTTTTTAAATTAACTCGATTGGTTAAGTGCCCAAGATGGCGGACGTACCACGTGATTACTCTACCACTTATGATTGGTAGAGCTTCTGAAAAACTTGTCCGAAGAAGTAATGCTAATTAGGTAACAAATCACATTTTATTTTTTTTGGAAAATTTAAGCTTCAGGACACTTGTGTAATTGAATTTAACAAACACCTGTAAATTCATTCATATAGTAAGCTTATGTTAATTTATTTAAGTTATTTTCTTTCAAATAAAAAGTATTTTCGTATGAATACTTACGTTTTCTGTGTTATCACATTAATAAATAATGGTTTACATACCAAAAGCTTGTTTATATTTATTGTTAAGTTCATGCATATAATATTTTAATGATGTTTTCTTTAAAATATCAAGAATATATATTATTGGTTACTGCGCTGACTGAGACTTTACGAGAACAGTTTACGTAATTAAGAAACCGATATGAAAACAAAACATTAATCCCAGGCATACCAACTGTGAACCATCCACCTACAAACTCACCTATTGAGTTGACATTATAAAGGCTAATCCGTTACCATGACAACCTTGTCTGGATTCATAATGAGCAATTAATTAAATTTCCGTTTGGCTCTAAAAATAAGGGATAATGATCAAAGGGCTCTCTGGAAACTTTTATTAAAATTAATTTAATATTTTCTTGACACTTCGTTTAGGAAACTTTGGGCGTAATGAGCGTTTTAGAGGGAAGGTGATTTTAGCTGAGTTTTCTGTTTGTTATGAAAATAAGGTAAGAAATTTCTGAGAGGAATTGTAATTAAAGCAACGATTTTATGAGAAAAAGTCAATTTTCGCTCATAAAGTGGTTACAGTATATCTAAGGATTTTTAAATTTTAAATTACACAAAAAGCATTCAAGCAATGTTTATTGCATGGTTGTTTGTTTCACAATTAAAAGCCTGTAAATATCAGTAACAATACAATTTCAGCGAATAAATCAAGCCCAAAATTTCGGAAGTTATGACATAAGCTAACTTAGCAGACGGCTAGAGATAAAATGACATTAAATGAAACTATATTTCAAATATCAAATATATTTCTAAAAAAAGGTACTATATTTCACACCTTAAAAAAGTGTATATACTTGAAACTTAGCTTGAAAATTGTATATACAATGAGCGATCTTATCGAAAAGCGGTGATTGATTGAGCGGGTTGGTGATTGTATTGTAGCGCTATAATCACACTACAGCAAGCACGAATTTCCGTTTTACATCCATATTAGTAGTATTGTATTATATTGGATTGAGACGTAAGTGCCTGGATGATGATGAAAATGCAAAATTTCTACCAAATCGCCTAAAGTGCTTGTGGCAAGCTTTTACCTATGTAACCCAGGTGGCGCAGGGCATATCCTGAAATTGCTAGGATGCTAGTTTTAAAGCGAGCGAGATTCGGTAGAATATTCATATGTTAATACTCATAACTTTAGTTGCCACGGACCGCCAAGTTATTGGCTGTAACTTACACTACTACAGATAAAACCAGAACCCAAAACAGTTTCATATTCTGTTAATGAGTACCTACAAGTTTCTATGGTTACTGTTACCGCCTACTATAAATATACAACGCCCAATATATAATCAATTTCCCCAAAAAGTTTTTATCAAATTTGAAACGTATTTCTTTCGAATTATGATGTGTTTTAATATGTTCACCTAATTAGGTACGCTGATAATACTAGGTAATTTTTGTTTGAGTGTCAACTGAATAAAATAGATTCAAAAGTATAATTTGTAGTAAAAATATCCGAATGCATCGGTTAACATTGTATGATTATTTATAATAAAAGTTGTTGATTATATATTCTAAATTTTTCAATACTCAATACTCAATACATTTATTGCTACATGTACTTAGTTACATAGTTCTTAATAATATTACATAGTACTGTACATGTACCCTGTTAGGGTATTGCAACGTCAAGAGAGGGCTTTACACAAAAAGTTTTAATTAAAATAAGTATAATAAACAATCTATTTGGACATATCGTCATAATATTATAATTCTATATTTATTTTTAATAACATTGCCTAATTTACTAACTTATTGATATATTTTTTAAAGATTCGTCAGCAAGGAAATCTTTAAGACAGTAATAGCATTTTTCCAGTAATAAATTTTTCAGTGTTTTCTCGAATTTATTGTTTTGCTCAATACTTTTAATCGTCTTTGGGAGCGCGTTATATATTTTTATGGCCATAACATTTGGGCCTGTTTTAGTATACTTAAGTAATCTTTGTTCTATGTAGGTTTACCGCCGAATGCAAAAAATAAGTGAGTTAAAACAGAACGAATTATTATTTCTTTTTTTCTATTGAGTTGAAAATCATTCTCCTGCCCTTATCGCACACTAGGTGGGATCGGCACAACATGTTATTTTCTTCCATCACTCACTCTTATCAAGCAACTCTGCATCTACACCTTTCATATCCATGTTCTCTTTTACACAATCCATCCATCTCTTTTTCGGCCTTCCCTTGCTCTAATGTCCAACCACCAACTCAAATTCATAACCCTTTTGGTTAAATGACTATCATCCCTCCTCACTACATGCCCATACCATGACAACCTAGCACTCCTCATCTTTTCTACGACTGGCGCCACTTTCAAACTTCCCCTTATATACTCATTTCTGATCTTATATAACCTTGTCACCCCACACATCCATCTCAACATTCGCATCTCAGTAACTTGTGCACTTTCTTATATTGAATTGAAAATATGGGTTGAAAATGGACTAAGTCCACACATCGCGGTATGAATCTATTCCAGTTGACAATTTAACTATGAATTTGTCTAATGAACATTTTGCACTGATTTATGGCTTGCCTGGGCAAAGATCAGTCTACAATGGAGCAAGCTATGGGCACGTGCCAAACATGTTTTGATGGACTTCTAATTACTTTGAAACCTTATACTTAGTAGGTAGTCCTCACAGACTACGCTCCGAGTCTCATACATAACAATTTAAAGTTTTTTAAAGTCCACTTAGTTTATGTTCAATACGTAAAAACCTTTTAGTTCTTAATGAATGTAATGAAATTACAAAACAAATTATTTCGATTCTTTCACTTAGTGAGTTAGCGTTTGATGCTAAAACTAGTAAAAGAACTCCTCAAGTCCATAACAGTATAAATTCTAAAATTTTCATCCCAACTTAAACTTAAGAGAGCCCAGAGCACTTTGTTTTACTTAAACCGTGGGTTAAGAAGTTTTTGGCCATCTTCTATTAGCATAAAGTCGGTAGAAGTCGGCATAAAGTATTAAAGTTCTGCTGAAATTGATAACGTACTACCAGATTTAAGGGTGAAATTACACTGGATCAGTTGTTTTTACTCTAACGTCTCTATCAATTTTTAAATTAGACTCTTATGCTTAAATGTTACAAGCTATGCTAAGTTTGGGGCTAGATGGCGCTGTGTGAAATTAATGTCCATTAATATATTTATGTTCTATGTTATGTCTCAAAATATTATCTTGGGTACAGATACAGATTCTATGATATATTTTTTTCTAATCTTAAGCTGAATGGATATTAAGCTTATGATTAGAAAAAAAGAAATTCATCCAATATTATTTCCCGAGTAAGAAACACACTATAACATTATAAATTAAGCAGGTATAAGTCATAGATCTCTATTACAAATACTTCATTGTCAGTTTGTACGAGCTTAAAGGGCTTTCTTTAAAACTGAACTGAAATGAATAAGACCTTATTTTGGTACTACGATAGATAACATACTTGAAAAAAAAATTGGCGGACCCAATATAAGAAGAAACCGTTTAATAAATATTTTTAAATATTTACTTTAGTTTCATTATCGGTAAAGCCTATATAGTTCAAACTTGATGTAAATTTAGTGCTTACTAAAAACCTAAGATTTGGCTAGGGGTAAGTCAATTTCTCTTAGTTTATTTTAATCAGGGCTCAAACTGATTATCAATATGACACAAAAAATTGGAATCTGCGTCAGGACCCTCGTGGCTCAGTTGATTAGAGCATTTCCGGCTTTAGGAAAATATGCGGGTTCTAATCCCGTCGTCCGCCGGTTGTGAATTTTTGTGTCATTATAACATTTGTCAAAGAGTAAGTCTATACTAAGGTTCCAGAACTAAATGCAAAAACCCGCACAAGTGGGTTGAATTGGAACTTTTAGTGTGCGTGTCCTACTCGCACTTGACCGATTTATTTCAAATATTAATTATCTTATATGCTCAAACTATGTTAAAGATTAACTTTATCTTTTAACGACACCTAACGTGTGCACGCTCCTTAAAAGCGGCTTTCCCATAAATTTATAACGTCGAGATGAATTCTTTTAGCATAATTTATAAGTTTACGTAAAACCTAGTTTTGTTAAATGTAGTTGTGTGAGAAACGACTTCCGTATTAAGATTATCCGAAATTTTGATAAAATATTGTGGTTTCTTGTTCAAGTTTCTAGAAAGCTTACCTTTTGAAGATTTTTACTGTTTTACTTAGTAGGTTTATACCAAGTAAAGCAAAATTGTTCAACAAAAAAATATATGTATTAATCTCGTAACTGACAATCAAAGGCCATCACAAAATTATTATTTTGTTGGCTGTATACATTTTTTTATATTGTCTTTGCTGTTGCTTGCCAAACAAATGTTTTTTCTTCCTTTCTTTCATCTTCCAAAGCAACTGAAGCATATTTTTAAGAATATGCATATGCAAAATATTTAACTTTTTTGAGGTGTAAACAAAAAAAACCCTTAAAAAATACTGTTAAGGTAATCCGAAAAAACAAGGTAAATAAACGTTTTAGTAGTTGTAAAAAATCCGTCTCGTAAACGCTCGTAGCTCAGTTGGTAGTAGCTCTGCCTTCTGCGCTGTGTGTGCGCGGTTGTGGGTTCGATTCCCACCCAGGACAAACATTTGTGTGATGAATATAGATGTTTGTTTTATGTTTGGGTGTTGTATTGTACGATAAGTATGTATTTACAAAATAATAAATAAGTATTTATGTAGTCTATCCGTAATCTAGTTCCCATATTACAACCTATGCTTAGTTTGGGGCTAGATGGCGCTGTATGGAATTACTGTCCTGTACTGTAATAAAAAAAATAAAAAAAACGTGATATTACCAACAAACAGCAGCAACAAATCAGCAGATCTCAAATTACAGTAAATTACAATATTTGTCATGTAAGACGACCACCTTTGTATAAAGCACAAAATGCAATTAAGTTAGTTTAAAGCATAATTAAAGAGACTTTACGAAACAATTACGCGAAATAAAATTATGCAAAACACGCAATACGCGGCCATATTAATTGTTAAAAGGCATCTTGGAATTTAAAGAGCCATGATGCACTTTAGCGGTAGCACAAGCTCTGGTTCTGTAGTATATCCTCGATAAAGATTGAATTACTTATCTAATTAAAGCCTGAAAGCTAACCTTTCAGTTTTTTTTCATAGGTATCAGTTCCCATAAAATTTGTAATCTACTTTGTACCTGTGTCTTGGTGTTCAGTTTTTTATGACCCGAATGTTTTCATGCCACCTGGGTAAGCTCGTTATCATAGATCTTATTTACACAAGTTTCGAGTTTTATAACAGAACAATATGTCAAAATAAACAACCAATTTTATTATGTATTATATTTTTCATTTTTATCTATATTATCAGAAAAACAATAAAACGTAAAATGTTGTGAATTATTGCGAAGTAAATCTTGAATAATTAAATCAAATTACCAAATTTTCATTCATGAGTGATTCTGAGAATTTGTTGTTATATAATTAATCCTGACCAGATTATGCCACTTCTGTCAGTATGCCATATTATAGGTAGAAGGATTATTTTGGCAGCGAGAGCTTTAATTATTACTTTATAATTTAGGTACAATCAAGAACATAAAAGGCGAAATAAAAATTAGCTCGTTTAATTGCGACTATAGGAGCGTGAAGCGATAAGTCCCATGTCGTCTCAAATTCCGAGCATTATCCTTTGTTCCCGTGTATATTTCTTTATAAACGTCTTGTACCTATCAGACATTATAAATGGGCTTTTTGTTGGGTTGTAACACGTTGAAATTAGTTTTTAATTATACGCCGGAAACGCAATTACTGTTCGTGAACAAAGCTCGCAGTTTCGAATAACCTGTCTTTGTACGTGACAGAAGCGTACTTCCAATAATACGTGGTTAAAATAGGTTAAAAAAAAGTACCCAAGTATAGTAAAGTATTTTTTTTTAAATGCAGGCATATTTTCTTTTTATTCTATCTGGTTATCTCCACCAGGAGATAGATGGATAATATCCACATAAGCCGTTATTATTAGTACCTACGTCAAAGTGCTAATGAGATGACAAGTCTTAACTTCATAAAAAGTAGGTAAAAACTTAATCTTCAAATCATCATACTGTAGCAAAACTGTGTCCCTGCATGATTTTGTACTTTTATCTGCATGTTTTTATACTTTCTACATTAAAACATTTCCTTTTTTATCGTGTAGTTCTCTTTTTGTGTTATTGCTTCACAATTCGTACATTAGTATTTTCATTTTTATCCCTTGTTTTGCTTTCAAATGTACATCTATAGATTCTCTGGATTTATTTTATTACGATAAGCTTATAATTTTTTCTTCAAATATAATATTTAGCTGAAATCAATAGACCTTAGACTTTCAAAGATTGTTCATATTATTTTAGGTTGTCAATAATGGCAAATGTCATTTATCTTTTTTATGTCAAAAAAAGGTCATAGACGTAAGTTCCCTTTATATTTTATATGCTATCTCTGTCTAACATATACATTTTTATCTGAACTTGTATAAGAACCTTAGCGATTATCTTTGACCATGTATAATATTTGAATTAATCAAATTTAGAATCCTAGCGTTCCACCAAAGTCTTGGTGGTGCTGGTGGCTGAGGAAAGTCAGTTCATATCTAGCATCCAAACGGAGCAGAGATAAGTACACCTATTAGCTCCCAATCGGAGAACTCCAAATTAAATACAAGACCATTCCCGGGTCAAGTGGCCCGGGAAAGTTGCTGGTCTTCAATAAATTTGTCTGGCTGTCTTTAAAAAGCTGCTGAACGGGATACTGAAGACCCTCATACTGGCTGGGTACTGAAGACCCTCATACTGGCTGGACATTGAAGACCCTCATACTGGCTGGACATTGAAGACCCTCATACTGGTTGGACATTGAAGACCCTCTTACTGGCTGTACGTTGAAGACTCCGATTGCGTTGAACTTGTAAACTTTATTTTCTCCAATATACTTTTATTTTATTTTACAGTCATAATTTTTATCTTTTACCTATCTCTTTAGCACCTCTAGTAGGATAGGTCCTTTAGTATCTCTTATTATTGTTCTTTACTGTTTCTCTCCTATAAAAACAGTAACGTTACAATACACATACCTACCTAACTATCGGATGATATTAATATCCAAGATAGAATAATTAAAATTTTCATAATATACAAGAAAACTACCAAGTAAATAAAATAATTACTCCCTAAGTTGTAAAGATTAGTTATTTAAGGTATAGTCATGTAGTGTAGTCATATAGGTAAGAGTAAAATGTCGTTGCATTTCTCATCTACATCTCTTTTGATCTAATTGCTTATTACCTGGTTCATCACACAAACAGTTTATAGAATCAGGATCCTATATATGGTTTGTGTGATGATAGCTCCAGAGAGTTATCGAAGAAGCTCAAATTGTGATAGAGAGAATCGCTTCCGAGTTTTCCGAACCTAGTGGAAATGGAGGCCAATGGCAAGAATGGTGGAGACTCAGAAGGAGAAGCGGGACTGCGTGCATAACAACATTAGGTCTTGTTTACATAGGGGAAAATGTATGTTAGATCATCTTTAATTTTGTTCCGGTCTTGAACTTAATTTTGTTGTGGTTGTACATTAGTTTGTTTTTGTTGGTTGGATGATTTTATTATTAATTGTGCATTGGTCTTTGTTTATTAGGGGCTACTTTTGGCTATTTTGACTTACTTTACTTTACTTTACTGTTAACCAATATACTTTTTCTAGAATGACTATCGTGAATGTCTCATCTGGGTACATCAAACGGTATGGTTGGGATCGTAAAACTCAATTTTATTTATACAGGATAATGTTACCGCAATTTTGACTGTAAGGGATTACCATGATACTTATTAGTGATGTAGGTAATACTTTGCAAACTGGAATAAGCAAAACCGTTGGGCGTGATACATACATAGAGAGGACATACTGAGCAGTGAGTGAAAATGTCTTCGGATGAAAGACGATATGTAAGTGTTTAACATCAATAATAAAGGTCCAGGAAAGCCCATATAACTGAACATTCGTATATGTGTGTTGATAAAAAAGATCTTTGTCAACATGCATGATGATCAACGACTATTTCGTTTATATAATTGGGTATATGGTAATCTCGAAAGATCATAAATCATAATTTGTTTGTGTGACTATTTTGATATTCTTATGAGCTTCAAATAAACAATTTGAATATCATTTTATTTATATTTTGAGATGTAATAAAAAACTTGGTGAATTTAATAAAATATTTAACTTTTATGCCAACATTTATTGTTATTATAGTCAAGTGATAAATAAGAAAATAAATATCACTTAAACGGTTAAAATGTGCATTGTTGTTTTTTATTTTTATTTTTATTTTACTACGGAGAAGCGCATTATAATGAGTACAAACACAAATTGGGTGTTGTTTGCATGTTAAGTATTTACATACAAAGAGAAAAAAGTACATAAGTATTATATCCGTATTCTTGTTCCCATATTACAAGCTTTGTTTAGTTTGGTGCTAGAAGCCGCTGTGTGAAATTAATGTCCTGTAATGTTTACTTATTAGGTTATTTATTTTAAATGCTGCCGCAAAAAAACTTGCGCTCCGGGTATATCTGTCCTATATACTATGGCGTGGTGCTGAGTGGTATTATGTCGGTCTCGTCAGACTGCAAGGATTCAACAACTAAAGTTGGTACAAAAAACGAACTCGCTAAAACCTTCTAGACTAGACTCCTTAAACGAAACCACGTACCGTCAATAGACACGCGTTTGGCCTCTATATATGGTACTTTACACACACACACACATCATCACACATCACACCAGTTTCATAAGAAACTAGTCTGAAGTGTGTTCTCGGGAGATCAACTCACCACTACAGCACACTCTCTACACACTCTCTACACACACATAAATACATACTCCACACTAAATTCTCAACATTATAAACACTTCCACATATTAGATTTTTATTTTTATTTTGATTACTAAGAAGGTATAATAGAACAAAATAACAAAATGTTAGTAAACATTTTGTTATATTATATATTTTATGTTTAATAAAACAAAATGTTAGTAAACATTTTATTAGTTTGTTTTATTATACCTACCAACTTGTACTTTTTCGGATTCAGTTTCTTTGGAGGAGGGCGTTAATGGTTTCGTGACACAGTTTTTGTAAAACTCTTGCGAGCATTATCGTTGCATCAGTTTGCGTACAGACGTATAAAGAACCTCCTCCTTTTTTGAAATCGGTAAAAAAAGACATGACATGTGTGAACTTTATCAAAAAGGAGAATTAAACCTCTTATAGGTTTCTAGGTCTTATCGGTCAAGCTGATATGAATTACAAATTCACAATAAATCTAACATTTTATGAGTAGAGCGCCTTCTTAGCCTCAGAGATGGCTTCAGAGATAGCAAATGCAGCGTAACAGTATAACCGCACTTAGCGTGCACAATGCTAATTGTGGAAACCTGATTTCACCAGATAGGTACCAGATTGCAGATTGCCTTGATAGGCTGTTATGTTGTAAATTATCTTTTATTTACTGATGCTACGGATGCGTTCGACCGCTAGATCATTTGAAAAAAACAAGTACATACATGTACGATTATTTATGAGGAACATATTCACTCTGGACTTGAAGACTCCAGGATTGTACTGGTGCCATAAAACCTATTATTGTGTAATTAATAATCAATGGCAATGGGTAATACTTCTGCGAAATACAATTTATTTAAGATAAGCATAGACCACTAGATAATTTGGAAAAAACAAGTACAGGCACAATTTTTTATGAGGAACATATTCACTCTGGACTTGAAAACTCCAAGATTGTACTGGTGCCATAAAATGAGCTCTATTCCAGTACCTACTAATGATAAAGGTAAGTTGAATTAATATATCTGCTTATTTAATTGAATATACCTATTATGTTATAAGTACTAATCAATGGGTAATACTTCTGCGAAATACAATTTATTTAAGATAAGCATAATGATCCGCCCATACCAAAATAACTGTATTGTAACCATTTGTTTCAATGGCATTTAAATAGTTTAATAAAGCATTACTTTAGATTACCAAAGAATAACATTTCGGCATATTTTGCATATTAGTAAAAAATATAATAACAGCCTTATATTATAAATTAGGATCATACCTAGAGTAAACTAGATATTTTCCTTAATGATTATGACTCTTTATTCGGCAATTATCGGCTTTCATCGTCCCTCAGCTAATGGTAGCTAGCAAGGTTTGTTCCCAATTCTACAGATTTTAATTACAGATTACTGTCTCTACAAATTCCCAATTCTACAGACTCTTAATTTTGCAGATTCCCAATCCTACAGAATCGTAATTCTACAGATTTCTGGTTCTACAGATTCCCAAATCAACAGATTCCCAAATCAACAGATTCCCAACTCAGTAGATTCGTAATTCTACGGATTTCCATCTTCACAGATTCCCAATTCTACAGATTTTTAGCACTACAGATTCCCAACCTAAATCAACAGATTAACTCAATAGATTTAAAAAAATTAAACCTAGTTAAAAAGGGACGATCAACCCTCCCCAGCACTGATTCACAAAACAACAGTTTTATTTTACCTATTAAACATTTCACAGTCGTCAAATTTTGAGAAAGTCTCTTCAAGACAACAATTTTCCGGCAACTCACTAACAATGCTGATATATTCTTCAATGGATAATTGAATAAATTAACACAAATACCTAACATCTGAATGACATTGCATTTAAGCGACTCAAGTTTAATTATGTTATTCATAATATTTTTAAAAGAAATCGTTATAACCAGCCAATACTGTATGATATGGTTCTGCATTTAGTGTAAACTTAATGCAATAGAGAACTGAGCAAAAATAAATATTATAAATGATTTGATATTATAGCTATTTATTATTATTAAAACCTTTATTCAGATACTTAAAACACGTAATTAAACTTAATTAGTTGCAGTTTACGTGATTGAGCTGTGTGCCTTATTTCAGCAAAGGCATTAGAGATATACACAGACTATAAATAACACCTATGTTAGTAGATCAGATATGTATGTAGGTTAGTTATTTGTTTATTACCTACATGTTAGTTAGAGTTAATATTTGATGTATGTTGTAGTGTTTAGTATTTTCTCTTTTTTTCTGTCGCCTGTGTCTGTGCTTTGTTTTGTGCCTGTGTCAAATAAATAATTTTCTTTCTTTCTTTCTTTCTATATAAAATTCTGAGACAAGTATCATATCATGTCATGTCATCCACGTTGCACTGAGTTTAACCGTCGTAGCACTGCTACGCCAATGCCATACATACACGATACGACGAAGACATATTTTGTCTTCGTCAAGTCCACTACTATTAAATAAAAGTGTTTAAAGACGATGATTTTAAGCTCGCTTTCACCGCATTTGCCATATTTCAGTGCATTTTAATATTTCCCACAGCACGTTAGACCCGAGCTACACCAAGCCTATAAATTATACAAGTTTCTGACACGAGCTGTCTACGCGGTCTCTGGCACACCGCACCGCTTCCCTCCCGCGAAAATGGCCGCTCTAGTCTGTTTAGATTTCGTCTTTTTACTCGAATACCAAAAGAGCTGGTCTTTTGAACGGGAAGATTGAAGAAAGTAATGTTTTTTTTTGAAGAATAATCCAAAAACAAAACGAAATTGTGTGTATATATATATATTTATTTATGTACGACGGGGAAGCGCTTCCAGTTACACAACCAGTTGCACCAGTTGCACAACCACCTTCCGCCTTCATCTCACCTGGTTACAAGCTGAGATAAGGCCGAAGGTGGTTGTGCACTTCAACTGGAATCCTCAACAAACTGAGGAACTGGCTATCTCACCTCTAGAATTGTTGTTATGGCGACAGAATTAGGTAAGATGGTGGTAGCTAGCCAGGTGGACCCAAACAAAGTCCTACAACCAACCAAACCAAGCACAATATATTGTACTCCCCATGGGGATCGCATCCAGGACCTCTGGATCTGAAATCGGTGGATTGAACCTCTAGACAACAGAGGCGGTTAAAAATACAACATTATAACATAACAATACAATATAGTTACATTATACAGTTATGTGAAAGTGAAAACATTATTATTGCACATAAAATACTGATGCATATTGACTGCGCATATTGACATGTCTACTTCGGATTTTATTGGAACGAAATGTTGCAATAATTTAGACCAACGAGTTATTTTGCTATTCAGCAGGGCACTGCAGCCAGTGTCTCGGGAGCGCTTCCGTCTGGTACCTACTGGTCTGGATTAGTTATGTTACCTATAGACCGTTTGTAACGGTACTTAGGTAGCCTGACTGCTTATCTTGTTGATTGAGGAAAAGTTGGTTTAGATTGTACAAATTATTACTTATATGTTATTGTTGTGTTGTTTCTAACAGCAAAAAAAAAAAAATATAAAAAACACCATGGTCCTTTAAACCCAATAAAGTGATTCAAGATCTAAATCCACGTCTAAAGTTCACTTGAGACAAGAAACCAATACTGATAACGTATAATGACGATGATAAAAAAGTCACCCTTGTCCCGAACAAGGCAGATTGTGAATCACCTGGGATATTAAAATAAAACCGAGCGCACACTTTCCTAACCCACAAATTATACATAATTACAACGCTCTATTCCCAGAAGTTCGGTTCGGTTCGGAAGACCGATCTATTGCAACTTTTTTAACCCATTAGTCCGGTCGAAGAAATCAACTGGACCACAGATAATAAAATAGTAACGAAACATTTTTTTCCCGGTCTGTCTCTAATCTTCTGTTAGTTCACCTAGTACGAAAATCAGTAAGCTATTACAGTATCTGATTATCACTGGGCACAGCGATCAAAGTCAAAGTCAAATATTATTATTCCGTATCATTTTTTTATGATCACTTTGAAACGTCAAATCTGCCTGTTCGGAATCGCAACCAGTACACGAGGAGAAAGGATCATACGGAACAGAGGCGCCACTATGAAAATCAAACGTCGTCGGGTCCGAAAGCACTCCTGTCATTTTTGTATTGAAAAACGTGCAATCAGTCATCGGATCTGTCATGTTTCGTTTTCGTAGTAGACCTCCTGGAACGTAAAGGGTTTCTTGGGACCCTCTCCGGCTCGTTCTGCTTAGCAATAGTTTTATATTTTCTCCTACATACATCCAATACTGAACACAGGCCTCCCAAAACTGACACTGCTGAGCACTGATAAGCGATCTGAGCTGCCTGCGACCGCTATAATTTCGTCGGTAATATTCGATCAGGGTCCCAGGTTTTCGCAACACAACGCGACGTGACACAACCGAAGAGTAAGGTACAAGTTCTTTTCTGCGGCTGGAAACCAGAGTCGATAAGATACAGAATGAGAATCAAAGCTTATTTTTCATCTTGCTTCTCTCACCTAGGTTTACTGGAAGAGAACTCTTTTTAGGGTTAAGCTCGCCTTTGCCATACTTTTTATTTCAATGTTTGTATGCTTGTATAATGTGTGTGTGTGTGTGTGTCTGCAATAAAGTATACCTAAAAACTTATTAAATAAAAACAATGACAAGTTATCGAAAGCCGTCGCCTTGTTGTCTGACGGCACGTTTGCAATCACGATCTGGGTAAAAAAATATGCAGTAATTGCTATCAGCTAGTATTACATAAATTTATCATGAACCACGCGCCATCACCTCTAGTGGAAACTTTATGCTGTTTGCCATTTCTGAGCAAACATTCGTTTGTTCAAGTGGCAGAGGAAACTGATTTCTCTTTTGGTAAGGCTCTTCAAAGTAATATCTGAAATTACAAATTATGTTTATTTCTAACTAATATAGCTGTAACGTTTGTAACGGTCCTTAGGTAATCTGACTGATTCCTTTGTACATAGTTAGTTTAATTGTACTTTTTATTGAATAAATGTTATTTACCTAATTTAAAATATAGCATACCAGAATATTTTTTCCTGAGCCGTTAAATCTATTTATAAAAGTATAAAATATAATGCCTACGAGCGTATGAACATAAAATAAACAATCGACAATTTAAAATGTTTGAAAATTGAAATTAATACAAAAACTCGCAACAAATTAAAAAAGGTAAATTTAAAAAGATCCTCCCTATTAAAGATTAAAAAATTGTATTTAAATTGTCCAGAAAATGTATATAGGTATTATATAAAATTTGTTATTTATGGAAGATAGAAGGTTTCAATTGATCGCCAAATTAATCAATGGCAAGGAGAATATTTAAAAAAGTTTGTTCGCGGAAGGTGCGATGACTGGTGGCGATCTTCATAACATCCCATTACTGTTACTTGTAGAGATTGCAGTAAATGTATTAGATTGTACTAAAGAAGATGAAGCGTTGGTACCAATGGTAAAATCCCATACATTTTTAGAAATCAACGGAATATTTATCGTAGGCTCCACACGCACTAGCGGTTGGCCGCCTAGGCAGTTCGTTTATGCGGTACCTGACGCGGTTGGGATAGCGGCTGACCATCGAAGTTGAACCGCGACAAGCGGTTGAACCGCGACAGGCGGTTGGACTGCACGATGGTAGAGTAAGTACTGTCGGACCGGTATCTATTATTTGATACTATTTTACTCTGGCATTATGAGTAGGCACAACTTTTAATGATGTAATATTAATTTTACATATAACACTATTTGGCATACTGTTATGGTAGGCATGGCATAATTATATTTTGGGCTTTATTATTTTGGAATAATAAGGAGTATCATTCATCAATCTCTATTCTTATATGCTGCTCTTACACAGTTCCAAATAGCTTCTCGTTGTTGAATTTAACAATAAAATTATCACGCACTCTTAAAATTACCGGCGTCTCGCCGCAAACTGGCCCGCCCAGGAACCACCTATTAAAATATTAAGGTTGCATACAATAATGAAAAAGCGGCTAAACCCCGGCGGTTAACCGCTAGTGCGTATGAGGCCAAAGGCCACCACGGTTACGTAGCTCAACCCAACCCACTTATTCAGTTTCTGCCGTGACGGAACTAAGCTATATCGTATTACAATGATAGCATATGGTAATGATACTAAAAATGTATTATAAAATCAACCGCAAACCAGCAAAAAGGAAAATTGATCAAATAAAAAATATCACCTACCATGTAATTAGATAAATAGATAAACACATAATTGCAACAGTAAACAATTTTATCCATCTACTGGGTATAATTGTGCAGGTCGCTATGAGCAGATAATTGCGGTGTGTTTTCTACGGTGATGTAAAGTAGGCTATAAAAGCGTATAATTTTATGGTATCATGAAGAAGGACACAGCTTACTTGTGTGTATTATGAATAAAATAAATAAAGGAATATTACTAGTCACTTTTAAATATTTATTACTAAACACTTTTAATAATTCCATTTTTTTTATTGTACGACGGGGAAATGCTTGGCCTTCATCTCACCTGGTCACACGTTAAGATAAAGACGAAGGTGGAAGCGCATTTTACCCAGAATCCTCCACAATCTGAGAAACTGGCTATCTTACCTCTAAATGCCGGAACACAACAATTTAGAACTGTTGCTATGGTGACAGATTTTGGTTAGATGATGGAAGCTAGCAAGGCAGACTTAAGCAAATACCACTAATCAAACCAAGCACAATATTGTACCCCCAGGGGGGTAGTAATAATTG
Source organism: Venusia cambrica (assembly GCA_951394065.1). Taxonomy (NCBI): domain Eukaryota; kingdom Metazoa; phylum Arthropoda; class Insecta; order Lepidoptera; family Geometridae; genus Venusia; species Venusia cambrica. The sequence goes on from OX596065.1 coordinate 5,714,235, forward strand.
TGCTTGATTTGTTTGTTGAACCCGGGACTAAAAAATCTACTACACATTGTACGCAAAACCATCTAGCCAAAAACAAAGCATGTTGCAAGGGAAATAGAAGATACAAAAATATACTTTTATTTATTTATTCATACTTGTGTTAAAAATGTGTACCCAAAAATAGAACATACATCTATATTCATCACACAAATGTTTATCCCGTGTGTGAATCGAACCCATAACTTACAGCGCAAAAAGTCAAAAGCAGTCTTCTACCAAGGAGGCCAGTCCAGTTATCCAACATTATTGTGAATATAGCCGCCCGCGACACAGGGAATCCTATTGTGGTGGCTAGTGTACCACAAAATAATATAATATTAATTCTATTATGTAAGCAAATTTATAATGATTACTTCGTATGTTATTTTGTTTTGATGACCATGTTTCTTGTTACGTAATAAATACATTTTGTATTTGTATTTTGTATTTTTGTATATATTCCTTTAATGCGATCGCCAATCCGTAAGCCAATAGTGATTGTGACAGCATTGTTTTAGGTTAAGTATCTATTATGGTGTTTTTTATTTATTTTGTTGTATTTTTTTTGAAACAAATAAAAAAAAACAGCTTTGGAGGAGGCTTGAGACTGATAGTAGACATCATTACCGACAATATTCATTCTTCTTAAAATTATATAGGTATGCGATTTGCAAAATCTTAACATATCGGTAACTCAAAATACATTGACTTTATTCAAGAGGCTGTTGAAGGAAAATAAAAAAAAAGGTGCTTTCATATGCCAGAGGAGAAGAATGAACATAATGTACAATATACACAAATATTACAGTCTAACGTTAAAAAATACTAGGCGTTAAAATAAGTGATAGTAAAAAGGATCGTTTTATCGCTAGAAAGCGATACATTCCAGACAACCTATGGATTGAGAGAATCTGTACTTAGTTGACGGTGACAATAAAGGCGTTTATTGCAAAAGAAATCTCGGATCAGAGCGTGAACATTTTAGGGTTACATGTCAAGGGATATTTACTACTCGTAACACTTGGAATTCTATCTACTGCTTCTACTTTAACAAGCAATTTATGTCCACTGCTGTACAAAACCTCTTCTAAAGTTTGATGCTTTTGACAAACACCATGCTTGACAGGTTGATAGGTGCTCGCAGAAAGGTAAAGAATAAATGAGAATAAACACAGAAATAAGCTGCTGCCCTCTTGCTGGTGGATCCCTTACGCCGGCTTACGACATCCGCGGGCTGAGTTGGAAGGGTCGAACACCACCGTAAAGGCTTTTATCAACTACCTTTGTCGAGATGATTTGGAATGTCCTTGCTTTATAATCAAACGTAGAAAATATAAAAAATAGACTCACAACATTTATCCCGTTGAGAATTCATCTCGGATAATTTTAACTTGGATCGTGAATCGAATCATCAGCCAGGGAGTAGTTAGATAAATGTCCAAACTAACGTTTGGCACGTGATGAATACGGTTTTCAATACAAGCAATATCAAAAATATTCCGGCCAAGTACTAAAATGTTATTGAATTTTTATTAGTTGTACACAGACGTGAAAAATACAACTCTCTACCTATTACAGTAATGAGATACAACCTACTGACAGACAGAAGGATGGACAGACGGATGGACAATGGAGGCTAAGTATTAGGGTCCCGTTGGCATCTTTTGTGCACGAAACCCTGAAAACGAATATATAAAAAATATTTTACTTATTACAATAATGAAGTTGACCTGTCCATTTTATAGTATGTAAAGGTACTTCGTGTACTCTAAGGCCGATGTATAATAATTAATCATAAATAAATATGGGACATATTATGATTTTCACAGCAAAATCTAATCCGAAGCTAAGCAGAGCTTGTAATATGGGTACTCAAATATAGAATACTTACATACCGACTTTTTTGTTAATATATAGGAACACATTATAAAATATAATACCCAAACACCGAACAAACATACCTATCTATTCCCTTCCGTAAATTATTATTCAGTCCATGCCCGTACTAGGACTACCCCGTTTACAAAGGAGCACTACCATACTATTCATAACCTCTCCACCACTCCTTCCTATTCATAAAGAGCCCTAACGAACGAGTGTTCGCGCAGCGCTAAACATATTCCGTTTCAGTGATTCCAGATTGTACCACCATTAATTACCGGCTGAATATTAAAGTCCTGTAAAATAATCCCCTGTCATTGAGGCTTCAACCCCCACGAAGCCTTCGCTACTACGGATCTACGGGTCTAATGTTTATGTGCGAGTTTTGTGAAATTCGACCTGGTCATAGATTACATTAATGTCACACGGCGCCACCTAGTTTCAAACTAAGCAAAGCTTGTATATGTATGAAATAGATTACGGATATAATGATTTCCGCAATATTATTTGTGAATACATACTTATCATAAAAAAAACGAACGAAAATCTATTTCATACCAAAAATGTGTACCTTGGCTGAGTGTCTCACTTATATAAGTTTTTTTTTTTAATATCCAATTTTAAATAAGTACCTATGTATACTTGTAGGTATACCAATCAATAAATTGTTTTTCTATTGTAATTGTACTAACTTATTTAAGATAAACACAACTCAATGGAATGACCGGATAACAAAATGACTAAAGACAGAATATATCCATACGAAATTTTATGGGAGAACAATATATTGTGCTTGATTTGGTTAGTTGTAGGACCATCTTGCCTAATTCTGTCGCCATAACAATAATAATTCTAAAATGGTTGTGTTCCAGCATTTAGAAGTAAGATAGCCAGTTCCTCAGTTTGTTTAGGATTCCGGGTGAAGTGCGCCTCCACCTTCGGCCTTATCTCAACTTGTAACCAGGTGAGATGAAGGCCAAGTGCTTACCCGTCGTACAATAAATAAAAAATAAAAAACCTGCGAGATCACTTTCAGAATCAAAATAATAATCAGGGCTGTGGGATAATGGTGGGAAGGCAATGGAAAAACTTAGGTTTTTACCCCTGGGTTTAAAGGACAGGTAAAAACCATTGGTAGTGGCTATTTCCTTGCGTGCAGTGCCTCGCGTGCACCCCTAGTTTCCATACTAAGCCTTAATTAATATTTATTAATTTAATTACACCCATTACAGAGTCGAGTGTGAGGCGACAAAATGTGAAAGAATGCTCAGAGCAAAGATGGACGAGTTTGAGTGATAGAAAATATCATATAACCAAAGAGTTTGTAAACCAAAATTCTCTGATCTTCAATAAAGACAGCACGCAATGGGTAAATGTAGAGATATAAAGAGTTCGCAAACGAAATGTCATAATGTTAGAAGTGGCTAACAGAAATGAACACGGTGTCAGATCCAGAGGTCCGATCGAGGGCCGAAGGTGGAAGCGCACTTCACCCGGAATAATTAACCAACAGAGGAACTGGCTATCTTAAATCTCAATGCCGGAACACAACAACTTTTAAATATTGTTGCAATGGCGACAGACTTAGGTAAGATGGTGGTAGCTAGCCAGGCGGACTTAAACAGAGTCCTACCAGCAAACCAAGCACAATATTGTACTCCCCTGGAGATCGAACCCGGGTCCTCTGGATCCGAAATCGGTGGGTTAAACCACTAGACCACAGAGGCGAATTTTTTTTTCAAGTTTACGTATAAAAACATATGTATCAATCAAGTTGGATACAAAAAATGGCTTGTTTTTAAATGAGTCAGGACCCATAGAAACAGAAAAACTTGTGTTGTAGGTCCTGCTTTCCTTCTAGGTATTTACATAAAATAGCCTTAAAAAGTTTGAGCCCCGTTTTAATGTGTGCATGTAAAACAGCTCGACTTCTACTAGTTCATTTTACACGTGTAACTGACATTCACCAACCAGTCTGCAGCCTTGAGGACCCGCCAGTCGAGTTTCTTGCAATTTTCATATAATAGCGTTTTTATGCGATTATAATGGTATCAAGTGTTTTCACCTTTGTAAAGGGTTTTCTATAAACTGAGTCGGAAATCCCTTCGCCTATCTCAATTTGATAATGTCTCAAGATACGATTATAAAAAGCTAGTTGAACCCACGCTGTTTCACTCGTTTCTCACATTTGTCGAGTCTTGTAAGAATTGTTACCACCCTCCAATTTAGTCCGTAAATGTCGTAAGAGGTGACTAATAGATCTACCCAGGAATTGGACAGCAGCATTCTCCCGAGCACCGATTAACTTTCTTTGTGATCACCAATCCAAGTTATAATTTAACCGCCTCTGTGGTCTAGTGGTTCAACCCACCGATTTCAGATCCAGAATTCCCGGGTTCTATCCCCAGAGGGAGTAAAATATTGTGCTTGGTTTGGTTCTCTTATCTAATTCTGTCGCCATAACAAGAATTGTAAAATTGTTGTGTCCTGGCATTTAGAGGTTAAATAGCCAGTTCCTCAGTTTGTTGAAGATTCCACATAACCAGGTGAGATGAAGGTCAAGCGTTTCCCAGTTGTATAAAAAAAAATATAATTAAATTAATATCTGAATCGTTTTAATGTTATAATTTTATAGTTTATTTTGTAATTTGTAACTTTTATTTGTAATTATTTTTTATATTATTTGCTTTGTTATAGTTTAAAATTCTTTAATGTACATTTAATATGTATTTTATATTGTGTCTTTGTGTTATTTTTAATGGTGTTAAAATATGGATTTTATCTGAAATGAATGAATAATAATAATACCATTTAGTCTTTGAGAAGACTTACATGACGATGATAACCCTAAACAGTATTTCAGAACGTATATTCGCCAAGACCGAACAAAGACTGAATGAATAAAGTCGTAATGCACAAATGGGAAAATATGTCAATACCAATAAATTATTCAGACACTGCAAAGGTGGGCTAATGCACAGCGCTGCAGAAAGCAGAGAAAATACACAAGCTCTCTAATGGACGATACATCGAGTTGTTGTCAAGTGAATTGGTTCCGTTAAATAAATAATAAATATCACTAGACATTTTACACAACGACATCTAGCCCCAAAGTAAGGAAAGCTTGTAATAATGGAACTTGATTGCGTAGAATATGAATAGGTACCTACATAGCTATGTACCATTTTTTTGTGAAAACAATGTAACACCCAGACACAGAACGAACATTAAATAGGTACCTTTTATCTCATCATCAATATATATCATTACACAAATGTTTGTCCCGGGTGGGTTTGGACCCTCGACCTACAGCGCGGGAGGCAGAGCTACTACCAACTGATCTGCGAGGCCAGTAAAAGTTAAAGGCCAGAACTGGCATCGTACTATTTTTTATTATTCACGATAGGATGAGTCGGTTCTTGTCTTCGAAGCTTGTGGATAGACAAAGGAGAAGTCTCAAATAGAGCGATTTTTCCCAGAAAATACATATTAACTTTCTTATTGAAGGATGGCAGCTGATTATATTTTTTGCAGTGTCCTTAGTCCACATTAAATTAAATTTAAACAAACGTGGATAAATTGTGTTAGAAACGGTGACGATTCAAAGCATTCATAGCAATAAGTACATAAATTGTACTTATAAAAAAAGCAAGTGACAAAAACAGAAGAATCAAACGGTTTATCTCATGATTATGTAAGGACCCTTGCCAAACTGTAGGCCTATTTCGTCGGTTTCTATCAAACCATTTCCACTGAATAAACTACATGAATACTTTTCCACATGTTTTAATAATAAAAGATAAAACGATAGTGCAGAATGCACACACATCAGCCCATCAATGTGTTGAAAAGAGCCTTCTCTTCAATATCTATAACGTTATGCCATAATCACCAATTGGCAGACGGATTGATGATCGCAGTAAAGGTGTTAAGTAATACACGTTGACTTACATTATATTTTATAGGTATTGAATGTAGTACGTTTAGAAGTAGAGACGTTGAGAGGTAGGTAACTGGTATTTAAAATTGTTATGTTTTGTACCTTGACTTGTATTTTTCTCTGTAAAAGGAAGTCCTGTTTTTCCGGCTTAGAAAGAAAAAAATATTGAACAGGGTGTCCAAGAAATAATACAGATATTACAAGGAAATGACTCGTTTTATGGGAATAAAAAAAGGTGCTTAGAAAGAGTTCTGATATAACTATCTGATATAAATATCTGATATATATGATTACGGTTTGTAATGATGGTATTTTAAAGTAAGAGCTTTTCCCCGCGACTTTGTCCGCGTGGAGTATATTTTTTTTCTAGATATGAATTTGAACAATAGATGAATTTGAATTGAAACAATGGCAGGTACACAACAAGATAGAATTGTTGTTACGGCGACAGACTTAGGTAACATGTCGGTAGCTGGACGGACAAATTATATTAGATTAGAATCCTTTTCAAAATAATTCGCTAGTGGTTTCGGTCTGTATTTGTATCAGCTTTTTATTCTTTGGAAAAATGTTTTACAGGTCTCTACGATAAAATAAGTATTCTAAGGTTGTTGTGGTTCACCTTGTACTCCACGTCTACATAATTGTTTTGTTATTGTTATAATTTTCTTACTTTTGCCAGGTTTTTCCTAATTTCCTTTTGATAACAAAGAAAACAGGTTCACAGAAATGTGTTTTTCTTTGACGGTTGCGTAATTGTCTCGCAACAAACTTGTCGTAATTCTTTCCGGAAAAAAACCATGCCATTACAAGTAGACCAATATACATCATTCGTTATCAGTTTAAGGTTTAAGGGAACTTTGTAGGTCTTAATATCTGCGGATATTGATAAAAACTTGAATAAAGAATACATTACTTTACTTTATTTGCAAATATTAATATGTTTACACTAAACTAACTATGTACAAAGGAAGCAGTCAAGTCAAGTCAGCACAAGACGGAAGCGTGCCCAAGACACTGGCTGCTTTGCTACGGTGAATAGCTAAAATATGCTAGTTTGCCGGCCTAAATAAGAACAAGCTCTAGGGTCACGTGTCGCCTCAATTAAAAGCCTCAACAAACTGAGGAACTGACTATCTTACCTGTAAATTTCGGAACACAACTATTTTTTTAGAATTGTTATTATGGCGACAGAATTAGGTAAGATGGTGGTAGCTAGCCAGGCGGACTTAAAAAAAGACAAAGCACCAACCAAACCAAGCTATTATGGAGGAGTACAATATTAATAATATGGGGATCTCCCTGGGGATCGAACCTGGGACTTCTGGATCTGAAATCGGTGGGTTGAATCACTAGACCACAGAGGCGGTTAAAAATTTCGGATTTTTAATTGATTTAATTTAAATTGGTTAATAGCTTTAATTAATACACTTTACCTCTTGTGTATGATAAAATTGCATTGTGTGAAACCCTTACCACATGAGTTCAACTCGCACTTAACCGTTTTATTATAAGAAACAAAAGTTCAAGATCTCACTTGGGACAATGAACAATACTTTTATGGACGTTAAACGTCAATGTGGAAACTTAAACGGTTCAAAATGGCGTCTCTCGGGCCAACAAAATTTATAACAAAATAACGTCACGGACAAAAGGTAAACTGAAAATATAAGTGGGTCACCTTATTGACTTAAACTACACATAAAAAATATCGACAAAACATATAGGGGATACGCTCAAATGTGCTCTTGAACCTATGAGTAATGATATGATAATGATAATTATATGGGTGATATGGGTATATCAATAAAAAAAAACATACAAATTTTATGCCAGTAATGTTTTTTTATATTTCATACAGAAATGCCAAGTAATTTACCACCAACTTGAAAAATAAGTAAAGATGTGGCCTAAGATGGATCACGCTTGTCTAAAAGGAACCTATTCACTCTGGACTGGAAGACTCCAAGATTGTATTGGTGCGGCAAAACACAGGAGAGCAAGAAGTGGAACTCCTTACTAGTATGAATAATGGTGGTAAATCGATGTGTTCTGCACAATAGAACATCTACAAGGTACGGGTTGTAACCTGACGTACGTCTGCTCGAGGGTAGGAGCGATTAGCCAAAATTGTATTTAAAGAACACAGGCAACCCGTCGTCTGTGATTTAGGCTTTGCGAATTGGCCTCAACGAGCAAATAATCACCTGTAAGATGCGGCTCCAGCAGCTGTCTAGCATGTCCTCTCTTAGAGGAAGCTGGAAAGTTGTATAATCTGTACAAATAAGCTATTAGGAACGGTTTGTTTAAGGTTTTTTTTGAATGTTTTGTTTGTTTTATGAAAAAAAAAAATCGAGTATTTTCAGAGTGAAACTTACAGTCTAGAACAAATCCTTAATAAGGAATAAAAAAGTGGCCACTTCCAGGCAACCTTTAGAATGAAGTATCAACCAACCTGGTTTTATGGCTATGAGTATGGCCATGAGCGTGGTCAGTAAAGTCAAGAAATACCCTGAACTGAATGTAAGTTAGATATTACGCTGATAAACTATGCTCGTATGTTTTATTTGGACATTATAGGTAAATACTAGTTCATAATTTTAGGGAACATTTTTTGTATTGTACGACAGTGAAGCGCTTTCCCTTTATCTCACCTGGTAACAAGTTGAGATAAGGCCGGAGGTGGAGGCGCGCTTCACCCGGAATCCTCAACAATCTGAAGAACTGGCTATTTTACCTTTAGATGCCGGAGCACAAGATTTTTTTAAGACTTGTTATTATGGCGACAGAATTGGGTAAGATGGTGGTAGCTAGCCAGGTAGACTCAAACAAAATCCTATCTCCAACCAAACCATGCGCAATATTGCTCCCTGGGCATCATGGAGATCATGGAAATCGGTGGGTTGAACCACTTGACCATAGAGGCGGTCAAAAAACAAATTTAGATTATAATATTAGTTACTTTATTTACTTGAAACCGAGGCACAAACTTAGATAGTTAATTATGCGTTACGCCAAACAATAATCGTGATTCTGCGAGAAGAAAGATATTTTTTTGTCGACTCTTAGGTCACGCAAGGTAAATAACCATAGAAAGACACAATATATAATCAGGTAATAGAATTGTGTACCACAGCAGCAATGGCCTAGCTTGGCCTAACTCGGCATGAATGCCTTTACACTGGAATTGTTTTTCACTAGTACTAAGGAGTACTACTTTAACTCTCCTTTGTTTCGGAGAACTCGAAATGCCGGAACGATAAGAGCTTAACGCGCGTACCAGGAACCGCATCTACCTTGATGATGTCCTTCGGTCAAGGATTCGATCAATTGGTGTAGTACATCCATAAAAAGATTCGTGGAAATCCCGTAAAATAAAAATTTCTTCATTAGTCTACGATATATATATTGAAAAAAACAGTGGTAACAACGCTCCCCAATCCAAATCTTCAATCAAATAAGTAATGTGTAATTTATACATTTCGGCCAATAGACCGCTAATAACAAACAGTATGCAATCAGACGAGAGAGAATAGAGAATAGAGAGTTTTTCCTTAAGTAGATCTATTATTTATTTTAAATCAATAATGGATCTTTTTTTATTTATTGTACGACGGGTAAGCACTTGGCCTTCATCTCATCTGGTAACAAGTTTGAGTTAAAACGATCTAAAAACGAGTATGTTACTACATAAGTAGGTATTTATTGCGACACCTTGAAACCTGAAAGTTATTGAACCCAAGGCCTTGAACCAACGTGACTTCCGCCGTTGCATTTTTCCTGCCAACGCATCTAAAAAGCCCAATCAAATGTTAGGTATACATAGGCATTGATGATCGTACAAATAAACCGCACGCGCGGGTGCCATGACCTGGCTCAATGCTACGGGCCCATGCGCACTCACACACGCGTTAGTGCGAATTGCACGGATAAGCGCTGAAGGCTTGTTTACATCAACACATGGAAACGCGTACTACGTTGAAAAGGTCTTGGTACTTATTCATTAAAAAATAATATAAGATAAACAAATAAAACTGTTTTACATCAGACGCAGCACATGGAAACGAGTACTACGAAAGCATTAAATTGTTTTACTTTCTCTCTGCTGGGCAAAAGCTTCCCCTAATTAAACGTTATGGTATTAGTATCAGTTTATTGTGATAGCTATTTTATTAATTACCAGCCAAATTCAAACGATCAAAATATGTATTTTGTATGAAATTAATAAAGATCGATCGATATAAGGGTTGAAGGGTTACGCGCACTTCACCCGGAATCCTCAACAGACTGACGAACTGGCTATCGAACCTCCAAATGCCAAAACATAACAGTTAGAATTGTTGTTATCACGTCGTACTTAGGTAAGATAGTGGTAGTCAACTCGGCGGTCTTAAAGCAACTTCTACCACCAACCTAAAAAAATCCTTCTCTAGTCAAACTTTGTAAAGTGAACGCAGCTCACCCATCACTTATAATAAAAAATATACTACGCTATATGAAAAAAAGTTATGATGAATCAAACACAAAAGTTATCTTTTGAGTAAGGCTTTTCGATTTGATTCTTTACTCATTTTGAATCGACAGAACTGCTTGCTCCAAAAAATCCGGAACACAATCACTATACTAAAATAAAACTACAAAGATCAAAACGATGAAGTCGCACTGCATTTCTCACACTAGAACACCTCACGCGCTCGACGCGCATGTGTGCGAGAATGTTTACAGATAATAAATATTCGCGAGTGTTCAACTCGTGCGCACTATATTTGTTTGGCAGAGTCTTTGGCCGCAGTTACCTCGGTTTTCATTTAGCCTGTTGGGGTCGTTTTATAATTTCCTTTTTATTGATAGAGGAAGACGCGCAGACGCAGGGCCTTAATGACACAGGTTCATGAACCTAGCTCAATTGCCTATTCTATGTAATTTTAACTTCATTAAATGTACTCGGTTGTAGGTTAAATAATTATCAGAAAATAATGTACCTATTTGTGCATATATTTATTGTTCGATAAGTAAGATAAATTTGTGCTTCAAGGGCACGTTAAGTTGTCTTGTCCCGAATTAACTTTATGCAGCTGTTAAAGAACCGTGCCGCCTATGGCTGCGCGGTTCGTAAAGTCTGACACAAGCAGGTCTATTAACTCCGTTGCATTTTAGGTTCAATAAAAACGGCGGCTTTTCCTTGGTTTGTCAATCGAAACCAATACAATGTACAGAAGAAAAGCAGCCTTTTTTATTACAATAAACAGATCTTGATTTCAGAAATCATGTAAGAAATACATAGTGAAAAGAAAAGAATCAAAAATATAGAAACAACAATTATTTAAGGTTAATACGACCAAGGTACACATTGCTCTGATTGCTACTAAGAGCTTACCGAAATCTGTCGCCATTATCGGGAAAGCACTTGGCCTTCATCTCACCTGGTTATGATTTGGCTGAAGGTGGAAGTACACTTCACCCAAAATCCTCAACAGACTCAGGAACCGGCTATGTTAGTTTTATAATATGCCAGGACACAAAACCTAGAATTTCTGTTATGGCGACAGACTTGGGTAAAATGGTGGAAGTAAATTAAACGAATTATTTTTATTATGCATCACTCATAGCAAAAATTGTAGATACCTATTTACTTCAGCTAGATCGTGCGCTGAAAATTCTATTTCTGATGCGCAGTTATATCAAAACAGGACCAAAACACCGTTTTATGGTGAGACAACATTGCTATAGTGTTTTTGATGCGTCATGGAATCATGCGGAAACCACAGTTCCTTGTTGCATGAATAATGCTAGCATTTTTCTGCGTACTTGGAACTAATTCAAAATTATTTTCAAAACAGGATAACCCGGTAGACATTTCAAGAGCGGAAGACCGTCTACGGAAACAATTAACTCGGAGAAATATTTATGTTCAACAATCTAACGATGCTTAGCAATGACTGTTCATTTTGCATATCTGGTAAACTCACTAACTAGACTGTTTTCTTGCTGGGTATGGTATTTTATTGCAGTATATATTAAAAAATATATATATACATATAGGAACGTGCTATGTTATTTAGTATGTATGTACTAATGATAAATTCTATGCAAACTAAAAAAAAAATGCATTTTATATACAGTGGCGGACAGAAAGTGGATGAAAAAGGCCAAAAATTGGACCTAGTGGCACACTTTGGCAGATACCTATGTCCAGCATTGGATTGCGGTAGGTAGTTGATGATGACTTTGTAATTAATTGTGTTTTTCGAAGTAGAACTTTATCTCATTAAACACTACACTAGTTTAAAAGGTTCAGTTCTTTTCAGATATCTCAATGTGTTTCTGTTGTCAAGGAGCTGAATCGTATAAACTATAGATTACATTGACACTATATGAAAAAATGTAGTGATGGGTTATGTAAAGTGATATTTCCCCAGTAGTCCTATTATGAACACCGCGTGATTCTCTTGCGTGTGTTGTCGTGGCGTGGTATGTGTACTGCTACAGTAGATAAACTCAACTAACTAAGTAAATGGTAACATGAGACTTGTCACTTACGGAATGAAGCTATAGGTTTTCATTTAAAAGCCTATGAAAACAAAAATCTGGGAACGTCTCTCGCTTGTTTTTCTTATTACGTCAAGTTTGCACCACGGGTAAGCGCTTGGTCTCGTCTCATCTGATTTTCAAGTTATGATAAGGCCGAAAGTGGAGGCGCACTTCACTCGGAATCCTCAACAAACCGAGGAACTTAGGTTACTTTTAAGTGCCTGAACACAACAATTTTATAAATTATGTTATGGCGACAGAATTAGGTAAGATGTTGATAGCTAGCCAGGCGGACTTAAATAAAGTCCTACCAACCAAACCAAGCGCAATATTTGTACTCCTCCTTGGGATTTAACCCGGGACTTCTGGATCTAACGTCGGTGGGCTAACCACTACACCACGGAGGCGGTTACCTCCTAGTAGTCTACCACGGGTAACAAAACCGCTGGCTTCTGCCACCTGACCACCGGTCCTCCACGCTAGCAAAATCTCATGTCAAAGTCATGTCCTGTCAGCGCCAAACGGTTTGCCATATTTGTATTAATAAGTACATAGTGTTGTCGGTACGCGGGAGATTCAGTGCCGCCTGAAAAAGGTCAATTATCACAAACCTCATCCTTGCTCTGACCTAGAGGTCAAGAGCTATCGTAAAAGAGTTGTCGACGGTATGTATTGACGGTATTGCACAAATTGTTTCATTTCCTCTTTTAGTATTACGACACAAAGTTAGACAGCTTTAGTGGGGTATATAAAGATAAATAGAGTTGCCATTGCCAAAGGATCAGTCAGCCTATTGCAATGTGTAGTGAATTCATGCAGTAAGATGGTAATTACCGCGCTCAGCCGACAAACTCGGTCAAGCACCTACCGTGGATTACTCACGCTTGCGGCTGCCCGCAAAAGGAGCAACACGAGACCTTTTACGAAGATTAAACCACGCGAATTGGCTGCATTTACTTGCGAACAGACCAATCTGTGCAGCTGGTACTGTGCAGTAAATATACCGGAACATTTTTCACAGCGCCATCTAAGCCCCAACTAAAAAAATCTGGTAGTGGAATTATGTTACGGAGAAAATACTGATTGCACAGGAATTTTCGTTTCTATAAACCCTTATGGCATTATGGCAACCCTATCCGCACCTGTGTAGCCAAAGCATTGGAGTTATGGACTTGAAATTTGGTACTTAAGTATTGCCAATGGCAAGTAATATTTTCATAAGCTAAGACGACCATCGTTCATTAAAACCCAAGATATGATAAAAAATTTCTAAAAGTGCATACACAGAGACAGAATTATAGTTGGATATGAAGTTAAAAATAAGTGGGTTTATTGCAAGTAATTCAGCTGCTTTCGTTTCACTGCAAGCTTCATGATTCTGAACGGTGTCTCGAAAGCACTAAATTTAAGGTCCCGTCTACCAGAAGCTTAGAATATGTTATGTTGTAACATCACTTTTTGGAGTAATGTGTTTCAAAAAGTTCGTGTTTTTTTTTCGAATATGTAATAAGCTATACAGCAAATAGATACGATAAATGCAATATATACGATATATGAAGCGCATATGACATCCTTGCCTAGACCGACCAGTAAAATGTCGTCAAAAAATTTATCTTAGTTCATATCGTTTCTTTTTGTTCGCTTGTTAGCAGACTAACATACGGCCCACCTTATGGTAAGCAGCTACCGTAGCCTATGGATAACATCAAAAGAATCAATAGCGCGTTGTTGCCGACGCGCTAGCAGGAAAACCATTTCACATCTTGAGCGTTCGCGGCAGGAAAATGTTTTTGAATCTCGCACAATGAGACAGGAATGGCTGTAAAGTATGAAGATGGAACCGCTGCCGATGGCAAGCCGTGTGATAATGAAAGCAGGCACCATACCAAACGACACTTCAGAACACGCACCATGTTTTATTCGTACTGGCCGAGAATCTTTATTTCTTAACGATTCTAGTTTATTCTAAATATATTACTTTATATTGTACAGTTATTTATTATTATCACCTTATAATTAATTATTTATACGGACAATAAAACATGGAATAGATAATGGAATTATTAGCACCATTAACAGCGATCAGTTTAAATGTAACAAAACGGATTGACTGACTGACAATACAAAATAATCACGCTACATAAAGTAGATGACTCAGAATCAATATATTTGTTGAAATTACTAGTGGAATGCCCAGGACGTAAGAATAACCTGAAAAAAGCTAGCCTAAGAATAACAAGCCATTTATAGCACCTCTGGTTTGGTCTGTGATGTGCGTTGATTGTCAGTCAGTCAAATACAGGACGATTTACTATATTTTTTTATTTTTTATTGGTGAAAGTCAAGCGTTTGACCACCAGCATACATGTAAAACAAGTAAAGATGTGGCCTGAGATGGAGCACGCTTGCCTAAAAAGATAGGAACCTATTTACTCTGGACTTGAAGACTCCAAGATTGTACTCGTGCGGAAAAGGTAGAGACGAAACGATGTGTTCGGCACAATGGAACAATTACAAGGTACGGGTTGTAGTCAGCCGTACGTCTGCTAGTCCGGTGGTGGAAAGGGGATGGAGGGAATAGGTCAAAGATATCATGTGCACACTCGCCGAAGTGGATATTAGATATTGGATTTATTATTTATATTTAGTAAGGGTGAAGATATCTATGCTTTATTTTACTATTCTAGAGGTTTTCGGTTTCCGTCTGAGTAAAATATATAGTCCGATCAGTTTCATAAAAGGCGACTATTATTCAGAGGCAGAATAAAAACGGGGATTTATGTGAGACCGAACTCCCAGGCATTCACTAGTATCGTATAGGCAAATGAGGAACAACATCATAAAGATCACCGACAACTTTAATCGATTCCTAACTCATTTCACGGCGACTAAAGGACTCTAGTAGAAACAATAAAACTTGAATCATTATGTTATCATGTCAGCGCAATCATTATAACATACAATAATCTTCTAAGGACCTTACATAATAAATTAATTGCATTCTTGTAAAAGATTGAATTAAACCTCCATGGTCAGTTAGCAAGAATTCGTTTTTTATGTTAGTAGACATATTTTTACACAACGTCATCTAAGCCATAAACTTGTTACATAGGAACTAGATGACGTAAACTAATAATACATTGAATCTTTTTATGTAATTACACACATACGACACAGAAAAAACATATATCTATACTTATCATTCAAATGTTAGTCCCGTGTGGGAAACAAACCAACAACCAACAGTGTAAAAGCAGGGTAACTACAAAGTCAAAGTCAAAATCGTTTTTGTCTAAACTTGACAATCAAAATACTTTATTGTCAAGTTTAGGCAAGCTCGATTCATTTGAATGACTTGATATTTTTTTTGTTGTATTTACCTATTTGTTTGATTAATAAAACTATTTTTATATAACTGTCTACTATCACCTATTGCTTAAAATGTGTTTATACGCTCTTCATTACTATACGTTTGCTTACGACATAAAATCCGTGCATCCGTCAGAGAACCCAAGTGACACATAGCACTCGGCTAGTAAGCTGAAATGGCTAGTAAGCTGAAATGGCTAGGCAGACAACATAGCTCGTAAGACCATAACTGCTAGGAAGTAAAGGTCCTCGCATGGCGACCACGGGGCGTGGAAAGACCCCTACTCGAAGGAACGACGATATATTGTGGTGGTCACGATGATATATTGTGGTGGTCACGTTGAGTCAAAGGGTGGAGGCGGCCCAAGATCGCTGTTAGTGGCGTCGGTTGAACGAATCGGTTGAAAGATGTATATTGGCTTGAATGGTAACGTTTTCATATTACAATAAGCGCTATATTCACGATCGCCGTGTAGCGTTATCTGACAGAGTAGACATGTACCTACCCTTTTTTATTTGTGTCATGTCGGAAAGAGACTTTTTATTTTCAAGTAGCTGTACTCGGGCATCGTAAAATAGGGGCAAAGTGTTCTTAAGATTGATTGCACCTTTTTGGATCTTCTGTAAATTTTTGATATTGATATTATAGGTTTTATTCAGCTAGCGCATCGATATCTGATAAGTACTATAATATTATTCGCCCTGAGTCATAACAGCTGTGTCTGTGTCCTACTATTCACTGATAACATTATTTTATTTGACTCTTGTCCGCCTATTATTGAAAATTATCACTATTAACCCACTGACATTAGATACGAATTTGGTTAATATATCATTTTTATTTTGTCTTTACTAAACTATTAGAAAACATAACTTTAAACTTTGGAACTCATCATTACATAATTATAGGCAGTAATTTATTCTTCCAGAACCCCTAAAAATCAATATTTTAGTTTTGATTTCCAAGTCAGGATGCCGTTTTGAGCTATAAGTTTGTGACTAAGGTTATTGGGTAATTGGCAACCTGTCAATTAGAAACCTATTTGATATTTAGACTTCATTCTTCAAGAGCATTTAATCAAATTCATCCTACACATATGCGCGACTCCGCTTTCAACTCTTGTTTCGAGACACTTGCTACTGCTCTCCGCACTAATTGCAAGTATTATTGCGCGACACGTTCCATGCATACTAATCCAATCCTCATAGTGTTAGTCTTAGAGCTCAAAATCCCTTGCAGGATACGAGCTCTGTGTGTGACGCGGTAGACTCAGCGGCGGATACTATTTCCTACTCGACTCGTACATTGAAATGGAATATATTCATCGAGTGAATGCTCTTCAAGGCGTGTAAAGTGTAAAAAGATAGTCTTGTGACAAGGTCAAGTCTCAAAATTTCTACGGTTGGCACCCGCCAATGAAAAAAATATAAATTTTTGATATCCACCGAATGAACTCTTTTAAGGGTTGCGCTCTCAATATCCCAAATGGGACCTTTTGAATGTAGGCAGACCCAGACTTTATTGATTGCGCTATAGGTTCGTTAGGTATAATTTTTTAATAATAGCACGGAGCGACCTCTCAGATAACACGCACAACACAACCAATTTATCCATAAATATCATATATACACCACCATTATCGCTCAGATGTATCCTTGATTCGCTATATAGGTAATAAACAATGTATAACACATATTACGACGATTTATCGTACGCACAGTTATTGACCTGTGGTTTATCAACCTCGAGTGAACAGGTACTAATAGTTTATATTGTAATACCTAAGTCGCTAGTTCTGATATCTGTATCTGTCTCTGTGTTATATCGTGAACACCTACCTCGTTGCAGCTAATTAGCTGACTGGCAATGTAAAGTCGAATGCAACTGTCCGGGCAAAATAATCACACAGACGCACCAAAGGTACGCGGCAGGCGGTCCTTTGGTGCGTGGGAGAGCCAGTGCTAGACAGGCTGGAAACAAACAAAGACCTCATCTTTGCTCTAGTCTAGAACTAGACAAGCAAGCAAGGACAAGAGTGAACCCATTTAAAAAACAAAATACTACTAAGGTACCTATAAAGTGCTTTGTGGTCAGTTAAAACAATATTGAACGTTCAGGGTAAAAAGAGTTTCAACGGCGTTTCAAGTAGGTAAAACTGACCGCAAAAAACAATATGATAGGTATTCAAATAAATCTTGAACCCGTGGTAAAGTGTAAACATGTTTTCGATAGTTTAGTGCACGTGTTCTATTGTGCGCATTTACTGCAGATTATAATTAGTACTGGACTGAAACGAGTAAAACTGCGCTTCATTTCATGACAGCTGCGTTACTCGCACTGATTACGATGTGATAGCGCGAAATGTTACAACCAGCAATGTGAGGACACGCATACCGAGGGTTCCGATCCACATTTCAAGGCAAAAGATCACGTTTCTTGTATGTCCTTCTTTTTTTTACGACGAGAAAGCGCTTGACCTTCATCTCCTCACCTGGTCACAAGTTGAGATAAGGCCGAAGTTGGAGGCGCACTTCACCCGGAATCCTGAATATTGTATATTGTTGTATGTTACAACGGCAATAGAAATACACATTAATTTCAACTGTAGACGATACAGTTCATGAGATCCTAATGATAGAAAAGTACGGACGGAGAGCGGCCTACTAATATGGACCCTTTAGCACTCTTTGGAAACCGAACCCTACAAAATTATAACAGTTGGTAGGACTTTGTTTAAATCCGGCTACCACCATCCTAACTAATTCTGTCGCCATAACAAAAACTCTTAAATTGTTGTGTTCCGGCATTGAGAGGTAAGATAGCCCTCAGTCAGTTCCTCAGTTTGTTGAGGATTTCGGGTGAATCTTATCTGATTATTGGTGCTTGACCTTCGCCAAGAACCTCCCAGTCGTAGAAAAATAAATAATAAAAAGTTTTAGATTTTTTTTACTAACATTTACCTCTAATATTGTGATATACACAAAAAGGGGGCCGACTAGAATATATCGAAAGGTAATGAGGGATCTAGTTTACCATTGCACTTAAGTAAACTTAAGTAAAGTCTTACAACATTTACTATGATATTATTATTATCATAATATATTGCTTTTGATTGAGGCGACACGTGACCCAAGGGCTGGCTCTTATTTAGGCCAGCGAATTAGCATAGCTATTCAGCGTGGCAATGCAGCCAGTGTCTTGGGCACGCTTCCATCTGGTACTGGTCTGGAACAGTTGAGTTACCTATAGGCCGTTTGTAACGGTCCTGTCAGTTCCTTTGTACATAGTTAGTTTAATTGTACTTTTTATTGAATTAATGTCAATATATTGACACATTGAGATGAGACGGCATAGTTGAAACTTATATCGGGCTACAATTTTTTGGCATTACATTTTTTTAACGGTTTAATTTCATTTACAACTTGGCATAGAGTTTTTATAATTATTCTCTACTACACGATGAAACTATATTTTAAAAAAAGTATTTCAGTATTCTATCCGTAATCTAGTTCCCATATTACAAACTATGCTTAGTTTGGTGCTAGATGGCGCTGTGTAAAAATGTATGTCCTGTAATTATTGGCCTGTAATCTAAAACCGACTCGTTTTATTCATTAGCTTATTCATTATATTCGAAGACTTAGATGTCTATAGTGATTAAAACGATAGTTATTTAAATAAATAAATATTACTCGATTTTTACTTCACACAGTGCCATCTAGCAGCTATATTACGAATTTAGTACTCGAATATTTATTTTCTATTACACTTGAACATGGAAAAAACTTCTATTTCATCACACAAATCTTTGTCCCGGGTGGGAATCGAACCCACATGATATAATACTACTCAAAATAAAATCTAAAAACAGAAAAAATATTTAGTTGCTCACTGACTAGCCCTCTGTGGACGTGTTGTCGCTCCGAGCTCTGCGCTGCAAGATCTTGCAAGACTATATTTCCTGAGAATGCCTCGTGTAGAGGCGAAACATGTGTCGATTTGATTTTTTCAGAGAGATTTAGCGGATTTATTACTAAATATTTTTTCTGTTTTCAGATTGATTTTATTTTGAAATATGGATTTCCGCAAAATTACGAATGAATCAATTAGCTATAACGCTACTCGCAACAATTACAACTACAACCAACTTTCTGTAGAAAAGGCCATACTATTTTTATTATCGACGGGGAGGTGCTTTGCCTTCATCTCATCTGATTTTTAAGTTATGATAAGGCCGAAGGTGGAAGCGCACTTCACCCGGAATCATCAACAAACTGAGGAACTGGCTATCTTTCCTCTAAATGCCGGAACACAACAGTTTAAGATTTTTTGTTATGGCGACAGAATAAGGTTAGATGGTGGTAGCTAGCCAGACGGACTTAAACAATGTCCTACCACCAACCAAATCAAACACAATATTATACTCCCCCTGGGATTGAATCCCTGGATTAGACACCGGCAGCCAAAACAGTAGACCACAATGACGGTTAAAAACTATATACGTCGTAAAATACGTCCCGGCTAGGGCTGTGCGTCAATCCTCAGTTATTTATTCACCTATACACCTACAACAAAATTACGTTGGTATTTCGGGTATTTAAATGGGATGAGCAGATATCTTGAAATTCAGTGAAAACATAAAGCAAATTGGTACTAGCAGGTAATGTCTGACTCAGCTCTCACAATTTCCCCATAGTTTTCAGAAACAGGAAAAATCTTTATCAAATTCTCGGAAGTTAGTAACTGTACGTATCATTATGAGATTATAGACATGATAGGTGGCTATTACGGCACACTGGTAGAACCGCCTCTATGGTGTAGTGGTTTGCCCACCGGTATCAAGCACGTTCTGGGTTTGATTCCCAAGGGGGGTACTAGTTTGTGGCTGGTTTGAATGGTGGTAGGGGTATGGGGTCTTACCCATAAGTATGACGCCATAGCAACTATTCAGATTGTTGTTTTCCGGAATTTAGAGGTAAGATAGCCAGTTCCTCAGTTTGCTGAGCGTTCCGGGTGAAGTGTGCCTCTACCAGGTGAGATGAAGGCCAAGCGCTTACCCGTCGTACAATAAAAAAAGCTCATATCATATCTTGATACCAGGGGATATGAAGGTCAAGTGCTTCCCCGTCCTAGAATAAACAATAAAATTTAGATTTTCTTTAAAAAAATTAACAGCAAATAAAATAATATATGAAAGCAACAATAGTAAAAGGGGTCTAGCTCAGCTTTATATATTACAGGACAGGACAGGGCATTAATTTTATACAGTATGAAGCTTATCACAAGATATTCAGATAGGCCCTGTACCGTTATAATTATGTCTAGAAAAGAAAAGATAACTAAGTATAATGTAATCAAGGTTCTCTTCATCTGCCAGTAAATATTTGAAGAGAGTAGGCCACATCTTTGCTTGTTTATCAAGTGAGCTGCTGGTCAAGCGTATGGCTAATTTGATATAATTTATCGATCTTTTAATATACTTATTGATTCGAGTAAACAGGTACTCACGTAGGATGAACATTCAGCTCTGTCATTACTAAATCATCATCTCTAGCCTTCCTTCGAGCTATTTTCAACGGTAACTCCATGTTTATGCGAAACTCACATTAAAAACGTTTTTCAATGAATTGATAGAGTGGAATTTCCAGATTCTATTGATATGCATAAATTAAATATATAATTTGTGCAAAATTTATTATGTTATGAGTTTTCTAAGATTCTATCTAGTATTTTCTTAATTTTGCTAGATATTTGATATATTATGACATGAAGTCACATTTTTTTTTTAAGTTTTAGGTTTGCAGATATAAACGAATAGAAACTTCAAGAGAAACGTAGTTTACAGGAGCTTAAAATAAAATATAAATGCACAGGAGAGTATCAAAATAGAATCGAGTCCTAACCTTTAAACTGATAACATCACTCTCCCGAAAACGAAGATTCTCAAATAGCCCCGGGGAAATCCTTGACCTTTAAGCCCTATATTAGAGGTTGACCTTAAAACCGTAAGATTTGAAGTTGTACGACTCAACCTAACTCAACGCTCCGCACCTTGCCAGTCTTCATCTCTACTGCCTTGTATGCTTCGCACTTTGACAATGTTCATCTCTACTGCCTGTGATGCTTCGCATCTTGATAGTCTTCATCTCTGCTTCCTGTGATGCTTCGCACCTAACCAGTCTTCATCTCTACTGTCACATTAAATTGGTATCATTTTTCATCTTTAATAGGCCTCAAAATTGTTATTCTATTTTTAATATTAATATGTCTATTGCAAAACTCTGACATATCTCTCAAACCTCAAAAATTTTATTGCAACGTAAGGGTCTTCTTAAAGATACACCAATGAAAAAAATAATGACACTCCGGCAATACCGACAGAAGTGAAAACTTTAAGTATGTCGTCTATATGTTGCGATAGTCTTCGAATGGTCCTTACCCAAAGAGGTACGCCTTTTAGGATCGTAAAGATTCAGATTCAGATTCATTTATTGGTATCAAATAAAAATACACGTCAAAAATCAGAAATAACCATGTCACAAAAAGATAACATGACTAGTGTTTAGTCAAATTTGTCAAAAGTGGTGTCGTTAAGGTGTACCTGTGGTGTCGCTAAGGTGTACCTATGGTGTCGCGAGTTCAATGACTTGTTTCAAGAATGGAGTGTTCCATCAAATCTAAGAAATACACTTTGACAGCTGTTAGATCAACTTGTCTAGGGATTTGAACCAAATAATCGTCATTAAAAATAGCCGATATTAATATGAAATTGAAAAATCGATATTGTTACTTATAGGTAGGAAACAATCGCTTATTTTTTTGATAAAACTATAAACTCAGATAGAAGATAAATAAATATGTAGCGCCTGACTAATACCACATTAATTAGGCGCTACATATTTTTAGGATAGTGGCTAAAGTGCAAAACGAGTCTAAAGATTAAAATTTATTGGCAAATTCAGTGTAGGGAGATTCGTTCTCAAATTATGTCTGTGGATTGTGTGGTCACACAAGATTTGCCCGCAGCTGAACCCGCGTAGTACATCACTAGACAGTAGCCTAATATTGTTCACATATAGCCTTAGTCGTGAAACAAACACAAGCAAACTCAGCTATTTTCGCATTTATAATATCATTATTGAGGAGGTATGGATTGCCAAACTTTTTTATTCGGATAAATTACGCCAACATTTACCGCTCCGTTTGTAAATTACAACAAAGTGACCGAAATAAACGCGCTCCAAATTCGAGAAAGAATGACTGTCACCTCCCGATTCTCCGAATGGTTCTTTGACGAGAGAACGACATTTATTATGCGTTCGTGTCAACTTTTACATTCGCCGCTGTCAAATCTTTTTTACAAGTCAAACGTTTGCAGTAACTTCTGCTGCTGGCGAAATTATTTATATTGCTTCGAAGTTTAATTCTTGTGATGAAAATACCTGTAAAACTACATTATGCGACGGAGTTAAAAATCAACGTCAACAATAAAATTCACTAATTATTTTGTAGTAAGATACGGGGCTGGATCTTTTATAAGCCAGTTAATTAGCTATTCAGTGTGGCATGGTGATTGAATCAATTATTGTTTAATTTTCTGTAAAGAGACTCAACTCATTAATTCTACTCATTATTTATTAAACTGAAAAGCAAACAATAATAACAAAGATCTGGGAAGTGAAGGTGAAAACCAGTGTTGCTGAGCACTTTTATAATCGTCAATATTTGAAACAACCAATATAAATATAATCACAATATAAATAGTGTGATGTATTATGATGTTGTTTTAAACGTTTTATTGGAAACAAGCAAACAACCTGGACTTTGTTCTTGTGATCCCGTGGAAATTTCTCCAAATACATTCCAAATTGCAACCATACACCACGAAATGAAGCTACTCTAAAAAATCTAGTATGGATGTATTTCATGCGCTTATTTTCAGGTGCGGCACCCTGATTATTTTAAATCAAATAATGAAAGTCCCGTCAAAACTGGTCCAGCCGAATCTAAGGTAAGCCGGAACTCTTCTGCGGTCGACCTCCGTGGGCGCCAACTCCGCGGTAAAAGGTATGTGTGAATGATGAAGATGTCCCGGCATTCTTAAAAGAAATGGTTTGAAATGCTGAGAATGATGATGCAATGCGTGCAAGGAGGCCTCACAGTCGTCGGAATGGCACAACGAACTCTCAGAACTCTCAAGATAGTGAGGAATTGTAAGGCTCAGGATTTCCTGAGCTGAACAGTTGTTTGTAGGGGACAGGTGCTTTGAAGTTTCTGCGGTCGTATATGGCCACTTTCAGTGATATTGCCCAAACGTAAACGTCTGGGCCTAATGAAACTATTAACGTCTACTGGGACGATTCAACTCTAGAGCATATCGTGCGGGAAATTCATTGGTATGCTGTGGAAGTGAAGACATCTTTGGTACGGTTTGCCAGCAATCAAAAGTTAAGACATCACAAACACTGCCACATACATATAGTGCCGGATCACATTACTTAACCGAAGACCTCAAACGCTTCGCTCGCCCAATAAATTATAAATTTTATAACATGTTATCAATAAAAATAAATGAGTCTACAAGCGCTGTAAAATAACGAAGAGCAGCTTGCAAAGGTTATGAGGGGTTTCTTATGTGGGTCCGACGGCGGATTGCCAAGCTGTCTGTGTTCTATAAATTCCACTTTGGCGAGTGTGCGCACGATATCTTTGACCTAATCCTCCTTCCTCTTTCCACTACTGAGTCCGCATGACAGGTTATAGCCCGTTCATACCTTGTAGATGTTCCATTGTGAATTCGCCTTTACCTTTATTGCTAGTACCTACTTGTAAGGAATGGAACTCCTTGCCCTTGTTGTCCGTTTTTCCTACTCATAGATCTACACACTAAACATCTACATGACATAAGCTATCATCGCTCGTATGGTTACAACAGTAAAAATAAACTTTCGACGGTAAAAAATGCAGTAAAAGCACTCGTACAATTTTCGTGGATTTTTACGGATTGATTCTAGAGCACGTGCGCAGTGTCGTGAATTTCAGATTTTATTTGTTTCCGACCAAACTGACGAACGTCTGAGATATGTGCTTATGTTGTTATTTTGTGCTCATTTATCACGAGTACGTATATATAAAATAGCGCTTGTTCAGATCTTGGGATGCAGATGATTTACCATTACCTCTTTGAAAATGATGCGTTAAGTATTTTAACTAAAATATTATCCGGTCACGTGTGAGTCTGGCTTAGAGTTCCGACAGCCGGCATTTCAAGGCTTATAATACTTTTGTATTTAGATCTGGAGACTTTCTGTGGTCTGACTCAAGCTTGACCAGTTTTTAGTATTTCTTTAAAACTTTAAGGTTAGTACACATTACAATCACACATAGTTTGAAACTCATAGGTATAGGTACTCAATACTGTTTTAAATATACCTTTCAAGACATTCTTTGCTTAAACTTACGCTTTGCACCCTCTCTTTACGTGCTCACATGTCTTTTAAAAAGTCAAATAACTTGCATGTGCAGTCATCGATACTCATTCATATGAAAATATACAATAAATTATAACAATACATATTACAGGACATTCATATGAATGTCCTGTAATATATAGACTAGATGGCTCTGTGTTAAATATTTAACACTGCGCCATCTAGTCCCAAACTCACTTCTTGTCTCACTAAACATCCCTATTCCTCAAAACACTACCCAAGTTCAAAAAAATCCTGAAACCAATTATTTTTACTCTCTGCATATTCAAAATTCGAATTCATTCAATAGATAAGGATGAAATATTGTAGTTATTTACACTCCAATATCTCAATCTCAAAACTATACTAGATAACTAGTATTAATATAATTTATTATTACAATTACATTAATTTACCAGATAAATAGGTTACAATTTATGAAATACCATACATTTTTATTTATGATGAATTTTCGTCAAAATGTGGGTTGGAACCCTAGCTTGGTTTAATTATTAGTCTTATCTATAGAACATTTTAATTACTGTTTATATGCCCTAGTTCAAATTTAGTCAATTAGCTGGTAAAATTAAAATAACGAATAAATACCTAACCTAACCCTAACATGTAGTAAGTCATGTTATGATTAATATAAATTGTATTTTTTTTATTGTGTGCGACTTATAGGATTGTCAGGTTTCTTACGTTTTTTTTTATATTTTTTTTTATAATATCATTGTAGAGGCTTTCCATGTACCTCGTCTACTGTGCTAGTATGATAAAATTGAGCCAAGTGGTTGGGGAAATTCACTCTGGTGATGCAGACGGCTTGATTTACTATTATGGTATTACCAAATTAAGGCATCCCTCAATCAGATACTTACATAGGTATTGCTTGAAACGTAAGCAAAATTGAGGAATTCCTCGTAGTGCACCCAGATGAAGCGCACCCGTTTTGGTGCGCTTCATTCAGTAGTAGCTAGGTATATAATACCGATTCTTAGAAATGGTTGTATTCCGGCAATTAGAGACAAGATAGCCAGTTTTTCAGTTGGTTGAGAATTCCGGGTAAAGTGCGCCTCCATCTTCGGCTTTATCTCAACTTGTTACCAGGTGAGATTAAGGCCAAGCGCTTCCCCGTCGTACAACAAAAATATGGTCGAAATGTTAGGTTTATATTCCACGTTGCGAGCCAATGATAATGTAGGGTCTAGTGATTGGTTTGTTTTTCATCTAATTAGTAACCTATAAGTGGAATCCTATCCCTAGTGGGTATATTTATTATAGTTAATTGTGTTTTGTGTCCCTAGTTTGTTTTAGTACAATTTTCGGATCATTTTGTTTATTAAAAATTTAACATTTATACCTACTGAATGAAGCGCACAAGAACGAGTGCGATAAGTGGAAGTACCTTGGTGCGTTTCATCTGGATGCGCTACGAGGAATGCCTCGCAAAATTGATGTAATTTTACCTCAACGTCGTTTCAACCTCAGTGGAATGTTAGTAACTTATATTGAGACCTGTCGGGTACAAGTCAGGGATTCATTTAATGGATTACTGTCATGCTCAGATATAATATAATGAGTTGCGGAACTGGAACCGGATGTAACGTCACAAAACAATAACCAAATGTAAATCTACCGCTTTTTCGGAATTGCGAGCAGCACAAAATGAAAAATTCAGCAACCACGGCGATGTAGGTCTCACAAGAATAACAAAAGCACCGCAAATCCCATGCATATTTCAAATCGCTGCATTAACAGAAAAACCAGATAAATCGGCCAGACCAAATCGTCCCGTCCATTAGACTTGTATACGGAATCTGTACGGTGGACATGTAGTAACTACAATGCAATCTGTCGATACAGAGCCGACGTAAGGGTAAAATACTTTATATGAAGAAGTCTTTTTGCATCCATCCTTCCCATCACATTAGAGATAATACCGCCCACTACATGTACAATTTCATGTTTCTGTTTTTTTTTTGCAGCATTTTCTGATATATATTTGTATCGCATTGAGGCCAACCCAACATAGTAAATGTATTTAAGTTATTTAAAAAAAATGGAATCGACTTCACCACTAAAAACTTAAAAATAACTAAGGGTAAGTTCATATGATTTGAAGTTGGTGGCGAATTACCAAGCAAAACAATATGTTAGCGTTATTTTACCCTTAAGATTTATTTTAAAATTTTTAGTGGTGAAGTCGGTTCCATTTTGTTTTTAAATATATCATTT
The DNA here is from genome assembly GCA_951394065.1 of Venusia cambrica. Taxonomy (NCBI): domain Eukaryota; kingdom Metazoa; phylum Arthropoda; class Insecta; order Lepidoptera; family Geometridae; genus Venusia; species Venusia cambrica. Next base: position 5,741,683 of record OX596065.1, read on the forward strand.
TTTTAATTTTTTTTGTTAAACCAACCTATTTGAGAGTCGTGTGTGGGTGCAATAATACGGGATTCTGGGAAATATCTTCGCAATCATGGGAAATAAAATAAATACAGATGACCTAAGCAAATGTGAAGAATCGGTTGACACTATGGTGCAGTGCACTCGTGGTGCACTATGTCAGGATAATGGAACAACGTTTAGTTCCTATTCTACTGTCGTAATACATTTTTAATGTTGTAAATCCGTAGAATAATACAAAAATCATTTTAAAATTGTTTAAAAAGTTCATCATACATTTATAATGTATGATATGTATGTATTTACAAATAAAAAGTATTTAAGTATTCTATCCGTAATCTAGTTCCGATAGGTATTACAAGCTATGCTTAGTTTGGCGCTGTGAGAAATTAATGTCCTGTAATATTTATATTTATTTAATGTAACAAGTAAATGGCGAGAGAAAACTTGTTATTTGTCTTGTAAGAGTCTGGTGTTGACCCTGTGCGAAAGCGAACCAGCCGAAATTAAATTCCGTCGAACGGGTGCACCGGTGCGGCCAAAAATAACAACGTAAACAAATAGTGCTTGCACCGTGGCATACCAAACCGGACAGCTAATTTAACAGGGTACGTTACAGGGCATTTTTACCAAGAATGTATTTACTAAATTAAAAAAAATAACATTACTGAGTTCAGTTCACGTGCAATAGAAATGAAACTTAAGAAAATAAAACCGTTTTCCCCCCGAAGGGAAGAAAACGAATATTTAGGTTTAAGCCGGAGCTTGACCCACTTGTGAGATTACCCCTTTGAATTTTACGCGGTTGCAGTGCGATTCTACCCTCAAATTCCTAAAAGTTATCACGTGACGTTGCGGGTAGCCGTCGCGTCGCCGCTCTATCGCTGGCTAGTCGGATGTTCCTCAGTACTCTCACAAGCCGGCAAGAAATGCAAATTTAGTGGGTCAAGCTCCGGCTTAAACCTAAATATTCGTTTTCTTCCCTTCGGGGGGAAAACGGTTTTATTTAGGTGTTAGAGCCTTCGCTTGACCCACTTGTGAGATGTGTTTATATTCTGCCGGCGATGGCAAGGCGTACTGTGATAAGGTTTTAGAACGAGGTGTAAAATGGAAACATTTACCTCAAAAATAATCATGTTTATGAAGTACTTAAGTAGTTACTTAATTATTTTAATTAAACGCAAAGTCTCTTATCATGTAGAGAGTATAAATAACGGTATATATGTTGTCAATTTACAACGGTGTAAATAATTCGCTTATACTGAGCTGGTTATGCTGAGTAGTTTTCTGGGGAATCAACTTAAAATAATGTTTTAGGAAAGTATCTTTACTTCTCCAATTCCCCCGACGGAGAACCTCATCCAGATTTAGGTTTCTGTTGGTCCAATTATCAGAGTTTACTGCTGCTCTAAAACTGCCAGGGGTAGCCTCTATTTTTGCTGATTTTTAGAGATTGCGGATCCAGCCAGCAATAACAGTTCTTGAGGCTGCCTTTACTTGGCTCCTAGTAGTAATGAACAGCTTAGATGTTCTATTGGCTCGTCGCTTTTTACCAATCAATATTAATCTATTAATCCAAAACACCATGTCTAATTTTTGTATGCTATTATGTTCGAGTTTCCATCCTGATTGCCTAAAACTAGCTGAATCAGTTTTCGAACCGAATTGAGGCCAAAGTATTATGTAATCATCATGTACCTCAAGATGATCGGGACCCGTATCAAGCAGCGTTAAGTCGTGTATTCTTCGCCCTGAGGCTAGGAGAAGTAGTGCGGACACATGACGGGATATTTGAAATAAGCTGCTATGATCAATCTCATAGCTATTCAAGTGATCTATCAACTGACCAACTTTCCAAGTTAGAGGTTTTGTAGGCGGTGGATTACTTGCAAAAACCGCTTTTAAGGTCCGTTTAACCAATGGGTGACTGCTAAGCTTTTCACTACTTTCAGGGTTAGCAAATGTTGTGACTACCGATTTATGTAAGGCAATAGATCTAGCCGCTAGTTTGACTTCCTTATGGAGGTAACAAATAAATTTAGCGAGTTCTTCGGGTTTTGGGTCGTCCACCTGGATGTTATTAAATTTTGCCCAAGATTTCCATCTAAACCAGGCTGGACCGTATGTTTTCAAGGTTGATTTGCGCCATGATGCCTCTAGAAGGTTACGATTTTCATCCGGCCATGTTGCTATATACCGGGTCCAGCCCGTATCCTCCAAACCCGCAAACACATTTCTTTTATCGCTGGAGGCGGTTTCCCGGTTCTGAGGTCGGTCAAATTGCTGTGTAAGTTGGGGATCGTGAATGGAGAACCTACGGTTCTCTGTCTCAACTCTGCCTTCCAGAATGTTCTCTCCCATTTCGGGGCTACAAGGAGGTAAGTTCCTGAGCAATGCGTAAGGTGTCTCAGGACTCGTGGTATAAGTGCTGGCGGTGGGAACACCCAACCGAGTTTGAAGTGCCACTGGCGACTGAATGCGTTGATAAAAAGGCACTTTAGGTCCCTGGCATCCTCGCTTACGTATCTGTTTAGGATGGCTGACCGAGCACTTGCAAACAGATCCACATCCGGTGTTCCCATCTTCCTGAAGATTACTTGAAGTATTTCCTGACTCAACGTCCACTCCGGGAGCTCCATCGATCGTGACAAGCTGTCTGCAGCGCCGTTGTACCGCCCTGGGAGATATCGAGCAATGAGGTTTATTTGATGTTGACTGGCCAGCTCTAAGATTGTTCGAGTCACACGGAGGAGGCGAAGGGACTTGGTGCCTCCTTGCTTCGTAATATAGGCTACAACAGATCTGTTGTCCGATTGGATCATTACTGTTTGGCCAGATAGTTGAGGTCCTTTTCTTATGATAACTTCTAGGACCACCCATAGCTCCTTCTGATTGCTGTGCCAGTTTTGCTGCGTTCTGTTCCAATAACCGCTCAGCTTTTCGCTTCCAACTGTTGCTCCCCACCCTGCCTCCGCCGCATCGGTTGTGATAAACACTGACGCTTCTAGATGATGTATCGGGGAGGAACGAGTTAAGTTTTGTAACCACCATTTTAGCTCTTCTAGAACGTTGGCTGGTAACGGGAATTTCTTGTGTTTTTGGTTCAACGGTAGCTTGTTTGCTGCTATTTGGATTTGGCGGCTGTGTAGCCTTCCCAGTGGAACAACAAATGAGGCGAAGTTTATGTTGCCGAGTCCTGCTCGGCAACATACAACTTTTGCTAGCCGCCGTGTCCACCACTGATTGTGTAGGATATTCTCTATTAGTGCGGCGAATTTCGCCACTTTGTCCTGAGGCAAGCGTTTGATGTTTTGTTCGGTGTTCCAGAGGAGGCCCAAGTATTCGACTGCTCGTGATGGCAAGGGGGAGGTTTTTCGATAGTTTATGCACCAGCCCATTTGCAATAGGTGTCTTTGAACAAATTGATTTTGCTGAGAAAGAATGTTTGGGTTTGGGTGTAGTAAGAGGAAGTCGTCGAGATAGACTACGACTCGTATTCCCTTTTCCCTGAAACAATTTGCAATCCAATTTGTGATTTTAGCAAATATATAGGGGGCCGTCGCCAAGCCGAAAGGTAGGCATGTCATTTCATATATTGTACTATCAAAATTGAAAGCCAAAAATCGGCGATGAGGTTTGCTGATAGGAATATGGAAGTAGGCCTGTGATAAGTCTATTTTGACCATGTAATCATAACTATTCATACAAAGAGGAATTCGATTGTGATTTATTAGTCGAAATTTTGGCGGCTGAAGATACTCGTTGAGTAACTTAAGGTTAAAAATTGGTCTATTTGATCCATCTGATTTTTTCCTGAGAAACATTGGGGAAAGGAAGCCAGATTCGCTTGGGCATTTAACTATGGCCTTGCAATCCAACATTTTATGCATTTCCGTAGACATATCAAAAGAAAATTTTATTAATAGCCGATCATTATTATCTTTGTTGAATTTTCTCAAAGGAGGTGAACGCGCAAAGGGTATTCTATACCCGGATAGTACTGAGATTATAGATTTAGGGGCACCAAGATGCATCCAAGCTTGAATATGATTGCTTAACTGCCCCGCTTGAAAGTTACTATTTTCTTTAGCCTTTGTGTTTACCCTCATATCTAGGCTTTTTGTTTGTATATGATCCGGATGCGGATCCTGCTTGGGGGTTTTTCTTATTTTGGGTCGGCGCCCGGTAATTAAATCGTCTTTCATAGGGTCGTTTGAAGCCCTGGTTCTTTTCTTGATTTGCAGCTGCTTGTGGCTTAGCCTTAGTTTTGTTAGTGGCTGTGTGTTGTCTTCTGGCAGGAAAAAATTTAAAGACTCCTCCTTGTTCCTTAATAAGGTCTCCTAGTTGTGGCTCTGCGAATAAGTGAGTATTCGATGGCTGGATTGCATGTAGGAGTTCATTAAGGGTTTTGTTTAAAGGTTTATAAGTCGATCTCCGTTGATTTATTATTTCTGCCCTTCTACCACAAGCATATTGCAGCAGAGAATCGGATGTTCGGCGGAACGCACAATCAGTGATAATAAAAACTCTTGTTTAGGTGTGACTTCATTTCTAGAGGCGCAGCATTGTATATGGTTTGAAAGTGATTTCTCTGTTGCAAGATCCCATGGATGATAGCACCTAAACAGGTGTCCATTTTTACTAGAAGTGTTACTGTTTGCCAGTTAGGAGTAACTGTTGCTAGAATGCTGTTAACTTTCAGGCTTGTAAAAACTGGGGTAGCCTGGAATTGTTTTTGTACATCAGCATAACGGATGTTTTGCCAGGTCGATTCTCCGAGCCTTGAACAGTGAGCACCCTGTTTTACAAGAGTTTCCTCTGCAATTCCTATTTTGCTTTCGGATTCTTTCGTTTCAGGGGCGAAATCAAAGAAGTGTTCTTCTTGTTCAGTTGGATTTGCTTCCTGTGCCTCGGTGGGCTCAAGGTCGATAATCTCCGGGGCAATCCAATCATCATTTTCATCTTCTGATTGACTATCAGAGTTTACGTTATTCGTCGCCCCTTGTTGTGATAAGTCAGCTTGTTTGCCAGATTGCATAGCTACAAGCTGCTCTAGTAGTTTATTTTGATGCTCCATGAAGGATTCGAGACTCCTGGTAGTAACGGTTTGGAGCGGTTCTGGCCTGTGAGGCCTTGTCCTTCCATCGTTAGGCGTGCTTTGTGTGGAAGCAACTGATGGCGATGCTATTCCCAATGAAGCTGCAGCTTGCTTTCTGATTGCTAGGGAGGCTTCTGAGCGTGAGAGCAGTTGACTTTTAATAGTCGTTAGATTCTGCATATATCCGCTGTACGCATCAGTGGGATGTACCTTTTTCATTGTGGCAAACGGTGAGTAGATGAGTGCCCTGCCTAGAGGCCAATTGAGGAGTATCCTCTTTAGTGCTTTATACTTGCGTTCACTCAGAGAGCCTATACAGCCATATGCGTTGGCTAGATGGATCGTAGGGATTGCGAATCGTAGACGGTTCTCATCATCAGAGGATATTTTGTCCTCGAACAGGTCTTCATATGTAACGGTATTGATCTCCCAGGACCTCCAGTCATGAGGATAACATTCGTCTAAAACGTGTATAAAATTTTGATAGAAATCTTATTGGTCGGGGGGTGGATCCCATTTGGCAATGTCGCCAAAAGTTGTGCGGTCCGTCAGGTCCATGATCTGAAAGGTACCGAAAGGTTGAGGTTACCTTTAGAGTTAAGAGACTGATTGTGCCGAATGACGGCTGCATAGCCTACATGATGGCTGCAAAAACTTCTAATAGTTTCCGATACATAAAGTAATTGTGTCAGCTGTACAGCCGACATGGCGGTAGTCAGCCGACGTTAGTCGTCGTCGTGACGTCTGACAATAAAGCGTGTTGTCATTTGTCGACTGTACAGCCGACATTGCGGTAGTCAGTCGACGTTAGCCGTCGTGACGTCTGACGATAAAATATCATCAAGATTGAGCGCGTAAATACGTAAGTGTATTTACAGAGACGGGCGCTTTGATCAGGATTGATCTGCAAAATATTATTTCTTCTTATTGCTTGATTGCGAGTCTACCGTCCGAAGAGCGGGCATTCGCGAAAAGCACTAATCCAGTACAAACACAAACTCCCGACGGAGAATGATATGTGTTGTACTTCACCTTATTTTAACACTTTAAAATACAAATATACTTACATTTTTATATTCACGCCGGTCAATATAAAATATATTTAAATGTAGAACTATCAATTCACACTGCACATGCACCGTCAAAATTCAAAGACGTACTGAGGAACATCCGACTAGCCAGCGATAGAGCGGCGACGCGACGGCTACCCGCAACGTCACGTGATAACTTTTAGGAATTTGAGGGTAGAATCGCACTGCAACCGCGTAAAATTCAAAGGGGTAATCTCACAAGTGGGTCAAGCGAAGGCTCTAACACCTAAATATTATTCTTTTCTTAGCTGCTGATACTGACAACACATTTTCGGTATTAGTTTTCGTAATGTTTGGAAAATGGTAAAAAAATATATCACAACGAGTCACCATCATCACTATGGCTTTTCTCAAAGCTTTGCAAAACGCAGGTGTAAAAACATACTTATCTGTCATTATATCCTTCTCTCGTATACTTAATCCTATAGGTGTACAAACAATTAAATTAACAATGTAGGTGCAAGGGAAGCAGTCGGGTTACCTAAGGACCATTACAAACGGTAACTCAACTGTTCCAGACCAGTACCAGACGGAAGCGTGCCAAAGACACTGGCTGCATTGACATACTGAATCGCTATGCCAATTCGCTGGCCTAAATAAGAGCCCGCCCTTGAGCCACGTGTCGCCTCCATCCAGACCCCACAATATTTTTGAATGAAGGAAATGACACATACATGGACCCCATGGACACTACATGAAAATATAGAAAAACCTCCAGTTGTTTCTTCAAAATATAGGTAACTAAGATTCAGTGGATGATGGATGAACAGTTTTTTGTTTATTCGAAAAAAGCACTTAATCATTGGTATAAAGTAATGTTTAGTGTATCTGCTAAGTGTAGTCACTTAGCAGAAGAATTGGCCGAGACCTCACCCGGAGCTGTGTTATACCGGCAGCTCATGATCAGTGGCGAGGCCTGTTTTTTTTATATCCGGAGATTATAGTAATGAACTTAAAACCTTGTTGCAAGTTTGGGGTCAGCTTGATCAATTCAAATTTTTGTTTTTTGAATACTCTTGACACTGAAAATGGCGAAACAATTATAAAATTAGTATGCGATCTACTCGATGTAGGAAAATAACGATGATTACATTACAATAAACGATTAATAATATGAAGCTGCCCCTTTTTATGGCAAGATTCATGAGACTACTTTTACAAGGGAAAAATTATGAAAATAAATAAAGCAGACGAAACTTTTCAACATACCTCGCTGAAGCAATTCCTAATGGACTACCCAACAAACTCCTTGAAACTGTTGACACAGGTTAGATAATAGTTATAGTTTAATGGAGTGGGTGGTGCTATTTAGTGGATATATCAAAATAAATAAATTAATAATTATAACCCTGAAAACAGATTAATGTCAGCAAAATTTCTTCGATGAAAAAACAAATAGACACTTATTTTGCCCCTATACGAAGCATCGATGCACCTATACGATGCACAACAGGATTTTTGTCGTAAGTGTCTCATAACACGACGGTAAGACATACATTGACATACGAACACCGCCTTTTTTTTTGCAATTTTGTATCGTTTGGCGACTAGAAACTTAAGCACGCGCTGACGAAAATGCACGGCCTTGAATGACGTGTAAACTATGATGTTTGCTTATTTATAAAATACCTAATACTAGAAAATATTGTTTGATTCTTTTTGATAATTGCTTTCGTCCCAGAAATCCAGTACTCGATCTGGTATAAACAAAAATGCGGCTTTGTAGAGGGTTGGAACTGATTGGAACCGGAGTCCTAGGCACTAGGCAGAGGAGAGGATGTCAGGGTTTGTTTTCAAGACCTGCGGCTCCCTTCAAGAACTGAAAAGGTGGCTTCTTTCTTTGTATTCAGTTTTCATTGTTTTCGACGGTAGCTTACGTTGAAGTTATTATACGTCAACAGAGAAACTTCTAGAACTCTCTTCTCAGCTGCTAGATTGGTTTATTCGTATTTACTTTTATTTTTATTATAATGATCTAGCTATTTAGAATAACCATTATGATGTCGTTTTGTACACAACCGACCAACACAATTCGGCCTGATTCTGGGGTCCAGACTATCGAGTCCGACCGAACCTAGTTCAATGCACTTTGTGTTCCCAGCCTTGCTTTTTTAGGGGGCAGAGAGGCTTCAAAATTCATCAAACTAGAATCCACACGAATTCCAATATACCGTCATCTGTGCTCTGGTCGCATACCCGGTGAATATTTAATTTATCAAGTCTTTCTGTCCCAAAATTTACATATTCTTTGCGATGTTGTCAACTGTGGAAACATAATGAGCTGGTGAAAGGATTAGACAAAATAAAAAAGAACACTTTCTTCAGTTTTGAATATAGAGTTGCGTGACAGAGCATGGTCGCAGGATTTGATTGGGCGGCTTAGTCATACGCAAAATTTCGAGTACCTGGCAAAGCAGTACTCGAAATTTTGCGTATGACTTTCTTGTCTTCCGCCTGTAGTAAAATTCTAACACCATCTATTTTGGCTGTTCCTGGCAATGCACTTCAAATTTATTATCTTGACGAGGCTCTAAGTGATCGGCATAGTGCTTGTCTCAATACTGATCCCCAAAATACGTTTTAGCCCAACGGCTGTGAGACGGGCTTGTTTATTGTAATGTACGTGCTCAGTCTTTACAAATTTGCTCGTCTCTTAGCTGTTTCAAAAAAGGAATCAGATCTTTGGCTGCAAGCACATCCATCTTACAATACCGGTACTCTTATGGATCCAGTAACTTTCCGTATTGCCATTTGTCTTCGGTTCGGTGTAAGGCGCCTCTCACAGTGCCGGTGCAGTGCGGCTGTAGATCAACTTGGTATACACGGACGTTCATGCTTTAGGTCTGCCGGCAGGATTTCGCGCCACGCAACCCTTGATGACATTATTCCGTAAAGCTTTCACTGTCAATATTCCAGCCGTTCTCGAGCCGAATGGTCTGTTACGTTCTCATGGTAAGTGGCCCGACGGCAAGACTCTTGTCCCTTGGGAAATTGGTAGGCCTTTGAAGTGGGACGCAACATACGTCGACACTCTTGCGCCATCTAATCTGCCTGGGACATCAGTTAGGGCTGATGCGGTGACTCATCGAACGAGGATCACAAAAGGTGCAAATATAGTGGTCTCGACAGAGCTTACCTATTTAAGCCATTTGGGGTTGCAACCTTGGGTGCTGGGGAGCCAGCGTTCTTCGGGGTTTAAAAATTTTTACTAGGCATTTAATTTAGGCGACACGTGACCCAATGGCTGGCTCCTATTTAAGCCAGCAAATTAGCATAGCTATTCAGCGTGGCAATGCAATCAGTGTCTAGGGCACGCTCCCGTCTTGTACTGGTCTGGAACAGTTGAGTTACTTATAGGCTGTTTATAACGGTAATCCAAGTGCTTCCTTTGTACATAGTCAGATTAAATGTACATATTATTTTTAATGTTTTGTGATAAAATTTCATAATTTTTCAGTGAAGTCGGTTTTGATGTTTTTTTTTTTGAATAAATAAATATTGCAGGGCATTAATTTGACACAATTTGTTTTGACACGGAGTTTTGGTAGCCGACTGCTATGTCTCGGGATTTGAAGCTTAAGTCAAGAACTGCTAGAAGGTCAACACATCTTACAAACGGATCGGTCATGCGGACTGGCTCACTGTGATATCTCTTCCCAATCCCCCAGTCGCATGGCGAAATGACGGTTCAATGAGCACAGGTAGGGGTATGCCGGATCATCGTACAAACCTGGCCAGCCCATCAAGGTAGGGCCACGCTTTCCAGGTGACCTTCGAGTTTGTCACCAATGGGACTATTACGGTGCTGACGCAGCACAGAGCTGGAATCGCGCGTCACTAGCCAAAGCCAACTTGCACCTATGCAGATTTCACAGATGCATGTAAACATTTGCGTTTCGCAAACGAATAAATCAGCGTTTTGATACTGTTTACGTTCACCGTAACGCAGCTCGTTTGTTCTCCCGCACTTATCATTATTTATCGCACTATTATGTTTGTAGCTAGGTACTTGGCAATGCGATTAAAATTACACGTACAGTGGGCTTACCCTTGAATACAGTTCCAATCCCATTGCAATCTGATTCCAATTTCTATACATGCTCAATTGGTACTCTTGAACCAAATTGGTGTCCCTGGCAAAATAACATAGTCAGTTGTAAATAGTCTAAGGTCTTAACTACCAACCCATGGTTTCTGAATTCGTCAGTGACGTCATCTGTAAGTTTTGGTATCTTATGTACTTTCGTTGGTATTGGTCAGACTTTGCGAGCCGCTGCCATGGGCGTCTGATAACTGCTAGGTATTGTAGGAAAACTGTGTTTCCCTGCATGATTTTGTACTTTTATCTGCATGTTTTTATACTTTCTACATTAAAACATGTACTTCTTTATCGTGTAGTTCTAATTTAGTTCTAAAACAGTACCTTTTTGTTTTATTGCTTCACAATTCGTACATTAATATTTTAATTTTTATCCCTTGTTTTGCTTTCAAATGTACATCTGTAGATTCTCTGGATTTATCTTATTACGATTAGCTTATAATTTTTTCTTCAAATATAATATTTAGCTGAAATCAATAGACCTTAGACTTTCAAAGATTGTTGGTATTATTTTAGGTTGTCAATTATGGCAAATGTCATCTATCTTTTTTATGTCAAAAAAAAAGCTCATAGACGTAAGTTCCCTTTATATTTTATATGCTATCTCTGTGTAACATATACATTTTTATCTGAACTTGTATTAGAACCTTAGCGATTATCTTTGACCTTGTATAATATTTGAATTAATCAAATTTAGAATCCTAGCGTTCCACCAAAGTCTTCTTGCGAAAGCTGATGGCTGAGAAAAGTCAATTCATATCTAGCATCCAAACGGAGCAGAGATAAGTACACCTATTAGCTCCCAATCGGAGATCTCCAAATTAAATACAAGACCATTCCCGGGTCAAATGGCCCGGGAAAGTTGCTGGTCTTCAATACATTTGTCTGGCTGTCTTTAAAAAGCTGCTGTACGGGTTACTGAAGACCCTCATACTGGCTGGGTACTGAAGACCCTCATACTGGCTGGGTACTGAAGACCCTCATACTGGCTGGGTACTGAAAACCCTCATACTGGCTGGGTACTGAAGACCCTCATACTGGCTGGGTACTGAAGACCCTCATACTGGCTGGGTACTGAAGACCCTCATACTGGCTGGGTACTGAAGACCCTCATACGATTAGCTGTACTAACCTAACATAACCTAGGTTTGTTATTGTGACTAGAAAGATAGTATGTCCAAAAAAATTGGTCATATAAGAGCTAGAAACCAGTGCTATACCATTTCGGATTCGCGAAGTGAAGGCGCACACGCCTGTGAAATCAGTGTTGCGAAAAGTGAATTTTCCAAGGAGTTGCCAGTGTAAAAGTGTATTTTTCACAAGTTTGAAATTTTCAAACCCTTTTATATCGAGTTCTACAGCGACGACCCCCAAATTTTTTGAAGACTTCGGAAGGGCCTTTTTGGGCCCTACAACTGGACACCGCGTGACGATTTTTGTCGCGCAGGGTTGCGGAGTAAACTTCAAAAAAACAAAAACCACGTGGCCACGAGGTCATTGATCCAGGTCAGCTGGAAAACTTCTGACTACAGCTTCGCGTGAAGACTTCTGCGCTGACTACGGAGGCAGTTTTGAACTTTCTTAAAGTTAAGTTTTGACAAAGTTATTAATTTTTAAAATTTTTGCATTTTTCAAAATTGCATAACTCTCTAAATAAATCGATAACCTAGTATTTAAAAAATCTTATATTGTTGTCGGCAAGGCCCTCTGCCCGTACTATTTTTCAAAATAATTATTGATCAGCTGGTTATCGAGTTATGATTTTTTGAATATTTCACTCGGACACGAGGCCCCTTAAATAATTAAGTTAGCAATAGGTTTATTTTAGTTTCTTGGAGCTTTTATTTTTTAAGACCAGATTCAGAAAATCTGGATTGATCGAGTCTAAATTGGCCAAAATATAGACATTTTAATAGTTTACACATTTTTCAAATAATTATATTTCGTCTACTAAAAAGACTTTGTAAAATCTATTACCAAGGTAACATAGGCCAGGTTGTACTGCAACCACCAAAAAATTCTTAGATTTTATAATTGATAGGTTTAAAAGATATCTTATCTAGAAGTTTTTGGGCTTACGTGAAATACCATTTATAAAGGACCAAGAATAATCTTTTTTAAAGCAAATAATTAAATTAAATAGATAAACATAATTTAACTTTGAAAAATAATTTTATACCGTCAGAAAAAAATTTAACATCAATTTTTCAAAAAATTTTTGGGTTTTTGTTTAATTATTAATAAGGGGGGCTGCTATCTACCAAACTAATATATTTTCTTGACTGGTCTCACTATTACCTTTAATTTAAGCCCAAACACGGGTAATCTAGCTCAAAAATAGACAAAGTTAGACTTTTGGCGGCCATATTGGCGGCCATCTTGAAAAGTATTAAGTCAGCATATCTTCTGATACAGGCATCTCAGAAGGTTGGGGTTTTCAGTATTGGCATCGGCGAGGCAAACACTTTCCGAAAATTGACAAAACAACTCTATGTAGAGTCAACTTTTAAAATTCAAATTTTACGATTGGAACAGCTTGGGCTCGTCGGGACCATTATAGAAACCCCAAACACCAACCTTCTACGGCAAAAATTGACGTCTAGGCAGGCTTCTAAAGATTTGACGGCCATTTTGGCGGCCATCTTGGAAAAATTGTAAGCCTCATATCTCCCAAACCAATTGACCGATTTTTACAGGACTTCCTTTGACATTTAGGGCACACAAAGCCCTATCAAATTAATAGCCTAGACCGACTCTATATAGAGTTATAATTTTTTTCACGTAGAGTCTGACTCTACTAATATTTATTCGTACATTGCTTACTCTCTAGTGTTTTATTTTACTGTAAAGCCATATCTGACATATTGTTTATACATTTTTATACAATTTTTATACAATTTTATACAATTTTATACAGTTCTATAATCTATACTATTTACATATTGTGACTGTTGCATTTTTGCACCTGTGTACCGACCGCTTACGTATTTGACTCGCTGAGATTTCGAAAACTTTTTATAATGTTCCGCACACCTGCAAAGAGCAAAAACGATATGGCCCTTAGCCCCCAAGGGTCCCCTAGGGTCTCAAAATCGTCTTCTGATTCGGCATCAGTAGGTCCCTCTCACTGTGGGAACGTAACATACGACCTCTTGGACCTGGCTAAAACATCCGTAGTTAGCAGAAGCGTTGAGAGACTGGAGGCTATCGGGGGAACCGTAGCCATGTCCCCACAGCTCAAAACACCGCCTAAGCCAGCGACCAGGCGTGCCTCTACCGGAACACGAACAGGGTCAGAACTCACGTCTGACAAATACCCGGCATCACCGGAAAGAGGGCTATCCGTTCGGCCCCCTATACCCCTTCGGATAACGATTGCCTCCACGAAAACAAACTCGGTGGAAGAAAACACCTCAGCGCCGCCACCACATGAGAAGAGCCCCAAGCCTACAGCTACCTTGAGACCAAAAAGCCTAACTAAAGAGAGTCCCCTTAATGTTGGGAAACGAACAGCGGAAGCAAGAAAATGCCTCGCAAAGGCAAAACACTACCTTGCACAGGGCACCAACATTAGGAAGGATATAAAGGTTGAAGTAACCTTGGCGTTAGACAGACTCTACCAACTAATGAAGGAGGTAGAGGAGGAAACAAACAAGGTTAAAACGCGAAGAGAGGCAGGCGTACAAGTAGGGAAATCCGAGGGGAAAGAAAACGACCGGAAAAATGAAAATGTAGAGCCAAAAGAATACCCGGGCTACAGGATCGCAGAAGCGAAACAGTGTGCGGTAGGAATAGGGAAGCAACTAGACAAAGCCAAAAATGTCAGTTACCCTATTAAGACGGAGGTGGCCCGCCTCACTGACAGACTTGTCCTTCTCGTAAAAGAGAACCAGCTCGTAGAGAAGAAAGACGATACAGGAGAAAGGCGGGGGGAAAAAGGGAATGGTGACTCTACGGAGGTTCAGGGCTTCAAACTCCAGATGGAGGAGCACAACAATCTCCTCCGAGAGAATACTCGAAGGATGGAGATCCTCCAGGACACGCTGGAGAAGCACAAGGAGAGCTTGGAGAAAACCACATACGCGAGTGTGGTGGCAAGGCAGACTGCAAGACCCAGCGAGCCAACCACAATGCACTCCGTTGTGGTTTCCTCCAAGGAGGAGGGAGACACTGGGGAAGAAGTCCTGAACCGAATTAGGAAAGCAATAGACGCGAAGGAGGGGGGAATAAGGGTGGATAGAGTTCGGAAAGCGAAGGATAGAAAGGTTATAATGGGATGTCGCACTGAGGAAGATAGAGACAGGATAAGGGACAGACTCCAAAAGGCCGAGCAATTCCTCAACGTGGAGGAGGTGAAAAACAAGGACCCCCTTCTGATCCTCAAGGATGTACTTGAGTACAACACAAACGAGGACATCCTCAAAGCCTTGAGGAATCAGAATGGGAGGATTTTCAGAGACCTCCACGAAAGGGAGGACAGGCTGGAAGTCAAATACAGGCGGAAAACCAGGAACCAGCATCTCAATCATGTTGTGGTGAAGGTCTCCCCGCAGATTTGGAGCCGTATGCTAGGCACAGGGGAGGTGCACATCGACCTCCAACGGGTAAAAGTGGCGGATCAATCGCCACTAGTACAGTGTTCCCGGTGCCTGGCATACGGCCATGGCAGACGCTTCTGTAAGGAGACCGTCGAGAAGTGTAGCCACTGCGGGGGACCGCACATGAGAGTGAACTGCGCGGACTGGTTGGCCGAAATACCTGCCTCCTGCTGTAATTGCTCGCAAGCCAAGCTGGAAAGCAGAGAGCATAACGCTTTCAGTCAGGAGTGCCCGGTCAGGAGAAAATGGGACGCACTGGCACGAGCTACAACGGCGTATTGCTAAAGTGGTCCCATTGGCACAAATGACTCCTAACCCTCCCAAAGCCTACCGGGTGTTGCAAGCAAACCTCCAACGAAGACAGCTGACCACACAGGAGATGATGCTGGAAGCTGCAAAAAAGAAGGTAGCAATGGCGCTGATCCAGGAACCTTACGTAGGGGCGGGGAGCAGAATGAGGCAGAACCAAGGCACTAGAGTCTTCCAGTACGCGGGACAAGATGACAGAAGAGTCAAGGCGGCCATTGTCGTTTTCGACAATGACCTTGATGTCATCCTGCTCCCGCAATGGACTACGCCCAACATAGTCGCAGTAAAATTAAGAACTAGTGCCTGGGAGTTACTAGCAGTCTCTTTCTACTTCGAGCCCGAAGGTTCCGGCGCGCCGTACCAGCCATACCTAGATCACCTAGAAAAGTTAAAACGCACCATAAACACTACAAAGGTCATCGTTGGGGGAGACAGCAACGCACACAACACCTGGTGGGGCTCCGAGGTTATTGATCAGAGAGGAACAGACCTGGCCGGTACCCTGGAAGACCTAGAAATGCAGATCCTGAACACAGGCGACATACCAACTTTCGACACCGTCAGGGGGGGGAAAAGGTACTCCAGCTTCGTCGACATAACAGCCTGCTCACTGGATCTTCTCGGACACGTCGAGGACTGGAAGGTGGACGAGCAACTGCTGAACTCCGACCACAACGCAATAACGTTCAGACTAAATCTAAAGGAAGCGAAGGGCATGCATGTAAAACGAACGACAAGACTCTACAATACTAAAAAGGCGAATTGGGCCCAGTTTCATGAGAAACTGACCCAATTACACCAAGACAATGACATCGACAGCGACAAAATAGACAAAATTACGGAAAAAAGACGACTTGAAGAGACGACAGAACGATACATCGACTCGATTTGCAAAGCATGCAACCAAGCTATCCCAAAGAAAAAAGAAAACGTTAAACTTACCTTGCCATGGTGGTCCGAGGAGCTCGCTCGCCTGAAGAAGGAGGTCCTCACGAAGAAGAGAAGAATCCGCTGCGCAGCGCCAGTCCGAAGGGAGAAAGTCATCCGGGAGTACCTGAAAACAAAAGAAGAATACGAATTAAGGGTAAAACAGGCGCAAATAGATAGTTGGAGGGATTTCTGTGGGAAACAAGATAGGGAGGGGATGTGGGACGGGATTTACAGAGTCATAAAAAGAACAATAAACAGACAAGAAGACCTGCCGCTGGAAAAAGAGGGTAAACAGCTAAGTCCCAAGCAATCCGCGAAATTGCTCGCGGATACCTTCTATCCTGAGGATAGAGCCGAGCAAGATGACGCGAACCACAAAAGCACTAGGGAATTAGCTGACAAAGTAAACGGCCCGGGACATGGTGAGAAGCATGACCCACCGTTTACTCTAGATGAAGTTTTAACAGCGGCAGAAAGCTTCAACCCAAAAAAGGCCCCTGGATCGGACGGTCTAGCGCCAGACATTTGCTTCCAAGCTATAAGAAATAGACCGGAAACCTTTAGATCCATCGCGAATAAATGCCTTGAACTAGGACTTTTCCCAGGACCGTGGAAGGAAGCCACAGTTGTAGCACTCAGAAAACCGGGTAAAAAGAACTACCAATGTCCCAAGTCATACCGACCGATTGGCCTACTTCCGGTCCTGGGAAAGGTCCTAGAAAAGCTGGTGGTTAATAGGATAAAATGGCACATTATTCCTAGGCTCAGTACTCGCCAGTACGGATTCATGCCCCAAAAAAGCACTGAAGACGCCCTGTATGACCTGGTGGGACGCATTCGTGACAAACTTCATCAGAAGAAGGTCACGACTGTGGTCTCCCTGGACATAGAGGGCGCTTTTGACAGCGCTTGGTGGCCCGCTATAAGAATCCGACTGGCTGAGGAAGGATGCCCGATAAACATCAGAAGGCTGATGGATAGTTATCTGGAGGAGAGGAGGGTCCGAGTTAGGTATGCAGGTGAGGAGTTCCTAAAAACCACTGAAAAAGGATGCGTGCAGGGATCGATCGGTGGTCCACTACTATGGAACTTGCTCATAGACCCTCTCCTCAAGGAACTACAGGAAAACGGGTATTACTGTCAGGCGTTTGCGGATGACGTCGTTCTAGTTTTTGATGGAGACACCGGCTCTGAGGTCCAGGGACATGCCAATGCCGCGCTCGCCCGTGTCCAGGAGTGGGGCGTCAAAAACAAGCTGAAGTTCGCACCACACAAAACAAACGCGATGGTGGTGACGAGGAAGCTGAAATTTGACGCCCCACGCCTGACGATGGGCGGGATTGACATTGTCATGTCAAAGGAAATCATGGTCTTGGGGCTTTTGATAGATGAAAAGCTTACATTTAATCAACATGCAATCAAAGTATGTAAGAAAGCTCAAAACATATACAAGCAACTATCAAGAGCCGCCAGGATCAGCTGGGGTCTCCATCCTCAAGTCGTGCGAACAATCTACACAGCAGTGGTAGAGCCGATAGTGATGTACGCATCTAGCGTGTGGGCTCCGGCAACAAAAAAGCTCGGCATACAAAAAGTGCTCAACAATACACAGCGTGGCTTCGTCCAGAAGTTGTGCCGCGCATACAAAACAGTTTCACTAAACTCTGCGCTGGTGTTGAGCGGCGTACTACCCCTCGACCTCAGAATACAGGAGGCAGCCGCTCTGTATGAGGCACGGAGGGGTGTCACGCAGCCGACACTAGCAGACAGGGAAGTTGAAAAAATGTCGGCATACTCTGCACAACCCCACCCAGCGAAACATATGGCCATGGAATTCATATGCCTGGAGAACCAAGAGCAAGTGGACATCCACAGCGATTACGCAGTCCGGATGTTCACAGACGGTAGTAAGCTTGAGGGTCAAGTCGGAGCCGCATTGTCCATATGGACAAACGGGGCCGAGACAAAAACCATCAAGCTGAAGCTCTCGTCATATTGCTCGGTTTACCAGGCGGAATTGCTGGCCATATGTAAGGCGACGGAGGAGGTCCTTAAAAGGCCAGAAACCCGCTTCGGGATATACAGTGACTCTCGTTCATCACTCCAGGCTATAGCAAACAAGACCTCAACCCATCCTCTGGCCGTTAAAATTCGCGTGAATTTGACAGCCAGTCTGGAACAAAACAAAAGGATTGATCTGTTTTGGATCAGAGCGCATGCAGGTCTGGAGGGAAACGAGAGGGCTGACGCACTAGCGAAAACAGCAGCACTGCGTCTAAAAACCAAGCCACATTATGACGCCTGTCCTGTCTCATTCGTCAAGCGGGAAATCCGACGGGAGACGCTTGACGAATGGAACAGGAGATACAAAACGGCCAGCACAGCGGAAGGCACAAAAATTTTCTTCCCTGATGCCATCAAGGCATTCAAAATCATCAAATCCATAACCCCAACTGCCGTAACCACTCAGGTAATGACCGGTCACGGCGGGTTCTCCGAGTACTTATCCCGGTTTAAGTGCAAGGAGAGCCCGGCGTGCATCTGCGAACCGACTAAAATTGAATCTGTTGCTCACATACTTTTTGAATGCCCTGTCTTTGGAAGAGAGAGGTATGAGGCCGAACAAAGATTAGAAATAGAACTTAAGTTGGAAAAGGTCAGTAGTTATATAAGCGATAAGGATGTAAGAGATAAATTTGTAGAGTTTTGTGTAAAATTAGCTAATAAAGTAATTCTAAGAAATAAGGATAAGTAATAATAGTTGAACATGTATATTGTAATAATATACTCATCACAGCTATAAAAATAAGTAAAAACATATGTTAATATAAGATAAATAAGTAATAGTCAAAACTGTAAACATTAGACATATAAGATAAACTGTTAGATTAAGATAAAATAGTCATTTGTAAAGTATAAATAAGATTTTGTAAGCCAAGGTAGGAATTACAATCCGAAAAAACCGAAGAGTTTTCGGGCTGTAACCCTACCTTGCCAGAAAAGAATGAGGATGGCTCAGAGACAACTATGCTAGTTGTCTCAAGCAATAGATTAATTTTTGGGAATAAAAACCTCCCCTAGGTAAATATATGTAAGAAAAAAGTAAAAAAGACTCTGACATCCAAAGTCAGAGGGTCGCCGACGCCCGGATATGTGATGCCGGGAAAAAAAAAAAAAAAAAAAAAAAAAAAAAAAAAAAAAAAAAAAAAAAAAAAAGAAGACCCTCATACTGGCTGGGTACTGAAGACCCTCATACTGGCTGGGTACTGAAGACCCTCATACTGGCTGGGTACTGAAGACCCTCATACTGGCTGGACATTGAAGACCCTCATACTGGCTGGACATTGAAGACCCTCATACTGGTTGGACATTGAAGACCCTCTTACTGGCTGGACGTTAAAGACTCCGATTGCGTTGAACTTGTGGACTTTCTTTTCTCTAATATACTTTTATTTTCTTTTACTGTCATAATTCTTATCGCTTTAGCACCTCTAGTAGGATAGGTCCTTTAGTATCTCTTATTATTGTTCCTTACTGTTTCTCTCCTATAAAAACAGTAAAGTTACAGTATTTGCCCGGGACCAATGACTCAACATGCCCTCTGATGCACGGAATCATCTAATTATCGAACAATCTGATGAATCAAACCAGTGATTTCAAAACCATACCAAGCAAACCTACAAAGATGGATCTTCCGTCATCCGGGAAACCCGGATAAGAAGCCATGTTCTCTACCACTAGACCACAGAGGTCTCCTGCACTGATTCTGTCAACCAAATACTCTGAAAATAATATGCATTCAGTTTGGTATTTTAATTTCGAGACCGTGTATTATGTAAGCGATAGGTAATTTCATATTGGTGATGATTCGTAAAGTCTGCTCACTTATAAGAGGTAGTTGTGTATAGAGCTATTGTCTATTGTATGCTTCTCGGAAATTTTATAAACATGTCGCTGGGCTTGAATCGTAAATTATTTAATTTGCATACCACGGATCAAATCCCAGACAAAAGCCGAACGAAAACTAAGTGACATGAAGAATCATTAATTACTGAAGAATTTTAAATCTATTGCTATTCATATTTTTTCATAATCCATATTCTTTTTTTTTGTGAACGACGGTTAAGCACTTGGCTATCACCTTATCTGGTGTCAAGTTGTGATAAGGCCACTCTCCTCATGAGGAACTGCTGTTATAGCGACAGACTTGGGTAAGATGATGGTAGGATGGATTTTTACCCCCCTGGAGATCGAACCCGGAACCTCTGGGTCCAATACCAGTGGACTAGCCACTTGATCACAAAGCGGTTTTAATGTTGTAGAAAAAAATACACGTCAATCTACACTAATATTATAAAGAGAAAAGAAACCGATGCAAAAACTACATTATACTCGTAGTTATGTCACTTTTGCTTTTTTTTATGTTCAAAAAGTTAATATAAACGCTGGTACACCAAGTTATTTATACCTTGGTATTCATACTTAACCATAAATAAATAGCTTTGTATGGCTGTTGCAGTACCTGTAGATTACTTATTAAATTATTAAAATATGACATTCCATTCGAAAGATATCGGAAATTTAAAATGATTATAAAAATAAAATATTACTAACTTGGTGGATTTGAATGAAACTTTGAAAAATTATTACAGCTAATAATGGCTAGGATCATATGATTTTTTTATCTCCCTTCCACTCAGTTAGTCCTAGAGATACAAATCCCTCAGAACAGCACAACTAGATGCATATAAACCGAGTTCAAAACCTGTCGCCGCGCGACTAAGACGCTGGCGGCATTTTGCGTGTGATACTTGATAAACGTACTTATACCATCTTCTTTCTTTATTGCACTCCAAAACTAACTGTACACATAATACCTGACTAATATACGGTAACCTACTCCACTGGGATCATAAAACTTTTTCTGGAAAGGATTTAGAGCAACAATAATATATCACAATTTTTTTTTAATCTACCCCGTTGGTTACATTTTTTAACGCATAGAATATAATAAGTCTCTTTATGTTGTGATAAATAAAAAAATATCTTATCGACGGATTGATAAAACATTTGTTTTACGAGTTTATGATAATCATGTTTAAAAGACAACATAATCAACCTATAAAGGAACCAACTTTAAATGAGCTCTCTGTCCAAAGAGATTACTAAGCGCAAGGGGTCTTACCTGGGTGCTCTTTCCATTCATTAAATTTAATTACAAATAAAGTACTAAAGAGTTGACTTGATGTTATTTTTTTTATTTTTTTGTAGTACACGGCTTACCAAAACCTCAGTGATAGGTATAAAAGTTTTTTTTTTTTTTTTAATGGGTGAACTCTTGAACTGGGTATAACATTCACCATAATCACTACACTCAGCAGACGAATTTTAGCAGATAAATTAGTCGCGACCTGACAGGGGGCTGTGTTGTGACCGTTGGTCACGTACAGTTGATGGGCTCATGATTATACGTAAGGTGAGCCCTGGATCTCATGGAGATTTACTTAGAACCTTGCTGCAAGTGTACACGGGGTCAGCTAGCGTTTATAAACCTGGAGACCTGCTTTTAAGGCCAAACTATGAGATTACCAGAAACGATAGAGGCCGGTCAGAAAGCTGAATAATGTCCCGTGAATTTAACCTAATTTCATCACCTCCGGGTTTACGACTCTGTCCTGACTCAACGCTCGCGCACCTTGCCAGTCTTCATCTCAACTGTCGTCGACGCTTCGCACCCAGTCTTCATCTCACCGTCACCGATTTTTTTTTATCCACATTACGTCTCATTACTGTTATATGTATTTTTATTTATCTTTAATTTCTCTCAATCCTAAAAATGTTACTTGCTTCGCACGGTTCTCCTTAACGTTACACTACCCATAAATGCAACATAAACATAGTAAACACAATTTTTCAAAACGGGCGATGAATATTTCGCAAACCTCAAACATCTACATAGCATTCTGGTACTTAGACCCTACCCATCACTACTATACAATACTTCCTGAAGTATTGTATAATAAAAAAGTTGTTATTTTACTCAATTGATGCAGCCCACTATATCAACTCCAGCTATAATTTCAAGAGAATTGGTTGAGGTAATAGCCCGAACTGATTACTCCAATCTAGGCGCATGCGCAGTGCGCGGGGGCGACTCGTTGCACTTCATTAGATAATTCACGTTATCTGCGCAAAAATACCTAACTAGGTGTCGGGTTCGCTGAACTGCTGATGAATTGATTGCGGCCCGTGGTTTCATTGTGTACACTTGCGGTTTGAAATTCTTCGAGTGAGATTTTAACGAAGATACTTATAGGCAAGGGTTCGGGGATCGTTCGGATTCTTAAAGATGGAAAGGAACACAGATGTTTTGATAGATTTATTGTTCTTGCATATCTTATTTTTCTTTATGTACACAATCAGCGATCATGCGCGGGCGCGGAAACGCATACGTTTCACACACGGTATGTTTTGCAGCACTCAATGGTACGGTTGCTTTTATGGAAATAACATTATTTTTTTTGCAGCACAATTTAAAAAGCCTACCTTATTATATTAAAGTATTAGTATATAATTATATATTGTATAAAAGTATATATCTATACACTTTACAGGTCGTAACATTGAAATTGGTCAGTAGGTATCGAAAAGTCTGTAACTAACAAGACATGCAAAGATCTGTTCTTAGGAACCATGTCATCGATTTTAGTATCAAGACCTTATAGTTCCTTGTTACTAAAATCGATGACATGGTTCCTAAGAACAGATCTTCGTTTGTCTTATAGTTTCAGACTTTCCCATACTGACCGATCTAAATGTTACGCCCTGTATACAAACATTATAATAGCGATTTATTATTTTATCTCATTTTTTGTATTTAGTCTGTTGATGATCAATTATTGATGTTGTTATTCATAAAGTGAAGCTTTATTTCAATAACCTGCAACAATTTATCCCAATATGGCCATTTAAAACGACTGATAGTAAACTCAAATTTCAAACCTGAAAAAGGAACGTAAGGATCGAATGAATTTTTGACTTTGAAAAAGATAAGATTAAAGAACAATAACGCATTAATAGATTATTACCTAAATATCAATAAAGATGTTTTTATTCGTAAAGTGAAGCTTTATTATGATAATATAAACAATTGACCTAACTAATGCCGTGAAGCTGAAAGACAAACATAATTATAATACTAGAAATAAGAATAAACTCACTATTCCCACAACTATGCTCCATAAGGTTAATAAATCGTTCACAGGGCAAACTTTACGCTTTGCCAATTGCCAAGTAATGCGCTAAGCCTGTCAAATAATAAATTTAAAAATTTTGTAAAACAAAGGCTATCCAGGAAAGCTTATTATAAAATTTCAGATTTCCTAGAAGATAAGAAAGCCTGGCATTAAAAAAATAATTTGCTCCAGTGAATAAATTGTAATTAGTATTAGATAATTTTAAGCTATTGTAATGGATCATGAAAAAAAATACTAGCCCGAGGTTCTTGCCTTTCTCCTTGTGTGCTGGTCGCGATTCCGAACAGGCGGTAGATTTGACGTTTCAAATTGATCCTGAAAAATCTTACTGAATAAATATATTTGACTTTGACTTTGACTTTGAGACGGATTATGAACACAAATTTCAAAACTGGCAAAAAAACATTGGCTTTGATAATGTTGACTTTGGAAAAGAAAGGAATTGAAAACCTAGAACAACGCACAACTGCTTATTTTCAAAAGGAGCAAGTGAGTATATACTTAGTGATTCTAATAATCTGGGCGTTTTCACAATCTGGCAATGACGTGCGATTATTTAATTCCAAAATTCTGTTAATGTGTTAACGTTAGAGCAATATACGACATTATTTACCCAATTACTACTGCAACAATTACCGGCTAAATTACTGATTCTGTTGACTTAGCGATGTAACTAGAGGTAGAGTTGAGACATGAAAATATCAACTCCGAAATGCTGAAACTTCGAGTACATACTTAAAAATTATTACAACTAGATTTTTTTTTTGGAGTACACACCGTTTACTATGAAACGGTGTGTACTCCAAAAAAAATTAACTACAACTATGAAACTGTGTGTACTCCAAAAGTATTTTAACTACATTTACCCTGCGAGTTCGCCCTCGTGGAATCTAGATAGCAAAGAAGCTTATTTAAATCCCCTGGCGTTAACTATATCCATGACATTTAATTAAAATCACAACCGCGCAGCCGTTTCGCCATGAAAAGGTACTAAACAAAAACAGACACTTTAAAATTTGTATGCAGGTATGCTAGGTATTGATGAATAATTGAGCATCTCAGTATAACGTTGACTTTTAATAAGGCAACCAAGTTTTGAGGTTTCGTTAAATATAAGTAAATTGGTAAGTCGCTTCTTCATCTACACTATTATTCATCAAGTGAGCGAAGCGAACGAGATTTCCGAGTTTAGTTAGGAAACCTGGCGCTGTTTGCAATTGTGATGGCATAGTTCTCAAACGCGATTTCAAAATTTTAATTTATTTTCAACTGTAAGAGAAACTAAAATAAAATTATGGGAGATTTTTGAAAGCTGGGATAGTTTTTGAAATATTGGGATGAAAATTAATAAAAAAAAACATGCGGGTGCGTAAATAAGATAAAACGCATGGCCTCACCTCTTGTAGAATTTAATGCTATAGGGGGTTTTTAGTTCACCATATACTTCTATATGATAGTATTGATATTGAATGTTGCAAAAGGGGTAAATAAGTTTAAAGTCATATCACCGGGTTTAGACAACAAGCAAAAATTTTAGCAGCAGCTCAAAAATTTTAGCAGCAGCTCAAAATTTGTTTATTTTTATTTCCAGGCAATTTTAAAGATAAAAGATTACATAGGATGATTATCAAGTCTTTCAAAATATTGTGAGGGTATTTGGTTTATAAAATGATACTTTTGTTTTATTCATTATGCTTTCACTGAAAGATTTGCCTAGTCAAGGGTGTTGATAAGATCCAAGAATTACTTCTGGGGTGCAAGGGGTTTGAATGCGCACATCCCACATCAACAGCCCATTATTGTCCACCATGATGTGGAAAAAACTATCTCCAAGACTTTATTTGCCAAATTCACCACGCATCAGGCAGATTGGGGAAGTGAAGTGAATTAATTTGAATAACGCTGTATTGTAGACGCAATTTCATCAAATAACACAAACATTAAGTAGTACAGTGTATAAGTAAAATGGGCGGCTTTATCGCTAAAAACAAATTCTTACGTAGGTACAACCTTAGTATAGGAGGATCAGAATGTTTACAAAGTTTTAGTGTTCGAAGTTAATCTTTTGTTAATACACAAGATTAGAAGGAATGAAACCCCTTGGTTGACTTGACATCCTTGTTCGTACTGCAATTGTTTTGAGCACTTTTAAACAGATTTTAATCTTTCCATATTCGTTAGGGGTGACTTTATACACTTATTCTGCTTACCCACATGGTACGGTCGGTGCTTTGCTTTAATTATTGCAAAAATTGACAGTTTGCTACGCGACAGAGCCACTCAAGTTAATAAAAAGAGATTAAGAAAAAGTGAGCATCACACTTTTCATAATGTAGAAAACTCTTTTTGATAGATAATTTCCGTTTTTATATACCTAACACAAACCAGACAACTACAAGTTAGAAAAGCAAAAGTATGTTTTGATATTTTTAAAACTTTTACCACAGATATCAGAATATCAATGGACCTACGCTAAACTGTGACTGGCACTGGAGCTGAAAGTTTGTGCAAATATTAGAGGTAGCGAGAGTTGAAATACGAGATGGTTTGCAAGCAACTTGATGATGGCAGCCCGTGTCATGCTGAGTAATGGGCCTTTTCAATTAACGTACGTCTAAGCTGAAAAAAAAACTATATTTGTTTTTATTATTTTATTTGCAATTTTATATATATTAACTAGTTTTTT
Source organism: Venusia cambrica (assembly GCA_951394065.1). Lineage (NCBI taxonomy): Eukaryota > Metazoa > Arthropoda > Insecta > Lepidoptera > Geometridae > Venusia > Venusia cambrica. The sequence continues at coordinate 5,767,762 of OX596065.1, forward strand.
CGTAGTGCCGCGAGCAGCATGTAGCCCGCGGAGATAGACTTTTTTTTTGTGGTATTTTTTTTAACAAAGAAAAAAAATTTAAAAAAAATGAGAAAAAAATGTTTTTTTAGTGTAAATTAACTATTACCTACACCGATAAACTTTAATTCCATTCTATTCTCGTTTTTTACTAGATGCAGTTACAGCAGCGAGCACGACTCCGAATATTTGGCTACAGCCTTACTTCATTGCTACTTAGGTAGGTACTACTAGGTTAGTCTACAACCTATTCTATAACATTGTATACAACGACGTAATTAAATAGTTCATGCTTGACAGAGCTTAGAAACGCTAGAGCAGATTAAGTACCTATAAGTATTATTATAGATGCCTAATACGTATGATACGTAACGTATTATTAAATATAAATATTTGTATTGATTTTAAAAACAGAAGGGCAGCTTTCTTTACCTGACAGGGATACATTTTTGGAAGAGGCACTGTCCAGACGTGGACATTTATTAGCTCCTGTGTGTAGCAATGTGATGTTTTTTATTGTACGAACAGGAAAGGGCTAATGGCCTTCATCTCACCTGACTTCAAGTTATGATAAGGCTGAAGATGAAAGCACTTCAATCGAAATCCTCAACAGTCTGAGGAATTTTAAACTGATATCCGGCATTTTTAAATGCCAGAACACACTAGTTAAGAATTGGTGTTATGGCGACAGACTTAAGTAAGACGGTGATAGCAAGTAAGGCGGACTTAAACAAAGTCCTAGCACCAACCAAACCTAGCACAATATTGTACCCCTGGGGATCGAACTCGGGACCTCTGGATCGAACAATGGAAGAACCACTAGACCACAGAGGCCATGTGTGAAATGATGCAGTCAAATTATAATATTAGTCACCGCCCTAAAGTACAGCATATCAAATCATCACCCAAAAACACACAATTAGCCAAATAAAAAAGAATCTCTCGCTGATCTGTCATGCCTTTCAATACTATCGTGTAATGTGGTACACGTTCTCGGAAACCCTATAGAGATGGATGCAAGAAAGCCGGAAACTGAAACACGAAACGTATTGCAAAAGGCGACACATTTTTCGCTGAGGACTTATATAATATTCTCTAATATTGGGACGTAATCACCATCTAAAAGCCAGAGGCAGATACTGCTACATCAGAACTCCGTGATTTTAAAAGTCGTCAGCTGAAGCAGGTCTTCTGGATTTGAAATTACTACAGGCTGGTGTATCTGATTCAATAAAACTAAAGAGTAAAAAGACACGTGCATGTGAGTGGGTGTCGCTACCCGCCGACTTCTTTCTGCCTGCGGTACGTTTAACTATCCCAAGTCCATTTCCCGGCTTCCAACGATCAGAAGCATCAATTAATCAACATCATAAATTGCTCTTGCGTCGCACTACATTCCCCACGTTTAATTTGATACCACTTTTCATGGAAAACATTATTAATTTGTCATAAACACCCCTCGGCCGCAACCTCCTTGAGGCTGAGACGCAAACCAACAACATTGAAGCGGATTCGGTTAATTGATGGATAGAGGCGGCGTATCGTCACTTCCTGTGTTGAACAGCAGGTTTATATGGGCTGCAATAAATACTGATTAACTTAAAACCTAGCGCAAATTTACTTACACGTACGCACTGCATGGGGAAACCAGTATCACTTTAAATGGTTTTAGTATGCAAGCCGAAAATTTGCCCGAAAAGTGTAAACGCTCGAGGGTGACAAATCTTCGCCGAAACGAGCACTGGTTATCGAAACGACTCTTTTGTGCGAACAAAAAACGTAACAAGAGGGGAAAAAATTGCAATCATTTGTCCATCAAGTACAATGGGCACCGTTACTCGGGCAAAATGCAGGATGGCGAATAATTATACATTTGCATTGGAATACCGTTGAGTATTGAATATGACATACTTCTGCACGAATCAGCGTAGCGCAGGGATACCAGTCTTGAAAAGTCATCTCCCATAACCGCTACAACGAAGCGATGCGACCGTATTGCGCATTTTCATACGTAGGCGCAAGAACACTAGTTCAAACAGATATGTGAAAACTTGCCTATTTTATAAATAGGCATGGGTTTCATAAGCCCATTGTTAAATTTTATAGCATTATCTATTGCATTTAACTTTTCTAGGTCTTGCGCATGAGCAAAGATTAATAAGTGTATTTTATTTTGTATATTCTTTAACTTATTCAACTCTAAAGCAGTTAAGCACTACGCATAATTAGCGTTTAAGATCGTATCCAATCCTTGTTCTCATCAGTTATCCTTGTTCTAAAGTTTCTGCTTAGTATTTCGCATATTAATAAATCATAGAAAACCATAATAGAATTTTGAATATAGATAGTGATCATTCTGTTTGTGTTTCATAATTAAATACATTGAAAACAAGAGTCAAATACAAGGATCATTGTACCGCACTGACCAGTGAGCTGTATGATGTATAAACATTACATACAAAACGTATAGATACGTACTTATTTCCAGTAGTTTGGCATAGTACGTATGGTAGGTACGGTACACAAGTACCTAGATAAAGAAACTTACGTGATGAAAATGATATTAAAACAAAAATATATACAAGCATTCATACATTCATACTTTCTACAATAGTACACATACATCCGGCACGAGACAATGCAAATAATTTATTTAAAAACATACACACAAACACACAGTAAAACACCGAAACAAAAAGATCCAACTAAGCATATTTTTTTATTGTTCGACGGGGAAGCGCTTTGCCTACATCTCATCTGGTTTCAAGCTATGGTAAGTCTGAAGATTGAGGAGCACTTCATCCAGAATCCTCAACTGTCTGAGTAACTGGCTATCTTGCCTCTAAATACAGGAACACAACATTTTAAAATTGTTGTTATGGCGACAAACTTAGGTAAAATGGTGGTAGCTAGCCAGGCGGACAAAGTCCTATCACCAACCAAATACGCACATTAAAATGCCTGTGCTGGTAAATCCATACAGTTCATGCTTTAAGTTTTCAAACATGGTTTTCCTGGTCATTTTCTTAAAACTTGACTACGTGAATCTCATCACGTGTCCGCTGATAAAATATATTACTTAAGAGCCCAAGTTGCAAAGTTACACGCAATTCCTCAAGTAGAAAAAATATTATGCCATTCGTGGGAAGGTATCGATATAATTGACTCAAATCTACTTAAATCGTGTTTTTTTGGACAATTTCTTTCAACTTCAGCTGCTAACGTTCGATTAGCCAACCCAGTTACACTACCCCGACAGTCTAAAAAATTCTTAGAGGCATTTTTTGGGAAGGCTGAAAAAGACCTCATCCTTATCATGGCAAGCCCTGAGATTAAAAGCTGACCCATAATTAAAAAAAAAAGCCAGACGAATATTTCTCTACAATGCAAGTTTGCAGAGACACGTAATTTATCAAATTTCCCAGACATGGAGAAGGTATAAAAAAGTTCTAGGAAAATGCATGATTTTATTCCAAAATCTCATAACTACAAAATATCATAACATTGACCTCTGCCACCGATTATCACAGATGATTCACTCTACTCGGAAACCACTTTATCATTTTACATTGTTTTTTATTTCTGAGAATCAATGGGTGGGTTACGTTGATGTATAACCATTTTGAGTGAAGTTTAGATTGTAATTACGAGGAAAAACCACGGTAGGTACTAAATAACAATAAAAACTAATGGAACGCCCGGGACTTCGTTCCCATATCCTGACGATCGCAGCGGCACATACCGGGTCAAACAATTTCATCAAAAACGGAGCAGCCCTTACAGGAGGAACTCAATGACAAAGACACGTGCAGAGGCAAAAATTTGTATGGGTGTGTATAATATGGTAAGTATGTGTGTATATTTCCTTCATGGGGAAACCATTAAACGGAGTTGGTAAAATTTGGAAAAAAGTTTTATTTTGAATTTCGGGTATTTATCGCGTATTTTACCTATATTTATCCCGACGTTTCGGTAGGGTTGCACCAACCAGGTCGCGAGTAGATTAATATATCAATGACGTGTTATAATCGTGAAAGTTAAATAATGACTTAATATAGTTTTTACTAGTATATACTGAATTAACATCACATAGGCTACTTTTTACCTCGGAAGACGGCAATGTTTCCGTGGAATAACCAAATAATCGAATTATGCTCAAACGTCAAATATAATTTGGATGTTATTTCGTGTTAGGAGAGATTATACCTTGTGACAAGGTTTATAAGCTTTATCCATTCCATTCTAAAATAAATTACGTTGTGCTTTTTTTTTCAGTTTATGTTCAATTGTTTCTTGCTATTACAAACTTTTTCACCGCGGGTAAAACCTCGGGGTGCAGCTAGTGCCTATATACTTTAAATATATTGTTACAGTGCTTTACTACCTCTCTAGGTAATTTTTAAACCTTTAAGGTAGGACAGGCTATTATTGTTCGCAGGAAAGATTTTATATTATAATATATTCAAATTCAAATTCAAAAATATTTATTGGAATCTATAAATTTTAGGGTACATACGTTATAATTGGAACGATGACACTGCAAACGTTTTATAAAATCTGAGTAGCGGAGTCAGCGGAAGCTAAATGCCGGAACACAACAATTTAATAATTGTTATTATGGCGACACAATTAGGTAACATGGTGGTAACTAGCCATTAGTATCACCAACCAAACCAAGCAAATTATTGCTCCTCTGGGGATCGAACCCGGGACCTGAAATCGGTGAATTGAACCACAAAGGCGGTTAAAATCTATGTTCATCAGACAAAATTAAATGTTTGTCCTGGTACTCCGGCACAATCTACAACGTAGAACTGAGCTGTAAGGGTAGTATGTAATGTTCTATTTCTCAGTATTTTGCCTCACTGGACCAAATCCTTTTTACTAATTAAGCATCCCATTGTTCCAAATCAAAGCCGTCCAATGTTAATAAATAAAGGAGTCTCCCCCAATATGTGACAAAAGCAGCTCTCAATCGAATCAACCCAAAATTTCGCCAATCAGGAATACGCTACCGCAGAACTATTCCGCCTATTGTCCAAATAAATTGAATTTCGCCCAAAACAGGGAGTTTTTGGAATTATTCCAACCGAAATGAGGTGTTTTTGGGAAGTTAGGGATTTGCGGTCACAGCAGCCATGCGAGACCTCAGAAATACGATAGACAAGGTAACCTTTGCCAACGAACATAATATGTAGAGCTAGTCCAAAGTAACAGAATAGTTAAGCAATGGTAATTTCGAGGTAAGTTACAAAAAGAAAAAAATAACGAAAAGAAAAAACTAAAAAGAAGAACGGCATACATATTCGCGTACGATTAGTGGGATTTTGTAACAAGAATTCAACTTTTGTTATTTTTGTTTGTTTTTGTATAAATGATGGGTTTGCTTCTTACCTCTAAGTTTGTCTAGCTCTAGGTTTGTCTAGCTGTAAGCCAGAGCAAGGATCAGGTCTACGATGGAGCGATGAATGATGAATGATGGAGCGATGAATGATGAAGCACTTGGCGCCAGACTTGACAGCCTTGAAAAAAACTCTGTGTTTGTGAGTTTTTTTTCCTCTTTTCGACCTGTTGGCGGAATGTTTTCGGATCGGAAATATTGTTTTTTATCGGATCCGAAATATAATTCGATAGATTTCAGCGCTATTTTCAAACCATTTGTGAAAATTGATGTAAGTCTAGAATATTCATGTTTTTTTTTTAATTTCGGAGTTTTGAATAGCGGTTTGGAATCTCCATCGAAATTCAATCCGATATGGCTACCCGAATGTTTGAAAATAAGGTAGGTATATTTTACGCTTAATAATTTTCTAAATGAAGCCATTACTTTTAAATTAGCGTCTGGGTAAATTTTGCCATTTGTTTTATATATATAGTCCTGATCATTTACCAGATGTGGATACAAATCTATTTAAAATATAAACAACATAAAGTTATATCACTAAATCGTTTGTAAATTGTGTTGATTTCTCAGGATTGTTTTTTTTTCAACCACTGATTTTTTTCCACTATTAGAATATTTCGATATCCAAAATAGTACTCTTTCAACTTACAATTGAATTATCCTATGAATTTCATCAAATTACAGACAAGAGCGTTGATTTCAGTGGGTATTATTTCTGAATGGCTGTTAAAAAGTCCGCGTAGTTCCAAAATAATTGACCGAGTATTTATGGTATTACCAATATGCAAAGATATTGTAATTATAGTTACATGTTTTTAATGTCGTACATATAACAGAAAAAAGAACTAAAAAAATAAGAAATATCCAGCAACGTTTTCTGAGTTACGACGGTACTTTCAGGGTGTGATATTATTGCACTACTGTACTTACTGTACGAAATTTGGCAAAATATTCACCAATCTTATTTCTGATCACCCAGATTTAATAAAAATTGCTAAAACTCGTTTGTGGGCAAGCTCTTATATTTTTACTTCAACACAGATTGGTACATTAAAAATACTAAAAAAACATAAAATTAATAATTAAAACTAAAGCTACAAACTATGTTTCTCAACGTAATTGACGTGTTAGGTCCACTTGACAGAAACAAACAGACAGAAACAAACAGAAACAAACAGACAGAAACAAACAAACACAAAAGAAACAGCCTCCTCCAGCTCATGCCATCTCTCTCTCTATCTCTAGAATATCTGCTCCAAACTTTGCCTACTACCCTAACAATGTCTTCGTCCCATCTTTTGTGTGGTCTACCTATTCTTCGTTTTTATGTATTGGGTACCCATTTGTAAGCATTTTAGACCATTTTTTGTCTTAAAGACTTGTCCTGCCCACTTCCATTTTAGGGATAGAACTTTTTGAGTGACAACTTTTGCTTTCGTTTTATTCTATATTTCGGCGTTTCTTATTTTGTCTTTCACTTTGAGACCGAGAAAATTCCTTTCTATTCCTCTTTGGCACACCCCTATGCGTTAGGTTTAGATTTTGTGCAGGAACCGGCCAGATCTGGCATGCGTAGGTCAAAACGGATAATAAGCATGTTTCCATGGCTTTTTTTTTAAGTTTTGTTGGCATTTTGGTTTTAAAGATTTCCTTTATAGCCCTGCATTTAGAAAATGTATTGTTAGTTATTCGCTCTATTTCCAGTTCCGTGCAAGTTTTGAATGAAATCAGGTGTTAGAGATATATATATTGATCTACATACTCTAAGGTCAAAAGATAGTAGATTCATCGGAACCCTTTAATTATTTGTCATGGGCTTAGTCTTCTCCCGGTTCATTTCCTATCCCACGTTTCCACTTTCCTCGCAAAGACTATCTTATACCTATTGCAGGTCATTTGGGTCCACTGACAATATCTCGATGGCGTCCGCAAATCTAAGATGTGTTAAGTACTATATATATTATAACTTGTGGACAAACATTTTTATTAAAAAAATTAATTTACCTATTAAAAAAACTTATAGAAATATTTTTTCGAATAAAATAAAAATTAACGCGCAACAATACTACTCGAAAGAGACCCTTCGCGAGCTGCATGCCAAAAAACCTAGTCCCAGTAGTAGATTTTAGATACAGATCTAATATATGTTCTAGAACGGCTATGAAAAGTTTCTCCAAAAGAGGTTCTTGCCCTTGCTTTACATCTTTTTCAATTTTAAAGCTCGGGCCAGGCTGCTCTATTTGTACCTATATTGTGTGTCAAATACTACAATAAATTGGAAAGTCTATTAAACCAGGAACAATAGATCGTCAAGTTCGGTTTCGTTTTGTTTTTAGGATCGTCTGCAAGACAGCCAATATATCTCGGAGCACCTGGGTTGGAGTGACCTATCTTTCTTTTCCCTCAGCTCCTTGAATGACACCAAGGTAGCGTGTCCAACAGTTTTCTACAGCACGCACACTTTAATGCACATTTTGCGGAAGTCGGTAAAATATTCTACGATTATTCCGATCAATTTGAATACGGGGCATTTAAATTGAACCATGTGAGCATCCGATGTCATAACTTTTCGGTTTTATCGCTCTGTTGATGCTGTTCAATGGAAATAAGCCATGGAAATGATGTTTTATTGCTCAATTGTCGGAATAAAGGCAGTGATCATTAATTTTGAAATACCTATCATAGTTGAATGGGAAATGCGGAAATCAAAGTAGTGAATCGCTACTAATAGCAGATTCTGAGAAAAAACACTTAATCGTCGACCTTTATATTCACCCAGGTAATACCCAGGCAAGTTTACAAAACACCCAAATTATTTAGGTACCAGTCCTTGGAAACCCCAGTTAATAATATGCCCCCCCCCTCACTATCCTCACGTAGATGTCGAAAGAGGTGATTAACAGACTGTACCAAAAAATAGACGACAGAATCCATCCACCTGAAAACTTTACACCAACAATGCGAGCACCAATCAGTCTGCCAAGCGTTTTGGTTGTATATACCCCTTCCTTCATCTCCGAAGAAAGCCCATGAGCTGCAGTAGTCTCCAGACGGTGATGATAAAGTGTGTCAGTAAGTAACTTGAGGTGCAAAGACAACTTACATTTTCTTTGCCCGACAGACCTGAAAATAGCAAGCTATAAACAATTTTCCCGTCTGCAGACTTCATGAACAGATAACCAGCAAATTATCCTCTGTTTAACTACAAAAACTGATAATTAAAAGAATCGCACCGTAACATATTAATTAAAAGAGTACAATTTCAGCCATTTAACGGAACGTTGAGCAATATCTCTGTACAGTCGCGTGGAAATGCGAAAGAGATTAATTTGACCCGCTGCAGAGCTGTACCACTTACTGTACTCATTTAGGGGATACCCACCCTATTTTAATGAGCTTTTAAGTGAGTTAAAAGTGTAGGAGAATGACAAGAACGATACCTACTAAGGCGACCAATCAATATATAAAACCTTACCGAGAATATATAAGAATACTTTTTATAACAGTAATACTATTTACCATTTTTTTTATACAACTTGGAGACGGAACAATTAACCTTACCAACCTGATATCAAGTTCATTTTTTGCCTATAACAAAGACTAGCTGTGTAGGTCACTACCACAAAGCACGTGACCTATGCGGTACTGCATTGCGCCTGTCAACTAAAGGCATAAAGGATAAGCCTCGTGCCCGTCATTTCCCTGGCAACCATGCCCTTCAAATTGGATTACAGCAATGCTGCTTGGCGGCCAAAATAGGTATGGTGGTAGTACTTTCCCGGACGAGCCCTTTCACAAGGAGCTAAACTACTCTTGTATTTATAACAAGACATTACCACTATCAACAGAACGTAAACGACTAACTAATGAAACCAAAATAATTGACACAAGACAATACCCCCCCAATAAACCCCGTGGCATTAGAAGTAGACTATTACAAAGACCTATCCCCGTTCAAACTTGTTGCCTTTAAAATCAATTTTTGGGCTCCGGTTCAGAACCAGGCCAGAGTATTGTCCTTTAAAAAAAATAACTTAAAAAAAAATAACTTAACAAAAAAATGTGTTCCCTGGGGATCGAACCCGGAATACCTGGATCTGGTATCGGTAGGCAAAACACTAGACTAAAAGGCGTAAGAATAAACCCGTATTGGTATTTGGTAGGCATTCAACAAAGAAAAAAAAAGACGAAATGTAGAAGACCATTTTCGTGTTAATCATTTCCAAGTTCAAGTGCCTACGGAATTCTCGACATATTGAGGAAATGGCTATCTTACTTCAATTTAGAATTGTTAGAATGGCGACAGACTTAGGTAAGATGGTGGCAGCTAGCTAAAGGGACATAAGCAAAGTCGTACCACCAAACAAGCGCAAATTTGTACCCCTCGCCGGTCAATCCGATACAAGTGGGCGAACCAGTAGACCACAGATACGGTTCTAAAATTAAAGTTTCGTAATACATTTTTAACCAAAAAGTGAAATGTAAGGTTGATCCAGCACTCTGTATTATCTGTGGCCGAGGGTAGGAATGCTGTATAGGACGGAAGGAATGTGCACAGTACTGAAAGACACGCGACGACTTTTTCTGCATCGCATTTTTTATCGATCGCTACACTGTCGGTGGATTTTTTTAGCTTGATCAAGCTACCAATGTCATTGTTTCATAACAAGAATGGTAAAGGTGTTTCGGGAGTTATTTATCGCGTTTTGTTGTTTAGGGTCTGCTTAATTCAAATTTGGGAAATATTGGTCTGCTCTTGACATAGATTTTTTTTATGTCAAGGATGCAAGGGTCAGGTCTACGATGGAGGGACCCTACCCAGAAAGTGCCTGTTAACTCTTTTTTTTTGATGACATTAGGGTACACAGTACACAGCGGTAAAACAGAAAATGAAAGCTGATTTAAGTTTTCAGAGCGTATAGGTAAGTAAATTAATATAATTAAAGATTTTTGAAAGCGCAGACCTAATAAATGGAATATCAACCAGATGCAGATGGTAAGTAGCTGTATGTCTGTAATTCCAATTCTAGATCGGTGAAGCAGGAATCAAGCCGAAGCTCCTACTCTCACCAAAAAAACTGTCATTAATGTTCGATATTTTTTTTTTACTAATCACTTTTTGAAAAACGTAAAGTTATAAATATGGAGGAGTATATAAACAGATGTACGTATCAAGCTAGAGGCAGAACGTCAAGGGTGGATCGTAGTCCAGAAAATAGCAGCAGGATTTAGTTTAGTTCGCAAAACTGCGGTAAAGTTTGCTCAGCTGTCGATCATAAGATCCCCAGGTCGGTTCCCAGTGAGCCAAATATGCTTATGAGGCCTATCCTGTATCCCTTTTTTGTCAGGTCAAGAGTGTAGAGTGAGTTGAGTGAGACAAGAGTGTATTGAGTATATCTTGTGGTGTTGCAGGGTCCGGGCGCTTCTTGCGCGCACTATGCGTGTGACAGTTGAGAGTTTGCCAAAAACATTAGCGAGAGGACGCGACGCGTTACAACATTAGCAGCGGGACCCGAATGTTACGGTTAGCGAGCATTGTTGCAGCAAGCTTCGTATAATACACTAGAATGCCGGGTCCTATACAAGTAAGATCTACTGATACTACTGATTGCATTTTATTGCATTTTATTTGTTGTTGTGACTAAAGGTAATAAATGTATCTATCTTGACATTTTACACAACGCCATCTAGCCCTAAACGAAGTAAAGTTGCATAAAATGACATATGAATGAGGTATGCTCTTTTTCGCATTGATCGCGAAGCATCCAACAAAAGGTAATACATTTGACGTTTAACAGGATCCTAAGAACATCTTATGCTGAACTAGTGGACCATTTAAGACCAATTTAATAGGCACGTATCAAGATCTGACAAGAAGTATATAACCGCCTCTGTGGTCTAGTTCATGCCACCGATTTTAGATCCAGAGATCCCGGGTTCGATGCCCATGGGGAGTACAATATATTGTGCTTGGTGTGGTTGTTGGTAGGTCTTAATTAAGTCCGCCTAGCTAGCTACCACCATCTTACCTAATTCTGTCGCCATAATAACAATTCTGAAAAAAATGTCGTGTTCCGGCATTTAGAGGCAATTTAGCCAGCTCCTCAGTTTGTTGAGGATTCCGGGTAAAGTGCTCCTCCACCTTCGGCCTTATCTTAACTTGTTATCAGGTGAGATAAAGGCCAAGTGCTTCCCCGTCGTATAATAATAAAAAAAAAAGAAGTAGAACCGCTTCCTTCTGTGAATTATCTAGCACTTATAACTGAGTGGGCTATTGATGTTCTTATGAAATTAAAATCCAGCAATTCACCAGCCAAGCGTGATGATTCTGGCAGAACCCTACATTAATAGAGAGAAGGCTCTGTAAAGCAATGGTCATTAATGGGCTGCTGATCTGATATTGCGATGTGAGCTTGGGTTTGCGTGAATTGCACGCAAATTGATGTATACCGCAGGAAACTCAGCAGACACAGTCGAACAAACAAACGCTTATTAACAGCGAACAATAAGTGAAGCGACCTTGAGACGGCCGGGGGTGTCGACCGGCTCAGGGTTGATGTTAGGCAAATTAAATTATCGAAGGAAAATGAATGAAAACACTGTACAAAAAATGTCTACGTCGGAAAAATAAATTAACTCCCACTTTACTCAAAGAACAGAAAACCAGTTTTCATTTTTGTATTGTTTGAAGGCAAAAAGTAATAAAATATTATTATTTTTTTGTACGACGGGGAAGCGCTTGGCTTTCGTCTCACTTGGTTACAAGTTGAGATAAGACCGAAGGTGGAGGCGCATTTCACCCGGAATCCTCAACTAACTAAGGAACTGGCTATCTTACCTCTAAATGCCGAAACACTTTTTAGAATTTTTGTAATGGCGACATAATTAGATAAGATGGTAGTAGCTAGGCAGGCGGACTTAAACAAAGTCCTACGACCAACCAAACCAAGTACAATATTGTACTCCCCTGGGGATCGAACCCGGGACCTCTGGATCTGAAATCGTTGCGTTAAACCACTAGACCACAAAGGTGGTTAAAACCACTAGACCACAGAGACGGTTGGCGATTTAATTTAAGATATAATGCTTATTTTTAAACGACTTTCGCACACCTTACTTTTTTCAATGTTAATTGAATGCTAAAAATACTTATGACTCTGATTCTCAAGATTTATAAAAATAAACTACATAGGTACCTACTTACAAAATGTATCATCCAAATTATACATAAAATTCTTTCCAACATTTCAAGGTTTTCAAAATGGAGGATTCGGAGCTGCCATACACTAGAGTTGTCACCACTTTGCATTACTTGAAGGTAATGTAAGTAAAATTGCGTGGTACAGCAAAGTTAGATGATTTTGGAAATTCTCAAGAAAAACAGCACCTCATCCTAAGGTAGGTAATAAAATAATTACCGCAATTATTCTGGGCAACTGGGCTTATCACAGCAATGATTTTGGGGGCAAGATGAAATAAAAAAAAATTTAAAAAGCCCAGTTTAGAAAAAACAAATGACATAAGCTAAAGGCATATTGAAAGTAGGTTTCTTAGTTGGTATTAAAAACTCACTCCAAGTGAACAGTTTTTCCCAGGGAAAATATCTTGAAATTCCTACTACAATAAGCCACACAGCTGAGTTGGTAGTAGCTCTGCCTTCTGCGCTGTAGGTTGTGGGTTTGATTCCCACCCAGGACAAACATTTGTGTGATGAATTTTGATGTTTGTTCTGTGTTTGGATGTTGTATTGTATGCTAAGTAGGTATGTATTTAAAAAAAAAAACGTGTGTAAGTATTATATCCGTTATGTAGTTCCCATATTACAAGCTTTGCTTAGTTTGGGAATAGATGGCGCTGTGTAAAATTAATTTCCTGATATTTTTATTTATATTATATTAATTTATTTACTATGGCTCGGAACAGCGTACACTGCATCATAAAATCTACTCTCTGGCTTACCCCGATTACCGCAAATCATTTGTATCCAGCATCCTACCACCTACGACCCCTTAACTACTATTATGTAATAGGAAACTGTGCGATCCCTCAGTTAACTTTTATATCATACTCAGTAAAGGTGGTAACATGTGCTAAACGACTAAGTTTTTTTATTAATTAATAAGTTCCTAACGGTTATTTTACACATAATTATTAAAAGTAATACGTACAGTTAAATTAACAATGTACAAACGAAGCAGTTGGATTACCAAAGGACCGTTACAAACGGCTTATATGTGTGCTATATTTATATATATAAAATGTGCCACCAGCCAAGAGTGATGACTACATATGACTATGGCAAAACCCTCCAGTTTTAAAGAAGTCATTGATGTGCCGATGCTTTTTAGCATGAAATATATCATATATATATATATATATATCCGGCTCTTAGTCAAACATAATGGCAAAACCCTAATTCACCAAAAGGAAGCGCTTGCTATATTTGGCCGAATGTAAGCTGCGCTCTCCAAGGTTATCGCGTGTTTTCGGCGAGCAGTCTTCGTTTATGACATTTTGTCAAATTGGCGACGTTATTTAAGACGTGATAAACAGAGGTTGATGATTCAAATATTGAGAGAGAAACGAATAAAACTAAAATTGGAGTGCAAAGTGAAACAGAAAATGAATGTAAAATTTTGTACAGTCTGACACGGACCAAAATGAACGTGAGTGGAAGTGTTTTTTCCGAACGAAGTTGGGATCGAACTGTCGAACTGCAAACTGTCGTGTCTTTCCTTGGATTTATGTTACTTACTGTAATAGGTACCTATCATATTGAGTTCTTTGTATACGTAAATACGTACAAAGAATTGTCTTATTAATATTAAAGCCTACTACAAAAGGTTAATTCCCAATTCTACAGATTTCTATTACAGATTCCCAATTCAATATATCCTAGTCCAACATATACCCAGTCCTACAGATTCCCAACTCTGCATATTCCTAACTGTACGGTTTGTCCTTACGGTGCGGATTCCCAATTCTACAGATTTTCACTACAGATCTCCAATTCAACATTATTTATATTTTACCGATTCTGGGATTCCACGTTCATATCTTTTTCACCTTTTTCCTATTATTTAATAGATGCAAAGGTAGATTAGGTAGAAAGCACAACACAGTAGAAGCAGTAGGATGTTTTTCAGGTATGTCACTGATAAAAATGCCCTTCAGCAATCAACTGAATAAAGACAGCATACATTATGGTTACATAATATATTTTTCATCTGGTGGTTTACCCACTGACATTCCTTTAGATTTAGCCCATATAGCTTTCTGAAAGTGGTAATAGCAACAACTTATTTTTGCATTTTAATTGCGTTTATAACTGCAACTTCAAAATCGCATTTTAAATTTTGTAAAGTTAGTCAATATATGATATATGATAACGGCCAGTATGTTATTACATGTAACATATTTTTATTTTTAAAACGCTATGCAGGATCAGTAGAGCACAAAAACATGTAGAATCAGAAATTAGTAAACATGAGATTCTGTTGAATTGAAAACCTGTAGACATGGAAATCAGTAAACATGGGATTTCGTTAAATCTAAAATCTATAGAAATTGGAATCTGTATACATGGAAATCAGTAGAAATGGGATTCTGTTGAAAAGAAAATCTGTAAAAATGGGAATCTGTGGACATGGTACAAATCACTACAAAATTAGTGACTTTATCAAGTACGTATAAGAACGCGTGGCCCGATGTTGATACCAGTTGATAGCTAAATAGTGGTATCACAAGAGAAAACTGCCCGTTAAAACTCTATCAGTTTTAACGGGCAGTTTTCTCTTGTGATATTTATTATTTATATTCTATAAATATTTTAAAGATAATAACTAGTAAAAACTCTTTGAATACCTCGGGAAGGACGGCGACGTCGGAGTTGACGGCGACGTCGGAGTTGGCTGCGCAAGCGTTAGCGGGATGACATCGATCATTTCCACAAAGAATGGTGGATGTCCACAAAAAAACCGAAATGTGTGAAAAAAATTAGGGGAGACGCTCAGCAGTGGGACTACAAGAAATACAAGAAATAGGAACATCATTAACTAAAAAATGTTATTTATATTGATTTAAAATCTGTAACTATTGAATGGATCATCAAAAAACTAACGAGCCCGAGTTTTAAGCCTTCCTCCTTGTCAGCTAGTCGGGGTTCCGAACGTTTATATAATTATTCTAAGAAATCTTACTAAATGACTGACTATCATTTTTCAGACACTTTCGTTGCATATATATTTTGTAGGTTTTAGGATATCTAGGCTTATCACCAATCAAGTCAGAAAACAAAGCAAAGTATTTCAGTCCGTACTATATAGATTTTTATAAATAACACATTTAACATCCTTTTTTTTTTCTGGAAAAATGTAGGTAATGGGAAAACTGCACATGGGTAAAAACATGGTTTCAAGTTACGAGACAGACTATGAATCCTGTACCACCCGGAAAAGAACTTAACTGGCACACCGCCAATCCAACTGAACATACATAGAAATGCTTTCTGTCATACACACATTGATTAACATAAAACATGAGCTTGCGCATGCTTGTAGATCACAGCTGATGAGACGATGGCTGGGTTAAATGATAATGGCTTACCGAGGGTGCTAATTTGGAGGGAGGAGAGAAGTGTTCTGGGGCCACAACCTCATTAAGCATTCTCGTTTTGATATTACATTACTTTTGTCTCGTTTTTTCTACACTGGACAAATAGGGACATAGCAATATCAAATCAAGAATGCTTTTAGTGGTCATGGTTACCCACTGGACTGACGTCCCGCATTAGGGTATATTATGTATATTATGTACCCGGTTAAGCTAACCTGACCTGTCGATAGATTTCAACTCTATTCTTAAAACATTTCCGAAAATCATCTGTAAAACACTCGAATACTAATGTTTTTTTTTATTTCGGAGTGAGA
Organism: Venusia cambrica; assembly: GCA_951394065.1. NCBI lineage: Eukaryota > Metazoa > Arthropoda > Insecta > Lepidoptera > Geometridae > Venusia > Venusia cambrica. The sequence continues at coordinate 5,784,112 of OX596065.1, forward strand.
ATAGCGTTTCCGGAATCTTAATCGAAAGTTAACGAATTTGATCCTTGAAAGGCTTAATAAAGCCTTCTTAAATGTTTGAGAATAGCTATACTGAGCTATGAAATAAATGGGTAATAAAATAATATACCTACGTCGATTTTGGAGAAATTTAATCTAATTCTCATCAGAGTACTACACGATTAGAGCTGCAGGAATCAGCTAGTAGAGATCTAATGTTAAGTGACCTAACTGTGTTTATTGGACTGCGCATTAGTCTTCCGGATTTTTTCATAGTTGTGCACAGCGGAATTCCAGCCCGCATGGCATTGAGGCTCATTGTCAATGTTTTATCGCTATAGGTACCCAGTTTTTGCAGCGTCTGTCCGTTTCGCCTTAATTGTTTTCAGCACTAAATTGTTTTCGCACATACCTAAATTAAATTAAAAGGCTAAATCGTTTGAAAACTGCTACTCCAAACATTTTAATTTATGATTCATTCATTTACATTTCAAAGAACTTTTATGAAATCGTAAACGTGTCAGATAAATTGACCCTGATACTTGTGTAACAGCCTTGGTGACCTAGGTAGCAGAGTTACTCTAGGGGTACAAAAGGGATATTACAGTATAATGTTCTGTATCAAAGTTAATTGATTAAGAATTAACTTTGCGGAGATTTATTTACAGATATATATTATGTAATAAATCCTACAGGAATTTTCGATTTAGGATAACATAAAAAAAATGAGCTGTCAGATAATCAACACTTGGTTATATGGTGTCCTTGGTTATATAGTTTCCCTGTTTCCATTTATCTCTCTCTGTTTCCGTTTATCGCTCAATGTTGTTAGTATTATGTTACATACAATAATGAGTTTTTATTACATAAAAAAAACAATTTATCTAATGAAATATTATATTGTAATCTTAACTTAGTTTTTCCACGCGGGACAATTAGGGTAGGTATTAGTAGTTACAGTGTGTTTTGTTTAATTAGGATAACGGTTCAAGGTTTTTGCAATGTCAATTTTGGCGAAAGCCCTAGCGAAAGACCACAGTGCTATTAAGCTAAGCTAGGAGCAGTTTCACAATCACATATTTACGTATTACTCAATATGTTAATTTAATTTTGTGGTGGTAGATTTAAGCATATTTCTTTCAAATAAATTTCAGTTTCGGCAAGGTGCCTTTATATAGATAAGTAAAACCCGTATTTTAAAATTCATAATAACACTAAGGTACGCCCCTTTTGAAAGTAATACCTACATTATATTATGAGTAATGTCATAGGACACATCTAGTGCACCACAAGTGTTACAAACAATCGAGTCTATTCGTCACGCTGACATAACATAATTATGTGCATAATTAGCGCAGAAGCATGTCAGTTGCGATGAATTTACACACTAGAAAAAGATAAGCCAATATACCTCCTCTATAACGTCCTAGGAACAACCTTTACAAAAATTGAATACTGCCATAAAATAAAAAGAAACAGAGCTACTAATGAATCGCCCAGGACTTCCCGTCATCCCGCGGAATCTCCTAAGCCGAAAGGAAGCTACTCAGAAAACTTTTATGTCTCCAGGATTTCTGGTTTGGGCTGTGCGTTGTGCGTCTTGCTTAACACGACAAATTATATATTTAGATAAAAATGTCGTGTAGCTGATTCGACTGATTGCCTGGCCTAGAAGACGTCTAAAACTCTTGTATGAGCTGTACGTAGATTTTTCAGGGTAGCTTCCTATCACTGTAAATTGTTACTATAAGCAAGGACTTTAAGACCAACCAAACCAAGCCCAATATAAGTACTCCCCCTGGGGATCGAACCCGCGACCTCTGGATTTGACACCAGTGGGCGAACTACTAGACCACAGAGGCGGTTCTTATTAAATGTTGGTGTTGGATGGCACTTCGGCTATCCAAGTACAGTTGGATAGTGTAGTATTACGAGTATTTTATCTATCTTGTATTAAAGCTACTAATTTGTACTCACGTAGGATTAACATTATGCTCGTCTCATCACTATATCATCATCTTTAGCATTCCTTCAAGCTATTGCAAATGGTATTTCATCTTAAAAACATCCATGTAAATGTTATTCTAGCTCTATATTTTATTTGAAAAACCTAATGTTTTGATAACTGTTAGATGTTGACATGTTTATCAAGGGACAGATCATGTCATATCTTTCTTTATATTTGTAAGTTTTGTGATAGTTTGCATATGAAAACGAATGCAAACTTCATGGGAAACATGAATTGCAGAGAGTTGATATATGAAAACTAATTAGACCTCTGTAATAATTCTTGAATAATACTGTCCACTCATATTCTTATTTTGATTCAAACACAATTCCATCTCATCATCAGAATTCCCAGTTTCTGACGCTTCCCTGGTAGCTCTACCTCAGACGCTACTCTGGAAACCTACCTTATATGCTACCCTGGAAACTTATCTCAGACGCTACGAAACCTACCTCATACTCTACCCTGGAGACCTATTTCATACGTTACGAAATCTATCTTAGAAGCTGCTCTGGAAGCCTATTTCTGACGCTGTCCTGAAAGTCAGAATACCTGACGCAGATCCTCTCAGTGGTTAATGTCATTACATTAACCACTCTTAATTACTCCAGGTTAATGACCCTATCCTGATCCAACTCTCAGCACCTAGCCGCGCTTCTACACAACAGTTGTCGGCGCTTCTACACAACAGTTGTCGGCGCTTCACAGCCTAGTAGTCTCCAGTTCAACTCTCTATAACTCTCCGTAATCTTGCCCGCCTTCACTTCAAGATCTTTATTTTTATATAGTCGTCATTAGTGTTTTTTTATTATCATTCAATAACATTACGATAGCCGAATATGAGAATGAGAATGTGAATAAGGAGTGGTAAAGTAAAAAAGCTAGCATGAAACAGCCCAGTTGCAGACTTAGGAACCATGAATTAGTAAGTTGCCAGAGTAGACAGTGATGTGTCTCCTTCATTAGTGAACATGGAATATGGTCCGGTATCAAAAATACTAATATGATCCAAAACCAAATCTACAAGCACTTGTTATTTCAAAAAATCAGGCTGGAAGATTTGTTTTTCTTTTCATCATTAAGTAAAAGTTATTTATTTAACGAGTATTACTCAAGCACTATGTACGGTTAAAAAATATACAGAGGAAGCAGAAGGGATACTTAAAGACCGTTACAAATAGTCTACACTCAACTGATTCAGACCAGTACCAGACGAAATCGTGCCAAAGTCAATTAATTTTATTTAGTAACTTTTTTTAGGATCACTTTTAAACGTCAAATCTACAGCCTGCCACAAGGAGAAAGGCAAGAACGTCGGTCTTCTAGCTATTTTTTATGATTTTATGACATACGAATTACAATTACAATTTACTATAAATATATTATAAATTATTACAAAGAAGCAAATTCACTTTTTTCATGCGAGGCTTTCTTATGTTCTAGGTAATCTGAAATTTTATAATAAGCTATCATGGATAGCTTATGTTAAACATTTTTATTAATTATTATTTATTATTTGACAAGATTAGCACATCACTTGGTAATTTATTATAAAAGCGTACAGTTTGCCAGTTCGCCCAAGACACTGGCTGCATTCTGCATTGCCACGCTGAAAAGAAGAGCTAATTCGCTGGCCTAAATAAGAGCCAGCCATTGCGTCACGCGTCACCTAAACAATCATTTAAAATATAACGTCTGCCTGTAGCTTAGTAGCGATATTAGTTGGTCACATGTTGCAGAACTAGAGGTGAAAAATAAATCCATTTTTTATCATAATTAAATGCACAGTGCATATAAATTATTATGTATAACTAATTATGTAGTTAGGTTCTTGAATACTTGACAAGTGCCTATTAAATTGTGAACACAAAACTATACGTTTTTGTTATGCACCGTTGATTTCAGCCAGCTGGCAGTTTACACAAACTATTATATATAAAAGCTTAAAGTAAAAAGTTAGCTTTTCATATTGTTTGCTAAAATTTTAGTAAAATTTTGTCTTATACTGGTAGAAACACAGGTCCTATCCATCCAAAGTGTTTCGCATACAAATAATTTGTTTGCTTATTATATATTATATACATAACATTATGTGCATTTAATTCAAACACAGAAAGAACTCTATACAGTATTAACTATCCTGAACACTTTCATTTAGGTATATCTCTCAAAAGAAAAAAAAAACACGATTACTTATCCGATACATTCTAATAAGATCTTTGCACAACCCATGCCGATGTGAACCATTATGAATATTTAGTTTATAATCAATAAAACTCAACGGCATGGTAACAAAATTTAGTTCATTAATATCTAGCTTTGGTTAGTTGCATCGGGTAAGGGAAATTGAACACTTGATACCGTTCCTACTGTAATTATCTATCAGAACCTATCACATAAAATAAAGCAAAACGAACTCTATTTCTAGTTCAATACGCGTTAAAATATAAGCTGCATCAAAAAGCATTTGGACTTCTTACACCACGTCGATGTAAAATCCACCATATATTTTAGACAGTAAGGACGATATAATTGGAAATGGAGGGCGTAAACTGAATAGCTTTATAGTAGGCGCATGCCCAACTGAAACTGAATAAGTCATCGATGGATACTGCCATTTTACTGTAATTGTTACCATTGGCTTGTATCTAGCAATTATTTGATTCAGGCGATACTTTGTAGACATCAAATAAACCTGAAGATAGAAGATGTATTATTGAAAAAAAAAACCCTTGATTTGCCTCTACAAGAGGTATCCTTTAGAATAATGGTCTTCCTGCTAATTTGACGAAATTCCGACCAGCGGTTGTTAGTACAGCTGCTGAGCTCTAATGAAATGAAATATTTAAAGGAACGTAAAGCATTCTATGGAAAAATGTATATGACATAAACACGTCATACAGATTTCCTTTGACGATGCGATGTATGCAAAAAACATTTCCAAAATACTTTGAAGAAACCAATAGGCTATAATATTATTCAATAATTTTTCAAACAGCCAAAGATAATTAAACGCTGAAACCATAAAGTATACGTATGCCCATTGACCATCCAAACTCCTTCCTAATATCTATTTTTGTTTATAAATTTTGCTTATATACGTAATAATACCTTTAAATGTAATAATATATTTAATTGCAATTGCTATACGTGAGTATGCATAACAATTGCAATTAAAGAGAGGAGAGAGGGTTCAACCTGAAGTGGAGTGGTTTTTTGCTGAGGTACCTAGTACCTCTTTGACCAAGGCAACAACCGTCGCAGTATGTTATGTGTACATGTACCTGCTTACCTATTCATTTTTTTTTCTTTACCTTTTGTTATTAGATTTAAGTTAATACTTATTCTTACTCTCTTTTTTGTGTTTCCCTGCATGATTTTATACTTTTATCTGCATGTTTTTATACTTTCTACATTAAAACATGTACTTCTTTATCGTGTAGTTCTAATTTAGTTCTAAAACAGTACCTTTTTGTGTTATTGCTTCACAATTCGTACATTAATATTTTCATTTTTATCCCTTGTTTTGCTTTCAAAAGTACATCTATAGATTCTCTGTATTTATCTTATTACGATAAGCTTATTATTTTTTCTTCAAATATAATATTTAGCTGATAGAATATTATGAATAGACCTTAGACTTTCAAAGATTGTTTATATTATTTTAGGTTGTCAATTATGGCAAATGTCATTTATCTTTTTTATGTCAAAAAAAGCTCATAGACGTAAGTTTCCTTCATATTTTATATGCTATCTCTGTCTAACACATACATTTTTATCTGAACTTGTATTAGAACTTTAGCGATTATCTTTGGCCATGTATAATATTTGAAAATTTAAACTCCTAGCGTTCCACCAAAGTCTTGTTGCGAAAGCTGGTGGCTGAGGAAAGCAATTCATATCTAGCATCCAAACGGAGCAGAGATAAGTACATCTATTAGCTCCCAATTGGAGAACTCCAAATTAAATACAAGACCATTCCCGGGTCAAGTGGCCCGGGAAAGTTGCTGGTCTTCAATACATTTGTCTGGCTGTCTTTAAAAAAACTGCTGTACGGGATACTGAAGACCCTCATACTGGCTGGGTACTGAAGACCCTCATACTGGCTGGGTACTGAAGACCCTCATACTGGCTGGGTACTGAAGACCCTCATACTGGCTGGACATTGAAGACCCTCATACTGGCTGGACATTGAAGACCCTCTTACTGGTTGGACATTGAAGACCCTCTTACTGGCTGGACGTTGAACACTCCGATTGCGTTGAACTTGTGGACTTTCTTTTCTCTAATATACTTTTATTTTCTTTTACTTTCATAAATTTTATTTATTACCTATCGCTTTAGCACCTCTAGTCCTTTAGTATATCTTATTATTGTTCCTTACTGTTTCTCTCTTATAAAAACAATAACGTTACAGTTGGCGCCCATCTTTATTCTCATCTCAACCCACTCCCATTTACTCCTTAAATTCTAAAAAATACTTTCACAAGATAACTGCGATGCCCACGATCACGACCATAGACTATAAATTTTATTCATTATTTTTTCAATAAACACAGATAATTAAAGCTGAATTCATATAGCATACCTATTCAATCCTATCCAAACTCCTTCTTAATATTTATTATTATTATTATCGTAATTATAGTAAAAATATCTTATAAATAAATAAATAATAAATAAATATCACAGGACATTAATTTGTAATTAAATGTACCTATTCATATCTTATTTTAGTTGCTATTTGTTATGCGTGATTTCGCTCGAGTGGGTTCCACCTGAAAATCAGCGCCTCTTCACTCCATGGTGGAGTGGCTTTTTGCTGAGGTGGTACCTTTTTGGCCCAGGCCGCCCGGCGCAGTATAATATGTGTTTACTTACGTATTTACCTACTTATTTTATTTATTTATTTTTTACCTATTGTTATATTACTAGATTTAAGTTAGTGTGTTTATGTGTTACTGTGTGTTTATGCGCTGTGTTTGTTCTTGGTGCCAAATAAATATTTTTCTTTCTTCTTTCTTTCTATAACTATCATCCTTTGACTATTATTTCGGCTCTCATCGATAACACTATTCTTTCTATTACTTCAATCACTACTATACTATATACTCTCCAGTACTCTTACATCATAACACTGCATATACACACATGCACCTCTTACCTGATTACCACTGTAATCTACATCCAGTCTTCTCTTGGAGGTGTTTTTAAAACCATTTTTGGTCACCAACAAGTTGAGTTCTGGAATACTCTACGGCGTGCTGCAGGAGAATATCCTTGCAGTATACGTTCATGCAGGCTTCAAGTTACACTTGAAGCTGAAGACTTTTCACTCATATACTTATACTATCAAATACCTACTATACTTACTTTATATAATTATGTATCTTCATTCACTCTTACCAATACAGAGGATCCTAGAGGTGTTAAGGAAACATACTTTGAATTTTTTTAATGTTTATTTTGATAATTCTTATTTCTTCTCGCTTATTTGAAATGCAAATAATTGTAACTATGTCTTATAGTGTACATACTTTATAATTTTCTTCACTCCACCTTGAAAATAATGTTTCGGCTTATTTTTTATACTCCTTTTTTTTCTTTTTTCTCTTATTTGCTTGTCTGAACTGGCAATACTTAACTTTTCTTTGTCCTTCAACTACAAGGAACTTTATCTTTGATGAGCGGTTCACAACTCACTAAATAAGCCCTTGTTGATGCGCTGTAAATGAGCAGTACACAACTCTTTAAATTAGACTTTGTGTTGTATATATTTTGTTTTATTAGTGGTTTACAAAAAGGTGCGGGTTACGACACCTAATTAAAAAAATAAGCCTACGTTATTCTTAGCCGAATATTTCCTTGTGGAGTATGCGTCATTGAATGTGAACCATATCCCCTACGTATGAGTGAGAGTGAGTGATAGGTATTGTGAAAGATGTGTGTGTAAGGTCAAGGACTTATTCTTAACCTCAAAATTTTTAAATGTAATTAAAAATTTTCTGGGGTTGTTGGGGTAATGTAGGAAAAATGTGTTTCCCTGCATGATTTTATACTTTTATCTGCATGTTTTTATACTTTCTACATTAAAACATGTACTTCTTTATCGTGTAGTTCTAATTTAGTTCTAAAACAGTACCTTTTTGTGTTATTGCTTCACAATTCGTACATTAATATTTTCATTTTTATCCCTTGTTTTGCTTTCAAAAGTACATCTATAGATTCTCTGTATTTATCTTATTACGATAAGCTTATTATTTTTTCTTCAAATATAATATTTAGCTGATAGAATATTATGAATAGACCTTACGACTTTCAAAGATTGTTTATATTATTTTAGGTTGTCAATTATGGCAAATGTCATTTATCTTTTTTATGTCAAAAAAAGCTCATAGACGTAAGTTTCCTTTATATTTTATATGCTATCTCTGTCTAACACATACATTTTTATCTGAACTTGTATTAAACCTCAGCGATTATCTTTGGCCATGTATAATATTTGAATTAATCAAATTTAGAATCCTAGCGTTCCACCAAAGTCTTCTTGCGAAAGCTGGTGGCTGAGGAAAGCAATTCATATCTAGCATCCAAACGGAGCAGAGATAAGTACATCTATTAGCTCCCAATCGGAGAACTCCAAATTAAATACAAGACCATTCCCGGGTCAAGTGGCCCGGGAAAGTTGCTGGTCTTCAATACATTTGTCTGGCTGTCTTTAAAAAAACTGCTGTACGGGATACTGAAGACCCTCATACTGGCTGGGTACTGAAGACTCTCATACTGGCTGGGTACTGAAGACCCTCATACTGGCTGGACATTGGAGACCCTCATATTGGCTGGACATTGAAGACCCTCTTACTGGCTGGACATTGAAGACCCTCATACTGGCTGGACATTGAAGACCCTCTTACTGGTTGGACATTGAAGACCCTCTTACTGGCTTTACGTTGAAGACTCCGATTGCGTTGAACTTGTGGACTTTCTTTTCTCTAATATACTTTTATTTTCTTTTACTTTCATAATTCTTATTTATTACCTATCGCTTTAGCACCTCTAGTCCTTTAGTATCTCGTATTATTGTTCCTTACTGTTTCTCTCTTATAAAAACAGTAACGTTACACTACCTACATAAGTTGTGTGTTCATTTAAATGTCTGCGCTGTGTTGCTTTTTGTTTTTGGAACTAAATAAATCATTTTATTTTTATATTTCTTTCTTTCTATAAGTCTACACAGCACAGGATAAAAATAGATTCGAGTTTGACGGATGGTATGTGTACCTATGCACCTTAACGTTCCTCATAATATCCGTGATACTATTAAAGCTACCATTACATTTCCTCTATAGAATATCCTTCAATATCAATAATTCTACTCAACAATAATACTTGTTTTTTAGACATTTCAAAAATGTATTATATATAATATGAATATTTTTTTAAACATAGTTTGACAACGCATTTATCAAATGAAAAATATTCAAAGTACATTTTGTCCTGTGTTCGATAAAACTGAGACAAAAACACTTCCATGACAATATTACATAAAAAAACATATTTTCTATTACAGGGCACATATTGTAAATCGATAGAATGAAGTATGAGAAATCATATAAAAATCATATTCGTCTGGTGACTTGACACATACCACCATGCAGAATTTGATCTGGGAAAAGTCCTCAGTGTGCCACAATCAGAAGTAGATACGTTTTTTTTTATTGTACGACGGGTAAGCACTTGGCCTTCATCTCACCCGGTAACAAGTTGAGATAAGGCCGAAGGTGGAGGCGCACTTCACCCGGAATCCTCAACAACCTGAGGAACTGGCTATTATGGCGACAAAATTAGGTAAGATGGTGGTAGCTAGCCAGGCGGACTTAAACAAAGTTTACGTTTTACTGCAAACGAAAGTATCTTACATACAGTTTCATAGTGATAGAACAAATGAACAAATTACGATACGGCTACCCTGCTGGCACAATATCTATTACAAATACAAACAAACGAATCGTTGCAATTCATACAACACGAAGCTCAAAAAGCGTTTAATCACATATCAGTACTCTTGCTGCGCTGGGCAGAATAAAAAAAAGTTCTGCCTGCTTTCTTTTTCTTTAACATTATTATTTATTAGATATGGACAAAGGGTATTTATTGCGCATACCTCAAAACCTTATAATAGCATATTGTGCGTACGGAGAAGTGTGGAACTTAGTATGAGAAAATAATACAATAGAAAATAATAGAATAACACTTCTATACATCAAACATTAGGTAGCACAGTGTATAAGAACAATGGGTAATTTTTATTGCCGAAAGCTTTCTTCCTTTCAACCTTACTAGGAGTAATAAAAAATAAAAACATTAGAGATTATGATTATGGAAAAAATATTGAAAATATATAAATATATTATTAAAAACTATGTTTAATAATAAACTATAACAAATATATAGATACAAATTTAACTAAGAAAATTGTTGTTTTCTTACATGCATAAATTATAAAAAAACCAAACGAAACTTAACCGCAAGAAAAGAAGAAATAAGATCAAGAAGGGACGGCTGACACAGGGGAAAGTGATGAGTAGCGACAAGGGGCAAAATGTGTGAGTTGCAAGACTTTACTTTATCTTCAATAGCAGACGAGCCCAGATAAAGTAAATCCCCCATATTATTAGTTTGACTGAATAAGGTAACGGTCCTGAGGAAACCCGACTGATTCCCTTGTAAGTATATTGTTAGTTGAATTGTGCATGTTATAGTTTTGTATTAATTTACTCGTATAATTAATTCAGGGAAAATATTTTTGCTCTAACTTTGAACCTTGTTATGTTTTCAGAAAAAGACAAGCGATGCACAGCCTAGATAACCCCTACCGGAAACATTTAATTTCAATGGGAAAAGCCATTTTGAAAATAATGGCAAACTCCGTTTGTATGGGAGGGCGGTACTACTGGGCATTCGTATTAAAAAATGAGATTAATAAAACAAGTCTCAGAATGTTTGTAACTAACATTAAAGTTCTACTTGGAAAGATAATGAGGAAAAGTCTGATTACTGCGTACCAAAAAGTTCCCCGAAACTTCTCAAAGTATTAATTGCAACTAATTATACTGTCTGTCTCATTGTCTGCCAACGGGCCTTGACCTGAGGACAGCTACCTACTCATTTAGCCTAGTACGTACATAATTAGTGTATTCAAATAAATGATTACTTTAGTCTAGATATGCTACACCAGTGAAAGCTGGTGCCAACGCGTTACGAATATTTGGACCCAAATATCGTTTTGCAATCCATTTTGACTTCACTCGCCATCTCTTTTGTTTTTGTGTGACCGTAACAATTTAGTCCTACTTACTTTTAAAAGCCTTGTTTGTCACGTTTCATGTGTTTGAGATAAATCTAACAAAACCTGAGAAAGCCAGTCATCACATTCGATTATTCAATAATACGAGTATTATATCAGAATTATTTTGAATGAGAGATGAAACCTTCCGCTTAGTCACCAAATTATAATTGACGTTATACCTACGTAGATCAAATTTTACTTTGATAGCTTTAGTGAGATGGCACACCTGCGTAAAATACGTCACGGAAAGGTCGGTTGACTACGCACGCAATATTTTTAAATTGTATGTACAATCCTGTATTTTATATTATGTAGAATTTAGATTAAATAAAGTCCGATAATCCGATCTACTAGGATATTACTATGATACAATAAGACTGCCTTTTTATAGTATTATTAAATAGAAGCTTAGAATATAAGCTAATTAATTTAGTCGTCACTTTTCGGAATGAAAACATATTTTATAAAAAAAAAGAAAATGGCATTTTATAGAAATAAAGTCTTACTGAAAAGTTGACGATTCAGTAAGAGTATCAGTAATATACACGACAATGTTACGCAAATTGACATTGTTTATTTTTTTAAAGACCTGTTTAAGAATGTGTTTTATACATTTTAGTAAAAAACACATTTGCTCGACCATTTTCCATTGTCAAAATAAGTATAGAATATTTGCAAAATTGATCGCCATAAATCACCCTTTTATTTTTACGGGATACTGAGTAAGATAACAAAACCCCTCTGAATTCACATGATCGTGAGCAGGGGTTTTAGATGGATGTGAGTGTGTGTTATTGGCGCATATATATATATATATATAATATGTTATATATACACACAAGGATGAATGGGTTATATATGGATGATAAGTCTAAAAAGTCCATTCACAATCAACACATGTTGGTGAAATATTTTTTGAAATCAGACTCGTCGTTTCCTAGATTAGGTACCGCCTACATCAAAACATACAAACTTTTTTCGCCTCATTGCACGCTCATAGGTCTTCGGATTATTTACCATCGTACCACGTCATGAACAACAGCCCTAAACTTGAATTCACGTCGGTCCAATCTTGTTCATAATGAGTTTACTGTATTTATCTCAGGGATCATCGTATATTTCAGATAATAAACAATTTGACCTAAATCGCAGAACCCTGAAGCTACCGTGTAGTTACTTTATTAGTCACCTACATCACATTCAACGCCAAAAATTGGGATGGACTTTTGATCCGGAGGATGCAGGTTCGAATCCGGTCGTGCACAGTTTTCAAAAAGTTTATGTGCGTATTTAAAACTTATGAGAATGTCAAATGGCGAGAAAATCAGCATGACCGTAGGACAAAAACTCCGAATGGTAAGTTTCAATGGCTTATAATTCGCGATGAGCTTGCAACCCGACACATATTTAATATTAAAGAAACTTGCAGGATGCGCCGAGCATATAGGTAATGATCGGACGTGCCTCTAACTACCCTATTAGTAGGTGATCAATAAAATCCGTGGAGTTGTGAAAAAAACGAGCACTGTGAAATATTCTCAGTATGTATTTCCTTTGCATATAAAAAAACGTGGGATGGCACCCTAGGTGTGTGCGCTTGGCCGATTTTATTTAACATTCAATGCCAAAATACAATACATTACACGCACTCATTAAAATTGTTAAATTTACACCTTTGCGGACCGACCCAAATTTGTGTCGACATTGAAATTACGGTCCAAATACGTCGCCTTGTGCGAGTACAACTCTGCCGTTGGAAGAATTTGCGAAATTCGTCAGTTACCTAATGTTTATTGTGTTTACTAATTTGGTCGTGTTCTAGTGTGTTCAGCCTTGAGTAGTTGTCTACAATTTGCAGATGCCTGGCACAGCAGACTACGTATTCAACAGTAACTAAACAAATGAGTTTGGACATAGACATTGACAACATTACTTCACTTAAAATAGCACACACGTAACATAAAAAACAATAAAAACATAGTACATATTGAAACACAAATAACTGTAGTTGCATTAGCGTTTTTAGCAAGCTGTATGCAAAAGTGTTGATTGAAAGAGTTGTGAAAGAAACCGATGAGAAAATATGGGATGCACAAGCGAAAGACGAAAGTGATGGTGCTTGAAAAGGTTGAATATATGACACCGTGTGACTGTGGGAGATAATGTGGAAAAGGAACAGAGAGATTGTATATTTAGAAACGTTATTTACAAGAGAGAACATATAAAAGAGATATTGGAAGGAGAATGAACGTGGGTAATCTAGTGAATGTTGGTTATCAAGTGAACGGGGCTCTTCACGCCTCTATGAGTAGTCGGCAAGTCTCAACTGGCCGTGAACGGTGGAGTGTTAATGCCAGTTATAATTAATGGAAGTGAAAGATAAGTGTGACAAAAGAAGAATGATATATAATACATGCAGCGGGAATGAGAGCTGTAAAAAACACGTGTGGTGTTAATTTGACAGATAAATTAAGAAACAGTGTAGTGAGAGAGAAGTGTAGTGTAGTGAGAGAGAAGTGTAGTGTAAAAGAGGATGTAGTGCCAAAGATTGAAAAAAGAATGCTAAGATGGCTTGGGATATTGAGAAGATGGATGTAAGCAGGTTGACGAAGCAAGTATATGTGTTGAATGTGAATGCTATATTTGGGAGAGGAAGACTTTGGCGGACATTTTCTGACCAAGTCGGAGATGAAAAGGCCAGGTCAGAGTACAATAAACCAAAGAGCATGTATGAATAATGTAATGAGAGTGAATGAGGCATTAAAGGTGTGCAAGAAGAGTAGTAAGTGGAAGCCCATTGTGTCTGCCTCAGCAGGCAACAGGCGTGAGTATATGTGTCCATTTACGAGTATGTATATACAAGTATGTATGGAAATCATTAAACAGTTAATAAATCACAAAACTACTGTAGCACAACAATGTGTGTGCTACAGTAGCAAAAAGTCCCGGCTAACTTCACGTTAATACCTCTTTATTGTACTCATCTCATGTTATCCTCTTTTCAGTTAGCTGTACTTGGTTGGTTTCACAGTCTTTGGAGATTTAAATAAACTGAGTATGTACATCCTAACTCAGCTGCTCTAATTGAATTCCGGTAATTGACTTTCTAACGGTTTTATGATACAAATACATTGAATATCCAAAACTTTGTAGACACGTGTAGAGCGAGCACTTCACCTACTGCATGTGCTATAATATATTCCGTAGTTTAGAGATTAAAACGTCGTCGTATATCGCCGTTGGCTGCTGCGACGCGTGACAGGAATCTGCAATTTGTTTTATTTTGATTTTGAAGGGCATGGTGCGAGCGTGCGAGCTAAATTCGGAGAATGCTTGTATGTACGCAGATATCGGAACTCATGCTCAACATATTACATGAAATGTTATTTCACAAAGCGCCATCTAGCCCCGAACATAGCAAAGCTTGTTATATGAAAACAAAATGATAGAATAATTCGATATTTTGTATTGTAAATACTTATAATACATCACGGAACAAATATCTATATACAAAAATTTTACGATGTTATTTGAATTAAATATAGGACTGAAGAATTCACTTCTCTTCTGGATGTTTTTGTAGGGAAAGGGAAAAATAAATCGAGATCTAAGGTAAAATGATAAATCAAAGAAATCAAATGCAAAACCTAGGTATGCAGAAATAAGTTACATTTGAACATGAAACGTCTTGGTGGAGAACCACACTATTGTTTTCTTCTCGCTACGGAAGTACTATCTTTATAAGCAATGTGGCCAAGTGGGTAAGCATCTTCCGATCAGTTTCTGGACTCAAAGTTGGTGTGGATCTTCGCAAATCTACGTGCGCATTTAACAGATAACAATTTACATTCAAAGTTCGTATACCTAAATCGTAGGACGAAGAGATATTTCTCTACATCCTACGATTGCTGACGGTGAAGGTCACCAAAATTCTAATGACATTGTGCGGACTAGTATTCGGCCAAGCGGCAATGGATATGCTATCTATCACAAATTGTATGCAGATACTTCCAAACCTTGGGCATGTGCTGAAAACAAGTTTCGACATGCCTCTGACTACCGCCTAGTTGGTGATCCCCATAATAGTTCAATAATAGTTTTGATGGGAAAAAGTTGTGCGTCTGTTTGTTTTGATCTTTTCTCAGAAACATCTCACACACCCCGCCGCCCAACTTCGCATTTCACAACCAAAAATACATAATCTTTCAACAAATTAACGCAACTTCTTTACGATCTGTTGCTTTAATAAACTGTTGACACGACAAACAAGATTTTGTGTTGCAAAAATGTAATCCCAATTAGGTATTTACAATCTTCGTCCTCCGTATTATTTTAGCTTTTTTCGGCTGAGTAGGTAATGAAAATTTACGAGGGCGTAACCCGTCAGACATATTTGGGAAAAATGCCACGTACAAACCAGCAGTGATCTTATTCAGTTATTCATTATTGTACACAAAAAAAAATATAAACCAGTTGTCACAAAAAATATTTGCTAAGACATTCATCAGAACAGAATTTAAAATAACTTCCTTCAAATACTTATTTTGATTATCTGTAGGTTTGTTCACTTATGCAATACAGACATGAAAACATAGACTAAAACCCAAACACAAAGTCAATTTTAACTGAAAAAAATACGATGTAAAAAACAAACTTCTTTAATAGGCAACTAGGCACATACTTGCTACCTAGTATTGTACCTCATGTAAAAGGAGCCTAGAAGGTTTGTATAGTTCATAGGGCGAGGCCCCTTAAAAAATATACTCTATATCAGATTAAAGTACCTGACACTATGAATAAATATAAATCCTACCAATTTCGACATCAGCTAAAACTACACCCCACAGCCACTTCTGTTTTATAGCTAGCTTATCATCAATCACGGCCTGTATCTCCGCAGTCATAAAAAAACCTATCAAATCAACAGACACACTGACGTATAGTATCGACGTATTTGAATTTCAAAGTTCAAACCGAAGCTTAGTTTTTATGCATCGCTCTAACTGAGCTTACAGTGGTCGGTGGTGCACGTGACCTGACTTGTTGACAAAATATCAAAGATGTCGTAGGCTTAGAACCTGCCTAAGGATTTTTAGTTTTAAAGACTGTATAAGCTGCCATTTTTATTTTAAATGGGTTAGGTCTTCAACCCGTACGTTGCCTAGGCAGCTTACATTCTGTGTACGCTGCCTAGGCAACGTACTGAGGTCTACGATGGAACTAGTTTTCCCAGATTTTTCTGTTTGAGCTGCCTAGGCAACGTACAGAGGTCTACTATGGAGCGAGTTTTCCCATATTTGGATGACACTGACAGGCACTTCTGCGGCTAGAGGCCTAACGCCAGCCAATATAAATAAAACTTGTAGTATGGAAACTTAATGACGGATATAATACGTATTTCAACGGTTTTATTTTGTGTTAACACATACTTAACATTCAATACAACATCCAAGCACAGAAAAAATAATCATACAAATGTTTGCACTGGGTGGGAATCCAACCCACAACCTACAGCTCAAAAAGCAGAGCTACGACCAACTGAGCTGAGCGGCTTATTAAATAGTCAAAATTTAGATAATTTAAAATTAAATAAAGCTTTATTAATAGGAAATTTTGTTATTTTTTAACTTAATTTACACATCAACGGAAACCATTTTTGAATCGAAACTCATATCGCCTATATTATTTAGAAATCAACATCACAACAACGAGCGAAAAGTAAAATATTTGAATTTGGAACGTCTACTACCGATTGCATACCATATTCTATGGCAAGCAGACCCATATCGACTACAAATTGCGTAGACTCGGCCCCGTACCAAGGAAAATAATATTGTTTCTCTAGCAAATATTTACCCTATCTTTATTTCGCGTGTCTTTTACAGCGCTCCGGTTACGGAACTCGAATATTGATGGCCGGAAATGGGAAAACGTTGAAATTAGCTGAGAAGCTTTTAAATATACAATTGCTTCAGTTTTCTGCAAAAATTACAGGTTTGTTGCAAACCTTAGATGGCGAGTATGATGTTTGCTGATTACATCTCAGAAGTGCTTCTGATTACATCTAAGAAGTGATCCATAAAACATCCGATCTGAGTAGTGATCAGAGGTGAATCCTCGAAGAGCGAAAGATGAGAGTCTATTTTGGGTTTTAATCGAGACGTAGTCATCGTACCAAAACAAAGGCTGTTTTTGGAAACAGCTCTCAAATCCGATGCCGTGGTAATCGTGGTTTTAAAGTCTACCGCCCCAGCTCACGAATATTTTAAAAGTCGAACAAGAGGTTTCACCAAGAAGGCAGCAGCTTCCTTTTGTGTTTAAACAAGCACCAATCTGTTTGCAAAGCGTGGTTATTATGGTCAAACCTTACAGTTCCAGCTAATAGTCGCATGCTGGCGTGGAAAATTCAATATATCTGAAGCTATAAGCTTCATAAAATAAGATGTAATAAATCCATTCGCTCATGAACTAGTTAAACTGTGTATTAATTAAATAACGAAATTCAAACCACTAAGTTATCGAACTAGTTAAATTGTGTTTAAATTAGATTATAGAGTTCTAACCACTAACTCACCAAAAGAAGCTCTAAATCAACTATAGAATGTCCGTCAGCAACAATACCAAGATGAAGCGATAGATAGATGATACACCCAATGGTTTGTCGGTCGTAAACTAAATCAAATTAACTCAACACAATAGGTTGCACCGGACTTGAACTATTCGCCTGATTTTATGGCCGATAATATTTTGTTACCTGGTTAGTTTACAATGGGAATGTTATACACATGAGATGGTATGGCTTTTAGGTCTAATTTGTTTTTGAATCCTCTTTACACTCGGGGCTGTAGAAGCCGTTAGCTATGGAGTTATAGCTACCTTAGTATAACTACCTACTGATCTGCTCATGTCAATGTCAAACCAAAGATGACACAGGTGCTGGCATATCATGCAAATCGCCGCGAAATAACATGCTGCACTGAAAATAGGGCTCTTTAGTCGACTGGCCCCGGAAAAAACTGGCCCTTCGGGGCCAGTTGACCTAATGCATTTAATTTATTACTTTCCTTTCGTCGACTGGCCCCATTACTAATTTGAACAGAAAATATATTGTCTAAATTCAAATCCGTGTATATAATATATAAGATAAACAGAAATGAAACATTATGGTTATAAATATGATACTTATGTTTATTGGGCTCTTTTACTTATAACTAGTCAAAATCAACAATATACTTCAGTGAAATAGAAAAAGCTACTTAATAAACTTTTTTTGTATAAAAATGGAATCGACTTTACCACTAAAAACTTAAAAATAACTCTAAGGGTAAGTTCATATAATTTGAAATTGGTGCTGAATTGCCAAGCACAATGTATGGACAACAAACAAGAATAACAAGAATCATCAAAATCTATTTCGAATTGGCGGAGTAATCGAGTATCAAACAAACAAAAACATACAGCCGAATTGAGAACCTCCTCCTTTTTTTGAAGTCGGTTAAAAATCCTAACTGTACTAGAAACTGTGCTAGACTTACCCAGTAAGGGGCAATATTCACTTTATATATTACCTTTTACTTTAGGTACATAGGTATTTAAAGCAAAAGCTTTAGCGTTAAAGTTGAAACACTTTTCTTCAGTGAAGATCTGGCATTTCATTGATTCCTACGAATAATCGTGAAAAAGATTCAGCTATATACATAATCGTCCTGTGGCTTAATTGATTGACTGACTGACAGACAACCAACGCACAGCCGAAACCATTCCTAGAGACGAACTTTTCAAGGTTGTTTTCGCAATTAATTGCATAAGGTTGCACTTAGAAAGGATTTTAAGAAGTTCCCACGGAATGACGGGAACAAAGTCCCTAGGCGTTTTACTAGTAGGTACTGCATACTTTTCATGAGTAAAATGAGTTCAATACCGACACAATAAGGAATTATTGTCTTTCTTATTGTGTGCTGGTCGTAATGTCGAACATATTTAGACGTTTTAAAATGATACTCAAAATCCAACATAATAAGAAAAACGTTGACTGTCTTTAGCTGTGAAGTTTTCATCAACATTTATTTCATCGCTTTAACAGTTTATGAAGACATTCACGCTCATACATAAACTCCTACTCTATTTTGATAACCATTTAACCGGAACACCATCAGATGTCATCTTACATTAATCATCATCACCATGCGTAAAATAAAGAAAAACTCAAAAATACTTGTAGCGTTCCGCACATAAATGGTGCCAACGTGACCCTATTTCTAAGCATCCGCTGTTCGTCCGTCTGTCCGTCTGTCTTTCAGTGGGCTCAAATCAGTTACAAGATAAGAGAAGGCCGAAGGTGGAGGCGCACTTCACCCAGAATCCTCAACAAACTGAGGAACTGACAATCTTACCCCTGAATGCCGGAACACAACAATTTTAGAATTGTTATTATGGCGACAGAATTAGGTAAGATGGTGGTGGTAGCCAGGCGGACTTCAACAAAGTCCTACCACCAACCAAACCAAGCACAATATATTGTGCTCCCCATGGCCCGGGATCTGAAATCGATGGGCTGAACCACTAGACCACAGAGGCGGTTAAATATATCTTCGTGATGGATACTTTACACGCCCATCATCTTCTAAATAGCGAAATAAATAAAAACAAATTAAGCACAACGCGTTTTTGAGGAAGGTTTTAGGACCTATCTTAAGTTTACAAATGATCTCGCCACCTCGAATGAGGAAGTTTTTCGAGGAATATTCGAGTCGAGGGATGTTCGAGTCGCGAAAATAATTTACGACCAAGCATACAACAACGATTCGAGTCAAAGAAATGTCTGAGAAACGACTTATGATATGGCAATAAGATGTTCGCCTCTTGGGCAGTCATGGACCATTAAGTTGAAAATCTAAAAACTGTTCAACGCCTAAAATGTAATTTTTCATGATGTAGGTCGTCAAAATAAAAATTGAATTTCCACAATGTTTTCCAGGAACCTATTAACTCTAGACTTAAGTAAAAAATAAGCACGTTTAGAGCGAATCAGACTTGGACAGCAAGGTTTCCGAAAAATAAACTCTAAAACGCAGACAGTAGCATAATAATTTAACAAAAAAAATTTTTTGCCATCTCGTCACGCAAATATTATTGTAGCAAAATGTTAATGTAACGTTTGTTGATCCTTTAAGCAAATATTACTGATCGGATTGAGCTGAATTTCTGCCCACTGTTTTCTCAGACTACTAGAACCTTTATACAGGGAATTACATTATTTGCTACATACCGCGAAGCGAGTACATCGTAAAAAAATGATTACACCATATCATGACTTTTGCCGTGGCGGTCTAGGCTCAAGAATTGACTCCTCCAACTCAGCCCATGGATGTCGTAAAAGCCGACTAAGGAATCTCACCAGAGGAATAGCAGCAGCTTCTTTCTGTGTATTATTAACACCTTTACTGCAATCACAAATCCACCTTCCAAGCGTTGAACCTCATAGAAGAGGCATAGAGCCTCTTAGAAGAGGCTATGGTAAAGCCCTCCAGCTTTGGACAGCTGGAGGGCTTTACCATAGCTTCTTCTGAGAGGCTCTATCTAATGGGTTGTTAAAAAACAATGTTTTTAAACCATTTCATGGAACACATTAAAACTTCGATCTGTATGTCGCAAATTAGATTACCTAATCAGACAAGTTTGTTATCATCAATAAACTAGTACATTTCATGTAATAAATCAATAACAGGGTATATATATGAAGAAGTTTTTAAGAAAAAGTAAGATTTTACCATTATGAGTAATATACTGAGAAAATTCTCACACGTGGATAGTCTAAACGCGGCGCGCACTATGACAGGAAACTCATCATTAGCTAAGACAGCGTGTTTTGGTGCTAAGCCAAGTTCATGGCTGACTAGATACAAACCGAATACCTACCTAATTACATACACGCGTGTTTCATAGTACGTACAGTTAATTTGATTGAGATTTGATTTGGTATTTAATAGAATGAAAAATCAATTGAAACTTGTTCATTGGAAAATAAAATCAAATGAACTGTTTTTGTACCAAGTCTACTATATAACAGCTAGCACGGTTTCAATTTTACAAAGACATGAATAAAATCCGTTTTAAAAAGTCATTTGTGTGTATAATATAGGTGAGATTAAAAAAAAACAGTGACTTTTGTTATTTGTCCGCTATAAATTTTTATTTTGTCTATGCAATGAATCTGTGGGAAAACTTAGTAAATTTCAGGTCCTTCTGGCAAAAAAAAAAAATGTACCTATAGTACCAGGACAAATTTTATGTGTGATGAATATAGATGTTTGTTCTGTGTTTGGGTGTTGTAATATATAGTACGTATGTATTTACAAAAGTATTGAAGTATTATATTCGTAATTTCCCATATTACAATCAATGCTTAGTTTGGGATGATAGATGGCGCTGTGTAAAATTAATGTCCTGTAATATATAAGTATTTAAATAATCATCATGCATCGCTTGGTTTTTGCATAAATTTGTGTTCTCTCTCTCTCTCTGTTATGACTAATTTAGAACGAAGATGATGAGATGATGAGAAGGTAAAATTTAATTGAAAATTGTATTCTGCGTAAAATAAAATTTCAAAGTATGTTGGATGAATCTCTTCGAACATATATTTGATTCAGATAATCCTGTAGGTACATTAGACATCCATATACATATTTATTATAACTATAAATCAAGCTGGTCTGAGATGCATCAAATCAAAGAGCACT
This sequence comes from Venusia cambrica, assembly GCA_951394065.1. Taxonomy (NCBI): domain Eukaryota; kingdom Metazoa; phylum Arthropoda; class Insecta; order Lepidoptera; family Geometridae; genus Venusia; species Venusia cambrica. Next base: position 5,806,208 of record OX596065.1, read on the forward strand.
GCACTCGCAAGGTCGTGTGAATCAAATTTATACCGATCCTCTCATGGAATATAGTTCAAATTTGTGTGAAATCTGACAGAAATATACGTCATTTATTTAATGTTGAACTTTCGTTCAACTTTACTGCAAATTAAACTTTACCTCTACGCGATTGAACTGCTATTTGATAATAACAGACGCTTCTTTGGTTTTACGAGCAAACCTTGCTTTATAAACTTCTACTCTAAGATCTAGAGGTAAAGTTGAATATTGTAGTATTAAGTGATACTTTTTTATGTCGTTTCAGTTGTATTGCAATAAAAATTGACCTCAGACGGGGTGTCTCTCTAAATATTTGCGCATCGGATACGGTTCGCGTGAAGTAGTAAGAGATTAGTGAAGAGCTTGCGAATTTCAAGCTGTTTTAATTTCATTCGTGCTAGCGGATAAACCGAGGCGGTTGGTTCATACAAATGAGCTGATTCAGGCTAATCAGACTAGTTTTCAGAGTTGAAAGCAATCGTTTGGAGAAGCGTTCAGAATTTTCTCTCCGCTACTACGTGACTTCCCCGCGAGTTCTAATTAAGCATTAGCGCGGAGGTGTGCCATTTTACTTTTACCATTATGATTAGAACAGTTACATCTTGAATGGTCTCAATAAACGTATTATTTGTGCATTGAGGTATATAAAAAACACCTCAATGCACTGTTATAATAATATGGAAGTGTCAGTTTGACCAAATATTAGATTTATAAAGAGAATTTATACGATTGCGCGGCTTTGGCACGAGTTTTTCATAGAAACCTGCGGTAACATTTTTTTGAGAACGCGTGACTAATTACCGACCTTGTAACCACAATGTTTTTGTTTTAATTCGAGAGTGATAGACACTTTCTTTATTTATTGTACAATTTATAAAATTACTTTACTGAACGGCAAGCCTCTCAGTATTTTTTTTAATTGTATCACCAAGGAAAAGTTAAAGAAACTGATATAACAAAAAAATACTACGCATTTAGTCACAAATCGATTTCATTAACTTTTTCAGAGCAAAAAACCCACACAAAACATTTACCAGCATACCATTCAAATAAATAACAGTAAATAAAGGAAAAAATCACAATTTCCGCGTGTCTATGGAGCACAAAAACAAATTGAATACATGAATATGACAGAAAAATGACTTCGGTTCACGGGGCCGTAATAAATTCACATTTTTAGTGATTCGGCTGGCTTGAATGTACCCATTCGATAAAACTCTGCCTATTTACGTGGTTTAACAAGACTTTTTGTGGACTTTGGTGCCATAACAGAGTGAATGGATAGAACAAACGTGAAAAACTATGTCCAACTTACGTGAACTATATCCAACCTTCCTGAAAAAATCTACTATTGCATTAATATTGATTACTGGCTTTTAATTTAGTTATTGTGAAGGACTAATTATTATACGTACTAATTGATTACAATCATAAAAGTCTTGTAAATCTAAAAGTCCGTCACCGGATTCAAATTATTAAATTATTAAACTAAAACAATGGCGCAATAACTATGCCAATGAAACAAAAGCCATTTTAATGACCCAAAGCAAAATAAAGAAAAAAATATGTTGTTATGCGTTTTTTTTTCAGTACTGGCTTTTTATTTTAATTTTTGTGAAGGACTTTAGTATAGGAACGTACTAATTGATTACAATCATAAAAGTCTTGTAAATCTAATGTAAGTCTGTCACCGGATTCAAATGATTAAATTGTTCAACAATACAATGTCGTAGTAAATACTTATGCCAAAGAAACAAAAGGCATTTAAAAAAATGTTGTTGTGTTTTTTTTAAAGAAACCAAAGACAAAGATAAAACAAGTTAAAACAAGTTATCTGTACTAAATAAGGACATATTAATTATGATAATAATACTTTTTTTTTATGAATGAACTGTTCTCTAAGAAGACCCTTAGACAACAGTTTATTGCCTTCGATTCAACTAGTTATTTTCATAGCTATATATATTTATATTTTGTAATTGTGGAATGGTCTCCCTGATGCCGAGGCTTTCCCTAGTAGCTACAGATTGGGGTGTTTAAAGGTCGTTATAATTATTTTGATGTGTCGGTAACACGGGATCGATGCTTTTGGTGTTGCAAAAGTGCTTTGGCGAAGATATCCGTCTACGATGTCAGGTAGGCTGTATGCCTGCTGTGTACAATATATATATATATATATATCAGCAAAGCGCCACTGACAAACACACAAACCATTTTCAAGCTCAGTGTAGTGGCAGATACTGTAGACCTTTTCAACTGTTCTCTGAATTAATTCTCAAAAGTCACCCCAATTTAAGGATAAGTGCTAAGATTAAAAAAAAAAAAAAGATTAGTCATCTAATTATTCGCTATTGTCTTAGGTAGAACCAAGAGTAATAATATTAGTAATAATAGTAGTTATGTTGACAAAAAAATATATAGGATGGATCTTAGCTCCATAAAAAGACAAATATAATAACCTAGTCCTTTCTAACCCTTCCCACTACTGGATTAAATGTACTGCTGGTTACCGACACCACCACAACCCGGACGACGGAAGGTCTGTGCTAAACTAATCAATGTGCTTGGCAATGGAGCATCGACAAAGATTTTCTAGCTCTATTGCCAAACACAATAATTTGACTATTTAGTACTGGTACAAAATACAGCAGTTGCATTCGTCTATATTTTCTACATGTTGTAGGAAAACTGTGTTTTCCTGTATGATTTTGTACTTTTATCTGCATGTTTTTATACTTTCTACATTAAAACATGTACTTCTTTATCGTATAGTTCTAATTTAGTTCTAAAACAGTACCTTTTTGTGTTATTGCTTCACAATTCGTACATTAATATTTTCATTTTTATCCCTTGTTTTGCTTTCAAAGGTACATCTATTAGCTCCCAATCGGAGAACTCCAAATTAAATACAAGACATTCCCGGGTCAAGTGGCCCGGGAAAGTTGCTGGTCTTCAATACATTTGTCTGGCTGTCTTTAAAAAGCTGCTGTACGGGATACTGAAGACCCTCATACTGGCTGGGTACTGAAGACCCTCATACTGGCTGGACATTGAAGACCCTCATACTGGCTGGGTACTGAAGACCCTCTTACTGGCTGGACATTGAAGACCCTCTTACTGGTTGGACGTTGAAGACTCCGATTGCGTTGAACTTGTGGACTTTCTTTTCTCTAATATACTTTTATTTTCTTTTACTTTCATAATTCTTATTTTTATCTCTTTAACACCTCTAGTAGGATAGGTCCTTTAGTATTTCTTATTATTGTTCCTTACTGTTTCTCTCTATAAAAACAATCTTAAAGTCTTTAAGTCTAGAATGCATAGGTTCCTTTAAGTGTGCGCTATCTTAAGTCGCACTTTGGCTTATTTTTGTGTCATACGCATATATGACATAAAATCAAAAATTGCTTCGAACAACAGTTTTATTAGTTATTCAAATAACCAAAAAAACTGTTGCTCAAAGCAATTCGATCTTACGTTGACCCTTTGACCTATTTAATATGAAGCCTTTTGTATACCATACATGATGTAAATATAAAATCATTTTGAAAATTATAAAGTGTTTACTCACATACATGAATTTCGTAAAATTTAAACATCACGCAGGAATTTACATTAACTTAATGTATACTAAATATAGCCCTGAAGTTATAAACATGTGGGATACGTTTGCCTATAGCTGCAAAGGTGAAGAAAATATATTATGGTGCGAAGACCAAGATCTGCGCCTGTGGTAATTATTACAAGTCACAATAGGCTCAACCTTAAGCCTATTGTGACTTTTAACAAAACCATTCAGGTCTACGTGTTTGTAGCAGGCTTGAAAAGAACAAACAATCAATTTCAATAATCTTAAGGTAGCTCAGAAGATATACACAATGGCAAGCACCAACAGACTGGCCAGCAAAGATGTTAGAAACCATATGATTACAAAAGTAGTACAATATTGTGTTTAAGATAAATGATATACGTCTAAATATTTCAATGTCATATCGAAATTTGCACTTGGTCGGGGGTGTCATAGGAAATGGATGCAGATACGCTTATTTAAAATATTTTAACATGCGCAGTCAACTGACACACTTAAGGGGATTGGAAACTTGGGTAGATCCAGGGCAAAGAAGCTCTGATGCCCGGAGTCAGACTACTGCCATCACTGGAAGAAGGTCCACCATTCTTAGTGAGATAAGAAAGAGGGAATAGATAAGTTAAAGTGTTCGTACTACCTTAAATGACTACGTTTGTAGTCATGTATATAATCATAGTTGGGAACACTGTCCACAAAATTAACACCTGTTCACCATTGGAGCAATGGACAGCCCCCTATGCAGAAGGTGTCTAAATGAAGAGGATTCAGCTGCCCACGTAGTTTCGAAATGCGTGTGAGTCACAGTACAGCGCAAATAAGCCATTAAGAACCCGATGTCACTCCATGAAGCCTGCGAAGACCCCAGGAATATTCTGCGCTTCTGCTCGTAGTTAGGCTGGCCATACTAGCCGGACATTCCTCACGCACAATTTATTTATTTAACAAAATCCACAGCTCTTATAAACTAAACAGGGTAAAACTTACAACAAAACTGATAGCCAATTAGGGATTTACATTTTACAGATTTATATCTTATAAAAGTTAAATCACAACAGTCACTAAACAAGAACATACATCAATATAAAAATCAAACAATGTAAGATATATACAAACAAATAACAATAAGCAGAAATAATTATGAACACAAATATAACAAAGAAGAAACTTATTAAATAACAAATTAAAAGCAGAATTTTGCTAAAAAAATATAATATATAATATGTAAATATTAAATGTTAAAATATATGTGTACTAGGTAGGATTTGACTTTTCCCCCACATCATCATTGATAATTTGGAGAACCTCACGCTTGAAGCCACACCTGTAGTGGAAGATGTCTGCATCACCAAACTGTTTGTTGTAGCTCCTATGAAACCGACTGACTACTGAATGTTGGGCATAGCTAGTAGAAGAATGGGAGACCGCAAAAAGAGCATGTTCAAAGCAGGGGCTAATATCATACAAGTATGACGCATACAAAAGTGGACCCAAAATAGAACTTTGAGGTACCCCAGAGGGAATATTAATGAAATTAGAGCAGAAACCACCTACGACTACTGCTTGTGAGCGGTTGCGCAAGTAGGATTCCATCCACCTCTGCAGCTTGTGCTGGAGTATGATGTGGATGAACTACTTAGGAGTATGATGTGGATGGACCACTTAGTAGTCTAAGTGAGGAAACAGGAGTCTTTTTACCTTCACATAGTCATGTCATAACCTCTATACATGTCTTTATTCGATTTAAGAAATAATTAATAAGCAAAAATATGAATGCAGGCGACTGTACCTACAAAGTGGGCTAAAAACGAACCATGGGCGACGTATGACATGATAGAACCGGGTTTACGACCCGACCTACTGCCGATCACATGGATACACAATGGTTGAATTTTACAATCAATAGGAACCAACTAGATAATGTTGAAGTTAATAGCTCCCCTGATTTATATCGCCTGTAAACGAGCGTAACTGTTTTATGACAGTTTTGTTTGTAGCGTTCAATGTAATGTTGAAATTAGGTACCATTATCCTTTGTATGGCAATTAGTTAAGCGTCGATTTGATGTTTCTAGGAAAAAAAATAAAAATAAGCATTTTGAACCTTTCGTTTAATAATAGATTATATAGCAAGACATTTTAAATGGGTCTTGGAATGATTCTACATTGTTAATTTCCTACAAAAATAGCAAAATATTTTATTTTTAACCGACTTCCCAAAAAGGAGGAGTTTCTCAGTTCTGCTGCTCTTTTTTGTTGATGCTTGTACTATTTGTGTTATTCTATGTTACGCGATATCTCCGTCCACCGAACCTGATGATTCTTTTTTTTTATTGAATAGGTTGTCTCAAAGTTAGTCTCATTTAATTTTGATGAAAAACGAATGAAGATCTTCGAACGTAGAGACAACAACTCAACCGCCGGCATTAGATAATAAATATCTCCACCACCTGCTATAACTTATGAATCTCTTTCGTGATATATAAATAAATATAAATATATAACAGTAAATTAATTTCACACAGCGCCATCTAATATGTAATATGGGAACTAGATTACGGATATAATACTCAGATACTTTTTTTGTGAATACGTAGGTACTTATCATACAATACAACACCCAAATACAGAACAAACATCCATATCAATCACACAAATGTTTATCCTGGGTGGGAATCGCACCCACAACCTACAGCGCAGAAGACAGGAAGTTGGGAAAGAATATTGGGTACAAACCAAACCGATTTTAGTACTGTAAATCTGCCAAGATAGAGGTACCAAATGAGACTAGTAACTAGTTGATAACCTTAGAAGGATGAATCATTGAAGGTAAAACCATTTTATAATCAAGGGGGCTAGCTATACTACAGTTTGGCTATCAACGATAAAAAAAAACTAGACCTACCATCAGTGTTGTAATCATTCATAATATGCTATCCATAACCGCTAGCTTAAAAGCCAGCGATTTCGTTGCGAGGTAATCCACTAGGAGGTAGAAACACCTACCTCACCACAGTTGTGCCATAATTGACTGATGTCAAAAATAATATTAAAAATAAACCTACTTCAAGAGTTTATCGGAAACATGATCGAGAATGACATGACAATTTACTCAATAATATATAAAATACCTTCGTGAATATTCAGGGGGTGATGAATTTCAGGTACGGCAGAGCGAGACATCAAAGGTAAGAAATTCAACGAAAATTGACGAGACCAATTTGTCTTCGCGTCACCGACGGGCGGTTCAGTAAAGTGACAGAAATGAACATTTTTTCCGAGAAAACAATAAGGAGAAGCCATGAACTTGGCGGGAAGTGTATACGAGTAGAATGAACATTGTATTGAGACATTGGGATTCCTTTAAGCAGGGTACTGAAAGACCGAACAAATTCACATTGATCTATACTTTAAAAAAAACTTGAAATACTGAGAATTCGTATAGCCAAACAACCAGGATGAAAAAAACAGAATGAGAGAATATAGTATTTACAATTTATCTCGATCGATACTCGGGATTGTCGATCAAACAATTTTTTACTTCAATTTGGAATTTGATTTGAATCTTTTCAAAAGAATTTCGAGGATTTGTTACTAAATAATCGTTTCAGCTTTCAGGCTATTTATATTCAATAATGGTTTCCGCAAAATAAAGCCTGGATCAATTAGATATTAAATTTAAATTGTTAGAGATTAATTGATCTAAACACTTCTAACCAATAACGCCAGTAGAGAAATCACAAAATTATAATATGAATCATCATCTGCCTGCTCGTAATCTTACACTGTCGTTTTCCTCAATTCCTCCTGTATCTAAAAAAAAACATCAAATCATTACAGAATGATTCTTCGTTGTGATTATTTTAGGATTTCGATTTCGTTCTTTAAAAAACGGTGTAATAACTATTCTTGTAAAAACTTTCTAACTATATCCAATATAATATACGAAACAAATTGATTCTTACGTATTCCTATTCATCCCACGTTTGCCTGGAAGAGATCGCTTTCAGCGATACGACTATTACCATATATACGTCATGTCGCTTTTTTTTTTATAATAATATTAATAAGTAATTCGGTTATGTTTCTTTTGAACAATGAATAAATACCTGGAAATCGCATGCTTCATGGACTAGCATCTAAGGAATCAACGATGGTGACCTTGGCACCCAGGTCAAGGTACCTGGGTGGTCTAGCACAAGGTCGCACTGACCACAACTGCCAACAACCGCCTCTAATGGCAACCATAATTACCAGTAGCCTATACAAAAAATCTACGTGCACGTAAAATTACTGGACGCCTGCCAGCATCGGTTCAAAGTCAAATTATGTCAAGAGGACCAAGTGACTGGACGTTGGCCATAGTTTCTACGTCATTGTATTTTGGCGACTCAGTGAAAATATTATATCTATCCGAGTTGTAATCAAAGCTTCCTGGTTGCTGAAGAACTTGGGATTCGTTTTGTTACCATAGGTAATGTAAGATAAAGATAAATATAAAAGATGAAGATCATTTGTTTATATATGCAAATAAATTATATAAATACTGAACATTGAGGTGACATGTACCTTTTTTGCAAGGCTAGTGCGGGACACAATATACCTACCAAGTTTTACCGAAAGCAAAAATGTTATGCATCGAAACATAGAACATGTAATACTATAGGTTGGTACCTATAGTATTACTTTTAGTTCAACTTGTTTAAATAGGCAGGTTGGTACCTGCCTATTGAAACAAGTTGAACTCACAGTGCACATACGCAAGAAATAATTCAGATTAGAACTATGGTTTAATATTAGAGTCATAACCACACCATTGACTACTATATAATACCTAACATCAACAGAGTGCAAAAGTCACTGTCAGCAAGTACTGCGAATGAGTCATCACCTTGGACGATACAAAGTAACCCATTGGAGATAGTGTTCACTTTATTTGCTAAGACTACATATATACCTACCTACCTACCTACCGATATAAGATGGATAAGATCTTGACCTCTAAGTTTGCCTGGGCAAGGATGAGGATATATCTGGAGGATATATATCGTAGGATAGAATGAGCTTTCTTAGAAGGCACTGAATATACACGGTGAACCGCTTGGCGCCGGACTTTGACAGGAGGGTGGTTGCTACCCAGGTGGACCTTCATAGGCCCTATTGACTTATGAAGAACAAGCCAATGTTGGGATCATTCAGCCGTTGTTTGAATTAAAAACAAACTTTATTTTATCACAATAAAGATAGCGCATCTTGGTATTCTATTGAACTCCGCACTAAGGCTTGCCTGCGGGCGTTCAAAGGTTTGTTTCTAGGGCTTATTGTTATTCTGACACCAAACCCGAGGGTCAGTGTCAACTTGTATGTTGCATTGTACAAATATTCATTTTGTCAAAACTAAGTGCCCATTAATCTTCCCTGAAGACTTCACTCCGCGTGATTGTCCAATATTTGAATGAGCGCCAGAGCAATTTCTCCGAAGCTCTTGCAAAGTCAAAGTGATGAATTTATTTAATCTACGATGCGTGAAGTCGTAGAAATGGCGAAATATCAGGCATTTGTTTCAGGAAGTTGGCGATTTTCCTCAACGTTTTTCTGAAGTAGAAAACTATTCTGTCTGCAAAGTTGCAACGCTAGAGCAAAATTATCTGTATTTCAGATATAAATTGAACGCAATTGCAAACGGATTAATTATTTTTGCATATTTTTCTAATAAATAAAATATAATTCTTTATTTATCAGAACGCAGGTTATGTGTTATCTATTAATTTCATTAAAACAAACAGTCGTTTTTATCATAATCATTGAAAAACTGCATTAGGCATTATAGCTATTAAAACCCTAAAAAAAATAGTACTACGACATGTTAATCTTCAATGAGAACTCGACGAACAATTTTTTATCGTGGACATACAATTATGTAATATGACGACGTTTTTTTCATACTAGAGCTGTATATAATGCGTAATTAATATGTGTAGTACTGCAACAGAGCTACTAAGATTTGCAAATAATCTAGAAGCGTCTGTTCCTGGAATCGTAAAGACCTTGTAACTCGGCGGGTGAAGGTTGCTGCCGTCTCGGCCGACGACCGCGCCTGAATAAATATGGCGGCTGATACAGCGTGATGCGTTCCTGCATCATGTTGTTGTGCATTTGTTAACATTTTAGACATTTTTTATTTCTATGATGAAACAAAAATGTTAACTTTTGATTGCGTACCGTGCTCATTCAATGTAGGGTCAACGACACCCAATTACTAAAACTTCGTAGTACTTACTTCCGCCTGTTGGGATACTTTGGATTCAAAACTATTAAAAAAATCACAACCATCACTCAATTATTATGATTATAGATATTGTACAGTAAAATCTGTGTACATTTTTTTGGACGACGATAGTGAGGTGCTTGAACTTCATCTCACCTGATTTTTAAGTTATGATAAGGCCAAAGATGGAAACGCACTTCACCCGGAATCCTCAACTTACTGAGGAACTGGCTATCTCACCTCTAAATGCCGAAACCCAAAATTTTTAATGAATTGTTGTTACGGTGACAGACTTTGGTAAGTTTGGTAGCTAGTCAGGCGGATTTAAATGAAATCCTACCACCAACCAAACCAAGCACAATAATGTACCTGGGGATAGAACCCGAGACCTCCGGATCTGGGCCCGGTGGTCGAACCAGTGGGTAATAGTGTTTTGCTCCTGAATCTGAGTTCAGCTGTAAATTTATATTTATTTCAGGACAAAGAGACTAACAGGATTCCTTGATGTTTGTGCAATTAATTAACGTAAACAGTGTTAAATAGAAAGCAAAGTGTTTGGGCAATAAATAAACGGCTAAACGAACAAAAGCATGCAAATAGCTGGAGTTGCCGTTTCATATTATAAAAGCTATTTTACTGAATGGCAAATGGCTATATTATCTGCACACAACAGGATAATAAAATAAAATATATTTATTCATTATTATTGTTATATTACTGGGCCTATCTCAACTACTTTTATATTAATACCTAAAGAAAAACTGCGGACCCTTTAAGTATATTGAGCGTATGGAAAATTGTAAAGGAAAAAAATTTTTTGGGTTCAATTTTAACCATTTATGAATTTATGAATATAAAAGACTGGTGGTATTTTACTGGCCGTAATGATATCATTTTTTTTATTGTACGATGGGGAAGCGCTTGGCCTTCATCTCACCTGGTTACAAGTTGAGATAAGGCTAAAAGTGGACGCGCACTTCACCCGGAATCCTCAACAAACTGAGGAACTGGCAACCTTATCCCGAAATGCCGGAACACAACAATTTTAGAATTGTCATTATGGCGACATATTATGTAAGATGGTGGAAGCCAGTCAGGCAGATTAAAACAAAGTTCTACAACCAACCAAACCCAATTCAATATTGTACTCCCCTATCATAGGAGTAGGTCCATATCATTATGGACTTACCCCAGTCACATTAAAAAACAATGATGTGATTTGCCACGGCAATCACATCTGGTACCTACCAATCCAATCTACCTAGATTGGTAGGTACACAATTTATTTATATTCAAGAATCAAACCCATTATTAATTTTATTGCAGCTATTGCAGCAGGATGAGGTTTTCAATACGAGCTGTATTGTTAATCAGTCTTTAACCAAATAATTTTAATCTCAGAACGCGACGTGACGCAACGAGATCCAAGCGAAGGTTGGCAAAGGTTCAACAACTTAGGGCAATATTGTGCTCAACAAGACCCCAGTCACGTAAACCCATCGATAAATTCATAATCAGTAGCACTTTGACCCGGGCAGAGATTATCAGTGCGAAATAATGTACTTAAAATCCGAATTCTCGGGGTAAACTAGGTAGATACTTGATAACCGTCACGTAGCTTTTATATTGACCGGACAAGGAAAGTCAAAACTAAAGTTGCGACGATGCTCTTTAAAATTGGGATGGTAATTGTTATGAGTTTGTAGCTACAAACGCTATTTTTGAGAAAATATAATTAACATTATTTTTAATATACAGCATACGGACTTCTACTGAAACAATATCATTAAATCACATATTAAAGCAGTGTTTATAGTTTTTATTTCGGTACCTAGTAGACCGACTTGGACCATCTACAGAAGGTACTTTCTCTGTGGTTTTTACCGCCTCTGTCTTGTGGTTCGCCTACCGATGTCAGATCCAGAGATCCCAGGCTCGATCCCCAAGTCAATACAATATTGTGCTTGGTTTGGTTGGTGGTAGGACTTGATTTAAGTCCACCTGGCTAACTACAAAAATTCTAAATTGTTGTGTCTGGCACATAGAGGTATATTGCCAGTTTATCAGACTGTTGAGGATTCAGGGTGAAGTGCGCGTGCACTTTCGGCCTTATCATTGACAACTTGAAACCAGGTGAGATGAAGGCCAAGCACTTCTCCGTCGTACAACAAAAAGGTACTTGGTGAATCGGATTAAAAATGTGTTGTGGTTGATATTTTATTTTAGTGTACTAGGAAAATCAACTGCAAAAAAAACAAGTAAAACATCAGATACCTAACCGTTTACGGAAAAAAACATTACAAGTACCTCATTATTTGATCACAGATACAAATAACAATATTTTGTGTTCCTATCGTTGCAAATCCAACCCTTAAGCAGAGAAAGACTGATCACACAAGCCCCGCCTGCGCAAATCACTTTAGCGTAAATCAAAAAGGGTACAGTAATAAATTTGAATCTAGGTTCTATTGTCAGTAGGTAATCATCGTTAGCGGCCTAATGTCCCAAGTTCTACTTTAATGGACCTTTAACCATGTTATTATTAAGGACTGCAAATATCAAACAGCTAGTCAACATTGCAATATTATTTTGGCTTCCATTTCCGACAAAAGCACCCGGCCGACTGCTTCTGCTAGAGGTAAAAATAGTTTTAAAATAGCAAAATATAAACCTAAGCACCCCACAAAACTAAATGGCATATACTACATTGGAAAAAGAGGACTGCGCGAAATAATTTCGATGGAGTGGTTGATAAAATTATCGAGATAGATGATACAATGAAAAAAAATATGCAAGTGCGTGTTGAAATTATATACTTAGATAAGTTGAGAATAAATTGGACGATGGATGTTTTTGGTGCCTCAGCGATAAGTACCGCCAAGAACACAAGAACCTGCATATGGTTAGTGTAGACCTTACAGGCTTACGACCGAGTTCCTCGGGAAATTTTATGGTGGGCTTTGAATGGAAAAAGAGTGCCAGGGAAGTATGTCAGGTTTGTGAAAGCAATGTATACAGAAGCGCGCACAAACGTGCAAGGTAAAACAGGCGTCACTGACGAGTTTAATGTAGCAGTAGGTTTGTACCATGCATCGGTTTTAAGCCTTTATTTATTTTTCCTGGTGACAGACATACAGGAGGCCCTCTGGTACATCTGTTTGCCGATGACATTGTTCTCGTCGACAAAGGTGCAGCCGATGTACAGGAAATAGTTACTGACTCTCAGAACCAGCCATAATATATTTCTATAAATACGTATTTTACTTATAATATAACACCGTATTGACTGAACTAGCTATTCCATTCAATCTATGGATTAAATCGCATCTGTTACGCCCTTGACACGTAAAGTTAACTGTACAGAATGGATGCAGTAATCTTTAACTGTAGTTTAGTCGTGCGCTAAAGGGGAATCTAGTGTGGTATCAGAACCGTGCTAAAGGCTCAGATATAGGTATCATGTATACCTAACCTATAATGCCGATCCGAGTATTTCCCTCCTACCCTCATCATTACTACTGGGAATGGAACTCCTAGTGTTTTCGTCAAGCTTCCGAGCTTTAGTCCTGAACAGTTCTGGTTGTAAACTTTAGGTGTACGCAGCTCATAAGAAACCTCAACAAAAACTGAAGGGTTTTGCTGAATTGATGATCGCAGTAACGATGTTAGATAATAAGTACATAGTAGGAAGATGCTCTTTTTCTGGTGAGATCCCTTTGTCGACTTTTACGACATCCTCAAGTTGAGAGGGTCAATTCTCAAGTCATGGCCGCCACAACGACTCTTTAAGAGAATATTTTAATGGATAGATAGATAGATAACTCTTTATTGTTCACCATTTACAAATAACATAGAAAAATACAGATAATGGAAACTTAATCTAAGCATCCCTGGCTAAACAATGGGCGGCCTGATCGCTGGAAGCGATCTGAAAGAAATCTCTTCCAGGCAACCTCTATGTGGACACCGCTGGATGGACAGAGAAGATAACGGCTTTCAAGGATGGCGGACTATACGAATAACGAATATATGCATCAAGATGTAGGTCTATTTTATAACAATAAAAAAAATAAAAACAGATATACATGAAAAAAATCTACCTTTACTTATAGTAGATTGGAGTTGATTGTGGAGACCCACAATCTCTATAAATCTCTATAAAATGATCTAACACTAAAAATATACTGAACATATTTATAAATATAATACATAAATAATAATCGTGATAATAATTATAATGAAGGATAAAAATGATAAGTTAAGAACAAACTGATAGGTAATAGTGATAAACTTTCAAAAGTGTGTTGCGATATCGTCTTTTTAATATTATTAGGCAATGCGTTCCACAGCCTAACCAGCTTCAGCTGTAAACCAATCGGGGTTTTTGACAACAGGGTTTCTGATGACCTGAGAGAAAAGATGGGCTAGACGAAAATACACACACAAATTGTACCTCTCGATTATCAGACATCAAATTCATATAACAGCGCCAACTAGCCTCAAAATGTAACATGACATATGTAGGTACGCCTGTTTCTTAGAAAGGTAAGCAAAGACAATGGATTAATTTGCCGACTACGATCCACGCACACGATTTTTTTGTCCCATTTGCCTATTTACATTTAGGATGACGAAAATACATGTAATACAAATAGTATTAAATGGAAAAACACTGATAGGTATCTAACGAGTCAGAAATTTCAAGAATTTCAAGCAGTTGCTTAAGATCAATGCAAATAACACCGTACATAGACTGGTTTGTCATCATAGAGAAATGCGGCTGACTAACTTCATGACCTTCGATAAGATAGCGAGTAATTATAATATTGTGATAAAATATTACTGGTGAAGAATACTTTATTGAACTGGGGGAGAACATTCCAGTGATTAAGAATAGGTAAGATAGTTTAAACCTGCTGAACTTAAGGGAGCACTGCACAATCTTATTATTTCTCTTAATTTAGTTGCAAGTTGTGTGATGTATAAAAAACTAATTAGCCTTAATTAACTTAAATAGCTACTATAAATATAATATTATAAAAAATCAGTAAACTTATTGAATGAATGCCTGTAGTCTAGTAAAAACAATATACATTTAAAATAATCCACGCTTCCTCAGAGTTTCTATAAGGTCATCCGTCAGTAAACTAATTAAATAAACCAATAAATATCCAGATAAGGTATTCCTACCGAATAGAAACATTTGTCGTTAGTCAAAAACGATTAATTAGAATAAATAATCGATATCCAAATGGATAAAAATCAAAAATTACACACTCGTGATACTGAATTTTATTATGAGGTTTGTCCAAACAGTCCTTGTAAGATCAGGCGTGGGACTTAATCACGATAATAAGCCAGTATTCAAACCTGAATTGATTTTAATTTTGGCAAGAAAAAAAGTGGAAGTAGACGAGGCGCAGTCACATGGTTCCGTAGAAAACAAAATATAAAGTGATACTAAAAAAATGCTTCTCCAAAGAATATCAGCATAGTTAGTATGAACTCACGGCTAAAGTCGAAAACAACACGCTGAAAAATTACTTTCCAGAAAACTGTATTAAAAGGTTAAGGATCCCGCTCCTGTAAATTATTAGATTTTTGTAAATCTCTTTCAATACAAAATGCAATAGCTTTGAAAATGCATGGGTTTCAGTTTTATTTCAGCCTATTCCTGAAAACCATGCTTTTCGGGGATGCATAGGACAACCAAATTAATACCTGAGAATTTACAAACCTTTACCTTTTTTATAATAACTTTCCATTATTACACCTTAGCTAAAGAACCCTAAAACGCCACCGGTAACCCATCATTTGTAAAAAAGATCAAATCCTAAATTGGCGTGATTTTCGTCGAATCCTTGCGAGATGCTAACGGTAAGATAACGTTTAATTGATTTTTGACTTTGTCCGTCTTGAAATAAGGTTTATCGTTACAAAATGATTTTCGGTATCGGTTTTCATTTTAATTAATTCTTACTCATTGGGTAACGGACGGCGATGAGTCAGTGGTACAATGACTTAGCGCTCACGTTGGTGATTTTATTATGAGATCGTTTCGGATAAATTATTTAGCTTATTTAGAATAAAAAAAGGTCTTATTAAAGACCTTAAGATATAGTGACAGGAGAAGTACCAGACCACACACGCGTTTTATTTATGTTGCTAAGTATTTAGTTAGATTATGAGATGAACCTTTACAGACCCAACCACTAGTGTTGTGAACATTCGCACGTAGCTCGTACCCAGAGTAGACGAAGGAGGTAGATTACCCTTACCCCATTCATATTGTATCTTCTTAATTTTTAGCCTAGTATATAAATCATATAGGTTTTCACTAAATTCAAGAAGGGATACTGATAGATTATCAGTGTTGTTGCTAGCTCACATAATTATTTTACAGTATGGATCAACCAAGCATACGGAAACTTATGTTGCCTTATTCACTGTTATAACATTTTTAGATACATATTTGTTATTGAAGGATTACCCTCACTACATTACCTCTGCCCTAATTTTTTTTAGAATGCCAAAATTAAGGGTAAACGAAATTAAATCGCATATGAAGTAAACCTTATAATAAAACACAATATTGGTATTTGAAACAAACAAAAATATAAAAAAGTCAACAATGACACAAAACAAAGACAAAGTTCATAAAAAAGTCCCTAAAAGTGACGCTATGGCGATGATAACAAACGTTCCTAGGTATCGCTACCGATAGTGCTCGACATGAATACAATTTGTAAGATAAAATAATGATTAAGCTTGCGAAACGTTGCGTCACGAGCCTGCCTCAGAGCATGATTAAACTTGCAAAAGCAAAGTACAACGAGTAAAGGTTAGTCGGCGGTAAGGACGGGTTAGGATTTATCGATAGTTGATTCCCTACTATGTAGTGTGTAGCGTACAGCAATGGAGATCGGAACCCTTGAATGTCAAAAATAAAATATAGGTGACAAATACAGTGGCATATCCAAAATTAAAATTACCAATTATTATTACGAGGGTTTATTAGTAAAATAAGCACAAATCAATTTTAAGATGGACATGATAATACATAGAACTAGTTTTTTTATTCTCTTAAACTTATTACGATAGTAAACATGTGATTTTACAAGCGGATTGCATATTTCTCGTTACGAAAATGATATGTTTTTTTGGATCCGTCAACGTTCGTGGTTGACATGCTGGCACTCATCAGTGCTTATTCATAAGTACAGCTGCCTGCAATAATATTCAATTGTGATATGTATATTATTGCATATAACTGTATCTAGTTCTAATTTAGGTGGTTATAGTATGGCAAACGTATTTATTTTCAGTTTTTAGTTAGAGCTATCAGAATTAGGTAAAATAAATACAACAAGAAATACTCTATGGAAAAATAGTCGTTAAAGTTGGCCTTTTTTATACACCGCTGGAGACCCCTAATCTGATTTATTTATCTCTTTCTCTCTGATATATTATGGTACTTATACTTAGTGGTACGTGGGAATCCCAAATATGCCGTACTACATGACAAAAATGTGTTTGTAGCACACTCCAGTATAAAACAAAAAATAATAATCAAACATGTTTTGGTAAATAAAGTATGATATTTTTACTAAAATCAGAAACGCTATTTAGAAGTTATCGTTAGCACCTTATCACAAATTAAAATCACACTAAAACTGCTATTAAATATTCACATCACGCTTCCATTACTCACACTATCGATAATCTTAGATTTTATCGATTGTATGCACATCACTAGCATCGCGGCTTACCGATCATTGTCAATTGGTTCGTGACCAAAATGTACGTATCCGCTTATTATCTTAATAATTTTGTATACAATCTCGGGCGACTGACTCATTTTTAGTACTTACCAAGGTTTTCTAGTAAACGATCCGCTTATAGGTAGGTAGTACCGTAATTAGATACTTATATACCACCTTACAAATGGACGTAAAATTGGTAATTACCTACTAATACTGAAACTATTTGACTTTTCATTTTATGTTTACTATAATTATAACGAAAGAAAGAAAACAGTATTTTTAACATTTGTTCAGAATACAAAAATCTTATTTTGTATATATCTATTCTTGCACTTGGTCACAAACATTTTATGAATGCAATTTGAATATTATAATCAGCGCTTAAGCAGAGTTTGGATATGAAACAAAAATTAATTTTTTGCTTTTTTTTTATTGTATACTCAATTGGTTAGAGCATTTCCGGCTTGAGAAAATATGCGGGTTCGAGTGCCATCGCGGGTTGTGAATTTTTGTGTCATAAAAACATTTTGTAAATCTCTAAAAAATAATGTTATGACAATTATGAATCTCCTCTCTCAACAAAGCCTTTACAAGTATGACGAATACCTCAGAAGTTTATTTGATTTACTAAACTACTTTATAATGTACTCTATCACTTCTTCTTCAGTTTATCTTAAAATAATACAATAATTGTTGGGACTAGTCAAGTGCCAGTACAGGCGAATAATACTTGACCTCTAGGCTTACCGAGCAAGTATAAGGTCTACGATAGGTCAAGCTTTCCCAGAAGATGCCTTTTAATTATCTTCAGTTGCTAAGCAACGTTCATCATTCAAAATGATTGCGCAAAATGGCATTAGATAGCCTAAAAAAAACAAACCATTAGTCGCTAACTGAGTAAAGGTTACTGACTGTTGACCTGACTGTTGAACTTGGATAGAAAAAACCACAGTGAATCTATTGTTTTCTTTTGATTATGCACCTCGGCCAGTTAGGTATGTTTATTATTACGAGTACCTATTCATATTTTATTTTAGTCCTATTGTTTGAGTTCAAATCACACAAGAGTCTGAAATGTATAAAAGGTTGTTGAATGTTTTGTTGGATAATGCTTGCCTAAGGTAAGAGAAAATAAGGTAAGTGGATGATTTTGAATCAAACGCATAAATACGGAAAAAATTGTGAAAATAACGCTCAATATTAAAAATACAATCATTTGACTGACTACAGAACTGCAGCAAATCAATCAAATAATAAATCAATCAAAAAATAAATCAATCAAATAAGAAATAAATTAATTAAGAAATGAATCAAACAAGAAATGAATCAAAAAAAATAAATTTATTTATTAAGAAACTACCATGTTTTTTTTTCATTTTTTACAACAAACATTGTCCACGCAAAAGGTATCGAAAATAATTGCCCATGTCATGTCTTGCATTGAGAGGAATTTCTTTGAAAGAGGAACACACTTGCGCAGTCTCTAGACTCTATGAGTATTAAGTTCTGGTTTATCCACGGGGAGTGATGTGAAAGAAAGAAAGAAAAAAAAAAGAGATTTATTTACCGAATCAAAAATAATAAAACTATATTAAGCTTGAACTTCAAAAAATTGCGTAAAAAAAGGTACTCTGGCTCAGCTTAATTGCAGCATCGAGCATAATGCAACGATGATACGCTGGTTTTCAACCAGGTCCACATTAATAAGTTGATGTGGACAATTATCTGTAGTTAAGTAGTAATCCAATCTACTAGTTTATTTTTTAATAAAACCATGACAACCAACTGGTGGCAGTCATCACAAGCCGCCACCTTCATGAACGAATACCACAGACTAATCGTGCCCTCAATTTGCTATGATTATGTCCTAACCGAACCGGGAACAACATCAGAAATTTGTGCACCACTCGGTATTTGAACTTGAACTTCTGGATCTAGAGCTAAACCACATATAAGTCACCATAGAGCAATAGGTAGGTGCCTTATATAAAAAACAATGTGCTAGTCACGAGAACTGCTATTTTCCTCATTCGCTGAATAAGGTATACGTATTCCCTTGGGATATTGGTCGCATAAATCTCTTCGAGTGTTTTTGCTGTCGTAGAAGCTGACCGTTTATTTGTGAGAGCATTTGCTTCGCTCTTATGTATGTCCCGATGGTACTTTTCTGTTATTGTAGTAGTACAATTACTCGTATAACCAAAGACGACGAACAATAAAAATACACGAAACGTATGGGAAGACCTTCCTCTCGATGGACCAACGACAAACCATCCTCTCGATGGACCAACGACAAACCATCCTCTCGATGGACCAACTACAAACGCTCCTCTCGATGGACCAACTACAAACGCTCCTCTCGATGGACCAACGACAAACCCTCCTCTCGATGGGCCAACGACAAACCCTCCTCTCGATGGACCAACAACAAACCCTCTTCTCGATGGGCCAACGACAAACCCTTCTCTCGATGGACCAACGACAAACCCTCCTCTCTATGGACCAACGACAAACCCTCCTCTCGATGAACCAACGACAAACCCTCCTCTCGATGGGCCAACGACAAACCCTCCTCTCGATGGGCCAACGACAAACCTTTCTCTCGATGGACCAACGACAAACCCTCCTCTCTATGGACCAACTACAAACCCAACTCTCGATGAACCAACGACAAACCCTCCTTTCGATGAACCAACGACAAACGCTCCTCTCGATGGACCAACGACAAACGCTCCTCTCGATGGACCAACGACAAATGCTCCTCTCGATGGACTAACGACAGTGTATTTTAGTCGCGGGAATTAATAAATCTTTTAATTGCTTGGCACATCAGAATAAAAAAAAGAACATTATGCTATATATACTGTAAAGTACCGTAGCAAAACAAATCTTGCATAATCGGTATACGACATAATCTAAGTATCACATAATATAAAATACTCAACTTTGCAATTATAGAAAAGGTATTTAATCTCTCGATAT
The DNA here is from genome assembly GCA_951394065.1 of Venusia cambrica. Lineage (NCBI taxonomy): Eukaryota > Metazoa > Arthropoda > Insecta > Lepidoptera > Geometridae > Venusia > Venusia cambrica. The sequence continues at coordinate 5,826,827 of OX596065.1, forward strand.
TAATGTAGGCCAGTGTCCCTGCTTTATTGCAGCCAAAATTAATGATAGCAAATACGAGTAGATTTATTAACCATTAAAAACTCTGACGATCACTTTGTTAGGTCAAGATTCGAATTTCCAGTTTTCTAAACATGTTTTATTTACAAAATATCGTAGTTTCTATACAAAACTTTGGAATTTTCACGCCAAAACGACATTTTAACTCGCACTTTCAAACAACTAAAAGGCCAAACATTCCTGAAAAAGTTTTCAAATCAAAACCGCAGTACCAGACTAGTGTGGCATTCGACGACATGGAGTACAATGAACTAGAACTTCTTAAGCAATTGAATATTATTAATAAAAATGAATAAAATAAAACTGCAATTTAGATTCCAAGTCTTTTCGACTAGGTTATATCTATCTATATATATAATCTATATCTATTTTATAATCATTCAAACAATATGTACAATTAAACTAACTTGACATGTACCAGATGGAAGCGTGCCCAAGACAGACTGTCTGCGGTGCCAAACTGAATTAGCTATGCTAACTCGCTGGTCTAAATAAGAGCCAGCTCTTGGTGTCACTTCAATCAAAAGCTCCGCAAGATTTTTGACAGCCCTGAGGATAACGGCTCGACGAACTCCAGATCTCGATCCCAAAAGGCTCAACTAAGTAAGCTCTGTCTTGAAATAGATGAACTAGGAGCTGAAAGAATGATACCCATAATCCAGAAAGCCGCTCAAGAGTAAGCAGGGACTTAGCAGATATTTGAACCAATCAGATATATATAATGCTCAAGTTTGAGCGGAATCTTAAAATATGCGCCTATACTCGTATTTTATTATATTTTTTTTATTAATTATTGTTATTATATTAGTGGTAAATCCACTCCATAGGCACTACATAGACTTCCCCGAATCGACGCCACCACTAACGATCCTGAACATCGTATGATCATCGTCGGATCATCAAGTGGGTAAGAGTCTTCCTACACTCTGTTTCGTCGTGATCGCCATGCGAGAATCTTATACTCCCAGCAGTTATTGGTTCTGCGAACTATGTACGGCCTGCCCACTGCCACTCATCACTCAGCTCGCTTATTCTGAGAGATATGTCTTTGATCTTCGACTCATGTCACCCATCGCTCGTTGTACGACTTTGAACTGATTCACGAGGCCTATAAAGTCAGGTCAGCGGCCACGTCTTACGCTGCTGTATAAGCTAGCAAATAAAATAGAGCCTTTCCATTGACTTTCCGTCCACGATTGTCGTCCATTTTCCGACGCGATAATGCAATGCAAGATATGCAGATTGCGCGGGAATTTCACCGTCTGCCACCCCTGTTATTGCCTTTGCATATTCGAGTGAACTGATGTACTTTTTACTAGCGCAAATGACAAACTACATAGTCTGACCATGCGCATGCAAAATTATTAAGATATGAAAAGAAAAACTGAAAAAATACTAGGGTAATTTCTACAAAAACTTATATAACAACATGGCATTGACAATTAAATGGAAGGAAAATGCCTAAGTACACCTATAGCACCTTTTTAACCGTTTTTACGTATGACTTCGACGGGGGCTAAGCTGCAGGAAAAAGGTAGAAGGTATCTGATAACAAAATAACAGTCCTACCCCTCCAGCGCAGTCGGTGGATGTCGTAAAAACCGACTGAAGGATCTCATCTCTCTACTTACACTAGTTTTTCTTATATCATCTTAGATGTTTCGTTTAATGAATTCAACATTGTCACCAACATTTGTTTAAAAATTACAAATGCTTGCCCTTGGTATAAACTTATTATGTGTAGTTTTTATCTATATATACAGGGTGGGCCAAAAGAAGTCATCCGATGTTGTTTGGCTCTCTTTTTTTTTCTAAAAGAAAAACTTCGATTCTGTTTTTTGATTATGTTTATTTGAACCTTTAGAATTGTATTGGTTAAGTCGAGAAGATGATATCGGCTAAATGGGCGCCGTCACAATTGATTATCATACGGGCTCGTTTTATGCCATTTTTCATCACTTCAGCGAGAACTTCGGGCGACAGATTCTCGCACTCGTGTCGAATGTTGTCCTTGAGGGCTTCCAGAGTCTCGGGCTTGTTCACGTAAACACGGGACTTCAAAAAACCCCACAAAATAAGTCTAAAACGGTTAAATCGGGCGATCTTGCGGGCCAGTGCAAATCGCCAAAACGAGAGATGAGGCGACCCGGGAACGCCGCCTTCAGAATATCGGTTGTGGGTCGCTCAGTGTGTGCCGTTGCTCCGTCCTGTTAGAACCACATGTCCTGCAGTCCTAATTCATCCAATTGCGGCAGAAAAAACTCGTTCAACATGGCCCTATAGCGCGCACCGTCCACTGTTGTCGTTTGGCCAGCGGCGTTCTCGAAAAAAATGGCCCGATGACTCCTCCAGCGTGAACAGCACACCATGCAGTCACTTTGAGCGGGTGTAATGGCTCCTCGTGCATTACTCGTGGATTTTCGGTGCCCCAGAAGCGATAGTTTTGCTTGTTCACGTACCCGCTGAGGTGGAAATGAGCCTCATCGCTCATTATGACTTTGGTCGAAAAATCGTCCACTTCTTCCTCGAGATTGAGGATGGCTTGGGCGTAGGTTACGCGCGTTTGGCGGTCGGCAGGCAGCAGCTGATGCACGGACTGGACTTTGTACGGGAACATGCGCAGGTCTTTGACCAAAATTCGCCTTAGGGACGTCCGGCTGATGGCTAATTGCGTGGCACGGCGTCTGGTCGATGTTTCCGGCGACAGCTCGACATCCTCGGCAACAGCGGCGATATTCTCGGCAGAACGGGCGCTCCGGGGCCGGTCACTCTTGGCAACGTCTCGTGTGGTCCCATACTCTTCAAGGTTGGTGGCCAAACGGCGCAGTGTTTGCGCAGTCGGTGTCGGACGGCCGGGGAATCGGCGACGGAATTCGCGCTGCGCCAACACCACAGACGAATTGTTACGCAAAAAAATAGACACAATTATTCCGCGTTCTTGGGGAGTATATCGCTCCATGGCTTGTTCACTGGTATTCTGCATCTGTCTAGTCCACAAATGTCAAAACAGATTTGACATTGGCGGCCATTTGCAAAAATGAGAGCATCTTCTAGTAGGGTGATTTCTTTTGGCCCACCTAGTATATATATGTATAACATCGTTACTGCGATCACACCAATCTTGCCAAGTAATCCGAACACAGTCCTAGCCCCTTACTAAGGCCAGACTTCTAATTTTGGATATTGGTATTTTGAAAATAAATTTTGTAATTTTGCCGTTAGTTGTCGATGGCGTTAAACAGGATTTTGATATTTATTTAATAATTTGTATTTTATTGTGCTTGTAACCTACTAAATAGGCGGTGATACGAGACTAGGCACAAAAATAAATTAGCTATACCAGCTTGAGACTAAAAATGTTTTCATCGGGGCCAAATGTTATGGCCATTATTAAAGTATAAGTACAACGCACTCCCAAAAACCCTTAAAAGTATTGAGCAAAGCAACCAATTCAACAAAATATTGAAATCTATTGTTAAAAAAATGTTATTATTGTCTAGAAGATTTTCTCTGCGACGAAACTATAAAAATGATTATAAATACCTATGTAATAATGTAGAGAAATTTGTATAATATATTTTTCTTATATCACCTTTTTACTGAATTTATACTAAATTATGACAAATTGACTAATTGACTGTGTAAATGCAAATCTGACTCATGTAATTAATATATTTATAGTTTCCTAGTGACAATCATGATAATAATAATGATCCCCTCTTTTGAAAATGTACATGTACAGTGCTTGATAATAGAAATTAAGATCTTTGTGTAACTTACACAATAAATAAATTGAGTATTGAGTATTAAATACCTAGCTGGACAGCAACAGAGTTGCTTCGGCTATTTATGATTATAATATTATTTAGGTACAGCTATCAAAAAATATAACTTTTATGTATAGTGATTTACGCACTGCAAAAGCTAGGAATCAGCTCCTAACGTCTGTCTTTCCGAAGTGTTAGGACCCAAATGTCTTTAAGAAGAGACTAAATAGGCACTTTCAGGGTAGGCTCGCTCGTAGATCTTATCCTTGTCTGTGTAAGTTTCAAAGTCAAAAACCGACCTATTCGACCGTAATTAAAAAAGAGTGGAAAATGTATATTAAGTATATACTAGAAATAACACTCAAAATCACTAGCGAGAAATGGCGTTTTTGCTTTTTAATCAAAATGTTTGTGTCATAATAGCATTTGTAAAGTTTGTGACCAAGTGCAATCATGAAATACAAAAATTTGATGAAAAAGCAAAAACGCCATTTCTCGCTAGTGATTTTGAGTGTAATTACAAACACTAGGGCAGATCACAGTTCAGTGAATCTCTGCTAGATGACGTTATCAGCGCTTTAGCTGAGATATGGCTCAAAAATTCGGAATCTGCATCGGTACCCCCGTAGCACAGTTGGTTAGAGCGTTTCCAGCTTTAGGTAAAGACGCGGGTTCGAGTCCCGTCGTGGTTTGTGCATTTTTGTGTCTTAATAACATTTGAAAAATGTTGTTACCAAGTCCAATCACTTGAAATACAAAAAATTGAGTATGTATAGTAAATTTATTCCAGTAAAACTTAAAACAATTTAGACTTAGTACTAAACATGCTAATGTAGGTAGGATTCTCAGTAGTTTTAAGTAGGCATCTGTGTTGGGAGTTCCTCGCTCTAAGTTAAAACTTGTATATAGAAGCGAGGGTTAATGAGTTTATGACATAAGTACGTTACCAATCTATCAAACATACGTCACCAAATCAAACATAAATAATCTTTGAAGGTTTTTTCAGCGAGAAAGCGAATAATGAGTTACTTGCTATGTGATGTTACTACACATATATACTATGCCTAGTAAACTGGGATGTTAAATCTAACATGCATTGATTATTAGCTCATTGTAATCTGAATTAGTTTATGTACTGTGTTTTTACAAGTTGGTTTAACAAATCATATATAACTTGATAATACATTATGTAGGGTATTGTTGTAGGTTACTGTAGGTAGGAAAAGTTAGGGTGGGTTTCATTCTGAAACACACATTTTCCGAATTCTAATATTGCACACATTATTAATTTTACAAATTCCTAACACATTATGAATTTCCCATAGTGAAGCACATTTAGTTACTAGGTACCAGGTACATTAGGTAGGTATAAGTACTAGGTACGTTGGGTAGGTATGGGTACTGGTACTAATATACATTCTGTGGTATACCTAGGTACGTAGGCATGTGCAATAACGTGACGAGCGGAACAAGTCGTGACTTGTCCGCGGCCTGAACTCTGCGATGGTTCACTAAAGCTTTGGAATAACGTATTTTAACGAGGTTCTTACGAGTGTTCCAAATAACACCTCCATTAATCACAATTTATAGAACATCATTGAATAGTGATTGATATTTTCTTATTTCATGGAAAAAATTACATACTGTTAAATATATAAAAAAGTAGGCATACAAAAATGAGGAAAATAGTTAGGAAGTGCAATTTTTTTATTATACTTATTTTTATGGGGTGATAAGAAAGTTTGCAATAAAAAAATGTATTAAATCTTAATTTGTATTGTATATAAATAACTAAATGAATAAATATAAAGATATAAAGGACATTAATTTTTACACAGCGCCATCTAGCCCCAAACTAAGCATAGCTAATAAGTAATTTGGGAACTAAATTACGGGTAGAATAATCAAATACTTACTTTTTTTTTTGTAAATACATACGTACCTACTATAAGATACAATAGCCAAACACACAACAAACATCTATATACATCACACAAATGTTTGTCCTGGGTGGGAATCGAACCCACAGCCTACAGCGCAGAAGGCTGAGTTACTACCAACTGACCTATGAGGCTTGTTGAATATGTATTTATTTATTAATTAACACGGTCAAAAACCACTAATTAAAATCTCAGTTAAACATAATCAATTAAGTAGGTAAAATTGAATAACAATAGTAAAAATCATAATGTTAATATTAACAACAATAAATTTACATTGTAGGTATTAGGCATCGCACGCAATAAAATGTCATAATATTTACACTAAATAATTTAATAAAAGGTTTTGTATCCTCATCTGGTGAGATATTTTATCGAATTGTGATACATTATTATATATCTGTATTTAGTCGTCTAATGATTTAATGCGACTTTAATAAACTAAATAAATATTATAGCTTTCTGCACTCTCTCATAGAAACGAATAATAAATCTCGAAGGATTTCAACAAGTCTTGTGGTGTTTTTGATTTGATGGGCTGGATCTTATTATGGCCTACGAAAGCATAGCGTTGCAACGCAGGTAGTGTCTTTGGCACGTTTCCGTCTGGTACTGGTCTAACAGTTAACCCGACTGGTTGCATTGTACATAGTTAGTTGCACTGTACATGGTTAGTTGCACTGTACATGGTTAGTTGCACTGTACATGGTTAGTTGCATTGTATATATTTAGTTGCATAATAGTTAGTTGCATTGTACATAGTAAATTGCATGTATACAATGTTAGTTGCATTGTATACAATGTTAGTTGAATTGTATATAACGTAAGTTGCATTTATATAATATTATTTGCATTGTACATAGTAAGTTGCATTGTACATAGTTAGTTGTATTGTACATAGTTAGTTGCATTGTACATACTGTTTGAAGGAAACAAACAGAGCAATTTTAGATGAATTGTAACAAATGTTATTTTAACACAAAAATAGGTACTGCAGGTGTACCCATCTTTCTAAGCAGTAACAAATGTGCTAGGATACAATAACAGTAGACCATTATGCATTCTAATGTTCTGTTAAAACCAAATCACCCTATAACAGTCAGGTTAATGTCTCGTGCAACGAACTCGAGTAACAAACTACTAAAGACAATGACATTAGACAATCAATACAGGTGTGTACTGCGTTTCCATCATGGAGTAGCGAAGATTCTTCACGAATGAAACGCATTGATATAGTTTCGTTTTACTTTCAAATTAATAAATAAATTTGTCGTGAGTTTTTTTTCAGACCAAAAATAATATTAAGAAAAACTAGAAACGACGTGACCACCTTTCTAAGGGTACCGTGCCATTTGTCATATTCAATCAGACCCTAGACTCGCTCTAGGGTGAGACTAGCCTTGCCAGTTCTTGCCATGCTCAGTCACAATGAGTTCCTCTGTACACCTTCCAGCTTCACGATCAGAATACTTTCAATTGTGGTGCCTTTTTGCATTGCCACCAAAATTACCTACATGGAGCTGTATTATCCCATAAAACAAAAAGAATGCTACTTCGTTTTATCGGACGGACAAACGGATAGGATAGACGCTGGCTAGTATTTGTACAATGGATGGCAAATTTTGAACCCGACAGACATAATAAACACTGACTAGTTCATTACGCTCATTATGCTTCTAATTTGATACCTTTTACCAACGGTACAATACAATAATGGAGTCTTTCAGACTAAATAGGTTCCTTTTGGGCAGGCGTGATCCTCCATATTAGGCCACAAAAACAGTAAATCACTGTTTTAGAGAAATATTTTTTTTAGAGAAAGGTGGTGGTCAAAACGCTTGACTATCGCCAATAAAAACTTAGATTATTTCATTTTTTTCTTAAGTAAAATGGTATAATTGGCACCGATTTGTTCCACAAGTAACACGATTCAAAATACAAATTTTAATGCTTCAGTACTACAACCATTGACATCCCAGCTGTAAGCTAGAATGATCAACCTTTATAAAAGTACTTGTTATCTTTTCGGTACGATTTCGAGTAATATATTCTAAGTAAATGTGTTACAAGGTAATGCTCCCTTGAATAGATCCAATTCACGAGCAATAAGCACAAATCTGCAAGGGAAGGTTCATCGCTCACAACCTTTCGCCAGACGGCGGCGGCGGCGGCGTCGGACTGCGATTTCAATTGCTAGAATAGTTATCTTACATATTTTTTTAATGGGCTTACAGTACCGTAATCGAAGGTTGATATTTTTAACACGCTTTTATGCGTTTTACTTGTTACTAACAATGTAATAAAATCTTAGAAGACTATTTAAACCTACTATACTATATTAATGTCGTATCGAAATAAAACCTTGTATGTAATCATATTTTAGTTTGTATGGCAATAATATGATTTGGTATCTTGGATCTGATCTGATGATGGTTCCACACGATGGATACAGGACATGGATCCATCTCACACCATCGCATTGTGCACTTTTATTATTCAACTGCTTGTTGTCAGAAATTCTACCAAAAAAAATAGCTCTTCCATGCGCCGCGTTTCAGGGTAGGCGGCCCGATCCGTAGGCTGTACATTGCACCGGGGCCAAGGACACGAGGTTCGATGCACGAGCGAACAACACCCGTGAACCTGCGGCGTTCAACTATCCATATACCTACCTACCTCTGTAGTGAATCAGGGTCCCTACTTTCTTACGTTTGAGAACACTTTTGATGGAAAAATCATAAGAATGTTTAAGAAAACATCTCATCTTAGCGAAAACGTTGAACATCCGTTGAACATCCCTATGTGGAAATCGATTTAAAAGAACCACCTAGCGTGACACTGACCTTATTCACTGTGGGTCAGCCATTAACCTCGAGGCAATAAAATAATGCAATGAAGCACTCTCTTAGAAAATGCCTATTAACTCTTTGTTGGAAGGTGGTTTAATAGGTCGTGTTCTTTTAGATCTTATACGAGAAGAACCCCAGTCCTTTCTGAGCATGTTATATGTTGCACCACCATTTCTTGGAAGGAAAAAATCTCGAAGGAACACGTCTAGCCGTAGATAGTAAGAGACTACAGATATAATTACTTATTATTGCATATTGAACTCTGATAAAAATTAACAAGGCCGAGTTTCTTGCCTTTTTCCTTGTGTGATGGTTGCGATTACGAACAGGCGGTAGATTTGAAGATTCATTTTTTTTATTGTAGGACGGGGAAGCTCTTGGCCTTCATCTCACCTGGTTACAAGTTGAGATAAGACCGAAGGTGGAGGCGCACTTCACCCGGAATCCACAACAAACTGAGGAACTGGCTATCTTACCTCTAAATGCCGGATCACATTTTTTTTTTAAGAATTATTTTAGATCTGAAATACGTGGGTTAAACCACTAGACCACAGAGGCGGTGAAAAATAATAGTTAAAAATAATATGACTGAATAATGTTTATATTATAATATTGCCTGAAAATCGTATTAATTAGGTCTTCAGTAAAATATCTTCCAAAAGTAAACCGATAATTGAATCCGTTCCAAACGCGATTATGAACAGGCGGTAGATTTGACAAATCAAAATAATATGACTGAATAAGTGTTCATTGATTATGATATAGCCTGAAAAGCGAATTAATTAGGTCTTCGATAAAATCGCTTCCTAAAGTAAACCGTTGATTCGATCCGTTCCGAACTCAATCAAAAAACTGCGGACTTTTAATCTGAAAAGTGGCTCTGTGCAAACTTAAATATCATATACTAGTGTTGTCTGTGTTAAATTTAATTGAAAAAAGATCTATCGTAAATTGCTAATAAATAAGAAAATTTGCAAGTATGCAAAGCAAACATCTCTTGTAGCCTTTTCTTTCCCTAATTCCTAATTTGTATCTAAACATAGGCCTACAAATGTGATTTGATCCGATTTTGGTAAAAACACATTCAGCTGCTCAGGATGAATTGATTTATCAGATAACCTGAAACAAAATTTGACCACTCATGTGTTTCGTAAGAGTAAAAAATTGCTTACTGAAAACCATTATTTTTGACTAAGTATAACCCGTACGACTAAGATATTTATTACATTTGTTTTTTATTACGAAACTAGTATAGTCAGCAAATAATATAATGCCAACATCCTTACCAACTACTAAATCATCATCCATATTTTATAAAAATAAATAAACTATCGACCTTGCGGAAATACTGGAAGCAGACACACAAAAAAGATGAAAAAAGAGTATGACAAAGGCGACTTTCACAAGATTAAATGTGAAGACAAGACTGAAACTTATAGAAAACCATAGGAGGAAGTGAAAAATAGATAATAAGCTACATTTGGTACTAATCAGATGGTTCAACATACACATATTATAAAAATTTTGTCATTCAAGTGATCGCACTTGGTCACAACACTATCCAAAATAAAAGAACCAAATGAAGAACAAAATGCAAAGTCTTGAGCACCATCGAAAGGTTGCTAGTCTTTTGGTTTTTTATAGACTTTATTTCGGAGAGTGCATACGTAACATAGGTCTATCTTAATAAAATAAAAACAAATGTTATATGACACAAAACTCAGCTTGAGCGCTGATTTGGAATCTAAGTCAGGACCCTCGTTGCTCAATAGCTTTGGCTTGTGGAAAAGATGTGGGTTTGATACCCGTCGCTGGTTATGATTTTTTGTGTAATTTTAACATTCTTAAATTAAATTAATTTTTAATATTAGATTTTTTGAATATTAGCGTACAACACTAGATCGGACTGGAACCGACCTTTGCTTGTTTTTATACCCTCAGTCCACTTTCGCAGATGACATCTTTTCTTTTGAAATAGCCTAGGGAGGTGTCAACTGTTGTTATGCCCTAATTTATTCAGTTTTTAGAAGTCGTTTAAAAATGGTATTTACTGGTATATATTCTATGATTTAAATAATTGTTAAAAGGAATTAGAAAATAAATATAACAAGTTGCGGTGAGACAGACATTGATCCAATGATTGCGAAAAGGTTTACCTATTTTACCTCGTTAGTATCATCTAGTTGGTGATATCATTAAAAAACCGCAACACCTTGCGTCCACAAAGTCAGGAAGAGCATTGAATGGCATGCAAGCGTAGAAGCTGACGGTCACAGATGGAGAACGAAAAAAAATAAAATACGAGCAAGAGAAGATAGTAGAAGTCGTCGATACTCTAAAATAAGCTGTTCTGATTTACTAGGTTTTTCCACATAGTACAACAAAATAGGAATTAAACATTTTAAGAAAATAACAGTTTAACCACCCATCCACCGACCAAAGCATTTTTTCCGATTTTTTGTTCCGATCACTATCACAACTAGCCTTCAGAACTGATTAAAACTTTTCGCAAAAGCTTAAAATTTTCAAGAACTCCAACTCAAGCGGCTTTTCAGGAACTTCAATTAGCTTAAACTGAAAATTGAGAAGTTACACTTCGGAACCAAGTCCTGTTCAAGTAAGTTTCAATAAGTCTTTGCGACTATCGATTTAGGTTATGAACGTTGACTTTAGCACAGTCTAGACTTTGTCTAAAGGAGTATAGTATGCTCGAGTGCTGTTGAGGCGTTTTTTTATGTATATCTTGATATCGAAACGATACCTACGTTTAAGATATATATTGTGAACATGTATTTCGAGACCTAAATGAAGAAATATATGCGATCATTCCAAGGAATAAAAAGACACGTCATTTGTGGAGGAAGCAAAAACCATAGGCCGGAGAAAAATCTTCCATACCGGCCGGTACTTACTCCGGCCAAGACTTAAAAAGGTTCTTTACAAAGGTATCTACATTTCTAAGTATAGGCAAACATCGAGCACAAAAATAAAATAAATCACACAATATTCTGTTGCTGTTTAATATTATCGAAATAGCTTGCTAAAAACAGTACACCTACATTTTTTTTCTGAAATAAGAGGAATATTGAGGTCAGTCGGATAATGAAGGTAATATGAAACTTCACATTTCACACTAAACGAAGTTGTTCGGTTCAAACCAATAAAATAAATGCCCTTGATTCAGACCATCGCAACCTTTTTTGATATAATGTTTAACGAGCTTTATATTTTTATTTTTTTCATTTTAAACGTGGAAATGCTTGGCCTTCATCTCACCTGGCAACAAGTTAAGATAAGGCCGAAGGTGGAGGCGCACTTCACCGGGAATTCACATCAAACTGAGGAACTGGCTATCTTACCTCTGAATGCCGGAATACAACAATTTTAGAATTGTTATTATGGCGAAAGAATTAGGTAAGATGGTGGTAGGTAGCTAGCCAGGCAGACTTAAACAAAGTCCTACCACCAACCAAACCGAGCACAATGTTGTACTTCTCTGGGGATCGAACCCGGGACCTCTGGATCTGAAATCGGTGGATTGAACCACTAGACTACAGAGGCGGTTAAGTTCAATTCTTTGTTTATTCCGTATTCCTTTATCTCAATCAGGCGTATTGTAACGGCATCAGAGCCATAAGTATTGTAATACGTAGGTAGGTACTAAATACGTAAATAAACTTGATTTCAACCTCATATTTCGAATGAAATTACATAAAATGTCGACCGTAAAGAGCCCACCGCTACCTATTAATATTCCTGTTATTCTTCAATTGTCTCGTTCTGAAGATATATCTGTTGCAGACCTACCTATTGTCCCCCAAGGACTTACTACCGACTCTGCACATAGCCTATTATTTAGACAATACCACTGTCTACATGAAACTGAACTTTAACTCGGAAGTAATAGATTTCAGTTTGGTTTGCGTTGCACTTTCAGGGCAGAGCTTTCAAATAAACAATCGATTACAACCCGTTTGGATATTGCATTGTGGACCAATATCCCGTGAAATTGAAAGGCGGTTGGCACGTTTCTGTGTGCGTTGGTTATCGACATTGGATAAAGGGCCACCATTAATCGTACAGAGATAATATCGGCTCAGTAATCGCGGATTGCTAAACGATCGGTTAGTGCACTCGTTGGTTTGGTGTCGATGGCCCTATTTAGGTCGCAGATAAAGGATTGAACTAGTGAAAGCCAAAGCTTGGAAAAAGCATCTATTATCTGCGAAATATATGCAGATAAAAATAAAAAAGAATATGTACGTGGGTTCCTGCTTGGTCTTGTACCACCAAAAACAATAAAAACTCTACAATAGTATGTTTTTATTTATTTTTCACCTTGATTTTGGTAGATATTATCCAACTAGTTTCTTGACTTTTTTGCTATTGCAAGCGCTTAGCGTGTCCACTTGGCTACGATTTTTTTTTCTTTTAATGTATTTAATTAAATTATATTTAAATGACATAAAACCCCATCATCAATAAATTAAACAGTATTCAAAAACTGAAAAAAATATAGTTCAGGCATTACTGGGTAAAAAGGAACACTTTGTTTGGAATTTGTGCTAATGTTGTAACGTTATTTTCATACTAATGCTTGAATTATTGACATTCCAATAAGACCAAAACAAGAAGGTTCAATGAGAAAAAAATAGCACAATGGACCACTTAGGAGTCTAAGTGCGGAAACGAGAGTCTTAACATTTACATTCACATCCTCACACAAATATCGGTCCTGGGTGGGTGTGGGAACCCACAGCCTAAAATAATGGGATATTCTCGCGCGCAAATTATAACTCAAACCAGCAGCTAAAACAGAAAACTGCGCTCCTCAACGGCCATTTTCAGACAAAATGGTTACAGAGAAGACAATCTATGTACTATCTCTAGTTATCTAGTTACTAGGCCACAAAGGTCTTCCCTGCCATCGACAACAACAGCGGAGAAACAGAGGTTCTGACAAAGAAAGGAGTGAACCGTATGAGCGAAAACAATATCTGCCCCATACCCTCTTGAAGAACGGAACACATGTCAGACTTTAAATGTAAAGTTAAACGATTCTTTGAAAATTATGTACTTTATAAATGAATTTTTCGACATGTCTCTAGGAGAATCACATTTTATTTGACTCGCTTCATTTAAATATATGTTTTGCCTGACATTTTATTTATTTAAGGTTGTGTGTTATTGAAAATTGAAAATGAAATACCTATGTAACTATATATTTTGAATCCATTTTGACATATTTTGAACTGTTTTAGTAGGTAGTTAAATTTTTTTGTTTAATTCCTGTCATTTAACTTTATTTGATAAATTTGTTGAAATAAGTTGAATTTGGTGAACTATTACTAACCTATCTTAAAGTTTAACATATTTTATGTAAAAAATTGTGACTTGCCTTGTATAGCAATCTTTGTTATAATGTGGCCAATAAATGAAATCTGAAATCTGAATCTGAAGTGATGCATCCACAGCAAGGCGTTGGAATGTTCCTTTTGAATTTAAGTTTGTTACTTGTAGTTTAGCGTTGAAACATCACTCACAATATTTTATAGATATCACACCTCCTAAAATGAATTATTAAACGTATTAAACCTTTGAAACCATTTATGTAACGTACAAAACAAAAGATAGGTGAAGATGTACCTATGAAAAAAAAAAGGTTTCATCTACCAGGACCTCATTCAAGATGAAGAAGCATAATTTTGAAAAATATTTTCTTGCATGACAAAAGCCAGGAAAAAACTAGGTACCTACCCATCTGAAAAATTGCAACAGAGGCCGTAGACCTGAGCGAAAATAAACCAAGTTTAATAACCCAAAGGTTTGCTGGTCGCATAATCACCGCGGCTGAGCAAACAAAAAAGGTTTTTCACACTAGTCCGTAATCTGGTTACCGCCGGTTACTTGCATATTGTTTACGATGAACCGACTGTGATGACTTTATTTCAACGTCGTTGAGATTGGCCACGAGGTGTCAAGACGTTGCCCTTTCGCGAACTCGCTCAAGTACCGCATCCATATCATCACAGTCTGAAAATTCCAGCAGCTACATTTCCACAACAGCTACTATTCCTACAGCTAGTATGATTTTTATTTTGCTGTGAATAATGTTATAAATTGAAAACAAAAACTCTCAAATTATGTAAAAAAATTCATTACATAACAATGAAAAGAACGACATCCCAGCCATTCTTACTGAAAGTGTAAAACTGTTACTGTAATCTAGTTTGTTAATTTTAATTACAATTTTGTGTCTTTTTTTTATTGTTATTAACTTTTCAGTACTCTAAAAACTAATAAGTAATCAGCTCATCATCAGATATTGTGTTTCCGCTGTCTTATGACTTCTGCTTATGTTTTCAAAAAGATAAATAACAGAAGGTACCTTTTAATTTCTTCTTTGTAGAGTCGCTTCATTTTAGACCTCGCCCTTGCAGGTATCGAGGTCAAGAGCCAACCTATTAAGGAAACGAGGTGTATCACCTGAGTAATTAAAGCTTACTAAGAATTTAATGCACCCGGAAATGGCCTGGGTGAATCAAGTCTGCTAAATAGTGGAGTCAGTGGACCGGACGATATAATAATGTATTTATTATTTAATAAATAAATAATTATTGATTTATGGAAACTCCCCAAAACACTGATCAAAACTAAAAATAGGTAGCGTTTCAATAGCTGTTAGTCAGGGCAAATCATACAAATATCATCTCTCTGCTGTAATTGCACACTAACGTGGTGTACTCTTACAATCAAAAAGAACAAAAAAATTAATTGAAATAAATTAAACGACATGAATAAAAACTGAATAAAATATTGTTCGTCGTACTACCGATGGTGCTGCTGGTAGTGTAACGAGTATCTCATACTACGCAAGTAAACAGTTTTTTTTTTAAACCTACCTATTCTAATAAATTGCATAGGTAATTTCTAATCAAAAGCGACATCATCCAAACTGCTTATGATAACCAGAAGTATACAGTTGTCAAAGTGTAATTAGAACTCTATGAATACAGAAATAGGAGCTATATTACAACAAAGAGTAATCCGAGAACTTTACACCAAGATGAATTCGCGTAAACGACGCGTTAAATTCGCAACAAGATTACAGTAAATGACGTCATAAAGCAAAATTACGCTGAAGTGCCTTCTAAATAGTCCTTGTTCAACGTCACAACTTTAGGTTACGATGTTTTGTGATAATGGACGGACCGGGAAACGCAATGAGCTGAGCGTAATATTTACATACAGACAATACTTATTATTTTAAAAAACTGTGCAATACTTGGCAATACTAATGCAATGCCTATATGCAACAGGCCACATCAAGAGCTACAGTGCTTTCTTCACTGTGCTAAATTCAAATTTATTATAGCAGATCTTCTTTCTAAAAAAAATCACTGGAATAGATTGTGTATGCAAAGACTTGTAAATTTAACTTTTATCATGATGTTTTAAATATTTCGTGTAATAAATAGATTAAATTTGTTTGATGCTTAGTTTTGCTTTACTAAATTAAAACCGGTTTCATTTGTTTTATTAGTTCTGTTTTTTAACCATTGGAACTGTTCAGTCAAGTACAAAAATATGTATACATCCCAAAGTCTCAAAAAATTTAATGATCCATACGACTATAGATTTGGGAACATTACAATGTGCATTAATATGTAAGTATACATTGTTTGATAAACATGTGAAGGATGTCTCCAATTTTGTGCCTTTTTATATAGCTTATATAAGATGCTTGCTTATTTTTATTCTAATGAAGTTTATTTCTATCAGATATTTTTTTAACCATCACCAATAGCTATCTTAACACCCTTAGAGACACCTCATTGTTGAACACAAAGAGAGTAGAGAAAAACGGTTTAATAACACCTCAGGCGCTACTTTAAGAATAAAACTTTTTTCGTGAGCGACTTTCCTTCGCTGTACCTACCGACGTTTTCTCGTGGTCCCATGATTTTTTCCCATTAATGGGACCACGAGAGAGAACTATTTCTTGTAGTGCCATTTCCACAACCGCACATACTAGTGCGGTTGTGGAAATGTTCGTCCTGTATATATTTCCTGCATAGATAAACTTTTTCGAGTATGTCGTGAAGTGTCAGATGATAAATAAATGACAATGTTTTTAATACTTTTTTAATTGACAATCTTGTCATTGGTACGGTACACCTAAGATTTAATTTAATTAGAAAAGATAAAAAAAATATAAAAACTCAGTAGGTACCACCCTAAATACGAAAATTTACATTTATTATGGAAGAAATATCGTTTCTTAAAATAAAATTAAGATTTAATTATTCTTTTAAATTTAAATAATTATGCCAAAATGAAGCATTTCATAATGTATATGGAAGGGAATTGGCTCATAAATGAAGCATTTATTTCACAATGGAAAGTATATGGTGAAAAACACCGCACAAATAACGTTGTTGAAAGTTGGCGTTCTCAATTAAATAAGGATATATGAAGAAACGACTTCCGAAGTCCATATAAAGCCTGTTAAATATTTTAGTGGATTGAGACAAAGAAATCTTTAAATCAAATGAAAGAAGACAATCATTTATAAAGGGGGATGATATCATAATGAATTATCAACTGCAGCTGGTCCATGGAGATATTTAGGTGAGCCATTTTTAGGAAAAAATAAGATATAATAAAGTCTGATAGACCCTTATTATATTGAATTGCATTGCAGTGTAAGTGTACCTAACTGTAATTTTTTTGGTTAAATAAAGTTGATATTTTTGTTTTCAACAATTACTTTTTAGCAAAACACGCATCCTTATTTTTATATACAGGAAGTAGACAAATAGTAATGGGACTACAATAAATAGTTCTCCGTCGTGGTTCCATTAACAGGACAATATAATGGGACCATGAGAAAACGACTTTACCTACCGTAATAAGTATAATTTTTTATTTGTAATGTACCATAAAATCCTCTCCGTCTAAGGGTTGTATGGAAGAAAACGCTTCTCAAGTGAGCGCTTTATAAGATCAACCATTATGATGTATAAAAAATATTGTTAGTAACCAATAAATTATGTTTACTTTATCAAAAAAAGTGTTCTCAGTTATGTCGAATAAAATATCTGCGAGAAAAATTTGTACTACACATGAAACAGAAAATTCAATACGATACACAAGTTTAGAAGTACTCATAATATTTACTCATAATATTATATACGCATACCAAACACAGCTTAGTCAAATGAAGTTATGAAGTTAATCTGTTTCACTATCATCAAGGTTTTTTTGCCGTGAAATACACTGAGAACGATTGATATTTTACTACAAGTTCCACTGCCCTCCTACGAAGCCGCGACTGTCAAAGCTGCAGTGGTAAAGAAGCGTGTCTAGTCGCGTCCGAAAACTCTCCAGAATGAAGCGGGAACACGTTCAGCAAAACAATAATAAAAATAATAAATCCCCTTCAAAGCCGACTGACAGACGCGAAACTATTCGACGACAGAACGAGAGTGTCCAACATTTCGGCGGGACTTCTTTACAGTTGATTATTCGGTCCTTATCATTATGTCCGTAGCGATGCGATATCAAGGAGCAAGTAGCGATGCGATATCAAGGAGCAAGTAGCCAAATATATACAATATAGGTGAATCCACGTACAGGACTTTATTACACATTTTTTAAATAGTTTAAATCTGTATATTACATTATTAGACTAAGAATGACAACAAACGACTTTTTCCCCTTCGATGATTAACAACTGATCACTACTCAGAGCGAAGATATTATGAGCCTTTAGGTGAGGCAGGTCATATTCGGATTAAGGTAATTGAGCTTTTAGAAAAAAACCGAGTAGGTATGATTCTGGCCAAATCTGAATTGCGATAGGTCTGCTTCTGGATCAGACAGTTTAGGTTTAATACATTTATTCATAAAAAGACAAATACATGTCACTTACTTATGAAGTTTCGAGATATGACGTACGTTTAGTAAAATATTGTAGTGTAAGTAACTTTCTATTTATTTATTTTTTTGCTTCTGGGTCGTTGCACAGAACGTCGAATTAGTAATAGGACAGATTCGGAGAAACACAGTTTCTTATTAAATCAGATTTGCATTTAGTCGATTATAAAATCTGAGAGATTCTTTAAAAGACGCATTCTAAATAATACTTTATATTCTAAAAAGACCAAGTACAATCCAGTAAAAATATACTCATGTACCTACGAACTACTTACTGAGACTAATTACAGATTAAAATAAATATTAGCCACTTGAAGCAAAAACATACTCTTATCGCAAAATTTCCACACGTGAAAAACATTGACCAGTTTAAGAAATATTTCAAAAAGTATTGGTATTATTGCACAAAAATATATTTGCTCAGAGGAAAGGTATCGCACAACGAATCATGGTGGCATTACAGGCTCAACAAAAAACTATGTATTCTGTAATAATAAATGAATTGAGTGAATTTAATATATTTAAAAAAAACTTTGAAAAGGAAGTGCTCACCGAGTGACTAAAAAGTCTAGGAGAATTGATCTAAAATATGATGAGCATGTTAGAAATTTTACTACTGAAGAATAAAATTATCGGATTCATAGATTTTCTCAAAAAAGCTTATAACTTAAGCTACCTATTAAAAGTAATTTATTTGACGAGTTCGCATAGTACCTCTAGTTCTTCAGTGGTTCAGAAATGTCAAACTAAACAATAGGTAGACGAATGGTTCCAGTACGACATATTATAAACCTACTGACATGTAAAAAATCTTATCAGTAGGAATAAGCAGTTGAAGTTACTAAGATAAATATTAAATATGTATTTAAATCGGTTTTATTTCCGAAATAGGCAGCGGTATTTATGTTACATTTGATTGAAATAAAACATGTTTAATTTAATAATGTGTTTATTTCTTCTTTAACTGTACTCTCGCTTAATCTACCCAGAAATTGTAAGTATAAAATAGTCCTTCCCAGAATACAACATAATTATAATCTAATCAGTCTAGAATCTGTCGTACTCAGAGTTAGACGTACTGTGCTTCTGGGTATACGAGTAACTGACCTACTCAGAATCCGACATTATATAAATCTGACATACTTAGAATTTGATCTATTAATAATCTCACCTTTTAGGAATTTGACTACCTCAATGACCTATGTAGATTCAGACTTATTTAGATACCGTATTAAAAAGAAACTAGCTATCTCAAAATCATACCTATTCAGTTAATATCCTAAAGCTCAATTGGCTTAATTCCGAATATGACCTGCCCCGCCTAAAGGATTATGAGGATCACCTACTAGAAGGTTGTCAGATACACGTCCAAACTAACGTTCGGCATATACCCACTGTTTGTAAGTATGAAAATAATAATGTGTATCGTAAAATATTAAAAGATTGACAACAATTATAGAATTACTCAACTGCCCCAAATTATATGCGCTATAAAAAGAGTCGGTAGGTACGACTTTTGTTAGGCAACGAGCGTCATGCCACTAGACGGCAACAACACGGCAGTGACTTTTCAAGGTTTTCATACAAAACATGGAAAAACCAATGCCGAGCCATCTATATCCTAAAGCAGAAAACTGAACAACTTCATACTAGAATATAATGTAATTGTAACCAAACAGCGAAGTGGACTACAGCTGCGCCGGTGGATGCAAACAGCCCATGAACAATGAGAGTGGTATGACCAAAGGAAGAAATGTCAGCACTGAATTTATTCGGGCTGCAAAAGATGTTGAAATGATGATGACTCAATCGATTCAAAATTTGTAAATAAAGTTGGTTGTTTTGTATTTTAAGATTTTTTTAAATATTCTCTTAAAAAAGTGAGCGCCAACCGTACAGTTGGCGCAAACTTTTAACTTTATATATTTTGTATTTTTTATTGCTTTAGACCACCATTGGTATTAAATAACCATGTCTATGATAAATGTTATCCCACATTACGCAAACAACATGGACACCCTTTTCAAATCCCGTCACAAGCAGCGTCTCGGCGAATCCAAACGAATATACGAGATTTTGTTTAACATGCCAAAATAGAAAATTCGGTGTGAAAAACTTGGAACAATTGAGCTGTTGCATGACAGCTTCTGTGTAAAGCCAGTTTGATTCCAACCCTGTCGAGAATTGGAAACGTCTGAAACGCCTGAGGAAGTAGAAATGCGAGATCACCGATAGTATTACTTCTGAATAAAATTCAACATTTAGAATTTTATTTTTTGTTGCTGATAGCCAAGCGTTTGACACAAGCTCACTTAAAAAACAAGTAAAGATGGGGCCTAAAATGGAACAGACCTGTTCAAAAGGAACCTATTCACTCGGGACCCGAAGAATCCAACAAACCAGACAAGAAATCATGTTTTTACTCATAAGATTTTGAAAAAACGCATAAGATTTATTCAAATTTTTACTTTTAATTGAAATGTAAGCGTTTTACGTTTTAGTACGCAAAACGTACCAAAACTGATTAGACGGTTTGCGTACTTGAGTAGTTTTTAGCGAATGAACAATGGAATGAGAATAAAATGTTAGGTAAAGGAAACTGTAACATTGTATTTTATATAGGTTTAGTGAAGATGATACCGGTTTTTAGTTTCCTTGTGTAGCGGACCAGCAAATAAAACTCAAGAGGTACTTTCAGCTTCAAAGGCTAAAGCCATCGTGAATCTACCCGTTAAACCGATCCGACATTCTAATATCGCACTAGACGTTCGTGTTCCGGTTAAATACCGGTACTAGGGTTGCGAACTTGCGAGATATGGACTTACGAACACCAAAAAATTCGAGATTACATAAATTGAAGATCAAAAACGAATTTACATTCTTTTTATTTGAATAGGTGTTTTCTAGAGCAGCATGTTTCATGGTTGGTTTGATCATGGCTTCCCGTTTACTCAAAACAAGACACAATGTGAACAAACTTGTATCTACCATATTCATGATTAGTTGTGTCAAAAATATTGAACCGACTTTGATAAAAACATGGAAATAATTCTATGGACTAGGACTTGGGAACACCACAAAAAAAAGATAACATACATTGAAATACACAAACGAAATTGCATTCTTTTTTTATTTGAATAGGTGTCTTTGAGCCTGATTATGGTTAGTAAGATCATCGCTTCCCGTAAACTCAAAATAAGATTCAATGTAAACGCTGAATGAAAATGAAATATGGGTCTATCATATTTATGGTTGGTTATTATATTAATACCTGAATGCTAGCGACTTGAACCGTGGTCATGTGCCGAACGTAAGTTTGGACGTACCTCTAACTACCCCCTCGATCAGAGGTGAATCCTCGAAGGTGAAAAAGTCGTAAGTCTTCTTTACTTTTTCATTAAAATATTGAACAGGCTTCACAGAAACTTGAAAACTCTGTGGGTTATGTCATGTATTTTTGAAGATGGTGCCGACTTCCAACACAATAGGATCATTGTCATTTATGGTATAATAATATCATTAGGTACATATTGATTAGTACCGCCCTCCGAAATATATGAACTTACCCATACAATTATTTTAAAGTTTTTGGTGGAGTTGGTTGGTTTTTATTTTGTGAGTAAATTATTGATTTAAATACTACTTTATCACTTGATTCGTGACAAGTAGGTCACGATTTACCTTAACAAAGTCATTGTTGTCCAACCGGAATCGAATCCAAGATCACCAAATTGACTTCTAGTTATAATTCAATTTGGTGATCGTGGATTCGATTCCGACCATTTATCTGTAGGTATCCAATCAAAAAAGAAATAAATAAATTGTCCGTTGAGGAGTTTCGGTTCAAAGATCTTCATTCAATATTCACGAAATTAAATGAGACTAATTTCAGACCTACCTCTAGCGACTAAAAAAATAATTTCCCAAATCGGTTTATAGGTACATTACGCAGTTCCTACCACGGAACATAAAATAATGTTAACATAAAAAAAGGCAACCCTCTTTTTTTAATAATATAGAAACATTGCTATGTCAATCATAGAGATTACTAGAAAAAACATACAGTATTACACAAGGTTGCCTGGAATATATTAGTTACCTTACTATTAGCTATAGACTCAGCAGACCCTCCTGTAGATGTCGTAAGGCATTACACCAGGTAATGGTAGCAGCATCACCCGTGTAATTAACACTATATATAAACGTCACCCGCCAAGCGTGGTGATTACAGCAACTACCATCATGGAGGAAGTCTAAGTTTTGCAGTGGACGATATCTTTTAGAGCCATTAAAAACTGAAAGATTGATTCATCTCATTTGAAATAGGTCAAATATGGGTCATTTGAATAAAACTATAGATAAGAAAAAATCTCCACCAGCCCTAACCAAGACAACAGAACGTAGGTACAGTGGTAAAATTGAACTGTTGTTCAGGAAATGTAATAGTGCATCCCGGCAACCGGCTTCGATCCGGCGCGATGATATTTTAACTTTATCTTGAATGTGTAACGAGAATTCCAGTGTGGATTCTCACAGCGCATAGTGAACCAAATGCAGAACAGCAACTATAAAAATACTTATAAAAAAACATAAAATTATTTTTCAAACTAGGTGATCACCGATATTACTACTAAAACAGTAACATCTACGTTAAAGTATCTAGGTATAAAAAGAGGATCACATTATAGTATTAATGGCAGCATTTATGGTATGGATTAAAAAATACTCAAGAACTCTTCAGGGCCCATGTAGCCTTCAAAAATACTCGTGTATATCCGTAAAATATAACAAAATTAAAGTTTTTTCGTAGCAAAACAAATTAAAACATACATAAAAGTTACTCATGATGCGTACAACGTAGCTGCTGCTTCAAATTTTAACGTACAAATGGAAACAATCAGATTTTAAATACTCATAACAAGATATGGTGTTGAGAAACGGAAATAATGTACATACAGAGCGAGAAACAGGCCTAATGTAAACGTCACAATTCATTAGAACTGTTCCACGCGGCACTCCATTCAATCCTTCAATACATGTGTAACAGATAATACTTCTCACCAAATCATGTCTATAAAAAAGTTTAACGTTGAACTTTGTAGCTCAATTCTACAAAAATATGTAAAAATTGGAATAATTAGTCCAACTAATTGAACCTTAACCTTAGGTTAAACTTGTAAAGCAAAACAAGCGGAGCGAACGAGACCTATTTTATCAATAGATAAGTGCTTATACGCACTAACTCTGCAGGAAATCGTAATCGTGTAGTTTGAAGGAGTGATTTTCAGCAGCGGCAAGAATTAATATTAAATTGTATCTGGTGCAGTTCAGGAGAGGATTCCTGCAGCGGGAGAACCGCCGGTGTAGTATGGCCCTTACCCGTACAATCATAAGGGTTAAATAAGCGGCAAGCCACGCTAAGCCGTCCTGGCGGTGAATTGCAACTGGCTGAAGCAATATCCCTCTCCTCCGCTGACACTGTGAAGCCTAAGCGGTGCTGCGTCGAGACGTGTTTTCTGAATTAAGCACTTGGATGTTCTGCATTAGGTTACACTACGCCCCTGGGCTATGCAAGCGACACTTGGGCATGTTTATAACAGAAGAACAAAAACGGGATTTTCCTTTTTAACATAATAATAGATATCGGATTCTAGCTACATTAGCTTAGAATAGGTCCTGGGTAAAAAATATTGTAGTCCTAATCTGCTTCACACAAACTTGTCGGTGAATAGTAACAGGCATGTGCTACAATGGAATGGATATGCGTACCTTGTATATCCATGGGTGTCATTAACGGCATCGAAAGAGTTTTTCAGAAGATAAGCAGCAGCATCCACCTGGGTAATAAGCATCAATACCTCAGTAACCAAACAGCAACAAGAAGCGATGGATAAATTCTGTAATATCAGACATGGTTACAAAACTAGTGGATACTCAGTTGATGACTGATAGAAGTAAGAGGACGAAGGATAAATGTTGTGCTGACTCTCTTTATAGGCATAGTGAAATGCCCAGTACTTTGCTTCTTTAATTCTTTGAGATATTCAAAAAAAAAAAAACTACAAAATGTAGGGTGTGGTAGTGTAGGGATTTATTAAGGATCATGCCCAACACATTTTGTACCCAAAAAAAAGCTAAAAGGATATTTTTTTAAAGGGTAGATTTGTTCTCAGAGTAATACTAACTTTGATGGTAGGTATAATTTGGAAGAATCGAGGAAAGGAAATGAAAATTAGTTTATAAAGATGTAGTGAAATATACCTACTAACAGTTGAGAGTTCATTGTTACGATAAAAAAGTAAATAGGCACGAATGAATATTAAAAAACTTACGGAGGATTCATTCACATGTCATTAACTACACGGGTTACATGACTTCTGATTCTTATCCTGTACGTGGTAATAGGTATCTCCTGTCGGTTTCTTATTCCTGATCTCAAAGACATAATACACAACGCCGATACAAAACACAACAAAAAATAAATGTTTCATTTCAAAATAACGTTCAAAATAATAAAACGTAAAAAGGAAATTGAAAGAAGAATGCAATATTGTCAAGAAGTTTTTATTACTTGCCGGCCAGTACGATCGTTCTAATTTTAAAATGAGGTTTCACATATTTACGCAAAAAGTTTACAACCCTAAAAATAATCCCTAAAACGGATGTTCTGAAACCAGGTACTAGCACTAATATAAACTCAAACAGGAAAAAGAATCGTAAAAGATAATGAGAAAAGACCACTTCATAACAAAAGCTAGACACAAAACATTTATGTCATTTTCGTATAAGCACTGAATCTTTTGAATGTACGTATTATAGAGCAAAGGAATATAATCCCTGTTGCTAAGTACATAAAGTCACACAATCTGCATAATACAAATTTGCATTTTCACGAAAAGTTCGCGGGTGGATCAACATTATATACCGCCTGCGTCACACCGAACGCAGGCCGAATTATTTCATACCTGCAAAATAGTATATATATTTAATAGTGTATATCGTAGTCTATATTCGTAAAACATTGGATTGTCAACCAAATGTCATTGAAAAAATTTGATTGCTGAATCTTTTATGAAGCAAGAAATAACTTTTAAGACTAGTGCAGGTCATTTAGACCTGCACTAGTCTTAATAATTTGAAGTAATGTCTTGTTTAAGGCAGCAGTTGTACGTATTGTCTAGTGACCCGTTTGCTCGTTTCAAATCCACATTTTCTTAAAAAAACGAATTATTTTTAATCTTATCAGCACACTTAAGTTAACACATTGAACCCACAAGCACGGTCCAAATACAAGATAAAATTGAAAAGTTATTTTAACCTGACAGGTTTTCAATATTTGACCACATTAATATTTCTGATTCCGTATTTTTCTTCATATTTAGTGATGTTTTTTGTGAACCGTTTAGATACGGTTTAGCTTTTGATGTGACCGTGGTGTGTACGTTCAGTAATAAAGCACAAACTTCTTTGCAAGTTAATTCGCTCTCGAGCAATGTCGCACAGTATTTGTTTTAAAAATGCGTGATGACGGTAGATAGTATCTTTAAAATACTTCATCATTCATGTAATATACTATCACCGTACAAGCCTACAAGTACAGGAAACATTAGAAAACTAGGCTCACAGCTCAGTTGGTAGTATCTCTGCTTTCTGCGTTGCAGGAAAGGCCAAAAACCGCTCAGTCACGCACTTTGGGAAAGACCTACGTCCAGCAGTGAACTACTTTTTTTTTTAAATATTGTGCAACGGACGTGAAATGCTTACCTTAATCTCACCTGGTTTCAAGTTATGATAAGGCCGTACGTCTTAGCGCACTTCACCTGGAATTTTCAACAATCTGAGGAACTGGCTATCTTTCCTCTAAATGCCGGAACACGACATTTAAGAATTGTTGTGTAAACAAAGTCCTACCACCAACCAAACCAAGCACAACAATACACTCTAATAGGGATCGAACCTGGGACCTTTGTACCTGACACAACTGGCATGTACATCTGACATCTGACTGAGAAAATAATATAATAGTAAAAGTGACTATGTTTGTTTGTTTGTTTCTACCTTTTATGGCTTAAAGGCTGAATGCATCATACTGAAATCGACATGGACCCTTAGGTATGCCACGGAGAACGAAGGTTTTATTATACGAGTACCTACTGGGCAAAGCTGCGGTCAGAACCTACATTTTTATCGAAATTTGTTTGGTTGACATAATACCATTTCCTTTTCATCTTCCAATCGGATATGCCTATTACTTGTAAAGAAAGTAATTTCAGTTAAACTCGCGACTGTGCCCGTAAAGGTAGGCAGGCGCTTGAGTTGCGTCAGCCATCTTCTTTTTACGAGCCAAGTGCGAAAAGCCAAGTTAATCAGGCGTACTCGACCTAAGTCGAAAAAACATTCAGTACTACAAGTCTGAAAATTAACGAAGGTAAAAAAAATTAGAAAATATTAAAAAGTAGGTTTTTTCAACCTGTTCAAGTTTCAAAAATCACCCAGTTTTTTTCAAATCTTCTTCCAGAGTCTGTATTTCTACTGCCTTACGGCCTGGCCTGTCTTCAAGGAGATAGCATGGCATCTTTGGAATGGGTTTGCTTTATCGTTAGCCTTATTATCTTGCGTAAGTAGGTTTTAAAGCTTGCATTTTTAAATAGGGCAGCCTATTTAATATTTAAATATTTAAATATTTTTTTAAATATTTAAAATAAAATTTAACTAATTTTTTAAACATGTTTGTGAATGATAAATATAGATATTATTTCTGTGTTTGGGTGTTGTATTGTATTTAAGCATGTATTTATCTATAAAAACAAACAATGTATCAGTTTTTTATCCGTAATCTCGTTTCCATATTACAAGCTTTGCTTAGTTTGGAGTTTATTTATTACACAACGCGTTATCTAGACGTGTAATAAATGCCTGGTTATATTCTTTAATTTCTTAAAATGAGGTACTGATTTATATTAACAATGTGGCAGGTAAGATGGAAACGTTTTTAATTAAATGTGATGATGCTGATCTTTGGGTACTGTTAACTGTTTTATTATCCGGGAGGCATTTTGGCAGTTTATGGCCATTTTGTTAACGAACGACCAA
This sequence comes from Venusia cambrica, assembly GCA_951394065.1. Taxonomy (NCBI): domain Eukaryota; kingdom Metazoa; phylum Arthropoda; class Insecta; order Lepidoptera; family Geometridae; genus Venusia; species Venusia cambrica. The sequence goes on from OX596065.1 coordinate 5,854,472, forward strand.
AGTTTAGAATTAAAAGAACGAAGAGCGTGAGTAGGAGCTTCATAAATCGAATTTTGTACCACAAGCAAAGCTAGGACGTCAGATCTACCGCTCGTCTATTGGTACTCATAATATTTGCAGATTTACCAAGAACACAATCCGTAAATCTCAAAAGTGATTAATTACTGATTAGATACCACCATTTGGGACATTTGCCGCCTGTGATTCTCGAGAATCTACTAATTTATCGATGAAACTGCAGGTTTAACGCCCTTAGGATATTAAGTCACATTCTTACATTGCTCGGAGTTTCTCTAACGACTAAGATGCGAAACGAATATATTCATTAGAGAACCATACACTCAGACATAGCCCAAAATAATAAAAAGCTGAAGTAGCAGTGGGCTGGCCATATTTGCCGAAGAACCAACAATCGCTAGAGTAAGTAGCTTCTGGTGCAAACCTGGTAAGGATTGAAACCCGTCGCCCTCATTTGTTTCTCTGCACCAGTACCTACAATCTTCTTTTTGAGCTTTCAATTCCAGAATAGCGTGCTTCATCTTAGGGCACATACCTATTTACTTTTTGAACTAGTGAACTGGTGGTCAAACGCTTGGCTATCAAACGCTTCGACAAGCCTCATAGCTCAGTTGGTAGTAACTCTGCCTTCGGCGCTGTAGGCTGTGGGTTCGATTCCCACCCAGGACAAACATTTGTGTGATGAATATAGATGTTTGTTCTGTGTTTGGGTGTTGTAATTGTATGATAAGTATGTATTTACAACAAAAAAAGTATCTATGTATTCTATCCGTAATCTAGTTCCCATATTACAAGCTATGCTTAGTTTGGGACTAGATAGCGCTGTGTGAAATTAGTGTCCTTATTTATTATATATTTATTTATTATTTATATTTATTTATTATTTATTTATTATCAAGATGATATGTGCACCAATCCAAAAAACCGGCCAAGTGCGAACACTCAAACCAAGGGTTCTGACCTACATTTCACGTCAAGACTTAGTAATAGGGTCCATTGACACCCTTTCAGTACGGAACTCTAAAAAACATCCGAAAACTAACTAGTGATACAAAAACGACGGTGCGTTGCTAGACGTTTCATTTTTCACATTCCAAGTTCATAGCGAACTCCCAAGGTGCGAATTGCTATGTATAATATAAGTCAATAACCGGCCCCCGCCGTGTATTGAGGTCGGAGGACCCGTTTGATTGACAGTGCTTATTTATTCATCCCTGTGTCCTTTGGAAGGGTTGGGTCACTACCTCTTACTATGATTTTACGATTTTACTTTTATATACGAAGTGGAACGCGCGGATCTTCGTTCCCGTCATCCCGTGAGAATATACAAAAATACTGGAAGGGAAACCGAGGCAAATGACCCAACTGCGAATTTGTGGTCCACACCAGAAAATCAATAACTTACCGAAACATTCGGTGAAATCACATAATTTTATTTCATTTTAATAATGCTACGCTTAAAACGTTAACAAATCGGAAACATCATTTAGTTCATTTAACGATACAAACGCCATCTAGTTTTTTAGATAACATGGTGCCAAATTTAGCGATCCAGTCTAAGAACCAACACTGAACTGCATCGGAATTGCGTGGCTGTCTAATAGGTGATTTATAGGCTAGCAGGTAATCATTTCAGCCTATCGAATCACGATACGTCTCTTTAATATAGTTACTGGTAAAGATCACTGCGGTTACTAATCCCCTTGCCAAGTGTGGTGATTATGTTCTCCAGTAAGGTGCCTCATGTCCATAAGTGATCCAATTAAGGTCTGTGATGTGAACCTATAATACAAATTACTATGATTTGCCATATTACTAAGCTTTGCATAGTTTAGGACTAGTAGCCCCTGTGTGAAAAAATAAAATATTGATCATAATCATTATTACCTATATATAAACATAAGTGATTCAGTATATTATATTTGTATAAACAAAAATACAGGACATTAATTTTACACAGCGCAATTAACCCCAAACTAAGCATAGTAATATGGGAACTAGATTAAGGATAGAATACTTAAATACTTTTGTAAATATATACGCGTACTATATGATACAACACCCAAATTAAATTTGTACAAAAGAAGCAGTCGGATTACCTAAGAACCGTTACAAACGGCCTATTAGGTAACTCAACTGTTCCAGACCAGTACCAGATTGAAGCCTGCCTAAGACACTGCATTGCCACGCCAAAATATTAACTCAGTTGGTAGTAACTCTGCCTTCTGCGCTGTAGGTTGTGGGTTCGATTCCCACCCAGGACAAACATTTGTGTGATTAATATAGATGTTTGTTCTGTGTTTGGGTGTGTATTGTATGATAAGTATGTATTTACAAATTAAAAAAAATGTATTTAAGTATTATATCCGTAATCTTGTTCCCATATTACAAGCTATGCTTAGTTTGGGGCTAGATGGCGCTGTGTGAAATTAATGTCCTGTAATATTTATTTAATAAAATATCACTAAAACGGGCCTCAAGATTTACATTCGAGTTTAAATAGTTGTATCGCTGGCCCCGACGTCCCTTTAAAAACATATAACGTAACCTTATGGGAGCAATGTTTATGAGTGTTCCATTGAGCGAAGGTCCGACGTTTTTAGACGTATTCCTTTTAAAGAATAAATAGGTAGAGTTTGGAACATCCGTTCGGGCGAGAGAATTGGAGAAAAATAAGGCATTGCTTAACATCCCAGGGAAAAACAATAACCCTTGCCCTACGGTAAATGGGGTCAGCAATTCCGCAACCGTTCTCCTATCGCGCCTTTTCCACGCATTTTGAACCAATGTTCCTCTTTCATACAATCCATCCATAGAGATGGATGGATTGTATGAAAGAAGAAAGAAGAGTCTTTCTCTATATCTGCTCGCGTGTCCATCTACATTATCATAACCATAAAGCATTTTAAAACTACAAACACAAACATATAGGTAATCATCTGTAATTCCGAGTACTAATCTATCTGATATAAAAGTCAATGTGTACCTAGGTGTACCTCATGGAGTCCAAAGCGGCTGGACTGATTTTAACGGATCTTTCAATAGCAGATAGCCGATGTTAATAAGATAGGTATTTTGAATTAGTAGTAATACTAATTTCCAAACAAACATATCCCTCATCCAACATATCCCTAGTAACTGTACTAAAACTATATAATTATTTAGAAGTTATATTGCGAGTAGTCCAATGCCTGAGAAAGTTTATTAAAAAAATGAATCAGGTGATTGAGACCGCGGTCCCTTTTGGCAGCGGTCCCAAACGCCTTTCTTCTCATAGTAACAATATCCCGGGTATTCCACTGGTTTAACATAATCAAGAAACGAGTAAATATGAATACAATCATATTTTAAATATAACAACAGCAAGAGAACTAAGTCTGGCAAAATCAGGGTATCGTGCCGCAAAATCTAGCAAAGAGTTAAATCACGTACAACGGGATCGTTGACCATAATTCAATTTACGCCCGAATGATCCTATTGCTGGTGGTAGGGCCTGTATTTGTCCTCCTAGCATGCTGCCATCCTCTTGCCAAATTCCGGCGCTAGGCAGTTCACTGTTTCGTCATTGCGGGGAAAGGCAATACCAGCGCAATTATTGATAGGCGACTTCTGGGAAAGCTCGCTCATTATCCTTGATCCTCACCTCATCCTTGTCTAGTTCATTCTTATGCCCAATGCCGAGGCAAAGACCTAACTAATTTATAATAAAAAACGAAATGAACCGATAAAAAAAAAATATTACAGGATATTAATTTCACTCAGCACCATCAAGTTCCATACTAACCAAAGCCTGTAATATGGCAACTAGATTACGAATATGATACATAAATACTTTTTTATTGTGAAAACATACTTATCATGTTGGGTGTTGTATTGTATGATAAGTATGTATTTAAAAAAAAAGTATGTAAGTATTCCATCCGTAATCCGTAAGTTCCCATATTACAAGCTATGCTTAGTTTGGGGCTAGATAGCGCTGTGTGAAATAAATGTCCTGTAATATTTATTTATTTATTTATCATACAATATAATATTACATAATTAATTAATCACAACGATTTATTTAGTTAAAGTTATTCATAGACATATTAATATTATCTATTCAGAAATTCCGCACACGTTCTAGGAATTCTGAATATAATACAAACATGAAAAAGTGGTGCTACATATCAATTTTGAGCATAATAAAGGTAGAATAATGTAGAATACCCCTATAATAATGAAAATAACAGATAATTTAACAATAATACTCAATTCAATTTGATTCAGCAATGTACCTGATATTTCATAGCTATTATAAAATAATCATCATCATCATCATCACAGACTGAAGTCCACTGCAGGAAACTGGCTTCCTGCAAGAAGTGAAATTTGCTATAATAACCATACTTGGCCGGCTGTTTAGTGATGACAAACAAACGATACTACAACCACTAATCCGCCTTCCAAGTATGGTGATTGTTTATTGTTTTTTCTCCTAAGGAACAAAGAAATGATATTTTATTATTTATAAAAATAACATCGAACAGTACACACCTTAGCTGTCACAGTGTGGAAGTACAATAGGTAGCCTTCTCGATACAGGTGACTTGTTCCAGGGAAAGAAAAAGTAAACCTGGAAATTTCTGTTAAAAAAACTAAGATTTTTTAAGCAAATCCATTCAATAAAAAAAAACATTACGTACATACAAACATATTGATGAAGTCCTGAGATAATTCCTTAGTCGCCTCCACATCCTCCACATCCATTCTCCATTCTCCGTTATATGAAAAACAGGCAAAATAATTGTAGTATACAACAATTATTTTGCCCGTTTTCATAAATATAATGACCCTCGCGAAACTCATTGTCCAATCGTGCAGCATAACGAAACCAAGCCACATTCAATTACGAAAATGCTATTGAATTACGTAAAATTAGATTATTACTATGAATTATATTTAATATTCTAAAAGTACTATTGAATTTGGATAATTCGGGGGAAATTACGTTTATTAAAGGGTCCTTATTCATAAAAAGTTGAAATGTCGCAGTAGGCAGGAGAAATATCATATTTATATGGTAGGATCTATTACCGCTCGGGAAAGCACGGAGTATTGACGACATTGTAGGTGTCTCGATATGTCGATGGATGAAGGTGGCTCATGTGAATATTTGAACCAATTTCGATCAATAAAACAACTTCTCAGAAACAAGGAGTTTCTCGATAATGCGGACAGTATATTTAATTAGAAAAAACAGTGGTTAGAACCTAATTATTAATTGAACACAGCAATAAAAGATTAAGTACCTACCTAATGAGTAACTTGGTAAGTAATAATCAGTAGGTTGGTATCGGACGGTTGAGGTCGCGTTGAGGCCAATGACCGAGTCTAGTTTTTATCGGTGCTATCAGCGTCTGCGGTTTCAAGGCAGTTATAGGCATGCAAAACTGTTCGACTGACTGACATACTATCTTGTTTATACATATACATCTAGCTTTTATGCTTAAACGTAAGGAGTACGTACCATCAGAACCCTATTACTAAAATGTCCAAGCTTATGAAGGAAATGTAAAACCTAACCTAATAATCCAACCGCCTCTGTGGTTTAGTGATTCACCTAACGGTGTCAGATCGAGAGGTCCCGGGTTCGATCCCCAGGCGGAGTACAATATTGTGCTTGGTTTGGTTGGTGATAAGACTTTGTTTAGTTTTGTTTAGACTAGCTAGCTTCCACCATCTTACCTAGTTCTGTCGCCATAACAATAATTCTGAATTTGTTGTGTTCCTACATTTTGAGGTAAGATATAGCCGGTTCCTCAGTTTATTGAGGATCGGGTGAAGTGCGCTTCCATCATCGCCTTATTCTAAATTGAAATCAAGTAAGATGAAGTCCAAGCACATCCCAGTCGAACGATAAAAATACCACTTTTTTTTCATATAATTGCTGGACTCTCATCTCTGAATCTCTAAGCTGGTCTAGCTTTAAGCAGAGCAAGAATTATGTCTACCCGCTTTGCATTGCAAGCATTTCAGCTCACGCGTACGACGAAACATCTTTCGGCACCGCTAGAAGAGTGGTCGTAAGCCAGTAGGAAGGACCCACCACCTGTTATACACCTGCTACAATCATTTAGGCGAACCATCAAGATCAGCTAGGAAAAACCTAGGGTAGACCACAAGATCACACATATCTGAAAAAAAAACTGGTTCGGGACCGAACTGTCTTGCATTTCTCCGGTTTTTATAAATAACGGTAGCTTTTGGCTGTGGGCAAGATAATACATTAAATATTGACCAATTTTTGACAAACGAATGAGTTTGTCTGTTTAACCGACTTCAAAAAAGGAGGAGGTTCTATTCGGTTGTTTTTTTTTGTGTTTGTTTCCTCAGAACTCCGTCATTTCTCAACCAAACATTTATTTGTTTGAATGATATGATTCCAGATTGCTCCCATAGAAATCAGTTTATATCGAAATCCTGGACTGATTCGGTTTTTAAATAAAAAATCAGGGAAACAGGATAATAGGAACAAAAACCGATTCTTAACATTTGTTAAGGTCTGCTGTATATATCTTCATTCCTATAATTGCGTAGCTATTTCCCAGAATCCAGTATTATTGTACCCTTACACGAATCTTAAATAGGGTGTCTTAGACGTCGCGATGTCGTAGGTTTTACTACGAAAATGGTAAAAATAAGCTATTAAAAAAAAAAAAATGGAACAGACTTCACGGCTAAAAACTTAAAAATTAAGGGTATTTTCATATATTTTGAAGGCGGTGCCATACAATAAATATGTTATTTTGCTTGGCAATTGGTCACCAACATTAAATAATACAAACTTGCTCATAAAGTTATATTTTAGCGGTGAAGTCGGTTTTTTTTCCTAAAAATAACTTATCGAGTAAAAGATTTGGGCATTTAATAAATAAGTATATTGGCTGTTAGTTACAGTGGTCCCCGTAGGTCAAAATTAATAGCTTAGCTAGAAATAGCTTGTTCCCGTCACCAGCTATGAAAGCAAACCCAATAGCAGTAAGTAAGGTCACTGAATCATAAAACCTGAAAAATTAACAAAATGTGTCATGATGTTGCATGCTTTCTTATAACAAATTAAATGATTTAAAATATAATACTGATTCGCTAAGGGCTTAATAATAGCTTTTAGTGAGCTATTAAGAGCTATGCTTGGAGTTTCACTACGAGATCAAATCTGGATTTTGGATAAAGATTCAAAATACATTTATGATTAAAACACACAAAGGTCGCATGAGTGGCATGCGAACTACGATAAGCATATGCTAATGACGGTAGTGATCGTTGTTATTGTTGTGAAAATAAGTGATCAGGTGTGTGAGTTAGGTATTACTCATGATCGATATCCGTAAAAGAACCAAAGCTACTGACATTTCTCTTAGAATTACCAATCTGAAGTGAGTAGCTGGCAGTGGGTACACCAGAACCGACGAAGGTTCTCGCATAGCGACCACGATTAAATGCAAAAAAAGTATGTAAAGACTCCTCACTGGATAGACGATGACATTCTGGAAGTCGCGGGGAGTCGATAGTTGGAGGCAGCTAATATCTGGCATCAAAGGCCTATAATTAGCAGTGGACGTATTTGAGCTGTAATTATGAGAGATATTGAGTAATATTTTAACTGCAATACCAACCTATCCGCCAAGCGCTGAGATGTGTCATGTCTTGGCACATTTTTGACCGACTGAATGAGTGAATGATTTATTTATTAGAAAGTTAAAGTACATTTAAATTAAGTATTGCACCATAAAAACCATTACTGGTTTGTGTTGGCGCTCACACTCGCTCATCTAGGTATAGGTAACTAAATTAACTAAGTACTTAATAAATAAACATTAAACTAAGCATTGATCTACACACATAGGTAATTATTATACAAATACGTAGCAAATCATCTATCTACAGCTTTATTTTATTTAAATATATTAACATTTAATATCTGCTCATAAAAGTATTTTTTAAGCATAGTTTTATAGTTTTTTATTGTTCATATTATGTTTGAGTGACTGAGGCAATGAGTGTTTTGTTGTGTAATGTTTAATAAGTTGGGTATGACATATTTTAAAGTTCGTCTACCGTAGAAGTTATGCGCTTTTGGTATTATAACTTTGTTTTGTGTTATCTTTCGAGTTATAATTTTATGAGTTATAGGTATTTGAAAGACATTATTGTTGCATTGTTCTGTTATTAGGTTTAGGTTATTTTTTTCTTGGATAGGTAGTGTTTTAGTGTACTGAAAGAGAATTGATACGTTGTCATAGTATTGTTGTATTATTTTTTTAGGTACAATTAATTTTAAAAGTCTGATTTGTAAATAATGTATTTTGTCTAGATAAGTTTTAAAAGTTCGACCGTAGGTTGTAATGCCATAAATGCCAATTAATAATATAATATTATATGGTATTTTCGGTCTAATAATGTAAAATTTTACTAAGATTGCTTGCAGCTGACAAACTGACAAACTGAGTCTACATGATAGCTCCAACAGGACCGGTTATCAACTATGAGACCCAGGTATGTGTGATGTACTACTTGCTCGATTGAATCACAGGCACAGCGGCTAGATGAGGTGTCTGTATGCAGACAGCTATGACTACGAGCTATTATGTTATGAGTTCTTTGGTTTTATGAAACTTGAGCCTACGTGTATTTTGGTTTTACTCGCGTTCATAACAAGACCTGCATCGTGTGACCATTTGCAGACTTGTGTTAAATCCTCTTGCATCAATTTGGCTGCCGTAGATAGTTCTTTGCTGGCGACCATCAAGCAAGTATCGTCCGCGTATTGATAAATGGAGCAGTGGTTGACCACATTCATATCATTCACATAAACGGTATGAGCCGTGCCCTCGGTGAGGTTCACAGCATCGCTAAACCGATCTCCTACCTTAATTGAGTACTTTCGGTCTTGGAGATAACTTTTACACCATTCTGGAATCGGTTCTCGAACGCCTGAGTTCTCTAGTTTAGTTTAGTGAAGATAATAAATTTTATGGTTTTTGAACTAGCTCCATAGTAAACCTCATCTTTGCTCTGGCCTAGAGCTAGAAATGCCTGTAGAAGTATAAGGTAGTTCCAAAGTAGTATTAAAAACGTTATCTCTATTCTATTTATATTTTATTTTTTATACATACATTTGCCTATAGGTCAAGAGCAAACCCATTATTTATATTAATTAAACAAAACATAAATAGAATAGAGATAACGTTTTTAATACTACTTTGGAAGCGCCTCATACTGCTTCACCGTAGACACCGTCATAGCTTAGTTACGTTACGTGTACGTACGTGCTACGTCACGTATAATGTTAGTAGCATACGAAGGTTCATAATTAAAGTATAAGAATAGTGACTAAAAACAAATACTAGCAATCGTTTTAAAGATCACAAGTGTACTCCATCTTACATGGTAAAATTTATTTTTTCAAGTGAGCTGGTGGTCGAACGCTTGGCTATCACCAATAAAAACAGGGTTGATTTTCCGTAATCGTCACACTTGTGAAGCGATTCTTAACATGAATGTGCCTTTTGAATATCAAAGATCAAGTATATTATCAGATTAAAGAAGAGTTTGATATCTAAATCCATGAATACGTACGTTACAGCGATGGCTGGGAAGTCATTGACATTACCGGACAACGTTGCTGTCTTAGAGTTGACTGTATACATTTTTAAACGCAGGTTTTAGTAACGCATACAATAGGTAGGTATATAATATGAAAGCACCACTTTGTTACATAAAAAACCCCTCTAAATCCATGAATACGCACGTTTCAGCGATGGCTGGGAAGTCATTGACATTACTGGACAATCTTGCTGTTTTAGACCTGACTGTATACATTTTATTCACGGATTTTAGTAACGTACACAAAACCTTAGGTGATGAAAGCACCACTTTGTTTCTTAAAAACTCCTCTAAATCCACGAATAAGTACGTTTCAGCGATGGCTGAGAAGTCATTGACATTACTGAACAATTATGCTGTCTATCCATAATCTAGTTCCCATATTACAAGCTTTTCTTAGTTTGGGGCTAGATGGCGCTGTGTGAAATTAATGTCCTGTAATATTTTCAATCTAAATTTACTTTATTATGTGGAAGTGTAATTATTTATCTGTTACATACATGAATGAAATAAAAAAATCGGATAATACATGTTCAGGGGTGTTCTGTGTGAGGCCATGCAAAACGTATTACATTTATTATTTTTATGTTTTTCCCCTTTTGACTGTCTCAAGCTAGTTATTTTATTTATTAAGGCTTTATGCAAATATGCTCCAAGAGACGTTTCAACATCAAAGCTTCAAGTATCGCCACCCGACCGTGAGCTCCAATAAATAGCAATTTCTCTACGTTATTGACGTAACGGTACAGGAAAATATCCGGAAAAACATATTAAATTACACACACAGAATGTTTGACTATTTACTGTAGCTATTTTTTATAAGCAAAATGTTATGATCATACAATGCCCTTACAATGAAAGCGGAAACGAATTTCCTTCTACATAATTTCGTCGTCAAATGCTTACTCCTTTTGGAACTAGACGTAAACTATGCATGTTTAAAGTTCGTGATTATTTATTAAACGGGTATGTTCTTGATCTCGAAGCTCATCTGGGCATTACCTAGTCAAGGATGATGTAATATAAGCTGCCGAACCTGCACTCACGAGCACCGACTGAACATAGCCAACTGCTTGGCGTCGGTTGTAATAATATTAATATTTATTTATAGTTGTGTTACCTGTAGGCCGTTTGTAACGGTCCTTATTTAATCTGTCTGATCCTTTCGTACATAGTTAGTTTAATTGTACATTTTATTGTATAAATTTATTTACATATACCTACTTAAATTTATTAAAAATTATAATGCTAGCTAAGTATAACCAACACCAAAAAACATACCTTAGCGGGCATAGCGCCGAAAACCTGTTTACAACGCAGGTGAGCAAGCCCGTATTGCCCTGATAAGCATACATGAAAAAATATTTTCAATGTAAAGACACGCATGAACTGGAAAGGCTTCGTCAAAAGCCCTCTGTGTGGCTGTCACTCCGCCTGGGATGATGAGGAATGCATTTGTAATTTTATTGGCATTTCTTGTTTGTGAATACTTCGGAATCTTTCATGATGGAATTGAAGACAGCGATCTAAATTTATAAAATCGTCGTGAAGCTGTCTGACTTGCTGACTGACAATCGCAAAAAGCCAAAACCTGAGATTAGGGTGCCTTTATCTGGTTATATCCAGATATAACCGTTTAAAACCAGTTTTGAGAGGGCTAGCTTTCGTAGTGTGAGGGTGCACTTACAAAAGATTTTAAGCAACTCTCACAGAATAGAATAGGAAATGAAGTCACAGGCGTTTCACTAGAATATTATTATGACATCAATTCCCTTGTGCCTTGGCTTTTAAGCTTTAAGAATAATGGAAATGTAACAATGTTTCGACATACACCAACCAGTATGCATAATGGTATCTTTAAGAAGTTTCTTAGAAATAGCAGAATAAATTGTGTCGATTTCAAGCTCTTTCTTTGTATTTTTTTTTATGATCTTCTGCTTGACACATCTATATGAAAAGCTAATGTTTATAGATACTTTAAAATTATAATAATTATATTAAATCACTCTTAAATAAATATTATTTATGTACACCAAAAACTTAACGGACAATTTTTAAGTAATAGTTAACAGTACAGTGCATTCCAACAACAGGCGTTCTTCTCACCCGAAGAATCTTCCAGACACTCCAGTACAGTTGATGGTTGAAAGGTGTACAGAAAAATATAACAAATAAATATTTATATTTACAAAACAAAACATGTCTACTATATATACTCACTAAAATAGTACTAAAAACACACTTTCGTTTATAAATATAAGATAATAAATAAATACTTTTTAACTGTAGCATAAATAATGATCTATTTATTAACTGATATAAATTTAGACCGTTTTTAAGTTCCTTAGGTAACCAGATTGCTTTTCTTGTAGATAGTTAGTTGAATTGTACATGTATTTTTTTTGTGAATATTCATCTAAAAACTAATAGACCCTCAAACGTAAGCCTCCAAAATTATCTCCAAATCAGTCTTGATGTTTATGATCGTGTATTACGAGAACAATATTACCTTGTAAGTATGCTTATAAATTCCCTCACTTTAATAAAAGTCAGTAATGCCTGCATAAGCATTTTAGGCCCTTGTTTGTTTTAAAATTTGCTTTGCCCTCTTCTTCAGTCTCGGCATTACCCTCTCATGTCGACTTAACATCGTCAATTACGTGTGCTCACAGGCTCTGGCAAAGTATAACATAACTTGTGACATGTTCTGGGTATATATTCCATTGTACTTATTCAGTTTTTATTACATGACATCCGATATTTTCATTCTTCGTGTGGGCTGTGTGTTCGAGCTGCCACGAAACGTGTTTGACAACCGCGTCTGTGGTCTGGTGGTTCGTCGGTATCTGAACCAGAGGTACCGGGTTCGATCCCCAGGGTAAGTACAATATTGTGCTTGGTTAGCTACCATCGTCTTACCTAAGTCTGACGCCATACCAACCATTCCAAAAGAGACAAAGGCTTGCCCGTCGTATATTCAATCAAAATACATATTTGTTATGTATCTTTATTTTACCACTACTGTAGTACATCTTCCGGGATCTACCGTAGATCAGAGGCCATGGTAAGTCGTAGACTCTACGGCTTACTGTGGCCTTTGAAGTACGGAATCATTTTACCTGCCAAACAATCGGGTGATTAAAGACTTCAATGTTCTGACGGAACTAGAAACAGACACTACAGGATGTGCTCTACCCGGGATTTGAAAAACATAATTAACAATATACATATATATATATGCCAATGTACATCTAGAAATGACAACGAAAACAGTCACATACCGGTCTACCCATATAATTGTTTTCCTTGTTATTTTGTACAGGCTTTTATATTTAGGCCATGTAAGCTTTTCAAAGTGTGAAAGTAGAGTATTATTTTTATTCTACGACGGGGAAGCGCTTGGTCTTCGTCTCACTTGGGTGTCACCTTATGATTATGCTGAATGAAGTACACTTCACCCGGAATCATCAATAGACTAAGAAACTTGGTGACCTCTAAAGGCCGGAACACAACAATTATAATTGTCATACATTCATAGATAAGATGGTGGTGGCTAGACAGGCGGATTTAAAACTACAATGTTACCACCAACCGTAGTAGGTACAGTATTATCGGTGACGACCCGTCCACCCATTGGACTTTCCCACAGATGGGTGGACGGGTAATTCACGATTACCCCTCCACTCACTGCGCTAGTGTGACCCGAATTAAGTAGGTCGATTTATTTTTTTCATTTCGATAAATTCAAATAAATTGAAAAAGTTATTTCGCTCTCAATTTATTAAAAAAACGAAAATAATTCTCCCACTTTAAAAAGTAAAAACATGCGTTGATGGACAAATTTTAACATTAATTTAAATTTTAAAATATTTTTTTGTCTTTATTTTTTTATTTTTAACATAATATAATGTTAATAGGTATGTTTTGTTTGAGAGGTGAGATTCATAAGATTGAGAGATCTATTACACGATTATATCACTTTTCACTAGTTACGATTACAAGTCACTAATCACCAAGACTAACCTCACCTAATCAATATAATATACTTGAAACACTAACCTAACCCAACCCAAGGAAAAAAACGGTATTTCATATAAACGATTTGCTAGTTATTGAAAGGTTGAAGAGTATTTATTGGTCTTCAGGTCCAAAGATTTTAGCGAAACAAAATAAGTTTCAACCAATAATCCCCTATTTTTCGAAAGGCAGTAAAAATGTAGTACGTGTGAAATGTTGTTTTTTTTTAATTCACAAAAGGAAGATGATTTTGTATTGAATAGAAAATTATTTACAACCGAAGTAATCATGAAAAACTTCTTTCTTTCGTCTAAATACACTCTCGGTAGACTACCACCATTCGTAGGTCGCCAGTAATTAAGAAAATGTTCAAAAATACAAGTATTCTTGAGCCTGCTTTTTAAACAGCCCTTGCAACTCGGCCCGAGGGCAATCATCCCTCATCCTCGCATGCAAATTCAAGTGTCTTGTGGGCTACATGATGTTTTTTAAGGAACCGTACATCAACATTATATACGAGTATTGTTCAGTTATATTTTTAAGTTGCAGTAATTTTAAAAATAAACATTTTAAACCAATTTAGTGGGTTTCTTCATGTGTGGAATTAATAGTAACTTTTACTAACACTTCCACACTATTATTATAGAAAGAAAAGATTTGTCTTTTTGTTCATATTGAAAAAACTTTTAGACCAATTTGGAAATGATGTAAATAGTATTGATGTAAGTGTTGTAATCTTGACCCAAGTAGCTTCAGGATCTATGTACTTGACGCTTTTCAATGCCCTTTACCGCTGCCAGTAAATACCAGTAGTTTGCCCACCAGTATCAGACCCAGAGGACCCAGGTTCAATATCCATGGGGTACAAATAATTTATGTTCGGTTGGGTTCGGAGTACGGCTTGTTTGAAGTCCTTATATGTAAAATAGCCAGTTCCTCAGTTAGTTGAAAATTCCGAGTGAAATGTGCTTCTTTTGGCCTGATCATAACTTGAAACCAGGTGAGATGAAGGCCAAGCGTTTTCCTGTCGTACGATAACTATGATAAAAACGATGATCAGTGAGGGTTCTCCGCTCATGCAAAGTAAACCTATACCGTAATTCGCTCTAGCAAGAGTGTGTAGCGCCCTTTAGTCTGGCTCTGTTAGTGTGCGTTCACCATCCTCGCACCTACCTAAGGTTCGTGTTTTCAATCACGCGATGTAAATATATAAGTCAATGTTTTTTGAGAGCACGTCCGCATCGCTAACTAGATCATGATTGAGAATCGGCAATTATACGTTTATCTATAAAAACAGATTGCTTTAAGTGAACTAACAAAATTAAATAGGTACATTTTTATTTTTTAATCTTAGCATTGAATGGGCGATGATAGAGCCAGCATTCTCAGAAGTTTTTTTAAGTTACTGGCACACTGAGATTACTGGTCATCAGCCACCAATCACCAGCCAGCGCTAGGATCATTCAGCAGTAACTGTTGATTGATGGTCAACGATTCCATTGAACGGAGTAGGCCACTATATAGAAGGTAGGTCGTCCTACGCACCATCATAATGGGTACAGAACGCTAATACGCTAACGTTTTTTGAAACTAAGTTCACTTTGAATCGAAAATCATGTCAACCCTATGTTTTGTATTCCTTAGAAGTGACTGTGTTTATTGTGCCTCTACTTCTTGATACAAGGCTGCTATTTATTACGCTCTCAAGCAGTAAAGACAAGAAAGACTATGCAGTCAATGCTACAGACTTTAAAGTTGTATTGCTTAAGGTCTCAATGTGCGTACCACTTAATCCTAGGTAATCTACCTGACATATACTAAACGTGACATAGGATAGTTTTTTACTGCCAAATTCAGTACCTATTCTATGCGCTCTCTAACGTATAGAATAGGTACTATAATACATATATATATATATATATATAGGTAGGCGCTTTGATTGGTATCAAATACATGTTCTCTGTCCCTCAACTAGCAGATTGTAATACGCAGATTTTAAAGCAGAAGACGCTAAAACACATTGCCAGCATGACTATCAAAGATTTTATTGACAGCTAGATACAAAACAAGATTGTTTTTTATTTATCGCACCTACTTACTTTCACCAACCCAGATAGGCTATCGGTGATACTGAGGTCATTCTGATAACGAGTTCGATGAACTCTGATTATTGTTTATATCTATAGGTATCGTGTCACCTTGATTATCTAATATAAATTTGGTGCACACGTTGAATGGATATGTATATCTTACCTCCTCATTACTTCCATGCATTGGTTATCTTAATTCTCTAGTTTTTTTAAATCAATATGACCATGAAAAATCCGTGTTTTTCGTGTTGTCGGGTAAATTAGTAAAAATATTAATTTTCCATACCTACCCCTTATACGAAGACGTAAGGTAAGACGTACCCTGTCCAATTGCACTGTCCAAGCTATTAAGGCATTGATGACACAGCCATTGTAGGTATCGTAGGTACCTACTGTACCGTAGGTACCTACCTATGTAGGTACGTATGGTCGCATACATACCTCTCTAAGCACTCTAAGTATTCATGATGGCGAAGAGTAGGAAACAGTTTCATCCGTTTGCTACAAAAAGAGCAATTCCCGTGCGGATTTTCGTTTCCATCTTGTCCGGGTGAAGTGAGACAGAGCCAGGATACTGCTAAATTACGCTTACATTCATATAAAAAAACAATTAAATAATGAATCTCATTTATTGTTTTTTAATTTGTTTATTTTATATTGGTACAATTTAGCAGTAAACTGGCTCTGTCCCACAAAATGTGTGTGATAATTAATTAGAAGTATTGTTACACATACATATCACTAAAAACTAATAAAAATATACTGAATTAAATCAAGCTTAAATGATTATTAGCTTATAAACTAACATGAAATATCAACTGGATAGTTTATAAACAATTATAAGATTTAAAACGTTAATACCTAAATAAATACCTAAGTATCCACAAAGGCATACTAACTTCGACAAAGTTGGGTCTCGAATCCCTACAACTAATAATAATCCCTTACCAATAATGCACACTCCAGCTATTATAGCATTGCTGACACAGCCTGGTGCTTGGAGTTATGAAATAATGGAACTGACAATTATCTCAAAGATACCAATAATATACTTTTAATAGGTATAATCTTCTGACTTTTTTTTTATATTATACAACGCTATCTTGCCCAAAATAAAGCAAAGCTTGTAATATAGGAACAAGATTACGGAGAATATTAATATGTACCTATAGTATATCTAGGTACCTATACGTAATAATACAATATAATAAAAAACAGTTTCACTAATCTAATGACACCCAAACAGAGAACAAACGTTTGTTCTCTGTTTGGGTGTCATTAATCATCATCATAAAAATGTTCACCCCGTGTCGGAATCGAACCCACAACCTACAGCGCAGAAGAGACTAACAACTGAGCTGTGAGGCATGTTCCTTTGACGTTGGATCTGATAAGCCAGTATGTTATGTTTTGTCAGTCAGAGTTACGTTTCTCCGAAGTAAAGCATGGTAACACGTCTTATATACAAGGCATGAGTACAACCAAAAAAAAACCACAGCTTGTAACTGACTAACTCCTCAAACCTACAAGGTTTTTTATAATCTTCATGGCTAGGAGGTGGGTCGAAAATCGCAATGGAGGTATTCGTTAGTACTTAGTAGGATTCAGCGCTTCCTTTCATGCAATCTTTTGGATGTCATAAAATAAGAGTTTAATGAGTTAAAGACAAAAATATCTGTATCTAATTGTGAGAATAACGTAGGTAATTCAATATCCTGAATGGAATTAAAAATCTTGAAGTACCTGCGGAAAAACATTCAGGTAACAAATCAGAAGGACTTATTGGATTGGAATTCATGGCTTCTCCATGTTTAATGTATGTTCCCAGCTCCACAGACAGTCAGTTCAGTACAGTTGCTCAGTTATGGCAAGGCTTAGCTAATGCACCGCAAGCAGCGTTGTAATACGTGAATCAATTCGGTAGGCCGAGCGGGATTACCTAGCGCCGAGGTTCATTGGATACTAATGAAGGCTGGGGTCCTATTGATCCTATAACCTTCATGTATAGAATGCAGAATAATGACAGTATCTAGTATTAAGTATTGAGAATGCTAGCATGAATATTGAGAATGTTACTGAATTGTAACTTGATTTGACTAATAAACAGCACTAAACGTAATATCAAAAATAAATATTTATCATTTTAAAACAGTCTGCCGTCAGAAATACAAAGTGAAGATTCATTCAATGCGTATAGACCAAAACTTGCTAAGCACATTATACAAGATCACTGTCTACTAAATAAATGAAATACGTTAGATTCATTTAAGTCGACATCACGCTAGTCTAATATATTTATGTATAAGACTAGCGTTGTTGTCATGTTAGTAACATTTTCTTGTCTTTATGAGAGTAAATACTTTACGTTTCTCAGGCATAAGCCGAACTACCGATTGATCCTATGATGTAAAGTATGTATAATTCAAGCGCAGACTCACCGAGATTTAAATTCTTGTTAATATTATTAATCTAACCTATAGTGCCCAAACATGGTCATCGACTGAGGCTCAGAAATTTCCAGCTCAAAGTCTGCCCATGGAACGAAGCATGCTAGCAGTCAAAAGAGCCGAAAGGATCCGCAACACTGAACTATGGCACTGCCAAGCTGAAATGGGACTGGGCAGGCCACGTTAGTCGGATGCTTTACAGATGGGCAAATCATGCCCATCGCAATCACTAGATGAGCTGTCATACAATAGGTGCCTGCGGATTGGCAAAGGTGTCAAGGCACTGATCTGAATGTGTTTTGGATTATGACATCTGCGCTAAAACTTTACACGCTTCGTTTTGTGTAAAAAAAATACTCAATGTACAAACGAGTACGTGTGGCATGAGATCCAAAAACCAGGCTCAGAACAACTAAGTATTATGCAGTGCAAGGTCTCCAATCCCTTCGCATTAAAATATTGTAGCAATGACCCACAAAGCGTTTTCGTTGTTATTATCCATTTAATGCCGTCTAACATTGAAATCGACACGATACTTGAAGGGCGAGTGGCATTAACTAGAGCTGATGCATTTGTACATACCTACAAACATGATATACCTACGTTCCGTAGTATAGTACCAACCAGCACTGACTCACTTTCAGATAAACTACAAGGCCACAATGCGGCTACAAAAACTAAGAACTAAAATAAATTTACCTCCTGTTTTGTTTTTTGTTAAACAACAACTTCAGAATACACTTCTGATAACTGTTATTAAAATAACTTTGAAAGATTTGTAGACTTCGTAAAATGCAATGATAAAAAATTTCAAAACGATTTTTTTTTTCTGAATCAATGATCGTGAAAGCGTTTGTTTGATTTATTTAAAGGTTTTACGATGGGTTTGGCTGTTGATCTCCGGTCGTGGTCTGAGATGAAATGAAGCCGTTTGGTTTCTTCTCGAACATTATTTTTGGCTATAAATTTATGGTAACAAGAACAAATTATTTATATTTGGTTTTGATTCTTGCCCATATAAATAATACTTTATCTGATTTGCACATTGATTTTATTGAACTAATGCTGAAGACGATGGAGCATTGCTTACAGCTCTGGTACAATGGTTTGATAGTACGTACAGTCGATGTCTTAGTTCCTTCAATTGTAGACAAGTTCAACGTTACAGGGGACTCCCACATTCGGACCTGCACGCTAGTTGAATCACACTCTGCTTCCTACATAATTTATAATTTCATGGAGCTTTGAATGTATCTGGGTTAAACGCAGCTATAGTGTGATTCACGGTCAGACAGTTTGATTATGTAGTAATTAACTTGGTATTTGTGTATTACTGTCTTATTTTAACTCAATCAATTTTAGAATCAATTTCAACTATATATATAAAATTACTCTTTTGAAAAAAAATCAGGATCTTAAGACTTTCTTCCGTATGTTATAAAGTGTAAATTATATCTTATACATAGTTTATGTTTACTAGGTGAATAATAAAATTCAATCGCCTCGGTTGTGTAGTGGTATGACCACCGGCTTCCAACCAGGCAGTACAAATTTGGTTTGGTAGTAGGGTTTTGTTTTAGTCCACCTAGCTACCACCGAATTACAAAAGTTTGTCGCCATAACAACAATTAAAAATTGTTGTGTACCATTTTGAGTTTCGAGGTAATTTAGCCATTTCCTCAGTCTGTTGAGGAATCCTGGTGAAGTGCGCTTCCACCATTGGCGTTATCATAACTTGAAACTAGGTGAGCTAAAGGACAAGTACCTACCCTTTGTACAAAAAAAAATCTAGATTTTGTATTGTTAAAATCTATTTGAGGCCAGCAAATCTTCGTAGCTATGGTCTTGCGCAACACATCACATTGGCATGTCGGTGACGCGAACCCAAGTTTTACCCCTACAGATAATCACTCAACTGGCCAAAGAAGTTTTAAAAAAAATGTGGGTTCATCGGAGTCATCCGGGTAAAGGTCTTTACCTGGTCGCAAGTCGGACTTTGCTTGACCATATCTTTTAGAACATCTGTGTTATTCAGAGTGCAATGTAAATTTCATCGCCTTGTCTCAAAACATGTTTACTTTCATTCAAGTCATCAACCTCAATTGGCATCATACATCATGCATGGAAGTTCATCGACATATCCTTCCACCCATAGACACCTTATCCAATAATCGTTCAGGTGAGTTTCTTTATTCTGAAACATATAAATTGACCATTAGCAGCTACATTTCAACACTCATTATACCTCTACATAACAGAAACAAATAATGCAACTCACACACAATATATTTAAGAGTCTATGATACCTGAAATGGCTTAGCTTCAGCGATCATATCTTTCACTAGCATTTTCACTTTGAAAAAATCCCAATAAATACAAAAATTCAATAAATCACGCTCGAAATTGTATGAGAAAATAATCGTGTATATTTAATATTATATTGTGATGTTGTTTGAAAAAATAGGTACCACTTATGTTCGAATTTTTATTGGTGGGTTTAAATAAGAAATTTAAATAAAAAAATAAATAAAGATGTGGCTTAAGATAGAGCACGCTAGTCTAAAAATAACTAATTAAAATAATATTCACTTTAGATTTGAGTTTGTATGTACTATTTCTAGACACAGAACATAACAATAGTTGCTTTAAAGAGATTGGTATTCTTACAGTCAGCTACCAATACATTTATGAAAATCTAATGCATTCAAAGGAACATCGATGAGTTTAGTAAAAGAAGTGATGTACACAGTGCTTACACAAGAAATAAAAGTAAACTTGATATACATAGGAATCGCTTAGGAAAAGTAAATCAAATATTCTAAGGAAACTATGTACGATTATATTATAGCTTCCTCGAAGCGCCACCAAATTCTCTATTCCTAAATTCAAATTGTTTAAAATATTCATTTAATTAAAAGTGCCTACTACATAATAAGTAATAATAAGACTATATAGACGATAAGAACGCGTGGCCCGAAGTTGCTATACCAGTTGACAGCTAAATGGTTTTTACTCAATGTTAACAAACTACCCATTGGGTAGTAAGGTACCTAGTAATTAATATTAATAGATCGTATTCATTACCTATTTAGGTATATGATGTACCTTATTTTTTTTAAGTTATTATCAACACTTATACCACATACCTAAATATTGAACGAATCATAAAAAACTAACTAGCCCGAGTTTCTTGCCTTTTCCTTGTGTGCTGGTCGTGATTGCAAACAGGCGGTAGATTTGACGTTTCAAAATGATCCTAAAAAATCTTAATTAAGAAAAAAATGTCTGACTGTGACTTTTGGTAATATTTGAGATTCAGCTGCTGTTCTTTGATTAATCTTCTTCCTCCTGCTCTTGTCCTTCATCCAGGCGGCTTCCTTCTAAATTTACTGCGATCACCAATCCTCTTTTGGATGTTGGATGTTAATGTGATGTGTGTTTATTGACATTAATTACATGTAGCCTGAATATCTAGTGAAGATTTTCACAATTGTGAATCCACGATGTTTTGAGACTGTTAATTGAAAATTTGAACCTCAAAACCATGTCGCACTAACCCATAACGAATATCTGGTGATATTTCTTCATTCTGTAAATCACACCATATCAAATCAAGCCATTAGTTGCTCCGATTGTGCAACACAAGCTCTCGAGGTCAATATATATCACCAATATTCGGCTGGCTTAAGAAGTAGAACCAATTAATTATTATTCCTCATCGTACTGGGAAAAAAATAGGACCATCAGGACAATTTATAAATATAGCAAAAGAGGTTGGTACATAAAGTAGTATATACCAACAGATTTGTGGAATATGTTCTACCTACAAAAGCTGGGAGACGGATCAAACTCAAATGGCATAAGATGCTTGCAATTTTGTAATAATCTTGTATGATTTGAACCTTATACAGTCAACATAAGGGTCAAGAATTTCACCTGACCGTCCTTTTTCAGGTCGTTGATCGCTTCCTGACTCCGCAAGGTCGATCACTCCACGTGTTGTTTATCATTATCGTTTCGTCATGTGACGTCAGCATTCTGCGCATGCGACTGCAATGTGATCTTTTGATAGTGATTGCTTTCTTTGCTCTATTTTTCTTTTAGATTCTTTTTCTATATCTAAAACCATGAAAATTGTCGTCGATTAGTCAGTCGAACCAAACTATATACTTCATATACTCTTGTAATAACAGCACTTTGTTAAGTGTGTATTTACTTATTAATTTAAGATTACTTGCTTAATATTGCAGTTATTGTTTTCAGATATTGATTTCTTGTCAACTTTCTGATTATGTAAGTAGACATAATTTGTTTTTTTTTATATATAACAAGAGAATTATCGGTGAATAATGATACTGTGTTGGTTGAAATCGCCTTTTATTTTGTAGTGGAACCCAGCGACTTCAAGTCAAATGTTAATAGATATGGAGAAATATAAAATTTACAAGGATATTGACAGCAAAAGCATAAAACACGTATCAACTTGTTACATGGTGATAACGATATTATGACGCAAAGTTCATAAGGCTGATTTTTAGTAGTTTCCTGTCAAATATTTATAATGAGGACTTATGGTTCAATAAACCTTCAACCTCAATATGCCCTACACTACATTTATCTATGATAGCAGTATGCAAGACTATGCAGAGTCATATGCAAATTGATCAAAAGAAGACGGCTTCTCATAAGTTGAGGCAAAATAAATCAAAAGAAGCAATGTACTGGCAATGAGAGATCATACCACTGGCCTCAACCCTAGGGTCCGATTCTAATAAACAATCGTTTCATTATGACTATGGTATCATAGCATAATGGCCGCTAGAATACCAAAAGGCACTTCTAATGGCAATTCTGCGATGAACCCACTGTCATAATGTAGCGATTGGTTAAGTAGAATCTGGGCCCTAGTGTTGTAGAAGGTATTAAAGTGTGACTATAACTGAGCAACAGTATTGCCAGACATAATTAGGTAAGAGACAATGAGGTATGCTTAGTTTTAACGTCAACCCCCGTAATTATTGCTTGAACAAGCCTCATAGCTCAGTTGGTAGTAGCTCTGCCTTCTGCGCTGTAGGTTGTGAATTCGATACCATTTTTTATTTTTTTTTATTTAACCAGCACAGAACAAACATTTGTGTGATGAATATTGATGTTTGCTTTGTGTTTGTGCGTTTTAGTGTATTGTTGTAGTTTGTATTTACAAAAAAAGTATTTCAGTATTCTATCCGTAATCTAGTTTCCATATTACAAGCTATGCTTAGTTTGGGGCTAGATGGCGCTGTGTGAAATGTATGTACCAAAAAAAAAATGTTGCCTGTTTTATTTTTGTTTTTGATCTCAGTGGATTTTGTATTTGAATCTCATTGCGGGTCTGCAGCCTGTTTTAAATGTAGAGTAAACTTTCAAATAGATACCTAATAGATAGAAACGATCAAGAGTTTGAAGTTCGCATCGTTAAACCGCTCCATTTAACGACTAAAGTCACATTTCATATGGCTGAAACAGTACAAGATTGAGGAAAACCAAGAAGAGAGAGAGAGAGAGTCACGTCACTTTGAGGGATCGACTTAAAGAGGAATTGGATGGTGCGAGAAATTTGGATCATGTTTGTTTTTTTTTCTAAAACGTGGTATTGCTACCCGACTGCCTGAGAACGTGGATTACTTTGTAATTTAAATATTTGGGCTACTTTAACGTGTAAAGTAGAACGTGTAACTAAACGAGATCTACTTATTTTTTCTCAGGCTTTTATTTCAGACTTTTTGATAAGAGTTCAGGAGCACTAGTAGGTATCAGTAATGTTATTGTTTTCTTCTTCATGGAGCGGCTATCTCGGGCACTCCTTGCCACGTCATCAAGTTATCTGCGAGCTGCGGGCTAGGCTAATGTTTCGATTGTTAAGCCAATTACTGATAGGTGCGGTGCAGTGTAGGTCAAAACTTTGATAAAAATGTTTGACTGTTTTTACCTTCCTGAAACCATACATTGTTTTGCAAGCGCTGCATAGAATTTAACATATAGAGTACCTATAATAAATGCGTTTTACTACCAGCTGGTGTGGCATCTTTACTTCTCTCACTCACAAAAAGAGGTTATTCAAAAGTGATCAGGATTATCACGTTCCTACCGTTTGCCGGTCTATCGGTTGTCTGTCAGTAAAAGTTTAAAAATTGAGGCGATGCTGTGACTGCGATCTGCTTAACCCATATCATCAGACCTATAAGTTCATGGAACCGTTTTATTTCGTACATCCTATCGCCAGTTGGAAGCAATAATAACCCTTGAATTTTCTTCTTATTCTGAACCCTGGCTGAGCTCAAGGCAAGTTCTCACCAGAAGTGCGGGCTTTAATCCCGCATCATTGCATCAAAATGCAATGCAAATATATCGTGAATTATAATAAGTACCTACCTAATAATACAAATTTACAGGTAAGTAATTTTGTATTATTGACAATGCAATAAAAGTTGCCATAAAAGACTGAGCACCTCCATAGTGTAATTATTTATGAGCAGCACGTCTTAGGTCAAAAGTCACACGGCTTTCGCCACAAAGAAAACTGTTGAAGTCAAAACAATCGAACACGGTTCTCTGCTTGACTGCTTCGGACGTGTTTTGAATGACAATTTTTCCTGAACACTCCACTCCGCACCTTTATCAACAAACAAGCTGTAGCTTTTTAGGTAATTATGATCTGCCTTTTTAAAACAAATTGCTCTGGTATTGGTCTTGATCACAGATGATACGGTGAAGCGTAAAACAGTACCTTCCTTAAGGTCTGCAGGATTTCAACCATACCTACACTGATACCTTCTTGGCAGGTGGCATTCTTAGATTGTCAAAAAACTGGCACCGATTCCGACCCACATTTCAAGTCAAATATAACGTTTTTGTTGGGCCCCAATGAATTTGCAATTAATTTCAAAACTAAAATGTTATTTGCTGTAATAGCAGCTATAGATTCTGTGTAAACTTCAATCTATTACGGTTCATGAGATTAGACGCCTTGTACAAACAGAGGTTTGTACATGCGTCTAATATCTCGCAATATGACCGTTGTAGATAAGAAAATAACCCTATGCATGCCTCCACTGTCCATCCGTATATCTGGTCAGCAAGCTATATTTCATGAACTTACCTTTGACGCTTTGTACAAACCAGTCCCATGTCTCAGAGGAAGACCGTAAACTATGTAGCGTAACGTGTACGTACAACGCCTTTGCTGGTTTAAGTAAAATCTGAAGGACATCACTTGGCAGCCATACTTACGTAGATATAATTGAGGATATACTCGTGTACGAGTAACGAATCCCCTTGGTATTGTTGTAGGTATGATCGTCTTTGAGCTCATCCGAGGTGAAGTCGTTTCCGCTTAAGTTCCGGGCTCCGCTTCCTCATCAGAAATCGTTCGTCTACTTAGTCCGTAGAAATGTTTGAGTGCTCGCAATTTTATTCAAATAATTTCTTTATCGTATTGACATTGCATGTCCGGAAGTGAAACAGACAGACTATGTGAGCAATTGAGGTAATTTGTGTATGTACAAGAAATATTAGTCGTCGTGATCTCAGCATACGAAACCAATCCAAGTATAACAAAAACATCAGCAACAACAACTACGAAATCAAGGGGCTGGTCGATGTCGTAAAAGGCCAATAAAGGGTCACACTAGATAATAGCTCAGTTAGAAGTCGTTATGTCTTCTTTGCAGTAGGCTGTAAGTTCAATTCTCACCTAAGAAAAACATTTTTGTGATGAATATAGACTGCTCTGTATTATTGCGTTGTTCTATTATCATATAACATTAAGTAAAAATATGTATTAAAATGTAACGGTTCTTATGTAATCTGACTGATTCTTGTGTACATAGATATTTTAATTGCACGTGTTATTTAATAAAATACTTGTTTCGCCTAAAAAAATATGAAGCAAGTTTACAAATCATATAAAATAATAAATGTACAAACTATGTACAAGAAAAGCAGTCGCGTTACCGAGGACCACTACTAACGGTCTATATGTAATTCTAGTTGAATAACATACAGACCAGTTCTAGTCAAAAGCGCGCCTAAGACATTGGCTGCGTTGCCACGCTGAGCACGCTAAATAAACTTGGGTCTCATGTCAACAGATATCCCTTAATCCTAATATCCTTAATCTTGTTCCCATATCACAAGCTACGCTCAGTTTGAAACTTGATGGAGCTGTATGAAATAAACTTCCTGTAATGTATATAAGAAAAAGGGAACGGCATAAATGCTTGCAAGATGCTGCTGTCCATTTCGTAACGCGATCCTTTAGTCGCTCTCTACGATATTGAGTTAAATAGGTAATATTCGCAAAGAAAACTATAGATCAAACAAGCAGAATATCAAGAAGCCCTGTGATATCTATCCAACAAACTGGGAAATCTTACTATAAGGACGTATCTGAGCAATTAGGAATACTTAGATAAGTTAGTCAAGGGTCCGTTATCAGCTCATCGGGTGACATTTGCTAGCTAATCGCCCGAGTCTATTTGTCGGCTGATAAGATTGCATTGTCGTTGTTTATAGAACACTTCTACTTTCTACGGGTTTGGAGAGATAGGCTAGATATCCGTTTTGAGAGTCTACTCAATGTAAAGGATTGCTTGTACTTCTACCACTGGTTATGCCAATAACCAGTGGTAGAAGGTTGGCGAGCACGGTATACGTATAGATACAAAGCCTCGTAGCTCAGTTGATAGTAGCTCTGCTTTCTGCGCTGTAGGCTGTGGGTTCGATTCCCACCCAGGACAAACATTTGTGTGATGAATATAGATGTTTATTATCAATTATTTGTTTGGGTGTTATTGATATAACACCTTAAATACTTTTTGTAAAAACATACGTACTATATGATTATAGTACGTATGTATTTACAAAAAGTATTTAAGTATTCTATCCGTAATCTAGTTCCAATATTACAAGCTTAGTTTGGGGCTAGATGGTGCTGTGTAATTTTTTTTTTTTTTTTCCTGTATTATAATAATGATATAATAGGTCCCTACTAAAATTGTCAGTACAAATTAGTAAACAGACAGTTGTAGTAATAGGATTTCTTGAACTACTACCACAGGCTATGCCAATTACAGTCGCAGGCGAAGACGGTAGAGAATATGTATGAAAACTTCTACAGCGCTTCTAGCGTATTGAATAGTTACCTACTAAATTTGTCAGTACAAGTTAGTAAACATTCAGTTGTAGTACAAATTAGTCAATGATGTAAACAGTCCTACGTTCCGTACAGAAAACGAATGGGATCTTGTGATGGGCACACTTGAGCCCAACTCATGCAGTTGGGCAAATACGGAAAGAGCTGATGATGCTGCCTTAGAAGTTGTGGGTTCATGTTTGATCAAAAAACATTAAAAAAACGACTTATGATTTTATTATATACTCGTATGATGGGATGGCTCTGGACCTCATAGCTTTTCTATCTCTAAGTCAGGCAGGGATGAGGCCTATGATGAAATTAGCATTTCCAGAAGGTACTGGGCTCTCACGCTCACCAATGTAACACGGCAAACCGTTTGGTGTTGGAGGCCAGGCGGGCCTT
Organism: Venusia cambrica; assembly: GCA_951394065.1. NCBI lineage: Eukaryota > Metazoa > Arthropoda > Insecta > Lepidoptera > Geometridae > Venusia > Venusia cambrica. The sequence continues at coordinate 5,882,269 of OX596065.1, forward strand.
TACAGGTACCACCAGAGTGTTGTAATCAGTCAGCCGTAACTGCAAACAAAAAATCTCGGGGTTGACCACTAGGAGGGAGATAGATCATACTTTCCCCACCTTTTTTATTGTACGACGGGGAAGCGCTTGGTCTTCATCTCACCTGGTTACAAGTTAGTATAAAGCCGAAGGTGGAGGCGAATTTCACACGAAATCCTCAACAATCTAAGTAATTGGCTATCTTACCTCTAAATGCCGGAACACAACAATCTTGAATTTGTTGTTATGGCGACAGACTTAGTTTAGTTGGTAAATAGCCAGGCGGACATAAAAAAGTCCCACCAGCAACCATCTCACCACCTAGTTACCTTGCTGCATTACCTGATAAAATGGCAGCTGGTGATATCAACACCTAGGGTACATATGTGCAACTGGTTGTACCATAGGGACAAAGGTAAATAATTACAAGTCTCTCTTCCAAATAGTCTGACGTAACTACAACGCCAGTTTTGTTTTTCTGCTATTAAAAAAATCAGTCAGCCCTTCTTACTATCAGTTGTGTCAGTACGGAATAACCTCCATCCACTGGACCAAACAAATTGAAATCAGTTTCCTGCTATGGCTCATCACGTCCGATACAGGCTGCGTATAGAATCGTAATACGCACTTATTATTCCGGGTTCGATTCCCGGTTCTTATCTGTTGCACTGCTAAATATTTTCGGCTGGTGTATATTAATTGGTGGGGTTGGTGAGGGTGGTCGTGTTCCAATTATTTTATGTATTTTGTTGGGGATTTATAAGCTGTACCTACGTAAGTTCTTACTTATAGCTTTATCTCAGTTATAAATCCCGACCGACCTTGGTATCTTTATATCTGTATACGGTCCTTAGGTAATCTGACTGATTCCTATGTACATGTAGTTTAATTGTAGATTTACCGTATATGTACAGCTGTCCTTCTTTTTTATATTTTTTCTAAATAATGTGTGATACCACATTTTCTTCTGCACATCATATTTTTTATATTAATTGTTCTATTTGAATAAAGTTTATAACAGGTACCTTTTATTTATAGCTCTCAATCAATCAATCAATTAATCATTTTTTTGTTAAAAACATAGGTAAATACAAATATAGGTATACATTATTATATAACAGATCGGCTATGGTTCGCCGAACAACGCTGACAAATGTCATCCTAGAAGCTAAATCTGTTAATAAAACTAAGGTAGGTTTCGACAATATTTACAGTCTGTCGTCTATGAATTTGGGTATGCTTTTTCAGATAGTAAATATGTTATTGAAACGATATGTACAAAAAACTTTACAGCTTACCCAAGGATCATTCCAGACCGAATCCAGACGGAAGTGTGCCCAAGACACTGGCTGCATTGCCACGCAATTATAGCTAAGCTAATTCGCTGGCCTAAGAGCCTTGAGTCAGGCGTCGCCTTTCAAAAGCCCGAAAGACTTTTTATTAAATGGCCTGGTGGAAACGGCTTTTGACACTATTAACGATTTATGTTATGTGTATCGTACTTACACGGATACAAAGTACGCCAGTCTAGAACAATGACTGTACAAATTTAAGTTCAATCCGTTTTGATGTTTCAGCGTGAAGCGTGCGTGTTTGTACAAACATACAAACGATACATATTTCGCATAATATCATTATATGAAGTAGAAGAGAGTATAATAAGACTCAATGTCGCGTAACGGACTTTGCTCGACAACCCGTTGGTGAGATAAAGGAACGGAACATACGATTTATTCAATACACTTGAAACATGTCAAAACATATTGCGTCCAGCATTTAAGTAAATGAACACTGACCCCTGCGGTTTTAACTACCAACACTTACCACTTTAATCTGACCCATTTACCGCAAACTTATTCAGCAATGCATTTCAGGGTCCCACTGAATGTTGAATAGTCCGGGCCAAATTAATTTGGATGTTCTTGTTTGGGGCGGTTTCGCTAGACATAGTTCATGAATAAACATAGGCGATCTGATATGCGTTCGGACCCAGCTCACGGACGCTGCAGCTCACCATTTCAACATTATAATTATTTTAAATAACCATATCCTAAGAAAACTTATTAACTGCACCTAATTTCCTACATCAATTTGGACATGCCAATGACTACCCTCTGAACCCTCCAAATTAAATGCGCGAATGACATAACAGCCAATTAAGGGATCTCACCGTTGCTGCGATCACCAATCCGCCTACTAAGCGTGGTGTTTATGGCAAAACTCTAATTTTGGAAGCGGTTTTGACCAAAAACGAAAGGAATAGCCAAATAAACAATTATTTTGCACACACACATACCTAACAGAATAAAATCATGCAGTGTGTGTCAACGAATTGTTTTTTTTTTGTTTTTTCAAATTAAAAAAATACATATAACTTGTTGAGAAATATTATTATTTTTTAATTTGAAAAAAATAGGACTACATTTTTTTATACAGGTACCTAAACGAGGATGTGTTGAGTAGGTATGGGTATATACTTTTATCTACATAAAGACTTAGAAAGAAATTTCAATCCGATCACGGGCTGAATAAAATATATTTAATCTTGTTATGAGGACGAACATACAAACATTCTATGTCATCATAGAATAAACTCAATATTTACGTAACGCATGCGCCATCTACAGCTTGGTTTTATCAACTCTCAGAGACGTTTCTTCCGCAATACGCCGGCAGAGGGACAATAATACCGTATACTCATTTTCTGACACTTTTACCAGAAATCCATATGATTACATCTCTTGCGTGCATTGTTATCTTTAACATTATTCATGAAATAAATAAAGAGAGAAGAAATAAATAAACAGGTTGATCATCCCTATCATTCATTATTGTACCACTTGTTTGTGCCATATTTGTACCAGCTATTTACAACAAGTCTGTGCATCGGACGTGGCATAAATATGGAGGTAGTAAGATAAGCCTGAATTTGAGTTAATTATATGAAGCTGGGTTTCTAGAGGGTAGCCTTATCAACTCGGACAGGCTCTTATCAGAAGCCTACCTTACGGGTACCTAGTAATATCTTATAAGTACACGGTACCCTACCAACATGATAACTTCTGGGACGCATAGAAATACATACGGACAAGAGTTCAATTGTGCGTATGCGTATCATTTTGTCGGCGGTGGTCCTGGCAGAGATTATGTCTGCCCTTTCTCCCGTGTATTTATTATTAGGCGGCCAAGAGATATTAAGGTCCCTGAGAACTTTTCACTAATATTGCTATCGCTAATTGATTCAGGCGTTATTTTGCGGAAATCCATTGTTCAAAATAAATAATCTGAAAACAAAAGATAAAGTAACAAATCCGCTAAATTCGTTTGAAAATTTCTACATCGACACTTGTTTCGCCTCTACACGAGGCATCCTCAGGAAATATAGTCTTGCTGTTGAGCAGACGAGTCCTCCGCCGACGTGCTGCCGATCCGAGCGCTGCGCTGCAAGTCACTTGCAGTTTACTTGTCAATTGGGAACTTTTCAAACGAATTTAGCGGATTCGTTACTACCTTTCTGTATTCAGATTAATAATTTTGAATATTGCAATTACCAATCCTCGTGGTGATTGATACAATTCCCCCTTTATTCCCTCAAAGTCATTTCCTGCAGTGAACTTGATCTAGGTAATTGTTGTGATGATGATGACGCTTATATTTTTTTTTCCAGCTACCTTTATCTTTATATGGGCAATGCCCAAAGTCCTATCATAAAGTCCGTTCCATACATAAATAAAGACTTCTTCCACTTCGTTTATAAGATATGAAGTAGTACCTAGTTATCCTGTTATTAGTTTCCTGGCAATAATTGATGAGCATCTCTATTTAGGTTTTTTTCTTTCCATCCTCAGATATTAATACTTAGCAATCTATAAATGCTTTATTTTCATTGCTTAACTTTGTGCTCATGCCTTTAATTTAGATCTCCTGGTTTAAGAATCTTATATAATTAAATATGTGATAGGACAAAATATATTTTACTTACCTTACATCGAAATTTTGCACTTATTCCAGATTCTAGGCAAGATTATTAATTTAATAGTAAATTGTTTATTCAATTGCATTCCTATTTAATAAAATTTTATAGTTTAACTAAGAAACACAAATAAAACCGTATCATCAACATTAAAATATTAAATAATATTAACTGTTTTTATTTAAAAAAAATGTGTTTCTAATTTCAGTACCTATATAAAGTGTTGTGATGATTAAGGGTTGAATGAAATTCAGATTTATTTTTTAAAAACTGGATGATTTTATTTTTACCATAATAATATAATATATATTTTGAAACAAATTACGTTATAAAATGTACACATTTACTTTTTATTCCATAACTACAGTATTGTTACTTTATACTTAACAATTAAAAGACTACATACATTTAATGTATATTATGGTATCCTAAAACATACGTAAATAATTTATACAACGATCGAGGAGCAAAATAATGGTTTAAAAACCTAAACGAACCTCGAACACTAACTAATTGTATACAAGTAAAAAAACCAACGGTCGCATTCAAGGTCGTCGCTCAGTACCAGTTTACCATTTTGTGTCTAAAGATACTCGAGTGGCTCTCTCAAATACCACCGCTGCACTATTGCTGGACAAAACATGTTTTCACATCTGAATTCGATCATCAATTCGTAATTTTGTTTGTTCGTAAACATAAAACCTAATATTTACATTATTTATTTATTTATACCAATTGCAACACTGAAAACGACGTTTTCATTATTTGGTAAATTAATAATTTTGAAGCTGTTTAGTGCTAGGTACTTAAAAAGAGATCCATCGGTAACAGTGTCCATAGCTTCATATTTTTGGTATTACATTGAATAAAACACTTAAATCAGGTATCGATGATGATTCGAAGGCCACAAAACGTTGGAAACCAAGGAAATGAGAGGACTGTGGCGAAGCAGATCAAAGGCATTGTCCAAATGTTTCTGAAAGACTAGATTGGTTCGGAGCACACCGGAATGTGCACATCATCCGAGTTTCTAAAAACAACGTGGCCCATGAGCACCTACGAGATATTTACAATGTTCAATGGCAAAACAACGATGAAGCAACCTGAATGTCATCAGTCATATTTAATCTTAAAGCCACGCTCTTAGCTTTAATGTTATAAGTTTGGCATTATTAATTTTACCAAATTTAAGCATAGTGGTAAAACATTATGCTTCTACAAATTATGTATACCTTAATTATCGACAAAGTAGTGGACCATTTTAATTTTTACTTTTGTTCCTAATTTTGATCAAACAAAAATGTAAGTGCTTATTATATATTGGAATAATATAAGAACATAATGAGCCGCTAATATTAGTATTACTAACAAATTAACATTACAAGAAACACACGACCACCAACGCGACGAAATATGAAATACATACAGAAGAATTTATTACTTTCGAAAATAGTATTCAGAAGTTTAAAACATTAGAACACAACAAAATTGGAATTAAATCAGGACTAACGTTATTCTCTTATACCATAATTATATTACTGTTACAGCTAAGTTAGTTATTGATTCAAATTGTGCGATTTTTTCGTTTATTACTCAACATTAATTATTACCAATACATGACACTACTACGTCGACGTATAATGACCAATAACTACAGTTCGACAGACACAATATAATAGGTAATTATAAGAGACACCAATTAGTTTATAATCATTATAATTGTATTACATAATAGTGTGCTGGAGAGAAGGGCTATAATGTTTCGTTGTATTTCAAGACAGTATTACTATGAAGCCTTATTTATCGCTTATCAAATAAATCAACAAGATAGATACATAATCGTATATATACACAGACGTAATTAAGTTTTTTATTCAAACAATATAACGACACAACTTTCAGTTCTGTGAATAAAATCACTAACATTTTTCATGATTTGATTTTTACAACTTATAGTAAAATGTTTTACATATATTGTACAAGAAGAATTATCGGTTGCTATGATAACCATTATGAATCATCTACCAGTCACAAGCGATTATAAGCATCCATGCGATCTGAATATAATGACAAACAATATTATATTAATTTCACAATAATTATACTTATTCGATATACATGTATAACTACAACAACTAAATTCTACGACGCCTATGATATATTTTGAGACGTTTTAATAATATCATCTAACTTTTCTCACAGTGTGCTTTATTTTGACTTTCTTATTATAAACATTTTCCAATAATTATTTTATATACCGTACGAACCTGAAAGAGCTTCGTTAGATGTTCCGACAAGGAAGAAAGCCGTAGTAAGCAAAGGAGAACAGTAGAACACTAAAATACAAACCCTAAAATACTATGCCACATACTCAGACATAGCGTAGGTACCTAAGTTCATTATGTTTTTACTAATTTTTGAACAAAATATTTGACCCTGATAATTCCAATTTATTGATGAACCACAACAAGAAGCGTTACTTTTACAACATTTAAATTCGATGTTGTTTTATCAAAACTTTGGGTTTTACAATAACAATCTCAACTAGAAAGTGTGGTGAAATTCCGAAGTTATTGATCAACATTTAATTTTGTGTCAGTAGATAGATTATGCTAACTTGAGCTTGACTTTAATTTTAACGTATTGCTTGTAATCGTTGATTTAGCGTTTTTATTTCTAACCTATCAACATTGAAAAGTTAGTTTTAATTATGGACGAAATTTAATATTTTTACCCAGCAGTACTTTTGTGTATAAAAATTGAGAATAACATAATCAAAAAAGACAAATACCGTAAAGCTAATCAAAAAAGAAAAATATTCAGCTAAATGATATTGTTAACTGTCGACGTTGTACACGGTGCAACACAAGCTATCTTTTGTAAGATTCTAAACGAAATGGTTAAAATGCATATCCTGGCATCTAAAAATGAATTCTTAAGTTAAGATTATTATATTTATTTCAATTTAGACAGCAGATTACTAATACAGATTCTAGACTACGCTTATTATGTATTTCTTGAGCGTTACTAATACAAGGACAAGAATTATAGAGTTCATAATAATAGGCACAGATTTATATTTTACTCCTTTAGAATTAAAACATGTCACCGACTACTACACAAGACAATTTTAACGTTAGAAGATACATTAAGTTATGGTGTAAGATTTATGCATTTAGTATTTTTTTTTTGTTATTTAGTAGACACTCTATAAGATATACATGTTCGTCTTTACGTTTTATACATATACCATTATAAGAATATAATATAGGTAAAGCATTTATTCCCTATAATATAGAACACAACACACCCTCTACCTTAAATTTAGGGACACAGATTACAAATCTGATTTAATTTGAAAATTGTTTAAGAAGTTGATGCTCTACACTGACTTATTTCTCATAATCATTATCACTTAACTAACTGACACCATTTTCATAGAATTGACAAATTTTAGCAAAAACATCTTTGTTATATAAAGTAGTTTAGTTTTGTGAAACATTGTGGAATTTAGGATTTCATCATTAAATGGCGTTAGTATGGCATTTTTTTATAAATTGTCTAGTATTGTACAGTACCTAAGTACTGCACAAATAATCGATAGTTTTTTTGCTACATATATGATTTTAAACAAGTTGTATACCTAAATACCACAATGGCACAGTTTATCAAAAATATGTTAGGTTCCTCGAAATTCACGATATAAAAATTATGCCCGGATCATTTTAATTCAAAAAGTTAGAGAAGCTAGCGTTGCTAAAACTAATCTATGCGATATCAGTCTCCACTAGAACCTTAAAATTTAGAAAATCCGTAAAGTAAATCACAGAGTTTGAAATAGCAAAACATTGAGTTGAAACCATACGACTGTTGACCGTTCAACGAATGTACAGATGTTATCACCGTCCCGCGAATACATTCTGTTTATTGATATGTATTTTTCTATAGACGTTTCTGTAGTGAAGATTCTTAAAAAAATAAACGATAAAGTTGAAGTGTCCCTTCGCTTTGTATACAACCATAGGTGCCATCTATACATTAAGTTCATACCTTACCATTGAACAAATAATTATCTTACCCTACATCCTTACAATACATCAAGACCGGCTGGAAACACTTTAACCGATGAACCCTTAGCGCCAATGAAACAAAAGGAATAAGTACGCGTATAGCGGAAGAATGTTTGAGGACAGAAGTGAAAGGCAATCGTAAATACGCGCGACTTACACCCTTCAACTGGACACGGTAAAGGCTCATCAAATGACACACTTTGTCAATCTGCACTCCAACCTTTCCGACAATAACGGCCTGCTTCAGATAAAATAACGTACTATCACCTATACTTGCTTAAAAGTATAAATGAACTCTTACGTACAGTTTAACGCAAACGACTATAACCTAGTTTTATCGATACAGTAAAAAAAAAGGTTCATAATGCCTTACAGTACCTACTAATGTTAATAAAGTAAACTAAAGAGTGTGACGGTAATTGCGAAATTATTCGTAAAACTAGAAGCCATGTCGTGTTTGTACACGAAAATACGGACGCGACAACGCAATGTGAGCGCGAGCGACCTGCGACCCGGCACCGGCGACGGACTGTAGACGGATTGTTACTAAGAACGAGACGTGCCTTTTGGAAACCATCCCGTAATACAAATGAAAAAACACGAAAGCAACAAGATGAAACGATAACCAACTCACAGCCTTTAGTTTAAAGACACGGCGCGCTTCGCCAAAGCGCTGTGCGACGGACCTCTAAACTAACAACATAATAGAACCGAATATAATGCGTCCGGTAATTCCCGAACGGTTGCTACCCTCGATTATTAACAATAACTTTGTACATTGAATCCAAAAGTCGACGCGTCGGTTTGGATAGGCACTCTCTAGGCGGGGCGGCGAGTGGTCGCCGCATCGTCGGCCTCCGTCGGCGGCCCAGAGCCGACCGCATGAGATCAGGGAACCGGCCACGGCCGAAACGTCATCGAGCTCTAGGACGACGTCAGGTTATAGAACGTGTGGTCAAAGCAGTCGCCGGCCACGCCGATCTCGCTGAGCATGTCCGACACGTCGGGCGTGCACGAGAACTCGAAGTACGAGCCTGAGGAGGATGAAGCGCTCTCAAACGAGTCGATATCCGTCGTCAGCGCATCTAGGTCTACCTCGCAGTCCGCCGGGAGCGACAGCAGGTCTAGAGGGTGAATCGAGTACAAATCCGTGAGGTCCGTCGTCACCTGCGACCGACTATTATGGTCCTCGTAGAAGCAGGCGGATTCAGGGGAGTCGGGTGAGCCAGCTGGAGAGGCTGGCAAGGGCGGCGGCGCTGGAGTCTCTATCGGAACGCTGGCTATACTTGACACCGCTCTCCTTCGCCTTGTGACTCCTCTGTTGTTGTTAGAGTCTGCGCGTTGTTTGCGCTTAGGCTTCTGAACAGAACCTGACCTTGGCCCGCTTCTGTCAGGCTTCGTCGTCTTCTTGCGAGGTCGGTACTTGTAGTCAGGATATTCCCTCATGTGCAGCTGCCTCAGTCGCTCCGCTTCGTCGATGAAGGGCTGACGCTCCTCGTCGTTGAGCGTCTTCCACACGCGACCGAGGTTCTTAGAGATCTCCGCGTTATGCATATCAGGGGTTTGCTCGCAGATTTTCCTGCGCTCGATTTGCGACCACACCATGAACGCATTCATTGGCCTTTTGATGTGGTTCGGGTTGTTCTTCTTCGTCTGAAACAATGGAGAAAACTTTATGACAAAGATGTAAAGTTAGTTTAGCAGTTGAAAATTTAATACGAGTAAGTTCACGGTCATTTGACACCCAATTACAAGGTTTATGTTTCGAGAAAATCGGCGCTATCTGCTTAATTGTCGGCGCTCGATTATTATTTCAGGCATGCTCGCGCCGAGAGGTACCGATCAGTATGCACAACGTCGCGGCATTAACTCTGTGTCCTTACTATTAATGATATTGTTATCATAGGAATTATTATTATTACGGCTACGGTTCGAAATATAAAACTAGCACTTCCACAACACCGGAGGCGGTGGAAAACTTTACAATACCCACGTAGAATGTGTAATGATAATAGTAGTGCGCGGTGCGCTAAGCGTGACCTAATTTTAGTACTGTTTTGATACTCGAACTAGGGTAATAAAACGTAATGTTCTTTCCAAGCGCAGTAAACATTTCCGCGACTCCATCGAATGGTATAAAATATTGACTAACGAGGATGTTTAAAGACGCAGGAAGTCATTATCGAATGATGTAGGAAGCGTTCGGAGGACGGTCGTATCTGCGGGCTCGTTTTTCCTTCAAAGTGCCTGACATAGAGGAGGTTGGGGAGCATATTGACGCGGCTCTCACGCGGCCGAACTTTACGACACTATCCACGACTTAGAGACACATAAAAACACCGCTGTATAAGGAAGAACATAAGCGAATATTCCCTTTTATTATTCAAATGTTACTTTCGCTAAACTTCACTCTGAAGCGACGCGACGGTCCCAGTGGGGGCAAAAATCAGCCTGATTTTATATTTTTGTCCTTTTTTATTTATGTTCAGGATAAAAAGGGTTTGTCAGATGGCGACTAAATCAAGTTCGGTACGCCCACTACAGTTTCAAGGTGAACAGTATACAGGTAGGATATTTTTTTGCTCGTAATATATCCAGGTTAGTTGTTACTATAATATTTTTTGTTATTCGGACACGATCTAGAATGCAACGGCTAAGTCGATTACGTCCGCGTATGTTTTTTGCTTGGGTCTAATTGTGGAACGGTTGCTAGGTTATTTTTTGTGGGATTTTAGTGAGACATGACTGAGACACATTACTACAAAATATATGACTTCTTGTGTTCTCAATTTCGTATTGTTTGTAAAAGACCACAAAAGAGCATAGTTTGGCAATGGCTTTTTTATTTCTTGGTCAGCCCAATGAAAAATAGCTGAATAAGTATCAGTTCAAAGTTATATAGAATTTAATTTAGTTTGTATGAAAAAGAGATATTGTATACAAATCACATAACGTTTTACGGTGAGAATTTCCATATCAAAAAGTCAGATCGTAAACGAAGACTTACAGCTGAACTGAGCTTTTCAATTGAGAAAGACATCAAAGCAACTCATCAAAGACTTCCAATTGTTACTTTAGAGCGTGCCGTAAAATTATTGAAAGGCCCACGTTGTATACACGACGATGAAAGGGTGGGCCGAAACGAGAATTGTGTGGTCCTATTAGTAGTAGCCAGTAGGTAATATTTTGTGAGTCTAACAAAAAAACATCTAATCTCACTAAAATTCTCAAGTAAAGGTTTACATATACTTTGAATTATTGGTAAAGATTCTTATTACAATTACAATATTATAAGTCAGTAAGCAAATATGAATATGGAATCTTAAAAAAAACAAGAATAACATTGATGATTTGATGACAAAAGTATATCTTTGACATCAAATTGAATGCATAAGCTTTGAAGTATTTTTAAAGTAAAAGTCGGTAAAAATAACAGTAACTCAAAAAATAATTCAAAGAAATTAAGTAATAAACAACATTCACAGGTTTAACTCCGCATTAACGTAAGAAATGAGTAAAAACAAGATAAAGGAGGACCGTTATTTTTTATCACTTTAGAAGTTGTGTCAAAATGTTACTTGTTTATTTTTGACAGGTGCACTTTTTTACGCGAAAATAAATTGACTTAAATGAATGACTTTTCAGAAACAAGGTGACGCCAAGATTTCATATTGGGAATGAGAAATTACTTAGTTTTACAATATATCATTTTTTCGTTACGGATTAAAATTGTGTTTACTTTTGCGAGCCTTTGCTTTTGATTTTAAGATACTTTTGGATTTTTGTAGGGAACTGATTTACGTAATTACCAAGAAACATCTTCGATGACAGAGCTATTGTACGTTACATATAATTTTTATGTTTATGTTTTTTGTTGAAAGTAACACAATTCGTTGGTACGGCACAGTAAATATGGAATCAAATAAATCGGCTAACCTATGCATAGAACTAAATTTTGGCAGCTGGCCTCTGCTTAAGGCTAAAATAAATGTCTATGTATACGATTACTATTGCGCCCGCGTCGTCAGTACAGTCTATACCCGCACGTAGGTAGTTGACTCTACAAGGGCATCAAGTTAGTTTCCTGAATATCAAGACTGGCCCTATCGTTCTATCTAACGATATAACACTAGTCGTTTTATGGATAATGTGCGTTTATGTTACTTTGTTATTATAATCGAGTATTATGCAATTTGACTGCTGTCTTTTTGTATCTTTATATTTTCTCATACTAGGTATCAATGATTACAGTAAAAATCTACCTAAATTTGGATAGGAATAATAGGATCAAATGATAGGAATTTTATAATCTTATTATCGTCAATGTTCATATTGCGGATGGCTTATAGATTCTTAGCATAGTTCCAAACCTACGAATCGGAAGTATCAACTCTCAAACCAGGCATTTAATAAGTCTAGAAATATAATTTTCTTTTATAATATGACTAATATGATAATTATTACCATAAACGCAGTTGATATGACATATATATATCATTCAACGAAGCCAGTTAAAAATGCATGTTATTTCAATGCCAAATTGCGTCACATATCCATAGTAACTCTAAACGTCATCTTAAATAGGTATTTATTCCAAATACAGACGACTGATTAAAATAAGTCCATTTATGTATTCTGCAGCACTTTATAAACGAATACGGCGATAAGGTCAGGAACTCACTGTAGTTCGAAGGCATTGAATGCTCGGTTTCCGCGTTAGCACAACGTATAAGTCTAATTTTGTTCCGGAATTTTGCGAGCCAAGGCTTCTATCTACATTGGAGGATGATTTATAACGACTTCCTTGAAGGCAACTCCACGGTCATATTAAAAAAAAACATAGCGAGCGAGGGCTAAACTTTATACATTTTCGATTAGGTATTATCTGCATCAAAATATATGTAAGTATTAAATGTTTCAAATAAATAACTGGATAAAAATTATTTCATAATTGATGAACTCATATTAATGAACCTTTTTAAGATTATCATATTAATTTCTAATCAGTAAACATTTATGAAAATAAGTTTGGTTAGTAATTACTTGCTTTAATATTCCGATAGTAAAACGGTATTTTGTTATTAATGTGACATGTACTTCCTTTTCCGAAGAAAACAACAGATTAATTTTAATAATTACAAGTTTGATGACTTGCGGAACAATTTGTAAACATGTTTACGGTTCCTGTCTGTCATATTTATATTTGTTTCTGTATACTACTCAAGTTTGAATATTCCAGTACCTGGTATAATTATCAGATGACCGTGACCTTCGGGTTTATACATAAAAAAATATAGAGCATTCCATTTTACCTGGGCCCCGATTCTACTAAACCAATTGCTTCGCTATGACACTGATATCGTTGCAGAATAGCCACAAGAATACCAAAAGGCACCTATAGTGGACATCCTGCGGTTCCCGCTCATAAAACTAAAATTCACCTAACACCTATAGGTACATCGTCTATAAAAATAAAAACAAATTAACAAGCCTCACAGCTCAGTTGGTAATAGCTCTGCCTTCTCCGCTGTAGATTGTGGTTCAATTTCCACCCGGTACAAACATTTGTGTGATGAATATTAATGTTAGTTCTGTGTGGTGTAGTTTGGGTGGTGTATTGTATGATATGTATATATTTACAAAAAAAAATATGTAAGTATTGTATCCGTAATCTTGTTCCCATATTTGCTTTGTAGTTAGGGACTAGATGGCGCTGTTTTAAATTAATGTTCTGGGGCCAAACCACAACGTCATATAGTATTCTCGTTTTGATATTACATTACTTTTGTCTCATTTTTTCTTCACTGGACAGATACGAAAAAAGACAAGACAAAAGTAAAGTAATATCAAAACAAGACTGCTATATATTAGAAGTCGTGCTATGTTATGTTAAAAAAATCTTTAGAATTATCAATGCAATATTATAATGGAGCGATGGCATAATTATGTGGATCTGCAAAAGCAATTAGCGTAACTATCTCATTGTCAGCAGTTTTGAGTTTTAAAATTGTTGCGATATTTGTTTCTGTCAGAAAAAAGATTTTTTTAACATAACATAGCACGACTAAACTAACTTACTACCTAATCATTATTTTATTTGATTAGATTTATTCTTTATCTTTGTCTTTGAAATAAATAAAATAATGAAACTTTAATATTTTCAGAACCAACATAGTAATCGGAGGAGAACTCATAGCCCACCCACTATTTTCCTCCATCGTCTCCAATCTCATCTCAAACGTCGTAAAATTTTGAGCTTTCTCATAATTAAAAGTAGGAAGGCTTACGTTTTATAGCTCTGTCAGATTTGGCAAATAAAATCAGTTTTTTATGGCATGTAACCGAATGGTGCCGTTTAGGGTAATAATAACCTAGAGCGCAACGATGTTTTGTCTGTCGTAAGCAGAAGTTGTAAGCAGAAAGTGCTTCTTTTTATTGTTATGCCGGTGCTTTTTGTGAGCAATCTATCTGAGTGCGATTCTCATCTTAGTATTGTAATGTAGCAAATGTGGATCTAATTGCGTCAACCTACAAACATAAGCATAGGAAGATACTTTTTCTTTTTGTGTAAAAAGTTCTATGACATTTTACGAAATAAAAATATATCAACATTCAAGGAAATTATACATTTTGGGATATCAACTTTTTGGTCCTGAAGGTAAATAATAATGTCTATCAATGAAATAAAATAAAAATTAACAATAGCTTTTAAGATAAAGCCATTAAGCATTTTAATTTACACGTTGTAAACTGTATCACAAAAGCAAAAGGTCTATTATTATAACAGAGCAAAATTAAAGGACAGATTGGGCTGTCGATTTGTAAGATCTCTATTGTTCAACGATAGGTCTTTTGTTCTGATATAGATTGAATGAAAATGAAAACTGGGATTTATCAGCATTCATATAAAAAAGCGAGATTTTTTTTCAATCTTGTGGACTTATTAAAACAAACGACAAACAATATTTTAACTTAATTAGAAATGTTTATTTTTGGTTCATATAATTACACAATTATCTTAAAATAGTTATTCTTCTTCCTTACAGTACCCAGTTCCCACACTAAGGCGGTGTCGGAACAACACATTCTCTTTCCCACTCTCACCTGACACTCGTCAACATAGCATTCACTACTCTCACATAAACTGACACATGCCATCCATATCTCCATTTTCTTAACATAATGAATGCTGTATATGTCAAAGATAATAATTTTATTGTAGTTGAAATGGCCAATGCTGCAAATAATTTTAGGAATACTAAATATATACTATCCTAATAATAACGCTCGAAAAGTTCAAAATCCACCTAATAAATTTCGCCTCAGAATCAGTTTACAGAATATCTCCGAGGCTCCAACCACTGCCAATTTCCAACGAGCGACATCGGAAAATCCAAGACAAAATATTCGACTTTTAAATTTATATCTCTTGCTGACGCGGTATAATGCTAAGCAGCGAGCCCAGAAAATTCAAGTACATTCAACAAGGAAGTGAATTTAAATCTGGTATGAAACTAGGCAATAGGAAACAGCAATTTATCAAGTTATTGACACGGCAAAGTAAATAGAATTTACAATTAGATTTTGAACCCTTATATACCAATTAACATTGCGCCATCTTATAAAGGTATAAAAAAAGGACTATAAACAACTAAGTTTAACAAGTGTTTTTTTAAATTTCACTCTCTCTTAAGGTTTGCTGGAAGAGAACTCTTTGCAGGGTTAAGCTCGTTTTTGCCATGCTCATTAATTTTAAGTAAGTTTATAATATATGCTGTATTTTGTGTGTGCAATAAAGAATAAGGAATAAAGAAGTATTCATACTTGAAAAGCCTCATAGCTCAGTTAGCAGTTACTCTGCCTTCTGTGCTATATAGGTTGTGGGTTCGATTCCCTCTGAGAAAAAACATTTGTGTGATGATTGTAAAAGTTTTTTTTTTGTCAACTAGTGGGTTTTGAAAGAATGGGTTTTTGCATTCATGTCCAATACTAAAACAAGACAAATATTGAATAATCATTACTTTATAAATAAAATACATGTAGACTGTGGTTTAGTGGTTCGCTTACCAATACCAGACCCAGAGGTCCCGGGCTCGATCCCTAGAGAGATACAAGTACAAGTTTGTGCACTGTTGGTTGGTGGTAGGGCTTCTTTTAAATTCGTCTGGTTAGCTCCAAACACCTTGCGTTACCTCCTCCTTTTTCCCTATGACGCCATAACTATTATAATTGTAGTGTTCCAGTATTTAGAGGTAAGATAGCCAGTTGCTAAGTCTGTTGTGGATTCCAGGTGAAGTGCACTTATACCTTAGGCCGTAATATAACTTGACACCAGGTGAAATGAAGGCCAAGCGCTTTCCCATTATAGAATAAAATAAGAAGTTGTAATTTCGACAGAGCGCCATTTCAACCCAAACCAAATTTATCAGAATAATAACGTAAACTTGAAGTAGGGGAACATAGATGACTGATGGGTTCATTTACTTATGGTACAATATAACACTTATACACAACACAAACTACACGCAAATGTTTGTCCTGGATGGTATAAGGCACTACCAACCAGTTACTATTGGATTTACTATAAAAACTATAAATACTATTGTGTAACTACCTACATATAATTATTTATAAGTAATAATTAAAGCTACCTATAATTTTAATTGATATCATTTAAAATCGTTCAGCCGGTGCATTAAGCGTTCATTTAAGATACCATAAAACGAATATCATAATGTTTTGAACGACTAACATAAATGGTTATAATTTTTGCATCACATTTTTCCATTACATATGATTTAAGGTGTTTAAGTATATATATTAAATGTATTATTACATTAATTAAATATTAAAAGCCTCGCAAATTTACAGTAGCGTCTAGCGTCATAATTGATTACACACATTTATTGTCCATGTTTTGGTGTATTTTGGTATTTGGCGTATAAGTTGGAACATTTTAAAGATTCCATACCCAATTGCTACCAAAGGACTCTGTTACTAAGCTTCCGCTCTTCGTCCGTCTCTCCGTCAATCTGTCTGTTAGCGGGCATGTATTTCATGATCCTTTTCTAATACTGTTATACATTTAATAAAATAACCTTTGAAGTGCATGTCAGCGCTTGGCCTATATTTTTTAGAAATGGCTGTTGATCTTAAAACTTGTATGGGAAAAGATGACGAATTCCTATGTACGTAGGTACTTATATTGTGTCTCCTTTTGCATATATGACTTCAGTTATAGACACGACAAGCTGTTGAATAAGTTATGCCGTCACAATAAAAACAGAATGTTACTTAAACCTTTTGTATTATTTCATTTTGCAAATCATTTAACGAACTTTAGCTTTGTACATCAAAGCTAAAGTTCGTTAAATGATTTGCACATTGAATTGTGTATCTATACATAAATTTACTAAAGCGTTGTAACAGAAAATTCCTAGACTTTAAACGAATAATTTGTTTTTATTGATCAAATAAAATCTAATGAAACTAATATGACACCCCAATTTGGTATTTTTGTTGTGCCTCGTTTATTTTTCCGTTTTTTAGACCAATCTTGGATCTTGTCCAAGATTGTTCTTGTCCAAAGTACGTAGGTTCCTTTTAGACAAGCGTGCATTATCTTAGGTCATTGATTTTCAAGTAATTTGGTGGTCAAATACTTGCCTATGCTATCACCAATATTTTTTTTATCAAATGACTACAAAATTCAATAAGTAGACATGCCAAATCAAAACCCGTTTAGTAGGTCCCGAGACACAACTTGACTTCTTCTATAATTGAAGAAGTCAAGTTGTGTCTCATTTAACATACAGTGTACAAGCTAGCTGGTTGGTACTTTTGAACCTTGCACTATTGAAACTGCGCTAGCTCAACAAGCCAACAACAAAATTGTAAAGCAATTTCACGGTTAATTGGATAGTCACACAAAATAAGAGCAAGAACATCGTAATGGCAAAGCATTGAGTAGGCAAATACAGTGTCAACTCCGTAAATATCTAATCAATGAGTTCAAACAAATATACGTCCGTGCAGGTCGATAACCATTTTGTATGTTTGCCTACTAATTTGTGATGCCCAAATAGAGTGTGGGATTGTTGTTTTAATGTTACAATAGTGTTGCTACATCCATGATATATGATCGATAAATTATGTAGCGAGTCAAGTACTTGTTTGTTTGACGTGGTAGCCATATTTGTATTGTATTTGGCAGAAGGCTAAAAGAGCTAAATACATTTAAAATTAATAACACTCAATAGTTTACAGTTGCTAAGTGTTTTATTTATGATAAGATAATAAAACAATTCACAGCACCACGCTGAGTAATTAACCTTTTCCTAGTAAGGTTTTCTTTTTATAACTTTGATCTCTTACTTATATCAAAGACTCACTGCGCAGGTCACATTCACAAATAACGCGGCACTGCATTGCACCCGTCAACGTTATAAAAGTGTTGAGCTTCGCGTGCCCGTATTTTCATGAGCAAAATATATGTTTCTATTCAGAAAGAACGATTAAACATTATACTATTCTGTCGCGTTTTTTACCCATATCCCGATTTTTGTACACGGCGATATTTTTTTTTGTATTTGTGAATTATAGGTAAAGTATCGGATTCGATTATAAAATAACTTTTTGTATTTAAACCTTTTTCGCCTGACGTTTTGACTGCGTAAAGCTACAAATGCTTTTTAGTTTCTGATTTTTGTTGGTAGATATTTCAGATGATAGAGTGCAACTTTTATCTCTTTTGAATGAATATTTATAAAATGAGTTCTATTTCAACCTGATATCCATTATCAAAACAAAAAAATATGCTGACGGATACTTTCAATAACACGAAACATAATATCAAAATATCACGTAGCCATTACATCGAGTGTTTAAAAATGAATCATTAAAGCACCCGGGATAAAAAATAAAGGTTATTTTTTCACTAAAATATAAGCAAAACGTGACCGAACGCCCCTTTTAGTTCACAATCAGTTTTTTATCATTGTTCTCTGAGTAATCAAAAATTTGGAGTCACCTCAAAGATCGTGAGCATTGGGAGCAAGGTCGTCAAAGAATTGTATGAAACACGTACGGATTTGTTACTAAGACTCACGAGCTCTCAAATTGCTCGTCCATTTTGGAGGCCTTCATTTGATCGGAACAAGGTAATTTATCAGATTTTGAGAATTTAACATGAGAACTTAAAAATAATATATACAATAAAACTAACAATTTACATAGTAAGCTTACCTAAGGATTGTTACAAACGGCCTATATGTAACTCAACTGTTCCAGACCAGTACCAGACGGAAGCGTATATGACTAGCGGAACACTCGGGACTTCGTTCCGCCACGTATATTTTTAAATCCTTTCAAGTGCCTGACACAAAATAGTAATGCTATGCCCTGAAATTTTCAAGTTCAGACTATTGGACTGTCAGTTCGTTTTTGGTAGTTACGAATACGATTCACGTTACAGTTACTGTCTGTCTAACTGACAGTAATGCTCAAGTTACTTACAGTATATTTAAATATACGTATACAAGGTATTATTGCACATTCGTGTCAAAAATATAATAATCTGACTATGATTACTCTTGGACGTGATTAGAACAGTGTACTGACCACAAATAAATAAACTACCTGTTATATTTTCTTTAGAAATTAACAGCAGGTGACATTGATACTCGCAGCAATAATAAAGTTAATGGCTATTAAATAAGGTAAACAGTGCCTGTTCTTATGAAAACATTTGATGTTCGCATATAAATTAGCTACAAAACACTGCTCCATAAATTTTAAAAGTAATATGAATATCACTTAGTCTTTGCGTCAATCTGAAATCAAACTACATCATCAGCCCCAACAAAAAAAGCTTTTTCGTATTAGCTCTACCTTCTGCGCTGTAGGTTGTGGGTTAGATTCCTACCCGGGACAAATATAGTGTGATGAATATAGAATATTTCATCTTTTTTTTGTAACCAAAACAATTACAGAGATAATTCACTAGTTTACAAGACTGCTTAACTAACCACTTATTACAATTAGACCCCAAACTATGCGTGTTATGCCTGTGTATGGGCATATATATGGTAGTTCTGTGTTTGGGTGGGTATTTTAAACTTATAGGTATTTTACGCCTTGTGTAAATATCTAGTAACCTATTTTTATAAATGCGATTGATTGATACGAAAGATGCTGCTGCCTACCCCCTGGAGAGTCCCCTTATTGGCTTCTACGACATCCGTGAATTAATTAGAGGAATCCTACTCTTAACTCGTTGGTTGCTTAGAAGCACATACAGTGTGTTACAGTGCGCAACGAGTTAAGTCGAGACCACATGACCAATAGTTCCAGAACTATAATATGGAGTATGGAAGTATACTTTGGATATAATACTCATCCAATGTTTTATAAACTTATAAAATGTGAATTTATTTTGCCAACCATACACTAGAGTATCACGGTACCTAACACCAGTATGTTATTTTTATATTACCTCTATGATAGCTATAGGTCGACCTTGTGGTAACGACCGTGCTTCCACAGCCCCCGGGCGGTATAATTTGTGTCTTCTACTGTTACCTACATGTGATATGTGATATTAATGTTTGAATTGTGATGAATATTAGAGTCAGTACAGAGCAACGAAGCGCAAAGCACCATATCTGCGTCATAGTAGAAATCTAAATTCGACTTTATTCGCTTATCACACAACTGTAATTGATAAAGAAACTCAACAGCTGTACGACGCTTTGATCCTCTTTCCCTTTTTATATTGCTAAACCAATAAAAGCGTATTCAAAAGCATTTCAAATTGAATTTCGATTGAAACTAAAAAAGACACAACGACTCCACTAGTCGATCATCCCGAGAGCCTCATCAATATAATTTCTTAAAGTAATGCAAATAAAATTATTGTTTTTCTTAAAAAAATATATGCATTTACAGCTACACTGTGTGTGAGTGTGTGAACTGTCAGCGTGTGTGTATGAAATGGTGAAAAAATTTACCTACCTAGACAGCTAGCTCATTTGATGGTTACCGTGAGCAATCAAAAAAGTATTGAGTATTGTATGTTTAGAAGTGCCTCTGGTTACCCTCCGGTGACCCTAAAAGAGATCTAACCTATGTTTTACTGTGGTCATTACCAAATATCATTCCTCGATATGTGCTATGTCCTGGTGGTACCCATTCTGATGCCATAACAACAATTCAATATGTTATGTTCTGGCATTTAGAGATATGATAGCCAGTTTTTCAGTTTGTTGAGGATTCCGGTTAAAGTGCGCTTCTACCTTTGGCATTATCATAACTTGACACCCGGTGTTATGAAGGCCAAGCGCTTCCCCGTCGTAGATTAAAAAAACTGTTTCTTTTTACATTTACATTGACGACGGTACTCACTAGTTATCAGGTTAAATATTATGCCCTGTCCAGATAGAGATATGAATCCAAGTAATAAGTACGACTTAAAGAAAATGTAAAAGTAGCAGTGATCCAGTTTTGCTTATCGCGGGGTTTCACATCGCGAGTTAATAATCGATAATTGTCATGTTTAATGTTACTTTTCACTGTTTTCTAACTTGACCTTAATAAGAAACTAGATTGTAATTGGCGTATTTCATTCCATACATTTAATATAGGATGTCATTTTATAATTTTTGCTTCGAATTTTACATATAATTTTTACTACGCTCTTCGCTATAACAACAATTTCATTCAATTACAGCATTTGGAGGTAAGATAGCCAGTTCATCAGACTTTTGAGGATTCCGGGTGAAGTGCGCTTCCACCATCAGCCTTATCAAAACATAAAACCAGGTGAGATGAAAACCAAGCGCTTCCCCGTTGTTATGGCGACCGAAGTAGGTAAAATGGTGGTAGCTAGCCATTCGGACTTAGAATTACTGTTACTTCAGGATCTGGCCTAAAACAGCAATATTTTTCCGCAGCGCACAACGCATTGTCCATGTGACAGAGATATAGCGAGACTTACATTATGAATCAAACACACTGACCCAAAGGACAAACTAAATAAACATATCAGCACAGCGGATGCAAAATATCGTTATACGGCAGAATTTATGAATTTCGAAGATAAATTGGACGCTGGACTTGCTCGTGATTTCCTGAATGTAATGTATTCCATCGGAGCTCCGAAGGCTGTCATAGAGAAGGAAATTGACGTAGAACCGACACCTATCGAAGCGGTACGACTGTGGAATATTATGTGCCTATTATGCAGCGTTGATGGTGCGAGAAACGGAGTCTTGAGTGTTGATTTGAAGTTTTACTGGTTTACGTTAGCTAGCAATATTTAATTGGCTTTCTTCCTTTTTTATTTAGGTCAATAACTTTGTTTAGGAAATTGGCATTCAATTCAGGCAATGAAAATCAATTGAATTAAAGAACAATCAACACTTATCAAAACCGTTCCAAAATTTTATTATTACCCCAATAAGTCACAGCTGTGTAGGCATAATGGAACCGTTAGCCCATCTGTATTAACATAGATTAGTAGGTACCTCACGTGCGGTTGCTTGACGCGCATTGCCTACTAACGTATGTTTTTATGTGTTTATTGAAACAGCCATCGGTTGTATGGATCAAATGTATGACCTTAAATGTATGGGAAAAGTTTCGGACAAAAGCTCATTATTACGAGCTACTTTGAAAAATGGATGTTTTGAAATAGTACGCGTCGGGTTAGATTACATCTGAGCTGGAGCTTGTAATTTATGTGAAGTGTGAATGTAGGTTTATTTACAACGTAACGGTTGCTTTTGAAAATAGAACGATGATTATTTGCTTTGATATTAGGCCCTTGTACTTTTGGTGTATTGATTTTAAGAATTGAAGCATATAAACAAATATTTTATTTTAAAAGTCAAGTTACATTGCTTTGTATTTGGAGCCTTTGATGTCATTTACATTCAAAAACAGATATCTTTATCCACATCTCCTTGACAATCAGGCGAAATCTTGAATAAAATAATAGTTTCAAAATATCTGAAAAACTTCTTCGGATCGGTTCGGGTGGTGGATTCACTACTCCAATGTTAGATGAATATCCAATGATAAAAATGCGAAACTTGCATGCAGTTTGGCAAACGTGAATGATGATCAGATATTTGTATACGATTTCTGCGTCATTTAGCATTGGAATTTTTCATCTTAAATTTTATCGCTGTATCGAAATTCAATTTCCCTTCGAGAATTGTTGGTGTAGTTCATACATTTTGTATTCGTACAGTACAACCTAATTCAGAGTTGATTTGACAGTGAGTTACTGTATAACAATAAATAAATATAGTCTTGCCATATCAGTATATTAGTCATAATGTTGTGGAAAAAATTGTAATCAATTGATAAACCATAAAAGGGACCAATTAACTTTTTGATTAACTAATAAGCCAGTTGAAAATGTATTGTTAGTATTGGTCCAAGTAAGTAAGAATTAAGAAGTAACCCGACTGTTTTTCTTCAACACTTGAACACTATGTAAACTAATGTAAAGGCACTGCTGGAGCCTCAAAGCTGTGTTTGTAGCTCAGCCTTCTGCGCTATAGGATGTGGGTTCGAATTCCACGCGGGACTAACGTTTGTGTGATGTTTATAATAATTATAGTGTATTCTGTGATAGGATGATATAATGTAATCATGTTTGTATATAAATAACACTTACTTAGATTGGGGCATGATGGCGTTGTGTAAAAAGTCTGATATTTATTTATCTTTAATTTTTTACTACCAAAATGTCTAAAATTTTATCTCGCTTGCATTTTTTTTTTGTATATCTTGAAATTTCAGATGGTCACGTCTATTCAAAAAAATGTTGTGGGTCTCTGTTTTGTGTTACTGTATCGTAAGTCCGTCTGTTTTATGAGTGCAGTGCACTGGCATGGCGCATCGATCTTGCCATGGCTTGAATGTTATTCTTATAAAGCTGTTTGTTATGCATTTGCTTGTTGTAATATAATAAACAAATATCGTACCCATTAACAAGAAAATAACACCTTACAAGACTTTACGTACAGTGTAAATGCATCGTAAATGTAACTAAGTTTTATTGCTTCACATAGTATTAATTTGTGCCATCTTTTTTAACTTTCAAAAAATGCGGGGTTCTCAGTTCAGCTGTAGGTACTTCCCTTTGTATGTGTATGTGACGCGATATTAAATTAAATAGAAAAGCTATTTTTGTTGATTTAATTATTGAAAGGATTGTTTGGTTCAGGTATTCAGTTATTTTGGATTATAATGTGTCTTACTTACGAAGCCACTTACCGAAGATTTTCGTAACAATCGTTTTGTAGATAATGAAGATGTGGATCCGTTTGTCTCCTTTCATAATTTATATAATTTGCACCTGCTTGTTGCTCCACAGCTTTATTCCATCGTATTTTATATCTCCACGTGAAGATTCTCGGCTAAATCGCGAACGCGGTGCAAAACTTCTCGTAGGTATTTCCTTCCTAATAAAGTTTCATATTAAGTCTGCGGGTGTTTTCAGCGAAATCTTCTAATATTTTCCTCAAAAACTTTAAACATTGACAGCACTCAATTTACGGGAGTTAAGATTTTACCGAGAAAACGTTTTAGTTTTGCAGTATTTTAAGATTTGGCATTTTAGATTGCGTGCGAGATAGTTTTAGGTGAATTGTTGCATCAAATCACATTTAATTGCGTACTCAAAACAAACAGATTAATTTGTATATAAATTCCTGTAATCCTCAACTTAAATTATGATCTATGATATATAATTCAGTTATATCAAATCTTATGACAACTAATGATATTTAGTTAGTGTCGTAAATTTTACTACAAGTATAATTTCAAAATCAATTGCAAAGCATTATCGTCAGTTTTATTTAGTAAATATGATGGATTAGTTCTTGTTCTAGGCTTGTCTGTAGCCGGAGCAAGGATGAGAAAAACGATACAGCAAGCTTTCCCAGAAACTTTTCCACGCACCGACATGACTTGGTAAACCGTTTGGCACCGGACTTTAGTATAAGGATGGTCGCAAGTCAGGTAGACTTTACAGGTCCTATTACTTGCGTTGTGATCATTCAGTCGTTACCGCTAGCAAAAATCCGTTGCCCAAAGTAGATCACACCTACCTCAAAACCTATTGCTTGCCAAACATTTAAATATTACTTTAATGAAAGGCCAAAGAATGAACAGTGTTAATAAATTTAGCACTACTCCATGTAAATAACAGGAATATCGTCGAACCTTGATTTGTTTAAAATGAGGCTGCGTAACACTTGAGGAATTATGTAATCTTAATTAAATCAGTACATTAAACTCCATCAACATTTTTGTATTGTTTTTGTAGTAACAATGCCAAATGTGCTATTAAATTCAGTGCATTTAAATGAAAAAATTGTAATTGATGGATTTATGTTTCAATGCAGTTCTGAAATCGTATCAAATATAAACTAATATGTACAAGTCGTAAACTTTTATGCGTATGGTGCATTGGAGATAGTAGCCTTTTTATATGAACGCCCAGGACAGGCTCCCGTCGTACTGTGGAAATTCCTCCTTTCTCAGTGGTGTTACCGCTACGCTACAAAAGGAATCCACCCTGTAATGGGTCTATCTTAATTTTAGAGTAAGTTCATTAACGGTTGAACTCGTCTTAAAATACTGTAAATAAGTACTAATGATTCCCATGCATATTAAACCTTTTTGACTGTAAAAATTACAGTTACCCATGAAACAACCTAAAGGTGCCTGCTACAGGATCACAGTTATTTACTGTTCTTCAATCCTCGTTAGCGACTGTAGTTGGCCGCACACATCACTTTACTCGAGCATTGTGAAATAAGGCTAGAAACGTAATCCACGATCTTACAAACATCACGGGCCATCTTCCACTTATTTCTTGGAAAAAAAATATTTCCAACACGTAGATACTTATATTCTATTTCATTTCATTACAGAGTTTGATCTCTATCTTTGTTGCCACTAACTATCTAGCCATCTGTGGGTTTCGTAGTAAGTCCAGAGTAATCTGTGCCTTCAGTCCCGACTTTGAGCTGATTCGTCACGATTCCCGATCTTATCGCTAGATGTGACTTGGTGACGTTAAGAAACGTCAAATGAACTGTCATTTTACCGCTACGGCCTTTTTGGGAAAGGTACTTTTGTGTTTGTTTGCTTCCACATTTCGACCTTGTAATAAAATACAAAAGTTTCAACAAACTTGATTCATTGCATTGGTAGTCCTAGCAGTAAAAAGCATTCAACTTCCCGTTTCGCGCGGACAATAAATTGCATTTGTTTGGGTCTACGCTGAAGAAACAGCGAAGTTCTTCCTGCGTCTAGAGTTTACATTAATGATATTGCAAATTGTGTCACGACCACTATTATCAACTTTGTATTTGCTTTGTATTATCACCTGCCATATCTCTAACTTCGTTGACTGCTTTATTTGTCTGCGGTTATAATTAATTCAGTTTTGTGCTTGGGATTTTTTTGTTTTACATAAGTCTCCAAGTTAGAGTTCGTTAAGCATCTGATAACTAAGGTAGTGAATTTCACTATGTGATTCTAATTCTAATCTTAAATGACTTCATTAGTCGATTAAACGTAAACCGCAGTGGGGGAAGACTCGATGGACCGATGACATTGTAGTGGTCATGGAGTCAATGAAGGTGGCTTAAGATCAATATTTGAAGGGTCACTTACAATTGGCATTATGTGAAGTGATGATGATCATGACAAGATTGATAAGCGATTCAAATAATAATAATGCAGATCAGAAAAAAGGTGATACTGAATAAATATTACTTCGTACTAAAATAATAGTATATAAAAGAAAAAGTGCTCCAGGTTTCCGAACTAAAGCGAACGCTTGCAGTCAAGGGATCACATTTCAATCGCAATCTGCGAGTTGGCAAACTTATGCGAACTTTAGAATAACACCTAGACGCTTCGAGTTTTAGATGAAATTTCTTGAGAGTTCTGTAGAGCTAGTTTTACATTTTAATGAACGTGAATACATGTATTATGCGAATAAATATAGATATCAAAAGCATAAGAAGGCGAATTTTCAAACAATTTTGAGCTAGATAGAGACATTGATAGTTAGGAACTATTTTACTACGTTGATTTGAGAATTTTGATAATGGTATTTCGAAATAGATGCGTATCTATTTATCTTATGCGATATATAAATATTTACCAACTTAACCTACTAAAACATAATGCTACTAGAAAACAACTGTGCAGGTAATAAACTGTCAAGTTCAGTTCTAAGTTAAAGCAGTTTGAGTGATAAGCAGGAATTACACACTACCAAGGCTGTAAACGTAAATGAGGTGAAGAAAAAACAATTTCCATACACGCCACTGATGGAATCTCATAATAATTGGGTACAATACAAAGTGTAAGAAAAAAACCAGTTGATATGATCAGTAGCATGCAAAAGAATACATTAGCACGTGAGCTCTTAGTAATTATGCACATTTTTAAATCAAACCTTGAACTTATTAAAGAAATAATTGCTACGATTAACCAGATAGAGTCAGTCATAACTTGCCTGTTTACTGCATTTTATGCTAAACATTCTTAAAGATGGTAATTTTGATGTTTCGGCGGTGTGTTTAATTCACCTCAGGGGTGAGCGACACCGCGCTTTTATAAAACCAAGTTAATGAACTCAGTGAGCAAGATGAAAAAGTGCACAGCGAAATTGCATACAAAAGTGATCTAATTAGCATGGATAATAAGAAAAATCTTGTGAAAACTCTCGCACAATCGTACTTTATAATCACAGTAAATAAAATTGAGGTCGGAATAAAAACATCGTTAAGATAAACAGAATTAAACGCGGCCTCAAATACGCAAGATACGATGCCGTTAATAGAGCCAAAAAGCAACTCACAAAGACATCTTAAGAAGTTATAATCATACTTAAGGCGGGACTAATTCAACTCTTAATTAAGTTAAGTGTTACTCGCAAAACGCCCCAATTTCAAACTCAGCTGACGGTCGGAACTTATCGGGGTTTCAATGGAAATTTATTAGCCCTACAAACTATTTGTCAAAATTGTCCCAAAGGGTTCGGCCCAAAGGAATTCATCGAATATCAGAGTTGAACGGCCAATTTGTTAAAAGGACCTTAACCGTTTGGCCTAGCAAAATATGTAAGGATTTTCAATCAAACTTTAAAATGAAAACCCATTTCCAAAGTCAAGCAGCCCATACTGTTTATTCAGAGAAGAGAATTCAACATGCTCAATGTCTTTTTATTGGAGCTAGCAAGTTGTGGAACTGTTGACTGCATTTTATTTCTCCAATAGGCGGATGTTGCCAAGTGTTCTAAGTTGTGGCTGTTTCGCGGTCGACCGGCCCGCCGCAGCGACTTTAAAAACTCGACTCTGATACGTTTAATATAGTGCCTGCTGCGAGCAACTTAAATAATGTCCACAGAACTTGTGTCGCGGGGCCCGCTTCCAGCGAACTTCACGTTCGACTCCTATTTTATTCGTTCTTTTCGAATGCGAATGCTTTGCATGTCGGTCACAATCGAGACAGACCGTGTTTTAAAAGAAAACCTTTTGGGACGCTCTCAAATAGAAGCTTATTGCTTCTGAACGTCTCGGTTTGTTCTTTTAACGTCTTTCGCCGCTCGCCATTGTTTAGTTGTGAATATTGTAATGGTAAAAGCAGCCCTAAAAGGAAATAAACATAACCCGGAGACAGAAGTTCATATTCAAACGGAGAGGCTATAATGCTATTCATGAATGCTGAAGCGAAGCGTTGTTGTGAAATGTCGGTTAGACTTGTAACTTACAAAACAATGACACCAAGTTAAATTCGAGATGTAAACTCGCTATCTCGGCTGATGGTGCATAAACAATGGACACCCTTTATTACGACAATTTTGAATTAATTTTCCAACTTCTGCGACTCTGGTTAGCGAAATACTTGTAACAAAAATAAAACAACTTCCGGTGGAAGATATTTTAACGACTTAAAATTCGTTTAAATTCAGTTTCTTATCTGAGATTCAGAACCTGGTTGAAACTTTAAGCAAACAACTAACTGTTAAAGAAAGCCAAACAAATTTACGGATCAGCTCGCTCGGGCGAGAGACGGCACTAAATGCTTAAAAGCAAAAATATACCGGAGTCCCAGTAGAGAAATAAAAGCATAAGCGTGTTGCTTCAACACAAAATGAAATGACGTCCACCCTTAAAACGGAGAGAGAATAAATTACATGTAAGGTTTTGGTCCGTTGTTGTTTTTGCGCTCCGCCTTTTTGTGGCCCATAATGAGTGTATCAAAGTGTCGTGTTACGAATACGTCTGTATCCTATTGCGTTATTTTGTGCAGATCTCAATGTACCGGGCGATCCTAAAATTGAACGTCAATTTGCTATCTGTACAAAGCCATTTTGCTTGTCCACATCAAGTGACAGAATCGTGATATATCCTCGGACGGCCGCCGGAATGACACCGTGAGCCCCTCATATTTCACAATATCAGAACGATCACACGTGTATCTCGAAACACGCTTATCTGTTACCTAAACTTAAATAACATGCAATATAGCTTTTATTTCCGTTAAATAAATGAATGACTCGCACAATGTCACACTTTTTACACATCGCCATCTAGCCCCACGATAGATTACGCATAGAATACTGTCAAATTTTTCTTATTAAATACATAGGTACTTATATGATAATTAGATATATATTAACAAAAATAACACTCAAACAGAGTAAATTATATAATTATGTTATTCACTCAAATATTTGTTCCGGGTGGGAATCGGAACAAATATTTCACAATTATCCCACAATCTTCAGTGCAGAAGGCAGAGCTACTACCATACTAACAACTGAGGTATGAGGGCAGTTAATCATTAAAAATAAACCTCGTATTACGGTAAAAACAATTCGATATTAAGTATTCTATATCTACAGCACTCATATAATACAGAACGTGATTAATAAAAGCGAGTTCTGTATATCCCTATTAAATTTTATAAAAAAGTTGTGCATTTATTGTATGATCTACTATTGACGAAAAAGTAACGTGATTACTTTATCTTGAAAGGGGCTTAAAACAATATTTTTGAAGCAATTTAACCAGTTTAGTGAGCTTGGATGTGCAGTGAACCCAGCTCATTCAAGACGTCGATTGTTTGTTGTTGATGTGTTAAGCCGAAAAGTTGATTAAATTTTGATATCGATGCAGAATAGGTACCGTACATCGTAAACACAACGAAAGTTTAAGCCATAAACAACTTTATCTGAGCCCAACAAAATTATGTCTGCGAATACTTAAAGTATTACGAGCAGCGGTAACAAAACAGCTGTACACAATTTTCAATTTCGAAATTCCTTACTCGTACCACTATAATTTAATATTACAAGAACGGGCATCGCTGGAAGCTCCGGATTGCGAAGTGAATAATTTGACTGCTGGAATTGAAATGATGGAACATGACAAACTGGCTATATTAGATCTACTTGTTTCAATTAGGAAACGAAGGCAGAGATTCTGCCTGCTGATGAGGTGGATATTGATAAATGAGCTTGATTTAGGAAAATGAAAATATCCGAGAAAAATTGCCTTCGTCACGTTTATGAAGTTCAAGTTAAGAAAGGTCACTCAAAATAAAGTTTATCTTTTTTTGTATTAGACAATATAGACTTTACACCAAAATTTCCACACTATAAGTAAGATCTGTAATCTGGTAAGATAGCCAGTTCCTCAGTTTGTTGAGGATTCCGGGTGAAGTGCGCCACCATCTTCGGCCTTATCTCAACTTGTTACCAGGTGAGATGAAGGCCAAGCGCTTCCTCGTCGTACAATAAAAAAAAAAAAAAAAAACTATGTGTTTTAGCGCGTTTACTACAAGTCAGATTTTACACGTTAAATAAAAAAAAAATTAAAGTAAATAAATAAAAACACGAATAACAATTACTACTGAAGAAATAAATATTCCAATAACTATGATCAAAGCTATATAGTGAAATAAAAAATAATGATAAATCTATTTCTTACATATCAAAATACCGAGGCATTCACTATATTAGCGAGGCTCATTTTTTTCCAATCAAGCTCCCGCGGTGTCCTAAGCATAGCTATTTTCTCAATTACGTCTGTATTATTTTCGTTGTACAATCAGAATTCATTCACGATGTTAGTAATAGCATGTGCCACATCGAAATAATATTCAATGTAAAATGAGTTTTATTGTACAGTCAAAGGATCATAAATAGCATACGCGATCTTTTCGTATTGGAAAAATTATGGGGCTGCTGTATGATGTGGTTTGTCGTCTTGCCGACTCTCTTCCTTATTTTACATTATTAATTTTACTTGTACTAGTCGTCAGATTTAGTACGTAATCGACCTTATTATTAAAATATTTTAGATCTACAGATATAGATAAGATTAAACAAATAGCTAATTGATTCAGGCGTCAGACTACCCATAACTAACCATTTCTGTACCAAAGCAGAGAGATGAGTTGTTATTTGAATATTACTGAATATTTTTTACTGTTAATGCGAAAATATGATTGTTTATTATTTCTTTAACACTAGTTGTAGGCTAAATAAGATGTCTCAACAGAACTATTATATTTGAGCGTAGTTAATGAACATTTTAGTGACACAACTCTTGTGTTCAAATTTTACTGTTATAATCTGTGGTAATAGGATTGTACTATTTAAATTTCTGCGGTATAATATGTTGAAATGCTAAGTGAATTGAATTCTTTCAATTATTTAATTTCTGAGTAAGATTCAAGAAATGTTTATTCCTATTGAAGTTTAAGACCGCAACAACGGTAATAAAGTGTCATGCTCTCACTTAGGGAACTATTATATTGTAAAGAATATAAAGTTAGTATGTCTGGATCGGTTCAGTTAAAAGAGTTAAGTCAAGAGTAGTAGAAGCCCTTGGTGAAAGGGCTCGTCTGGAGCATTACTACCAACATACTTATTTCAGCCGCCAAGCAGCATTGCTGTATTTCGGTTTGAAGGGTATGGTTGCCGGTGAAATTAGGGCTAGTGAGGCTTAACACGTTTGTGCCTCAAGTTAACGGGCGCAATGCAGTGCCGCGTAGGCTATATTCTTTGTGGATGTGACCTATGCAGATATGTTTTGTCATAGGCAAGAATACACTTAACACCAGGTGCGCTACTTGCTTGTAAATAGAAATTGAGAGAGAAAAAATTTATTTTTCTAAAACACATAGTCAATAAATAAAAAAACACAGAAAAACACAAAACAAGTATCAAAAATGAATACCACTCAGCTTATGCATAGCATTATTACTATGGAAGGATATTTCAAAGCGCTGGTCTTCCGTGGTATAATAATATACAATAACGAAATAATCGTTCATTATTAAAAATGATTATTTCGTCAGAAAATATATAAATAAATAAATATCACTGTTTATTTTCCCCACCGCCAACCAGCCCCAAACTAAGCTCAACGTATAATATGGGAACCAGAAAATTGATTGAATATTTGAATCCCTTTTTTGTTACTAATACAAATAACACAAATTTTGTATTTATAGACATGTCTGTTACATATCTATAAATACAAAATTTGTATTTATTTACATATCTATAAATACAAAATGTATTCTAGTTTTTATTCAAGAGGAGTAGAGTTGAGGAGATGATTATCATTTTATGTCATCTCATCTTAGTTTGTAGACTCGCCTATAGTGTAAGGATGAGGTTGATCATTGAAGTATTTGAGGAGTAAAAAGATCTCCCGAACACGGGCAGCAGATTTCAATATAAAGAAGTAATCTATTTTCACTAAAACACTAAAGTAGTACACATGAAATACAACACTGATGGATGGTGCCCTACAAACTTATCACATGATATTTTATAGAACAACGCTCGTTGTGTACCAGATGTGATTGTGGTACGTTTGAATCTGAATCCCTTTCGCTCGGTACAGTGCTTGGCTTAAACTTTTGAAGTTTCCAGGCAAAGTTGGCTTCACGTAATACACCTAGTGGTATACAAGCAAACGTACTTCAACAATCTTTTGAAAATATTGATCATTATTTTAATGAACATTATTGCATTAGGTCCACAGTAAAAAGTCTCCTATTACGCAATCTTGCTTATTTAAATTTTTAAAAGATAAAGCAATCAAATTTACAATAGAGCTGGTGGCTAAACGCAAATCATTTATATAAAGAACAGAAACGTCGTAAAAGATTGATTTTTAAAAATACTTTACAATAAGGATAAGGTCCAATGCATCTCTAAGTTGTAGCTCCACATTTATGACCAGTTAGGTATAGGAGAGTTCATTCAACCAACAACCTTGTCTTTATCAAACGCTAAAGCGTAAATCGTAAAAAATGTTATGAGGGCTATATTTAGAAATTGAAAACATCAACACTGTTGCATCGCGAACGATTCAATGATGTATTCATGTTTTAAAATATACGGGCATCTAGAATTTATTTCATTGCTAATTTTATACTCAATAAAATATTTGATCAGCTAAGTGACAGACAATCAACGAAGGCGGTATAAATGTAAAACGGAAGATCTAAAACCAGATATGATACGGAATTTTTAGTTTTTTTAATTGTGTGGCACATTTGTGGGAGATTGAAGTACCGTACCTACTGAATCTCGGGGATGTTATCTCGTTCACTAGTTTATATTCCGAATAATATTTAAGAATATTCGGAATATAAACTAGTGAACGAGAGACTAGCGTTTAATCCATCTGCGTTAGTAAAAGTACTTTATATTTTAGGGTTACTTTACAGCTGGGTTACCTTTCTACTGGATATTTTCATTCAATGATCCAGCTTAATGTTATTAAAAAGGACAAAACATTGCAGTACACCCCAAAAGCTTTCCATGAAAGGTAAACAATTTCATTAAAATTTAATATCGCATAGTGTTCTTAGCTATATCTCAAATTATATGTCTTGCAAGTGTACATATAGCTCCCCCGACAGCTGACTGTCGTGGCTCTAAGGGGTTACTTTGCAAAATGAAATCACCCCAACGCGTCAGTCCAATCAGGCTATGTGGCAGGAATACATTTTCGTTATAAAGCTTTTGAAAAGGTATTAGAAAATGATCGTTGGGTTGCATGTTTTATAAATATTTATTTGAAACTTGCTTTTGCTCATAACTTCACCCGCGAGGTGTAAAAAAAGCGTATGTGCATCATTTCAACTCAATAGATACGCCTAGTAGTTTTGGCGTAAAGAAGAAAAAACTGTTTTCACGAACTTTTGAATTTATAATATAAGTAGGAGATTTGTAGGAGGATGTTTTTTTTAAAATATCCGCACCGAGGTTTTCGTAAAAACTTTAAGATAAGATATTTCGCACATCGAAGACTTTTTCAACAGAGCGCAAACTTAACTTTGCCGCTCGATCCCTAGCCACGGTTATCGCAACAACCGCAAATAATAAGATTGTAAATGTATAGTTGAAAAGTAAATTAGCTTATTTTTCTGTTATTTAACTACATATATACGGCTTTTAGATATTTTACAAACAAATTTCATGATACAACGGGAAGTTCCCAATAAGTTTTGATTCCCTTGTGAAATCTCAAATTTTGCGTAGATATGCAACATACACGGTTATCAATCGTTTGATCGCATTGCTTTTTCTTGTTTTACAACTAAAAGAGACCTTATAAATATTATGATATATATCAAGATATTGATGTCACATTGAGACCGCTACGCGCTCCTGCGAAAAAAGGTCTAGACAGACAACAAAGTAATCCTATAATTATTATTTTTCCTTTTGAGGTAAGAAATCCCAAAAATAATGTATAATGGCAAATAGTTTGATTCATTCAAAAGGTCAAATGTATATACTTTACCTACGGTTGAATGTTTTCTAGAAACATGTTATTCACCTGTATAGTAAGCCCCTAAAAATTTGATAAAAACACGCGGCTCTTGAATGATCCAGCAAAATACCGCGCATTCATGCATTAATAAACAAAACAACCAGCCAGCACTCCGAAACACCACCTGTGCTAAATTCGATACTTACACCGAGAGGAAAAGAATCCTCTCAATATTTCGATACCTGCAAATAGGGGTCTCGGAGATCGAGATACACAGCAATATATTGCACGCCCATCCGCCCATTTCAGTTCCGATGCCAATCTCAGAGAAGGAATACTAGAGAAAGAATCTCCTTGCGAAACGTAAGCACATACACAAATCTCGCCTCTATGAAGCATATTTTTACAAAAAATATATATATAACAGTGAAGAAATAAACTGAGTAAAAAGTGTCCGATGAAAACTTGAACATTCTCAACCATTTATTTTGAACATTCATGGGCCCGTGATTTCAACAAGCGAACCATAAATATCTGTTCTGTCTGTCCATTCAAACCGTAACAGAGCAACGCACGGAAGCATGAACTCGGCAACCAAAATATGCAGTAGGTTTATTCCCTAAACGGATGCACAAAGGGCTTTGATACAAACGCCACTCACTGTAGTATGCTTCCTCTAAGAAGCCAATATATCGGGTATTCGGAACAAACTGACACGTATGAGATGATAGCAAGCAGCAATAGCTGTGTCGCTGTAATGGTCCACGTACCTTTACACGTGCAAACAGAAAGGATTTTTTTCGATTGAGTTTGAGGAATTGGATGGAATGTTTTGCAATAAGAGAAAACGAAAAAGGTGAATAGCATTTCGTTTTGATTTGATTTCAGACAGCATTCGTAAAACTAACAACATTTCTCAATAAATAGCTTAGCAATAAAACGATCCAGATATGCGTGTTAACAATTATAAAAAAAAGTAACTTGTTAACCCAACAACTGTTTGCCTGGTAAATAGTTCCTTTACACGGTACATTTGCCTGTACTAAAACAAATTAAAATGTATAATATATGTATCATATAACACTCATAACCATAGTATTATTTTATCCCTATTTAATAAAGTAAAAGTTGTATGATTTCCATTTTGCCCCTTTTCGTCGAGTGAAATGTCAAAATTTAAGTGCTCTTTTGAAATACTGCCAGACGAAGAAATCACTCGATTCGAACAATCCACTCGAGCTTTAGCTTCTGACATTTCGATAGCAACGCTTTTCTCGATTATTTACAGTTCATTAGCAATAACTTGTTTTTTATTTTGCAAGAACTCTCTTCCTAAATGGATTGTCAGTCTCGCTCTAAAACAATTTAGGTAGGTGCTCAAGAAGATTAATGTTTCCGGTTCGACTGCTTAAGTTATAATAAATCTCTTGTTTAAAACATATACAGCTTAACACAGGTAACCAGAGCTTTTATCGATTGTCGAAAATAAATTTTTGCTTCGTGTTGGAAGTCACGAGTGCCGAGACAATTTCCTCTGCATTAATATCTGAGCCGCCGTATCTGCTGCACTTAAAATAATCGTGACTGAAAAACTAGTTCATACGAGAGACATTTATCAAGAAAATGGGGATCAGAATAATCATTCACCGCGGCCCAAGTAATGACAACCGAAATCACTTTTGCGTTTGCACAAATCTAAATGGGCCCTAATTCCTTTTGCCATATGGGCGATCGTTTTTGGGGAATTGGAAAACTTATCATTGTCAAGACGTACGACATTTATCGAACGACTGCGTTTACCGATAACGTAGGATTAAACATCGTCTACGCTACGCAATCTCGAGCAAAATTGGGGGTCTTCTAATTCTGATGTAGATGTGATTTCTAATATATATGACGGTTTTAGGGCCACGATGGGAACAGTGATGGGTAATTTACTTTGCGAGCTGGCATTATGATGGGTCTAAAGGTTAATGATATAGTAAATATTAAGAGGGTCGGAGCACTCGGAATGGATGAAGCGATAGATTAAGTCTAGAAAATGCTTCAGAAAAAAACAGTTGGAGAAGAAAGATGTGATTTTTGGCAGCTGTTAACGTGAGAAGTCGAAAGAAAAAAGTTAAATATGATCTTTTGGAAATTCGTAGCAACTTCAGCAACACAGATCTGAAATGTGTTTTGGCAAGACCCGGAGTTGAAAAGTTGGACAAGCCTTGAAAGAGTTTAGTTTTCGCGAGTTTCTTTTTGTTTTATTCTTTAGTGACGTATTGTCGACTTCTCTTTTGATAATACAGCATTATCAAGTGTTCTCCTTTAGCAACTTTATAACAAGCATTGAGTTGTAAGTTTCGCAATGGCAGGTAAATCAAAGCTTTTTCTCGTTTACGTTTTTCAGAATACTTACGTACAACAAACCGGCTCAGTGCGAGTCGTATGCACAAACCGAGGGTTCTGACTCAAGTTTTAATGTTTTTTTGTATTTCACATTCGTGTGGGTCCGATTCACGTTGGGCAGATTTTTTGTATTAGTTGTTAAACAACAATGCAAGTACTATTATCATGCTAAGTTTGAACTATTTAGGCATTGCGGCTTTAACGATAGTGCTAAAATAAAAAGCTTTAGAAATCATCCGTATTAAATTTTATTTTATTTGTACTATTATTTATAGGGGCATTCAAAAATAAATACTCACTCTATAAACTTCAACTACCTACCTATAACAATTCATGAAACACAGCCTGCTGATAGACAGACTGACGGATATACGGATGGACAGAGGAGGCTTACAGGGTTCCGTTAGCACCCTTTGGATAGAGATCTCTAAAAGTATCGTGTCATCGTTTGTGGATCGGAACACTCACATTTTGCTATAAATAATATTCGGCTCAGGGCTTACGCCGTCCATCGGCGTTACATCGACGGCTGCGCGCGCCGATAACCGAAGATTAAACAAGGTTTAACGTCATTTAAAGCCGTTGAAGTCTCGTATTTTTGAATCCGCTCTTTAATCTCGGCCCTTCAGTTTTTTCGATGTTTTGATATCGAACTTATTTCAAATGAAGCCTGAAGAATGAATGAAGTTTTCAGGAAATCGGTTTTGTAGTAAAAATCAACTTTTTAATGTTTAGTATTCACTAATTATTATTGTAATGAAAGAATGAGTAACAATTCTTTATCGAACAGTAAAAGTAAAAGTACAATAAGCTATAGTTTGGTAGTATATATAACTTTAGAAACTATATTGGTTATGAACACTATAATTGATATCCCGTACCAACCCCGTTAGTTGAAATAAGCTACATGGCAAACAAATATAATGAGTGGTGTTTTAATTTGAGTGCTCTTCCTGGCAACCATAGGAGAGGAAGGTAGGTGGTTGGTTGGTTTATTACATAGACATTCAATTTTGAATTCGTTGTCTTATTTAAAATTTCTATTAAATTATGATATTCTTGGTCAAATTTATCATTTTAGGACTCTAATGCTCAGAACCGACCTAAGCGTAATCTGGTCGAGCACACTCGTATTTTCAACTAATAGTCAGCGTTTATATATCTAGTTTATGGCAAACCGCACTACGTTACAACTTTCAGTTTAATAGTACTTATTTGCGACCCACATTCGGGATATTGGCTAGATAACCTACAGTGCCTGTTTATCAAAGTATCTGCCTATCACTTTCCAATAATACCCGTTTATTTCAAACTAAATTGGTACTGTTTCATCATCATCTTCATCAACACACTTCCACTGCTAAACATTAGCCTCCCCCAATCTACGCAACAAATAGCGCCTCCTTCATCCATCGACTCTCTGCGACCGCCACTGTACAATCAGTTCATAGAGTTGGAGGTCTTCCTACACACCGTTTTGCGTTTAATATAATGGTTGCCATGTGAGAACCAAAACTCGCCAGCGGCTCACTGCCATTTCAGCTTGAAAATTCAGAGAGCTATTTCAGTAACATTGGTTCTTCCACAGATGTCCAAGTTTTGAATTTCAGTAGTGTATCAATATTAAATTTTAAAAGTAAGATGTTATTGAATCTGATCTTAGGTTTCATAAACGTATTTTCGTCTCGCAGCTTTAGTTATAGCTTTGGAATGCTTTCTTTCTGGGATTGAAATTGTTGTAAAGTGTTTAACAATTTTGAACCAGGTAAACTGTCTGCCAAATGGATGATTTTATTTGCCTATTGAACTAGAAAAAAATGCAAAATAACCACAAAGTCACAATGTAGCATTGCAAATTTTAGAAAAAAATGTCTAAGCACTAGACGCAATAAATATAGGTACAAATTTCAAGAAAACAGCTGCAAATTACATTCACACTATTCATTTGTCACGTGACTCAGATAATGAGGTCGATGAACTCATTGTTGCCATTTTATGTATTACTCGCAAACGCCTGGGACTTCGTTCCCGTCATCCTGTGGAGATTTCCCAAAATGTGATTCGTAGAAACCAATTTTACTCCTACACTACGAAAGGACCTTATAATTTTGTTTTTTGAAGATTGTGTAAGACTTGGATTTTTCGTGTTTTTTGTATATATGTTTATTTTATCTTGTTAAGGTATTTTGTACCATTCCACACTTTGTTATACCATATTAACAAGTATAAGGCATAAAAAGAGGTCGAAACGTTGCAAAAAAACAAAATTGAAAATTAACTGCTATTACAGTGATCATACGGTTTACCCTAAACCGTAATATCCCGCGGCTGATTTTGTGACTTTTTCATTTGAATTCAAATGAGCTTGTATTCTTAAGAAAATAAATAAAAACAGCTCTGACTAGTGGTGCTAGCTGTTAATAGGCCAGTAACAAAGTGTTGAAAGAAAATATTAAAATAGTAATATATTAAAATGTACTAAAGAGATGTCGTGCTCTATCAGTTTTCATTTATCGAAGTAAAAATAAATAAAAAGCGATTGCTAGCCCATTTTTTTACAGGAGTGGTATAGACTACCTCTTGGTTTCATGAATACAGTTACAGAACAACTCATTTCATTTCATGACGCGGCAGAAAATCGTATTCGCACACGTATCCCCAAAAATATATTCTAAATTTTGATCACCGACGCAGTATTGTGACGTTCGCGGAATCACGCATGAAAATCGGTCCACATATTATTCAACAGAAAACGATAATGAGGACATTCAACCCGATATTTAGATACAATCGAAGTACCGATAAAAACTGAAAAGATTTTTAGTCGCGACGAAATATTGGCGCTCGTTTATCGTCTGTCATAATATATCAGCGCATGGACAGGGAAAGTTATTGTGTCGAGTTTTATATTACTCACGCCATTTTGCTACGATCTATCTCCGAACTCACCTGAAACAAAACAAAAAAAAACATTATCAGTGTCCAATAAAAAAAAAATCATAGACCCTCAATTTTTTCCCTTTCAAGAAATAACTAAACAAATACGCGAGAAAGATCAACAGAAATGCTATTGTTTTCTGTTAAAGTTGAACGACCAGCCGAAATCACAATACTTTATACCCCGTTTTTTTCAACGTGAAACATGATTATAACATGATTTTGTTGAATAATGCATAGTTTTCAGTCAATAAGTTCCGCTCTCGAATATTTTTCGTATGCTGGTCATTCATATATTCCAATATAACCGATCTAGATATTTAAATGTCCTGCTTATGACACTCATGGTGAATAAAATTGTGATTACTGATTCATAAATACGATTCACACAGGGTTTGCGTCGCTTCCTTGTTATATGTATTCCTGTGTCTATTCCATGGTTGGCTGACCACCCCGCCCAAGGGAAGTCGCTACCCCCCGGTGGCTACTTGCTTCTCCCATTACTCTATATTACAGTGATAGCTACCCATTCGAAAGAAATACCAAAGTTTGAGAATGGTCGCCGTGGTCATTGCACCTGACTAATGTGTATTGACATCGATACTAAAATATTTTCAATGAGATGGATGATTGCAACAATTTATTTTTTAAAATGATAAGTACCTACTCTTCATGATGGCAATAGAGCTCATAAATTTTAATCAACAAATAATTTTATTACGTTAATATAAAGTATAAAACCTTCATTTGAAACTGACATTCACTTTGACGGCATATCGTAATATTAATTAATAATTCTACACCCACGAACGGTTACCATATAAAGCTTTCTGTGTCGTACCTGGTCAAATTTTACACATACATAATTAACAAGAACATCTTGCATTTTATTCAGCTGCTTATTTATGACCTTATAACACATTATCCGTATTTATTAGACTTTTAAAATAAAAACCTTGGATGAATAAGCTGTACCTGTGGTACATTTCGAAATAAGAACCAAAGAATATAATCATGTAATAAAATTATTCATATTAACAACATATTTCAAAATCTCGCCCGCAGAGCGCATAATAAAGAAAAATAGCCTACGTAAAAAAATATTGTTAGACATTGTACCTTTATATTACTTCCTCTGAGTTCTGTAACTTTTGGATTTTCCTGCAGATATGTTTGTGTGTACGTATCTGTGTGTTAGTTAGATGTTCTCATAAATTCCTTAAATGTTTCCTTGGTTACAGTACGTTAGCTCTTCGCCTTTTTCTCTTGAGTTTCATTACTGTATAACATTATTCGTATCCTTTTTAGGGTTTCATTAGACCTTTTAACCTTTTTATATTGAACATTTTTCTTGTTGATCGGTGATTTATACAGTAACTATTTTTTTTCTATTTGCCACAAACGCAGAGTCGTAGACCTTCTTTCAAATTACTAAGACTTCGATACAAAAGCTAGAACCAGCTCCATGCTGACTTTTGAAGATTCATTGAAGACAAATATATAGTACAACGTAAAACGTGTTTTTGTTCTGTTAAAAATGTATTTTTCAACCAAAATCCGGGGTTTTCTATAAAATGTTACTGCATTTGTTTTTAAAGGAGCTCTTTTAAACTTTGACACCCACAGAACTTAAGCCAAAGTAGATAGTAAAATTGTAGATTACGTTCGAGAAAAACGATAAAGTTAAAGAGCAGTGGTTATGAAGCGCTCATAAAGTGGTTTGGAAATGTTGCTATTTCTGATTTTAATGCATATTATATTTCTTCTCATAAAAATGCGTATTTTTATTTGCATGGTTAAAATAATTCAATAGGGCACTCTGTATTGTTATTCAAGCTATTCGTTTTTGGGTTAATGGTAACACTAACCAACATTAACAAAAAAATAGTTCCTCATACATAATACAAACTCTACGATTTCAGAGGAAAGTTGAAAGTTCGAGAGTTAGTTAACCACCAAGTTACTCAATATGAATAATCCAAAAACAAACATTAATGAATAATGCTAAAGTGACCTGGGATACCCTCGCTGTAATGGTATTCCGCCCTGCAGGGACAAAAGTTATGATTGCTTTTGCAAACTCATTTGTTATTTTTACGTTGCGATTCGTTTCGGTCGGAACATGTTTGTATCACCGATGCTCTGAATTGCAAATTGATCCGGGTGTCACTCAAAAACATTTGATAAAATGTGCATAACATAACACCTGATCGACATACACATATATATTTTTACCGCCTCTGTGGTTTAGTGGTTCAACCCACCGATTTCAGATCCAGAGGTCCCGGGTTCGATCTCCATGGGAGGACAATAAATTGTGCTTAGTTTGGTTCGTGGTAGGACTTTGTTGAAGTCCGCCTGGCTAGCTACCACCATCTTACCTAATTCTGTCGCCATAATAATAATTCTAAAATTGTTGTGTTCCGGCATTTAGAGGTAAGATAGCCAGTTCCTCAGTTTGTTGAGGATTCCGGGTGAAGTGCGCCAGAAAAAAAAAACACGTTGCCCTAAATAATTTCCGTATGAGAAAATGTCCGAATTCATAAATGAACAAAGTAAGTTTAACGATCGCTTGGCTTCCATCAAAAAAACTTATAATTCCAAAGACTCCCAATAAATAAATATTACAGGACATCAATTTCACACAGCACCATCTGGACCCAAACTAAGCAAATCTTGTTATATGGGAACTAGATTACGAATCATCATCATCATCTACAGCCTGATTTCACCCACTGCTGGGTATAGGCCTCCCTATGCATATGCCACGCCTAACGGTCTTGTGCCAGTTACATCCAGGTGAGGTTTGCGATGCTGGTAATATCGTCGGCCCATCTTGCTGCTGGACGACCGACATTCCGATATTCTTGGGAGCCATTCCGTCAACGCTTTGCTTCATCTATCGTCCGTCCTTCTCGCCAGGTGTCGAAAATATTAATTAAATTCTTTTTTTTGTGAATACTCACTTATCATACTATACAATACGCAAACGAAGAACAAAAATCAATAAATATATGAATGAATGAAAATTCTTTATTGTACATAAAAAACATATAAGTAGATCAATGTATAACTAAAGTAAACGATAAAGCATTGTCCATTGAGATAATTGCCT
The DNA here is from genome assembly GCA_951394065.1 of Venusia cambrica. Taxonomy (NCBI): domain Eukaryota; kingdom Metazoa; phylum Arthropoda; class Insecta; order Lepidoptera; family Geometridae; genus Venusia; species Venusia cambrica. The sequence continues at coordinate 5,925,619 of OX596065.1, forward strand.
ATTATATACTATTTAAGCTACGAAAAGTTTCAGATCACATGAAACGTACAAACAGACTATCCACCGTTATGGAGTCAATAAATTGTAAAACTTTTTTTTTGTATAGTACGACGGGGTAACGCTTGTCCTTCATCTCACCTGGTAACAAGTTAAGATAAGGCCGAAGATGGAGGCGCGCTTCACCCGGAATCCTCAATAAGCTGGGAACTGGCTATCTTACCTCTGAATGCCGGAACACAACAATTTTTTTTAGAATTGTTATTATGGCGACATAATTAGGTAAGATGGTGGTAGTTAGCCAGGTGGACTTAAACAAAATCCTACTACCAACTAAACCAAGCACAATATATTGTACTCCCCATAGGGAAAACTTATATAATCCCTCCATCTATCGGTTACCAAGTGACACGTGAAACGCTACGCACTGGAGTGGAAAGAACGATTAGTGAACGCTCAGTAGATCATATTTCGAAGACCTTGGCTCGTTTAATCGGATAGGATCTATCGTCACTGAATTGAATCTTTGTGATAATCAGACATAGTTTTAATAGAAAAACGGTTATTAACTTAATTTCCCAATGTTCCTAGAACTAGTTTTATTTACATTTACTGAAAGGAAATGATAAAAACATAGTGATTATAACCGTTTTTGTCATCATTATGTATGGAAATTAGATAATATTGAGAGATTTCGAAAAAAAAAACAATGATATCGACGCTGGTTTTACTTGCTTACTTCAGTTTTGTTTAACTTGACATTTATGGAATTCAAATTCTTCAGCAGTTGGTTTAAATTGTTCTCTCAAAACATTATTTTTTATCTTGAAGGTATCCATACATAATAGGCAATAATTATGGGATGGGTGCCTCGTAATTATCATTAAAATTGCCTTCCTTATTTGTTTCATCTTTAATCTTATCAGATATTTTGTACATGACGATATTCGATTTATGTGCTTTAACTTTATTAGGTACCTTTAGTTCCATGGCTTTAGGTGACTTTCACTTATTCTTGTGCTTCAAGGCCTGCAGGGTCGTTAGGCTTCCAACCAGTTGAGACTTCCTTGTTTTTGCCTTGATGTTATATTAGATTTATTAATAATGTTCCATGTTCTGCTAATAATTGTTTACTTAGACTTCAGTATTACATTTGAAGGCCAACATTTTCTTGACCACTAAAGAGTAGCAAACTAAGCATAGCTGGCGTGAAATTAATGTCCTGTATTATTTATTACTTTTATTTACATGTTAATCTAGACCTTTTCTTCAACATGAAAACCCGTCAAAATTATTTGTGGCACATCTGAGAAGCAAAATTAATACCATGCACAACCAATTTTACGACAAGTTCCACGTAATTTCAACCATATCTTAGCATATTATCTTAACAACTGGATTAATACGTCTCTTTTGACGTCTAAATGGGCAGGGGATTGTTCACGCACCCGTTGTTACTTCAAATTAAATTTAAATACATCAAGAACCTGCATAGAGTACCTTATAGTACAGGGAAATCAAAGAAATAAACGGATACGTTTCAGCTAAATTTGTGCCCTGAGGGTTCGGTTGTTCTGTCAAACAATCATTGAAACCGCAAAAGCATTCAATATACTTTAAGATGCAAGCTTGTCTAAAAGGAACCTATATTTTTTAAAACTATTATGGTTATAATCACAACTAATATTATCGTATATTCATGTAAAATACCGTTTATATCCCGTTTTTATTAGTTAAAAGAATCCTAATTATTCTGGGCTTGAAGATTCCAAGATTGCATTTATTAAAGTCGATATAGATATTATTTTCGAAATGTCAACTTTTTTTCAAATTGCATCATCTGCAGTATTATGAGTTCAAAATATAATAAGTTCTTATTCTATTTAGTTTTCTGAAGTTGGAAATGTATAGTTGTGTAGGTTTGCGAAAAGGTTGGTGGAAATTTCCTAAAAAAATCTTGTCAGTTTAAATATAACCATTTTTTTTTCTACTTTGGTCTTTTTGTTGCCTTTCGATTTCAGAGTATTTATAAGCACTCTATTATCGTGCTATTTCTGTGGCAAGCGAACACCTTTTATATCGTGAGTTTTTCCACGAGTTGCGGGTATCGTTACCGAAATTAGAGCACGGTAGAACTATAACTTATTCTGTTATGTAGTATCACGCAAAGTACAGTCCAGATGTTATCTGTTCAGTGGATGGTTTAACAGTTACTTGAAATACGATTCGGTTAGTTGGGAAACGTTTTGTTGAAAGGTGTTTGGGATGCTAATACTATCACTATTCAGGTAGACGAAACTCAATAGTAAGTGGGTCCTCTTTCAGGAGTAGGAATAGTACTTGAAATTGTATATTGATTGAACCATGAGGCTCAGTTCAAAATCGAGATAAGAAAAACGGCTCCTATAAAGATTTCAACCTTAGACTGTCAAGATCAGGAATCCTATGATTCTAGGTCGATTTAACAATTATAAAGAAAATAAAGTGTTTTTTTTTCAAACCAAACATTATATAGTGTCAAAGAGCATAATAATATATGATTAATATAATGAAGACCACGAAAAACGTTGATTTCACCTAAATTGAACAAGAATACAATTACTCTTATCTAGATTTCCATTTGATTATAGTTGCTGTACCACAAATAAAGTTATTTTTAGTCGAGATACTATTAATTTTAATTGCTACTGTTTTGTAATAGAGATATTAGTTAGATTTGTTGGTAAAGTTCAAGTTTTATTGTATGTAATTTATATTTTTTATTCAAAAGTATAATTTTTATTCAATAAAAAGTACAATTAAACTAACTATGTACAAAGGATTCAGTCAGATTACCTAAGGACCGTTACAAACGGCCTATAGGTAACTCAACTGTTCCAGACCAGTACCAGACGGAAGCGTGCCCATGACAATTTATATTGTTCTCAATTATCTTTAGAAAGCTTTGTCAAAATAGTAAGACATATTTTAGTACAGTCATAATTAGTGAGTACTAATTTCGGTCAAGGTCAAAAACATTGTCATCATTTCAAACCATTACACTCTACAAATATCTTAACTTAACATAAGCCTCCCAAGCATCAACATGAAGGAAACTTTGTGCCGCTTTCATCCACTGACTTCAAGTGACCGCTTCTATGAAGTCGGTTGATCAAATGGTGGTTTCAGTATATATGTGAATGGAGATTTATGAAAAGTTGTACTCTTACAACTTATCCAAAAAAAAATTGATTTTAGGAATATATTCTCAATAAGCTACTAAACCAAAGGTTCAGTCAAAACCCGGCAAGATTTGTTTTTGAACGAGTGAATATTGCGAATCAATCTGTGCATAAATAAACCTTGGGCCACTATGTCGCATAAAACCGCAATTAATATGACGGCAAACATCGAATTCACCATAATTATGCGTCTGGTTATGCAAGAGCAGCCCACGCATACACGTTTACACTAACTTCAAAGTATTCTGTTGCATGGCGCCACATTTGATCTTTTCCATTTTCACTTTCGTTTGTATCTTCGATTTTGTTCATAATAGATTTGGCCTATGACTAAGCTGTTTTGGATAGCCACGTCTTTTTCAATCAAATGACTGTTGCAAGAACAATCGATATTACTGTTTTACGAAACATTGCTACCGAAATACAATCAGATTTCATTTAACTCCAATATATCTCACAGCGGGTGAGTACTGAGATACCATTTTGGAATTCACACAGCTTAAGTAACAGTGCTTATTATTTAATTTAGTAGCGGTTGCTTGGAAATGTAAACTTTGATGCACAGGAGAATATCGCTTTGTTTTACAGCTTCGATGCCGAACTTTGCTGAATACATCGGTATGCTGGTTTAGTTCAGACCAATGTTGATTTCTCTCGGGGCGATTTGTTTGAAAGTCTTTTTAATCAGTTTAGTTATTTTGTTTGCGTATAGTTCCGAAGAATAGCATACCTTAATATACCGAATATATTGTGTGTAATATGAAAACCACGAGCTGTCCATTTCTACTTGTAAAATACTCCGTTTATGTTATGTTTTTTAGCATGTTTGATTATCTGTGCTACCATTTTACGAACCTCCATAGAAAACTGTCAAAAATATCAAATAAAATATAAAATCATGCACATTTTTAGGCCATGATGTTTTAATTGTACAGTAAACTGTGACTTTTAAGGGATATTATTGAAAAAAACAAACACTTTTTGTTGTTAACCTATCTTCATTTGACGCAGGTATAATAGCGGGTTCCGCAGGGAGTCATTTGAGCGTCAGCTTTGTAAAAGTTGGTACAGCCAAGGCATACTACGCTACTTTACAAAGTATTATTATACTTCTGGGCCGGTCGAATAAACGTTTCAATATTCGAGAGGTTCATTTATCACAGTAATTGACAGTAAGGGGCGATTTGGTTCCAGCCTCCGCCCTTTCCTCGGCATGATTTTGTTTACCTACCTACCTACTCGTAATTACTAGACACACTGTTTTGTGTGTAAAACTTTTAATCGTATCAAATTTGCTCTTCATACAAGTACGTACCTATGCATTATATTATATATTTAAGTTACAAATTCATGTATCACAGGTATTTTTTTTTTATTTACTTAGACGTCCCAAAAAAAATCCCTCTTTAATTTTTTAACCGACTTCAAAAAAAGGAGGAGGTTCTCAATTTGGTTGTATGATTTTTATGTTTTTATTTAATTGAATTATATGGCCTCATCGTTAGAGTTATTTTTAAGTTTTAAGGGCTGAAGTCGGTTTAATTTTTATTCAAAAATAATATTATGGTATATTAGGAGGTACAAATCTTAATATCTATACTAGTTAGCAAATACGAAGAAACTTTCACTTTCGGAACAAAATCACTATCTAATATTGAAGATTATTTAAGAGTTTCCGAGGCCCCAAGTGAGACATTTATATAGTAGACATATAGCCTGGAATCTAATCTAAGTATGTAAGGTTGAATTCTCTATTATTCACAGCCTTTGTAGATAGGTATATTGTCGTCTAGACCAGGTAGATATTCTCTTTGCCTCTGATTTATGACCGCCGGGAGGGGAAACATTCCTAGAATTCGTTTTTGGTACGGTAAAAGTGGAGATAAGAGATGAAAAAAAGGACATGTAGAACAATAAATATGAAGATTGTACATTTAATAGAAAATGATCTTCGCTTCTTTATTGTAATAAAAAGACAGCAGAGTACAGAATCAAAATAATTATGCCTAGAATTTGTTAGTTATAAAAGTCAAAGTCAAAGTCAAAATTTATGTATTCATTATGATTTTTTAGGATAATTTTGAAACGTCAAATCTACTGTCTGTTCGGAATCGCGACCAGCACACAGGGAGAAGATAGAATAGATTCGGAATAAATGTGGACCTCTTTCTATTATCTTGAGGTTTGAGTGGTATATTTTTCATCTGTGCACAATAGCTATGGGCACACTGATGTTGCCAAAACGAAAACTTATTTCACTAATGATGCAAAGTTTTCTGTTTGATCGGTTATGCTTATCCGAGGCATTAATAACGGAGGGTGAAAAGCTAAAGCAATTTACGAACTAACTTTCGTCCACGGCTTCGCTTACACAAACTTTGTGATAGAGTTATTAAGACTGGCTACCAATTGGGGATTTAGCTCCACTGCTGTGATAATTCGTTTTATATCTTTGGACTCGTTGCTAATTACGTTTTGGATAATGTTCTGCCATTAGCGAGAATGATCTCATGTAAAGCAATAATGCATTCACCCATATTCCTCATTTGAAATGTCTTTACGATTTAAAAATTCACAAATTGCGACTAGATGTAAACTAAAAAAGCTCAAATTTATTTATCAAAGCCATTCTATTACGGTTCTCATCCAATTGAGCAACAAACTCCCGTTTTCCCGTTGTAGCGACGTGACCTGCAAAAGGAGCTAAAATCATATTCATCAACTAAGTGCAGATATTTTTTGACATTTTGATATCTCTGCAAATAAGATGTGTGCAAGGGTCTGGTGAAAATCCGTCGCCTATCCCTCGGGAATACAGGTTCTTAATAAATTTTTCATCATGCTAAACACTTTCATTCATCATTTTGCTCCATAACGCTTCCGTAATCATTAGGCCCGTCAATATATATGTATAACTATAAACCACGATAGAAGCATGTGCGTGTTATCACTCCAACTATTAATATCACCTAGATACAATATTAATTCGTAGGTCTATTAATCATGAATCAGCGCAGATTAGAATCGCGTATCCCTCTCTAACTCGTCTTCATTTCGAAGGCAGTGGAGGATTTACTTGACAAATTACGTCTCGCTTTCCTTGTTTATAAGAGAGGGTTGGGGTTGAGATTATTTTCTGTTTTCAGGGGTTGTAAGTTCAAAATGATGAAAATGTACAAACTGTTATGTGTTAATGTTTATGTATATTTCATTGTAAACATTTATATATAATTTTTAATATAAAAACCTTTGCAGAGCGCAGACATTCAGAAAAATAGACATATTCTTTATTGCTATGACACGCTATTTCTACTGAGTAGAATAAATGATATATACCACCAATAACATTACTTATTTTAAGCAGGTCAATATTTCTTCTAAGTGCTTTCAATGGGCTCTTGTTTTAATTTTATTTTTTCCTTGTCTGACGCAAATTATAAAGCTTACGTCCTAGACCTCAAAGTTTTTCTGGGTAAGGAAGAATAGCAAGCCTTCCCAGAAAATATATGACTAAATTTATGAAAATCTACATGTATTTCTTTGTAAAATTTAATGAAATACACAGAAGTCACTCTCCCCTAAAATACATATCGGTTTGTTCTCAGGGAAGTTAGCTTCAGGCAACTGGGAACAATTTTTATTAACTTTCGCCCTCCGAGACTCGGTGAGAAAGTTTTGCGTATTGAGTGCCTTTTCGAGAAGTTTACGCATCGAAGGCGATTTTATCGTTTATTAAATCGAATTTTGATTGGACATTATGATTGATTTTGTTTTCTTAGGGATATCGGTTAAGCTGTTTTTAATTAATGTTTTGTTTAAGTATCGACATTTGTTTTGGATCAGGTATTTTTCTGACAAAACATACAGTTTAACTCATGAGTACAATTACGTATGTCTATGAAGATCAAACTACCTACTATATTTTTCATTCACTATTTTTGGGTCAATGTTTAGGACAAATTATTTAATTAAAATATGTGTAAAGCTATTTTTCCTAACAGTTTTGTTTTCGTACATTGATTTGTATTTATTGTTCTTTTACAATGCCATATAAAGAAAGAACCATTCAATATTTTTGAATATGAATTTAAACCTAGTTGTTGATGTAGATATGTTATATTCTATTTTAATTGTTGTATTTGAAGTGTCTAGTCTCGCTATCCATCAATCTGTCTCTCTTTCACAAATAATCACTTCAAAATGTAGCAATACGCAGTGTATATTAATAAGAATATACCTAATCAAATTTAACTGTCAGTGGTGAAATAGTCATTATTTGAGCCGACTATTGCGAAAATGGTTTTGAAATCCAGTCTTTGTATAAATATAGGTAGGTATCTAAACCTACACCTACGCTGAGCACCCAAGGTTGGCAAATCTCTCAAACAATATTGGTGTTTATGACCTTAACAATAAAAAGTATAATCATATAGCCTGTCGGCAGTTAAATATTACTGTTTTATTGGCCGTTTATGAGCAGTAATTTCATGATTAAATCATTAGTAGCAGTTTGTATCGTATTGTTACTAATTGGAGGGTAATAGGACAAATGAAATCTCTTGTTTGTTATTAGCTTTAGTTTTAGTAACTGTCAGAGTTTCCGTCCAGTTGTTTGGGCACTCCTTGTATAGCAACATTTTAATGATTGCATTGAATTAATGCAATATGCATTGAATAATAATATTTAGCCATTTATTTTGTTTATACTCTGTAATCTATAGATATATTGATGAAGGATGGAATCTATGAAGAACGGAAAAGAAAAAAAGCTATCCAGATAGAAAATACGACGGTAATATGTTAAATAGAAAGGGATTTTTTACAGGTAGGAATTATTTTATAGTGCTCTATAAATCTTGATCCAAAATGAACTTAACGTGTTCAGTGGACGATACAACATTTGGTAAACTGTAGCTTATAAACACAACGCGGATTCAATAACGTGTAATTCGCCACCACTTACAGGCTACATGTACATTATAAAAACAATATTTTTAAATTAAATGCTTAGATTTTGCTGAGGCCAAAAAACCTTAGCGCCTTAACGCTACGTTTCACTTTTGTTTTTTTAAATGAATACCGGTTTTGTATAACATTATGATAATTGATTTTGCTTCACTTCGCAAAATCTACTATGTCCACACTGAAAGAACCTTATGGCTTTGACATAAAGTTCTATCACTATTTATTTCTTTATTTACTTTTAGAACATTATCGAAAGTTATATTTATGCGAGGAGAAGTTTGTTTACATGTAAAACGGCGCCTTTATGCAAAGTCGTAGGCGTAACTTGCATAACCAGTTGGCCTAATACATGTACGGATATTATAATATCTACTTGAATATGCATATTTTGATGCCGTATGAACTTGAAAACTAAGTTCTTACCAATACAATTACCGTAAACAAAAATAACAAGAAATATAGCATAACAAGAAAATTTTGAAGCATTATACGTTTCGTACTAAATTTGCCAATAATTGACAACTAGAACTTTTCGAACCAATTGCCCCTTAGTACCAGTGCCAGGAAAAATAGTCACTTTAGAACCGGCTGTGTCTTTGGCAGCATCTGCACATTTTCAACGACACTTAGCCACAATCAACTGGATCATTAGCTTGTAAAGGCCTGCCAAATATCTCTGCTTGTTTTCTCACCCTCTTGTGTGAAAGACGCCTTGTAACACACCTTTTTGGACGTTCTTTTCGGCTGCCAAGTTTTGTACTCATTATTCTGCCCGCGACTGGAATATCTTATATCGTTGACTAGAAAAGGTTTTATTTTATATGTTTTATATTTAAAAACGAATTATTGGCGTAAAATAATTTGTAAAGAACATGAATTAGGAAATTAATGGTTTTTTTTATTCGTTTTTTAATAACCGCTCTATACTAACTCTAAAAATCTGATGCAAAACCAAACAGATTTTTTAACAAAGTCTAGAATGTTTTATATTGTTGACTAGGAAAGTTTTGATTTTAAGGGTTTAAAGGTTTTATATATTAAAAGGAATGGTTCGTGAAAAATAAATTAGAGACAATAGTAATTACGAAATTTACTGTCATTTGTAATCAATTGCCGTCAGCAAGCTCTAAAAGTCGGAAGCAAACCAAAGAGAATCATTTAGCAATGTCTGCGACATTAAAAATACAAAACATCAATTTTAATGAGTCGAAAACCGAGCATTTTCCCTTCCATTTGGAGAGCAATATTTTTTCTACAACATTTAATCAGAGAAAGAAGTGAAATGGTAATTTGTATGGACCGCTCGATGTAAATTTTATGCAAGAATTCGCTTGCCGCTTCCCTCTTTCTAAAGGGGGAAGATTCTTGCAACGGACACAAAATGTTGCTTAGCCAAGTGAAATTTTAACTGCCTCGACAGAGACAGCTCTGGAAATACGAATACTTAATGCTAACTTACTTCTCCTGGTTCATTATACTACATAATTTTTGGGGAAAGAATCACAGCTTGAAGGGTTTGGTTACACGACTAAATCATGATTACGGCGTGATGTGATTTATGGCTTTTAACGGCGGATTTTCTCAGTCGCCAGCAGTTAAACATACTTTTTTTTATTATATGAACGAAAAGCCTGAAACAATACAAATATAATACCCAGCAGTGATGGGACAATGTAGGCTAAAATAAAGCTTTCTTTTAGCTTACATTAGTGATGGGACACCATCACTTTCTACCTACTTAAATAAATAAATCTATAAATATTACAGGACATTAATGTTACACATCGCCATCTTGCCCCAAACTAAGCATAGCTTGTAATATGGGAACTAGATTACGGATAGAAATGAAAATAAATTGATTCATATTTAAAATAAGCACCGTACAACAGATATTGACCTAGGCATTAACATAAACATCACCCGAAGTAATTATAGCCTCCAAATTTACTAGATTGCGCTGTGCTAAAATTAATGTCCTGTAATATTTATTATTATTTAAATTTGAATTCGCAAGACAATCGAACTAATTTCAAATTGAAGACTTGTTTTTTTACTCAACAAATCAATTATCTGACTGTTCGTTGGCGAATGGCTGCGGGTCATCTCCTAAGATTGGGTGATTTAATTCAAGTTCTTTAAATTAATGAATTTGCTCCAGCTCAGTTTGCTAACTTTAAAACTCAACTTTCCGGTTTGTTTCAATTTGTTCTGATGAAAATTCAATGGTTAACAATGAGATCCTGTTTTATACCTATTAAAAGTAGACATTATTGACAGACTCAATTACGAGTTCTGAGGAGTTTACATTTTTTGTTCATCCACAGACATCGAAGTATGTAAATTTTGTTTAATTTTATGAATCTTCGAAGATGAAGAGTTAGCAAAATGAAGACGGGCAAATTTTAGTACACTCTCAGAGATAGTTCCATCCAAGATTTAAACTCAAGTTTTATGTGTATAAAGGCACTGAAACCAGATTTTATTATAATTAAGATTCACGAGTACCCCTGATATAACGCCCATAAAAGTTTACGATAGCGGCGCTGCCTCTCAAACAAATTGGGAAACATAACACCGGAATGAGTGCCTCGAAAACCTGTACAGATTTTGTACGAGCGAAAAGATAACGTTATTATAAAACAACATTAATTACACCCGCAAATTGGACTCACTATGATACGGTATAAATAGCCACAATATAGATTAACAGCTCTATCAAAATTAAGGTGAGTATATCGTGGCTCGTAGACAATAACAAAACAGTTAATGAGGAAGTTACTACTTAAAGTGGTATTAATAATGTCACTTTAAAAGACCCAGAACAGGAAACAAGCGGTATTTTAAATGCTAACTCTAGATTATTACTCGTTGTGGCTGCTTACAATCTGAGTGAACCGTCGACCTCTGAATTAGAACATATTAAACTCGCTATTTTTAGAACTAGACTCTAACAGTCAGGCAATCCATCGAGCTAATATAACGATTTACGACAGCTTAAGTTAAGTGCATTTATTGACGTTAATTAATACAAGTTGGGGGGTCACAAAACGAAAAGCGCTAAAAAATATATAAATTATAGGCTAAATGCTTTCATTGGAATGGAAACTCGTTTGGGATTTATTTGTAAGCTTAGTAGTATCTTCAAATGATAACTAACTAAAATATACAAAGTACAAGTATAGGTACTGTAAAACTACTATTTAAGGACACGATCATGCAGTTTTGATTCAGACATGTACGATATAAATAATTAAACGAGTGGTGCTCGTAGGGTATACCTACGATAAGACTACGATATAAAACAATTCCTAATGTACACGCGATAGTCGTATTAATCTAGCAAGCATCCACTACAGTGGATTCAATGGAAACTTTCTTAAACTTTTTAATTACTTTGTTCCCCAACGTCTGAACATCGCGAAATAAAAAAAAACACTTAAAAGTGTTTCGGAAGAATTTTTCTAGACTAATTTAATAAAGGCTGGAGTCTGCTGAAATTCTTGGCGGAATTAAAGCATTTTCTTTTAATCAAGAGCTCTAGCGATGAGAGAAAGGTGTAAATATTAAGGGCAAGCCTTATAATAATGACTTTAGCTTTTAGTTTTTTCCTAAATATCTAATTTAGGAAAAAACTTAAAGGTAATTTTTAAAGGTTATTGTTTAAATGTTTTAAGTTTGGCTTTTACTTTGTAGCATCATAACAAAAAATATATATAAATTCAATGTTATGACCAAAAATTACAACATGTATCGTCGTTTCAGTCCATATACAGCTACCGCTGAAAACAAGCATCAAAAGAGCTCAAAGCAGCTTTTAATAGAAGCTTTCATACCGTAATGAAGTTGTGTAATGCCTTGAAAAATTAAAACTGAATACGTAATGCTGTTTTTGATTTTGGCCAAAACACTGATGTTTTGGCCAAAATCTAATTTATCTACAACAATTTCAAACACCAACAGGCCTAAAGCAAAATATATTAATACTAAGGAGGTAAGGCGAATTACAAAAATTTACACGATTAACAAAAATCGTAATATAACAAATCGTATATCGAGAAAAATTAAGAATCTTCTCTTTTTGGAAGTTTAGAGTGATGTTCGATAAAGGTAAAACTAATATTTTTTATATTAAAACAACTTCTTCTATTTTCAGATATTTGTAGCAACGATGCCAACAGGCTCAAAAAGAAAAGTCAGCTAGCTGGTCTAAAATTGATCCTATAAAACATGTAATTACTATTTTTACTACACCACGAAACCGAGATAATTTCTGAATTATGTAAGAAGGTAAAGTTGAAGGTGTTATTATACATTCATGTAATGAATAGCGCGGCTCACAGGAGCCATAATTCTGTGTCGTAACGGATGAGTTGTTAAAAGCTCCGGCTTGTTGCGGAATGAACAAAGTTCTAGTTAATTTATTGTTATAGTTTAGTAGGCAATCGTTCCACGTAAGCTACACAGACTAATGTACACTCAATTGTGTAAAACCGTAGATAAAAAAGCAAAGAATATTGCACGCCTTACTATGCACTACAAAAATGGTGGCATATTTAGTCATACGATGCTAGTAAAAGATAGTAACATATATATTTACTGCTTTTCAAGAAAATTAGCTAACCTCACTTCAGAGTTTAGGGCCTAAAATGCAAAGTAATTTACTGTTCGTTACAACCTTGATAGACAACGAGTATCTGAATGAAAACAGCTGTACCGTTGCGGTTTGACACAGTTTTAGGTAAGAAACATTCGGACGGACGGAGCTATATCCTGAGTTTTTATCCACTTCTGTGGTCTAGAGAATCGCCTACCAGTGTCCAGATCCAGAGGTCCCGGGTTCGATATCTAGGGGGAGTACAACAATGTACTTGGTTTGGTTGGTGGAAGGACTGTATTTGTGTTCGTCTGGCTAGCTACCATCATCTTACCAAATTCTGTCGCTATAACAGCAATTCTTAAATTGTTGTTTTCCTTGCATTTAGAGGTAAGATACTCAATTCCTCAGTATAATGAGGATTCCGGGTGAAGTGTGCTTCCACCTTCCGCCTTATCATAACTTGAAAAATCAGGTGAGATGAAGCACTTGCCCGTAGTGCAATAAAAAAAAAACGAAGTGTAAAATACTTAGTCACTAAGCTTTTGTTATTCCAATAGTAGGTTTGAATGATTACTCCTGGACTTAAGCGTTGTGTAGCTCATTGAAAAGAGGTTCTTAATATGAGTCAATTGTTCATCCTCCTGCCTAATCACGCATCAATATGTTTTCTTCATCTACACATCATTTTACCTTTCGCTCTACCTCTGCTGAACATAAGCCTCCACCAAACGCCATCACAAATAGCTTTCTGAGCTGCTTTTTTCCATTGACTGTCAGAACGTAGAACGCCACAATGTCGTTAGTCCATCGAGTGCGGGGAGACTTTCCACGCGCCATTTTACATTTAATCGTGGTCGCCATTATCGGTTTCTGTCCATATGGCCTACCAAAATGTCAAGTCAGCATGCTAATTTTGAGATATCTAGTTATTGAATCATTTACCAAATAAATCTCACCATCTCACTCGTTGTATATCTGATCTCTTACCTGTGAATAGAAAATGTACTATTAGACGTTGCAGGTGTCTTAGGTATTTAGTTATAAACATATATGAGTAACATAACAAAAAAGTAAAATGGCATTCTTTGACTCTGTGGTATGTAGGTTGGGTTTGTGTGTTTTTACTATAAATATTAACATATAATTATCAAAGAAAAGTATTATTATGCTGACAGTTTTTTAAAATGAATAAAATAAGGATCAAAAGAAAGATATTAAAATCGTGTATTGCATTCACAATAATTGATCATCTCACCCTTCCGCCTTCCGCAATAATAAAACCTCTTTGCCTTTGTGGATGACCTTAAAGAAAACGTAATTGGAAAAGGCCATAATAAAACGATAAACCCGAGTACACATTTGCATGGCAAATAAACGTACCTTGAAATAGCCTTGAAATGCTGTTGAATGTTAAAAGCTCAGCCGACGTTAAGCCAAACGATTTAATGCTAATTCAGGACTACAGCCACACTAATTATTTTTGCTGCCAAGCACTGACATATGCTTTAGTTTGATTACTTTTCAAATTTCAAGCACCTGAGGACCCAAAAATAAACTTTACTCACAGAGCTCATTGAAATCTTTCTAAATAAGTTAATTAAACTAACTACATAGGAATCAGTCAGATTACCTAAGGACCGTTACAAACGTCTGAAGGTAACTCAACTGTTCCAGACCAGTACCAGACGGAAGCGTGCCCAAGACACTGGCTGCATTACTACGCTGAATAGCTTTGCTAATTCGCCGGCCAAAAACGCCAGCGCTTGGGTCACGTTTCGCCTCAATCAATAGCCTCGCAAGATTTTTTAAGTAACTTTGAAACAGAGCTTATTATCTGTTATTTTTTATTGTCTGTCTTTTCCCTGATGTATACAGAGTTTTTCAAATTGATCTTATTTTCATATCCCTACGTTCAACATCCGCTTACAGATTTTCCCAAAGCCGTTTGTCTGTTGAGTTAAGCCACATCATGTATAACCCCAGACGGAAAAGTCACAAAATAAAATAAACAGCCTAAAAATCAGTAAAACGTTTCAATGATGTTTTTATTTTTTATTGTTTATCACGCATAATATTTAATAACTCTTCCACAGATCAATTAATTTCGCTGGATTTCATTGAGTCCAGTGAATTAGCATAGCCATTCCATGGACATTCGTGGTAATGCAGCCAATGCTTCCGACTGGTACTGGTCTGAAACAGTTGAGTTACCTATAGACCGTTTGCAACGGTCCTTAGGTAGGACGAAAGGACGAAAAAAAAACCAGTAAACCTCTGATTGAGTATGCTAGTGAGAATCTATGAATTATCGGCGATTTATTATGGTAGTTTGGAAATTGTTTTGTTGTAATTACAATGATATACAAATATTTTTTTAGACTGACTCCTTCTTGTGACTATAATATATTGGAGATTGGGTGATGTGATTATGACAATATCATGTAATAGTACAATACATTTGTAACAATGGTTGTAAAAAAGAAAGAAAGCAATAAAATCATAGTCAAGATCATGATTATATCAAGTTTTACTTCTCCTCGCCCGACATAATCCGAAGTCGATTAAAAACCTGACACAATACCATTACTGCCTGTCAAGCCATATTAGGAGGCACATCAAATTGAGGATCCAAGTATTTAAAACACATCAATCAAACCCAGATGCGACTTAGAGGGACTTACGATAAAAAATATAATTGATGGAGACAGGTAGAGTATACAGGGTGTATGATATATTGTTCTTTGAGATACGTATCGTGTTGTCGCGGAGTTTTATGTAGTTTCGTTCCTTTTTTGTTTCGTAATGTAAGACAAGACAGCATGAACTATGATTGTAGATATGAATATAAATGTAGACAATGTTTTGTAACTGTTTGGTACGAGAACAGTAAGAATAGACTACCTATTAATTCTATTGGAATTTGTGAAAACGTATTTGAAAACCAGTTCTGTCATAAAATGAATGAAACAATGATTTGTGATCTGGGACACCCTGAATAAACCTAAGTTCCACTCGTTTCCATGGCTCTATAGTTAAACAAAGCTGGATTTGTCTTATTTTTATTTGTTTACGAAAGCGGTGGTCCTATTGTTTTCCTTTTTACATTATATCATTTTCAAATGAAAGTGTTTTTTTTTTATTTTATTGCTCTAACAGTTGATTTTAAATTTGCTGAATAGAAAGTCAAACATAAAAAACCGTCTGTAAGAATTACAAAACTTTGAAAACAGGGAGTGCATTATAATCATGAAAACCGCAGTAATTGTAGGACGTAGTTAGGATCGACAGAGGGATAAAAACACAACTTACTTTAACTGGCATCTTGTCTTTTGTGTAATATTCTATATAAACACTTTGGTTACAATTGGGTCTAAATGTTTATTTTCCCTTTGAACCCAAAGTTTTACATATATTGATTTTTAAAGGGTCCGTGATCACCGTGCCTTTGATCTTCGGTATTCTCTCTAGAAAATGTTTAGATACATTTAATGGTTACTTGTAACCGTTATGCCTTAGCTACGGCTCTGCACCTTAAGCGATTTCGCGGCTTAAGAGTTGTTTAATTTGATGTCGACATCGAGTGTAGAAGAAATATTGTTTAAACTAACATTTGTGTGGCAGCCTTGCGTCGCTTTATCTCTCTACAAATACGTCAAGTGGTGTAACTTTGATTGTGCTGGACAATGATTCTAAAAATAAAATTGTAAATATTGTCTGTTGATGAAACAGAAACAGTGCTTTCATATTTAATAAAATCGTGACTTATATATATAATATTGAATATATATTTACATGGAAAGTAGGAGCGTTACAAGCAGTCCATACATAACTCATCTGTTCCCAACCATATTACACATAATAAGCCGTATGAAATAAAAAAAATACTATGATTTAATGAAAAGTGTCATAATGTTAAATGATTTTCTATATAGAAGGAGAATCAAAGATGTTTGAAAATCACTCAGGTGAAGGCGATGATCTAGTCATCATTAGGCGTGACAAGGCAACTCTAGGTTTGCGTCACTGCAAGCGAAACCGCTTGTTACCTCGATCGATAACCTCTCCATCTCCACATAATCTCCTGCCCGAAGCAACGTGTATGTTACCGGTGAAGCCAGACAGCTATTTCTTAAGATACCTAAAATGTTTGATACAACATATATTTTTATAACTACCATCAAATGATTGTGAAATACGCATCACTGCTTCGGTTATTTTATGTTAAATGTACCAAAAATTTTGATGGTTTTCAATCTCATTTTTGAGACGTTTCGAGATATAGCAGCCTAAACTAAAAAAAAAATCGAACATAAAGCACTGCATAGGCGTTACATAAAATATCTATAATTCAAACAATGTACGTGGCATTTTGAGCTGTGGCAACATATTATACCCTGTGGCGTCTCGATAGTAATGGCCAAAGGATAATCCTATTATTACAGATTTGCATTACACTGACTTTGATTGAAACCAATTGTTACTTGTATTGAATAACACTGAAAGTCGATTTTGGGCTAGTTATTTATTCAGGGCATCCGAAATGTTTCTAAAATCTACTATAAGTTTCCATTATTATTCTGCAGTTTATCCTCACAGTAATTTCGGGCTTAAGTAATTCTGACAAGGGTAGAACATTCAATGTTTACTGATGAGTATTTCAAGTAAAAGTAAACTATTTTTTTACAATGTCTTGTTTGCCACACTACCTTAAGAAAACAATTTCAATTTTATTCAATGAAGATGGTGACTTTGTTCAAAATTAAAAAACTTATGGTCTTGCGAAACTTCTTAATCTTCCCAAAGTGGGGGATGAAATATTTTATTCGGAGCGACGCAAAGACTGAAATAAGTAAAAAAAGAAAGAGAAAATTGGTTGCATTGATGAACATTTTACATTAAGTGCATTCGTTTTTTAAAGAAAAAACACATAATGCTTTAAAAATAATTGTGTAGTTCGTTTTTTTTATCAATTTTATAACCTTAGTTATTTGGGTGTATTAGGCTGTGTTTATGTTATTTTATTGCTGATAAATCATTATGGATCGATGGTCTGAAGTTAATGTTGTATTATATTATTATTATTAATAATAGCGATTGAAGTTAGGGAGAAATGCTATTAACATAAGAAGCTATTTAGCTTGGCTTATTGCTAATGTTCAGGCATCTACACATTAAGCTACTCAAACATAGAAGAAACTCTCACATAATTTCATAATATTGTACAAGTAAGAAAGCTTGTATGTATAGTACTTTTAAATACGTTATTCAAAACACTGCTTACAACTTTATTACTTCAAAACATGCGAACAAGGGCCCGGCATAAACAGTCCTTTAACATACTATATGACTCCATAAAAAAAAGAATTATACAACCAACTTTCTCGTGCACATTGTAAATAGTTCGTAGTAAGGGCAATAATTTGTCGAGATAGGTGTGGTGTGCAATAGGGTATATCGTGCTGGTCATATTATGCAGCTAATTTATTGCTTTTTGTAATAAAAACCATGAGTGCCGACCTTGTGTTTAGTGATATTACTAATTTAGTGGCATGGTAGAGAAAATTTAATTCCTGAAAACAAATAACGCTTAATTAATTGAAGATCCTTCGGATCAAGATGCACCTTACATGGAAAAAAAGTTCTTTAAATTATTGAACAACATCAACAATAGACAAATGGCAACTGTACAGCAGTTGTAAAACATTTGCATACGATTTCAGTGCAAAATAAACAGCAAAAAGGAAGCAACTTCAAATCAACGGTTAATTTATAACCTCCAAACACGGAAAAGTTCTACAAAAGTGCATTTGTCACATTACTGAACGTACAAAGAAGGAACGGCACCACGTAACGTCCAGAAGCCTCACTTACACGATGAAAATTGACACTGTGACATTACACAAGTGTTACCCATAAACTACTGCGAGAAACATGTTAAGTACCAATATTACACTTATCCCGGACACATAATGTTTGCACACAGAAACGTATATAGGAAAATGAACCCTATTTTTGAGATGGCGTTTTCTCTCAGCCTGACAAATTCTCTACCGAAGATACAGGTGCAATAAGACTCATTTTTCTATTTAGGTTGGTTGGATGTGACGTTGCGAGCACTCAAATAGCTTGAACCACTATTTGCCAGTTTAATGTGGAATATTAAAGTAGCTTTTTACGTTTCATTTACTGAGTGATCGTAATCTTTGTATGAATGTGATGGGAATGTTAGAATTAAATAAGTTAGTAGCATTTTCAGCGTTATTGCTTAAAATCAGGAAACCAGACAAAAATAGTAGTAATCTAATTAAATATTGAAGACGCAGTAGACATGAATCTTCTTGTTGATAATTTAAAAAACAAGAGGTACTTGTTGAAGAAACTGTTATGGAGAGTTCCATTAATAAATATTAGAATGCACATTACCTGTATGATAAGATCTTATTCACATGTGTTTTACAATGAATAAATGAATATGAATTTCACACAGCGCCATCTAGCCCCAAACTAAGCATATAGCGAGGAGAGGATGCTGAGTTAATGGGTGACAGGAGAGAACGTGCTGTGCCGACTCCACATGACGGGTGACAGGGGGGAAGACTCTGCCTTAATGTGGTAAAAGGGCAGGAAGAAGAAAAAAAGTAGGTATTGCAAATAAGTCGATTTGTAAACTTATCTTTTTGTAATAATAATACCACATAAACATGTTTCAGATCTTTATCCATAAACAGCGATATCAAAGTGGCCAAGCCAAGCTGAAAACAGATAAAAGAAATACACGTGTGCTATGAGTAAACCCATTACAATGTAACTATTGACAACTATCGCACGAGTAAGATGCACAGTATTATTAACTTTAATTAATAGTTCCTCATCAGGCCTAACAGCTCGGTCAATAACAACTCTGCATTTTGCGCTGTAGGTTCCCTATAGGTTCGATTCCCACCGCCTCTGTGGTCTAGTGGTTCAATCCACCGATTTCATATCCAGAGGTCCCGGGTTCGATCGGGGGAGTACAATATTTTGATGGTTTGGTTAAAAATAGTCCGCTTAGCTAGCTACCACCATCTCACCTATATCTGTTGCCATAACAACAATTCTAAAAACTGTTATGTTCCGGCATTTAGAGGAAAGATAGCCAAATCCTCAGTTAGTTGAGAATTCCGGGTGAAGTGCGCCTCCTTCGCCCTTATCTCAACATGTAACCAGGTGAGATGAAAGCCAAGCGCTTCCTAGTCGTTAAAAAAAAAAGTTTGCATCCCATAACGTATTCAATACTAGCTACAAACCGTGGACACCTGACGAAAGTACGTTAGATCCTCATAAGATTTTAAGTAGTGATCAAACGTGAATCCTCGAAAGGGAAAAGTCCTGAGTACCTTTTGTTTTTAACTTATTGTAGACTATATAGCATAGACTATAATTAATACCTATAGAAATAACATTTATTCAATAAAATGTACAATTAAGCTACCTATGTACAAAGGAATCAGTCAGATTACCTAAGGACCATTACAAACGGCCTATAGGTAACTTAAATATTCCAGACCAGTACTAGACGGAAGCGTGTCCAAGACACTGGCTGCATTGCCACGCTGAATAGTTATGCTAATTCGCCGGCCTAAATAAGAGCCAGTCCTTGGGTCTTTTTTGATAGATTAGATTATAGATATAGATTTTTGAAAACCCGGAGGGCACCGGCTCCACACGAACCCAAGGTCTCGACCCCAAAAGGCTTAAATAGGTAAGCTCTGTCGAGACCACTATATTTGCGCTTTTTGTGATCCTCGGCCGAATCCAGATGAGATATACCTATAGGAGGTAATTTAATAAGGTATAGGTATACTATAATGTCAACTTATGTATTTGAAATCATGTATATAATAGAGATTCAAGGGACAATAATAGTTATTGAAGACAGGTTTAATTTATGACTCTGACTGACACACATTATAGGTTGAACATCTGCAGTGGACTACCGATAAATCTGTGTAATTACAGAAATTAACCGGTGATTAATAGATCTAGAAACAACGATCTTTTGTAAAGCTATAAAAGAGGAATTTTATACGCAAGATTCCAGAATTTTAACCGTCTCTGTGGTCTAGCGGTTCACTTACCGGTTTCAGATCCAGAGGTCCCGGGTTCGATCCCCAGGAGTACAACATTGTGCTTGGTTTGGTTGGTGGTAGGAATTTGTTTAAGTTCGCCTGGCTAGCTACCACTATCTTACCTAATTCTGTCACCATTACAACAATTCTTAAATTGTTGTGTTCTGGCATTTAGAGGATGATAGCCAATTCCTCAGTATGTTGAGGATTCCGGGTGAAGTGAACTTCCAATTGTATACCAAAAACACATGAAGGAGTACCAGTTCCTAGCAGAAGCAAAAATCGCGAGTCTGATTCTTATTTTTCAATTTACAGGCGCCACTGCCTCGCCCAACATGGGAGGGTGTCTTCGAAGCTCAGGATGAGAATACATGGTGCCACCTTTGGCATTATCATAACTTGAAAAATCAGGTGAGATGAAGACCAAGCACCTCCTAGTAGTATCAATTCATCTGAAGCAATTTAGTATATTTAACTTCGAGTATTCAATACATGTTAGTACATACGTCACCCCAGAGCACGTACATAGCGAATCAAGTGTGTACGTACTACATACGTATTTGAATATTAATAAACTATTACATGTTTATTATAAACGTTCAAGTCCGTTGCTATCGCATATTTGGATGAGAAGTGAACACAGTGCGTTGAATATGCATCTGTAGAGCTTCTGTAGCGATGAGCAACTCAAAAAGAACATTCCCATAGATTCATAGCTATGCTTAGTTTGGCGCTAGATGGCGTTGTGTGAAATTAATGTCCTGTGTTTTTATTTATTTAATCATAATCATTATTATAAGACGTTTTTTACACAACATTAGCATTACCTTGATTAAATATCAACTAATGTAACCATTTTCAAGCATGGATTTCATCCAGATAGGATTTAATCGTAGCAAAAAAATATTTTTTATGTTTAATACGTTCTAATAAATAAGTATTTCTATCTATCTCTCTTGACACCAATGAATAAATTGAAAGATCTGTATGATTCTTCTATAAATTAAGTAATTGTGAGATGGGAATTATACTGCTGATATAATTCATATGATAATTTATTCATTGGATAAAAACAGAGGATATTTTTTTTATCCCCGCCTCGTGCTGAGGGGGCATATGATATTATGATAATGTCGAAGGTAGAAGCGCGCCCGGAATCCTTTACGAACTTAGAAACCGGCTATCTTTCTCTTCATGCCAGAACACATATAGAAACGTTGTTATGGCGTCATAATTAGGTAAGATGGGAGCTACCCAGGTTTACAAAGGATTTTTAGTTTTATTTACTTGGAAACCGCTTTCGCATAATCCTATCACAGTGTTCATGGTTTATCAATATCGCATACAGTTCACACGTGGTACGAACAAACTCTGCGCAAGAGTGGCTCGTGCAGTTATGTAACTGCGTAGTCTGTTATATATTTAATGCTATACTGTTAGTTTTCATATGTTATCGTAGAATATGTCAACTTTCGTTTATATGTGTGCTAATAGTATATATATAGCGAAAGTGGATATAATCATGACTAACAAACATCGTTTGACGTTACTGCGCAGTTAGCTAGACAGTGTGTCGACTTGTAATCAATTATCGAGTTTAAAATCTGACGCTTTTAAATAATCGTCCAAAGGGTGAATCTATGAGATAGCTAGCCTGAATCATTATGTCCTTACCCCTCCCTATCCCTATATCATCTGAAATCCACACAACTAGTATTTCATATATGGGTTGCAGTAATATATAATAATATATTTAATATTTAATATTAATATTAATATTTATACTTAATATATTAATATTTATACTTTATTGCACACATAAATATAATAACAAAGAAAAACTTAAAAATTAAAATACATGGCAAAGGCGAGCTTAACCCTAAAAAGAGTTTTCTTCCAGCAAACCAGTGATGTGGAGAGAGAAAAGATAGTTAAAAATTGGGAAATAGTGTACATAACAATTTGATAAATTTTAATAAGTAACATATAACTAAGACACATAAATTATACTAAATTTTTCGATAATACTTAATTTACTTACTAAGAATAAGAGTTAAATATAATATATATGCAAATATAATCATATACATAGCATAGGTATATAGATATACATAACATATATAGATATACATAACATATACATATTATACATATATATATATATACATATTAATATATTATGAATCTATAAGGAGAGGTAGTGCTCTTTGACTTTACGCTTGAAGATTACAAGTGAGCATTCAAGTATTCGAGATTATTACTTATATTATTATATAAGTATTCGAGTGTGCAGTCAGGTAGTCGGCTGGTCTAAAAAGCTAAAATTCATAAACAACATGAATCCGGTTGTCTTAGTGGACGAGAAGTAAGTACATTTTGCCGACCCGGTCTAGATCGGGATAAGGGCAGGAAGATGAAGATGCTTTCATTATTGTTATTTTGAAAGCCAAGCGTTCGACCACCAGCTCACTTTTTTAAAGGTGGTCGAACAAAGTAGAAAAGTGTTTTCACAACTATTCGTTTAAGTGAACCTACAATACTCTCACAACGTTTTTAGGGAGGTTAATATCCAGCAGTAGACGTTACTAGAACTTTTTTTTGAAGCAGACAGTATTTTTTAGGTGATGTGTATAGAAATCAAAGGTACAAACGTGTTAAATAAATACCGGCATTTTTAATTTGTCTCACCTATTAATGTAATTTTAAACAAATTCAAAAGCATGTTAATTAGTTGACACTCATAACCGAGTGACCTGGATACTTTAATTCATTTACATTAAATGAACTGTCTGTAATTATATGTAATTAATATAATGCGACTGTAATATATGCAACGGGGATATCGTAGGCTAAACCAATTGTGACTAATGGTGGTGTTAAGTTGAGAAAATAGTGTTTTATACAGCTTAGTTACTGACATGATTACCAAAGTAGGAAAAAAGTGTTTTCGTTTCTTTAGCTACTAGGCAAGCTAATACCTATTTATTAATATTTTTTCACTGCATGTCTTCTAGAATATTAATAATAACTGAGTAGATGTTACCTTTTATAGCTGCTACCAAGGTGTATTGTGGTAAGGGAATGACAAACAATGGTGAGTATTTTATGCAGATCGCGGTATAGTGACAGTCAGTGTCAACAAAATGGAAAATTTTAAAAATAGTAGTCTAAAATCCATACTCCCAAGCAAGTGTCCAAGTAAATTTATAGCATTATACTAGCTTGATCTATGTTATTGTGGTTTCCGTTTTGATCTGCCCAGTAATCAAGCCAAGACCTTGCGCTATAGACGCAAGCGTATTAGAAAAGCATATTTGAAGAATCAACAGCATGAAATATGATTCCAAACACGCCGAGCGTAAAACCATCTCACGCCAAAACACAAGGCGAACTGCCAACAAAGATGGCCAAAATGATACCGCGGTGCCGTTAAATCCTTTAAAGTCTACATTATTCTCTCCAGATCCAATTTCTACTTATCTTGGTAAAAGAACGGTGGCAGGGCAAAATAGCGATCGCCCGTCGATGGTACATGAGGCTCGTGCCAAAACTGGAATTTATTGAGACAAAGTTGAGACCGACTGTGCTGAACATTTTTGGTAACAGGAGTATTGCTGATCACAATAGAACTATTTGCAACTATAGGCACTTTATTTCCATACATTAGTCTGTCCACAGTACCTAGGTACTATCAGATAATGATATTAACCATGATGTTCGTATGTGCCATCTCCAAAATGGCAGGGTATAATATAAATGCACCAAACGGGTGATTGCAGTAAAGGTTTAAGTTAATACACAAAAAACAACTGCTGTCCTTCTTCTGATGAGATCTTTTGCTCGTCTTTTACGATATCCGCGGGCTGAGTCAAAGGGGTCGACTTCTATCCATATAGTTATGTTTGTATCAAGTAACGTTTTATCATTTGTAATCAGTTTATGATATCACTTTTACTATGTAGTCTTCAGAGAGAAAACGACTTTATAATACACCATAAATACCTGAATTAAATGAAACTATTGCAAAAACAGATTCTCATTCACAAAATCTAAGAATATACAGCATAAATCAGCAGTTGTATGTGGAAACAAGCATGCCAAAACGACACACCTCGTATATACGGTATGTTATCAAATTAAACACGTGTAACATTTCCACGCGCAGTCTATTTATATTGCACAGGACCAATTTGTACGCCGAAGATTGAGATTATTGAGTGATATGTAACGTAAACTGTTGCTCGAATACATCGGGAAAATATGACGAAGAATAATGTCACGTAAATATATAGGAAACTGTATATTTTAGTAAGGATATGCAAGACTACGTGAGGTTATAAATTTGGAAGAGAAGTGGATACGAGATTCAGAGTTGACAGCTCACAGAAGTGAATAGAAGATTAGTATTTGCTGTGTCAACCTCACTTCAACTATGTGGGCGAAAGTGTAAAACAAAGTCGTGATGAAGCTGTAAATTAATAAATAATAGCATATTTTCATTTAACAGGAAAAAATAAGGTACAAGGAAATTGTCATCAAAATATTACAAATGTTTACTGCCTTCAAAATTGTTGTAAATGAGGCTATACCACAAAGCGAACAGTAACAGTAAAAAAAATATGTGATTGAATATTATTATGATAACAAATACCTAATATAGAAAAAAAGGCCAAGTGCGGACACACACACCGTATAATACGAAGCATGGGGCCCCCTAAATGTTTGTATATGTTGTTATAGCAGCAATAGACATACATACACTGTAAAAAAAAACTTTCCACCTATTACGGTTCATGAGATACAGAATGCTTACAAACAGACGGACGGATAGTGGAAGTATAGTAATAGGCTACTGTGAGTTCTTGGGTTCGTAAAGATTATTATAAATGATTCAACATGTCGACATTAAAGTCGTCGTGACTTCGTTGATTCAAAGTGATGGATTACCGAATAGACACCTCCGTGGTTTAGTGGTGGGACATTTTACTCTCGAGCCGGAGTTCCGGGTTCAAGTCTTGGGAAGAGCTTTGTGATATTTGTTCCCAGTTTCATTAGGCTACCAATGTACCATGTCAGACGCCTGTAGAAATTCAGTTTTTTTATTCTGTATAGTGGATTTTGAAAATTGAAAGGATTTTTTGTACACTGCCAATTATAAAACATATATGTACTTGCAAATAAATAATATTAATGTGTATTATACATTCATTAATTATAAAGAATAATTTAATTAAAAGTACCTTTATATATATATATAATTACATACAAAACAACTACAATTAAACTACACTGCCAATTATAAAACATATATGCACTTGCAAATAAATAATATTAATGTGTATTATACATTCATTAATTATAAAGAATAATTTAATTAAAAGTACAGTTATATATATATATATATAATTACATACAAAACAACTACAATTAAACTAACTATGTACAAATGAATCAGTCAGATTACCTAAGGACCGTTACAAACGGCCTATAGGTAACTCAACTGTTCCAGACCAGTACCAGACGGAAGCGTGCCCAAGACACTGGCTGCATTGCCTCGCTGAATAGCTATGCTAATTCGCTGGCCTAAATAAGAGCCAGCCCTTGGGTCACTTCATTAATTTGAATCAAAAATAAAAAAAATCTCTTTAAATAAATGCTTTGATGTCTAACTTGCAAAATGCAACTCTGAACCACAATAGAAAAATTTCAAGTCTATTACGGACTTGGACTTGGACTACGTCAGACGTCAGACAGTCACCGACATGACGATTTATCTATTTAGATAATGTTTATCTAATAGCCTTGCTCAATGTTACCTACTGCAAAAACTATAGAATAATTTATTAACTCATTAAACAAATCAATTTGATGCGCTACACTGACTTTATAGGGAACTTATTTCTGATTGTAGTTATTTCTTAGAACCTGATCACAATGTTGGATTATTATTCGAATGTGAGAGATGATGATGATGTGATGATGTTTGTGCCAGTTATATAAATGATCAATATTTGTATACAATATTGTACCTAATGAAATTAATAATTTATTCCTAACTTTTTACCGAAAATCATTAGAAACAATGTGTGATTATTAAAACTGCGTAAGACTTGTTTCTTAGAATCAACAATTTATACAATGCTGCTTTGGGGTCTATTTGATTTTCTGAGCACCAATTGAAAATCTTGGCTTTGATGGATAATGGCCCTATCACAAAGAAGATATTGAACCCGCCAATCTCAAATAATAACACCCACCATGGGAATAAAAAGTGCACAGTAATTTTCCATGTATCGTTTGGAATAATTTCACAGCAACGCACTATATTTGTGCTAACGGGGCTGAATGCGTAGATATGGCATGGGAACTTGTCACTGGGACGGTAAAACAATGAAATGATGTCGTATTACTTGAAGATAAGGCTTAATATGCTGTAGTAGGGGCTGAATATGGTAAGGGATTTAATTACGTACGTATGGAATAGCGGTTTTACTCAGCTGTTCAGCTGTTTAGTGATGACTGTCCTTATCTACTTGTACTAGTACAGTATTGCAATAATGTGGAAATACATTAAGATAAAGTAGAGCAACCTATTATATTTGTTGAATTATATTTTGTTGCCAATCGGAGTATAACGTAGGTGTATAGAATTATGTATAATAAATAAAATACATCAGAAGGATGGTAGGTAAGAGGTTTATTTGTGATTGTAACGCAGTGATGTATGCAGTTTTGGTAGCTAAGCTATAATATCATTGGGGTACAATGTATTATAGTGTCTGTCATGACAAACTACCAGTAACGTAATTATAAATACATTATTATAAGTGCTATGGCGGGCCGCGAGAAAACTGGAGCGTTATTATTTTCCTCCTCGCCTATAGGTACTTATACTATTGTATTATTGCTACCTAAATTATATGTTACCCAGAAGTAGAAGAATACAAATAACAATTTCATACTGAGCTCTCGAATCACTTTTCGTTTGTAAATAAACGAATCCCACTAATACAAAAAGGGAAACCCTATGTTTCAAAATTCAATATATCCTTATCTCACAAGATAGAAAGAATTTTCTTAGAAGGACCGAGCGCCGGCGGACAATAGGATAAAATAAGAATAGCGGATAAAAGAAAATTGTTTGATTTCCTTACATGACAACAGACGTGTAAAGACGTTGACGAAACTTCCAGAGAAGCAATTACTCTAATGACGGCAAGGGAGAACCGGATAACATTAATAGCAATCTCTTATGTTAATTTACATGAAGTAGGGACGCAAATTACCATTCGGTCTTAAGATCAAAAACCCCGGCCGTTCGACAACTCAAAATTAAATTATGACTTTAAGGACATTTCTCATTTAACTTGAAATTAGTTCGATTCGGACCCGTAAACAGATGGCCGGCATCCTTTTGTGTTCGACTAATCCAAAGTTTTGGCTTAGATCAAAGGTATTAAGTTTAGTGAGCTCTCAAAAAGCCCCTGTTCTTTCATTTCCGTGGCATGTGAACTTTTCTTATTCCCCGAAGCTGGTGTTCGGGAAATAGGAGACATTACAGAGTCAATAGACGCTCGGTATAAACCAAACCGAGCCGTTGAGTCAATAAGATTCTCGCTTTAGAGTCCTTGTTTAACCTAACTTCTGGTCGAAGACGTGGCACGAATCCGCAAGGAGCCCACTTAGCTAGACTATCGATTGCGTCATTTCAATTAATGCTTATCTTTTGATCAGCGAAGCAGACACTGGTGTATCATAGCGAATGGTTTTCTGATAGTCATGAGCGTTTGAATTCAGATGTATTCCTATTCCCAAAGCAATTATGGCATGAAGCGGTAATGGCGCCACTGGGAGTTGTGGCTTCAGTGTTTCAGTGACCTCGATCCGATCTTCAACTAAACTGCCATATTATAAGGGCAAAACTTGTATTTTTAGCAATACGTTCGGGAATGTCTGGCTGCGTAAAAGGGCCAGCATGACATAAAAAAAAGTAAAATGGGTTATTTTAAATGGCAAATGGGTGACGCTTGACACAGCAGAGGGCTTTTTATACCGCCTTGAGAGTTAAGGTAGGAGAAAAATATGCTCAAGATAATATTATTGATGTGTAGGTTATGTATGAATTGATGGAATTACTGCAAATCTTGCACAAGAACAATGTTAGTCCAGAAAGTTCTAAGTAATTGATTTTAATATAGCGGGTTGAAACCAAAATAAAATGGCAGTGACGACTTAACATTTTGGGAAACTATTGGAGTATATGGTCTGAACACGTCATAATAGCAGAAGAATAAAAGGTAATATCAGAACACAACCCAGTCGCAACTTTCATCAGATGGGCCTTTTGCCAGTACCAAAATAAAAAGTTATTTTTTTTCAAGTTGCAAAGCACTTGCCTCCAGAAACATTTTATTGATAAAAAGTATGACAGTCGACTTGATATTCAAACAGAATCTGTCGAAACTTTTAAAATGCGAACACGAAAGGCAAAAGCGTTCTTTACGAGGGTGAAGTTGGTAGTACAGTGGTCCCGAAAGGCGCTACTTGTCTTCAGAGAAATACTTACAAGAATATTTTGACAATGCATTGCTGCACATCGACATCGGCCAGATGCTTCCAATCAATACGAGTTATACTCGTCCGAAAACGGACGCAGATGCGATCTCAATACTTTGTTGTTTTAAATTGAACTTTTTATTTACAGCGAACGAAGTGGTCGCGTTTTCGACGTTGTAAATGTCGAATTTATTGCTCGCATGCGCTTAATAAAACTACGTTGGACATTACCGGCGCTTTCAAGTTCCCAAAGTAGTAACAGTAATTGGTAGCAGAAGTAAAACTATAAAACTTCTAAATTAATAATAGCTAAAAAATATAATTTCACAATAGGAATAATCTTCGAGTACTACCTATATATATTGTTTTATGATTAGGCATAGCATAATTACCACGAGGTGCTCTAGCATTATGGTGTTGCCATGAAAAGGTAGTTTACCGATCAATAATATGAACCTTAGCTTCTGTTAGATTTTTGCGTGTTTCTGTTCATTGCAGTCTCGAGAGTGTTTTAGTTCCTACCATTAATAATAGCTTTTACGAGTCGAATGATTACTTAGTTTAACGCTTACTGTTTGAGTCTAGAAACGCGAGAAAATCGTAAATTATTTGTGAAATTGCTTTTGTTTATCGTTTTACTTTTAACAATGTTTCAAAAGTTTTATTGTGACTAGCAGGCAAACATTTTAATAGTGTCATCTTGGTTGAAATCGTTGTGGTCGATAAACTGGTTGACTGGATGTCTAGCTACCTATCAAGGGATATGCAAAATTAGAACTAAAGTTCTTTGGGTAGGTTTATTTTAAGCGTATTTTTCTGCGTATGTCGTAATTTACACTATAGCGTAACAAGTACAAACACATACTAAGTATGTGTTTGTTTATGTGCAGAAAACTACACATAAACACGCACAACACATATAGTACATTACTAGTGTAGGGAACTAAGTTAAAATCACCGACGGGATCACGGGAATCA
The DNA here is from genome assembly GCA_951394065.1 of Venusia cambrica. Lineage (NCBI taxonomy): Eukaryota > Metazoa > Arthropoda > Insecta > Lepidoptera > Geometridae > Venusia > Venusia cambrica. The sequence continues at coordinate 5,956,041 of OX596065.1, forward strand.
CTGATAGTGATTCCCGTCATCCCGTCGGTGATTTGACTATTAATTAATTTGGTTCAAATAAAAGAAAATGTAGGCCGGTACCTAAGTTGATACCCAAAAGTGTGATATTTCAGCATTAAAGTGAGTACATATCATGCGAAAAATTTATAATCTTGTTTTTTTCACATTACACTTTATTGCTATTCAAATTATGTCATACACAAATATTAAACACGTTTAGTTCGGTCATGTTACACCAAACATTACCACAATGGCGTTAGGCCATTCGCCATTAGTCACTCTGGGGGAGGCAGGAATGCATCCAAAGACAACACGGAACGCGCCATCTCGTGGGATCCAGCAAATATTGGCAGGGTATTAGCTCTGCAACGATTCACTTGTACCTTTTTTAGTACGACTTGCTTTTATTCTGTTTTATTAGGGAGGATAAATGTTAGAAGCAAGCAGAGAGCTGAAATTCTAGCTCATTTATCGCAATGTTTGATCTTTTTCGTCTTGTTTCTTTTGATACAAGATTGAAACGACGTTGATGAAAAAGTAGGAAATATTATCAGATATAACTATTTCTTCAAATTATCCTATCGGATATTATTCACTATAGATATTAAAATTAGAATAATAATAATATTATAAAATTATATCATATTCTTAACAATATTAAACACTTGTGTGATTGTGTAAGTTTTACAACTCAAAGTCTAAGCTATAGATAATACTCTGCAGATTTCATTTTTAAGAAAGTGGTTTAATGTCAGCAAATCAGAAATAAATCCAAAAAGCGTAGATCCTAAAAAACTGCGAAGTCCCGACGATCACTAGATTTGTACAAATGTTAAAATTTTGTAATCCAGTTGAGTAACAAAACAATGCTTCCATTCAATAATTCCTTTTATACTATTTACATTTCAATTCAGCTTTCTTCCGCGGTCTTTTGTAAATTTATCTTCCGTCAAAAGTTTTCTATAAAAACAGTCGTCGCGCCGCCGTATTTCGCTTAGCTTTCTTCATAAATCGTCAGAATTGATCCTCATCTGCATATCTAGGAGATCTACCGAATTTATATTTGGAAGTTTTGCACGACTTCCCGAAAGGGGCAGAGTTCAGATCAAAGCGGTTTGGAATGACGATTACAGTTACTTTGGTGATTATGTCCACTTAAATTTTAAACATTTAACCTCTGATATGAACTCTGAAATTCGAATTGCTTTTTTACCAGAATCAAATGGGATAAAATTTCTTAAATAATTGTACTTTTATGAAAATCAATTGCCTTAAATATTGAATCGTTTTATTTAAATGGTATGAATACCTACTGACAAAAAACTTATTTACCCAGAATAAGGTTCTCAAATTCAATCCCATCGCAAAATAGCAAATGAAAAACGAAAATTACAAGCAAATTTTGTCCTCAGCTCGTGAATGTGTAATTAAAGCCTTGTTGCTATGTCTATTGAAATTTCTGAAACGTATTTAACGTTTTATTTCTTTGAATGTTTCAGTGCCGTCTTATTTTTCATTCAAAGGCTATTATAATTACTATTTCTTAAATTTTTGCTCGGTATACTTTTTTGCTGATTACTTGAAGACTACATTACAATATACCTAATAAAAAATATACCTAGGTACTATTTTTTTAGAAATCTACAAATTATAGTAGTCAGTTTGTTGAAGTGCGCCTTCACCTTAGGCCTTATCTCAACTTATTACCAGGTGAGATGAAGGCCAAGCAGTTCCCCGTGGTGAAATATATATATATATATTTATAATACATTATACTGGGCTAACTTAAAGGTTTTCGAAATATTTTACAGCTACTTACTTAATTTGCCTCGCCCATAAAGTTTAAAGCCAGACGTAAAGTGCTCATTGAAAGGAAATCAAAATGCCATTACCAAAGAAAGTAAAATCATTACAAGTGCATTAAACTCGAGAAAAATGTCACCAAGTACGTTACCGTGGAACACGTTGACCGTTCGAGACTCCATATTCGGTGAGACCTGAACCAAGTACGAAAAGCTACGAGTTGCTTACCTCGAATTGAAGTTCAAGGACAGCTGAGAGTAATTGTATTTAAAAATACATGCTACCCTGCTTCCTTATGCCGGTTTTGGTCAGTTCTTCTGCACTGTAATTTAGCTCTTAGTCAGTACCGACAGTGGTTATATTAGCTTAGGGTGTTTTGTTATGGTTTAGATTACTATTATATTTTTTTGTTTCTTAAAGGCGATCATGATTATACATATTTTTATATGTAGATAAACGCATCATATACTGTTTTGTTTGATTTTTAATCTTACAGGCAATATTTTACTCGTATACATTTATGACTTCGCTGATCAATACGATATTTTCAAAAGTGGCATTTGTGGAACGAAGGATTTCCGCGAACCTTATCTAACACACATCCTCCACTATCTAATCTTTAGTATTTAGGTCAAAATGTATTAAATCTACCTACAATAATCCGCATCCTTACGTCTACATGACTAAGCCTAAGTTTTTTCAACGATATAAGTTGTACATTGCACACACACAGAAATAATAATACAAGATAGCTTAAAATTATAATAATGGCAAAGGTAAGCTTAACCCTGATAAGAGTTTTCTTCTAGCAAACCTAGGTATAGAGAAACAAGATTTTATATAAGGGAAAAGGGTACAAAATTAATTGTTACTTATGATTAAAAAGTACAATTAAACTAACTATGTACAAAGAAATCAGTCAGATTACCTACCGTTACAAACCGTTACAAACGGCCTATAGGTATCTCAACTGATCCAGACCAATACCAGACGGAAGCGTGCCCACGACACTGGCTGCATTGCCACGCTGAATAGCTATGCTAATTCGCTGGCCTAAATAAGAGCCAGCCCTTGGGTCACATGTCGCCTCAATCAAAAGCCTCGCAAGATTTTTAAAAACCCGGAGGGCACCGGCTCCCCACGGACCCAAGGTCTCCCCCAAAAGGCTCAAACAGGTAAGCTCTGTCGAGACCACTATATTTGCGCCTTTTGTGATCCTCGGCCGAATCAGACGTCGCACCAGCCCTAACTGATGTCCCAGGCAGATGAGATGGCGCTAGGGTGTCGACGTCCCACACCAAAGGCCTACCCATTTCCCAAGGGACAAGAGTCATACCGTCGGGCCGCTTACCATCATCACGTAACAGACCATTTGGTTCAAAAACGGCTGGAACATTGACACTGGTAAAAGCTCGACGGATAATGTCATTAAGACTAGCGTGGCGCGAAATCCTGCCGGCAGACCTTGTGCACGAAAGTCAGTGAAAACCAATTTGATGTACGGCCGCACCGCACCGGCACTGGTGAGAGGCGCAGTATCTTGCACCCAACCGAAGACAAGTGGTAATACGGAAAGTTACAGGATCCATAAGTGTAAACATGGATGTGCTTGCAGCCAAAGACCTGATTCCCATTTGAAACAGCTAACAGACGAGCACGAATGAATTGAACTGCTAACGACATCTAGTGTAACTTATTTACACTTGTGTTACCGTCTATACTCTGTGGTAATGAAATAAACGTTATCTGTTCAAAGCAAGCAACCGTATTTTATCATTAATACGTTTGATTATACTTAAAGTATTCTTAGACAACACGATCAACGTAATGTTTCCGTTCCGATGATCCGTCAGAAATCCGAAGTCATCAATGACTTCACCAGTTTAAATGTCAAAGACAAAGTGCATCGAACTAATTCCGAGTGCAATCATGCGAGACCGGTTGGACCGGGCCTTAATATTGATTTAATACCAGTGATTAAGTCGATGAACGTGTGTGGAATACTGAAGATAATATCTTTGGATTGATCGTTGATTTATTGTATAGTGTATGATATTGAGGGAAGGCTTAAGAGGAGACGAACAAAAAACATTTATGCAATGTAGAAGCAAGCGCAGCATTATATCGCTGTTCGACCACCGCTGTCAGATCAAGAGGTCCTGGATTTGATCCCCCAGAAGTACATATTGTACTTCTTTTAGTTGGCAGTAGGTCTAGCTAGCTGGCACAATCATACCTAAGCCTGTCGCTTTAACAAAAACAAACTGTTGTGTTCCAGGATTTGTAGGTAAAATAGACAGTTCCTCAAACTGTTGAGGATTTCTGGTGAAGTGCGCTTCCGCCTTGGAATTATCATAACTTGAAAATCAGATGAGATGAAGGCCAAGCTCACCGTCGTAAAATAATATATAATAATAAATTGTATGATTGCAATACATAAGCAATACACATACAACTGGTATGCATAAAATAAATAAACGTCCTAAATTCTAAATAGACCAGACATACATTTACAAAGCGACGTTGAACAAAAACAAAGACCTCGATATTTTCATCGTTCATTAATCCAATCGGATTGGTCACTAAAGTTCAGGGACTCCTGCGCAATCCACAGACTATTACAGTAATTGACGGCTAGAAGGTAACAGGGACAATGTTGTTTTGAATTTTTATTATTTATTTATAATCGACTTTTTACTATACGTGTAAATACTCTGTATATACTACAAATTCATTTGATATTTTATTAAAAAAACACATTATTACCTATACTTACTTACCGGTACTTGTGTTTTTAAAGTACATGTAGCATTGTTGGCAAATAATATGCAGTCTCCAACCAAAGTAAGATGCTTCTCATAAAAGTACCCTCATTTTTATTTAATTTTCAAGTGATAAAATTAATGTTTGAACTGATCTACTGATGTGACCATTGGATGGTACTTTATATCAAAGAACAAATGCAGTATAATGTCACATATTCGAATCTAGCAGTCATCATTATCATCATCATTATTTGTTCGTGCCCAAATAATGAAATGCAGTGTTTGGTTCTTTCAAATTAGTATTGACAAAAACACATGTTCTTCATATGCTACTATGCGTTCCAAAATGATTTGACACAGTAAATGCGTCCTAAAATCCCCAATCAAACGCTCATCTAATTTAGATCAAAATTTAAATGAAAATTCCAAGTGTTTTTCCTGCAAACCAATTTAACCTATTTACTTTAGTAATCCTATGTTTATTTTCATAGGGTTTCTTCAATTAGGGTTTCTATTTATGTTTGAATGTGCCGTTTGCTTGTCTAACGAGCGTTCAATGGTTTGGTGAATAATTAGGTATGTGTAAAATTAACGCATCGTGATAAAACATTGTTTTTTTTACTGATGATGTCCAATTTATGTTATCAGAAAGTATGTTCTATTAACATCATGATAAACCTTTAATTTTGATGTATTAAAAAACATAGGAAGCAATAAACGGTAGTTAGCATTGTTGGTCAATTTTTTTTTTTATTGTACGACGGGGAAGCGATTGGACTTCATCTCACCTGGTAACAAGTTAAGATAAGGCCGAAGGTGGAGGCGTACTTCACCCGGAATCCTCAACAAACTGAGGAACTGGCTATCTTACCTCTGAATGCCGGAACACAACAATTTTAGAATTGTTATTATGGCGACAATTTAAAAAATACCGAAGATTCAGAATTCACTTGACGAATAAAATGTTACCCTAAAAGACAATAGACGTTTCGGATAAAACGAATGATTAATTTATATGGAATTCGAGGAACTGAAACAAGCGTCACATAGTAGACTGAGAATAGAGTTAAATATTGATTGGTTTTGCCTTGGCTTTGGAACGAGAATTCCCGGTATTGATATAGGTAATATTCATCAGGGCTATGTCGAAATCGGTAGGATATAATTTTATAATTATATTTAAAATTTGAATTGTTTGATATTTAAATGTCATCAAAATAATAATACTTGGTATTCGACCAAAAAAATAGACATTAACACTGATCGATCAACCAAACTCACGCATAATTCAAATACTTACTAGGAAGATACATATATTATATGTTTAGAGATTTATGCAGTGTGAACTCTTTTGTTACCATGACAAACACATTTTGAAACAAATATATATATATTACAGGACATTTATTTCACAAAGCATCATCTAGCCCCAAACTAAGCATAGCTTGTAATATGGGAACTAAATTACGGATAGAATACTCAAATACTTACTTAATTTTTGTAACAAGCCTAACATCAGTAGTGTCAAAGGTATGTATTTAACCGCCTCTGTGGTCTAGTGGTTCAACCCACCGATTTCAGATCTAGGGGTTCCGGGTTCGATCCCCAGGGGGAGTACAATATATTGTGCTTGGTTTGGTTGGTGGTAGGACTTTGTTTAGTCCGCCTGGCTAGCTACCACCATCTTACCTAATTCTGTCGCCATAATAACAATTCTAAAATTGTTGTGTTCCGGCATTCAGAGGTAAGATAGCCAGTTCCTCAGTTTGTTGAGGATTCCGGGAAAGTGCGCCTCCACCTTCGGCCTTATCTTAACTTGTTACCAGGTGAGATGAAGGCCAAGCGTTTCCCCGTCGTACAATAAAAAAAAAAAAGATAATTATACTAAAATGTCCACATACAAATTACAAGTATTGTATATTGTATAACATTGTATTGTGGTGTTTGATAAATGAGTTTAATGTTTTTATAATTGTATCGAGCTGATATTGAAAATCACGAAGTGTTTTTTTTTAACACATTTATAGAATTAATTTTGAATTATTCTTAATCATAATCAAGCATATTTAAATAACAATAATCGTCCAAACCAATATAATTACGGAAAAATTATAGTTTTTTTACATTGTAGAACTACTCGTAGATAAAACTTATACTAATATGAAAAATTTGATCAAGCTATATGCTGGGGGCGACCTAATCTCAAACTGACGTGGTTAAGCAGAGTATCCGGGCAAACAAATTTAATCCTAAGATAATATTAAGGCTTAGAGATTAAAAACTCAGACAACAAAATGTAACACATTTAAGTGCGCAGTCTTGTGATGTAATGTGATTCGTGAAAAATTAAGATAGGTTAAAATTTTAATTCATTCACTAAAACACAGGGTTACTTTAATACACATTGTCACCTAATCCAGGAAATGATGTGCTTTAAATGTCAGTAAAGAATAAAAATAAAAGATAGGTACCATTTAGATTTATAGATATTGCTTATTATACATTTGACACAACTTACTCCTACGCTCTAAGGTGAACCCTCGATGGGTGAAATGAGTCTGTTTGGTTAGATTTTCAATGTTTATTAATTATAGTGAAAATTCACAACCTGACCAGAACATAATAATTATATCTATGCATAGAAAATGTATTCGTTGATATGACTTTGCGCTGATTCTAGGTAGGTATAATGGTATAGTACTGGACCGGCATAACTGGTTTGAGTCCGCAGTGGCTCGCTCGGCAAAGCTTACTTTTGTGTGTATATTTAGGCTCAAAGGGTTTGTTTATTTGCCAATCCAACTGAAGGGATGCCTGACTATGCTGAAACAGCTCATCTATCTTATACAGAGTTGATTGATAGAGTTGACATTAAAGTAACAAACATTTCTAACTCACATTTTCATAAGCATTTTTTTTATTACTTTTAGCTGCATTACATTATTATCATCATCCTCATTAATAGTCTTTCCACTAGTAAATGGAGCTACTACAAAGCTCCTAGTATTTCAGGATAGCCCCAAATAAGAAAAACTTGTAACATAGGTTTGGGTACTTTATTACGGATATAATACTCAGACAATACAACACCCACACATAGAATCACACAAATATTTGTCACGGGCGGGAATCGACATTTTAGCTCAGAAGGCTGAGTTTCTCCCATCTGAGCTGTGAGATTCGTTATAATTTAATATTCAAAAGATGCTGCTTTATTCTCTAGTGAGATACCTTAGCAGCTTTTTATGATTAACACGAGTTGAATTATAGGAATTAATCCAACTACGCCGGTGATAGTAATTCTCTGTTTTAGAGTGACTGGTTGAACTGGCATACTTTTTAACATGTTTTTCTGTCCAAGTAGCTAATTGTTTATGAAACCTGTCCACAAGTTGGTATAATAAGATTACGGAGTGGCAAGTGAATATTGAAGTTTCTGAACAAGAAAAGTTAGAAGGCAAGGCCAGTTAAAGCACACGACACGACCGAGACTCTTCCTGTACTTGGTCACGACTTAGTTTTTGCGGGCATCAAGGAGTTAAATAGCAGTCAGAAGGTGCAAAGTGAAAATGTGTGTGCATTTTTTAAATTATCGCGATTATTATACATAATTAGTAACAAAAACGGGTCTTCATCGCGTACCTTTTCATATTCCCGACAGTTTCCCCGTGACCGTTGTAACACGGTCGGTGTGTGCATGTATATTATACAATGATTTCATTCATGAAACTTAATACAATTTTACTAAAACATATCTATACTATTTTAGTATAGATACATTTTACTTATTATTACTAGACCCAAGTCCATTAAAGAAATAATAATAATGCAAACATTAAATTCTAGATATCCGAATGCAAAATACCTAGGAATAAGACTGTGGTAAACAGTTCGCGGATGACTGTTTGCCTTTTATATTATTTAAGGTGCGTTTATTCACGTGTACCGTACTGAGACAGCTAGCCAATACCTCAAGTTAGACGCCAACTAATGCCTAATGCGGCCGCAGTCTAGACCTATATAAAATAATTTCAAATTTAAAGTATTTTAAAGGATTATCGCAACGTTTGTTCAATGTGGCTAATGTCCCATCTGCGCGTTACTCTGTGACCTCGGTAAAAGCCGTGTGTAAGCCAGTTCCCGAACCGGTTTCAATTGAACAAAATAAAAGTAACCAAAGGTCATTGCCGATAATGCACGAGCACGACCAGTTCCGACATAATGCTTCTTAAATTATAGGTGTTACTTAAAATGTACTTTAAGTCTAAATTGGTTTAGAACATAATGGTAGATCGGTTATAATGAGATACTATTTAGAACCTACGAGAAGATAGCCTACAATAATAATGTGTAGTGAAATTATTATTTATGTCATTCATATTCTACATGAGCAGGTAAAGTTTTCGAGTTAGCAATTCGTTTTTACAATAATGATGAAGGTCAAAGTGAAACTTGCAATACCATAATGAAACATTTTTTTTTTGGAAAAATTTCATTATCAGGTAATTTTTTATTTGTTTTTACCGAAGAGTAAGCGCCTTCATCACACTGCCTTGGCCTTCATCACCCCTGATATCATGCTATGATAAAGCCAAAAGCGCACTTTACACGGAATCCTCAACAGACTGAGGAACTGGCTATCTATCCTCTTAATGACGGAACACAACAATATAGAATTTTGATAGAGTGACGGGCTTAGGTAAGATGGTGGTAGCTAGCCAGGTGGACTTAAACAAAGTCCTAACACCAACCAAACCAGGAAAAATTTGTACTCCCTGGAGATCGGCTGGAGAAAAGCTACTTTGGCCAATAGTTGATGATAGCTAGTGATAATGATGATTTCAGAACTAAATTTATTGATTATTTTTCGTTCAAACAGCTAAGTACAATTTGCTTAGTCTAGGTTTGAAAGCTTTGCTCACATTAATCATCCTAACTTTAGCCAATTGCGATTACCAATTCAGATTTAATTTATCTGAGAATCGCGGTTTTGTTAATTGCAAAGTAACTTAGAAACCTACGCAAATAATATTTTGTTAAATTTATATTCAGTACGAAAGATGATTTATTATTTTTACACTTGGATAGGTTTACTTGTGAATAAACACTTTTGATGATCAGACTAAAATCTTACTTTATGAATTCTTTAGGTTTTTGTTTGTTCAGTACCTCATAATACACAGAAGACGGTTTTTATAAAATTTTTGCTTTGAAGCTATAAGTTTACAAATTGTAAATTTAAAACTTGAAATTCGCCATCACGTACAGATAGCACGTGACTAGTATCAACAAATAAGCCGGTACCTTCCGGGCTTTCAAAAATTTTGCACGGCCCAAGGGCTGACTCTTATTTAGGCCAACGATTAAGCATAGCTATTCAGCGTGTTAATGCAGCCAGTGTCTTGGGTACGCCTTTGTCTGGTACTGGTCTGGACCAGTTGAGTTACCAAAGGGCCGTTTGTAGGTTCTTAGGTAATCCGACTGCTCACTTTGTTCATAATTAGTTTATTTATACATGTTATTAAGAGATTTATTATACTTATAATTATTATAAACTTTGGTTCCCTCACTGAATGAATCTTTAAGAACATATTCTGTTAGGGAACCAATATGTTATATCTAAACATTGTTTTTAAAAATACTTTTGTTATTACTTTGATGTAGATTGTAGGTAGTGGCGAAATTCTCTTTTCACAATTGAATATGAAGCTACAATTTACCTATAACTATCTCATGTGCCATCATTTAACCCCGAGGCTCCCCCTTAAGTAGAAACATTATGAAACTAATCAATTCAATACATTCATTTGATAAAAACCGAATGGAGTAAAACTAAAGACTTAACATATGAAAACTGGTATAAAAATATATGAGAGGAAGAACGAAGCTTTGGCAAAAGAGAAATTCTTTTTGAAAGTACCGGGATCGAGTGTCGTCCTTTTTAAAGGCCAGTCGTAAAGTTTATCGTTTTTAGTGTTCCGCACGAGAAATGAGAAAACGCTCCAGCACTGATACCTATCTATTCATTCTGCTTCGAGGGTCACCTTTTTATGACTCCATGATGAAATGCTCACTCGATTTCGTAAGGGGACTTCTAAATCATTTATTACCCATAGATACCTTACCATTTTTACTCTTTCAGCTAGTAGATTGCGTGCTACAAAATCCCTTAATTAAAAAAATAGACAAAGTAAATACAGTGAAATATATAACCAAGACACAAAACCGACAAAAATAATACAAACGGACACATAATTACATGTTCAAACAGGAGATTATTAGAGAGTACTGTAATACTATAATACAATACTGAGAGAGTTATATTGGGGTTAGACGTTTGGGGAGAGTTTGGGGGTAGAGGTGATCTCCTCCCTAGTGGTCTACCCCAGGCAACGTTATCGGTAGCTTTTGCAAGCAGCTACGGCTGAATGATCACAGTATCTGAAAATTCTTCCTTATGCCGAAATCCAAGTCCAAACGGTTTGCCGTGTACCATACCATGTAGATGTTCCATTGTGCGGAACACATTGATTCAACTCTATCATTAGTACAGGTAAGGAATGGAACTCCTTGTCCTATTCTGTTTTCCTGTATCATTACAATCTTTGAGTATTCTATTCCCAAGTGAATAGATTCATACGAAGCGTGTTCCTTCTTAGGCCTCATCTTTGCTTATTTCTCAAGTGAGTTGGTGTATATTGGAGGATAACACAAATAAAATTGAGTGGACAGGAGAACCAGTCTCTTCTGGCAAAGGTTGCTCCATCGCAGACTCCTTGCTCTGGCCTAAACCAGAGCAAGGAGTCTAGGAGTCAAGGAGTCTGGGTTTGATGACTAGTCTAGAGCTAGACAAGTCAAGATGTCAGTTGGAGGAGACATTAATTCAGCCAGCGGACATCCACTGAAATGTTTAAGAATTTGATAATTTGTTAGCTTGCTAGGTCACGATGGATCATTAAACGATTTAGTTAATGTCACTACATTTTTTACCAGAAGGCGTGAATTCAAAGAGAAAAGCAAACGATGAAAAAACTTTAATTAATACAATATCCCCCAAGATTTGGTCAAAGCTGTGGGCTTTGACCAAATCTTGGGTGATAATGAAAGGTGATAGTCTCGCACTTCTCCATCGTTTTCTAATCAAACTTGTACAATAAACTTCGCAGCTCCTAATCAGCGGAGTTGATCTTAGAAAAGTTTTCGTATCCAATCAGCATACATCAATCTTTGAAGGGTGTTACATTGCAAATCGATTTCAAAGCTCAGGCAAAGTAACAAAGACAACTTGAGATTTATTTTTAGTTGTAATTTTGATTTTTAAACTGTTACATTTTATTAAATTGAACTAAACTGAGCTGTTGGTGAAGATGATGATGATGATGAAAACATACTTCCAAGAATAAAAGGTTGCAGAATAACTTTATAATAATTTTCTAGATATGGAATAATGTCGCTTCAAAATATATATTTTTTTATTGTACAACGGGGAAGCGCTTGGCTTTAATCTCACCTGGTAACAAGTTAAGATAAGGCCGAAGGTGGAGGCGCACTTCACCCGGAATCCTCAACAAACTGAGGAACTGAGGAAAGGAACTCTTACCTCTGAATGCCGGAACACAACAATTTTAGAATTGTTGTTATGGCGACAGAATTAGGTAAGACGGTGGTAGCTAGCCAGGCGGACCCAAAAAAAGTCTTACCACCAACCAAATCAAGCACAATATATTATATTCCCCATGGGGATCGAACCTCTGGATCTGAAATCGGTGGAAAAATACGGAACAATCAACAAATTAATGGTAAGTATGTGACGTATAGATTTTTTTTTGCAAATAAACTACGTACCTACGTGATTGCATCACGATAAGATAGCTAGTTGAAAAATATCAAGTGCAAACGCTAAACAACACCGCTTCCAAACAGCGTGGCATGATAAACGATTTTATAAGAACAACAAATGATAACACCAAGAAATGGGAGTCAATGACTTGTAGATAAAATTGTCTTATAGAAACGTTACCTGAAAGTAAAGGTTCTTTTGTGTAAAAAAAAAGTCAACTAAAAATCTGATGCGTTTGGGAATTTTCATGAATGTGTCTTAAATACACAAACATTTGCAAATATGCAGGTAGCCTGATCTATTATTATCTATAATTATTTTATGTAAAAATAAATTAATTGGAGTGTCTGTCTGTAATTTCAAAATAATATCTTACATTAAAATCCCAAAGGATTCAACGTTTTAGGATTTCAACTTTATGCAAATTCAACATTTTAGGAATTCAACTTTCTGAACCTAAAAGCTTTTTACTAAATACATTATGATAGTTTCACGGTAAAAACTGTCTGTCTCTCTGACATTAATCTCTGACTCTGAAATGACTGGAATGATTTTGACGGGACCCTCACTGGCAGATAGCTGATCTTATAGGGAGTAAATGAAGCTACTTTTAGTATTGAAAAAATGGATTCCACGCAAAAACAATAAAATTTATTAAATCATTTAATATAATAACATGAAAATGGAAAAACATCCAGTTTAATTAAATAAACATCCAGTTATTTCTTCCTACCACTCAATATTGTTATACGAGTATATACATTGATACCTGATTGATATTGTTTATGTGCAATTTAGGTGATTCATTTTTTTTCCTTATATGAAATGGGAATGGGATCTAGAACTTGTTTGAACATTGGCCATAAACACTGCACTTAGCTGAAAAATTGGCCGTGACCTCCACGCGTGGGTGTGGCGGTCACGTGAAATTGATGGATAGAGGTGGCTCATGATCACTAGCGAGGCCTGTTTGTTATATACGTAGGGTCAGCCTCAAGGCATGGAGTGAATCTTCCGAGAAAATGCTATTCTCACAGTGGGCTATATTGAATGTGATGAACTTAGAACCATGGCGCGGGGTCAGCTAGTTATTTTTGTAAAATACTTTGTTTGATATGTGGAACACTTCACGTCCATACGAAAACAATGTTCAAACACATGCAAAAACGTTTCAATCCAGCTCTGCAACAGACTCTAAAAAAACTAAAAAGTGATAAACAAAACCTTATGCGGAAAATTCAAGTGAAAGATATATGGTGTATTTTTGTTGTTCCCACATTGGAAGTTGTTCGTTCCGATTCCAGCACGCGTCACCGTGGCCAGACCGAATTTATAGCTATTTGCAGTTGCAGACTTTCTGTTTTCACATGTCATGCCTTCAGTTTTGCAAGTTGTTGGTATATTCGATGCAACTTTATCGTAAGGCGTTGAATTCATAAAGTCTCGTCTCGCATTTGATATTTTCACTACTTATGTGAGATTCTATTTTTCAATAAAAGCCATGAAGGATTAAGTGTTCAAATCCATTATGAAACATCAGCATTTTTTGCGTGTTTTCATATTAATCCTATTCATGGAGCTTGAGACTTTTTAAGTAGAGATTATACTTTAAGATGGATGTAAAAGTATTTGTATTCATTGAAATAGTCTCAACATTTTGTATCGTTAGTGTGGATTCCAGATAGACTCGACTTTTACTCGTGCACCATGTCTCTAATTCTCTCGGTAAATACACGCGGTAGGCAATGTTTGTCTGTACACAGGGGTAATTTTCTTGGGCAACACTCGCCGTTCTCTATAATGGCGCTATTAAAACAACACCCACAAGTGTAGGTCTGCTAAATTGCCATTGCCGCCGTGAATTCGTATTTTACAATCAAAATGTTGATTCGCCTAGACCTACCAGCGCTGCATTAGGGTACATAAATTTGCTTACTTAAACGATAAACTTATGCCAGGAAGGCTAACACGATTGTTTAGAGGTAACCACCGGTCTTAAATGTTAATTTATTGCCAAGGAATTGTTTTGTAACATACTGGAGCGTTATCGATGCGAACTTATTATCCCGAAATCCGAGGAATTCCGAAACATGGCGAGGGTTCGTGATTTAGCGTAGTAAGATATCGTTATGGCTGACATACACGAAGGAAAAATTTACAGTTTTCTAGGAAACGATTGTGAAGTATTTACAAGGAGGGTTTAAAACTGAATACAATTGTACCGGAGCGAAGGCTCGAGTAACCTTGGACAAAAAGAACAGTTGCCGGTTTAAGGCTACATGTTTAGAACTCGATGAAAAAAACGAACAAAAAATAAGCGAAGGCAAGTCCACAATTCGCTCGTCGTTCAGATTATAACGATTTGAAACTCCGCCCTTGGTATTCATAGTTTATTTTTTGTACGAGAATCAAAAATTTAAACGCTCTATTTTAGCTAAATCGACTTCTCCATCCTCGTTGCCTATCAACATTTTAATGTTATACCGTGATGAAACTGATAATTACTCAGCCATTGTATTGATAACTTGATAAATTGCAAGCGATACAATATTAATTGTTTCCTTATATTACATTTTTTTTTATCAAATAAATTAGTCAAGGATAGGTTGGCGGAAAACGTTTGTTTCCTGGCTCTAATTAAATATGAAGATCATGGCTGCACGTTTTCCTGGGGTCCTAAATTGTGTGCGACCGCCCGAAGATAATTTCCTAGTAACACACACAGCCATAGCCGAGTGCACGAGAAAGGCCACTCACACGAGGATGACTAAAAATACGTTATTACGAGTTGACATTGAAATGTTAATGCACTCTGGGTTCGTTTCATGGATATTCGCTCGAATGGTAGCAATAAAATCATAACTCTTCTTATTTTATCGATTGTTTTGACTGTTATAGCTCCAGCTTTACGCGGTATCGCCGGGTGTGTATTTAATGCGATAATGCGTAAAAAATTGTATTTGGTGTCATTGCCCTGAGATGATTTGCGTAGACGCGTCAGCCGTGACCGCGTCACTCTGTGCAGCCGATTTATCTCTCATAGAAATTCGCCAGTTAATTTTAATTCTATATTGTCCGCTCCTACATTTTATGGTTCGTTAACTGCATAAGTGCTGATCTATCTTATTTTACGACCACTAAATTTATTGCTTAGGTATTCACATATTGCTGGATTTTTACTTAATTATTCTCGCGCATTTCGCTGAAGTTGTCTACGTGATGTAGCACACTCATTTCGTTTTTGTTGCACAATATTTTAGATTGATTTCAATTTGTGGTTTTGATAAGTCTACAGCTACTTACTTATATGGATACTTAGGTGCCTACATAACAACTAAACTTACAAGTCTAGACATGTTCATCGGATTGTAAAAAAACCCGTCCTATTTATTTTACGACGAATTTGGTGAAAAAGACGTCAAGCATAATACATATCTAAATCACTTCGTAAAATTATTTTGTAATTGTTGTTAAATATTTTTGCATATTTTTATATTTGTAGAAATAAAAGCTTTATAAAAATACCTGCTTACTACAATTGAAGTTATCATTTTCAATATTATATCAATAAATATATCAACTATCTATCAATTTAACTAATCCGTTATGATACAAACCTTTATAGTTATGATTAAAATGATTGAATGTAATAAGTAACTACCTATCTATCTAGTTAGGACTTAAGTTCTTGATTGCATGTTAGTGCATCATTAGTTTTCCTACGCAACTTAGGATCTACGCGAATTGAAATTCTAGTAATTGTAAATCGCGTCTGACATAGTCGATGTTTATTGTTTTGTTAAAAAATATTTCTACAAAATTTACCCTTTTGTGTTTAACGATGTCAGTTTTAGTTTTTAATTGGTAGGATTAATACTTTTTGGTATTGCATTTTAGATTTTTAAATGCGTTCTACGCGTTCGAAATTATGTTGATTGAGGAAAGATTTTATAAGTTTGTTATCGAAAACGTACAATTTGTTTACAAAATAAAACACAATTTTAGCCATGTGTTGATCATTTTACAAGCGATAAAATTAAATTAGGCACATTTTGTTTTTATTGGTTTTTACTTACTTGTCGACTGTTTTATTACACAAAATGTTAATGTTTATTTTATTTGTTTTTGTTGACTCAAATTTATTTTTATTTAATCTCATGTATTAAAGAAACTTGTATCATAGTATATTTTACAATGTAAGTATTTTACAACAATTTATTTACACTTTGTTTTTTTTGGCAACTTTTTTTAATTGGTTTTATTTATGTTTTTCTTTAAATGGATAAAGGTAAAATAATTTGTGTAAAAAATATTGAACTATTTCTTAATTAGACGTACCTGTGTGGCATCCGTGTAAGGGGTCGACGAATTTTTGTCGACAAGTTGTGACCCAAACAGGGGCACTCCGTTGGACGCGGGCGACATCGACCTCACATCCGAAACTTGCTGGGGCACCATTTTCATTTAGGTATCCAAAAATATTAGCACAAAAAACACAGTACACAGTGCACTTAAAATCACAATAAAATCAATTTAAGTTCAAAAAAGTTTTTTAAAACAGTCCGAACGGGTCGGCGAGCAGCCTCTGTTTGCTTCCGTACTGTAGCCTCTCGGCGAACTCAACACCGGAGACTTCCCAGTACCTGGAGACTATCCTCAGAGCTTTCTCCTCTAGAACGGGTCTGCTGCTATCTTCTTCAATAACGAACAGTCCAAAAGTCATAATTTTAGCGGGGTCCCGACCGCAGTTCAGTTAGCACTGCGGGGCGATCGTGATCATAATCAATCGGGCGCGTTTGTTTTGTTGATTGCTTTGGCGGCTACGTGCGCACTCCGCGAAGTCGGTGAGCGTACTGACTGGTAGCGGCCGGAGCGGCAACACGCTGTCAATATAAACCCGCGCGCTCAGCTGTTCGCCCCTGCCCCCCGCGCCGCCACCGCCCCTTCCCCCACATTCGCACACAAGCGCTCGATGCAAGCGCACGATGCGCTCACCGCCGCTGTGCGCTAGCCACACAGGTTTTTTGAACTTTTCATGAACCCTATCGACTTGCTAGGTGGTTACACTTTTGGAACATAAGGCAATGGGCAATAGCAGTAATGGCACTTAATCGATGATTCGGAGCTTAGGTATGATTAAAATGAGTTTCTGTGTGCTTCTCCTTAGTAAGTAAAATGATATGCAAAATAAATTGATTAATTAATAATTAACTTTGCATATATATAACATATGTATTTTTAAAAAGGTTTCTGAATGAATTCTATTTAATACTTAAATATTATGTACCGAGCAACATCCAATCGTGTTCAGAACCTCAACATCCAAAGTTTGTATTGTAGAAGTCACATCGAGATAAGACCGTCCATTGCAGGTACAATAGCTTCAAGTTTCGTTTGTTAACTTTTATTTATCGAGGAGTACCATACATAATGCCATCTAGCCACACATTAAGCATGCCTTGTAATATAGGAACTCGATGATAGATGCGCAGAATAATTATACATATATATATATATTTTTCATTCATAACAAAATAATTTTGTTGTGCAGTTAATTGACTAACTAATAATTAACGCACATCCCCAATCAGAGGTCCTAGAGACTTTAAATTTTCAGATAATCTTATTTTTTGTAGTGTACGGGCGTGCTATGAATATGGACTTGAAAAAACTCCCACGGGATAATGGGGATGAAGTCCCGTTCATAAATATTGATATTTATGATAAATTCATATTTATTAGAATTTTTTAACTTATAATATATTAAATTTAATTTATTTTATTTATTTATTGATTTATTAATTTCTATAGAAATTATTATTACAGTTATAATTATATAGTTTTATTATACTTCATTATATTTTTTTATAATTTATGTAGCAGTAACTGTTACAACAAGTGTACTTGGTATACTTTATTACATGTTATTTCAAACGAAATACCTAATTCAATCACATATTAGTCAAATGAAACATAGTTGAAAGACAAAATATCTGGCCCAAGCGAGAAACCTCAGTAAATATCTATCAGCCTAAATGATAATCTAATGACCACGGTCAGCCACAGACTGGAAAGGAGTCTCGAAACTTCGGACCCAGCAAATATATCGGTCTAGACGTCTATAAGAAGCTAGTGCATGCTCTTTGCAATGGATAGATTTTTACAAGGGATTCAACATTCTAAATTTCACATTTGAAACACGGGGTGTACGTAACATAGTAATGTTGTATCATAAGTGATAGTTATTATCCAGATTAAGATAAATCATACTTTGTATCCCGGAACAATGTTCAATGGGACACATCAGTAGTTTGTTTTTTGTAAATCCACCTGGATTCATAATTTGTTCCAGGGACAAAATATCCTGGTAATTAATCTGTATGCCAAATTTCATCCGAATCTGTTCAGCCGTTTTTGCGTATTTGAAAAACAAATGTCCTTGCAATCTTTCATATGTATAGTTAGGTATAGTAGGACGAGTATGAATAGGATAGTGGGATAACAACATTGATTAATATTTATATATTTTAGCTCAAAATTAAACGTAATGTAGAAAAAAAAACCTGAAGACTAGACTAAAAACACAAAAATAGTTCTCGCGTTAAGGAGCCAAGCAACGTTGGGCCGCATTCCTGCGTTGAGTGGCCAAATAATTTTTCATTTTATTGTTTAAAACGATATACCGGGGTCAAATCTATCAAGCTTAACACTTATTGTTATAATTTTCGAATAGTTTTGTGTGTATTTTAGTGTAATTTAATCAAAATTACGTGAATAAGTGTTCCCTGTGATCCTACAGTATGGATAAATTATTGAATTGAATTGAATTGCAAGAATAATGAAACTATACAGATTATAAGATAAAACTTTGTGGATGGAATCAGATGTATCTTGATGGCGCATGAATCAGAGATTTTCCCGCTATCTTTTGTCAATTTTTTTAACTAATTTCTATTATTTCAATGTTTATCTCATAACTAATGCGATTAACATTGAAATACATGACAACTAAATGATGCGGTCAAATTGAAATGGATAAGACAATGATGTTTGATAATGATTGCTATTTAAGTATTAAAAAGTAGTCATCTTGTTTGCTAATTTAGTAAATGATTTGGTAATTCGTCACTCACATTACAGCAGCCCATTAGTGTCCACTGTTGGACAGAACATGCTCTAAAACTCCAGTTTCAGCTTAGCTTGATAGTCACATTGTTTAAGCCACTCAAATCAAACTACCAGCCATAATAATCCACTGTTGGACAGCGCTGTAAGTCCTTCCGTCCTTCCTTTTAGTGAATAATCACCACGATCGGTGAGCGGATTGGTGACCCTAGTAACGATTTTAGGTACGAGTATTACACAGAGAAAGACAGCCTTGCTTTTAATAAAAAATAATAATTCTGTCGCCATAACAACAATTCTAAAATTGTTGTGTTCCGGCATTCAGAGGTAAGATAGCCAGTTCCTCAGTTTGTTGAGGATTCCGGTTGAAGTGCGCCGGTTGACCTTCGGCCTTATCTTTACTTGTTAGCAGGTGAAATGAAGACCAAGCGCTTCCCCGTCGTACAATAAAAAAAGGATGAGATGTAGGGGTCAATTCGTAAGCTATGACAGACAACCACGGTGATAGTTACTTGTCTAGTAGTTTTACTTGCACACTTACAATTATATGTATACCTACTTGCAAGTTTGCATAAAGCATGTTAGTGGACTAATGAGTGTCAACTCAGTTGGTAGTAGCTCTGCCTTCTGCGCTGTAGGTTGTGGGTTCGATTCCCACCCGGGACAAACTATGGTGTAATGAATTTTGATGTTTGTTCTGTGTTCAGTCGTTGTATTGTTTGAAAAGTAAGTATTTACAAAAAAAAAAACTGTGTTAAACAATTACAAGCTTTGCTTAGTTTGGGACTAGATGGCGCTGTGTGAATTTAATGTCCTGTAATGTTTATTTATTTATATCAGTGTCCTTCATTTCACTCAGAATTAGTATATAAAATATAAAATGAAAATATTTTGTTATTTATTTTACAAATGATGACGCTTTAGCTTGGGATCAGAAAAATGCGGGAACAAACCTAATAGAAGGATGACTGTAGTCACTCAGTCTGTCAGTGAAATATAACAAAAACAATAGGTACCTTTACCTACATTTTTTAGTCGCTGTAATTACGAACAACTCATTCAATGCAACTAGAAAAGGGAATTCAATGTGAAACAGCCATCTGCCCTCACTGCCGTTAGCCCGCATCCATGAATACGTGGGCCGTAGTTTTTGTTTTTTATTTGGTTTCGTGACGAAGCTAAGGGCTCACCTGACTTGAAGAATCTGCCTTTACAAGTATAATAAAATAGACACCGCATAAGCACAAATGAAACCTTATTTTGATGTTTTCTGTATTTAAAATACTAGGATTACTAAATACTTTGAATTTTTAATTAGATCCCTATTCAAAATTATGCCCAAGGCCTATGAAGGAGATTCGAGAAGTTTTCTTATTTCTAGTCTCTCAGTTGAGACAGCCTAGATCAAAAGCATTTTTGGAAGGCTTGTTTCGTCGTAGACCTGATCCTTGCCCAGGAAAGCCTCGAGGCCAAATAATAACTCATCGTATTAAAATGGTAAATTGTACCTACTTCATCTAGGTATAGCATATATTAATAACATTCTGCATCCAATTAACTTTTTTTTTATTATCTTTATTCAATAAAATTTACAATTAAACTAACTATGCACAAAGGAATCAGTCAGATTACCTAAGGTCCGTTACAAACTATCTATAGGTAACTCAACTGTTCCAGACCAGTACCAGACGGAAGCGTGCCCAAGACACTTTCATAAAATATAAAAAATAAAAAAGTAAATTGGTAAAGCGAAACGTTACTAGTCAGCGTTCTAAAATATGTTATTACCTCGTAATAAAAACGTTCGGACCTAAATCAGTGACGTCATTTTATTCCAATTTAATTGTTTTTTTATAAAAACGTAAATTGCTCGACGCCGTCTCGAGGCGTAATGAGAAATTATTATGAGAATCTTTCAGGCAATTTTCGAAGTTTTAATTCGGGCTTTTAGGGGAATAATTTATGATTTTATTACTTTTGGGGCTGTGCTCTACCGCTTGTTGCTCTGATTTGAGCTTAATTTATCACGGAAATAAATTAACCAATTTGTATTTTTCTATGAAATATTGGTTTGGGCGTGATCTCACTTGATAGGTGTATAGCTTGGTCTAGTGGTTCAGCCCACTGATTTCAGATCCAGAGGTCCCGGGTTCGATCCTCAGGGGGAGCAATATTGTGCGTTTATTAGGATTTTGTTTAAGTCCGCCTGATAACTACTACAATCTTACCTAATTTTGTCGCCTTAATAACAATTCTTAAAAAAATGTTATGTTCCGGCATTTAGAGGTAAGATAGCCGGATCCTCAGTTAGTTGAGGATTCCTAGTGAAGCGCGCCTCCACCTTCGGCTCATCTTGTTACCAGATGAGATGAAGGCCAAGCGCTTCCCAGTCGTACAATAAAAATAAAAATAAAGAGATAAGGGCAGAAGCATGATGATGGGTCAGCTCTTAACTCGGTATGCCTGGAAAAGTATGAGTTCTATAATGGAGATCCTTCCCTGAACATGCCTAGTAACTCTCTTTTTTAAGGTGTTGGATTCGTAATATAATTATTGGGTTCAATTTGTTATACAAGGTTTGCGCTGTATCAAGTTTGCCTCTGGCTTGTGCTACATCCTTTTTTATCCAAAAAAATCCATATTATGCATTGCTTAGGTAAATTTATGAAAATAACGCTGAACGTTGTGCTTTCCAGCAACAAAACCATGTTTACTTAGATTTCAACAGTGAGTCACTAACTAGGTCAAGGGTGTCACTACCTCCCCTAGCTTAGAATTTTGTCTGTCTGTCTGTGAGTCATGCAGTGGCATTGGATTTCAGTCAATGAGTCAATAGCTGAGTTGCAATTTGAACTGCAATTAGGTGCTGATAGGCCGTTGATAGGTAGCTATATGAATCGCTGTTTGTGAAATTAGACTCTGTATGATGTCATCGGCGTAAGAACCATTATTGTTACTTAGTAAGTACCTCGAGTGGTTTATCATCAATATCCGATGAACAACATTTTTGGTATGAAGATAGTTAAATTTGCCACTGAAAGAACTTACCCAGGTCATCACAACATACTTAGGTGAGATGAAGGCCAAGCGCTTCCCCGACAACAAAATAATAACTAACATTTGTTAGTTTACTTAACTATAATCTTGCAGGGCTTTTTATTGAGGCGACGTGGGACCCAAGAGCTTTCTATTATTTAGGCCAACGAATCAGTATTGCTGTTTATCGTGGCAATGCTGACAGCGTCTAAGGCACGCTTCCGTCTAGTACTGGCCTGGATTCGTTTAGTTATTTATAGACCGTTTGAATGGTCCTAAGGTAACCCCATTGCTAACCTTGTAAATAGTTGATTTAATTGATCATATTGCTTGAATAAAATATATTTAGCATAAGCATTTGTTATCTATATTTTCAGTTTGAATCTCGTCACATGTGTCGAAAAAGTCTAATTTGTCATAATAACCAAGCTTGGCAGGCGGGTTAGTCATGTGTCTGCTGCATGATGTCTACTCCTTGCATAATCCCGTAATCGCCAAAAGTATTAGAGGAACATAAATGTTTTTTAGAAACAGCTTTTTTACCTGAACGATTTGTTATAAAGATAGTTAATAGGTATTTTCTGGGAAGCCTCGCTCCATAGCAGACCTTCCTTTGCCAAGGCAAGCCTTAATCAAGAGCTAACCCATCGTGTATATTCATCATCGTGTATTAAAAAAAATCGCAGTAGGTACATATTGTTTAGATTGGTGATATCTAAACTTTCGACCACTAGCTCACTTGAAAAGCAAGTAAAGACGTAGCCTAAGGTGGGGCATGCCGCAAAGGAACCTATTTACTTTGGACTTGACGTCTCCGTGATTTTACTGTTGTAGAAAACTCACTAGGGCAACGAGTTCCACGTGATAACCATAGAAGTGTACCATTTGGAAAATGTATTCAATTACTTAGAACTTTCTTAGACTTCTCGCCTCCGTGATCTAGTGGTACGCCTACCGGTGTCATATCCAGAGGTCCCGGGTTTGATCCCCAGGGGGATTATAATCATTGTGCTTGGTTTGGTTGGTGGAGTAGGACTCTATCTTACCTTATTCTGTCGCCATAACAACAATTCTAAAATTGGTATGCACCGGCATTCAGAGGTAAGATAGCCAGTTCCTCAGATTGTTGACGATTCCGGGCAAAGTGCGCCACCTTCAGCTTCATCTAAGCTTGAACATCCTTCACTTCCTCGTCGGACAATATTAAAATAAAAATTGCTTGTCATTTATTTTTATTGAGCATGGCCGCTTAGTTGTCAGGCTACACTTACGGCTATCCCTCCCATCTGATTACTGTTGATTTTGCCCAAAGCTTAGTTGCGAATTGCCAGCCCAATGGGCATGACATTTGTAATGCTAATGTATGGAAGCCGTGTTTGCCCAGTGGAAACAGACACGCCCTCTGCTTCCTTCCTTGAGCTTGGGCGCATCGGGATGATACTTGAAGCCTTATTTATACACACGTAGATTTTGTAGTACCAAATCATTTCTGGAAGGGATCGCCTGAGACGCCGATTGCTTACTTTAGTTTTAAACTGTCAATTGTCGCATTATGTTCGTAGCGTACAATAAAGATCTTTGATATAATTTCATTTACTGTTTTGGAAAAAACGGGGTATTTTTTTTTGAAATGTCAAAGGAAGATTAGAACTCAGTTTGTTGAGGATTCCAGGTGAAGTGCGCCACCACCTTCAGCCTTATCTCAAGTTGTGTAACCAGGTGAGATAAAGGCCAAGTGCTTACCCGTCGTAATAAAAAGAAAAAAAAACAACTTTTGTTACACATTAAACATCTTTATACTAAGTACGTAAGTTATCATTTTGAAACCTCAAATCTACTGCCTGTTCGGAATTGCGATCAGCACACAAGGAGAAAGGCAAGAACCTCCCTTAGTGTGCAAGAGGAGAGGAGGACATATTTAGTACTGGTTAAACGTATTTCAGGGGTCTTTTCCAAAATCGCATTATGCACGATTGTTTTTCTATTAACTATTGTGTAATTTTCGATTGAAGAATCAATCAAACACTTCGATGAAACCTCTGGAGGTTTGTCTATATTCATATTCTGTATTACAAATCACGTACGCATTTTGTAATTGAATTTAGATTTTCTAGCATCCAGCTAAGAACCTTAACTCTTTGTACAAAGAGATTATTAGGTTGGTTTTTCTTGAAAGCCTATTGAAACGATAATGATCACAATTAATTAAACAAATGTTTCTTAATTCAATTTACTTTGCTTTGTATTTAAAACAATAAATAAGTATACAATTCGATAAAACAAAATTGAAAACCTGTTAGAACTACAACGGGGTAAATGTTCAAGAAATTGATGATCGCATATATTTTTGTTTACTATTATACAAATAATGTTTACACTAAGTTCGTGTCCAAATCCTTTCCAGTAAAAAGATACAAACAAATGTGGTGATATTAGTCAACGTGATTCTAGCGAATGATATCAGTTCTTAATAATAATACAGTTTCCTTCAATTCCATCCAGAAAATTCAGCGGGATATGCGTTTTAGATACATACAGATTGACAGACATACAATGAAAATGAGATTAAGAATACTTTTAGAGTAGTACAATCAAGGAAAGTACTATCACCATATAAATTTCAGCCGCCAAGCAGCATAGCTGTGTTCCGATTTCATGAAAGTTGCCGATGAAATTACGGGCACGCGAGGCTTAGCACCTTCATGCCTCAAGTTGACGGGCGCAATTGAGTGCCGTGTAGGCTTCTTTGTAGATGTGACCAACGCAGTAAGGCATTATTAAAAACTATAGTTTTGGCTTCTGTATCGATAATCGTCCTTCCTACGATTTCAACTTTTTATAATTTACTAGTACTAATTACTAGATAATGAAAAACTAGATAATGGATATAATACTAATGATTATTTATTATTAAGTGCGAACGTTTGCTTGGATGTTTGTATTATGCTTGTTACTCACGCGCCAAAACTACTGAATTTATTTCAGCTGAAATTTTGCACCTCATATATATCAACATAGGTTATTATTGTTTAGGATACCTCTGGGATACTTCCTCCTCCAGGTCTATAATATACATCAGATACGTTCAGTAGGTAAACTGCAATAATTCGCCTCATTTCGTCCCACGGTAGACCGTCCATCCCACTCGAGCAGGCTGTATCGTGACAATACAGTAGATTCATGTAAACAGTGCCGTTGGGCTGTACGATCTATTCGCACCAGACCGTGACAAATTTGTCGCTCCCGATGGAATTAAAGGCATCCCGGTTTTGCAGGACAGTGGCAGATATATAGACTAACGGAACTGGCTTTGATATATATTTTTAATTGACATAGGTTTGCTCTTGACGTCAATATCCATCGCGTATACATAGCCTCGAGGGTTTGCGTGGGCAAGAGATGGATACGATGGAGCGAGCTTACCCAGAAGTTTGTCTTTGAGCTGGCCTGGGTTAGACTACTAGGGGGTAGATTCTTCCTACACCAAATATAATACGCGTGAGTGATGTTTCTTATTATTTATTCGTATTTACCATCAGGTAGGCCGTATACCTGTTTGCCACCTTAGTGGTACCTATAAAAAAACACACATTTTTTGGTACCTGGCACCGAATTGAATAACCTGCCGTAAGGAATAATTATACTTCTCCGACAATCATGAAATTCTAGCCTGCAATTTACTATTAAAAGACTGCAGTTTGTGTGTGACCATAACATCTAAAAAAATGTTTTTGTACAAAATCCGCCTCTAATAGAGAGACCCTAAGAGTTTAAGAACTCTCATTGTACTTGCATACTTTGGTTCTAACAATGGTTTAAGTATTCCATTCAAGATTTCATTCATTCAAGATTCGTTTATTAGAAAGATTTGCCTTATACTATTATTGAACCCAGGATAATTTAGCTGAAAAACTGAACGATCAACTTATATATCATGAAGGATTTGTTAATAAAAAAAAATATATTTCACACAGCGCCATCTAGCCCAAACTAAGCATAGCTTGTAATATGGGAACTAAATTACGGATAGAATACTTACCTACATACCTTTTTTTTGTAAATACATACTTATCATACAATACAACACCCAAACACAGAACAAACATCTATATTCATCACACAAATGTTTGTTCTGGAGTTTGTTCAATCGAACCCACTGCCTACAGCGCAGAAGGCAGAGTTACTACCAACTGAGCTTTGAGAATTGTCGAATAGCGATGGCTCGATTTATTTTTCAGAAATAACAAGCTAATTCAGGAAGTCCTATAAAAAGGATGCGAAGAAAACAATAACTGGGAAGGAATGGGACTCGTAGCCTTGTCTGATTTGCAGCACCTGTACTTCTCATCTTATTGGAGTCATTCAGAAAAACGTGTTTCATCCGCCACATCTTTATTGGTTTTCAAGTAAGGAAAGATGTAGAAGCCACATCCAGTCGCCAGTACATCACACCCGCAGAGACATAAAGGCATAATGTAGCACATTTTGGAGAAGACGAATTCATGTTTTTGGTAATCTTTATGCTAATTGAATCTTTCTGTTCTGACGTCTCCTCTGTATGCGCAGAATTTTAATATTTAAGGGGTATTTAAGGGGTCTAATGTGTATTTAGGCGGTGTAAACGGGTCCTTTGCTAATTATCGTAACGATCTCAGGTAACGAGTTATACCTAATGAAAGAATACCTACATAATTAATTATTATGCTTTCACGGATTCTGTAGGCTTCATTTTGAGTGTTTGACAATTTTGAGTTCGATATATTATTAAATGGTGTTACCTCTTGACCTGTCTAGCTCTAGGCTAGGGCAAGGTTGTCGTCAACGATGGAGCCAGCTTTCGCAGGAGGCACTGACTCTCCCGTGCTTGACAGAACACGACAAACCGTTTGGCACCGGACTTCATCAGGCGAGTGGTCGCTTGCCAGGTGGGTCTACCTGGCAAGGTTTTACAGGTTTTACCACCAGAGCTCTTTATTTATTGTACAGCAGGTAAGCGCTTGGGCTTCATCTCACCTGGTTACAAGTTAAGTTGAGGAAGATGGAGGCGCATTTCACCAGAAATCCTCAACAAACTGAGGAACTGGCCTTAACTCTATATGCCGGTACACAACAATTTTATAATTATTGTTATGGCGACATAATTAGGTAAGATGGTTGTAGGTAGCCAGGCAGACTTAAACAAAGTACTATACCACGGAAAATTAAGCATACTTGGTGTATCCCGTGTGCAGTACTAAAAATAATAATTATTATTTATCGATTTATTTCAATCGATTGTGATAGTAATTACAAGCCCTAGGTGTTAGCTATTTAATTATAAAAAGAAAAAGGAAAGGGAAATATTATCTAGTAATCAATAATTTAAAAAGTATGGTAGGTTTACTCTGTCATCAAGTAATGGTGGAATAGTTTTAATTGAATACAGTAGGATATGTAGGAACCTGATATATGTTACTAAGATGTATATGAATAATGTTTATTCCAGTGGTAGTAATGATATACCATGATTTATTTTTGTAATTACTATTGCATTTGCCTACATAAACATTATTCATCGCCCCGTCAAAGTATGCGATAAGTGAAGTAATACAATTAGCTATTGATAAACGCATCGTGCATCTACACGTGCCGGGTTATGATAAATAATCCAGACCTACAAACAACAGATTCCTCACTGTATCTAAGGCATATTTTACTGAAATTATCTTTTTTTTTTATTTTACGACGGGTAAGCACTTGGCCTTCATCTCATCTGGTTACAAGTTGAGATAAGGCCGAAGGTGGAGGCGCACTTCACCCGGAATCCTCAACAAACTGAGGAACTGGCTATCTCTCTATTTAAAATATTGTAGAGATAGGCAGACTGCCTTCGATATTGCTTTCTGGCGAAGTCTATTCTAGTTCCGTGTACACTTACAGCTTAATCTGTTCTTCTTTTATTTAGAATGACAGGGTCAACACACACCTTGAGAACTGACTATAAAATATATTAGAGAGAGTAAAATAAAAATATATACTAGAGCAATTCAGTAGAGAACCTATCTAAATATCTTAAAATACAATACTTTAAAAAGAGATCGCTGTGCTCTCTCTTTTTCCTAAAACTTAGTTATGCCAGCTTCACCCCAAATTGGGATGCAAAATACATAAGTTCGGCCATCGTAGATATTTTCAACAAAGGATAAAGTTAGCTTTGCTATTCATTCCCCGTTATTGCACCAACCGCAAAAAAAGTGTGTGATAGTAAATTCGCTATTTGGCAATTATGCTTGACTACGTTTGTTTAGAAGGAAAATTATCACTCTCGTTTCAACTGAAATAAAATTAAATAAATATTACAGGACATTAATTTCACACAGCGCCATCTAGCCCCAAACTATGCATAGCTTGTAATATGAGAACTAGATTATATGAGGATACTTAATACTTTTTTTTTGTAAATACATACGCAAGGTACTATAAGATACAACGCCCAATCACAGAACAAACATCACACAAATGTTTGTCCTGGGTGGGAATCGAACCCACAACCTACAACTCAGAAGGCAGAGTTACTACCTATTGAGCTATGACACTTGTATACATAGGATGGAATCCTCAACAGACTGAGGTTATCTTACTCGTAAATTCCGGAACGTTTTAGAATTGGTGTTATGTCGACAGACTTAAATAGGTTGTATAAGGTAATAGGTCTATAGTAATAGCTGGTATAGCTCTAAAAGAAGTCCTACCACTAATCAAACCAAAAACAAATAAATACCCCCCGGGGATCGTACCCGGGACCTCTGGTTCTGCTACCGGTGGGGAAACCACTAAACCACAGAGGCGGGTAATCGCTCTCAGCCATACGTTCCCTGTAACTTAGCAATTAATGCTTAATCCTTGAAAATCATTAAACATTCATAAAAATCCTGAGTAATCGCAAACATTTATGTTTTCGATATTTGCTCAGCAAAATAAATATAAAAAAAGCTGCATGGAAAATTCGAATGTATATCTTGATAATATGGTTGGTATTCCAAACGTTAAGTGAGAAGGTCGGTTTGAAAGCCTTTCTCAGGGTTGCGAGTTACAAGTTTGGTCAAGGATCGACCTTACTCGTGGAAATCTGTATACATTATTTACAAAGTGTATTATTTCCACATGACACATGAGTATTTAAACCGCCTCTGTGGTCTAGTGGTTCAACCCACCGATTTCAGATCCAGAGGTTCCAGGTTCGATCTCCATGGGGAGTACAATACATTGTACTTAGTTTGGTTGGTGGTAGGACTTTGTTTAAGTCCGCCTGGCTAGCTACCACCATCTTACCTAATTCTGTCGCAATTATAACAATTCAAAATTTGTTGTGTTCCGGCATTTAGAGGTAAGATTGCCAGTTCCTCAGTTTGTTAAGGATAAAGGCCAAGTGCTTAACCGTCGTACAATAAGAAATCAGTCTGATTGACTGACATTAACGTAATTACAGACATTTACTTATAACTGTGTTTATGGTATAACGTGGCAGTAGCGGCTTGAGAATCGACCCCTCCAACTCAGCCCATGATGTCGTAAAGGCCGACTAAGAAATCTCAGCAGAAGATAGGCAGCAGCTTCTTTCTTTTTATTATCTACAACCCTACTGCGTTCACCAAACCACCTGCCAAAGATGGTGATGTAGTTAAAACCCCTCAGTTTTGGATGAGACTCTGTCCAGCAGTGGTTGCTAAATGGCTGTTGATGTGAAGATGTGATTGATGTTTATGGCACGCAAATGGTACAAGCTCAGTTGGTAGTATCAGTTTCCACCCGGGACAAACATTTTTATAATGAATATATAAATCTGTAGATATTAACAAGTTTGATAGCTCAGTTGGTAGTAACTCTGCTTTCTGCGTTGCAGGTTGTGGGTTCGATTCCTACCCAGGACAAATAATTGTGTGATGTATATAGATGTTTGTTCTGTGTTTGGGTGTTGTATTGTATGTATGATAAGTATGTATTTACAAAAAAAAAGTATTCTATCCGCAATCTAGTTTCCATATTACAAGCTATGCTTAGTTTGGAGCTAGGTGGAGCTGTGTGAAATAAATTTCTTGTAATTTATTAATTCATTTTAATTTACTTACTCTGAAGCAAAAAGCACTCCGTTTCCTTCATAAAGCCACAGCGTTATTTTGTATTCAATATTCAACCACATCAAATAGACCACTGGGACTTCAAACAACTCAAAACCCCAATCATTTGCTCACCCAGTTAATTATTACGACCTATTTTTACATTTAAATAGTTTTATCAGTTAGTCTGGCGTCGTTTGCAATCTAGCTTACAATATTTAGGGCTGTCTGATTCCTAATTAAAAATCCTTGATTTTTTTTTTTTTATTGTACGACGCGTAAGCACATAGCCTTCAACTCACCTGGTAACAAGTTAAGATAAGGCCGAAGTTGGAGGCGCGCTTCACCCGGAATCCTCAATAAACTGAGGAACTGGCTATCTTACCTCTAAATACCGGAACACATTTTTTTTTTTAATAATTGTTATTATGGAGACAAAATTAGGTAAGATGATTGTAGCTAGGCAGGCGGACCTAAACAAAGTCCTACCACTAATCAAACCAAACACAATATATTGTACTCCCCATGGGGATCGAACCCGGGACCTCCAGATCTGAAATCAGTGGGTTGAACCACTAGACCACAGCGGCGGTTATAAAAATAATTACATTTCAGTGATTTTACTTGAGAAAAACATAGTAAATGAGAGGAAAAAGGTTTTTTAACATTTTTTCTTTCGAGTTTTTTTCAATTTTGACAAGACTATACTCTTAAAAATGGGTTTTACTCACATATGTACGATATTTGATGAAGCTATACGCGCCGCGACAGCGATTTCACCCGGCAATGGCACTCACCCTGACGATGGTTCTCTGGAAGAACCGAAACAGTTGATGATTTCATCAACTATGTCATGTGTTAAAAACTGTGTATTAACTTTCACGCTACTTTTGAAAGGAAAATAAACAAACTATTTTATCATCATTTGGACGTGGATTCAAAATATCTATGTACCTAATGGATCACCAATCCCAATTCTTCATTGTGATCAAAGTAAGGTACTTTCATTATAAATATTACATACCGTGAACAGACATGCTTTCTTCTCACACATGCTGAAGCTAATGCTAAATGCAAAACAAGCCTCATAGCTCAGTTTTGTAGTAAATCTGCCTTCTGCGATGTATGTTGTGGGTTCGATTCTCACCCAGAACAAAAATTTGTGTGATGAATATAAATGTTTGTTCTGTATTTAGATGTTATATTGTATGATATGTACGTATTAACAAAAATAAGTATTTAAGTATTCTATCCGTAATCTAGTTCCGATATTACAAGCTATGCTTAGTCTTGGGCTAGATGGCGCTGTGTAAAAAAAATGCTATGACACCACGCCATCTAGCCCCAAAAAAGATGACAGAGAAAATACGATAACATTTTTTTTTGTAAATAAATACATTTGATAACTATAACACAAAACAAATACTTATGTATATTCATCAGACATTATATGTTGGCCCCGGGAGGGATGTGAGTCCACAGCCTACAGTGCAGGAGGCAGAACTTCTACTTACTGAGCAGTCCAGCCCGAGATTCTTGCCTTTCTCCTTGTGTGCTGGTCGCGATTCCGAACAGGCGGTAAATTTGACGTTTCAAAATGATCCTAAAAAATCTTAATGAATAAAGAAATGTTGACTTTGACTTTGACAGTCAACGATATACGATACACCTATCATCAGTTTCACACTGGTCAAGATAGATTTTGTCAATGCTTTCGGTATTGGCCCAGTCTAATCTTGTGTCTACTGGCAACCCTCCATCAACAGTGGCCTGTTATTCGCTATCTACAGCAAATAATTGATAGTTTGTCTGTGGGAACTCTGATTTAGGCCATACAAATATCAGCCATCAATATTATACACTTTACTTACCAACTGTTGTAAATATTTCGCAACAATTGCATAATAATAAATTAATTAATAAATATTACAGGACTTGAATTTTACACGCCATCTAGCCCCAAACTAATCATAGCTTGTAATGTGGTAACTAGACTACGGGTAGAATACTAAAATACTTTTGTAAATACATACGTACTATATTTTACAACACCCAAACACAGAAAAAACATATAATATTCATCACACAAATGTTTGCCCTGGGTGGGAATCAAACCCACAGCCATAATTAAATGCGCAGAAGGCAGAGTTACTACTAATATTAACTGAGCTATGAGGATTGTTATAATAATATTTGCCCCTTCAACTCAACCCGCGGTTAACTTGGCAGGAGCATTATTTCCATTAGCAATCAAAAAAAATCTGCGCTGTAGGCTGTGGGTTCGATTCCCACCGGGGACAAACATTTGTATGATAAACATGTTTGGATGTGGTCTTGTATCACGTATATATTCACAAAAAAAGTACTGTATTTGTTCTATCCGTCATCTAGTTCCCATGTAACAAGCTTGTTTGGGGGCCAGATGGCATTTTGTAAAAAAAACCAGTATTTATTAAATGTCCTGTGTTTTTACCATTCAAGATAATATTTTATTTGTATGTATCGAAGAAATAAAATGTTGAACTAAACTGTGTACAAGAAAAGCAGTCGGGTTACCTAAGGACCGTTTTATTAATAAATATTCTGTATTTATTAAATGTCCCGTATTTTCTAAAGATCCTCATTTATTAAATGTCATCGCAGTTTATAGAATCATCTATATACTGCGAATTTTAATCCGCCGAGCAATGAAACTATACAAAAACACTACAGTTTTGGAGGAAACTCCAACCAGAGGACCGTTACGGATACTGTTGATACCATTCTTTAAAACCACAAACGTTTTTTTTAAAGATCACTTGCCTACGCAAAATTGCTTTATAATGTAAATGCAATTTAAGAATGAATGTCAAAAAAAATATGAAAATAGTCTACTCCAGTTAATATTCCCAAAATCCTTGTTTGGTGCTTTTGAAACAAGATTCAAAATGATCCTTGTTAATTATACTGAATAAATGAATATTGAATTTTGGCTGTTGAGCAAGAGAAGACTTAGAAAGAAAAGCCTTTATTGCCAGGCAAAGGTAAATTATATTTATTCAGTAAGATTTTGATCATTTTGAATCGTCAAATGGTTCGTAATCACACATAGTCAAAGCTTATCTCATTCAAAAGAAAAATAAAGAGCTAACTCGGAACTCGGAGTCAGCCTTTATGTTCAACAAAATGTTTTCTTTCCGGAACATTAGCTCACGTCTACAACGTAACATTATCATCAATTCACGCAGTCGACTTAGTCTGTTAGTATATTGATAAATATACTAATTGTATGGATATACTCGGCTTTACTTGGTGGGTTGTAGTTCTAGCTTGATAGGTTTTAAGGTTGAATGTTGTGTGGCAATGTGTTGATTTAGTGTGATAAAGGTTTTTGCGCCTATGAGTATTCAGATTGATAATTATGGAGGTTAATGTCGATTAAGTAAAGGCATGGATATCTGAATACCTACTTACGTAGTATCTATCCGTGTTCTAAACATTTTGACATACTCTATAAATATAATTCAATAATTCGAGCTTAGTTATTTGAGCATTTTGGGGTCGAGACCTTGGGTCCGTCAGGAGCTGGTTTGTGTGGGGCTTTTGATTGAGGCAACACGTGACCCAAGGGCCCCATTTAGGCCAACGAATTAGCATAGCTATTCAGCGTGGCAATGCAGCCAGTGTCTTGGGCACGCTTTCATCTGGTACTGGTCTAGAACAGTTGAGTTACCTAAAGGCAGTTCGTAACGGTCTTTAGTTTTTAATCTGACTGATTCCTTTGAACATAGTAAGGTAAATTGTATATTTTATTGAATAAATATATTTAATAGTATATCTGTTTGTTTTTTACCATTTTAATATGCAAAAGCTCTTTTTTATGCGGTAACAATTTAAACGAAGCCGCAAGTAGAAGTAAGTTTGGCAAATTTTATCCCTCAAACTCATTGGGTCCATGATAGGTATGTACGGAACGCAGTAACAGACCTTCAACTTGATTAAAAGGTGGCAGGTAAGTTACCTTAATGATTGTTATGTCTGCTCTGCTCTGACCAGCAAGCAATACCGAGTACTTATCAAATCTGTGTCACACGTGAATCAAAGCTATATAGGTACTACCTAATCTGAATTGTGTCGTCTCAAATTACGTTTAGAGTTTCGGCTGCCTACAAATCTAATTGGGTTATGCGTTTGTTGCTAAGCGCATATTTTTGCTGAGCGCATATTTTATCTAAACGACTGCCATGATGCTCGCAATGAAGATATAAAAATATTTTTATAGTATGTAGGGTCGTAAGAGAATGGAAAAGAAGACAGCTCTTGAAATCCTTCGAACAAACGTAGACAAGGAAGGTCTACGATGAAGAAAGCTCTACCAGAAGATGCCTATTTCCTTCGCTTGCTTGGAGACTTACCCTGGCTCATGTTAGCAGTTCGTATTATTTACTTGCTTCCGCTTGGTACTTCGTCCGCGTCCCTGTATTACCGTAGCCTGTATTATTCCTGCTCCATAATAATATCTATGCAAACTTACAGCTCAATCAGTTCAGTAGTCAGTGGCTTGACGGAGTATCGAATCAATTGAAATCTTAGAACGAATCATTTTTGTATGGTGATGTTCCCATCCCACGGGAACTCATATTATATGTGATAAATACATATAACTATGTCTCATTCTCAATCTACAGTAACATATGTGAAATCTTTCAGCTCAATCTTTTCAACAGTTTGGGCATGAAAAATGAACAGACAGACATCCATACAATCTTTTTTATTTAATATTAGTGTTATGGAATGTTAGTAAAAGTGTTTAAACTGTGTTATTAAAGGACATTAATTTTACACAGCGCCCTCTAGCCCCAAAATAAGCATATCTTGTAATATGGGAACTAGATTACGGATAGAATACTTAAATACTTTTTGTATATCTACATACTATATGATACAACACCCAAACACAGAACAAACATCTATATTCATCACACAAATGTTTGCCCTGGGTGGGAATCGAACCCACAGCCTACAGCGCAGAAGGCAGAGTAACTATCAACTCAGCTATGAGGCTTGTTTTATTAATATATTTTCGATTGATGGCTGTCTCCTTCGGTTTGCTATTATCAGCACAATATTTAAAACGAGCTATGTAGTAGGTAAGTGATAAGCTATTCACAATATCTCCCATAAATGACTTAACTGTAATTAATAGTTCAAGGGGACTCAATTGACAGAGTAGGGTCAGGATTGTATCGCAGTTCATGGCGTCGATTGGGGAAGGGCTATGTTTAGCAGCGTTGTGTAGGCTGAAATTATGATAATGATCTGGGCCCCGATTCTACTTATCCAATCGCTTAACTATGAAAATAGTATAGTCGCAGAATGGCCACTATAGGTGCGTTTGCGTATTCTAGTGGCCTTTCTGGGACGATATCAATGGCATAGTGAAGCGATTTGTTTTGTACAATAGGGGTTGTTATTAGTGGTTACTGCCAAGTTAAGTAAAATAACTCATAATAAAAAATCAGATGTTATGTGATGTGTCGCTACACATTTGGTTGCTTTTTCATTAAAGAGGGCAAAAATATTAATAATACGCGCTAATAAATTGGAGATCAGCTGCTAGCGTCCATTTTTCCACCTCCGTACGATCCCAACACCTTCAAACAGAGGGTTAATAGACATTTTCTGAAAAGGGTCACTCCATTGTAGACCTTATACATTCCCAGGCAAGCGTCGAGGTCAATGGTTGACCTATCGCGCACATGAAAAAAAGGCAGCGTCATCAACATTATAACATTCTTAATTTAACTCTACTACTTGGATAATATTTTGAGTAATAAACTGAACCTGTTAGCAAATAATAAAACAATGCAAAATAATGTTGAACTGCAATCATAATAGATCTGATTACGGATTGCCATATAAGGCCATACATTACGGGCAGTAATGATCTCATAATTATGCAGCGGTCAGATAAGATAATTGGGCGTTTTGATTAATGTCTAGGCTTTACATCATAATGACTGCAGCGGATTTTGCTATAATTGAATCTGCAAATTAAGAAAAATTGGACGCCCTCTGTCTGTTAAGCTAATCCTGCTTGTAACAGTAAGCATTATAACAAGTGTTCTGTGGACATTTTTACAAATGTTTTTTTTATTGTTTGACGGGAGAGCGCTTGCCTTTCATCTCACATGGTTTCAAGTTATGATAAGGCCGAAGTAGGAAGCGCATTTCACACAGAATACACAACAATCTACGGAACTGGTTCCTGACCTGGCCTCAAAATGCCGGAACATATCAATTGAAAATTTTTGTTTTGACGACAGACTTAGGTAAAGTGGTTGTAGCTATATCGGACGTAAACAAAGTCTTACGACTAACCTAACCAAGCACAATATTGCCCAATATTTATAAGTACCCTGGGATACCCTGGTGGTAAAATTTTCTTTAAATCATGAACAATTGGGAATGATTGTCATGTTTATACCAATATTACCAATTAAGGTTTTGATGGTTATTTCACTATAAGAAGCAAACCACTTTTAAGTGCATAATTATGTCACTACATAACCTATCGGCCCGTTAAAAGACCAATAAAACACTGACTGTATCATATTAAATTGGTAAAAAATATACCTTAGTTCTAGAGATCTGCATTTTGTCAAATTACAAACATATAGTAAATATTGTAACTAAGTTACAATATATATAATAATAATAAATATTGTAACTAAGTTACAATATTTATGCCTTTATTATTGATAAGAAAAAAGTGAGTTTCATTCGTTTTCCTACTAAATTGCTACTACACTAAGCGGTGCTCTTGTAACGTAATGAAAAAACACAATTCTAGTTAGTCAACAGTGTTCTAAGTGGCTCTAGCCTTGTAATACATTTAGGCCAAGAATCATTCCGCAGACAAACCATCTGTGACACCTACCATACTCTTTACAATAATACACACTCCAACTTATTACTTTTTTTCGTTTCAGTTTAAAATTACAAAGATGAGCCAATTGGAATATTTTTATACCGAGCTTGTCATATTCACACATATTATTTGACATAATTAAATCGAAGATTGTCTCAAAAATAAACAAACGTACCTACTATTTGCAATGTAAACAAATCTTTGTTAAAATAAATCTCGACAGAATGTGATCTCCTCAAGTTATTCAAATACAAAACGTGAAATTATAATTCAAAATTCAAATATAACACAAAATTAAATTAACATAGGCCGCCGGGGAATTTAATTAAACGACGGATTCCCGAAAGTGTCTGCGACTGACAAAAATGTATCATTTTACTATGACTTGTTATTTGAATTTGGAATATTTGAGATAACACTTTTCTAGTAAATGTTATCTGTGTTTGAAATACCTTAAATACTTTTGAGAGGACGCCGCGCGCCGTGTGGCGTGATTGCGATTGAGATTGTAGTGATGCAGGTTTTATCTAAAGGCAACTGCTCACGGCGCGATCACGTGACCTATATGATCATCATCATTTGCCCATTAAAGATCCCTGCTTAACAGAACCCCCTAAAACCTGTAGGATTAACCGTCTCTGTGGTCTAGTGGTTCAACTCGCCGATTTCAGATCTAGCTACCAAGCTAGCCAGGCAGACTTAAACAAAGTCCTACCACCAACCCAAACGAGCACAATATTGTAATTTACTTAATTCTGTCGTCAAAATAACAGTTCTAAAATTGTTGTGTTCCGCTATTCAGAGGTAAGATAGCCAGTTCCTCAGTATGTTGAGGTCCGGTTGAAGTGCGCCTCCACCTTCGGCCTTATCTTGACTTGTTACCAGGTGAGATGAAGGCCAAGCGCTTCCCCGTCGTACAATAAAAAAAGAAGTAGGGTTTTGCCACAATCACCGAATTTGGCAGGCCGATTCCTGTTCGCGTTGTGGTGTGGCTACACAGACGAAAACTTCTACCCAATCGATACCCATATAATTTTAGTAAATTTTAAAATACGTTCAGATCTGTTAGCGTTTAATTTAGCACCATAGCGGTGCCTCCGATTCGGTATCCGTATGGTTAAGCCCATCCCAAGCGTTAAGGTCATCCCATCAATGGTTTTCTTGTAAGTTATGTGTGCGTATGCCATAAAATTATATGTACGAATTTATTCTCAAATTGTTGATAATATATAATACAAATTGCCAGCAATACTAATGTTTATGTCTACTAGACTTAATTTTTTTTTGTATAACGATACAAGAAAAAATTAAGTCGCAACGTGAGTGGTCAGCATAATCTCACGCCACCCCTGCGTGTGTGTTGTGCGATGATTCAAATTATTATTTTGCTGAGTTACATCACGTAGCATATTTTCCAAGAAATTAGATATTTCACAAAAATGTAAGGGCGGTTAGACCTCCTTTACCTTATTTTTCTACACGATATCTTTGACTCTATTTCCATTGGCATAAGATTCAAAATACAAATAATTCTTGCCCTTTAGGGTGTGTAATTTCTTACCACTCTCTGCGTTCTATAACAATACTAATCCTTATTTTCAGTGTTTTGGAGCCCGCTAAAAGGTGAGGCAGTCAAGTAAGTTTGTTTATTCAAAACTCTCGATTTTTTATACATAATTTGTGTAAAACTAAATATGTACCTACCGTATTCGGCGTAGGTATATTGCTTCAATTTTGGAAGAAGTACAGTCCAGCCGTGGGTAGGCGTTGAATTATTGTCGTTACTTACAGCTGTATCAAAAAATACAATTTACTTATTTATTCATTCTTATTATAAACCAATTAATAAATAAATATATATTACAGGACATTCATTTCACACAGCGCTATCTAGTCCCAAATTAAGCAAAGCTTGCAATACGGGAACTAGATTACGGATATAATACTTAAATACTTTTTTTTGTAAATACATACTTAACATACAATACAACACCCAAACACAGAACAAACATTAGTATTCATCACACAAATGTTTGTTCTGGGTGGGAATCGAACCCACAACCTACAGCGCAGATTATTGTATTATATTATTGTAAATACCCCTTAACTGCGATCACCGATCCGTTTGCCAAGCGTGGTGATTATGGAAAAACCCTCCAACTTTGGAGGAGGTTTTGTCTGGACACTAATGTGTGATGATGATGATGACATTATTATTTTATTTGAATTTATTTCGATAACATAACTTACTCAATAACTATATAGGCAACATGTTCTTATAAAGAAAACCTAGTAAAATTAGTTAGTAAAATAAAATAATCATTTTTCTTGTCTGAGAAACGAAATAAATACCTACCTAATTAATTAATTATAATAATAATAATATAGTAATTCCCTTTGATTATTTTTCCTTTCCTCCAAGGTTAGTCCATCAGACTCACAAGACGGTTTGCTCCAAGCGATAAGTCAAAACTAATCAAATCCCGATTCCCAAACAAATCTAAGTTACTAACAGCCCGTCATTTACAGGCGAAACTCAACTTAAAAACCAATAAATTAACTCTGAACAAACTGAATCCAACAATCCAACAATCGCGGAACAACAACAAAAGAAAACAATTCGTACTTTAATCCTCTATAACAGTGTTCTGTGTCGCCCCCTGGCGTAAAGTTTGTGCGTAAATAACGCGGAGGAAATCTTGGGCCGATTTATGATGATCTTCCCACCTTTTGTACTACGTCATAGTGGTTTTAATACTTTGTCAAGGGGAAAAATGTATTAAAGTCGGAGAATATTTGGTTTGCAAGCCACATTCATTTATACTGTGGAGGGGAAGAAAGTGTTAACTGCGCTTATTTGCGATGTAATGGTCGTGTTGATACAACATTGATACCTACGTACAAATCTTTAAGTTTTGAGCAGAATCTACAGTCAGAGACATATTTTTTTTACGCCGAACGCGCTTCTTCTCGTCTTTTATAGAATATTAGGTAATAGGTCATTATTTATCAGCTGGTATTACCTCACCCGGTTTCAATAAAAATGACGGCTTTTCTTCAACTTGTCAATGAAACAAAAATAGTTCATTAGAAAAACCGCCATTTTAGGTACAGACCAGACAAGCGCTTCATCGTCGTAGACAAAAAATATTGCTCATTCATTATCAACCAAACTTAGTACAACTTTTTTTGATAATCCTCTCCATCTTAATGTTGTGTGGAAGAGATTGCTCTCAAGTGATAAGACCACCCATTGAACTCGTAGCTTTAGTTTTTTGGTTATCAATAATTATGTGCTACTTTTGAGTGCAAGAAATAGTTTTGATTCATTTCTCATTGATTCATTCAAATACATCATTATAAGTAGTTCAAAATGTCAATAGGTAAAAGATTTAGTGATTAATATTATGGATGAAATTTGTGGCTGTAAAGATTATTTTGTCTCCAAATGAACATTCTGTTATACGATTCGATATGAATGATACGAGTGAGTAGCACTCACAAGGAGGCCAAATACACTAATTGTGCCAATGGGACTCAGTCAAACAAAGTCGAAAGATTTTGTTACAAATCTGATATACCTATATTATTTCTATATTAAAAATCTCTGTTTATCTGGCAGAACCGAAACGAGAATCGATTATCCCAAGTTTTCTCATAGAAGTCAGTGACAGTAGACAATTGAGTTAATCGAGAACTCCTGAAAGAAATGGAATTGTCCGGATCGGAGTGCAGATGCCCACAATTACAAAGGAACTGAGGATTTCATTGCCAAATATTTTCCTTTTTCCGCAATTCGTAGCCTAAGCTGTGAAAGAGGGCGATTTGAAACATTTATCAACGCTAGCTTTTAAAAAGGTTTATTTTGTTTTTGACCAACTCGTGTAATTCGTGTTGGTCTCATCAATGTCTGTGTCTGACACGGGATTCTCGTACGACTCATAATCACTTTTGTCCGAAAATCACTTTCCCACACAGACATCTCTAATAAATTTTGTTTATTATAATACGCTTTTTCCCGAATTATCTTCAGCTATTATGTAGGAATTCATAATATACACATCTCCGAATTTCAATATTACTAAACTCACATATCCTATTTATGATAAAACATAGTAGGTATGATGAATTATAAACAACGAAATACTAATATGTTTTTACCTATTCGGTTTTACTACAAATTATAAGTATAACTTGGGTGGCAGATTTATTTTCAGAATGTTTATTTTGCGAGCTCATCAGGACTAATTGATACACTAGTAATTAATCAATGACCTTAGTCGAAAGTTTGATAGTGGTACGTTCAAAACGAATGACAGAACCGACACGGTCGGCCCGGAGCTAGAAGTTCACATAGATGGTTCTGTTAGGAGTAAGCTCGTGAAACAAAGCGTAGTGAAGGGGGGAGGTGGTGAGCGAAGTGAGCCGCTGACCTCCGTAGCGAATAAATGACATATCCGACACGGCCAACCCCGATTCCACCTGGTCTTGTGCGTGACATTGCGGTGTGTAT
Organism: Venusia cambrica; assembly: GCA_951394065.1. NCBI lineage: Eukaryota > Metazoa > Arthropoda > Insecta > Lepidoptera > Geometridae > Venusia > Venusia cambrica. The sequence goes on from OX596065.1 coordinate 5,998,129, forward strand.
ATAAAAAAGGAGGTCCTGAGAGGAGCAAGCCCGCGAAACCCAGCGCAGCAAAGGGACTCCTCCCTTTGCTGTGGCGAGCAAAGCGAGCCGCTGACCTCCGTAGTATAGCGCAGGTTGAGTGGGTGAAGTGATTCTCAGGGGTGACGAGCGAGCTTTCTGGCGGGAGCTCATCCCAGAAAACATGTTCTAATGCATGGTGCTTGCATGCTGCTCACATGCTGCTTGAAGAAATTATATTTTTATACAACACATGACTGTTATAATAAACCAAACTATGGGGAAAGTGTTTATTACTTTTGAATATTCGGGATTATGTCGATTATGTTAAAACACTTTCGGAATTTTGATTATTCTAGAATTTGCAATACGTACAAGTGATGTTAGGTAAAATGATATTCGAGAAAATAGGTTTCGGAATTTTGATTATTATGGCAAAGGTAGTTATGGATTGCTAAATTCGGATCATCAATTTTATGAGAGATAAGAGAGAACCGTCTGACACAATGTTTGCTATTCCAAAACTCTTAAACGATATACAGATAACATTATTCTTCCGCCTCCGTGGTCTTGTGGTTCGCTCACCGATGTCAGATACAGTGGTCCCAGGTTCGATCTCCAAGGAAGTACAATATTTTGCTGGGCTTGGTTAGAAATAGACATTTGTTTAAGACCACCTGGCTAGCTACCGCCATCTTAACTAAGTTTGTCTGATGTGTTCTGGCATATAAAGGTAAGATTGCCAGTTTCTCAGTCCGTTAAGGATTCCGTGTAAAGTGCGCTTCCACCTTCGTTCGGAGCTATCATAACTTGACACCAGATCAGATGAAGGCCAAGCGCATTCCCGTCATACAATAAAAAAAGATTTACATACCTGTGTATTTAATATCTGCGTCACTGAATTCCTTTTAAGCACCTGAACAGATTTATTATGTGTTTGTTGGTTGTGAGTTCATGATGAACCTTTGATAGCTAAGATTCCAGTTGGACCCGGTAGGTGGTGCTGCCTGCTCGCCTGCTCGCCTGCCAAGCGAGGCGATCATGATAAAACCCTGCATTCTGCGCTTCCGTGATGTGCTGTTTCCGCAGTGCGGTAGGACTTTAAAGCAAGAACATACTGTGTTATCCTTTTCGGAGCTCCCCTTGACCCATCTCAGTATCGAGGGCAGTCAGTCAGACATCATCATCAGTCAGACTGTATTCGTCATCATAAATCTTACAAAAACATTATGAAAAAAGAGAAATCACAAACAAATATCCCGACGATAGTAAAAGAACGCTTCCTGTGGGTTGAACTGCTAAAGACGTATGAAGATAATGTCATATCCCCCTTACTTTTATAGCTTAGACTACCACCTAAATACCCTCCCCCCAGTGTTCATTATTGAAAGGTTGCAATATAGCCCGCCCAAGTCTCGTCCCCTTAATTAGGACATCTGCTCAGATATTGGCGTGGAGGTGCGATGTGTTGCTAGTATTTTACCGTGGGGGTGCTTGGAGACTTTAAGAATTGGTTCAGTCTGCTTAAATCGTTTGGGGCACTGAGTAATTCTTTATATTAGTAGTTATACCGCATTGAAATAATATATTCAATAAAAAGTACAATTAAACTAACTATGTACAAAGGAATCAGTCAGATTACCTAAGGACCGTTACAAACGGCCTATAGGTAACTCAACTGTTCCAGACCAGTACCAGATGGAAGCGTGCCAATGACAATAGCTATTGAAATCGAATTATTCAATTTTATTTTAATAAAATTATAGGCGTTTATTTATTGATTTATATTTATATTTTTGAAGATCTTTTTATTTGTATTTTTTGCCCAAATAACGGATGCATTATTTCAATATTAATTTTAACCAGCTTCAGAAGATAGCTCTCTTTTAAGGTCGCAACATTTATTTACTGACAAGACATTTATTTCACACAGCGCCATCATTTTATCTACTTAATTATCTATTTATAAAAAAATAAATCTAGGTAGCTTATGTTAATTAATCTTAGGTACAAATACTATAGTTACTACACATTATAAACATTTCGTTTCAATGACGACCTCTGCCTATGAGTTTCGGCAGCTTTTGGTAAAATATGTCCACGCTATTTTCGGACATTTTCGGACAGAATAATGAGCAAGATATAGTGACATGGCGGCAAACTGCAGTAGGCTGGTCCTATACTTGGGCATCTCAAACATGGTGAACTGTCGCCAGCCAGGTGGATCTTTACAGGTCTTACCGCCTATGTTGTGATTATTCAGCCGTAGCCAGTAGAAACCAGAGATAGTGTTGCCCGGGGTAGACTGGGTACGTAGTGATGTATAGATCACTGTTATTCGTTCATTATTATAGTTATTTATCGATGGTTTTTTTTTCGTTCAATACAATGTTATTCTATTCTATTATACGTATCATTATTGTATCAAGCCTCATAGCTCAGTTGGTAGTATGCCTTCTGCGATGTAGGTTGTGGGTGTAATTCAAACCAAGTACAAACATTTGTGTGATGAATATTGATGTTTTTTTTTCAGGTGGTATGATTATGGTACATATGCATTTAAAAAAAAGTATTTAAGTAATCTATCATCTATCATTTATCTAGTTCCTATGTAACAAGCTTTGATTAGTTTGGGGCTAGATGGCGCTGTGTGAAATTAATGTCCTGTATTATTTTATTTTTTTAGTACACCTATAATAATAAAAAAGGTTTCAATCATCCCAATAGTGCTCTCTTCAACGGAGTCATTCCCAACCAGCTGTTTCAGTGACTTGAGCTATTAGATTTACCTAAACACACATTCGCCTTGCTTAAAAAAGCTGTTATTTTAACACGTGCAGAATTGTCCGCAATTTTTTTCAAACGGACTTCTCCACCGATACCCTTTCACCAAACTTGCAATCATTAACTTCCAGGCCCGCTATCACTGACGTGCACTTGGCTTAGGCCCGTGTACGCCAGGTTATTCCGACTTAAATAAGTTGATTTGATAAAAATCAAAGAACAAAATAATAATATTAATATTTATTAACACAAAACTTATTGCCTATTTAAAGATAATACAGTTAAAATTTTGAATCTAATAGCAGGTAAAACATACAATTTAGAAACCTAGTTTTAAATAAATGCACAGACTGTGACCGTAGGCAATACATAAAGTACGCAGACCAAATACCTTCCGTGTTAGTTTAGAACTGTGTTACGGCAAGGTAGTGCTCTACACCCCATTATATAGGTACTTAACTAACAACATGTCGTGTTTGTAGATTAATTGCAGACACTATACAAAATAGAAAACTATGCAATGTACATTACCTAAACTAAAAGTTTATAAAATAAGCTTAAAAATAACTAATACAATAAAACTCCAAACAAAATGATAACAACAAAGATAACTAATGAACACTACGATTTAACTGGATTATTTACAACTATAACTTGTTCTGTTGTTTATAAATATAACAATTTAGGACTAACTCAATTTATAATAACCCACAGAATGGCTGGCAAGCATAAATAATGAAATGATCATTCACAGTTATATCCTGTATAGCCTATAACAGTCTTACTTATCCAGCATTAAAACACCCAAACAGAACAAACCTCGAAATGCTTTATACAAATATTAATCACGGGTGAGAATCGAATATACTTCCTGCGGCGCAGAAGACAGCAACTGAGTGGAGGGGCCTATGACTCATTACACGTAACGCGTCAGAACCTTTACCATTAAAACCTATACTAATATCCGACAATTTGTTACCGATACACAACCATATCTTTGACATAATCCCTCCATCCCCTTTCCACCACCGGACTAGCAGACGTACGGCAGGCTACAACCCGTACCTTATAAATGTTCCATTGTGCCGAACACATCGTTTCGCCTCTACCTTTATCATCAATACTGGTAAGGAATGGAACTCTTGGAGTCTTCAAGTCCAGAGTAAATAGGCTCCTTTTAGACAAGCATGCTGCATCTTAGGCCACGTCTTTACTTGTTTTACATGTATGCTGGTGGTCAAGCGATTGACTATCACCAATAAAAAAAAACAACATACTTTCAATAAACACAATTCTTATCTATTTCGTCTTTATTGTTATGTTAATTATTTCGAGTAAGCGTGGGCCGGACCGTTGCTCAGTGGCCTGTGCATTGCCTTATCTGGGCAAGCCATACTTACCTAGTTGTTAATGGATTCATCGAAGCCCATAGATAAGAACTCCTACAGAATTGACCTCGCTAGTTTGGAGTTCGAACCGCTTTCCTATGACCTCTACGGGAAGTATTTGAGTCACACTATGCAGGTCGAGTGACCGATAATGACTTAGGCAAGTGTTACGCTTAACTGGGTAAGCTTTTGCGGTAGTAGAACTGCTTTATAAGCATGTTGACACATGTATAAATATACAAAAGATAATTAAATGTATTGTCCAATATCAACCATACCTAGTCTTTCTTCTATATTCACGTTTTGAATGTGGAAGAAATTTATGGAAGTGAATATTTGGGTGTGGCAAAAGAATAATGAAAGTAGAGGAGATGTATGCAGTGGAGAGCTTTGAGATACATGTGTTACTTTGATACTTCGGCCGAGGAACACAAAAGGCGCAAATATAGTGGTCTCGACAGAGCTAACCTATTTGAGCCTTTTTGTGGGGAGTCGGTGCCCTCCGGGTTTCCAAAAATATTGCGGGGCTTTTGATTAAGGTAGCACGTGACCTGGTTCTTATTTAGGCCAGCGAATCAGCATAGCTATTCAGCGTGGCAATGCAGCCAGTGTCTTGGGCACGCATCAGTCTGGTACTGGTCTGGAATAGTTGAGTTAACTAAAGGCCATTTGTAACGGTCCTTAGGTAATCTGACTGATTCCTTGGTACATAGCTAGTTTAATTGTACATTTTATTGAATAAAGATGTAAACCTTAGAAGAGTAAGAAATTGTGTATTAAGACAGAGGTATGGTGTGAAAGATAATGTAGTGACAAAGATTTCAAGGAATGCTAAGATGGTTTGGGCATATAAACAGGATGAATGAAAGCAGGTTGACAAAGCTAGTAAGTATGTCGAGAGTGAATGTAAGCCGACATGCATATAATATTATGATGAGTCCATTCCGTTCCGTTCCCTTTCGGTCCGTGCTCAACGATCTCCTGAACGCTTGTCCTGAATCCTGATTGTGACCTATTTGCAGACTGTTGGACTAAAATTCGGCGAGAATGTTTGTATTTCTGTGAGCGATGTGTGTTAGGTATTTCGATAAGAATGCTTCATGTTTTTAGTTTTTCTAAGTATGGTACCTACTTCATTATAATTTATTGATATTTGTTTTACCTTTGTGATATATTGTTTGTGTTACTTGCCTTTGTATTTCTAAAAGCTTTTGAGATTTTGACCAAACAAAATTAACGATAGCTTCCATTATTATTGCCAAAGATTTATTGCGTGTTTTGCTTATCTGGTTTCAGGACTGATGTCGTAGCTTGTTAATTGAACCAGCTGTCTGTAACACAGGTTCCTTGCAACAAGAGCTCGCCAAATATTGACATGAAACAAGTCATGAGACTTAGTGGATGCGTGAGAAATGTGTCTAAGCATCTAGGTGTCACTGTTTATTTGCGCAGCAATGGAGACCGCAATGAGATAGTTGAAGATTGTTTGTACGGCGTACGGCATCGTATTTATGAGGTGTTGCTTTATGGTGTAGGTTGGCTGATCAGGACATGAGGAAACTCTTTGAGTGTGAATAATATCATAAAGTTTTAAATAAAATGTTTGAATCATCCTTCCTGCCCGTTATGACACACTAGGTGGGTTTGGCATAAAATACCTTCTTCAAGGCCATGTTGGTAGAGTTTTGGCTGGCATTGACATGACCGGCCGCCTGCCTGACATCAACCCTCCTTGGAAATATTCGGTTGTGTGGCATGAGGGTAAGGATTAAATCACATCAACAGCCCATTAGTATCCACTCTTGGACAGAGCCTCCTTTAAAGCAGGAGGGTTTTGCCATAATCACCACGTTCGGCAGATGAATTGGTGTAGGTAATACCAGATACATAAAAAGCTATTGTCGTCTGCTGGTGGGTAGCCGGATAAAGGATCTCCCTTAGGCGGATTTTACGGCATCCATAGGTTGAGTTGGAGAGGACGATTCTTAAGCCGCGACCGCCTCGGAAAATGGGTTAAAAGTAAAAAAATAGTTTTTTTTTAATTCAGTATTAAGTAAAGTTAGTAATTTAAGTGAATAAGGATATAATTATATGGGGGAGATTATGATGTTAATGTCACGGAAGAGAAGTGAGTGTGACACTGCTAGAGCAGTTTGAGATTGCGTACCCGATGATTATTGTTAAATAAAAGATTTAAACTAATTACCTACTCTCTTATTTTGATAAGACATACACAGGTTAAATTGGTATATTATTATTATGTCCCTTGCTTTCTTAAAAGTGACCAGCAAAACGATCTATTTAAATGTGAAAACCTTAAACTTATGGGGTAAGTGTGATTAATCTCTTAGTGGCTTTGTCCCTGGTATAGGAATCGCTTTAGCTAGCGAATACGGATGAGTGATCATAACACTAGGGTAAGAACCTGTAGAAGTCCACCAAGCCGGCGACCACCAAAGTCCGGCGCCAAATGGTTTTCCATGTTCCATCGATGCGCGAGAGAACCAGTGCCTTCTAGTAAAGCTTGCTTTATAGTTAACCTCATCATTGCTCTCTGGCCTTGAACTAGACAAGCCTAAAGAGGTCTGAAAATAATCCATCATTTATCTACCTACAAAAAAAAACTAAAGCGACCATCACTCTGCATTAATATCCGGGATAATCGTCAATAGGTAGCTCTGCAGATTTCATATTTTATTTATCCGGAAGTCGCATCAAAGCGAAGTTATATCATAATTTTCACAGCGGACATTAATTTCAACATCATAATTGCACATCAAAAGGCATATAACTTATTAATTTCGGACTTCTTAACTGAATGAACGATTTTGAGGGTCTCAAAGTGAATCTATAAATATGGGACCTTGGAATTATTTACGATGAACGTTTGATAAAGTACTCTCAAACAAGTTAACGTATATCAAGCGGACAGTCAAATATCAGCTGAATCATTAAAAAAACATTTAACACGTCAATTATTATAAAAATACAAACATTTTGTCTCAAAATTTGCTACAAACGCCTTTAATTCCACGCATGGAAATTTTTCACATTCATTTTGTTGGAACCAAGAAACTATTTCCTACATGGAATAACTAAGTGTAGTGACAATATAAAACAACACTGTAAAATAGATACATCAGCCACCGTGCTGCTTGTCTATTACCAAATAATTTTAAAAATAATTTGCATTTAAAACCTTAAGCTGGGGTGTTTCTAGTGGTTCTGTAAGAACGGTAGACCTCGCGAGCTTCACTTTTCCTTTTAGACTTTTGAGCAAATAGAGTAGTATAGTATAAGCTTTAGTGATTACTCGTGTTCCCCTGGTCCTAGGAGGTCAAATCTGATGTCTACGAGTTCGTCTCGCAAAGGTGGGGAGGACTTATAAATGAATATATAGGTAATTATTTATTGTATATAAAAAGAAAAATAAAATACCTAGCATAGGCTAACCTACGTAGACTTTTGATCAAATATGGTTATAAGTTTTAGCGATTACTCGCGAAAGCGAGTTCAATTTCCTCAGACCAAGAGAAACCTTGGTCTGAGGAAATTGAACTTGGGGTCTACGGATTTGTCTAGTAAAGGCGGAGAGGACTGCGTAGTCTGATTAGTAAACATAGGTCTAATTTTTCCGGAAAGAAATAGAAAATTCAAATCCTACAGCAAACTTCTCCCCTTTTTCCTCCTCCACGTCCCCTTTTTGTTTTTTTTCACAGAATTTTATGTAAAATAATTTTTTTAGTGTGTCTGTTGATGATAACTGTTGATAAATAACGCTACAATAAACTTCCCCTTTTCTCCCCTATTTTCCCGCGGGTCAGAAATCGCGATCAAATAAAAAACAATATTAATTAAGGAACATGTGTGCCAATTTACATCAGTTTGCCTACCGGTATCAGATCTAGAAGTCCCGGGTTCGATCCCCAGGGGAAGAACAATATTGTGCTTGGTTTAGTTGGTGGTAGGATTTTGTTTAAGTCCGCCTGGCTAGCTACCACCACCTTACCTAATTATGTCACTATAACAACAATTATTAAAAAAAATGTGTTCCGGCATTTAGAGGTAAGATTCCAGTTCCTCAGATGACACCTTCCCATCGTACAATAAATAAATAAAAGGAATTTTATACAAGCTAAATATCCGCTACTATGAATCTGCTCCGAAAAATCCGCAAGTGCTCACGATCCGCTAGTTGTGTGGTAATTTTATTTTGTAAGCAAATTCTATGAAGCTCAAATCATTTTAGAAATGACTTTGCAAACGCTTTCGTTTTTATTGCTCGTTGAATTTTTTATGGACCTTAAGTGGGCATTGAAAGGGTTCAAGTTAATTTCCTTTATAATTTCCTTCAATTACGCAGATGAAAAGGGTCTAGTAATGCAAGTTTCAGATATATTTTTTTTAATTTCCTATTAATAACGCCCAGGACATACATAACAAATATATATTAAAATACATATTACAGGAAATTAATTTCACACAGCGCCATCAAGGCTTATGTGGGAACTAGGGAACTATTGGTACGGACATAATGCTTTTAATTAAAATAATAAAAAATAATGCTATGCATTTTTTTTAAATACATAATTATCATATAATTACCTCTACAACATGTAAACACAGAAGAAAAAAATTGTGTTATATTCTTAGCACAAATGTTTGTTCTGGGTGGGAATCAAACCCACAACCTACAGCGCAGAAGGCAGAGCTACTACCACCTGAACTCTTGACCTCGAATAGCTTATGCAAAGACGAGGTCTGTTACAAAGAAGCTAGCCTACCCTGAAGATGCCTTTTAGCTCTTTTCTTGGAGACAAGTTCCACACAGCCGAAATACAGACGCATGAAGTTGATTCCAAGATTTTGTATTGTGCTGCAAAAAGTGTGTACAAGTTGAGCGAAGACATGAAAAGCTCGTAAGTTCTTAACACAAAAAAAAACTCTAAAACCTAATAGATACTCAAACAATCTTTCGAGCAAAAATATATTTACAAAAACAGAATTTCCCCCACGTTTTGTTACTCTGACCACCAGCCAGCCAAAACAATAGAACAAACAGTTTGTATGTAAATTGTTAATAAAAACCGGTACAAATGTTACTGTTTTTACGCACAAGTGACCATTGCCTATTTTTTAGTACATTTCCCATTTCATCACCATAAACAAAGTAGAACACTGTTCGTACAAAACAGTCATTATTATAGTTATTTTTGTTCAAACACGTCTACCAAGTCATTATAAAGTGTGTAACCCTTAGAGTGGTGAGTGGAATCAACATAGATGTAGCTTGCTTCCGATATTTCTGTAACGTGGTTGGTGGTAGGATTTTGTTTAAGTCCGCCTAGCTACCACCATCTTACCTTATTCTGTCATAATAACAATTTCTGAAATGAGTTATATATGTTCCTGCGTTTAGAGGTAAGATAGCCAGTTCCTCAGTTTTTTGAGGATTCCGGGCGCAATGCGCCTTCACCTTCGGCCTCATCTCAACTTGTTACCAGGTAAGATGAAGGCCAAGCGCTAAAAAAACGTAATATTACGGAAATGTCGGAAATTTACTACAATACTACAATATTTGGTAGGTATAAACAGATTTATCTGTTCATACCTACCAAATATTCAAAACATCTCGAAAGAGTTCAATGCGAATCATGATACTCCCTCCCCCAAAGAGTATACGATGTCGTGATCACCACGCTTGGCAGGTGGATTGGATCGCTGTATTGATGACACGCTGATTGGATCGCTGTTCTTGGAGGTACACAGTAGATGACATATTGTTAAATTGTTATTGGTTTATTATGGTTTATTATTAATGAGACTATTATATTCTACTTGTATACCTACCTTTATAATGTAACTGTTTTTTTTTTGTGCCGAATAAACATATTTTACTTGTTAGCTAAAGTTATACCTATTTGATGTAAGTTGTAGTGTTTAGTATTTTCTGTCGTCTGTCTGTGCTTTGTTTTGTGCCTGTGTCAAATAAATGATTTTCTCTCTTTATTTCTAAATTTCATTACATAAATAAAAATATACAAATACCGCCTACTTACCGACAGATCATAGATCATAGAATCTTGAACTTTCATCGTTTTTATGCTGATGTTTTGATATCGCGCGCTGTAGCTTATCGTCACTTCGAGGTACGAATGTATGAAGTCATTATAAGTAAATCACGTATTCAACGACCCTTGCTAACCGCTAGGATAGAACGCATTTTTAAAAACGTTTTAATTAGCATTATTTTATTTGTTTTGAATAAAAATAGGCAGTTTTATACCCAAATTGGTATCCATAGGTTTTTTATGATATATAAACTAGTGATTAAGTTAAAGCCTAGCTTATCAAAATAAGCCAATAGCGTAATCACGTCCACTAAACAAAGTAACCTACACGGCTCCAGAAGAAGCAGCAGAATGCATTCTCTACTGACTTTCAATCTTAAAGGCAAGCCGCTGTGTCTTGAACGGCATCTTTGCCTATTCTGAAGGTTTTTCTCTAAAAAAAAACTTGGCATGGAATTTTATTTCTCATTTAAAAATAGCTGGACGGCGATGGAAGCCTCATGTGCCTGGCCTCATCAAGATTCCCCATACAAAAATCACTGGCCCCTACCCTACACATTAAAATTTCCTACCTCATGTATATTTTATTAAAAAGGGCCTAATACAAAAACACCATAGCAGTATCAACACATTTGTATCAGATTTGACACATACATTTCGGTTGTTATTCGAATGATACGATCTGTTTAGGGGCGGCCAGTAATTAACTGGGCTATAACCGGGACACGGACTGGGACTTTTGGATATCATCATCATCATTTGTAACCGCCTCTGTGGTCTAGTGGTTCAACCCACCGATTCAAATCCAGAGATCCCGGATTCGACCTCCAGGGAGAGCAATATTGTGCTTGGTTTGGTTGGTGGTAGGATTTTGTTTGAGTCCGCCTGGCCAGCCTACAATCCTAATTCTGTCGCCATAATAACAATTCTTAAGCTGTTGTGTTTCGGCATTTAGAGGTTAGGGTAAGATAGCCAGTTCCTCAATTTGTTGAGGATTTCGGGTGGAGTGCGCTTCGACCTTCGGCCTTATCATAACTTGAAAAATCAGGTGGGATGAAGGCCAAGCACATCACAGACGTACTATAAAAAAAAATCCGCAGCGAAATTTTACCCACTGCTGAGTATTGACTATCTTTGTGTATTTGTGCGATTACTTTATATACGCCGTTGTCTCTAAACGTGTACTATTAATTAATTTTGAAAATGTACGTTAATTTAAGGTCCGAATGTATTGCAATGGGCCGTAGAAAAAGTTAAATAATATCTTAAACTTTTTATCGTGTCCTGAAACAAAATGTACTTCATCCATATTAATACAGGCCACTCTATGAACTTGTGTAATACATGAATTTAGTGACATGGCTTTTCACACACACACACACACACACACAAACTATTACATCAATAGCTCATAGCTCATTAATGCCTCCTGGTAGACAGACTTAGACAAAGCTATTAAAATCAACTAAATTTAAGACCTTGTAATTTTTTGGTTCGAACTAAGCTTAATACAGTTATTTAGCTACATATAGATCGTTATCTGCCACTGCCACCGTGCAATAAACGAGAACGTAAGGGATCACCGAATCGTAATCGTAAATAATGTGTGAATGACCTTTTAGCACGTATCTATTTAACATGTAATCTCACCCACTTCATCTTAATAGCTAACTAGACAATGGTACCTACCTATAAACTCGTTAATGGCCGTATGGTTTATAATCTGTGTAATTTTGATGGTTTGCTGGCTGTTGGTAGTTGACCCTGACTAATAGCTCCGACAGTGCCCTACTAGAACCCTAATACTACCAGTTACACAATGTTAAGGCCTATTCTAGTTACACAAAGTTTAGGCCTATTCTAGTAAACAAGCCTCATAGCTCAGTTGGTAGTAACTCTGCCTTCTGCGCTGTAGGACTGATCTGACTACTTTACTTAAATTTAATCTTAATTAAAATGTTTAGTCTCTTATGATGTCTATGTTAGCTGTGGTTGCCTTTAATGAGTAAACACAAGAAATGTTATAATTGTTATGCTGTAATTGTAAGAAATGTGTATTATTCACTGGTAATCTTTAATAAATAAATAAATAAATAAGTAGGCTGTAGGTTCGAATCCCACCCAGGACAAACATTTGTGTGATGAATGTTTGTTCTGTGTTTGGTTTTTGTTGTATCATATAGTACACACTACTACCAACTGAGCTATGAGGCTTGTCTAAATGATGATATTTTGTGTATAGGTATCTCTACATTATCCAAGTTATACAATTTTAGTTAGTATGCCGATAATACAAAACGTAAACATTTCTTGCCTTCCATCCCGATTTATTGACAATCAACATCCCGAAACAAAACAAAGCTCGTAATCATTCCCAATTATCCATTTGTTTGATCGGAAGAAATAACTTTTTTCTCGCTCGTTCGCAAATCCGTAAACAGAAGGGAGAGCCGGAACCCTTTTTGGAAATTATTGGAGTCCCTCTGTTCAAATTAAACACCAAACAAGGTTCTTGTTTAACGAACCAGTTGGAAACCAATTGTTTTTTTTAAAGCTGCAAATGACACACATTGAAAGCGGTTGAAATGCGCATCCCAAATGTAGCGCTATCAAAACATCTCTCTCTCTCTCTCTCTCTCTCTCAATGGTCTGACAAAAACATAGTTCTTTTAAATTTTCTATAAAAACGGACTATTAATGTAAGAAAAAACGTGTATTTACAATACACAAACAAATATGTAGCCTAGCTATTAACAAGAGTAGCAAAGCTAAGGACCGTTAAAAACGGTCTATAGGTAACTCAACTGATCCAGACCGGTACCATACGGAAGCGTGCCCAAGATAATGACTGCATTATCCCGCTGAATAGCATTGCTAATTAGCTAGCCTAAATATAAGCCAACCCCTGGGTCACGCATCGCCTCAATACAAATACCCTGCAAGTTTGTTGTACATACCTAACTTGCAAACATACATACATACGTAGACGCATGCTTGTTTCCCCGAGGAGTAGGAAAGACCACAGATTTCCATTTACTACGCTTCTTGCACGCGCCTTTTTTCTTCGATGATGCAATGCCTAGCTTATTTCGGATAAACTGCTCTCGAGACTAAAGTTAGATACTATAATAATCTCCGCCACTAAAATAGATAGCGTATAATTTAAACCAGTTAACCCTAAAACTGAGAGTGGGTCTCGCGTGACCCCAACTACATCCGAAACTCGATTCAACCGAGTGACTTTATCTGATATACAAATGCAGTTCATCGCTACAACGTGTTAATACTACGCACCGTGAAGCTGTTATGGTTTATAACCATGACATACCTACTGCTATTGGATTTTAGTTGGACATCTATAAAATAGCTGTTATATCGGCCTTGGGTATTTTAAGTACCAAATCTGAGTAGATTTGTCAATTTTGTCTAACCGTTTATCTTTTACGGAAACAATAAGCAGGAAATTAAGGAATTAATTCGATATAAAATATTTATGTGTTTTTAAGCTGTCTTTGAAACAGTTGTAACGGTAGTAAGATAGCCCAACTATTTTCTTAGTGTTGTATGAATTTTAAATAAATTCACGTCGACGTAGGAGTCATATCCGTTTATAAAGTGTGGAATTAATAGTAAAACGCTACCATTTAAATGAACATTTTCGAAATAATTCCTAAACTCACCAAAATAATTAAGCTATTTATCATATGAGATAAGTTAAATATCACATTTTAAATACGGTTATCAAAACAAACAATTAGTCTTAATATGCTCGTTATGTTTTTAATTACAACAATTATTTAATTTCCTACAATAAAACATTGTAGTATCAATGTTTAACGCGGTGATATCACAAATTCTTATTATGCGATGGTAATTGTGCCGTTAATGACCCATAGCATAAGAGGGTTAACAGAGCAGGAAATCCGAATGGTTTTTATTTTTTTATGCAAAATCGTCATCATTATCTTCCTCTTCAGAAAAAAAAGGTTTTAATGATGTTACATTCATTATTGCATCGCATAATATTTTTACAATCTGAATAATCAACGTAGGTATGTTACTTATTTATCCCAAACTAGCTTTTATCCACAGCTTCGCCCGCATGGTACTCGTACCTACCCGGATAAATGGGTAAAAAACTTAATCCTCGCCAAATTTCATCCAATCAGCCGCGTTTATCTAGTCGTAAACATTTAATAAAATGCAAAAACAAACAGATATAAAATTAATAAAAAAAGTACTTACCTATAGAGTATGTATAAACATGTATTTAAGCAAATTAAGACTTTTTTATGTACGACGGGGAAGCGCTTGACCTTCATCTCAACTTAGTTTCAATCTATTATAAGGCCGAAGGTGGAAGCGTACTACCGCTAACATCGCCATAACAACAATTTTAAATTATTTTGTTCCGCATTTACAGGTAAGATAGACAGTTCCTCAATCTCTTGATAATTCTGGGTGAAGAGAGCATCCACTTCCGACCTTATCATAACTTGACACCAGGGCTCCGAATCAACTACCACTATTTCTTAACAATCACAATGGTATCTTTGCAGAATTAATAAATAAATATTACAGGACATTCATTTTACACAGCGCCATCTAGCCCCAAACTAAGCATAGCTTGTAATATGGGAACTAAATTACGGATAAAATACTTAAATACTTTTTGTAAATACATACGTACTATATGATACAACACCCAAACACAGAACAAACATCTATATTCATCACACAAATGTTTGTCCTGAGTGGGAATCGAACCCACAGCCTACAGCGCCGAAGGCAGAGTTACTACCAACTGAGCTATGAGGCTTGTTAAGTAAAGAATGGCCACTTTAGGTGTCTTTTGGTATTCTAGTTGCCATTATGTGACGATTGGTTTAGTAGAACGCTTCTCCGTCGTAGAATAATAATGAAATTATGAATGCTCTTACCATATTAGACCTTACCTTAGGTACTTCAAAGTAGTAATTGTATTTCCATACCTCATAATGTAGGAATTGTATTCAAAATTTTAAAATTAAATAGTCTTAGTGTTGATTTGCAAAAAGCCGCCACTGCAGCGGTCGGTACGGTCTGACGGATTGACGCTTTGTCGGTGAACATTCAAATGGGTATGGGAAAGTCATTGTTTATACGCCACTGCATACACGCAACGTTACTGTTACCTATAGTTACTGCTCAGTCGCCATACCATGAGATTTACATACATATAAGTCGGTTATCTATAGCTGGTACGTTCCACACCGATACGATTTGATGCGCGAGTGATGCCTTTGAACAAGCGTTCATAGGCTACGATAGACACTTACCATTATGTTATTATCATTATGTTAATCGAGAAATAAAAAAAATGTCTTAACAAAACATGGCGGAACTATTGGTTCCACATGTTTTTAAGTTTGGCATTATTTTTAAACCTTTCTACTGGGAGTGTGTTGGACCAATTAGGACTTCACGTTGACCACGGAACCCTAAAACTACACGCAAACGAGCCTCGTTTGACATCACAGGTGCGCTATACAAACCAAACTAATGTACTTTTCACAGTAATTAATTCACGCTATAATTAGTTTATAATGGCGTTATTAAAACTGGCCTATTGTTTTAATTTAATTTTAGACAGTCAAATTGTAGTAGGCTACTATTGAATTAAGTCATTACAGACAGTGCACCATAGAACTTGAATTTGCCGCTTTGAACACATTTTTTTATTATTGTGTGGAATATACTACATAATAAAAAATAAACAGAGCTTAAACAGCTTGTTTTCATATCTGTAGGTACATGTAAAAAACCTTATGAAATGTACACAAATGTGCTCATTTCATAAGGGTTTTTATGAAAAATTACGTTTTTCCACCTTCGGACTTATCTCAACTTGTAACCAGGTAAGATGAAGGAAAAGGGCTTCCCCGTCGTACAATAAAAAAAAATGAGTACGAGTAGATGGAACAATACCCGTCCCTCCCAGTTTGGGTGTATAATAATAGCATGGTCAACCTCTGACACAGCTATGAAAAGCTATCGATTAAATGCATTTTTATATAAAAAACTTATTTCTCGGCGACTAATCATAATTTTGTTTACTAATGTCTCTCGACTTCAGACACTTAATACTTCGTCATTTAACTACTTCCCTTTCCGCTTACTTAAAAACAAGTTTTGTTGACATTGGAATAGAGTCAAAAATACAAAACATGTTTAATGTAAGAAGCTTTCAAATAAAATAGGTTAATAGGCTTTTTAACGCCGAAACTTGAGTTGAGTTTCGTTTTAAACATGCACCTTTTAGTTCATTGAATGAAAATGACAGATAGGACCTTTGAAATTGTGTTAAAAAAATATTTATATCAAAAGATTTAGACATAAATTTTACTAAGCGCCATCTAGCCAAAACCTTACTAAAATACCGAATACTTAATCGATTTATGATGTTTATTATTATTTGTGTAGATTAATGAGTAATTATTGTAAATTTAGATAAACTAGTAACGAATGAACTATAACTTATATCTCACTTCTAATTATTTTCCTTAATTTAACATTAGACTTCAATTTCTAGGCTTTCCAGGAGTTACACAGTATTTCGTTGTAATATCGTTTTTTTTTTAATTTGAAATGGCCCTTGACGTTGAAACTTGCGAAGGCATGGCATTAAGTCTATGATGGAGCCAGTTTAGCCAGAAGGCCTATTATTTAATTTATTGAAGACATTAGGGTCATATAAAACAAAAACACAGATATAGGTAGCTGACTTTTTTTTTCTGGCCTGCCTATTATTTAATTTATTGAAGACAGGGTCATATAAAACGAAAACACAGATACAGGTAGCTGATTTAATTTTTTTTTCGGTATGCATTACAAAATATGCTTGGAAACGCTTTGACTTTATAAATAAAATATTAACCAGGCGAGGGGGTTAAATTGCAGTGCGAAAAAATAGTAACTCGCCTTGTCTGTTCACCTAATCTATGACAAAAGCTAAGTAGCAGAAGCGCGTTACAGATCGCCTTATCGCCACGGAAGCTTGTAGCTTTCTCGTTAAACGCCAGTTATTGATAGTTTCGTAGCCTATGATGTCATTGACGGGTCTGTAATTTATTATTACTTATCTATGGTATTTTTATTGATGGATTACAGTGTACTTTTGTCTAAGTGTCATCATTAAAATGATATAGGACCGACCACACCACTCATTAGATGTTATTTTTTAAAAAGGAGTCTTAAATGAAAAAAAGGATATCTTTATCATCTTCTTATATGTATTTTAATTAATAACATACAATCTTATTGAAGTTTTTCTTAGAACTGGCTTTCTTTTTGAACCTTACACATTTTAAAAAAATGGATCGGATACTGATGGTTTTTCATAGTTGCTTGTACCAGGGTTAAAATAAATATATGGATTAGGACTACAAATGTGATTCATTGTGTAAAATGTACCTATATGCTACTAGACCAACGCCTTAGTTTGTTCGACCGGTACCCACCATCCGTCCGCCAGGGTTTAGCTTTGTATCGACCAATAAAATTTTATCATAGCGGGAAATCTTAGCAATAAGACCGCCTGTTGATTTTATCTCGGCCACACACCTCGCAGATACGATATTGAAATCTATTCAAATTATGATAACCGTGTCGGTTGATGTGGTATAGAATTATAAATTGGGTGAACTGGGCATTTATAAAACGTTTAATGTTTAAGTTATATGCTGGAAAAACAATTGTATGAAACAATAATGTGGTTGCCTTGAGTTGGATTTACCAACATATCATTGTGTGTCTGTGTATATGATAACACAAATTACTATATTACAATAATTACCAATAGTTGATACAATTGGTTACAAGCATTGTTTAAAATGATGCTTCCGTCTTGATCATGTTATAAATGGGTAGTCACTAATAGCCCGATAACATTTCAAATACACACTAAACCCCATAGCAATAGTATATTATAAGTATAAGTATTCAATCCACCCCAGACCTTTAGGAAAACTTCTATTCAGTTATGTTTTAAAGTTTTATTGCTGGTTTTATTCATGAAAAATAAAACGCAAGAAAAAGTTCATTCCCTACTCAGAAACTAAAAGAAAGACATGAAAATAGAAATAAAGCAAAACTAAAGCCGTGTCTACAAGCGCACATCCCCGCGAGCGGCGATTACACGCGTCCAACGAGAGTTAAGTAACTTTACACAACTCGCACTTACGAGTATGTGGAGCTGCGGAACAGCATGGAGGTGCCTTTAGACTGGCAGAGAGAATTAACAAGCTTCCCATCTCAGCAGCAACAAACCTTTGTGAGATAAATGTTCTATGTTTGGGTGCGTATCATAGTGTCATGTGAAAAATAGTAAAACCACTTAAAAATAAATGCTCGCTATTTTATCAATTATATATAATATACTATTGCTATGAAATTCACGAAATTAAATCTTGAAAAAAAAAATGTTAGCGCTCCACATCTCACATTTCACGCGCAATATGTATAAAAGGGGATCAAAGTTTTCTTTTGGCGTATTCATACATAGATTTGAATATTATATATTTTACTATAAAAGGTAATAAAGTAAAGTAAAGGTATAACCGGCTTCCTGTTATGGTTGAAAGGATACAGCATTTTAGAGGTAGAATGGTGGTTAAATACCTGCCTATCTTTTTTTTTACGGGGGAAATCCGTTCGCAGACTCCCTAACGCACCCAGGGATGCGAAAAGGTAGTGTGAGGATGACGGACTCGTCGACTCACTAAAACCACCCCGATGGCCGGCTTCGATGCAAGTCGAGGGGATCCGACAACTAAAAGTAGAACATTTCGGGGACCTTCATATCCTCCCTTATCCCATATCATCCATTATCCCCTCATATCGCCTTAAAAGCACGTCCCGGAAAATACCTACCTACCTAACACAATATAATTATTTTGGGTAGGATGGGTAGGCTTGCTCCATCGTAGACCTAATCTTTGTCTGTGCAAGCTGTGACATCAAGAGCTGAACCATTAAAAACGGAAATAAATAATAAGCGCAGGAAGACCCCACTTAATGGAAGCCACTAAAATAATAGAAATACCGCATCCGCCCAGCCACGCTCCACGTCAAGAACTTTGACTTGCGACTCGTTCGTACTTTTTGCCTGCACTCGTTTAGTTCTTCAACATTTCCAGTTGAAGTGGGTAGTCTTTCTCTTTGATGTTGTGGACCTGACGCCCGCTGTAAATATTATATCTTTGCAATGTTCTGGAGAGTTGCCTTGGTACTTTGTGCAGTCTAAAGTATCAGGTGTGGCGGAGAACTTTAAAAATTATGTTTTCAGTCTTGGTGAACAGCCTATCATCTTTTTAAATCCTTCTTGTAATATAATCCGAAGGCAGCTGAAGATAATGTGTGCAGAACTTTTTGTAACATATAGTGCATTTTTTGTACAATAATGACAGTTCTACCATGGTAGAACTGTCATTATTGTACAATATTGTACATTATTGTACACATAAACATGCATGTTTATGTGCGCAAAAAACTTGAACTTGGCTGTGTGGCTTGGAGGAAAATTTATGGCATATCATGATTATGTTTGGGAAATTCATACAAACAACGTTACAAGTCCTCCACCAGTGTGAAACATCTCAATATACCACAATTGCTTGCTGATTATTCTGAACCATGTACCAAATCGCACGGCAATCACGTACCAGCCATTTCACCAGCCCGCTGATATCCATAGCGCCCTAGAAAGCGCATGATTCACGGCATCGTAAAAATGTGAAGCAGTAATGCAGAGTGCAGTCGTAAAGATAAGACGCTAATCAATATAAACTCTTGTATGAATCATATTTAACTGGGAACTGATTTTTAAGCGCCTTTTATCTTGGGATCAATTTGGTTGAGGGCAGGAGTCAACTCACTTTAACAAAATTCCAAACATTCAGCCGAGTAATTCTTGCCGCTATTTCGTCGCCCATGTTGTATTTCTTAAAACATTATAATTGATACAACATGGGCAACGAAACAAGCATCTACATAGATACTCGAAGCTTTCTGAACGTTACTGTATGTTTTGCCATAATTTTCACTCTTAGCATGCGGATTGATGAACGAAATAAAGGTACTCAGAAGCAAGCCGCTGCCTTTCTGTTATATGTTCCCATTGCCACTTTTTACGCAATCCTTTGGTTGATTTGAAAGGGTCTATAAATATGTTTATAAAATACATCTGAAACTAAAAAGGAGGCATGTACATTCTATGTACAAGAACGTCATGTTATGGTTTCATAATGTATCGTTTGAAATTAATCATAAAACCGTGTGTTGATTTGAATGTCAAGTAACCAGAGGATGAATGTGAACTGACTTACTGTGAGTAGAGAAAGGTCAAAAAAATCATCAACAAAATAGACAACAGTTTTATTTATACCACTAGTAGACCTGATGTTAATTATATATTTATTCTAAATATATTTTTGTGTCTTTCTTGATAATGTTAGTTTTGAATATTTTAAATAGTATTTTTTTTAATATTTCGATTGTATAGTTTTTTTTTATTGTTCGATTGGCCTTCATCTCACCTGGTTACAAGTTAAGATAAGGCCAAAGGTGGAGGCGCACTTCACCCGGAATCCTTAACAAACTGAGGACCTGGCCATCTTACCTCTAAATGGCCTCAACAATTTTAGATTGGTTGTTATGGCAACAAAAAAAGAGTCATTTTCAGTGGCTTACATGCTGATCCAAACAAAATGGTCTGAGGTGACCGTTGCATTTTTCTCTTAAACGTAGGGGCATCTGTGGGTCACAAGCTGTTCCAGAGATCCTATTGCCACTTCAACCATCCTGCATTAATTATGTTGCTAATTTCTCGCCATCGTTCTAGAAAAGTGATCCAGGTTTCTAAAATCTAAGCAGACTGATGATACACCATCTAAGGCAATTGGTGAGAAAGTTGAGAAGTAAAAGGAGCCTCCTAAGTTACAGTAGTGCTCGGTTCGGTTTTAGTTTAGCTATCCTTCAAGTGGTCGGTTTTAGTTATCTTATGCTAACTTTACAATTTATGTATCCATATTCCCAGTTTATTCTGTACCTCGGTCACATAAAAAAAATCATGAATAGATACGTATAGTTTCAATTTCAGTTTTCCCAGGCAAACTTTTGACAACTTATCATAAGCATACCATCTTCGACGTCGTGTAATAACGAAAAGTGCTACTGTTTCCAAACATCTCTCATCGAATTTCACCGCAGACACGGCTCGGGGGGGTCTACATGCATTTCCAATTATCGGAACCGGCCGCACTTGTCAGCGGATGCGTTATTACCCGCCTGGAACGTAGGGGAGCAAATACTCCATTACCTGCGAGAATTTTGAAACTTCCTGACTTAAGTGTATCATATTCTTTGATTGGACCGTGTATGAATCTTATCAAAAACAGAAACATTTTTAGGATCATTTTAAAACGTCAAGACTTTGTACACTGGTCAAGCCTTTGACCAGTTTGACCAGAGAATTGAATAACAGTTTATTTGAAGCAAAATCAACATAAAAATTATAGATACAAAAAATTACTACGAAAAGGCAAATGCGCTTTTTCGTCATGCTGAGTTATTATTATCAACATGATGCGGCTTGTCCGGAGTCAACCCGCGCTGGTCCTCCGTAAGGACCTTTACTTTTTGCGGACGTGAATCCAAAGAAAGGATTAACATAGTTAATAAGTATTCAAAATGTTTTACCGCCTCAGCGGTCTATTGACTGACTAGAGACTTTGTAAGTCCGTCTGGCTAGCTACCACCAACTTACCTAATTCTGTCGCCATAACAACAGTTATTAAATTGTTGTGTTCTGGCATTCAGATGTAAGATAGCCAGTTCCTCAGTTTGTTGAGGATTCCGGGTGAAGTGCGCTTCTACCGGGCCTTATTATAACTTCAGGAAAAATCAAGTGAGATAAAAACTAAGCACCTCCTAGTAAAATAAAAAAATAATAATATATAATTTAAGCTAAAAGAAAACAGCTTGCACCTGGGCCCAATTATTTTACCTACCTAAGTTACGGCAGATGCGGCTATTGGATTAAGAAGTAGATGACTGACTATGGGCGGTGGCTATAAGAGTAAATATAAAACAGTCTTAGTCCCACAGAACTCAGAAGTTTATTTATAATTGGTCACCCCTTGACCTGTATATGCTTGTGTAAATTTTTGATTGAATATATAAAATTATTTATGGTTCACCAATATAGGACATAAACAAACAGAGAGACTTTTAATAACATTGCAACAATTCTCGTTCTTATCGCTGAAGCTCGATCGAATAATGAGTGAGTTAGCCTTGTTTGTTCAAGCAAAGTCTCACACTTTGTGATCGTGAAGAGCACCTTTGAGATGTGATACTGCGTTTGGATACTGTTGAAGGCGGGTTGATTAAATCCTGCAAAAACACATGAACGTTCGATACGAGGGTTTTCAAGCACTCTTCACTATGCATATTGTGTACAATATGCCAGTGAAAATCCAGAATATTATTTAGTATTCGAATTCCCTAAAACTCCAATCTTCCACATTATTACTAAAAAAAATTGTGTTTTTTTTATATTTTAGGATGTTCATTTCAAAACGCCTGCCAAGCGCGGTGATGACACCTTTACTGCGTTCAAGTAGAGGATGTAGTGTTGAGGTGTAATAGATAATACACAGAAGAAAGCTTCTGGTTGAGATCCTTTATTCGGCATCCCTTATTATGACATCCATGGTCTGAGTAGAGGGGTCGATACTAAAGAAATATATGTTTTGGTTGGTGGTATGACTTGGTTAAAGTCTGCCTAGCTAGCTACCATCACCATACCTAAGTCTGTCTACATGACATCGATTCTAAACTATTGTGTAGTTACAGGTAAGTTAGCCAGTTCCTCAGTCGGTTGGGGATTTGTATCGAAGTGCGCTTCTTCGGCTTTATCATAACTTGATACCAACTAGATGAAAGCGCTTCCCTCTTGGACAGTAAAACAAAACTAAACAAAGCTTGTGATATAGGAACAAGATTATGAAAAAAAAATATTATATTTTTTTTGTCGATTTATACCTATTATATGAATTTATTAAACATGCTTGGATCTGGCCTTAAGTCAGTCAGCTAAAGTGCAACAAATACCTTAATGTTGCCTCAGGCGCTCATTGGAACATGAGCCTTTAAAGGCAGTCAAGACTCTATCGAGTCCATTATCGGTTATACGAACCTAATGTTTTCAACATTCAATATTCTCCTCACCTATCCCACTCAAGTTTTGAGATCAAAAGATGTCCATTTCGCATTCGTAATAAAAAAATGATATTACATTGCCATTATCACCGATAGGATAATTCTGAAGATTGTGATGTAAGGAGCCATTAAGGTGCAAGTAATTAAATGGGTCGGCAAGAAAAATCAGCTAAAAAGTTATTTTGACAGCATATATACGAGTAATTCGAACATATAGTGGAGTGCATCATACCAAGAAATCATTCATTTTTAATTACTTTGTAGCATACAAAAAAAATCATTCACACAAGCACACTCGACCTAACCAAAACCTGTTAATAAGAATATAAATGGGACTATCAAAAAAATTGATAGTCCCATTAATATAGCTTCAAACAATCGTTCATTTTTTGCGTGGCTCTCTAAATTCGTGTAGCATAGCTTAGGTTACTTTTATTTTAGAATAAGTTATTTTTGAATAACAAATGGAACCGACTTGACCACTAAAAAATTTAAAATAACTGTAAGGGTTAGTTCATGTAACTAATTTGGTGCCAAATTGCCAAGCAAAACAACATGTTTATTGCATGGCAACGCCTTCAAATTAAATGAACTTACCCTTAGAGTTATATTTAAGTTTTTAGTGGTGAATTCAGTTCCATTTTTATTCAAAAATAACATATTTTTAGCTTTTTCGTCGTAAAACCTACGACAACACGATGTCTACGACACTCTATTTGGGAGTCGTATGAGGGTGCAATAAAACGAGATTCTGGGAAATATCTATGCGATGACGGGATCTAAAATAAAATCTAAAACAGATGACCTAAGCAAATGTTAAGAACCGGTTCATACTATGGTGCAGTGCACCCCTGGTGCACTGTGTCAGGATAATGGGAACGATTTTTCATTTTTTTTTATTTAATACACACAAAACTACTCGACCGATTATGATAAAACTTCTATGGGACCAATCTGGAATATCCTTATAATATCCTTTCAATCAAAAAATATTTTTTCAAATCGGTTGAGAAATGAAGGAGTTCTGAGGTACCATACATTAAAAAATCTTAAAACATACAACTGAATTGAGAACCTCCTCCTTTTTTGAAGTCGATTAAAAAAAATCAGGATTCCGCACCCTAATATAGCGACAGTTTTGTAAATTCCCACGAGATGACGGGAACCAAGTCCCGGGGGTTGCATTAGTATAATTATAAATAGGCATATAAGTTCAATTACGTACAAAGTCAAAATTGTGACTTGCTTTGTTTGACAATTTCTTTTATAATGTTGCCAGTAAATAAAATCTGAAATCTAATATTTCTGTAAGATAAAACTAGGTACGTGACTGCCAAGCGTCAAATATGGGACAACAGAATGAGAAAAATATTACCAGTTTGCAGGTAATTTAAAATTACTTTAGTACATTTTTTTTTATTGTACTACGGGGAGGTGTTTCACATCTCACCTTATTTTCAAGTTATGATAAAGCCAAAGGTGGAAGCGCACTTCACCCGGAATCCTCAACAACCTGAGGAAGTGGTTATCTTACCTCTAAATGCTGGAACACAACAATTTTCGAATTGTTGTTAAGGCGACAGAATTAGGTAAGATGGTGGTAGCTAGCCAGGCGAACTTAAACAAAATCCTACCACCAACCAAACCAAGAACATTATTGTACTAGGGATCAAACCCGGGGCTTCTGGAGGCGGTTAAAAACCTTTGTACTTAACAATTAAACTACTTCGAAGATGTCTGTTTCAATTTTCACGTTGATAAGTTGAGTCAGTCAGTCAAGCATTAACTAGATATAGTTTGACAGCAAACCGATCGTAAGACTCAAAACTTTCATCTCTACAAAATCACAGCGTCTAAATAAACCGTCGGAACAGTTACCTTCGTCCTCTTGCCCTTTACGACGAGAAGTCGACAGTACCACCGATTCGTACCGCGGATCAAGCGAAATTATACCTTGGGGTCACAGCTTTAAAGCAGGTGGGGGCTGTAAAAAAAGAAGCTGGATTTGTGACCGGTTTATAAGAGCGGCCGTCCTACTACCGAACTACGCGCAGTTTGGTATAAGTATCGAATCGATAGTATGCAATGCACCTAAGACTATTATTATTATCAAAACGTGCTAGTTTCCTGCAAGACTTAGGTACAAGTTCGTGAGTTTAATGCTGAACGGGTATAGTCAAAGACCGAATAATGCCTGTATATAGCTAAGTTTCTTTCCAGTTCCATCAAAGAATGTATTTTTATTGCTTTGTTACTCAAAATAGCAAGAGGGTAGATTGACTTTTAAAAAGCATAGAGCTACGATTATGTTCCTGTAATATACGTAATACGTATCAATTGATCAAAATAACCCAAAAATGTTGCTTGAAGTCACTTATTTTCAGACAAAACAAAAGAGAGCCGTATATAATATGTACTGTGAAAATAGTAAAAGCATATTAGTGCTCATGTGTTGTATTTTTTTGAGAAATGCTTCTTTTTGAAATAGGAAGTATTATTTATAAGATTATTTTGCGCGCACCAAGCGGGGTAAATTGCTAGACCTCAATGTCAGACAAAACACATTCAAAATTCTATACTGTTACCATGTCTTAGGTAAGTTAATATCAGATCACCAAAAAGCACAAACTGACGAAGCCCACGCGAATACGTGCGAACGGGAATAGAACCCGCCACCGCGGTCACAGCTTATCCGATGAACCATCACCGCCTGCCCTCGGCCGCGGTTCCAGCTCGAGCAAACCGGTCATTGAGCGAGGCCGCTTTACATTGGACGTTATTAACAACTAAAAAATAAAGACGTCATTTGTTTTGTATGTTTCACGACCTCAGAACATCGCTATAAAAACAAATGCTATGAATAAAAAATGAAATGAAATAACAAAAAAGTAAGGGTACACGATTTTTCCCCTTCGAGGATTCACCTCTAATCACTACTCAGAGCGTGGATTGACAGAACCTCCTGGTAATTATGTTCCCGATAAGCTCAGCATAAAAAAAGTTCCAACCATAAGTACGACGGGTTAGGTCGTAGGAGTATAGAGTCATGTTTCTCTAATAAGTTAAAGTAATGTCATGCTGAGGTCGAAGATCGTTCAGCCATTATAATAAAAATAATAAATTTTAGCTCTCTGTATGTACTCCTCCATAATTAGGTGTATATTTTAACTATGCCAAATCTCTCAAGCTTAGTAAGAGCGGCTCAACGGTTATTACAGAGCTTAATTGAACTAAACTTATGGCCTGTGGTTGACACCGATAGTACGTCTACAGGTGATAGCTGGCAGTTTTTTTTCTGATGCTTGATATATAATAAATATCATTCAGACTCATCAGGACGTCAGTTTTTAGCTTTAAGAACTTGGACTGGAAAGGATATGGCATCTACATTAATTGCGACCACATCACTCACCTTCGGTTTCATAACGATATGGATGAATCGCTGGAAGACCTTAATCAGATGCTCAGTAACCCTCATAATCGCATCCCGATCCCGTCTTAAAATAAACATGAGTTGGACAAACACCATGTCAAACGCCCATGCCTGTCAATGTTCGAAATTACGGAAGTTACAGATCACTACGTCTACCTAGGCCAGATGGACCAACTAGGTAAATCCAACATCGATTAAGAGGTCAACCGCCGTATCCAACTCGGATGGGCAGCGTTCCGGAATCTTCGAAATATTTAGCCGCCTCTGGGGTCTAGTTAATTATTTATTTGTTTATTTCTAAAAATCTGAAATCGGTGGTTCAACCCACCGATTTCAGATCCAGAGTTCCCGGGTTCG
This sequence comes from Venusia cambrica, assembly GCA_951394065.1. NCBI lineage: Eukaryota > Metazoa > Arthropoda > Insecta > Lepidoptera > Geometridae > Venusia > Venusia cambrica. Next base: position 6,025,419 of record OX596065.1, read on the forward strand.
ATCCCCAGGGGGAGTACAATATATTGTGCTTGGTTTGGTTGGTGGTAGGATCTTGTTTAAGTCCGCCGCCTGGCTAGCTACCACCATCTTACCTAATTCTGTCGCCATAATAACAATTCTTTAAAAAATGTTGTGTTCCGGCATTCAGAGATAAGATAGCCAGTTCCTCAGTTTGTCGAGGATTCCGGGTGAAGTGCGCCTCCACCTTCGGCCTTATCTCAACTTGTAACCAGGTGAGATGAAGGCCAAGCGCTTCCACGTCGTACAATAAAAAAGATACCGCAGACCCTCAAGACGAAAGTCTAATTCAGTGTATGCACACGGATCCGAAACACTAGCTGACTATAGGCCTTATGATCGAGTTCAAAATCGCACATCGAGCTATGGAGAGAGCTATGGATATCCGTAAGTAACTGTCAAAGCTCACAGAATTAGCAAGCTGAAGTGGCAGTGGGCAGGCCATAGCTCGCAAAACCGATAACCACTGGGGAAAAACTTCCCGCACGGCAGCCACGATTAAACGTGAAACGGAGTGTGAGAAGACCCCACTTGGGGGAGGCCTATGATTACCAGTGGACGTATGTGGGCTGAAATGATTGATTAATCATTGAGATGTTAAAAATGTCTTCTCGTGCAATGATATCTAACATACAACGAAGGTTGCCTATATACCTACGGCCACAGGCATTACATATCGGCCAAAATGCCATTTGGCAAAATCGTATCGTAGCTTGTAAAATGACCCGCCCCGGTCACTACTGGGCTACGCAAACGTATCTATAGCCACAATTTATGCACATAGCTTTTGTTTCTCTAGATGCGAGCACAAAATGACGAATAAATCTCAATGATAAACGACTATGGTCAGGCGACATGTTACTGTAGTTAGTAGGTTCGCTAATTAATTTTATCTTGCAAAACCGAAGAGATTTTCAATCAAATGATTGGTAGTGGTGGTGAAAATACCCATCTTGTCGTTGTCGTAGAAGCGACTCAGGGATTTCAGCAGACAGCTGCATCCTCCAGGATCCTCTTTTAGAAACGCGTGAGACGGTTTTCGTTGTAAATTGTAGCTTCAAAACATACCGTGAACTCAAAACAGTAAAATACGCTTTTATTAAGGCCATATGTAACTATTTTTTTTCTATATCTCACTTTCTCCAAGATTTGCCATAGAGAAATCTTACTAAGATTAATTAAACTCGCCTTTGCCATGTTCTTTTGTTATGTTATGCAATCTTATAATGTGTGTTATATTTATTTATTTATTCAATATATAAGATATGTATGTGTGCAGGATGAAAAAGAATATTTAAAAATATACTTGATATTTGAGCAAGGTTCGTTATAAAACCTTCTCCATGCTTCAAGTTTAAGGTCTATGTTACCATGATAAACGCTTAACTGCACCGTAATAATAATCAGTTAAATCTATATTTCACCCGAAGTAACATCATAATCGGCCTAAATGGCGCTATCGCTCGTACAAAACAAGTTATGGCCTATAAGCAGACTTAATTAAGTAGTAAACCGTATTCATAAACTATACCAAGACAATGTTTAGTTATTTAAGCACTCAATATAGTCACAAAATCTTTATCTGTTGATAATCACAACAATTAATTTATTATTTATTTGGCTGGAAACTTTAATTTTTTTAAACTTTAATGTATACCTAGTTCCAACTTTTTTCTTTTGAACTCAAAACTTGCACATGCAAGGATAAGGTCCACGATGGAGCTACCCTACCCCAGTGGGTGCCTATTAACTTTTAGAAGACATTAAGGTCATAAAACAAATACTGACGCTAGATTTCATGTTTTTCGGTACGATATTTACACAACGCCACCTAGCCCCATATTAAACAAAGCTAGAAATATGAGAACTTAATTACAAAGAATGTGAATACCTACATAACATTTTTGTTTGTTGAATGTATATTGTGCCTTTTCACGCTCATTAAATTCATAAATAACTGCAGAATCGCAGCGAAAATATCTTTCAAATAAGCACACTGTAATATGATTATACTTAATGAGAAAAAATATATTAGAGAAACTTTAACAACGAAATCACACTACACATTAAACAGTCAATTTAATAATAAAAGTATATTAAAACAATATATAACCAATAAAATAATTGAATACAATGTATGATTCCATTCCATTTTTTTTATAAATCTTGGAGACGGAACGAGCAAGTAGCCCATCTGCTGTTAAATGCAATGCCATGTCTACCCTATCAACAAAAGTTTCGCTCACTCATTGCATCTGTACTCCGTCTTCCTAAATTTGTCGCGTTATATCAATAGGTATCATTTGTGATTACGGCCACCAGTAGTGGCCCGTTATCCGATTATTGGGTGATCAGTGCCCGTTCGAAATCGCCTTTTTACATCGCGTCGCTCTCATAATCGTGTTTTGGATTGTGAGACGCTGTTTTGGTCCCATTCACATGGCTGTAAACCACTGTATATATAGCTTGATTTATTTTCCTTGCTAATAGAATTTTAAACGAATAACACTAAACAATACAATGTAGGTAATCTATGCCATATGAAACTGCCCTTTAAAACCTGTTAGTATAATTTGTTGGTAAGTTTTTTTTTATGTCCGGGGTCAGCTATTAACTAACTATTTTAAGTGTAGAACTCGTTGCCTGAAACTATACTCCCAGTAAGTAAGTAGGTACCTTAGAGTCTAAATTTATCAGTGAAAATTTATTCAAGGCAAACTTCTCAGACAGTCATAAATTTACTAGACTTCATGAAATCGGTGAAATATTTGAGGTAGACCTTCATGCTGGTTTTTATTGTGCTACGGGGAAGCTCTTGTCCTTCATCTCACCAGTGTTCAAGATAATTATGATATTATGATATGGCCGAATGTGAAAGTGAACTTCACCCGCAATCCTCAACAGACTGAGGAATGGGATATCTTACCTATAAATATGCCGGAACGGAGCACAGCAATTAATAATTGTTGGAAGATATTTTCATTTTTAAAGAATTTATATGCTTACTTTTGTTTGCAAGTCACCTGATGGTAAGCAATAATGTACTCTACAATGGAGCAACTTGCCTAGAATAAACCTAGTTGATCTATTAAAGAGGTTGTATTAATTAGGAAAAGCAGGCTCGGGCAATGCGTTCCACTCATTTCTGATAGATTTGACGTTCAAAATTATCCGTGAACAAAATGACGCACATAAATATCCGTAACGAAAATACCATTGATTTTATGCTCTTTGGTACTCCGGATTAGAAGGCCCAATTGACCAACACTGTTTCCATCCTGCACACCTGCACTTAAACAATTACTTATTATTTATTACTAATTACTGTTGGTTCGAAATGTCCCATTGTTCAGGGCTTCCCCTACTTCTACCAAAAGCATTATACGGAATTATGTTTGTCTAAAAACAACTAAGAGGCCCTTAAAAGTCACACACTCCATACAACCTAGAACTGGGTGAAAGTACGAGAGTCACAGATTATGTAGCAGTTGGTACCAATGAGTCAGCTACTGGTTCTTGGTACGATAAGCGGCGGCTAATCGTAGGTAATTTTAGTGCTTGCGCGTTCTGTATGTTTACCATGAGTTTTTGAAAACTGCACTCACTAGCATCATTTAATCGCCTCCGTGGTCTAGTGGTTCGCCCATCGGTGTCAGATCCAAAAGTCCCGGGTTCGATACAATATTGTGATTGGTTTGCTTGGTGGTAGGACTTTGATTAAGCCCGCCTGGCTAGCTACCACTATCTTGCCTGATTCATTTAGAGGTAAGATAGCCAGTTTCTCAGATTGTTGAAGATTTCGGGTAAAGTGCGCTTCTAACTTCGGCCTTATCATAACATGTGAACCAGATGAGATTTCAAGCGCCGAGCAATTTTCCGTCGTATAATAAAAATAAAATTTTAAAATTTGCATGTTTTGGAATTTAAAAATGTTGGTTCACTTGCTAAGATTTTTTAATGGGTGTGACTCTGGTGTAGCGAGCGTCCATAAATGGTGGTAACCACTAACCAAGCGCTTCCCCGTTGTACAATAAAAAAAAACCCATCAGGTGGACGGTATGCATGTTTGACTTCTTAGTGGTACCTATAATAAAAAACCCAGGTATTGTGCGCTCAGAATACTCTTCAGAAAACTATTAATATTACTTTATTCGCGACAGTCGTCTTTCCTTTGATATCCCATGGTATGGCCACTGGTGATACAAATTGTAGGGTTTTAGATTTGGAAAGCTAGGCATTCTAATCAGAACTTCTTATTCAACCTTCGTGACTGGCGGATTTTGTTTTAAGAAAATAATTTATATAAATATATAATAAGGTTTTTATAAGAAACCGATGTTTTTTCGAGGACCATGGTTTAGTTGCATAAAAACTAACATGGATTGCACCATAGTAGGAACTGATTCTTAACATTTGTTTGGGTCATATGTATCTGTCATCGTTCTCATCATTGCGTAGATATTTCCCACATTACACACACTACATTTCCCAGAATCCAGAAAAGAAGTATTATTAATCTTAAAAACTGAAGATGTCATCAGCTGGCCTGCTTAGCTTAGGTAATAACCTAAGTCTATTGGTTTCAATAAAAATAGCGGCGTTTTTTCTCAATACATTTTCGGTTTCATTGAGAAGTCAAAGAAATGCCGTCATCTTTATTGAAACCAAAAAAAACAGAATAAGGCTAGCAGAGACTATTGTGAAACAAAACTGAAAAGTGCTACGCAAACGATAATAATATTAGTAATTCAAATGATGATTCACACGCGTTTCCTCCTGCTGTGTCCAATAGTTTTTGTGATGTAAATCGGCGTAGTTGCCGATGGCGATGAGTCAGGAGGCAGGGATGCGTTAAAATGATGATAGTCGCTCGCACAGTACAAATTTAAATAGAGATTCATGATCGCAGACTGACTTTCATTGCAGTCATTTTCACAAATATTTTTTATTGCAGTCATTCATTTAATAACTTGAGGTCGTAGCTTGGGGAAGACTAGACAAGCTACATCTGTACTGTATGATTTGACTTTTTGAAATGCACATACATGATCATCTGTTAACTGGGCAAGTAATAATAGCTACAACCTGTACAATATTGTCATTGTTACAAATGTCTTAGTAGCAGACCATTCAGAACTTTCATAAACAAGTAATTGCGCTTGCCACCTATGAGGCTCCGTAGGTAAATATATAAATGAAAATATACCTACTTATATCAAGGGACATTTCCGTCCAGCCCCAAACTAAGCGAGCTAACATGGAAAGTGGCGTTTGCTATTATGTATTTTGTAAACCTACCTGCCAAGCGTGAATATTATAGAATAACCCTCTATCGAATAATACATCCAATATTGAAGACTATTCGAGCTCCCAAATTTTATACCCAGCTTGTGAAAGGTAGTCAATTTCAAACATTAACAATTACGCGTATTTTACTCATTGAAAATATCGGTAAAATACTACACATACCAGTTTTTTTAAGTAAATACTAATATGCGTAGTTTAACATAAATCAAAAACAAAATATCTACGTCACAGTGCCAGTACTTACGGCACCACTATTTAATTTACTGTGGTAAATGAGTCATGGCTACGTATTCATATTCATAGCGACGTCAAAATAGTGTGACGGGACAGAATCAGTTTACGTAATGCAATATCATTTCTTTGCTCGGTCAAGAGTGTTACGTAATTTATAATTAATAATCATCGTCATCATTTCAGCGACACACGATTCCAAGATTTTTGCAGCGATTTCGGATTCCGGGTGAAGTGCGCTATCACCTTTGGCCTTATCTCAGCTTGCGACCGGATGAGATGAAGGCCGAGTGCTTACCCGTCGTACAAGAAAAAAAATATATTTGTCTTTATACATGAAATATTATCCAGGTCCACAGTCAGGTAGTCCCCACTTGACTTTTAAGCTTAACTAATTAAATACTGTCGACCGACTCCAGTCACACGCATGTTTATGAGCATTCAACGAGCTAAGATGGAAGTATGTAGATGGCTAATATCTATGTCATCCTGAGATTGTAAAAGCCGTACGTTTGTAATAAGCTTCTGTCACCGTCAGATTGTAAACATCGTCCGTTTGTAATATGCCGTCATATCGCGTCATATTACAAACGGACAGTGCTTACAATCTAACGCTGACATCTACATTATCTTCCACTACAGTCCATCAAATCTGAGAAATACATTTTGACGTTTCGCATTTTTTATTACGCTATAACTTTGTTCAAACGTAAACACAATGTTATGTCATTAAGTTGTTTACAGTAGTGCTGCGACAGTTTAAAATTCTTGAGTTTCCAAATATTCGGTAAAAATATTCGGTAAAATATATTCGGTAAAAATATTCGGTAAAATATATTCGGTAAAAATTAATCGAACTTTTTGTGTACTGCGCGAATGACGAATTTAGTTCAGTAGTTCTTCGAATTACTACCTAAATATATAAAATATATAAGTATATTCTAGTAGTTCGCCCCGAACTGAGATCTCGTAATGTCTAGTTTGTAACGGAGATTAATTCTCAAATAGAACGTAATTAACAAACGATAAAAGTGTGCTTTCAATGTACTTTTCTCACTTTACTTAAGCACTTTTTCTTGAACTCTCTTTATTCACCTGAGTGTTCGAGGTTCTCTTGTTGCTAACGTAATGTAATATCCTTTCTAACATAAAACAAAGGTTGACGTTTTGAAAAGGGAAAAATTGTATTTATTTTCATTTAATATCTCAATAACGAACACATTTTTTAAAAATCTCCTGCCATAATTAAAATATATTTACGTTATCTCCATTCAGTTTAGATTTCATGAAAATCGGATAATCTGTCCGAGAGTTATGCCTTCACAAACATTGCCACATACATACACATACAGTGCCGGATTTCCCAATTATCTTTGTCATGGCATGGCATTTGTCTTTCGAAATTAATCGCCTTTACCAAATCTCTCTCGATATTTTTTTTGTCTCATAATCTTGACACTTTCAATACGTCACTTGTCACTGGCAGAATCGGTGAAACGGTTGCAAGCCAAAATAAAGAAGTTGAATTTGAAGTTCACTCCGTAGGCACAAGTAGGTACAATACTACCTCCAATTTAGTCTGTCGTTTATCTGTGGGTGGCCATCTTGAAAAAAAAATAAGCAGAAATAATTAATTAATTTAATCATTTATTTGATATTAATTAAGCGCTACATATTTATTTATCTTCTACCTGAGTTTATAGTTTTATTAAAAAAGTAAGGGATTGTTTCCTACCTATAAAGTATCATAATCGATTTTCAATTTCTCATTAATATCGGATATTTTCGATGGCGATTATTTGGTTCACATCCCTAGACAAGTTGATCTGACAGCTGTCAAAGTGTATTCCTTAGATTTGATGGACTATAGTAATAAGTCTTATATCCTAACCTAAAAAGGTTTCAAAATGTCACATTAAGTACTCCTTAACATAATATTTTTGAAGTGAAAACTTTATGCTCTTGAGATAGGAAAAAAACCATTGAACTTGCTACACTGTACATCTTCCTGAAACCAATTTTGACACATTGGACTTGAATGACATTGTCACGTTACCTTTACTATCTTAAGAGGTGCGGGTAAGGACCGTTCAAAGACTGCCTCTACCTATAGACAGGCAGTTGACAGTCGTGACAGGTATCTATCAACGTATTGCAAAAAACAACCTTCATTAACAAATATTATATAAGTTATTAAATATTATATTAAGCAACCAATGCGATAACATTGAGTACAAGTACCAACAATATCATCAGCAAAGATCAACAAAAAAAATATTTTTTACATCTGTCGGCACTCCCGGAGAGCCACTGTTTTTTTTTTAATTTATTAGTTTTTTTACTAAAAAATAAAAATATTATGGCGAATTAACGGGCTATAGTACCTCAGATTAGCAACACAACGCAACTTCACTCTAGTTTTGAACTAAGATGTAGTTATAATAAAGGTGACATTGCTGTGCGCTCAACCACGGCTTATATAATCACCAGGTGACAGAAATACGCGCGAAATTCAACGTTTGCATTTTTTACGGTAAAACCGTAAAATTACTTTTGAAAATCTGAAACACAGACCGTCTGCTGTATTTACTGTACAAAGGGTCAAGGCCTAATTGGGCGTATTTATTGAATGGCGAACATTTTTGGTACAAATTAGAGTCAACTTTGGATTTTTTTTCTATAGAGAAAATGTTATATAATCGTGTTTTTGAAACACAAGCGTCTAGCATTAATCCTGAACTATAACATATATATTTTTTTTAGTAAATGCTACAGTATTGTGGAAGATATGATCGCTGAAGCTAAGCCATTTCACATATCATAGACTCTTAAACTAACAAGCGAAACAAGTAGTCGGGTTACCGAAGGACCGATACAAACGGTCTATGGGTAACTCATCCGTTCCAGACCAGTTCCAGACGGAAGCTAATTAATCGCTTTATTGCGTCGTGTTAAGGTTTAGTTTAGTTACTATAATTGTGTATCAACACCTTCATACGTATTTTATTCTTTTTTGTCTACCTTAAAAATAAATATGTTCTGGTATCTGCAAGCCCCATCTACATTAATAATATGTAGATGTGGCTATTATATTAAAGATTCATCCAAGCAACAGAGACAGCACCCCAAAAAGGATCGAAACCACACAAACAAACCCTCGTCTGCGCAGGCCCTTATGTCTTATTTTTGACTAAACTCCTCAAAACACACAACACTACCCATATCCATCTCTATTTCTGCGGTTTAAAGTCGAAATTCCTGTAACTTGTATACAAGAGCCCAAAATCTTCTTGAGCGATTATTGTGTAAATTCGATTGTCTTTCTTTATCGCTTTATTGCGTCGAGTTAAGGTATAGTTTAAGTTGGAAACAAGGCCTTTCAAAACGGACCAGTCAAGTTGATTTTATTGTGTTCAAAAGTAAACTTAATCCTGTTGTGTTTTTATACGTATCTGATCAGATGGGGTGAAATAAGGGTAGATAGGCTCTAAAGGTTTACACAGTTTGAATCTTACCTATTATTGATTTTTAATATATAGCATTCGGTACCTAATTTATATACCTATATTAAATTATACAAATTGCTGAGTAGGAGATAACAGGCGCAAAAAGTCTAACGCAGCAAATGTTCAAGATAGAAGCTGCACTTTTAACAACATACATAATTATTAAACATGTATTAGAAAAATCAAGTAAAAAATCAGTAAACCATGGAAAAAATAACTTATGTTTGATCAGATTTATATACTTGCAAAATCATACCTTAAATATTTGCTAAACATTATATTTAATTATTTATTATTTTAAATTATGGTATGTCCATAATTTAAATAAGATTTAGGAATGTCATGGAATAGTAGAAATTCCAAAGAAGCTAAAAAATATCTGTCGTAAGAAAAAGTTGACCGGTGAGCGACCTAGACATATTTTTTTTTTAGTAATTGTTAGTTTTTTGTTATAATATTTTATATTTTGTTGTTATTAATAAGTACCTATATAAATTATTGTTTATTTAAGTACTTTAGTACACCGTTTTGTCTGCTTTTAGCTATCCTTTCCAATAGAATGGCCATTAGAATATCAAAAGGCACATTTTTTTTTTCATTGTACGACGGGGAAGCGTTAGGCATTAATCTCACCTGGTAACAAGTTGAGATAAGGACGAAGGTGGTAGCGCACTTCACCCGTTATCCTTAACAAACTAAGGATCTGTCATCTCTATCTTACCTATAAATACCGAAACACAACAATTTTATAATTGTTGTTATGGCGACAGAATTAGGTAAGATGGTGGTAGCTAGCCAGATGACTTAAAAAAAGTCCTAACACCAACCAAACCAAGCATAATATATTGTACTCGCCATGGGGATAAAACCCGGGACCTCTGGATCTGAAATCGGTGGGTTGAACCACTAGACCACAGAGGCGGTTAAAAAAAGTAACATATTAACCCTGCGAAAATACCATCGTATAGTGCAGCGATTGGCTTAGTACAATCGAAACCAGATGTAAAGCAATGGAACCATCACGACAATAAAGGGATAACTTTAATATAACAAATGTAATTTAAATATATAATAAGTGGGTACTTCTTCGATAATGACATCATCACCCTCTTCATGATTATTTTATTTGTAGGTAAATAATAACGGGAATCCATGTACAAAAGAACAAAATAATTACTTTAGTTGCAAATAGGAGTACGTATAAGGAATGGAGCACGCTTTTCTCATCTTCATCATGTTTAACAATAATTACATAAGTACCTAGAACATGTTTTTTTATATACGAAAATTCTCGTATAGTCTTTTTTAAGTACAGGAGTCTTCGAATGAAAGCCGGAAGGGTTGGTGTACGTTGCGTCTTCTCTTAGACCGTCCGTGCAAAAAAGATGATATAAATATGATACTTGTAGGCTGTAAAAATTATTTATTTATTAAACAAACTAATTATTCCCTTGCAAGTTACAAAATAATCAAATATGAAATTTTACCCTCCCATTTCGTTAGCTAATGATATGAGACTCTGCGGTTATTGACTTTGTGTTTTGTTTTCTAGAGCCAGTTGACATTAGTCACTCATGGCTCTTAGATAAACTGACCGCAGTGAACAATCAATAATACCTACTACTTATAGAGTAGGTAGTTCTCGATGGTATTCCTTCAAATGGTAGAAAATATTATAAAATTACTCATAGCTTGGAAATTAACCTCATTATTCCAGGCCATTGAAGTTGTTTTTATGATGAGTCAGTTTTTGACCTCAAAACTTGCTCAAGTCAGAATGGGGTTATAATGGAGCGAGCCTACTCAGAGCCAATTAGTTCTCTTCTAGAAGCCATAAAGGTGTCTTACGAAGACAGCTGAAATACAGAATAATAATTCAGTAATGCAGCTAAGCCATAAAGTATAATAGATCATAATGAACTTTTCCCTGAGGTCAGGTCACACCCAGTATAGCTTGGTTAGTTATACGTTGCAATTCTTGCTAGGAAAGAAGACATTCTTAGTCAGTTGTTTGTGGCACTAAAAAGTAATTTTAACCTGACTGCCTTAGAAGGAGGGTTCGACTACGTATATTTTCCTACTCCACTATGTAATATCTAACCCACCAAGTGTGAATTATGGCAAATCTTTTCAGTTTTAGAGGGCACGAGGCTCATGTCTAACCGGTTCACCATCATCATCATCATATTGCAGGCCACTGCTAGTCGTAGGTACCTACTTTTTGTGACTTACGACTAGCGACGGCCTGAGTCCGATCTTCGGCCTTTGTTAATACTCTCTGCCCGCTACTGTACGAAGGTCGTCGTTCTTACTGGCTGGAACATTATTATAAAAACCGTTGTCACCATGAGTCGCAGGGCCAAGTAAAGCGATCATCCCGTCCCCGTCCCGTGATTCAAAAAGGCCCCAAGATCCCGCAATAAAACTCGTCAACTCTCCTCATTTGCGCTCCATCGTAAAATGGAATACCTACTGACAGAAATGAAGCCCCCGATACCGTCGTAAAGAACTCTTAAATTAAAAACCGGCGTGCCGTGTCTGTTTAATTTATTTTATTAGTCTATGACCAACCCCTTGCTCGTAAATAACAATATAATTAGCATAAGAAGCGATGGTAGTCACACACTTTGCTACTGAATGAATTGGGTCCTTTTAGTAGTCATCTGTTTTGTAAACTTACTTTTGTGCTTTTGTTTGGGTTTCGCAGGAGTTTTTGACGTATTTGGGACGAAGAGAATCTTGGTACCATCCTTCACTTGGACGTGTACTATGAAACCTTTGCGACTTTTCATTTCACTACGGTTATGTAATATTCTGTTCAAGAGGGGCTGGATCATTGACACGGGTAAAAGCTCGACGGATAATATTTGATTGTTGTTTTTTTTTATTTGTTTTTATTGTATGACGGGTAAGCCTTCATCTCCCCTGGTTACAAGTTAAGATAAGGGTGGAGGCGCACTTCACCCGGAATCCTCAACAAACTGAGGAGCTATGGCTATCTTACCTCTAAATGCTGGAACAACAATTTCAGAATTGTTGTTATGGCGAGAGAATTAGATAAGATGGTGGTAGCTAGCCAGGCAAAGTCAACCACAAACCAAACCAAGCACAATATTGTACTCTTCCTGGGGACCGAAGCCGGGATCTCTGGATCTGAAATCGGTGGGTTGAACCACTAAACCACAGAGGCGGTTAAAAAATATTTGAAATAATTGTAGCCCATCTATAGTAGCGAAAGTAACATTATTAAATCCACGTGCATGTGTTTTGAAACAACAATTTACAATAAAACATTTACAGGGTAACAAGAGCTGTTGAAAACCTTTAAAATAGTTTAAATAGCGGGTAGCGAAAACAAATTAAAAAAGGAAATGTTATTAATATGCATATTTTATGGCACCTGACTGACATCACTGTCACCGTTGCCTAAAGATGTTTAAAAATTTGTAGTATTAAGTTAGTGCTTGTGCAAACTACAGATAGTATGAGATTCTACTAATGAACAAATGATGAGCAGACGAATCAGGCTCCTAGTCTTGTTTCCCAATGTTCTCCCCTTTGGGCCACTTAACTACGCAAACAGAATCTGTTTCAATGCCTCCAAAACACAGGCATATCACTGTTTACACTTGTAGAAGAAAATGCGTAAATTTGGATTATAAATAATTTTAGATTATAGTTTAACACATACATCAAACCATAAAAACATAAAAAAATCGTAAAAAGTTCACAAATAAGTAAGTATATATTATTACATAAAAATAGCATCGGTCATCTTCACCTGTGTAAGCAGACGCATCCTTCTTATGTGGCGTCTTAGCTGTGACGTCAACCCGCATGTCGAAGCGTCATAGCTATACGTAAATGTTTTTGACGATAAGCCAAGAAAGGAAGAAGAGGAATAGGAATACGAAGAGGGCTGATCCCACCACTATATGGGATAAATAGCCAGGAAGATACATTGCAGTGATTGGGATAGCAAAGCAACACCGCACAGTAAACGTAACCTTAGCGTACATAAGCGACGTAAACCACTTACAACCAGGTGCCATATTCCTGTTTGCTAGCTTACTGGTACTAAATAAAAACCGTGGAATCCAGCCGCATTGAACGGTCTCAATTCCTATCTTTGAATTACTAAATTGATTTCAATCTGGTCTTTACCAATTTGTAGAAATTTCACGGTAGGTGACATTGCATTTGTGTTCCCTGATCATTTATTAATGTTTACTAGCTTTGTTTATTTTTACTATCCGTATTTTCTTAATTATTTTTGTGCAATATAAACCATTTTGAAATAAATGTCAGTTATTGCTTACGTACAACCGATAGACTGGCATAAAACAAATTGTTCTTGAACATAAAACGCCAGCAATTCGTGGTGGTAAAACTATAAAGTCGGTTATCATTTCAAATTAAATAATTGAACTGCCAGAGCTTTTAATAAACATTCGAGTTTAACTTACCTACAATGCTTACCTACTTCAGTCGTTTTTATTTCCGAGTTCCGTTCTGTACTAGTAAAATGCACTTAAATAAATAAAATGATTCCTAAACTATTTTATATTACGTATACTACTAAGATCTTATTTATCAACTAAAATCAAAGAAGAGAAAGTAGCTAAGACGCTTTACTAAAATGCTGTTGACATGAATACTCTTAACTTCATACAGGGGAGATACAACCTTATCATTATTATCAGCAACAAGAAATCACCCCCTGCGGAGTGTAAACGGCTTCTCTTTGTACAGCTTTATCTAGGAAACTAGATGACCGACTAGTCAGTGTAGGAGATCATAATTGTGTAAGTCCATAATAGTTTGTTTACCAAAAATATATTGTCTATATGTAAATTATTATTTACATATAGACAATATGACAATATGATAATATGTCTATATTATATATTATATTATATAAAAAAAATGTATTTAAGTATTATATCCGTAATCTAGTTCCCATATTACAAGCTATGCTTATGCCTGAGTTGTTCCCCATGGCATGGACTATATCCATTCCGCCTCTATGGTCTAGTGGTTTTCGCCTACCGGTGTGCAGAGGTCCCAGGTTTGATCCCCAGTACAATATTGGGCTTGGTTTGGTTGGTGGTAGGACTTTGTTTAGGTCCGCCTGGCTAGCTACCACCATCTTACCTAATTCTGTCGCCATAACAACAATTTTGAAATTGTTAGGTTTCGGCCATTTTTAAGAACAATGCCTGCTGAACCCTTTTTAAATATTCTGAAACATACATTTTTATGAGTAAAGTTCGCTTTTTTGCAACTAAGTATAAATTACTAAGTGAATTTTACTTTGAAACTTTTTGGCTACGGCAGGCAAAGCAATTCTGCCAAGAGCATTTATTTCAATGACATTTAGCTTCAGTCAACATGCAAATTCTGACAGCTGCATTCAGTGTTGCCATGTTAACTTTTCACTTTCAATAAATAACCGTTCGCGTGACCCTAGCAGATGTTCGCTACCAAAAGGTTTAAAAGGAAAGTAAGTAGGTATTGTAGTTAAATAGCGCAAAGTAGTTTTTATAAGGTCGTCGATAATTATGTTATGGTATTTTATTGCCGTATCGCTTTTGATGTTGTTCGTGATAGTGTTGCCAGATATTCACGAATGGCTTGAGGCGATCTCATTAGTTTAAGCTGTAAATTACTGTGTAGTTTGTGTTGTGAAATGGCAGATGGTATTGACGGTTTATTTTATTAAACGAATAGTTAACATTTTAAGCTAAGCATGAGGTTATATACAATTGCTATCACGGTCAGCTTTAAATGATAAACGGTCAGCTAATTAAATAGGTTTAGCTCTACAATCTATTTTGTCAGCAAACATAGTGATTTAAAAAAGCAAAACCTAACCCTACTCAGCTATATGCTCGAATAATCATATACTTAAATATTTTTTTCATCCCACCATCTCGGAAAGAGTATTTTTACTATTCGATATCTGAGTTCAAAAGCCGTTTTTATCCGCTAGAGGTTAAAGTAAAATTGAATTTAGAACATCGTGTGCACTAAGTTTGTGAACTCAAAACATCAATAAACCTATTTACTTCTACCTCCATGGTGCCGAATTCATCATACAACCTTTTCTAATTTGTTAAAAACTCGAATAGGAACCTTCTTGGTAACTTGTAAAGGCATCGTAGGAGCCATTACACTGAAAGAGCCTCAGTCAGATCCTTGGACTGGCACTTCTACATCAAAAATGAGCCATTACTAAACACCTAACCATCGCCCTCTCATGCCAACATTTACGCCAAGGGAATCCGATTCATCGGTACAACTATTAAGTATGACAGATAGTTTACCGAAAAACAGTACACAAGTGACTAACACCAATATTACAGTACCAAACAAAAATATTACACTCAATTTAAATAACTGTAGCAACGTTACTTTAAAATTTTCTTAATTATACCTTAGTATTATTTTGTTATAATTTAAAGATTAATCTTTAATACTTACCTGTCATAATGTAGTAGTTAATACCTAAACTGAAATAAAAGTACCTATCTTGTGATTGTAAACGTTTTTTTGCATTTAGTCATTTCCTCGCTGAGGTGGAATGAAAAGTTACGTGTTGCACTCGAGTGCAAAGATTTTTCACCTCGTGCTCTTTTGATTCCCTCGCTAACGCTCAGGATTCTAATTTTGAATCACTCGCTGCGCTCGTGATTCAATTTTAGAATCCTTCGCTTGCTCGGTCATCAAAATTGAACACGCGGTTAAAAAGCAACTTTGCACTCTTGTATAACAAATAACTATTACCAGATTTTTCTTGCTGACCAACTGTAAAAAACTTTTTATTTAGGTACCACTTGACACAATAAAATTATAAGATTTTTAAATAACGCATTGTTTCTGTGGCAGCTCTATACAGTGTTTACTTCTTTACAATAAGAAAAAGGCAACTTACGTGCCCTGTAAGAAAAATACAGCAAAACGTTGTTTCTATAGTGCAGAAGTGCAAAAAAGTATTTTTTTTATTTGAAATATATAACCTCGCATAGCTAATATTCACAAATATGCAAGAAATCATAGAATAAAAACAGATAGAGCCTCAAGTTTTTAGCTGGACATCCGTTTGGACAGAAATTTGCAAAGTCCTTGTATCATGGGTGTATGTATGCATATATAGGAACCGATTCCTGGACGTCTACTAGTTTAATGAATTACATTGCTATTTAGTTTGGCAACGCAGCCAGTGTCTGGGGCACGCTTCCGTCTAGTACTAGTCTACATCAGTTGCGTTACCTATAGACCGTTTGTCATGGTTCTCGAGCAACGTTTCTTCACCTAAAAATAGTTCGTTAATTGAATAAATACTAATATGACTACAAAAATATTAAGCTGGAAGTACAACATATTAAATCCTAGCATAACGCGAAACGATTAACTTCTGACCGAAGCCAGACGAAGCAATATCGGAGGTAATAATCTTCAATTACCATCGCAGATCAGGCCAATCCACCAGAGGTTATTGAAATAATGTCTGAATTCGTCTGTAGCCGTTTGGGAATTGCTTGATTAATTATGTACCCTTGTACCTTCTATCTAATGACTTTTAACTAAATCAATTGACACTGCCCGGTGCATGTAAATGTTATTATGACAGTTATACACATACAAAAATATAAATACGAAATTGTAGAAAACCAGAAACATGGCCAAAACAAAATAGCATAGGTACGTATACATTATTAGAAATTAGTTTACATATTAGAAGTATGTTATACTATATTATTTTGTGGTAAACTAGGATTTCCTGTGTAGATAAAATTAGATTGTTTATTTTAGATAGTACAAATGTAATTATGCTAGGCTGCATTCCTGCGTTATATGTTTAACGCAATATGTCATAAATGATAAAGGACATTTTATTCTTTCATTTAAATTTACAAAAAATATAATAAAAAACATTTTTTTTTTATTGTACGACGGGGAAGCGACCATCATCTCACCTGGTTACAGGTTAAGATAAGGCCGAATGTGTAGGCGCACTTCACCCGGAATCCTCAATAAACTGACGAACTTTATCTTACCTCTAAATGCCGGAAGACAACAATTTTAGAATTGTTATTATGGCGACAGAATTAGGTAAGATGGTGGTTGCTAGCCAGGCGGACTTAAAAAGTCCAAACCAACCAAACCAAGCACAATATTGTACTCCCACTGGGGATCGAACCCGGGACCTCTGGATGTAAAATGATGGGTTGAACCACTAGACCACAGAGGCGGTTAAAACTCACAAAAACAAAATCGAAGTTCGTTTGTTCGATGACTAACATCTTTCAGGATTTTAAATCGTCAACTTCGACCTGTTAGGAAATGCATTCACAAGAAAACAAGCATACAGATAACATTGCAAATATTTCTAAAAAATAAAAGTTACAACTTTGTTTTTAAAATAAAGAACAATCGAATTAAGGGCTAACCCATTTCATGGACATAAAATAATATTTTATTTAGTATATCATCTATGCAATAATTCTATTAACAAAAACAAAATAATGTACGATAATCAAATCATAACGAAAGACTTGAAAATCAGCTGTTATATAATCTCAGCCTAACTGCTTAAAAACGTAGACGTATTTTTGCCACTGTTCTTTTCCCAATTCACTGGTTCGTAGCTCAAGCCTGTACCTATAGTAATACGTCTGAGATCAGTAATTCGTATCTTCAATTACTGACATAAATTGAGGCAATCCGACGGACGCAGGCTAGTGAAATAAACCTGTACCACTTTGTCTACGTACTGTATTAAACCCCGTTAAAGCATGATTGTGGTTTGAGTTACGTCATGTAGAGATTGAAATTGAGGAAAAGTGTCTTATTGACAATCAAACTCATTCACTGGCAAGAACCTCCGCTTTTGCCCAACGGATGACCCAAATCATGTAACTTTCCTATTTATTACATACTTTGGTATTTTATTGATTCATGTCAGAAATATGTTTATTTTACTAGAGACAGAACCTGTAAGGTCTGCCGCCTGGACTGATATTGGAGAATAAGCCGCTTCTTGTGGTCTAGTGTTTTGTCCCGGGTTCAATACTCAGGGGAAGTACAACATTGTGTTTTGTTTAATTTTGGAAGAACTTTGTCTAAGTCCACCTGGTGGTAGCTATTATCACCATCTTACCTAACACAGTCGGCATAACAACAATTCTTTAGAAAATTGCTTTGTTCCGACACTATTCATTTAGAGGTAAAATAGCCAATTCCTCAGGCTGTTGAGGATTCCAAGTGAAGTGCGCTTCTAACTTCGGCCTCATCATAGCTTGAAAATCAGGTGAGATAAAGATCAAGCACTAACCCGTAGTACCTACAATAAAAATAAAAAATACCGAATGGATACTGAGTTAGCGGTTAACAGAAGTAAATGAGAGTGAACAAGTCTGCTGATCGTTTGGGATAAAGGCAGAGAGATAACGAATTTATCTCTGGAAACGTTTTAGTTTCCTCAAACAATACTGCATTGCATGTCTAGGAGGAGATAAATCTGTTCTAGAAGATATTGTAGTCTTTTTCAGTTCTGCTTGAAAGTGCATCCGCCTCAGCCTATCGCTTGCAGAGTTCACAAAGAGCAACAGAGCGAGCACGCACATCCGAATCGCCCGAGGCCGATCTGACCGAACCAGCACCTGTTATTATAATGAACTATTGTAATGATACAGCTTATACAATGCATCCACCTCTACAATATTGACCATACAATGTGCCCGGGCCGTATCGAGAGCTTACGATGCCGTGATGAAGCTTGCCATTCGTAAACTAACAGTTTGATAACGAGTAATCATAATCATTGCCATACAGGTTTTACCAAAATGTATAAAATCTACCCACTAGAAGTTGATCCTCATAAGATCCCCCAATAGGATATATATAATGCTTAGTTTGGTTGGTGGGAGGACTTTGTTGAAGTCCACCTAGCTAAAGTCCACCTAGCACCTAGATGGTAGCTAACCATCTTACCTAATTCTGTCGCCATAACAACAATTCTTGAATTGTTTTGTTCCGGCATTCAGAGGTAAGATAGCCAGTTCCTCAGTTTGTTGAGGATTCCGGGTGAAGTGCGATTCTACTTTCGGCCTTATCATAACTTAAAAATCAAGTGAGATAACAGCCAAGCACATCTCCGTCGTACAATAAAAATAAAGATCCTCGCTCTGAGTAGTGATCAGAGGTGAATCCTCGAAAGGGAAAAAATCGTGGGTATGTTTGTGTTTTTGTTTTGTAGAAACTTGATTTTGAGCCGCCTCTGTGTTCTTGTGGTCCACCCACCCGTTTGAGATCCAGAGGTTTCGGGTTCAATCCCCAGGGAGCACAATATTGTGCTTGGTTTGGTTGGTGGTAGGACTTTGTTTAAGTCCGTCTGGTTGGCAACCACCATTTTACCTAAGTCTGTCGCCATAACAACAATCTTATATTGTTATGTTCTGGAATTTAGAGAAAAGATAGCCAGTTCCTCAGACAGTTCTTCCTCAGACAGAGGATTCGGGGCAAATTGCGCTTCCACCTTCGGCCTTATCATAACCCGAATGAGAAGGCCAAGCGCTTCCCCGTCATGCGATAAAAAAAAATACTTGGCTTTAGTCCGCCTAACTACTTATGAGACTGTCACCATACCATTATTACGTTGTTGTGATCCAGCATTTAGAGGTAAAATATTCGGTTGCTCAGAATTTTGAGTATTGCGGGTGAAGTGCGCTTCCACTTTCGACCTCATCATAACTTGAAACCATGATCGTCCAGTCGTACAAAACATAAAAGTTTTTTATAGTAAGAATCAATTCTCAATCTTATATCAAACTTGACGTGAGCGTGGCAGTAGATTACGGATATATATATCCTTCCGTGGATGTGATTACATCAGGAGATAGGTAGCAGCATACTTTGATCACCAACCCACCTGCCCAGTGCAAGCCCCCATTGCGTTCTTTAGGGCAGGCGCTGTCTGCAGTATTTTTTTACGGGCAGCGATATTGATGTTGATGATGACTCACCTCGTAGATTTCGTAAAAGGCGACTAAGATCTCACTAGACGAAGGGTAGTCTTCAAGTCTGCAGTGCTTTTTTTATACAACTTCGAGACGTTACAAGCAAGCAGCCCACCTCTTATTTTAAGTGCATCTCTTGCGTATAACATAGGCATAGGTCATACCCACAAAAAACTTGAGCTTTGCGGTACTGTATTGCACCCGTCAACTTGAGGCTTATAGAGGTGTTTTGCCTCGCGTGCCCGTAATTTCACCGGCAGCCATACCCTTGAAACCGGAACACAGCAATGCTGCTTGGCGGTTAAAATAGGTATTGTGATAGTTCTTCCTCAGACACGCGTGCTTCATCGTAGGCTGCAAGATTTATGCCATATTCGTCCCGAGGAAGTTCGACCCATACAAAAAAAATTGCTTTCGTCCCGCTTCTGCATCATTGCTATCTTGACATCTGTCAAGATAGCAGTAAACGCGGCCTGCGGTTTTTATCTACTATAAACTACTTATAAAAAAATGAGTATTCAATGGAATTCTATTATGTACAACCCTATAGTAATAGTTTGCGCCAGCTCCAACCTCAGCCTTATCATATAAGTTCATACACGTTTCTTGCCAATTTCACTTTTCACACATACCGTAAATTCGTATCCACTGCAGATCAAATTAAAGTACCTACCTACTACACTTTCCTTTCGAATTACAGTACATTGCTCAGAGCATTATTGAGGCATATTCACACTTATCCAGTTGCTGTTACGTAAGCGCTGCAGGTCAACACTGGAGCCAGAACATGTTTCCACATTGACAAATGTTCGTCTCCCAGAGAATCCCAAATTATGCAGTGTAGTTACAGGTAGGTTAGATTTTGCAGTATTGGTGGTATGTACTCGTGTTGCTGCTGAAATACGAAGCCAGCTCAACATTTACAAGTAAGTAGTAGAAGGGTAAACAATGCCCCTTACATTTGTAAATGTTTGTGAAACCGAGGTGGCCACGGTTACGGACTGAAAAGGTTTTTGCTCAGCAACTATTATCAGTGCCAGTCCAGTGCAATATCAGCGAGCGCTACGACTGTCTAGACGCAGTGTTAATTCAATGGCTTGTGACACTGGCGACAGTGACTATCGTCAGCCACTACCCCAGTGTAAATAAGCCATACTCTATCATACCGGCTCCATATACGGGTATATCATTGCTAGCTTATTTTGAAAGCAAGTGTAATTTAGCTTCTCTATGTTTTATGGGCATTATGCCATATTTGCGAAATGACATTAAAAGTTGCAAATTTGTGGGAACACGTTTTCTATTTTGCAATTGGTGTGGTATAAGCCTTTAAGGTTTATAATCAATAATCTTTATAGTAACTAACTTAACCTAGAACCATATACCCAAACACGAACAGACACGAAAAAACTATTTCTATCTCACATATACTTGTCCAGGGTGGGAATTTAACCCACAGCCTACATCGCAGAAAGCAGAGCTACTCGTGCTACCAACTGAGCGGTGAGGATTGGTACTCGTAAACATTGGCTTAGTCGTGTTAGTAACTTTGTTGGTTAATAGTCCTTTAGCAGGGTTCGCAGCCTTAAATTCTTGTAATTCTGCTGGCCTATAACCTAACTCTGTTTCGTTTGGGTTTCAATCGGTTTCAATTATCACCTAAAATCAACAATATCATCATATGTACATATTTATTCATATTTTCTTCAGTTCGAGGTTTTGGGTGAAGTGCGCGTCCACTTTCGGCCTTATCATGACCTGAAAATCAGATGAAAAGCACATCCCCGTTTTACAATAAAAAAAAACACCTGGAACGATTTGTAAAATTATTTTTTTGTTAAAAAGGGTGGTCCCATCGTTATCAGGTCAGGATCTGATTATGAGGTCCTGGAGAAATCGAGGGAACTCGTCAAATATTATAGGTATATCACACTTGAAGCGTTTTGAGTATTTTTATGATAGATATATTTTTGGCTGAACCAAGGATTAGAATATGGTGCCTGCGTCTGTTTTCCTGTGTCTTCTAGACCAGCGTGCTGTAGCGTCGCTTCCCATCAGGCGAGATTGTCGTCAACGCAGGTCAATTTATCTAAAAAAATATGTAGCGCGTGTAAGTTTCTGTTTTAATTCATTTATTCTCGAAAAGACATTAAAGTCACTTACACGAGAACTATGTTATCTTATGATTATTATTATAGTAGGTCGTTCTAAAAGTAAGCTAGGTTAGTATGGTAAGTATAAAGTATAAGGTAAGTATGGTAAATGCATAGTAGGTATGTGGTTTTATAAGTACTTAGTTGCCTTTTAGCTAGGCCCCCTCATTTAACGTAGTTAAATTACATAACAACGATTTATGTAGATAGGTATGTATTATTAAACAAAGTTAGTTGATAATGTGTTGAGCAAGTCTTATTTTAAATACGTTAAGCGAGTTTACATTTTTAAGGGATGATGGTAACTTATTGTAAAGTTGAGCGCCTTCGTACGTAATTCTTTTCTTGCCGTAGTTGGTTCGCGCTTTTGGTAGCACGATAAAACTAATAAAAGTTTAAATATTCAAATAACGTAAAATGGCAACTTCCAAATAGAATGTATTTGTGAATTCACTTGTCTGGGTGGTTAATATTCATAACCTCTCTAACGTGAGGTACAACCCCGTAACTTCAGATAATATACAGTTGGCTGTAAACATTTTAAATGCACGATACGAAGCGCAGTCAATACTGTCATAGAGGTATAAAAATCGGATAGTCTAAATTGAAAATGCAAACTGAATTTCAACTTAGATGAAAGGTACCTGAAGGTAGCCCTAAAGTAGTCCCTGAAGGGAAAAAAAGCGTTTTTTCTCTTTTTTTGCCAGCGTCTAAGCCTCGCACCCTGACCCTAACAAGAGGCATGAGAAGGCTACTTTTAATTTTGTACACACATTTAATTTAGGAAGAACAAATCACTTGTGACCGTGTATACTTGTAAACCCTATAGTGAATTTTTGGCTTTCAATTTTTTCCATATATTTTTTGAAAGTTAAATATGTGACGTTTAAAATGAATATACAAGACTAAAATATACACGGGCCATCTAGCCCCAAACGAAGTCAAGTTTGGGTACTATAATACGGATAAAATACTTAAAATTATATAAATACATACTTATCATACAATACACAGACATAGAACAAAAATCTTTTTTCATCACACAAATGTTTGTCCCGGGTAGAAATCGAACACATAACTGATGTTTGTTCTGTGTTTGGGTGTTGTATCATATAGTACGTATGTATTAAGGTATTCTATCCGTAATCTAGTTCCCATATTACAATCTATGCTTAGTTTGGGGCTAAATGGCACTGTGTAAAATTAATATCCTGTAATATTTATTTATTTATTTAACTAACAGCGCAAAGGCAGAGCTACTATTAACTGAGCTGTGAGGCTTATTAAGGGTATGTGGTGAACATGGGTATTTAAAGACTTTATTGTCAAGCTATCTCGCTCACACACAGATCTGTGTTCATAAGTGGCATATCCAAGTTGACTACAAGCATCAGTGCAAGCAATCAAAGGCCATATCGACCGACCTCATAACTTTGAAAGGATATAAATTTTTACAATACGTTAAAAGCAATCTAAAAGCTGATGTAAATTGCAATCAGACGTTTATGTATAGGAGCCGTGTGTTTCGGTTGTAAAACCATAGTATTTTATGATTTTTGCATATCGGAAACAATATACAGACAACGTCTAGCGATTTTGTGATCGAAACTTGTGAAGTAACTGCAAGATTGTACCATAAATTGACACAACGTAATATGTTGGTGTAAATAAAGATTTCAATTTACTTTAATTGGTACCATTCAGATAGATCACACACACAGATTTGTAACTTATAAAATAATTATAAAGAAATCAAGAAGTTACAGAGAATTGAGGTTACGAAAAAGATATAACCGATTAGCAATCAGCATAGTCATATTGTGAATTACTTGATTACAAATCTTTTAACTGAGTGTCAAAGACCATAATTAAATATTTCACCAACAACATACCGATCAGCGACAAGCTTTGTCAAATTGTATGTATTACTATTTGACGTAATTACTTCTTTTTACGACGATAGATGGAGCAAAGCATTGAAGGAATGGCTCCCAAGAAACGGATATCGTAATAGTCTTTTTAAACTTTCGCGATTAGAATACATTACTTTGATTAGAAAAACGGGTATTTACCGAATCTTTTACCTATATTTATCGCGACGTTTCGGCGGAGTTGCACCAGCCGTGGTCGCGGGCAGACATAAATATAGATAAAATACGCGATGAACCGGTTTTCTAATCAAAATAATAGATGTCTGCATGTCGTTCGTCCATCGGCAAGATGGACCGACGATATTACCGGCATCGCAAACCTCACCTGGATGAGACTGGCACAAGACCGTTGGGCGTGGCATATGCATTAGAGAGGCCTTTACCCAGCAGTGGGTGAAACCTGGGCGGCGGATGATGATGACTTGTTTTTAGTGAAATGGTGGTCTACACTTAGGTTTAAAGACATTTATTTCTCATAAAAACTAAGTTGTTCATTTACAATGAGATATAAATAAAATTACATACAAAGTTTCAACATTCAATGAGTAACCTCTGGACCTAGTGTTTGGTACCTGGGTACCTATTTATATTTGTTTTATTTAACTATAACTACTTGTTATTTCTATACTATCCTGTGGTAAAGAAAAAAAAAATTAGAGTACAATAATTGAACATACTTATTCTTTTATAAAGTATAAGGTAAATTAAATAACTGTGCTCCTTCTGTAAGTATTGCTTTTTTTTCCGCTCTTTATACACGTTTTAGCTAAATGTAGTTTGATTATATTTCTAAGATTGTGTTTATATTCTTTTAGCTGTAGCTATATATTTGATTGGATTGAATTTGAAGCTATATTTTTACCAGACATTATATTTATAATAAATGTACTAGAATACATGTATTTTATAAATATAAAGTTGCTTTATGTTAAAGACAATTTTTTTTGTATAATGTTTTTGTAGGTATAAGGTAGTCGTAGTGGAAAAGGACTTTGATTATTTTGTTTTGAGTTATTAGTAGGGGGTTCATACTGGTAGGAGCAGCCGTACTCCATATTTCAATAAGGTATTCCAGGTGCGATTTTGCTAGGCTGTTGTAAATAATATTGCGTACCTTACTTGGGATGCAATTTGATACTTTCCGCAAAGCTCCCAATAATGATGTTAGTTTTGTTTTAACATGTTCAATGTGTGGCTTCCAAGTCAATTTGTCATGTATCCATAATCCTCAATATTTTTCTAAATGTGATTGTTGAATTACGTCATTATTCATAGTTAGTAGTGTGAAACCATGTATATGCTTCTGTTTTGCACAAAAAATTATAAATGATGTTTTTGACGTATTAATTGTGAGTAAGTTATATTTGAGCATGTTTAAATCTTTTTGAACGTAATTGATAATGGTATGGATATTTTTGTCGAAATAAAAGAGGCAGGTATCATCTGCATAAAGAGTTAGGTGACCGGTTAGTCCTATTGAATTCAGATTATTGATATCGATCAGAAACATTAATGGGCCTATTATAAATCCTTGCGGAATGCCATAAGTTACATTTTTGACACAACTGGTGAAAGTATCCATTTTTGTGTGTGTAACGCCTATGTTAAGTTTTTGAAGAAGCTTTTCATGGCTCATAGTATCGAAAGCTTTCTTCAGGTCAATAAAAATTCCTAGAGCAATTTGATTCTAATCAATGTGGGTTTCTATTTTCGTTACTAAGTCAATTACCGCTGTTAGAGTGCTTGATTTAGGACGAAACCCATACTGTTGATGGATAAGATTTTTTTTAGCTATGAGGTAGACATTTACACCCATTAATCTCACACATTACTCACTTTATTAGTACACATTAAGCCTGTTGTACGCAACCCTTTTAAAGATCTTTGAGATGACGGGTAAAACTGACACCGGTCTATAATTACTGGGGTCTGTCCTACTTCCTGATTTATAGATTGGGCTAACCTTAGCAATCTTGAGTGAATCAGGTAAAACTCCGCGAGCTAAGCATACATTGATACAGTGAGATAATTTATCTACAAGGCATTTTATCGCTCTGGTACTAATGCCGTCCAAGCAAGTACTAGTATTACTATCCAGTTGATCTATTATTTTCGACACTTCAAAATAATCACAAGGACCAAATTCGTTTAAAGATGTGTCATGTGTGTAAGTTTGTTTATACATTAAAATGTTATCCCTATTTGAGTGGTAGATTTATTATATTTGAGAAGTAATAGAGATAATTAACCTTATACAATATATATAAAGATAATAATAGCAGCTACAAACAAATATTAATATGCATAAATATACGTATATTATATAATTTTTATGCCTATTTTGTGCCAATGCTGGGCAACGGCCCAATGCCTGCAACCATTTCGATCCTTCCCAGTCTCCCACCACTCTATATTGAAGGAATCGATATCAACCCGACAACTTTGCCTCGGCCGTCCTCGACGGCACCTTCAATCTTCAGGAAGCCATGGAGAGATGATGTTGAAATATACCTACGTATTTAATTTATATATACCTATATGAACTTACATAATGTAAGGTAAACCATGATTGGAAGACCGCTCCGTCATCAGTTAAGTTACTAGCAAAACAATAGGTTCAAACCACTCCGTGTGTAGGGCTGCGTTCAAAGCTCTTATCATAATGACGACATCAAGTCCCATCAAACTAAGTAAACGCGAAGCAATCCCTTTCAATAACAATTGATATGCAAAACTAATGGAATCACTCAATCGAACTAATGTTGCGATGGATAGTCGTGATTTATAACTCTTCGAATAAGAAAAATGACTATAAAATACAATGTGGTTTATACCACCCGATACGACTGATTATGCGATTTTGATTTGGATAACAAGCCTCATAGTTTGGTTGGTCCAACCCAGGTAAACATTTGTGTGATGAATATCCTTTTATGC
Source organism: Venusia cambrica (assembly GCA_951394065.1). Lineage (NCBI taxonomy): Eukaryota > Metazoa > Arthropoda > Insecta > Lepidoptera > Geometridae > Venusia > Venusia cambrica. The sequence goes on from OX596065.1 coordinate 6,052,523, forward strand.
TCATACGTATTGCTTTGTATTTGGGTGTTGTATCAAATGTACCTCTATTTATTTACAAAAAAAAGTATTTCAGCATTCTACAACAAGTCTTAATTGTTGTGGTCTGTCAATTAGAAGTCAGGTACATGCTATGGCATCCAGTAAATTAAAAAATAACAAACTATTTTAAGACTGTCATTAATGTAATTGTAGGGAAACTACATTAGCCACCATTAAATAACACCATTAATTAAACTCCTAAATATAGCTATTGTAACTCTTATTTTTCTGCGTATTGTCTGTTGGATGTCTTTGGGGCAACTCCCGACAGACCAATGTTCAGCATCATAAAACTCCACTGTAGCATAGACCTATCTCCGAAGCTGTAAGGTTCTGCCATAATTGCCATGCTTAGCAGGCGTATTGGTGATCACAGTTAAGGTGTATGAAATACACAGAAGGAAGCTGCTGCCTTCTCCTGGTGAGATCTTTTAGTCAGCTCATACGTCCATGGCTGAGTTGGAGGAGTCTACTGCAATGTTAAGCATCAGCTGAACTAAAAGCTGTGGTGTACTAAGAAAGGTTTTTCGGAAATTCACACAGGACGATAGTAAGAAAATCCCGGGTGCTCTACTAATTTTGTTATATCTACAGATGAACGGTAGACTTTTACTTAACGTGGTACTTCAGATGGAGAAGTTAATGATACATTTTAGATCGTCATCGGTCTCCAATTCACGACCACCTTATTTCCGATAAAAAAATCTTTAATGTAGAACTACTTTTATCTTATCCCTGATATTTCCTTGTTTGTTGAAATTTTAACTCCTGTTCGGTATATCGGAGATTGTAAACACCCCTTCACAAAAACGTCCGCTCTTTAGCAGATTATGAGGCAGAGGCTTTTGGCTGATTTAGATTTATGTTGAGCACGTAATGAACTATCTCTAATGTATCTTACCCGGGAGGGAATAAGGCTTTGTATTGATGGATTGTTTTGCATTTAATATTAATTTTCGGAAAGGTTTTCGAGAGATTTTTAGATATAATACAATATCATCCTATACCTCCATATACTGCCTCAAATGATACCTTGTTCCGTGACAGTCATAAAATGCAATATCTTTTTTTTTTAAGCATAACATAGCTGAACCTTAGCAGGGAGGCCATTCCACAATTGTATGGATTGAGGTAGGAAATTCCTCTTGAACCTGAAAAGCCGGAAGGAAGCGCACTTCACCCGGATTATTTAACAGATTAGAAAATCGCTGGTGGTAACTAGCAAGGCGGACTTAATCAAAATTCTACCACCACTCATCTCAAAATGCTGGAACATAATTCTGGCATTTAGAGGTAAAATAGCTAGTTCCTCAGTTAGTTGAGGATTCCGGGTGAAGTGCGCCTCCACCTTCGGCCTTATCTTAACTTGCAACCAGGTGAGATGAAGGCCAAGCGCTTCATCGTCGTAAATTTAAAAACATATAAACACATCTATCTTCTATCCAATAGGAGCAAAGCCCCAAGATTCTGCACCGTAACCTCGCGTTAATCTATCATATTGCATAACACAATCTGTTTGGATTAAAGGGCAGTTATGTACTGATTCTGTTTCTTGTCGTTCACAACACACAATACAGTGCTAGATTGTTAGATGAGGTGCCAAGTCACAAGGTGGAGTAATCTCAAATGTTGCTATTAAAGAAAACACATTTTTATTTCATAGGTTGGTTTTTAATGGACCCCAATATATTAACACTAATAAACATTACAGGACGTTTATTTCAAAAAGCGTCATCTGTTCCAAACTAAGCAAAGCTTGTAATATAGGAACTAGATTACGGATATAATTCTAATATCCTTTATTTTTTGAATATACAAACATCTTATACAATACAACACCCAAACACCGAACAAACATGATATTCATCACACAAATGTTTGTCCTGAGTGGGAATCGAACCCACAACCTACGGCGCAGAAGGCAGAGCTACTACCAACTGAGCTGTGAGGCTTGTTTAAATAACCGGCCAGGTTACAAGAACACATAAGCCAAACTATATAGTATACCGTAGACTGGCTTTTGGGTTGGCAAGGTCATTGTAAAAGGACCCCTTGATTTGCAACTTATCAGAAGTAGATTCTTAGAGAGAGCACTAAAGGTAGTGCTCTCTCTAAGAATCTATTTCTGCTAAGCTGCAAAGTTGCTGCAAATAACGATGCTAATGGTGATGCTTATAATTGCGGGACTATAAAGTTTATTATATTCCTCAGGACTTTGCCCTTTTTAGAGTCGCAATGCAGTGCCGTGTATGTAAGGCATATTCTGGAAATTCAATCAAATAAAGGCAATTGTTTTTCAGCCAAAATCAAAACTTATCTATAACTAGCTTTTGCGTGCCGCTTTGCCCGCTTTTTCCTTATCTTGATCGAAATCTGTGTTATTTCTGCTCAAATTGCTCAGTAGTTCTAACGTAAAGGAGTAACAAACATCCATCATAACACGTCCGTGTTAACAAACTTTCGCATTTACAATATTATTACGAAGAATTCTACCAGCAACATTATAAGTATTATTACGATGGAAATATTTTACTGTCAAGAATAACGAGTAGATCCTCAAATAACTCCATATTTCCGATAATAGTATATAGTTTCGATATAAAATAACATGCACGTCGTTTGTGAACAAAAATTGAAAAATGACTAGACGAAGCGAAATAGCAAGAAATAATAAGAATCCTGTGTTGAGCTAACCAGTCGTGACTTGGAGCTTTTGCGTTGCTAGCATTGAGATAGGGTAAGAATAACATATCGATGATTATATATTTTTTTCTTGCAGTACGTTTCTAAAGTGAGACTGGTTTTAAGGAGCAGTATAATTTTGTGCTTAATTAAAAAAAAAAAGCCTAATCGGATATCTTTATTTATGCAGTAATATTTTTGCAGGATCACTTTGAAACGTCAAATCTACATTAAAAAATTACCGTTTTTTTTTTTAATGTGATAGGCTTGCGTTTGACTGCTATCTCACCTGATGTCAAAAAATGATGCAGCCTACGATGGAGCACGCTTTCCCAGAAGGTACCTATTCACTCTTGACTTGAAGACTTCCATGTTGTAGTGTTCGGGAAACACAGACTCAGGCAAAGCGTTCCATTCCTTGGCGGTGCGCATTATAAATGAGGAAGAAAACCGCTTAGTGCGCGAGGAAGGTATATCCACAATAAACCGGTGGCGCATCGCCGAGCGTCTGGTTGTCCGCGAAAAAAATGGGGATGGCTGAATTATAACGTGTAGTTCCGCTGCACACTCTCCGAAGTGTATCCGATAAAAAACTGATAAGCTTGCAACTTTGCGACGATGGTCGAGGCTTTGAACCCTTGCCTTGACGATCTCGCCATCGCAAATTAATCTCTCCTCTCAATAGTTTCCAGAGTCTCAAGCTGGTACTGTGCGGATCCATCCCAAAGGTGAGAACAGTATTCAATACAAGAGCGGACTTGTGCTTGTTATAAGTTGAGCAGCTATCCCGGCGTGAAATACCATTTCACCTTTACCAGTATACCCAGTTTCCGAGGTATACAGTGTAGTACCAGTATACCGTAGGATCCGAAATTGAGATTTGGGGTCAATGTGATAACCAAGAAGCTCAAGGTGGTCAGAGATCGGAACGGATCCACCTCTAAAAGTAGGATTCAGGTGTAATTGACTCCGTTTGGTGGAGAATAAACACGCTTGGATCTTTTAAGCATTGAACTTAACCAGATTCGCATTACCCTAATCAGAGATTGCCTTTAAGAAAGAGTTCAAGCGTTCGACCATAACCTCTCTGAGAGACTGTATTTGCGCTCTACTAGCCCGAGCACCAGATGTATAGCTCTCAACAACGGTGCTGTCGTCTGCATACCCAAAGATTCCGGGTTTCAACAGGTCATTAATATGCAACAAGAAAAGAGTTGCGGAGAGTACTGACCCCTGAGGAACCCCGGTGTAATTGCCAATTGATCAGATGAGCAGCCATCGACGACTACGCGTATCGATCGATCCCTCAAGAAGTCAGATATCCAGGCGCAAAGGCTAGGAGGCAGACCGTATGAAGAAAGCTTGCTAGTAAGGCTATCGTGCCCGACTCTATCAAAGGCCTTAGAGATGTCAAGAGAGACGACTAGTGACTCTCCATGTTTTTAAATGGCCTCACTCCATATGTGTGTGATGTACGCTAGAAGTTCCCCAGTAGACCAATTTCGGCGAAAGCCGTATTTTCGGTCACTGAGGAGATCATTAGCTTCTAGGTGTGCCAGGAGCTTATGGTTCACTACACGTTCCAAAGTCTTACAGAGTATGGACATGACCGAGATAGGTCTGTAATTTGTTGGATAGGCACAACTATTACTGTTAGATTAGAGAGCTTCCAAGACTTTGATACTTGAGCAGTCTCTACAGAAAGATGGAAAAAGCATGTTAGTACAGGAGCGAGCTCAGGCGCACGTGATGATTCCGCGAAAAGATTTGCACACAGGTTTGCTTTATCTTCAGCGTTATGTGCCAGTGACCCATCAGGTTGCTGGAGTGGTGGTAATGAGGGGCGGCAGAAGTTCGATTCGAGCGACTTAGCCAGGGAACAGAAAGCTTTACTACCAGATAGGGTACATTGCTAGCTTATTCCCTATTCGGCCGATGTGATCAAACCGAGCCTTCTAATGGCCTTTTTGCAAGACTTGGCAGCTTGGTTATAGGCCCTCTTCCTCTCCGATATGTCCTTGGCTTTGCGGCTTCGAGCATCAACCAATGATAGGTATGCCTTCTGCTTCCGCGCTTCAGCTTGTTTGCAGTGAGCCCCAAACTATGGATGAGCTTTGCCTGACATCAAGACTTCAGAGAATGGAATAAAATATTCCATTCCTTGACGCAACACTTCCGTCACGGCATTTTTTTTTTTTTTTACTGCGAGGAAGCGCTTGGCCTTCATCTCACCTGGTAACAAATTGAGATAAGACCGAAGATGGAGGCGCGCTTCACCCGGAAACCCCAATAAACTGAGGAACTGGCTATCTTACCTCTGAATGCCGGAACACAACATTTTTTTTAAGAATTGTTATTATGGCGACAGAATTAGGTAAGATGGTGGTAGCTAGCCAAGCGGACTTAAACAAAATCCTACCACCAACCAAACCAAGCATAATATATTGTACTCCCCATGGGGATCGAACCCAGGACCTCTGGATCTGAAATCGGTGGGTTGAACCACTAGGGATCATCAGAAGTGAAGCAGATCTGCTGCCAAGGATAGGATGCAAAGATATTTCCTTTCCTGCCTCCCGCTCTTGAACCGAACGGACGTGTGTAAGAGAGATCGTGCTCCGATAATTAATTTGTTCGCGGACTGCGCCCTCGGACTTCGCCCTTTTGCTGGTTGGAATCGGTCCTGCACTCGTAGTCTCCAGTTGGGGCGCCGCTTATAATCCGGCCGATCGCTGTGAGTGCCACTTTTTGCTTTTATTTGTAGCCGAATACGAACTCGGGTCAGCTGCGTCGCGGCTGAGCGTTCTACCGCTACACCAGAGGTTGGTTGAGCGGCCGCGTCGAAATTATTGTACAATATGTGAATACAACACAAATCAACACAATAACTGGTTGCCTACGAACTACGAGCATTTCGAGTGCTACGAAACGGCTACGTGTGCGTAAATCGTAGGGCTAGCTACTATCTAGATCGCCTCGCACGGCAAATAGTCCAACGATTGTGCTTGCGCTTGCTACCAGTACATTGCGGTTTTATACTTTATACTATCTTTATATACTTGGGATGCCACTAAGACGCACACCCCCCAAGTATGACTCACCAACACCGAATGCATTTAAGTCGCCTATACAGCATTATGCGTCTGATCCAAATATTGCGGAAACAACACCAGAGAACTCAGGATTGATTGTTAAAACTCGGTCCACTGGTAGTATTTCTGGAGGTCTCAAACGAAAACGAGACGATGACTTTACGAAGTCAGAAGTCTTAGATCTATTTTGTCAATGGAAGCAAGAACAAGATCTGAAATTTGATACCGTTTTGAGCTCCCTTAATGAAGTCAAGACTACATTAGATCAGTTGAATATTAAGTACGATACGGCCTTGCAAAGATTGGACTACTTAGAAGAAGACCGTAAACAGAGCTGTATCAAGATCCAACAACTAGAGTTTAAGATAGAGTCTCTGGAACGTAACGCCAAGGGAACTAGTCTAGAGCTTCGGAATATTCCACAAACAGGAAGGGAGACAAAGGAGGACCTGAAAAGCTTCGTCGTCCAAATAGCTAAAACACTAAACATAACTGTGGACTCCTCGGAGATTAAAGACGTCTACAGAGTGAACACAAAAGCGGAAAACAAACCTATTATTAGCGATTTCACCACGGTTTTCACAAGAGACAAAATCCTATCAGCTGTAAGGACTTACAACAAAGAAAACCAGAGTGACAAGCTCAACACCACCTGTTTGGGCATCCCGGGCCAGGCCAGACCGGTATATGTCTCAGAAAATCTAACGAGCAGTGACCGTCGTCTGTATTTCCAAGCCCGTGAATTCGCGAAATTAAATGGTTACTCTTTCTGCTGGGTCTCCTTCGGAAAAATATTTCTTCGCAAAGTGGAAGGAAGTGAGCATATACGCATTAGATGTGAAAATGACATTGATAATCTAAGGCCAATCAAGTAGATAATATATTTAGGTACTATCAGTTCAGCTCCATAAGGGCATATTACCTTATATAGTACTCTAGCTAGACAAATCTGTTAATAACATCATAATAAGGTTAAGTTATTGATTGTATTATTGGGTTCCTTTGTATTAATAAAAATCTATTATATTTTCTATCAGTTCAGCTCCATAAGGACATATTACCCTATATAGTACTCTAGCTAGACAACTCTGTTAATAACATCATAATAATGTGGTAAAAATGATAAATGATATCGAGGAAGTCACAGATTGTGTGGATCGTGAAATCAGCGCAGGGGTATCACACTTGGTGGACGATCCCAGTACTTTTCATAAAATTGAGCTCGATTCAACACACTCTATTAAGATAATAGGTCAGAATATACGTAGTGTGAATAAAAACATAGTTGAATTTGGAACATTCATAACTAGAACAAATATAAATTTTGACCTTGTTGTATTAACGGAGTGTTGGCTCCAAGATTGTGATTTCATACCTGAACTTAATCAATATAAAACCTATCATACATCTAACCATATAAATCAAAATAGTGGAGTCATTGCATATGTCAGAAGAAACTTAAAAAACGTATCTTCTTACGAACCTGATTTCTATGATGCTGATTGCTTGCTTGTAAAAATTGGTCAAAGTATTGTGATAATCTGTATCTATAGATCGCCATCTTTTAGTTCAACTACCAAATTTCTTACCTCACTGGACCGTCCTTTCAAGCTTAAAACATATACCTAATATCTTCCTGCTGGGTGATTTTAATATTGACATCTCTGACAACACAAATGACAAGAGGGCAGATGATTACTTGGACTTACTAGCCACACATGGTCTACTACCGAGTCACATACTTCCCACTCGACGACAAAAATGCTACGATCACAGTATGGTCAAATCGAAAAACCCAGTTCTTACTATGATTTGTAACTCATCAGTCACTGATCATGGCTGTCTTTATCTAGCAATAGCAGTTGTGAAACCACTTGAAATAACAAAAAAAACTATACTAAGAACCGATTACCAAAGGGCACTATCCCTCTTATCCAAAGTAGATTGGAACCTCCTCTATATGATCAACGACCCTAACTCCCTAACTGAACAGTTCATTTCTACTATCACTAATATCATTGCCAATTGCACTTCTACACACATTGTTCCAAATAGAAAGCAGACACTACAGCCATGGGTAACCCCTGGTCTTCTTAGATGTATGAGATTTAGAGATACACTTCATCGTCGCCATAAAAAAAAACCTAACGACAAGGACCTAGAAATTACATACAAAAGATATAGAAATTATTGTAACAATATTTTACATAAGCTTAAAACTGACTTTGAATCTACGGAAATACTGGGCGCCAAGCATAACATAAAAAAGACCTGGAAAGTTATAAAACGCGTTGGTGGTCTCAACACCCGTAATAAACCTGAAACTGTGACAGAACTACTTAAATGTAAATCTACGTATCAAGCTTCTACGGACCATGTAAATAATTATTTTTCACAAGTGGGCCAGAATCTTGCCGGCAAAATTCTTGATAACCTAAACTGTTCCCAAGACGATCTTGCAAAACGAAATATATCTAAAGTCAGCAACTCTAATTCAATCATGCTACTAGAGACGGATCCATTCGAAATAGATAAAATAGTTACATCATTAAAAAATACATCATCATCTGGGATGGATGGCATTACATCGATTTTTTTCAAAAGATGTCTCAAGCCTTTGCGTGAACCACTAGCCTTTATTTGTAACACTTGTCTCTCAACCGGCATATTTCCTAAAGTACTTAAAGACTCCATTGTCATTCCAGTATTCAAATCAGGAAATCGTAAAGAAGTCGGTAACTATCGTCCAATTTCTCTTTTACCTACTTTGGCTAAAATACTTGAAAAAGTCATAAATAAACGCCTCATAAAATTTCTAGAGAATAGTAAACTTCTGTCAGAAAATCAATTTGGTTTTAGATGCCAAAGATCCGCTTCTGACGCAATTGAAAACTTGGTTACTGAAGTCACACACCATCTAGATACTAAACAAAAATGCATTGGAGTGTTCCTAGATTTGGCAAAGGCTTTCGATACCGTATCCATACCACTGCTACTCCACAAACTTCAATCCATGGGTATTAGAGGAATCCCTTTAGAACTCATAAAAAGCTATCTGAGTGATCGTTTCCAGACCGTAAAAATTGGTGACACGTTAAGTTCGAGAGTATCAATCAACTTTGGTGTTCCCCAGGGTTCGGTTCTTGGTCCGACATTATTCTTGATATATATCAATAGCCTATGTGACCTCATACTACCCAACGCCAAAATCATTGCATTCGCTGATGACACAGCAATAATATTCAGTGGCAGAACTTGGGAAGAAGCTCGCGTTGCTACAGAAAACGGCATGAAAAGAGTTATAGACTGGCTAAACCACAATTTACTGAGCCTTAATCTGGATAAAACCAGATATATGACTTTCTCGATATACAAGAATAGTCAGCCCCAATCGAGCCTTACCATCACAGCTCATACTTGTGCACTTCAAAGTCCAATTAACTGCAACTGTTTTACTCTTCTCTCCACGGACAAAATAAAGTATTTAGGAATTACTATTGACCAGAACTTGAATTGGAAACATCACGTAGGACAACTAAAGTCGAGAATAAGAAAACTAATACCCGTTATTAAAAGAATAAGACATTTAAAGGCTTATAATACTAATAAAACGGTATATATTACATTATGTCAATCTATTATAACCTACGGCATTTCAGCTTGGGGTGGTGCACCTAAAACTACATTGCTGAATCTTGAAAGAACACAACGCTCGATACTGAAAGTCCTTAACTACAAACCGTTCCGGTATCCTACATCAAAACTTTATAAAGAGTGCCAAGTCCTAAATGTTAGACAGTTGTTCATCAAAACTATAATCATGAAACAACACAAATATCCTGGCCGCACTGACAACCTACTCAGTAGAAGAGCGCACGAGGCATTCATTGTTCCTGCATGCAAAACTACTTTTGCTCAGGGCTTTGTCTATTTTTTGGCACCATTTCTCTATAATAAGATCAACAAAACTACTCTAATAAGAAGCAAAACTAGATTTATCTGCTCAAAAATATTAGAAAATTTCCTGCATGAGTTAAGCTACGATGAAACAGAACATTTATTGTTTATAAATAAATAGGAATTAATTAAAATGTTATTTATGAAAATACATATTTTACTATATATAAACGTACTCCGCATATTAATGTAGTTAGATTTTAAGGTTAATTTCTTAGATTCGATATTTAGTTTAATTATTAGTAAAACTGTTTCAAATGTTATATACTTATATAATAATATGTTATACTGTAAGATATAAATAAACCACTTTAACTTTAGCGTTTAAGATTTTGGTATAACATCGTGTATCAATATGATATGTGTTGCTTTGTTTTAATTTATTTGTCTGTACAGTAATTACATCAAATAAGTACATACATTGTCCGTCAAAACTATTGCTGTCAATTAGGGGTTGAAGCTTTACCCTGCCGTAACACAGTGTTAAAACTAGCACGGAGGGTATGGTTTTGTAGCTCGCTAAATGGATCTACATAAATTACAAATGTACAACTATTTTAAGTAATTAGCTTAGTTACATAATTTATTGTGCCATTTATTTCTGAGAATAAATTTATCTTTATCTTTATCTTATCTTATCTTTATCTCTTACCAATCTGCCAACTTGTATCGCCATACCCTCCGCGTGCCTCTAGGGCTATAATCGGGTGGAGAGTAGACAGAAACAGATTTCACCAGACAGTGGTCAGATGTACCCAATGGTGCAGAAATCGACACGAAATAGCGGTCTGGATCAGTTGTCAGCAGAAGGTCTAAGCAGTTGGCGTTGAGGCCGTCAACATCGGGAACCCTTGTTGCCCCTTGGACCAGCTGAGTGAGATTAAGTGCTATTGCTAGCTTTCGCATCTCATCTCTTTTTACGTTTAAACAAAACAAATTAAAATACAAATAAATTTACAACCCGCGACAGGACTCGAATCCGCATCTTTTACCGTTCGGAATCGCGACCAGCACACAAAGAAAAAGGCAAGAACCTCGGTCTTATTTTTTTTTATCCGTTACAATAGCATTACAGCATTTTTTTGAAATGCTGTTATGCTATTGTTAGGCTATCTAATAGCTCAGGCTATCTAATACTCTTTTTCAAGAGTATTAGATAGCCTAAGCCTTCTTATATAATGGTAATGAAAGTAAATGCATCTAATGCGGCGATGGTTCTGCAAAATGTCACGTATTGAATACTTGCAAACCGTGGGATGTGACGATCGCATTAGTCTAAAAACAATATTTTCGAAACATGGCGACCTAAAGCTAATAAAGTCTCCCCATAATTCACAGCAGTTGCACTATCCAATTTGTGAAACAAAAAATGTTGTAATGTAGATTTATCCATCATATGAAAGTACAAGATTTTTGAGTTACTGATAAAATCAAGCCCAACACTATAACGCCTCAGGCTATTAAATCGTATCCATACATTACTAACATTCATAGCTCGTAGAAAGCTTGTCGCTTAATGCAATTCATTGTACAAGGATACATACCACAACCAGAACCGCCTGACCTTCCACACCCCTGTGACGACGTTCAAGAACAGCCATTCTTGGGGAAAACTCTTGAAACGCACAGGCCTGTGTAAAATGGACGTAAGGAGCGTATGCATATACTTGCCACTATAGCCTGAGCTTCCTCGCCTCCCTCGATTGTACCAAAATCAGGTTTTTGGTTGCAATGCCCTTAGAGACTGAGGTTCAAGGGGTTTTGGGCAACGTCGGTCAGATGAAGCCTGTATTCAGCCTCGATTTACAAACTCAAAGGATTATACAGTCGAGATTTTCGTGGATACCTACCGTTAAGAGATCGAAACGGAAATAGGCTATTGGCGAATAGTCACCGCACCGCATCTCCGTACGAGCACTAACATGAATGTCGTTAAACTTTGTCAGTACATTTATTGCTAAAATAGAAACAATATTGATCAATTGAGGTGGATAAAATTACGGGTACTTATCCTATTTATTTATATAGGTATACATACGTATACATACAGTTTCGACTATGAATCAACTCTACCCTCAACTGCAATACTCTATGACTCTTTATGCCTCTTACTATAATTATAATCAATCAACAATTTGTAAAAAAAGTGATTAAACGCAATGAATAGAAATTATAAGCTCTATAATTATATATTCTCTATATATTCCCTTTGGCATTTCTGTAGTACGATATGTAGTATGTATATACGTTATGGTACTCTTTACGATGAATGTAGTGCCATTATTTATTAGATAATGGCAATAAATTTTCATATACATACCTTCGTAATCCTATTTAATTTTACAGAAACTAATTTTAGTACGAGTACTACCCTATATTGTGATCAACTGTATTTTACGTCTTTGACATCAACATAAAAATGTCTGACTTTTTTACGCTGTAATTCTATCATTGATTGACAGTACACGTACAAAAGCTTTCACTTCTACAATCTAATATAGGTCTTAAGCATGACTACTTAATGTTGAAATTGCATAATCATCAACGCCTTTTTACTTACCATTAACTAGGCGTTTCGTTTCGTATGTAGTCATAAAATGCGCTGTTTTCATAAAACTATTTTAAACCAACAAACTTTTTGATGTGTTAAAATTAACGTCAACTCTATTCTGTTGCCCATATAGTTGAAAATTGTCTGAAGCGCTAGTGTTAAGGGTCGAATAAATTTTGTAGGATGTATTGAAGTTCGTCAAAAAGATTTATTACAGTATTATGGAACAAATTATGTCTATTTTTTATTGAACATAGATTTTATTGATTTGGTGAGTGATCGAACGGTGCGAGAGTCGGATATTTCTTATTTACGACCTATAACTTGGGTTAAAGAGAGATTTTATATTTACTACGCATATATTTATTTTTGTAGGTTGTTGTGATCCGAAATCCCTATAGCGTTTGAGGAACTTTAAATAAAGTTACGATGTTTTTGTGTGAAAAATAGTTTACTTGCGAGAGCATTATGGGTTTATAGCAAAAACATAATAAACTCAGGTTTATAACTTCTTCTGCAATATTTATTATTTCATCATCTAATACTAGTTAAACAGGCAAATATTATTCACTGCCATTAGGTATAAAAAGTCGAAACCTACGAGTAAGTAAATTTCAACTGTTTCCATTCTGATGAAACATCAGAAACATATGATGAAACATCGTATGAGTGTGTCTGAAAGGTTTGTCGAAAATTTTTGACTTTTTAGACCAATGTAAGGGTGTAAAAGCTTCTTACACAACGGTGTAAGAACTTATTCCACCGTTTTCTTACTTTTCACACAGGTCATTAACAATATATTTTTTTCTTTTTATTGTACGACGGGGAAGCGCTTGGCCTTCATCTCACCTGGTTACAAGTTGAAATAAGGCCGAAATTGGAAGCGCACTTCACCCGGAATCCTCAACAAACTGAGAAAATGGCTATCTTACCACTAAATGCCGGAACACAACATTTTTATAAGAATTGTTATTATGGCGACATAATAAGGTAAGATGGTGGTTGATAGTCAGGCGAGTTAAACAAAATCCTACTACATACTAAAGCAAGTACAATATTTCTCCCCCTGGGGATTGAACCCGGGACCTCTGGATCTGAAATCGGTGGGTTTTACCACCGTAGTCTTAAACCTCATCCTTGGTTCATAGAGCCACCTCGGGGTTTTGCAAGGACATTTAAATTATCCACGTCATAGTTGTATAATGTTTAAAAAAAAATCGCGGCAGCACCAGCAAATATATAGTCAAAAAGTTATGACCCGTGGTCTAATGTCTATTGTGGTCTGTTTCGGGTTATGCTGATGATTGACAATAAATGGCTTCACAACTCAGTTGGTATTGGTAGTTTTTTTTATTATATTACAGAACATTAATTTTATACTGTGCCATCTAGCACCAAACTAAGCATATACAGGTTGTAATGGGAACTAGATTACGGATATACTTTTTGTAAATACATTTGTATTATAAATACTCAAAGTTACAACACCCAAACACAGAACACACATCAATATGCATCACTCAAAATGTATGTCCTGGGTGATAATTGAACCCACAGCCACAGCGCAGAAGGCAGAGTTACTACCAACTGAGCTGAGGTTTGTTGCTAATTTACAAAAAGCTATACCTACAGTAATTTCCAAAAAAAAATACATATTGTAAAAGATATTTTTCCTGTTCCCTCTAGTGAAAACAAGTATTGCTGAATTTGGGGCTAGATGGCCTGTATTTAAAGTGATGACGATGTATATTTCCAGTAAGTAAGTATTTTGAGCCATTCAATAAGCATTCGTGTGGCTATTGATTGCGGGTGTATAACGGAGGGTCCAGCGGTGTCATATTTCGTGGATTTATGCGTGCCGGTCGCAGGTCGATGGATATCTTATTTTAGATCAGCTGAACGCGGTCATTTGGGATCTGTACGGTCAGCAAGAACAGCAGAATTTTAAAATATGTGAGAAATTGTGTTTATTCGATGGTAGGTACTCGGGTATCACGCGTTAGTAACATTTTTTTTTTATCTTTGCAAGGTCTGATGAGTATCGATACTATATCAATAATAACCACCATAAATTGTATTGTGTGGTTTCAAGGAATTGGAGGGTGGAGAAGAATGCTCTTGGCATCTATTGGGAAAGTACAGCATTCCAAAGAAAAGTCTGTGATAAAATAAAATAAATAAATAACACTGGAAATTAACTTTACACAGCGCCATATAGCCTCAAACTAAGCAAAACTTGTTATATGCGATCAAGATTACGGATTAGGGTTTCGGTTGAGTTTTTTTCGTTCCCGGGAATCGGGAACAACATTTAAAAATTTCTGGGGCTCCCAAGAAGCCGGAAAATTTTGTAGAGTTCATTTTACTAAATTTAGTTTTTTTTCTTACAAAGTCTTGAAAAACACATAATTGTATACATAAGCTATTTATTTGACTCGAAAATTATTGAATATTACCAATCGATTATTAACTGAGGAGAAAGTTAATTGGCATGCAAAATTTAGCTTACTTTATTTCAATTCTCAATCAACACAACGTAAAATAATATAATTTAATTTTAGTTTCTTAAACTATTTCATAAAGTAATATTTGATAAATACTTCTTATTTTAGAAGTGAAATTTACTGATACCTACTTACCAAAAACCTACGTTTGCTTGCGGTGGGTGTAGATTTGCAAAGTGATGGCAGGTCGTGGGTCATTTGTAAAGGATTTATTCCACAATTTTGAGTTACCAGGTTTTTTGAGTTTAATATAACATACCTACCTACTTTTAAATATCCTCAAAAAATCCAGGTAAATCAGAAAATAATCCCGGTGACAAGAACGACAATTTCTGGGACCCGAGAACAGAATACATAAGTACGTGTTTATTCACATTTAATTACATACTTGTAAAACAATACTCACCCAAACACACAAAAAACTTCTATATTCATCACACACATATTTGTTCTGGACAAGAATCGAACCCACCACCTACTGCGCAGAAGGCAGAAGAACTACCAAATGAGCTGTGAGGCTACTCAATTTGATAATAATGACAGTACGTATTTTGTATTTTACAAAGATACTAAAATAACGTAACCCACTTAGTTACATCGAAAATCTGCAATTATTCATATAAGCCTCGGAAGCCTGTATTTTTTTTCCTTTGATGAATGCCAAACATCTTAACACAGAGTGGACCTTAACATAAATTTATTATAAATGTAATTTAAATACCCTAAAATGTTGGCCATGGTCCGTATATTTTGGGATTTTTACAACCAACGAATCCGTATCTCAACCAACCAGTGTCACTTGTTATAAACAACTCCATTTATGCCGACCGTACCCTCGTCCCAATGGTGACCGCACTTATCTACTAAAGGTATGCGGTATTATGTTAGTTTTTGCGGACCCACGCTAGCTAGTCACTAAGCTGTTTTAGCTACATCTACTGAGGTAGTTTACAGGGAGCGCTGGAAGTAAAGATACTCTTTTGTGCGACTCGATGGACCGATGGATATCGTAGCAATTGCGGCGACGATAAAAGGAGGCGTATGCACGTATAATTTTTAAACCAGCGATTGAGCGATCCACCTCCTCGAAGTTACCCCCTCGACGTCTCAAGCGGAACTAAATCAAGTACTGTCGTAATACCGTACTACAATATTATTTTTTTCCAAAATTGTACTCAAACGAATTCTAGCATGACTAGATTCTTTTATTTTTTTATTGTTCGGCGGGAATGTGATTGGCCTTTATCTTACCTGATTTGCAAGTTATGATAACGCCAAACGTGGAAGGGCACTTCACCGAGAAACCTTAACAAACTAAGGAGCTATCATACCTCTAAAATGCCGGAACACGACAATTTTAGAATTTGTTTCTGTTTCTCTTGACGTCTCAAAGGCATTTGACAGGGTCTGGCACGCTAGCCTGCTGAATAAACGCTCCCAGCGTCTGTTTTTCCGCTGTGCTACGACCCTAATGTCTTCAAGAAGAGAGTTAATAGGCACTTTCTGGGAAGGCTTGCTCCATCGTAGATCTCATTCATACCTGTGTAAGTTTCGTGGTCAAGAGCCGACCCATCGTAAATAAAAAAAAAATATGGCGACAAAATTAGATGAGACGGTGGTACTTGCTAACAGGCGGACTGAAACAAAGTCCTACCACCAACAAAAACAGAAAAAAAACAAAAGATACTCTAACTTTAGCCAATTGTATATATTCATGAAGTACCTATGGTTCATAATTCTATTTTAGCTCCGAGTATTACAATAGTCTTATTATCAAGAGGACCATTTGACCTCCTATACCTCATTCCACATACTCACGATTTTCGTAAAGAGAAATGATATAACAGTAAATGTAAAAAGTTGTAAGCATGTTGTTGCAGCAGCAATGAAATAAAGGAGAGAGATAACCTCATGTCAGCTGCAATTAAGGAACTGCCACTAGATCACTACAAAAGGGACTGTTATGTCAACAAATAAATTAGTAAGTTCTCACTCCTATTAGCCGTTAACTCTGCATCCACGACTTTTATACTTATGTCCATCACACAATATATTCAAATCTTCTTCAGCCTTAGTCAGCGCGTCCACAACCGTGCTCAAAATCATAATGCGCTGATCTTAATAGTTATCATCCGTTTGCATTACATTTTTTTTTTATTGTACGACGCGGAGTGCTTTTCCTTCATCTTAACTGATTTTCTAGTTATGATACGCCCGAAGTGAAAGCGCACTTCACCCGGAATCCTCAACAGTGAGGAACTGGCTATCTCACCTCTAAATGCCGAAACACAACAATTTAAGAATTGTTGATATGGCGACAGAATCAGGTAAGATGATGGTAACCAGGCCGACCTAAGCAAAGTTCTACTACCAACCAAACTAAGCACAATATTGTACTCCGCCTGGGGATCGAACTCGGGACATCTGGATCTAACACCGGAGGGCGAACCACTACACAGCAGAGGCGGTTACATAATTATACTAAACTAGTAACTACTTTTTACAAATGGAGTCACGCTCAATCTTCCCCGTATACTTACTATTTACCTAATGTAATCTTTTCACCCAACACATCCAATAACATTTGCATCTCAGTTAAGTAATAATATGGATATAAACGATGACTCCAGACGTGCGTGGCTACATTCCTCTTAAATACGTAATCAATTGAACCGCGGGTCGAAGTCGTGACCGCCTCTTATCTTCGATCACATCGATCGATTTCAAAGAATCGATTCAAAATCGGTCGACCTTGATATCAATGATCGAGTTTAAAAGATTCCGACAGACGATTAACGATGTAGATCTCTTATAGTCGCGGTGGTAATTCAAATTATTTCAATGGGATGGTGACCACGCCCTCTTAAGGTTCTTCAAAACCAATCTGGGCTGATCTCTCTTGTCCCAGAGACCCTAAGTTCGTTTGATTGATCCCATGACTGATATTGAACCCATCAAGCAACCCAGAACACCTAGATACAAATTTAAAGAAATAACTTGGGACCGACAGGATTTTAGGAAGTGCAAACATCAAGTATCGGGCATTTTATCAGCATCGTTAATAGCCCTTCTACAACTAGGATTACATGAGGATTGAAATGTTTTGCCATAAGCTCCAACATTTTTGTGTAATTGGATAAAAAAATTGGTTTGAAAACATTGCATGCTTCTGCTGTTTTTTTTTCATCTACTTATGGTACCTGGTTAGTCGAATTACGGGCCATATTGGCGATCAGACTGGCTGTTTATAGTTTTTTTTTTTAGTATTCTTTTTATGAAGTTTTATTTTGATTCCTTTTGATAGCTTTTGTCTGTATTTTGAATTAGTTGCCAATAAACCTTGAAAGAAAGTGATTGGTTCTTGGGGTCATCGTCAACATTGATAGGGAAATAATTAACCATTCCATTATACATTTATCGGTTGGTTTACCCATTGCACTAAATGATATGCATATTATAAATATGATCATATATACCGTAAATGGTTCTGGATGCTGCCAATGATAAAGCAATCTAAATCGTTGATGTATGGAAAATAAATGTTGCTGTTTTGTAATAGAAAGAGTAATTTCCTATACAAGCAATCGTAATCATCGATCTACGATCTTCATCCGTCATCAGGAACAGCTCCGCTATTGAAATCAGACCACGCAATTACCTCGGCCATGTAATTATCGAAAACAAGAGATAACATCTGTTTAAATGAAGATGTGGAGTATAAGATGTGTAGTAACTGTAGCCAGTCTATATGAGAATGTATAAGTTATGTTAAAAGGGTCCAAAATGCTAGTATATGTCTGCCTAATGTATAGATGGGGAGCGCTATTGTTTCCTGTTAAAAGGTAGATGGTAAATTAGCCCACAACGTTTAACCAGTTTATGACTCTAGGATAACGTATTAATGCACTGACACGCATGTTCAAAAGGTATCGAGGGCTCCGAACCACATATTAAGACAAAATGCTCACGTTTCTTGTATTGGGCCATTTATATATATTCATTAATTTTATTTAAAACTTTATATTTGATGATAAAGCGGAAATGGAAATACCCACTCTGTGAACATTTCAACTATCTACCTATTACGGTTCATGACATACAGCCCACTGACAGACAGACGGATAGTGGAGGCTTAGTATTAGGGTCCCGTTTGCACTCTAGGAATGGGCACGGATCCCCAAAATCTTGGTTCTTTCTATGGACCAAATTTTATAAATAAAAAATGTTCTTCTTTTCTGTTGATGAAATGTTTAAGAACCTTCGTGTCGTAATATGAGCCTCCCATTATATGTAGTCTATGTGCCCATTGTGCGTCTAATTAACCGTTCAACATCAATAAACAGATACAATCAGCTCCGCAATATTATTAAGTCATTAAGTAAAGGTCACATTGTCATATTATCTGTAGCTTCGATCTATCGTACGCTAATCTTGAAGGGAAATGAAAATGTTGCCACACAACACGAATTTACGGTAGGTACAGTGTATTTGATTTTTTTTATATTGGTCAGCTCTTAGTTTTCACTATGTGATGAAGCGAGCCTGTCCTGAAGGTACTTAATAACTACTCTTCAAGACATTGAACATAACAGAGCGAAAATGCAGACGCTGAAAGCTGATACGACTTTTTACAGTGCGAATAAAAATAGTTTATTTTTATTTCTTGTAATTTCGTCGTTTGTCAACACTGGTTGTAACTGAAGAGTGCGAAGCACTACTTCAAAAACGTAGGCTACATTATCGGTCATTAGAGTTAAACATCATGTAACCTCAAAATGTGAGGTAAAAAGCATTGTTATATTAACTGCCAGTTCCAAGGCAAGTAAAACATACCGTAGTGCGAGTCGGCCACGCTCACCGACGGTTCCGACACACATTTCAAGACAAACTATATTTCATGTGGGTCCGACTCACTCTTGGCCGCTTTTTAGGATATTTGTTATACATCAAGGTAAGGCCTATTATAGCACTAAGTTAATGCTGCTTGGCGGCTGAAATAGGTAGGTACTGTGTAGTACTTCCTAAACTTTCCCTTAAACAAGGAGCTCTATTACCTACTCTTATTATAAAATACATACTGTAGAAAATTCAACTGTATATCTATTAGAGTTCATGTGACACTGGCAGACGGATGGACGCACTGCAAAGGTTTAGTTATACAAATATTATTTTTATTTAGGACAACTTAAAATTACGTGCTGATGCTATTTTACGATCCCAAATAAATATATTATTTATGTTATCTATACCTTAAATAGCTGATTATATATAGGATATAAGAATAGACCTTAAAAATGAGCATACAAATTATAATAAAACAACAACAAAAAATTGTGCTCATTAAATCTGTACGTAATTAATTTATGTTGTGTTAAGCAAGCGTCCGCGATTTTTTATAACCACAACATTTCGACCATATTCATCATTATTAGATTCATCTTTATTAAAAAAAGGGTCTCGTTTGCACCCTTTGGGTACGGAACCCTTAAAATAACAAAGAAATATTATTCAACAACGTTATTTGAAAGTCTTTTAATGAACCTGTACAATTACTGAAGTCGCAAAGTCACCCGAATACCGAATCATTATCGACGAGAAAACCAAAAGCATTCTTCCACAATACCTCAATTTGGTATTCCTTTCATAAAAATGAATCGTAGGCTTTTTTTTTACAGAATTTCAAACGGAACAAAAGGCCTTACCATGGCCATACAAATACAAGTACAAAATATTTATTAAAACTGGCACGAAATTTTGTTAGGATGATAGCAAGAACTACCAAATGTCACCAACTTAGAAGTAACAAAATCTTGGTAAAGTAGATGAGGAGTGCTGATGATGATTCTGAAGAACATAGCACGATGTCATCTTCATAATCTTTCTTACTTCTTTTTTTTTTCTTTTTTTTCTCTTACTTTTTCTACACCTAGTCCCAAACTTAGCAAAGTTTGTAGTGATACTGGATTACGGAAATTATGCTTAGGTACATTTTTTTTTGTATATACATACTTGCTAATCGTACGATAACCTACAAAACAAAACTAAACTAAAGAACATCGATATTCAACACACAAATGATTTTCCTAGGTGGGATGGAACCCACGACCTACAGCGCAGAAGGTAGAGCTACTACCGACTGAGCTGTGAGGCTTGTTAAAATTACGAATTTTGAGTACTAAAGCTTTTACAGACATTAAACAATTCATTGTTATTTCACTGATGTATCCTTTTGTAGTTTTGGCAGCTTTTGTGTAACGCTGGACGTCATAGTACAGCCACAAGGCACAGGCCGGACGGAATCCGGACAAAATGAGGAATTTACATGAATTACGTAATTTATACTCGTACCTTCGCTGATTCATTGTCGTTCGAATCTTTGTAAATTTTGAAACGAGGTGTTTTGTTAAGAAATTTTAAGTTAAAGGTGAATTCAAACGTACACTCGAAGTTAGGAGTGAGTGCATAAACATCAATTGACTCAAAAATTCAGCGTTGTACATCCCATTGAGGATCCCTTTGCCGGATTTTACGATAGCTGCGAGCTGAGTCAGAAGTAAAATATTCAGCCATGACCGCCACGACGAGTTTGGGGACAGTTAGGTATATTATTGACCTCGAAGCTCCCCCTTGTTCTTCACCTGGAAGAGGATGCGTTCTATGGCAAAGGCACTGGCACACTGATGGAAAACAGCAAACTATCCGGACTTCGGCAGAGCACTTGGTCGCGAGCCCAGCGGACATTTCCAGGTCCTACTGCCAGCGATATGATCATGCAGCCGTAACCATTGGCTAAATGTATAAGTACACAACCGTCAGCAGGCAGCAACAGCAGGCAACAGTGACATGTGACAATATTGGCATATGCCAATATTGTCACATGTCACTGTTGCCTTATGTTATGTATTGAATTTGTATGTAGATATGTCACTGTCTGCAGTCAGCTACAAACTTTTACCTTAAAGATCAACGATCCTGCTGCCAAGAGTTGACCACTTGGAGATCTACTACTACTAGATCCAGCCCATCCTGAGCTTAAGTAGCTTGCTCAGTATTTGGTGTTCAAATAATTTGTACTTCAACCAGACGTACGAATTGAAATTGTACTAACAATATAAACAGCAAATTGTTAGCTTTATCCGAATTCCAAATGCACAAGTGCAAAACTCTAAACTCTAAACTGTATACTGAACGAAAATATGGATTCATATTAACTAGGATATCGATAAGTAGAGAATGATAGAACTGTTTGAATTATTAAATGAAAGTGCCATACGAAGACCTCGTTAGAATCGATAACTGCTTAAACGTAAGCAAACGTATTTTCAGTAAGGCATAATACTCAACCAATTGTTATATGACGGATGACATACAAATCTTTTTAGGCAACTACATAAGACTTTTCAAATGTATATGTCACCGTGAGATTGTAAAAACCGTCCGTTTGTAATATGCCACATGTCACCGTGAGATTGTAAACACCGTCCGTTTGTAATATGCCTCGTCATATTGCAAACGGTCAGCAAATTGTCAACAGCAACTAACATTTACAGGTTTACACATTATTTCTAGCTTCTCTAGATCTGGCGCTTGCTTTAGCATAGACACAGACCTGCCTCACTCTCTCCTCAAGAGGGTGAGGTGAGCCTTACAGGAATGTACAATCGAATCCTGTAACGCAAGCCTATTGGTTATCCTTCACGCGGTGCCCCCCGTTTTTGATCTAGTTCCATCGTCATAGAGTTAACTAAAACCACAGGACGACTTCTATTGGGATGGAGAGGTCATGTCCCGACGGGTTCATCATCGATCACCTTTACAATTCCCTAATCTTCCCAAACCTTCGACGACCGTTCACAATATGCCGAGGCATATTACAAACGGACGGTGCTTATAAACTTATGCTGACATGTGTACAATATGCCGAGGCACATTACAAACGGACGGTGCTTACAATCTAACGCTCACATATATATCACAAATTTTTAATTGTTAACCTTGTAGTATTCGTATCGTTCCGCTTTTTTTTTTACAGTTTTTTTTTATATGGTACGTATGATGCCAATAATGGCTGAAAATAGATTATGACTGACTTGTGTCCAGCAGTGGACATCAAAATGCTGATGATGATGCCTGTCTAAAATATAAATGTCCGGGATTATGAAACAAGGAGGAGAATATGAGCAAGAAGTGCAGACATGCGTTTTGTTTATTATTATTGCGTGTAGTTAGAAACTTGGGGTGTTTTTGTAGACTTACAAATCACACGACAGGCACTAAGTAATTCTATCTCACTCAATTCTCCGGTAACATAATATAAAGTTAACTCAAATTGAGAATTTTTGTTGCCCGCTATCATATAAATAAAAGTCTGTATCAAGTAAGCCAAACCTCTGTGGTCATTATAAAACACTCCTTTTTTTTAAAGTTAATACGCTGGCTTGATTCTAAGCCGGGAGGGCGACAGCGAGGACCTGGATGGCGCTGAAGGCGCGAGCCCAAAAATTGATTTTTGAGGCAACAAGAAAAAAAAACCACTCCACTTAAAGACCAAAGCGTAGCATTGATTTTGCAACATTATTTTACATTCTTGGGTGAGGGTGGCGTCTGGGCTTCATACTGATATAGCTCATCGGCTTTGTAACGTCGCACTTTATCCTCCACATTCACTTATTTTCCAGTATGTAGAAAACATTTGCCATAACACCACACCGCTTGGTATATGATAGTGATAAACTATACGCAAACAAAATTGCACGGGGCTAGCTTTAAAATATAAAGTACAAGATATGTACTTTTTTAACGTTTGTTTATTTTAGCTCTATAGTAAAAACATATATACATAGATTGTACAATCTATGAGCATTAAACTAGGTGTGACAGATATGTAGTACTTACAGTTAAGCATACGACCGAACCAAACAAAGGCTTCAGAACGAAAAAATCTAAATTTTTGCCTAAAAATGCGGGGAACCTTCGGGTGCGCTCCGACTCTCACTGGGCTGGTAAACTTGTATGAGGCCACCATCCAAGTCTTCCCTAAGAGATCTCTCGTCACGTTGCCAGCTCACTTCAACTTCCTCTGGGCGAAAGTATAGTATCTGTGAAGTGTGTTCACGTCATAAATTGTAAGTGGTTTTGTACCCACATCTGTTAATTTATTTTTTTCAAAATGTTCGCTATTAAATTGAGATATCCCTCAGTAGCAACTGTAAAGATTCGCAACTGGATAGATTCTCATCTGGGCAAATTTAGCTGGACAGATTAGCAACTGGACAGAACGTGTATAGTCCTTACCATAATTGTAATTTTATTACAAAAGTAATAACATAATTTACTACACGTCCATTCAAAACGTGAAAACACAATATCCATAATAACTTCTTATTATGTTTAATTCGTATGCCCAATTCAGATACTTTCTTTGTCCAATTCTATGGTTCATAAGTCTATCCAGTGACGACATTAAAAGCAAGTTGCGTGCACATTAGGGTCATCTCACGCACATGTGGTTGCGAGTGTATACTTCCCTCTGCTGATAAAATAAATAGAAACAGTGACGTGAAACAACGATATTCGTCCGGAGGCTATTATATGAATAGGTATATATACATGTAGTATACATAATAGCCTCTAGACGAATATTGTTGCTTCACTATACTACAGTCATAAGATAACAAACAAATAACGGTTGCCTTGAAAATATCGATAAACCTGCCCGTTGTTTTTAGCAGTGTCACTTAAATTAAGTTTTCTTCATTTAGGTTAGGTACCTATAGGCCGTTTGTAACGGTTCTTAGGTAATCTAACTGATTCCTTTGTACATAGTTACTTTCATTGTGCATTTTATTGAATAAATTTGAAAAAAAAAGTTTTCCTCTATCAGTATTTTGTTAGATACGTTTTTTTGGAAATTATGAACAATATATATCTAATCGAATAAAATCTAAATACATTCTGAATTGCCCGGTCTCTGATTCTTAGTTATAATTATATATTCAGGTCACCACCTGCCAAATCTATAATTTCATAGTTATTTGTTATACAAGAGTGCAAAGTTGCTTTTTAACCGCGTGTTCAATTTTGATGACCGAGCAAGCGAAGGATTCAAAATTAGAATCCTGAGCGTTAGCGAGGGAATCAAAAGAGCACGAGGTGAAAAATCTTTGCACTCGAGTGCAACACGTAACTTTTCATTCCACCTCAGCGAGGAAATGACTAAATGCAAAAAAAAACGTTTACAATCACAAGATAGGTACTTTTATTTCAGTTTAGGTATTAACTACTACATTATGACAGGTAAGTATTACAGAATAATCTTTAAATTATAACAAAATAATACTAAGGAATAATTAAGAAAATTTAAAAGTAACGTTGCTACAGTTATTTAAATTGAGTGTAATATTTTTGTTTGGTACTGTAATATGTGTATGTAATATTGGTGTTAGTCACACACTACAGTTGTAATAATGTAATATTGGTGTTAGTCACTTGTGTACTGTTTTTCGGTAAACTATCTGTCATACTTAATAGTTGTACCGATTCATCGGATTCCCTTGGCGTAAATGTTGGCATGAGATGGTTAGGTGTTTAGTAATGGCTCATTTTTGATGTAGAAGGGCCAGTCCAAGGATATGACTGAGGCTCTTTCAGTGTAATGGCTCCTACGATGCCTTTACAAGTATTACACCAAGAAGGTTCCGATTTCAAGTTTTTAACAAATTAGAAAATGTAGTATAATGGATTCGGCACCATGGAGGTAGAAGTAAATAGGTTTATTGATGTTTTGAATTCACAAACTTAGTGCACACGATGTTCTAAATTCAATTTTACTTTAACCTCTAGCGGATAAAAACGGCTTTTGCACTCAGATATCGAATAGTAAATATACTCTTTCCGAGATGGTGGGATGAAAAAACATTTTATCTTATCAAATTCTGTAAGCAATTTTTTTTTGTATGATATTATAATTAGGTTCTAGGTAATAAGAGCAGCAATTTAAGGTTAATTATCTGTTATGCTGTTGTAATTGTTGAAAAATGTTTTAGGTTATTTCTATGAATCAGTAGGACACGGTATCGGTCGGGCATACGTAGGATAGGATAGGGTGTAGGTGTTAGGTCAAAAACAAAAAAAAAAAAATTCAACATCTCAACCGCCACGGCAAATTATCATGATTATGATGTCTAAATAGGGTAGATACCTTTGTTGCACAAAACTTACACTAAATGTACCCTTTATTTTGTTATCCATGGTAGTATTTACTTGAGCAACATAACGTATGACAAAAACCGCACTTCTTATAACTCGTTGCAAAAAGGTTATTTATGCCATCTGTGCTGTGTCACGTGTATATCACTAATGTTAGCTATTATACATTCGCATCTAAAAGACTACTATGATGTATGTATAAATAACATTTAGGTACTAACATTATAAATAGAGCAAACCGCCTAAAATGGAATTAAAAAAGATAAGACGTAGTAGGTAAGACGAGTACCTTCCTGGTATTGTACCTACTGTGGTGTGATTACAATAACTAGGCGAGTACCAAAATTTCATTTATATTTTTAATAAAATTTTAAAATAGTAAGCCCTAATTAGTGAATAGTAATAGGTTAATATCACTAATAACCTTAGACACGCATATCGTAAGCGCGGCAGAATTGGAAAACATGTAGCATTTAATTTCAATTCAATAAGATTTACCTAAAAGTTGTCATTATAATTAAATGAATTTTAAGGGATATATACTAGCTTCTTAGTACACCACTAATAAAATACTAATAATGACCAAGTAATTTCAACTAAAATACCTAATGCAGTGATTATGATTCAAGAAATTATCATTGCAATCAAAAGCCGTAATAAAATCTAAAGCAATAAAATTAAATATATGACAAAACTTATATTAATAACTTCTTTGTTTATCAGAAATAATAAGGAAGGATATTTCACACGGGCAATACTCAAAATCGTTTTACTTCGACCGTAAAACCAACCGTTACAAAGAAATCCAAAACCCCGCGCACAAAAGAACAAACGAATCCGAAAATATTATTTTATGCTTAAAAAAAATGCAAGTGCATATTGCATATTCTCCTGTCGGACATAAGGAGGAATTATTGTAATTTACGGTTCTCTCGTTTATCGCTCTATGTCACTCGCGTCGATCCGTTTTTACGAGTGCGCGGACGCATTGTGAATCATTTCAGCCGTAGAGTAGTTTGCAGATGAGACATTTCGTACAGTACAAAGTATGTACAAAATGTCTCTGGTTTCGATCATTGGGACATACATATTATTTTTACACAGCGTCATCTAGCTTAACAGCTTAATAGAACTTGATAACGGATAGAATACTAACATACTAACTTTTGTATAATACACATCATACAATACAACACCCAAACACAAGAAACACATATATTCATCACACAAATGTTTTTCCTGGGTGGGAATCGAACCCATAACCTACAACGCAGAACATATTATGAATACACAAGCAATTAAATTAACAATTTGTAGGGGAAGTAGTAACAAACAATCTGTAGGTATCTCAACTGATATAGACTAGTATCAAACGGAAGCGACATGAAGCGCATTGCCTAAATAAAAGCTGGGCTAGCTTTTATTATGGCAATGCTTCCTTGATATTAAAGGATTTCGAATGACCGGATTGAAACCGTTTCGAATCGAATCACATAAAGGGGTCACGCATTATACAAGAAATTACTTAAGCTCTATCGAAGATACGATAATATCTACAAACTTTAAACTTGATGCGGTTTAAGTGCCGTGCTTACCTGTATGTATAGTGACGATACTTCTCTCTCTAGCACTTGACCGTTTATTGGCTCTTTTAACCTTTGAATACCATCGGTTTCACTATTCTTGATGATATTCTTAACCTACTTGATTTGCTTCTATTGATTATAATTATAATAGGTTCTAATTGACTCGAATTTGAGCTTTTTATCTTATGGGTAATTACAATAACTTCCTACTTATATCTTTCTAGTAGATATCTACATATCTGTGATTTTTTTAGTTACTTTTATCAAACTAAACAAGTGAAAGAGCGCAAAAAAGTAATGGATAATACCATTTTTGCCCACAAAAACACACAACCAACAAAAATATCCACCTAAAATTGCAAAATTGCTCACCCAGCCCTATTTTAGGCTTATCTGCGCACACAATCTTTGGCAAAAACCTTTGAAATTGCGATATTAATCCGCACATTTTTACAATGTGACCCATCGGGACATTTTACGACAAACATTGTCAGGAAAAAGTATAATTTAACAGATAATGTGTACAGAGCTTGGCGTTTACGACTATCTGCACCCACCCTTTTGTCGATTAGACAAGACTTACGAGTTTTTGTCAAATAAGAGAATTTATTAATTGTGGGATGGGCGCAGTTGGATTTTATTAGTTCACGTGTATTTTAGATTAACTGTGTGAATCAAGCAGTGTGGTTAAACTGAAAGCTATAAAAACATATTGCCTGCTTAACTAGACAACAGATATATTAATAGAATAGACTTCCGTACCTCGTTATAAATGAATAAAAACCTATTACGATTATTATGATTATTATCACACCACCAAACATATATTTCTTTAACCACTGATTTAAACCACCTCTGTGGTCTATTGGTCGCCCACCGGTGCCAGATCCGGACCCGGATTCGATCCCCAAGGGGAGTACCTACATTATTGTGCTTGTTGTTGGTGGTAGGACTTTGTTTAAGTCCACCAGGCTAGCAACCACCATCTTACCTAATTCTGTTGCCATAATAACAATTCTTCAATTGTTGTGTTCCAGCATTTTAGTGTTATAAGATAGCCAGTTCCTTAGTTTGTTGAGGATTCCGGGGAAAAGCGCTTCCTTACTTCGGCTTTATCATAACTTGAAAATCAGGTGAGATAAAGAAACAAAAAAATATTGAATAATAGTTTGTGTTATATAAAATAAATTATAAAAAATACGTTTGCTTATTTCCGAAATTTGAACGGTGTTGAACCTATTAAAATATAAGAGCGGACACTGATCTGATTAGAAAAATACAAATGAATCATTATATTACATATTTATGTTACCGCTGTGTCAAGGAAAAATTTACACGGTATTTTTTTCTGCGATAAGCTCACATTATTTGAATTAATTATTATGCAGTTATAAATCATCAATCAACTACTTACACGCAAAAATAAACAATATAGCGGCTTATTAATTACACTAAATACATTTTATGTTACCTACTACTTACTGGAATGATGATTTTTAATCATAGCTTTGATTTATCGGCCATTTCATAACTTAACCCACTAGGTTATAATTTATGAAGGTCAAGCGCTTCCCCATTGTACAATAATATTATATAATAATCATAAATATTTTAAATTAAATAATAGATATATACATAGATATATACCTACATATTGATCTTCACAAAAACATCGTGAACTATAGTGAAATAGTAAGCTCCTTCCCCGCAGGGGTACAAATTATTGCTTGGTTGACGATAGGGCTTGTTCAAAGTCGACATCGCATCGATATCGAAACGCGGGCGCGCTAAGACACGATTCGACATAGTGAATATGGGCCCAGGTGAGTTGAAGGCCATGCGCTTGCTCCGAGCGTCAAATCATACTGAAATTGGCATCAGTCCGCCTGTCAAGCGTAGAGGCATAACTTCTTAATGTATTTATTCAATAAATACGTCGTACATTTTATTGTACGACGGGTTAGCACTTGGTTACAAGTTGAGATAAGGCCGAAGGTGCAGGCGCACTTCACCCGAAATCCTCAACAAACTGAAGAAATGGCTATCTTACCTCTTAATGCCGGAACACAACAATTTTAGAATTGTTATTATGAAGACAGAATTAGGTAAGATGGTGGTAGCTTTATACTATATAGCGGACTTAAACCAAGTCCTACCACCAACCAAACCAAGCACAATTATTGTACTCTCCATGGTGATCGAACCCGGAATCCCTCTGGATCTGAAATTTCATTCATTCAAAATCTCAACGATCAAGTAAAATAATAAAATCACGTATGCTTTGTGTTTGATTTTGTTTATATAAAAAGTACAAAACAGCTTTGATTTAATTTTTAAAATATTTCCAGACAAGAATTTATCGTAAAATTTGTACAAGCGATGCGGTTCGGGGTCAGTACTTGTACTTAAACAATTAGGTAACTATCCAAACTTGGCACGAGGAAGTTCACTCTGATACCTTATTGAACTAATACCGGCGTTTCTCTGAATGCCCAAACTGAATCAAACAGATCGCGTGTCTCAGATCGCGGTATCTGTGGATATGCAAAATCACTGTTTATTACTGATCTTACCATTTGCGTTTGAGTCATAGACAAGTGAACAGAATAGTCCCTTTGTAAGATAATGTGCCTTTATTATTATTACTTTCATATTTTATATAACAAATTTAAAAACAAATACGACATAACAGATGGTGAACATAAACCGATGCTTTGAGTAAATATAGGTAGGGACAGTCGTGCACGAATATGTATACACTTTATTATTTGATAAATTTAATTATTAAAAAAAAAAAAAAAATATATTCACGGCTGGTTAGTTCTGTCATTACTTTTGTACCGGTAATATAAATCACACTTTAATAGCAAAATGATAGCGTAATCTACAGATGTGGATACAGAACCATTTTGTGCAAGCGACTGTACATCAACATCAACAACGGACCATACTCTCAAAAAGGGCATTGAAAGAATTTGCCGTTGTCACAGAACACTTGGCTCAGTTCGCAGGATAGCATTAAATGTTGCTGTACTGCTAATCTCCTGATGATAAGTGCTACAATTATGTTCTTGGTATTCTTAGCTGCCTCTTACGACATCCATGTGAGTATATTAAGGGGCCATCATCTTTGCCACGACCACTTGGCACATTATTTCATCCAAACAGTGAAATGCAATGAAGTGAAAATGCTGTATTATAAAGCATTTAAAAAAAAAACTGGATAACTAAAAATATAGACAAGATATATGTGTTTAAAAGCGAGGTTTTTTTGGCTTAAGGGGTGGCTGTTGGTGTGCATATAAACAGTGGTACCTCAGCTGATTCAGATCGCCTGAAATACCTTTTCAATAGATTGGCTTATTTTCTCGGATTCATTACAATATTCCATTAAAATATTTATCATAGTTGGCATCGCTCAGTGTATCAAGAGTAGTAGTGCTCCTTGTGAATGTACCTATTTAGGTTTAAAGAACTTTATTCTCATACGAAAACATGGTTCACTTAAAATGAGATACAATGAGAAACAAATTAATCTAGGCTTATACATTTCAACTTACCTCTGGTACCTAAAACTACATTATGACTAAATATTATTTAAAAACTAAATATTGTTTAACTAAATATTATATAGGTCAGCATTTCAACCGCCAAGCAGCATTGCTGTATTTCGGTTTTAAGGGTATGGTTGCCGGTGAAATAACGGGTACTCGGGGCTCAATTTCTGATGGTGGGCGCAATTCAGTGTAGCGTAGGTCATTTTCTTTGTAGATATAACCTACGCGGTAATGCTTTGTTCTAAGCAAGAATTGCACTTAACATCAGATGGGCAAACTAATTCCGTCTCTAAATTTTATTAAAAAAATACACCTGCAATCGTTTGAGCAGGAATTTATGTGACGTTTACTTTTTACTCTTAACGATGTATGAAAAGTTTCTGACTTTTACAGTCAATTAAATGTTTGTGAATACAATATACCTATAATTACGTTCATAAATTCAATTTATCAGAATTATACACGTGTCAAACGATATCAATACTCGTATGCCGTTGTTATCACGTGCACTGCGATAAACATGCACCTGAATGTAATATTACTATATCGTCACGTACTTTATAATATTAATTAGATTGAAGTAACCTTCACGGTTCAAGCCTTAGAGGGCCATAAAGAGGTTATCTACGTTTTGACGTCAATAGCCAGCTAAAAACGAATATCCAAGAAAATTAAAGTAATAAAATCATGTATGGCTAGTAAACCATAAAATAGGTATCAAGTTTAAACATTTGGTCGCTTTAATCTGTCGAATGCCGGACATAAGACACCTTACATACATTACATACTTACATTTTTTATACAGAGTTAGCAGCTGGGTTGCTACTGTTTATTTATTTATTTAGATATGACATTGTTTATAATCAACCCTTTAAAAATAACAATCATTAATGCAGCTTAAAATTGTTGAGATGACCTGGCTTATCTGAAACCGATTAGCATCCTCGCTCTTTGACAGCAATCCGAATCGGAGCCAAGGGCGAACTGAGCTTATTCCTTGTAAATTATGCAGTAACTTTCTAAGTTACAGCTAAGTTGGAGTTAAGTTGAGGCTAAGTAAAGTTTCGTGTACAGCCATCTCGGTCAAAGTTGGCCGTTCGAGCGCAATCATTTTTATATTGATAACTTTTCTGAATAGCTTGACTTCATATATTTGAGAGTGAATTTAAGTTTTGTGACTAGTAGTGCATTTGAAAGGAATTGTATTTATGAATTAAGACTATTTCTTTAATAGATACAGGTTTATAAAATACTATTCTGGTATGACGGACTCTAGGGGATTTATTTATTTTAGATTCTCTGAAGGTTTGTATAGACTACCTTATCGGGTCAGATAAAGACGGATGGATGGACAGACTGACAGACAACAAAGTCTGCGTATTAAGGTCTCGTTCGGAATGAAACCCTATAAATGAAATCTTATGAGAATGTGAAGACTTAAAAATCATCAAAAAGGTAGTAAAACAATAAAGTTGTGAATAAAATGTTCTTTGATCAGCTAGAACACGTTTTCAAAGACTGGTTTAATGTTTTCTTTATGTAGAGTTCTTCTTCCAAAGCATAATATTTTAACATCGTAGTGCTCCAGAGATTCAATGCATCCTTTGCAATAAAAGCCAACCAGAACATAAACTCCTACGTACCTACCGTCTATTGTAACTGAGTATTGTATCAGCCATAATAGCCTAGCCCGATCTTACCGAACATCCTCTAGCGTAAAAGCAATACCTGAATAGAAACTTGAAATCTCCTTGTAGATGCGCAGTACAGTGAGGTAGTAAGACAGCCCGACCATCGATACGGAATGAAACAATAGCTTTGGGGCTGCGCAAGCCACGGGCACAATGTACTGTATTGTATCGGGCTATTCAAGAGCGCCCAATGGTATTAACTTGATTGGATAAAGGCACGAGCTAAAGCGATTCAGATGATACAGAAGTATCTAATGATCTGTCTACTTTTCCACAACAGTGAGAGTGGGGGCTCCTATTTGACAATTGTGCTCCATATTAACAAGCCCCATAGCACAGTTGGAAGTAACTCTGCCTTCTCCGTTGTAGGCTGTGTGAAAAAAACTGTATGTTTATATAATTTGAAATATAGCTAGCTTTTTTTGTTGTATAACTACACAACGATAGCACGATCTAGGAACCGTAAAATTTTGCACCGCCATTTAGTTCAATATTATTAACTGACGTTCACACAATGATGATGTAATGAAAAATGGCTTAAAAACGAGGCGAATGCTTTTAAAACACACCCAACTGCACGCTTGGTCAATTGTTCAAGAGCACTAGTAGCGATTTCAGTTTTATGCTTTGTACCGTCAATGGCGAGCGGGCGGAATATTTTTCTATGTTTACTCAATGCAAATAAGAGTATTAGACCCGTAAAATGTTTTCCAAACGATCTCCTGTCGACGTGTCCCAGTATTTTTCGGAACTGCTTGCGGGGTAGTTGGGAAAAAAATATTTTAGCTAAATATGAATAATAGGTAGGTACATTTCATAATAATTTTTAAATTAGATTTATTTTTTATTTTTTACTGTATGTTCTACTGGTACCTAACCTACCTAATTATGATTGTTATTATTTGCTTATTATACCTGTTGAATCAATTATAAATTTATTACTTTAAGCTTTTTTATTAATATCTATCTTATATCAGTCTTCATTTTGTTTTTTTTTTGAGTTTCGTAAAATTATTTATATATAAAATACTTAGATAATATGTGCCAGGCTAGAACAAAACTTTTATGACCTAACCTTAAACATTATATTTATACTAACTCTTTCGATACAAATCAGAATGTTTGTCACCATACAAAAATACTTTAACCCAAAATACTGCAATAGCCACCATTTACAAACGCATTACACTTTACCCGAAACTGCAAAACTATGCAGCAATTAAAAAGCTACAGCATAAACCGAAAACAAGTTCTATTCATTAAATTTTATCGGCGATGAAAGTTCGCATGAATTCGCGGTACCAACCCCAACTTACCCCACAATACTCCACATGGTAACCCTTTAGGGCAAAATGGAAAATTTCAGATACGTATTTCAACGGCACGCCTAAAGCAAACTATTCAAATACTGCACGAAGTTCACGGAAAATTCAAAACTCTTTTTGTGAAACACGGGCTCGGTTTAACTGAGACTGAGTTTTTAAATTAACTTACCGTGTGGTTACCATATTTGCAAAGGGAAATGGTCGTCCATTTTTAATGGACTTAAATATTGGATAGGCAGTTTTCTAATAATCTAAACATAACACATACTGAGTAGAATTATAATACTAGAAATAGGAATAAACTCGCTGTTCCCACAACTAGGCTCAAATAATAAATTCAAAAATTTTGTGAAACAAAAGCTATCCAGGAAAGCTTATTATAAAATTTCAGATTATCTAGAAGATAAGGAAGGAAGCCTGGGATTAAAAAAAAAGAATTTGCTCTGAATTGTAATTAATATTATTCTATAATTCTAACCTATTGTAATGGATCATAAAAAAACTCTTCTTCTCTTTCTTCTTCTTCGGGTTCTTGCCTTTCTCCTTGTGTGCTGGTTGCGATTCCGAACAAGCGGTAGATTTGACGTTTCAAAGTGATCTTAAAAAATCTTACTGAATGACTTGACTTTAATTGTACTTTGATTGTACCTTGTTTTTTTTGGGAAGCAATTTTGCCGGCAGCAGCCAAAATGTTTTCTTCCATAGTTGTGTGCAGTTTCATAAATAATGACTATTATATAATGATTAAAATATCACATTATTATAATTATTATCATCCAAACAAGATTCAAATAACTATACGTACTAAACATAATTTTCATTGTTAAAGTAGGTAGGTACACTTACAATAAATTAATATGATTTTGAAAAAGTTTCCTGGACCTAGAAACTTTTTCAAAGTCATGATTTTAGAAAACATGTACTTACTAATCAAATAGATGAATTTCCAAACATCTAGGTGGCGCTGTTAAGTAAATGCCATGTTATATTATTACAGGGCATTAATTTATTTTAAGTAAATATAGTTGGCAACACAAAAGGCATCACTTAAACGTCCTTTTTAAATAACCCTAATATAGTACATATGAAAATCGTGTTAATATAGTAAAATGAATAAAGCTGCGATGGATCAAAGAATCTCTTTTATAAAAACTCCAACTTTTTCACAGCTCGCACTGTATGCAGCTGACAGATCTGGTACACATATATTGAATATAATCTGTATCCATCAAAACAAATCCCATACTCCGTTTTCCCCAAAACCCCTGACTGTTATCGAAAAAACTACCTGGATTTTCCTCTTACCGGATGCATCAATATGTAAAATAAATATTTTTTGTTTCTGGATTTTACCGAAACGAAATCCCCGAAAAATCCGTATATTCGATGCAAGCTACAAAGAGACATTGGTTCAACAAAATGTTTTTTTTTTGTGTGAATGAATATTTTCCTGGAACACGAGGCTTTGATGTTGTAAAATATGGTTCAGAGCCGTCACGTACAGTCGAATTGACACGCTTTGAATTGACGCATTATTGATTATTCATGAGTAGGTACTGCAATAATTGTTTATTACTGGGTAGATAGGGATCGTCAAAGGAAGTATTGACACCATGCCTTTTTAAATACACATGAGTCTGTAATTTCAATAGCACAGAAATATAACGCATGGTTCTTGTTGGCAAAAACAAGGTACCTACAATGAAAGCAGTGAGAACTTTTACAATAAAGTCTAATGCATAAAAAAATATTTATATATTTGCATGAAATCGGTCGCGAGCCTGTCTCACGCTTGCTCGTATATTTACACACCGAATTAACTAAGAGCATTAGGGCTGCCTCGAAATAATGCTTCGTGATTTGGTTACATTGGATTTTGTGCCACCATAGCTATTCGTAGTTTGGGTCTTTGACGAAATATAAATTCGAAATAAGGAAATACGCATTTCCGTGTTTCTTCAGATGGAAATGCTTTGAAAATTTTACGAGAAAAGCAACTGAATAGGTATTTCTGGTATAGGATTTTATATGTTATCGTTATTATGTATTTATAAGCGTTTTAAAAGCATACATTACCGTATAAATAACTTAATACGCTTGTTCCTATCGCAAAGTCGTATGTACATTCAAGTTATATATTTAAAAACTGGATTTGATTGATTGATTGATCGTCAGCAAACTTTTACCAGTCTTTCGGAAGTAGGTAGGTATTTACAAGCAATTCAAGTGCTAAAATTAATTGCATTCTAATTAGTTTTGTTTTATAGTAAGCAGAAAAATGCCCTCGCTTCAATTATTACTAATCCTATCGCTCGTTTAAATCACATTTTTGGATCTGTATTTAAAATTACACATTACGTAAGATAGCAGGTATAACAGATGTAATTATGAAAAAAGTTGATAAATTTAGTTTTTACGCATCAAAGTTCGTAGCTTATTTTAAACTTGAAAATACTTAGGTTAAGTTATGAATAAAGTAATCTCAAGTTTTTCTACAAGCTCCTGTGAAACTTAGCCTCTAACAGCAAAGGGTCAGAGTGGCTCGATGGGTTCAAGTATTTGATCTCAGAACTATAATTACCAGCTATAGGTAGAGTAGGATTAGTTTAATAGAATATCCATACATTTTACCTCAGTGATTCAGTATTTTTTGGCTGACAGAAATTCTCAATCTTTAAAATTTTTAATCTGTTACACATGAAATGCGAACGGTCAAAAAAATAATAATAGGACATCAACCTGTTAGAAGCCAATTGAAAAAAACAGTGCAGTATAAGCATTAAAGATTAACCTAAATTGAAGTAATGGAAGATATCCTATAGGTATGATACAAGGAGGAAAATCCAAGTAAATACAAAGTATACCTATACTTTGTATTTACTTGGATTTTCCTTGGAAATCATTAAAAAGCCTTAGCTATGAAAAGTGTTGATGGTAAGTTTTCAATACTCTACGTTCATACTGTGTTACATGAGTACATTACTTGTCGATAGCTTGGTGATTGCACCACTCTGAGTGGTCGGCCCTTTGGGAAAAGTTTTCCACTCATAGCGAAAAGCTAAACGGTTAGCCATTAGTGCATACGTTTTAGCAAAAAATATTCAGCGTTTTTTGTAGTTTTTCGGTTGATAGGAAGAAAGAGCTTGCAGAACCTTGCAAATATGCAACGGCTTTCGGCAAATATTTACTGACCTGTTTTTAACGTAAGTGTAATTTCGACTACCTCAATGGGTTGTTTTGAACGATATAGCCCTCCAACTCAGTCCATGGATGTCGTAAAAGCCGACTAAGGAATCACTCAACAGAACAAGTGCAATAAATTCCTTCTGTGTATCTACACTTCTACTAGGGACACCTATCCGCCTGCCACGCGTGGTGATTATGGCAACTCCCTCGAGCTGGGAGGAGGCTCTGACCAGCAGTGGACACATAGGTATCTATGCTTAATGGACAGATATTTTTATTAAATTAAAAGGTAACTAAGATATTGTGCAACAGAATGTATTTTTGTTGAAGCACTTGAAAAATAACTAACATACCGTAAAACTTTCACTGGCAAGTTATTCATTTTTTTATATTCAACCAGCAAGAAAAAACTGCTAATAAGTTTTTTTGGCAGCATGTAATTCGTAGGTACTCAATAAATACTTTATTCATATTACAAGCGCTTGGCTTTGTAAAACACCTTGTACAATTTGCCACAGAAGAGGAAGAAAGACACCTCGTAACGATGACACCGCATTAATTGTGTACACCTTTATAACGATCACGTTCTGTCCTTTTATGTACTTGACGATACACGTTGTCATTTTGAGAATTTTGTATCAATTTGTGATAATTTTACGCGATCGCGTTTACTAGTTTTTATGTTACTTTAATTTTAACGGTCATTTACTATAAATATAAGTAACGAACTATCTTTTATGTTATTTAAACAATTATTTATTCAATAAAAAGTACATAGTTTTGTACATAGTTAGTTTAATTGTAATTAAACTAACTATGTACAAAGGAATCAGTCAGATTACCTAAGGACCGTTACAAACGGCCTATAGGTAACTCAACTGTTCCAGACCAGTACCAGACGGAAGCGTGCCCAAGACACTGGCTGCATTGCCACGCTGAATAGCTATGCTAATTCGCTGGCCTAAATAAGAGCCAGCCCTTGTTTTTTAAATGAATATTTATATATTAAAAAACGCAGTGGAGGCGGAATATTGTTCCAGCATTTGGTTGCTTGGTACCGAAAACTACCCCGGAACGCTACAGTTTTATGCTTGGAGTAGTGTAGCAAATTTCTTGTTGCGGTCGAGTACTATATTTACTCAGAGACTGGTCAAGCTTGGAAATGAGTTATTCTGGAGATCCAGTAGTCACAACGCCATGAGTAGTGTAGCAAATTTCTTGTTGCGGTCGAGTACTATATTTACTCAGAGACTGGTCAAGCTTGGAAATGAGTTATTCTGGAGATCCAGTAGTCACAACGCCATGGCGTTGTATCATGATGTAACCATCACAGCCATGTGAAGGGCCCGCCGCGAGACCATGTTCAGTATGGAAGAGTTATTTAGGTATGGTGTGATGTGTGTACGCGGCGGGATCTTGTAACGGAATCGACAGCATGCGTTTTGTATCCTTTGGATAAGGCGGCTTGTCATTGACGTGAGACGCGGACCGTACACCAGATCTCCATAATTGAGCCGTGACAGAATCAGTGTTTCACAAACCTTTATGCGTACGTCCTCTTTAAGGTATTTCCTAACCTTGTATAGTAATTTTAGTCAATAGAAACAGGTTTTTACTAGATTCAGTATATGAATCTCAAAACGCAAAGAATTGTCAAAAATTATGCCGAGGTTTCTTGCTTCATGTACCTGCTCTATGTTATGGCCAAGTATATGATCATTAAAATGTATAACGTTTATATGTAGGGTATACATTATAAACCTAAAATACTTAATACGATTTAAAAGAATTTATTATTACCTAACTATTTAGTGCTCACACTATAAACCTCAAATACTTAATACGTTTTAAAAGTACTGACTAACCTGACTATTAAGTGAGTAGTTTGTCTATATTTAGGTATCTCCATTTCCTTAGCTCCCCTATATCCTCGTAGTCATACTGGTATGACAAATTAGTAACCAGGAAACGGCCGTCCCGTTTTATTTATTTTCTAGGAAAACCAACAGCACATACAACATAAATGAAACACAGAAAAAACAACATTAGGCCAATAAGAGGTTTTCACGTATAGGAAGCAATATAGATAACATAAAACAGTTTTACTATAACCTCTCATACTATTCAAGTAACAGTTCATAGCACTTATGGATTTTATTCCGTTTGATATTTATATATAGATAAGGTATATCTATTAATATGTAGGTACGCGTATGAGTCGAAGTAAATTGAGACATAATCAGCCATCAGCGCACATAGAACTCTCGGAATATGTGTGTAACGTTCCTACTTGTACATACAATCCCGTTGTTTCCGAATCAATAAGCCCAACTAATAATGTGAATGATGAAGGCTAATAAAGCGCCGCCGAACACCCGGTTATCCGCCCTAAACCGGATATTGCGCCAATACCTAACGCTACACTGCTGTGTAAATAATTTTTTCACGATCGATTTAATACAGCTCTTATTTTTCCAATATCCGCCAGCAGATCCGGATAAAAGTTGTTATCCGTGCATACAAACATATTTTTTTGTTTTGGCTATACGATGTACAAAGTATTGATTAACGCCCGCCTCTCAACGGTCCGAGTAATAAATAAAAATAAAAAAATCATCGGGCTGCATTGCCTCCGGGTATGCACTCACGATCGCTCAAACATATAGCGCGAAGCATAATGTATATGCAGAGCGGCCATTTCACCCGGACCTCCCGCGCGCCGCCCGTCCTCAATAAGCCCGGCTAAAATGGCGGCGGTCCCTTTAAACCGGGTGGTTCATATATAAATTGATGCTTTTTACACGTCCACGAGGCATCGTAAATGGATTTTTTTATTTCCATTGAATGTTTCGCCATGTGTAATAAAATATTTCAAGCAAAAATCAGGTAAAACTGGTATGCTTGTTTGGTTTTATGCGTTTTTAATGGGAATCTCTTGTTACGTGTTCCAAAAATTAGGCCACGGCAAATATATTCATAAATGTATAAAAAAATCAAACGAAGAAGCCAGTGAAACCCATACTGTATGCCTACCACACACAAATAACAAATCATAATCACAGTAGTTGTAACTGTATATGTATAGGTAGGTACTACGTAGGACAGTTTAGTTCACGGATTTTGTACTGCCTAATCTAGCATTTATAGTATAGAGGCGCTCCATATTTTTTTCATGACGTAGAAGAGTTTGGCCTTCATCTGACCAAAATTTCAAGTCATGATATGGTTGAAGAAAGCGCACTTCGCGAGTCTTACATACCACCAACCAAAGCAAGCACAATATTGTACTCCCTGGGGATCGAACCCAGAGCCTCCGGATCTAACACCGGTAGGCGAACCACTAGACTACAGATGTGCTTAATAACGAGAAATACGATACACTACATATTTATGTAACCTGTTGTGAGAAACACTAGTATTACTGACCGAATTCGAAAACTTCTATATTTTCACTAGAAAAAGTAGGTAATATTGAATTGAATAGTATAATTTTGCAGCTAGTAAGTGGAATCACCCAGAAATTCACATTTAGCTGAAATAGCTTTTAGGTAAGCCTTCATAACTATCTTTACTTTAGTTAATAACAGGTAAGCAAACTGCCTATTAGATGATACAAAATTATTGTCACCGAAACGTGCAGAACAATTTCGGTAAAAGCTAAACTTGGGCAATTCGGCTCAAGAATTGTTTTATTTTGTTGACGCGTTGGTTTAACGTTTCGTCAGCGACGCGGAGACAGATATGGGACTCTGGCACGCTACCTGTAGGCCTGACAAAAACTGCGAACTTGGTAACAAAGAATAGAAGAAACATCATCTACAATTACCGTACTTCGTTCTTATTTTTTTTTATTGTACCTACTACGGGTAGGTGCTTGGCCTTCATCTTACCTTATTTTTTTATTGTACATTGGGGAAGCGCTTGGCCCTCATCGCACCTGGTTACAAGTTGAGATTTGATGAGCATTTGACCTGAGTGATGAATACAGATGTGTGTTCTGTGTTTGGGTGTTGTATTATATGATAAGTACCTAATACAAAAAAAGGATGCTTGTACTCTATAATTCTCATAATACATACCAAGTTAACTTAGTTTAGGGCTAGATGACGAGTGTGTGAACCTAGCAGATAGTTTTCCAGCGGATCAAGCTGCCGCCAGAACTATTTCTTAAAAGTTTCTGGAACTATAGAACTCACCTGCATGGCAAGAGAACTCTCATAAAATTTTGATGTGGCGATGTCTGGTAATAATCTCCCGTAATATTTATTTATTTCTTATATATATCCGTCTATCTATACAAACGAACACAAAATAAACAGATGATTCAAGCCTGCAATGTCTTAACCAAATTGGGAACAAACATCAAA
Organism: Venusia cambrica; assembly: GCA_951394065.1. NCBI lineage: Eukaryota > Metazoa > Arthropoda > Insecta > Lepidoptera > Geometridae > Venusia > Venusia cambrica. Next base: position 6,094,268 of record OX596065.1, read on the forward strand.
ACGATTTGCCCCACCTGGGATTTGAACCCAGTCCCTTAACGCCAGTGACTTATAAAGAACTGTCATACTAGCATTCAATACGTGACAGGTTGCAAGCCCATTGCCGTTTAGGTGACTAGTAGCCAGAGACACATGTCATTCGGATATTTGGTTTTAATTGCATGCTGGTTTCCTCATAATGTGACAGCATGTGCATGTATCAGATGTGCATATAAACATCACAACTTCCGGATCGGAAAGCGGGCACTAACCCGAAAGTGGGTACTAACCCACTTGGCCACACAGCTCTTTCCACAGTCAATTTACTATATTTAGATTAATTGTGGTCTTGTTTTGTCCATTTTACAAAACTTTGTTAAAACTCAAACAAAAAAAGTAAATACTTCTGAGTTTTAACAATGTTTTCAAAAAAAAAACCAAGTTCACACATTTGGTAGACACTATGCAGAGGACATTTAAAACTTTAACTGCTAATTTTTGGGTCACATCATTCGTGACCGAATTGATGGGGAAATGGATTTCCGGGCACGTTACTGTTTAGGTGCTTTGTTTATTATGAAGGTCATGAATACGGAAGATCAAGACAATTTTTTGTCCGAATCTTGATTTCCTCGGGAAATGATAGTGTTTGGTTCAAAATCGTTTTTCTACTGCGTTCGGAAGATTTTTAATAATAAATAGAATAAATGAATAAAAAATGTATTAACATGAATCATAACATTGAAAATAACAGGAAACTTAAAGCTAGGCTAGACATGATTGACTACATATTAAAATTTAAATACATTTACAAAAACTTACCATAGATACGAACTTACAAGTAAATATATCAAATAGGTGATCCATTTGATATTTTAACTTGTAAGTTAAATTAATATTTCATAAATATTTTAAATATTAACAGGTATTGTATACCACCACATACACGAATAATAATAATCATGTGGTTTGGTCTGTGTCCATAATTGTTTTTCATAATTCGAAGAAGAGAAATATTTTTTCACGTATTTTTATGAATCAGACTATCGATTACTAAAACAAATTGTGGCGGTTTTGGTAAGTAGTTTCATTATCAGCTTCAAAAATATATAACTATTTAAAAATAAAGTTCGATTGGTATTTTAAACTAAAATTGTGAAGACCTATTTAGCACATTACAGCCAATGAATCATGTCGTATAAATTACAAGACATAAATTTCACACAGCGCCATCTAGCCCCGAAGTAAGCAAAGCTGACTTTAAGTGGTGTACTAATAGATGTTAAATTGTATACGTACAAAGCTTAGCCAGTAGCCGTAGAGAACACGGTCATTAACAGAGCCACATAGCTTCTCCAAAAACGAGCAAATCCCCTAAAAAGAGCATCCACTCCTCATTAGGCACTCGCGTGATTTTAATATATAAAAGCGTAGAGTGTCGGCCGGCAATTAACTGGAATTGCTTCCTAGGTGCTACCATTGCTCAGGGGAAATAGCTATATCACTTTTTTATCAAGCAAAGTATGCCTAGAAGCTACACATATACTTGTCACAAAACAACATTATCCGGAGTTAGAAGTTAATAAGCTAAGTATTTGTGTTAAAGTGATTTTTAGAATGTTGTTATGAATCTTTGGTCTGTTTTTTTATATAGTATCCTTTGCCCAGGTAAAATAATACAAATCCTTTTCGTGGATATTGGTAGAAGTGACCAACGCTCAAAATTATTTCATGTACAGTTGCGAATGTCTTTTTTTATATTGTTAAACGACTTCAAAAAAAGAAGGAAGTTCCTAATTCGGTTGTATTTTTATACATATTGGAGTGATCAAGTGTATTAAATGTCAGAATTTAACAGTAAATACAGATATTTTCAGCGTTGTTTCTTACTAAAAGCTTATAAGTATTTTTGTTGATGTGCTTTCAAATGAGCATGGATGCTTTCAATGGGATACGTAAACGGGGGACCAGAAGAGAAATTAAATATGTATAATTTGTTAGTAGGTACGTCGCTTATAAATTTACCATTTGCATTTTGCTGTGACAGTATGGCAGTGGCAGTCAATTTACATATTTTTATTGTGGTGCCAACGGAGTAGTGGACGAATTAAATAAATGTATATTTGATTTAGTGGCGAATAATGTTATGGAGATTGGCACGAAGTTTTGTTGTCAAGACAATGTTGTCTTTCGATACTACATTTGGCCGTTTCCGCTATTATACATTAATCTTAAAAGGAAAAAAATATAACACAACTTATACATTATTGAAAAATTACTTAGTAACTGGCTGACATAGAGACTTTTCTGAAAGACATCAAAATAATACAACCGAATTGAGAACCTCCTCCTTTTTTCGAAGTCGAATAAAAATACTGTTACATCGTATGAATTTTTATGAAATCTTTGTTACAACTCTACCTGTAAATTTATCATAATTTACATAAATTATAACAGTAAAAAATATTATTAACTACAACACTAGCTATGTACAAAGGAGTTGTTTAGTAAGGATTCATTAAATTGAACCAATATTTTTTTTAATACCAATTACATTTTTTATGTTTTATTTTATATTTATCTACATAGTTTCTGAGAACAGGTGAATGTTATTTCGCTAATATTTGAGTAAGACTTTAATTAAACTTAAAGTTTTCTCTTAATAGGGTATTAATAGCCCTATATTAGAAGACAAAGACCAACTAGTGCCTCATCAGTCTTCGCTTTACAGTCAGTAATCAAAATAGCTCTAAAATCGTCTGAGGGTTCACAAATTAGATTTTACGAGTAGGTACTACTATCATATACTTGACTATTAGATTAGTTTACAGTGTGGGTCATGAGAATTTAATCTAGCTTCTAAGATAATTGTGTGGATAATCTAATCACATATCCATTTAGTAGGCTGGCACTAAATTTAAACTTTGGTAATTGGGATTTGCTATAGGTATGTCAGAAAGTTTACAGATAGATTGTTCCATTATTTTGAGTCATCACTACAAACCAGTATAACGGTTGTTGGAGCACGTTTTTTAAGGATTTATTTATTTTATTTTACGACGGGTAAGCGACTTTCGTCTCACCTGGTATCAAGTGATACCAAATAAAAAAAATGTTGTGTTCCGGCATTTAGAGGTAAGATAGCCGGGTTCTCAGTTTGTTGAGGATTCCGGGTGAAGTGCGCTACCACATTCAGCCTTATCTTAACATGTAACCAGGTAAGATGAAAGCCAAGTGCTTACCCGTCGTCGGAAAAAAAAGGTATGATAAAGCCGAAATGTACTTAGGTAAGATGGTGGTAGCTGGGCGGACTTAAAGCACGCATTACCACTAACCAATCTGAGCAAAATTTGTACGCCCCGGGGTTCGAACACGGGACCTCTGGGTCTGATACCGATAGCCGAACCACTAGACCACAGAGGCATAAAAACTGTAAAATTTAATACCATGTCCGATTTTCTTGTGGTCACGACAAGAAATTTATTGCATCGTTTTTATTGATTTTATAATATTTGTGTTGAGGTTGAGTCTGAAGACCGGATGTTTGGAGATACATCTGTACCCACTCTGGCATCATCTACTGGCTGGATACTAAAACACGTTTAGTTCCCAACTCTGCTCACGTACATACACAATGATATCCGTGATTCATTCCGCATCGGGTTATCGGGTTGCGTAATATGCACGTGTTATTGATTTCGAATTTATACGCAAATTACAAGCTATTGAACAAAATAAAATCTGTTTTGTTCAATTAGCTATGGCAACCTGGCAAAATAATCAATCTTTCCGTGGCTTTCGCAAAGCAATACAAGCATTATTTGCCTCTTGCAGGCTTATTTGGACATATAAGATTTGTGAAGTTACCTGGTCTTTGGACTCTTGTAACAACATTCGCGAGTTAGCGATCCTTTTAGAAATTTAAATACTTCTTTTTGGAAAACCTCTTACTAAGTCTGGAAAATACTTTGACAAAACAAGGCGATGTTGGCCGTTTCCTGACACGGTTCCAGCCCTAGACTGTCTTCTAGACCAGTGCCAGTGGTGTTTTAAAGTGCTGATCACCTAACGGTGGATTTATGGTTGGTGGTTGTATGTGCTGTGTGTGAAAACTGTCACAACCGACAAAGAACCATGTCAGACGCCTATCGCGGCGGGTCATAAAGCCTGCCACAGCTCTTAAAGCCCACACGAAAATGGAAGAAAAAGCCTGTTAGTCTGTTATTTATATCATTGATGAAATCTTCCATTCTCAGTACTACTTCGCGTTTTATAAAATACGGGACTGAGATAAATCAGCCCACATTTGAGTAAGCTTGGCTTAACCTGCCTACTCCGCTTGCATTCATTGAGATCTCTTGCGAAGATTGTATGAGGGGGTCGATTAACTTGTCTGTCTTCGCGTCACTATCACTTGCCTATCACTGGATCGAGTGCGGATGAAGGCATAAGCGGAGCGGATTACTATCTGCAGTAATCTGTGGTAAAGCATACAAATACTATATCTAATGTATTTGTGAAGGTTTTCTGTCACAAATCACATGCTAAAAAACTATAAACATTTGATATCTACATCTTCGTCAATAAATAGCAACTTTCAACGATTACATTAAGGAATAAGTAAATTTTGTTATGTTACATTTTAAAACAAACTAAGTTCCATCTACGCCCCTAGACTATTTAAGCAGCTAAAATCATAATAATTATGATAGCTATAGGTCACAACTGTAGGTACAGGACACACATTATTAAGAATATTTTTTTTAGACTGGGTATCCACAAAGCTAGAACTTTCTCACGAAAAAGCGATGCAAAGAGCGTTTACAACTCGCGTGACTTTCAACTGAACCCGCACCCGATCGAGAGTTTGATGTATCTTCAACCTGGATGGCTGGGCTTAGATTTAACGCAGTGTAGGTTTTCGTTGAGCTCGTAATCAAATACAGCTACTGGGTACTACATTTTCTAGCGTGGCTCAAAAATCGATCTTATTCCAACGCTACTGGATATGTTACGCTATGTAAATGTGAGGGAATTCATTAAATTGTGGTTCAGGATTTGAAGGAACTCGAAATGGAAAAGTTAACTGTATAAAGGCGCTACTTGTTATAAAAATAAAGACGGCTTTTGTCACGTAATTATACTTACTGCTACGGCGCAGCGACTCTAAGTCTATCTTGATTTCTGACACCAGAGATCACCAGGTGTCCCTGTCCATGGCCATTTCAGTCCAGTTGGCGGTAGTGCGCATTTCCTGTAGGAATTTCTCCACTTCGTCTCTGCGACGTTTTTCAGACACCCCACAGGCTTCCTGCCGCTAGGACAAGCTACGTATGCTCGCCTGACTGCACTATCCTCACCCATTCGGATCACGTCACCTAGCCATCGGAGTCTAGCGGATTTGGTTTCTCCTTAGGTATTTGGGTCTTCTGTATCTCTATGTACTTCTAAGGAATCTCCAGCTACCATCTTCTCACCGTTGTAGCATTACAGGCTCTCAAACTAGGTTGTTTCGCGGTATTCCAACTTCATAATGGTGACGTAAGATGGATTTTTCTCCATTGCAAAATTTATTGACAACATGTGATAAAATCACATTTGTGATGTTGTCAATAAATTTTGCCCGCCCGGGCACAAAAGTATTCTAAGTATACTAAGAATACTGCGCGTTTCTATTTACCAAATATTTTATCACCTTGTGATGATAAATACAATTACATTACATGGTACTACTACTTTTTTGTGGAGCATAACTTTGTCTGCTCCAACGCTGGCCATGAGGGGTCATGCTCAGCCAAATCTACCCGGATTCACCGCTGAAACAGTGAATCTGTGAAGTGGTTTTTCTCCTGCGTGCAAACTGTCTCCCACCCGCCGTACGACAGCCTATACTTCCTTCAGGCGTCCGGCGAGAGAGAAAATCACCGCCACCTTCCCCCAGGTCCTAAAGGACCCCGTTCTCTGCGACGCGAATTAATCGCCTCGCCGTCCAGGTACTGTGCCCTCTGCTAGTTCATAGAGACACGTGGAGAGGTCCTCTACTGTGTTTTGTCGGTATACAGACAACTCTAATCTGAACCTACCAGAACACTGGAACCCACTCGTTGGAGTACATCTCTCCGCCCACTGAGACAACTCAGCCAGGCCCGTGTTACAAGGTACTACTGCCTCAAAATTACCTTACATTACATCACATTACCTGCATTTATTTGGTTCTAGCTTACCTTATGTTATTTATCAGTTATCTGTTGATAATCGTCTTCACTTTTGATCCTTGACAAATGTACTATCGGACTCCACTTTCCATTTCACGCTTGGAAAATTATTGATTTGGCTATTATAACGGGTCAAAAATGAATGAATGAATAGAAAATATATAATATATATAGAAAATATAAATCAATTTACCTAATACCTAGGTAAAATGATACCATGTCAACCAACTACACGTGCTGAGACGTGACTCACTGGTGTATTATCACGCAGCACCTTATCGCAGTTTTACCTATGGACTGAACAGACCAGACGTAGAACGTAGATCAACATGTAGCATGTTGTTCACTTTTCAACAACAACAATTATCGTTTTGATCTTACATTACTTTTGTCTCGTTTTTTCTACACTGGATAGATAGTGACAAAAGTAAAGGTGACAAAACTATAAGAACAACTGCTATAAGAGGTCATGGTACCCCCCCGCCCCTGGCCTTTCTCGAGACGAATGATACATAACTACAAATAAATGGCCAAGCCTAGCCCAAGCATATATCCGCATCTATCAGTGCGGAAGATGGTTGCGCATGTTCGATGAAAACTTTGTCTCAAAGTCTCAAGGCAAAGTTGAAATCGTAAAAACAAGCTGTTCCATTTAAAAACAAGCTACTCCAGCTGTTTTCATTACTGAAGTAGCTTAAGTGCAAAGCTGTATAAATATTTGAGCACGTAATGGTCGTTAGCCAACAGCTAATAATTACAGCTTATCGGGGGAAGCTTCATCAGCAAATTGCTCGTGGATTTTATCTGTAAAAACCGATCCTGTTCGTTTTTATTTGAGGAAATAACTGATTGATTGCCAAGCTAAATGTTTCATACAGTTTGTTTACTTTCTCATCCAAAACCCTGGCATAAACAACGTCCACTATTGAAAATACGTCAACATCAATATTGTAGACATATTTTCAACAGTGTTTTGACATGCAAAGACATAGGTTATAATTTTTTCACTTGACACAGATTACCGATTGGAGATGGCAATGTTGAAATACGCAACGTATAACTTTAACATAGTATTGTACTGTTGCGGAAAACAGACGAAGGCAACGACACATCCATGTTCTAGTATATTATGACCTAGGACAGACATGCACAGACAGAGATAATTTTGGAAGATAGACTCAACTTTCCTGTAGGTCTGCCTCTAAAATATTTTGCAACGTTTTGAGTAAATTTTTAGAACAGTTCCCTGTGTTAGCTTCGACATTTTATTCCAATAATGTTTACCTAACAAATTCTCTTTCAAAGCGTTGGTTCGCACCAATCATAATCCATTTTTCGTATCCCTATGCATTTGTTTCAATTCGTTTTTTTTTCAATTTCCCTAAAACATCGCGGTCAAAGCCGTCTGTAATCCTCCATCCGAGGGCTAACCAATCGAGTAAATGGATGTGGCATTTTGACCTGGGGCCCTACTCTGGAATACACACAATCACGTTCAAATTTCAATTCACATAAAAGGCACTCTTGAAAATATTGGGATTAAAATAGAAAATAATACCATTTTTTGTAAACAAAATCGCGAATTTAAATGTTATTTCAACCTATAAATGTCAAAATTGCGTTATATTATAATGAGATTGATTGAAGCGATTGTCATTAAATTGAGCCTCGGCTTCACTTTGTTCCACAATTTACCACTATAATTTGATTAAAGTCATGCGCTAGTCGAGTTTTGAATGTGCCAAATTGTATGATTTCAGCCTAAAACCGGAATCACAATTCCAATCGTGAGTCAAAGATTAACGCCTCTGAATTTTCTAAATAGTAACCTGTTTGTGATATAGAGATAGAAACAAGAAATTTAGACTGAAAAAGTAGGAGAAAGGATTGAAAGTTGCAACTTACGAGTTTTTATGTATTAATGTGACATATTTCCATATTTTTCTGAAATGAGAATTGAATATGTAAAGCTGGATATGGCGTGTAGTAAGTAAAAAAATAAAGAAAGTAGAAGTTTGACACAAGATAAATCATGACCTCCTTTTTAGATACCAGCTCCAATATAACCTAGTCCAGGTTCCACAGTTCACACGCAGGGTGTTTTTGCGTAACACCTTACGAGGGTGCGAAAATGTAACATGATTTTTTTGTATAAGTATTATGTAGTATAACTTTGAAGCTAAATCTCGGGTGAATGTAACGAAACTTTTATCGTATTATAGTGAAACGAATAAAAAACTTGGTGCGTAGGTTTTTTTTTTTTTAATTTATTGTACGACGAGCAAGCACTTGGCCTTCATCTTACCTGGTAACAAGTTGAGATAAGGCCGCAGATGGAGGCGCACTTCACCCGGAATCCTCAACAAACTGAGGAACTGGCTATCTTACCTCTGAATGCCGGAACACAATTTTTTTTTAAGAATTGTTATTATGGCGATAGATTTTAGGTAAGATGGTGGTAGCTAGCCAGGCGGACTCAAACAAGGTGCCTTTTTACTAGGGTTAAGTCCGCTTTCTAAATCCTTATTTAACAAAATGTTCTACTAAAATAATATGGCGTCGGATTTTAATAATATGAAAAATGCTATAGGGAAATAATATTTTGCAAAATATAGATATAAATATAAGAGAATATAAGACGGCTGAACATTACATTTAATGTCTTTAATGAAATTTAATGATCTGTTGTTGTGATGTGATATTATTTTGATATTTATATATGTATTAAAATAAACCCAGTGCTGAGCACCAATAAATAGCTGGTAACACCTATCGGGGCCGTCCCGTGTCAATACGTACTGAATTCTTTACGAGTCTCGAATCCTGATCGATCAACGCCCGGCAATCATGTACTGCTTTAATATTTGACAGACAATTATTCGTTAATTGGGCTTAATGAGTAGTGATAGGTACACTGTTTTGTAGCTATTTCTTTACAACAGGCCTCATATCACAGTTGGTAGTTGCTCTGCCTACTGCGCCGTAAGTTGTGGGTTCGATTCCCACCAAGGACTAGCATTTACGTGATGAATGTAGATGCTTTTTCTGTGTATGGGTGTTGTTTTGTATGATAATTGTGCATTAAAAATAATGTATTCTATCTATAGTCTAGCTCCCATGTTAGAAGCATTGCTTGGATGGCGCTGTGTACAATGTAGGTATGTAACATAGGAACTAGATTACAGAGAATATTAATCATAATCTATCTAATCACAATACTTAATCGATAGATCGATGGTCTATTTAAGTACTAGCAACTTGCAAACCGTGTGTATGTGTCGAACGTAAGTTTGGACGTGCCTTTGACTACCTCCTAGTAGGGAATCTTCACAGATCCGTGCTCTGAGTAGTGTTCAGAGGTGAATCCTGAAGGGAAAAAAGACGTGAGTCTATTTATTAATCGATGGTACATGATGGAACAAAGTGTAAGACAGTTTGTCTCTCATGACAAAAGATAATCGCGTAATACAAACAAAGAAAACACATATATCACGTACTCATACAAGTCCATTACATAATTACAAACATCTTGGACAATAACGTTGGACAAAGTTCATTATACAAGTGCGTATTAGAATACCACAGTTCTGGAAAGCGGTTAACAGTCAATACGATTTACATAGGAAGTTCTTGTCGTTTTCCTTGTCTGCTGAGCGCAATTTCGAAGAGATAGATTTGTTTTTTTTGTATTTCAAGTGATCAAACTTGGTTACAACATTTACAAATGTTTTTAATGACACAAACATTGACAACCCGCGAAGGGACTCGAACCCGCATATTTTCTTAAAGTCAGAAACGCTCCAACCAACTAATCACGAGGGTCTTAATGAGATAATAAGATAGATATGTCTTTTCAAAGCCGTATAAAAACATCTAACGGAATAATTGAATCTAGATTTGTTTAATATACAAACATAGCTCATGCCTTTATCATAGATGGCTAGGCAGGGACGACGGTTCCAAAATATAGCAATTTGATGTCTTGAAAATAATGATTTAGCTGTTTATCAAAATGATGAACGCTAATTATTTTTCATTAAGGAGCATTGTAATATCGGCTTAGAAGTAGATTATGCTTTGTAGTTGAATTACTTCAAACGAACAACGAACTGACAACTAAGTTCCTCCTGGTAATTTTTTATTATACATAATCAATAAATTATTATTACATAGCCCATAACATATCATCATGATCTTACTATTCACGCTTTATATGTTCGTTTTCATTCACAATTATTTTCACAGACCCAAGTCTTTGGCCATGTAGAGACGCAGATTATATAGGTACCTACTCATAATGTAGTTAGAGCGAGTTAGGATTACTACGCAAAAACTAAATGTAAACAAAACAAGACAATGGTGTTATCATTCGGCTTGTTAATAACCACATAACGCAATAATGAGGAAAAGTTTCGATAGGTACTTTGGTTGGAGAACTACAAGAACTCGTACTAGATAATCTGCGGCCTATCTCTGTTTCATTTGGGTTTCAATCGGAAAATCGGCATTTTAATTGAAACCGATTGAAACCCAAATGAAACAGAGATGGGTAATAGGCGAGCTGATTGATTAATCAAATTACCTTGTGAGTTGTTGTGATGGTGATCAACAACAACAGCTTAATTTAATTTTTATGTACGACGGGGAAGCGCATGGCCTTCAAATCACCAGGTTTCATGTTATGATAAAGCGCTCTTCACCCGGAATCCTCAAAAGACTAAAGAACTGGCTCTAAATATTGCCTCTAAATGCCTTTTAAAAATTATGGCCACTGTGGTACAAGGTATTCACCACGCTTGGCAGGAAGATTGGTGATTGCAGTGATGGTGTTCGATTATACGTAGAAGCAAGCTGTTGCCCTTATTCTGGTGAGATCCCTCGTCACTTTTTAAGACATTGTTGCTGATTTGGAGGGGTTAATCGGTACCTACTTTCCATACAGACGTAGTTTGTTATTCGTTTCGAAATAGCTAGTCCCATGCAAATTAAATTTGCAGGTAAAATTATAAAGGAACAATCTCATTCCTAGCGTCGTGGTGCATCCTGTACTTTTACCTCGATTGTAGCTTAGCAACTCACTCAAGTTTACGGCTTAGTCGGCTTAGCTTTCGCTGTGCGAGGTCGCTCAATTTATGTCGTTAATCATTACGATAATAATGATGAATGTGTGACAACGAGCGAGCACATCGCACGTTCCTACATGCCTATGTAAATAACTGTCAATGAGAATATAGTGTTTAGTCATATCATACCTTAAATAGGCTTAAAACACTTCTGGTCCATGTTTGTTAAAATTTGTAGTGAATAGATTTTTCCGTCTATTTAGTAGTCGTATGAGTACTTTAGTTATAATAATAATTATTATTATTACAGGACACTAATGTCACACAGCGCCATCTTGTCCTAAACAAAGCAAAGCTTGTAATTGTAATCATCTTATTTTAGATAATAAATAATAGACAGATGCTGTACCTAATAGAGTTCCGAACTTAAATTAAGAAATGAATGTTTTTTTTTTATTGAAGATATTGAATCATCTTCGTCATCCACAGAGAAAATCATATGTTCAGTGAACTCGAAACTAGTTCACATGAACACTAGTAGGGGTAATACAACAAACATTCGTTTCTACGCAGAACAGGTTTAATATTACCATTATCATGGAATATTATAATAACATCATGTCCTATTGTTTATTATTATCCAATTGTTTGATATAAAAATCATAATTTACAGATATCACTACCCAGAATGTGATACATCGCTTATTTTTTTTATAAACCTGCCAAGTAAAGGCACTCTCACCAGGGTTATTTATAACTTAAATTTCAAGGCAAAAAATGCGGCACACTGTACAACAGGAGGGAGATTATTCAATTAAAGTACAGCCAAGCGTTTGACCACCAGCTCACAGCTCAGCTTAGCTTCTTCATTAGTACGGAATGGAACTGGCGCCTAAGATGGAGCGCGTTTATCATAAAGAAACCTATTCACTGGAAGACTCATGATTGTACTGGTGCCGAAAAACAAACGTGGGCAACGAGTTCCATACCTTACTAATGAAGAATATACAAGCGAATCTATGTGTTTGGTACAATGGAACATCTACAAGGTTTGGGTTGTAACCTGCCGTACGTCTGCAGTCTGGTGGTGGTGGAAAGGGAAAGGACCTCAAGTGGTCTACCTCATAAATACCTGCGTAATTGTTAATAAAATAGTATTTAGATACATTTATCTAGTTGAACTCTAATAATAAGTAAATATATGAATAAATTAATTGTTGCCTTGTGTTTTATATTATATAGTATAGTTAGGTACTAAGTCAACATAGTACCTTATAGTATTTATTTACATAAAACCCTGAAATTAATGTTCTTTATACCGGCTTCTTAACTATTGCAAAACCAAGCTTGCAATACCCAGTATTGAATCCAAGCCTAGCTATTCAGCTGCCAACTCCGTTTCTACCCACCATTATGTGTTAATTCCCCTGATTTGCATAAAAAATCGCTTATAAACGCGCCCATGTCGTGTATATTACTAATATTTTACATAAAAACAGTAATATTTATTACCTCTATCGCCAAATGCACAAAACGCTGACTGCACACCACGCGGCCTGTGTGGACCGCAAAGCTTTATTCCAACCACACCGCCAGCATACCCTGACCCACCCTCCTCCCCGTTCCATCATCCACCTCCGTGCAAATGCGGATGGGGTGGCTATTTCGAGGGTCAACGCATCCTGGCCGTTCATGAGCTTTGACGATTTACAACCTACTCTGATTTACTTTTAATGGGACTAAAGTAAATTTACACGTTCATAAATCAATATGGCAACGTTATATGCGCCGTGCACCATCAACCAGTGATGGTGTATGCTGTTTGATTGCTTAAGATTTCGTTTGTGAATTAGCGATTTAATGTGAAGAGACCTTTAGCCTGTCAAAGGGACGGTTGTTTGAGCTAGCTTAACGCATACAGCTATTTTTTTATTTATATAACACTGTACCTAGTGCAGGTATTACCGACCCGGAATTTTCATCTTGTAATTCTTGTAATTCTTTATTGTTCACATAGATATGATCTAAACATGTCATAAGAAAACATATGTACAGAGGCGAGCTTAACTCTTAAACAGTTTTCTACCAGCAAACGTTTGAGAGAGAGAGACGTGATATTTTGAAAAGGTAGAAAAGTGTACCTCGAAGAATAAGAATTGAATTAAAATTTTAATGGACAAATGAAATATTCATACATATGTCAAAAGTATACCTACACATATATGTTCAATACCTACTAAATATATAAATATATGGCAAGCTTATTATATATAAATACAGTGTTGATCTCACTATGGTGCCTTCAACTGATTCGTAACGCAAATACAAAACACAAAATCAGTTATTACAATGTGGTAAAAGGTTTTTTTTGTAAAAATTAGTAATGCTAGGAGCTTCGATTTATCGACGGCCTTGAGCAAACTTGTTATAAAAAGCGTACAATGGTCATTATCACTAACCTTAGCAGACGTGATACTGATCGGCGTGCTAGTGTTTTGTGCAAGGTGCCTACTTTTCTAGACAGAAAGAAGTTTAAAAAGACAATTTACTTTTCATACATTTTGCTTGATTTTCGAGATTTTGCGAGATTTTTGTACATACCGCGGTGATCTTTGAACTGAAAACTCCAAGATTGTAAGGAAAGGTAAATGCTGTTATGAAGCGTTTCATTATTTACTTGTTAACTACAGCGTAAAGTCTGTACATTTTGGTTTGAAAATCCACTAGGTACGTTTCAGTGCGTCTGAGACGGAAGGGGTAGGATAAATAAATAAATATTACATTAATTTTACACAGCGCCATCTAGCCCCAAACTAAGCATAGCTTGTAATATGGGAACTAGATTACGGATAGAATACTCAAATATTTTTTGTAAATACATACGTACTATATGATACAACAAACGAACACAGAACAAACATCTATATTCATCACACAAATGTTTGTCCTGGGTGGGAATCGAACCCACGCCTACAGCGCAGGAGACAGAGCTAGTACCAACTGAGCTATGAGGCTTGTTAAAGGAGAGATTAGGTTGTAAAGGCCTTGTACATATTCACCGTTATGGAAGTTTCAGAGATGAAGTCTCATGTGAACTAGAAACCAGCGGCGCTGGCAAACTGCAAGGACTAGGTTATTTGTTTTTTTCGCTTGATTTTGACACGAGAAGCGATACGATCTAATAAACAAGACCCATGTACACCTGAAGCGTTGACTTAGCAAGACAAACCGTTTGCAAGTTGCCGTACCTCAAACATTGACGAACCGAGTAACAGTAAATTTGCGTAACGCAGGTGTTAAACTTCTAGTCAGCTTTTACAGCAGGCATACAAATTCAAAATCTTATTTTAAAGTGATCTAGCTTTTGCCCGCGGCTCCGTCCGCGGCATCACTCAGATAAAAAGTAAAGTGTATGTTGTCCTTATGGCATACATTATATGCGTGTCAAATTTTATCAAAATCTGTTAAGCCGTTAAGCCGTAAAAATGTAACAAACTACAAGTAACAGTAGTAAAGTAGGTTTAATATAATTAGTATTATTAATATAATACAATTAGTATTATTAATATAATATAATTCGGTATGTTCTTTACGTTTGTCTTTAGAAACCGCGTTCACTATTAAATTTTAAAAGGTTTTAAGGATTTCTAAATTTTTCACCAAAAATTTACATAAAGGTTATCTTAAAAATATCATTTTCTAAGGCTAACTGGTTTATAATAGGTACTTTATTTGTATGATCAATTACCATATGGAAAGCATGTATTAAAAAAAAATAGTAATTGAGTATTCTATCCGTAATCTTGTTCCCATATTACAAGCTACTCTTAGTTTATGACTAGATGGTTCTGTGTTAAATTCAAATCTCGTAATATTTATTTATTTGTTTCTTATTTTTGCGTCTGTCTGTTTATTCGCATCCCAAAACACTTGAAACATTGACTAAGAAAAATAAACCAATTGAGCTAGTTACCGTACCTCAAACATTGACGAACCAAAGCAAGTGAGTATCGCATAGTCAATGTGTTGCAGTTGTCTAAAGCCTTGTACGGACTAGGCGTTCCAATATACGCTTAGTCAGTTACGCGTACACATTAACGCCTAGTCCGTACCTGCAGCAATGCGTACATTTTGAGCACGCGTATCGACTCGTGCGAGTCGTCGCCAGTCAGGCTTCAGGGTGACAGCTCTGTTCATATACATAGTTATTGATTTGTGATACTAGGCTGGCCAACACGCGACTTGTGGTGACAAGTCGCATTCATTCACGCATTCATAATCACCTAATGCATAAGGTGCCTTGTACGCGTGTTCAACATACCTAGCTACGCGTACATTGGAACGCCTACTCCGTAAAAGGCTTAACGATGAGGTTAAAAACCCTACGGTTGGCTTCACAATGATTGCCAGTTACGAAGTTTGGAATTTTAAAATGTATCATGCTCATTTTTGAAGAAAGCTGCAATTTTAACGTAGAGTGGTTTACTGTGTGACAGCCCCAGTTTTTTCATAACATGGTTGTTTACTAAATTGCGATATATATGTAAAGTGCAAAAGGTGACAATAGGTTACAATACACAGGCAGTATTCACGAATAAACATTTATAATACATGAATAGCATCTAATACTTGTTATATAATGTCCAGTTGATATACGTTTTGTTGTCGTTGTAGAGTTGTAATACTGTATCATCTCCACGATGTGCAAGTCAAGTTTGCGTGAACGATACCATCGATATCAAAGCGAATGCTCGTCGATTCGTGACAAACAAAAAACAAACAAATACAAACGGGATGTGGTGCATGTTTTTGACATATTTGGATGAAAATTACTGGAAAAAACATTACCCTCCTTTCGAGGCAGTTGGGTTAAACAGGGAAACGCAGGATCGTGAAACTTGCCTAACAAGTCAAGGGTTTTTATTGTAATTAAGTAGGCAGGAGTTCTTCGTGTTATATATGTGTCAACGTAAAAAAAAGTTACCTATGGACATGTAAGGAGACTTCATTTTTGTATTATGAATCCATGACTTGTGATTTAAACGAGAATAAGTAAACACTTACTTTAAGATGTGCTCAATGTGATAATGATTTATTAAACTTCTTTTTTCCTTTTCGAGGATCACCTTTGAAGACTACTCAGAGCGTAGAATCTTATGAGGATCACCTACAAGGAGGTAGTCAGAGGCAAGTTCAAACTACTACTACTTTCGGCATAATGCCCACGTTTTGCATGTAGCTAGTATTCAATGCGTGTCAGGTTGCAAGCTGATAATGAATTAGTGTAATATTATTAGTGTATATAATTATGTGTGATCATACTTTCATAATGATCTATCTACTAGAAAGAGGCATTTAACAAACCGTATGAACCTATAAAAATTTGGTATGTACATAATCAAGAACGATATAATAAATATAAAAAAAAAACAGTTTTCTTTTCCGAATCGCTGAAATAGTAATCCTTACATAAACTTCTGTTAAAAATATTAAGGGCTGAGTTTATAACAATAATATGGTGAAGGTAAAGAGCTATAAATATATATAATAGGTGGCTTTTTATGACGTCACATAACAGTGTAGATATAATGTGGATGAAATTATAAAAATTAAACAGATAATCATTTAATCGTAATACAATAGAATTGAAATTGTACGTCAGTCAGATAACATAAATTAAAACTTTCATAAAAAAAAACTAAAAAAGTTAATCATTTACTAATAATATCTCACTTTATTGTTATTTGAAAGTTTGTTTAAATGTTTGTTACCACTCATTTCCGTAACTACTTAAATGATTCATGGAAAGAGTGCAATAAATTTATGAATTTGTTTGGAAAAAAAAATCCTTGGTTCGATTCACGGTATTTACTTAACACATTTTAACCATGTTGACATTGCAGTGAATCTGAAACTAAGACAAAAACATCTTAATCTTGAGATTAAGATATTTTTTGTCGATATCCATATTGTTCTATATTTGACGCATAAATTTCCACGCGGGCAAAGCCGCGGGACGCAGCTAGTATAATAAATAAAACGTTTTTTTTCTCTCACAAAATTAGTAGGTTCTAATGGATAACATTTTAAGCAATTACTGTCAGAGGCACCTGGTTACATTACGAGAGACTCGTGCCTGAAGGTTCTTGAGAACCTGTATTACAGGTCACCACCCCATAATTTACATATCAATCAATTCACCTCATAGAATACCTGACTGATCAGCCATTTTCAGCTTTCATTTGAAGCTTGTGATACTAGAAGCGCCTACCATGTAGCCCCATGACGTGATAATACGGATTTATTTAAAAACTATGGTAATAAAAACTCCAATTAATACCTCATCCAGCATGCACTATCTTCCGGTATTGCGAATTATCCAACGAAACCCTTGTTTACCTCTCTTCAAATAAACTTAAATGGAGGTAAGTAGACAGAATGTGAGCGTGTGCTCTGCTGCCGACAGGCCAATTCAATTAGACCGGAGGTAAAGAGCTAATAGAGCTCCATTGTAAAGAACTTTAATGACTGATTCCAAAGTTTTCCTGCAACGGGGGAATTCAATAATTGAGGCGAAGGAAGGAGTGAGCAAGGGTAGAATTGTGCTCGGAATTATTATGAAAAACATTATGGAGAACATATGAGTTAAATAAATCTAATGTCTATTTTTGTTGTATTATGTTTGAAGGAGCCCAATTATGTAATAACTTACCTGATAACAATAAAACCTGTGACTCAATTACTTTATTCAAAATGAAACTAAAAGAATATGTAGGTGTCTCATTGATAAAATATTTATAATAAAATATTAGAAAACCCTAAGACCTCTGGAGCAATAAAATACTTACTTAAGCATAACTTATTTTTAATTACTTAAAAAAAATAGCCTAAAGCTCATATTTTAAATGAACTCCGTTTCTTTTTTTAGTAATAAACTTCTTTAAACCGATTTTACAAAGATATTAGAATTACTTTCAGCTTTTCCTGGGTAGGTAGCTTTTGACCTAGGTTTGTCTATGCCGGAGTGAATACGATGGAGCGAACTTTCCCAGATTCCAAGCTGGCTTCCTGCACACCCACGGAACACAGGCTGCTATCGACGGCAAACTGTTAGGCGTCGGACTTCGGGAGGAGGGTTGCAAGACAGGTGGAACATTACAGATCCTACGACCAGCAATAGGATCATTCAGCCATTACGATAGACTTAAGGTCAACGAATCTGTTGCCCGGGGGGCTAAGAAGGTTGTCTCTCAACCACTCAAAAAGTTTTTTTATTTGTTTATTGTACGACGGATTTAGTGCAGAAGGGGTTGTTGGGGTTTTGAATAGACTGAAGGTGGAAGCGAAATTCACCTAGATGGTGGTAGCTAGCCAGGCGGACTTAAACTTAGTCCTGTCACCAAGCCAATTTTACTCCCCAGGGGATCGAATGCGTAACCTCTGGATCTGAAACCGGTAGGTGAACAAATAATACTACACAGGCCGTTAAAAAGTATCGTGTGCAAAATGATCATCGCAAAATTTGTGTAATTAATAAGCAAGGAAAGTTCAAAATTTGGTTTTGACAGCCTAATGGGAAATCATGTTTAAAACATCACAAAAAACATAACAAACTGCTAATTCTAATCTTTACTGGCTCATGACTGACTCAAAACTTTGAAATAGCACCAATTCACCCTCAACCTCGTAATTAGCTGGAATCTCTCACAATTATAGCAATGCTAAATGCTAAACTGGATGCTAAATTGCATTCCGCTAAGTAGCAGATGCTCATTTCCTAGGTAGAACACTTGACAGCAATTTTCAATTAACTACGGGTCTTCGTATTCGAGCTCCGAGTACCCCGCTACGACCGATGGAGGCGACAATTGAGATCTTGAATAAAAATGCACTGGAGATTTTATTGCAAGATTGGTTGTGATCGTTTTTAGCTACCTTACTAGTTGCTTTGTTATTTGTTTTATCACATTATTATATATTCCATTTTAACATTATAGTTATTCGCACTGTGGGCACTGACGACATTCGTTTATGCCGTGATGGTCGCGGCTTGAGATATGACACTTCCAAATCAATCAACGGATGTCGTAAAAGGCTACTAAAGGAGCTTTTACCAGAATAAAAGCAGCCGATTGTCGTTTTTTTTCTAATATAAATGTTTTTATTTATTTAGTTCTAACAATATATTACGGTGATCGAGACCTTTTAATTTTCCAATAATAATCCTCCTCGCTCTTTCAGTACGCTTCCAGCTTTTGTGTACTAGGTTCCTACACAAAAACTGGACGTAACTAACCACTGTACTGCCATCATCATTTCACCTGCCAAGCGTGGTGGTTATGGCAAAACCCTCCAGTTTGTGGAGGAGGCGCACTGTCCAATATTGAACATTAATGAGCGGTTACTGCTGCTGAGGCGTTACCTCGGGTATTTTTTTATTTTTTGTTTGTTTGTAGGTACATTTCGATATAAGAAGTTCCAGGTAATCGAGCAGACAAGCAGAGACACTCAAAAACAGCTAAAGATGTGGCCTAAGATGGAGCACGCTTACCGACCTTTTTTATCTTTAAGGCATCTCTATTCACTACCACCTGCTTCAATACTCTTCACATCCTAGATTAAATTCTGTTAAGTGTTAAATTTAGTGCCATGGTTTAGTTATATTGGGTAGTTAGGCGTTTACGACGGTGCTGTACAGTCAGTTTAAGTTGGGTAGTTTCGGGTTTTAGTAGATATTTACATGAAATTTCGCTCACCGCAGTGAAAATCATGTCAAAAGTATTGTGCAATTACATCCAGAATATTATAAATCTAAAAGTCTTCAGATAAATTACGATTAAACGTATTATTGGCACCATAACAACGAGTCAAAATCAAAATCAAAGTCAATTATCGTTTATTAAGTAAGTTTTTTATTATTAGATCACATTGAAACGTCAAATCTACTTTATTAAGACATTTATGTTGTTAAGATAAGGCCGAAGGTGGAGGCGCACTTCACCCGGAATCCTCAACAAACTGAGGAACTGGCTATTTTACCTCTAAATGCCGGAACCAACAGTTTTAGAATTGTTGTTGCGGCGACTGAATTAGGTAAGATGGTGGTATCTAGCCAGGCAGACTTATATAAAGTCCTACGACCAACCAAACCTAACACAATATTGTACTCCCCTGGGGACCGAACCCGGGACCTCTGGATCTGACACCCGAAGGCGAACCACTAGACCACAGAAGTAGTTAAACTTGTTATTATGGGTTCCAGATTATGGATAGAAAAATAATGTAATGTTTTGTAATGTTGAATGACAACTAATTGAGGAGATTTATCTAACTATATGAAAAATAATTTTGTAGGATTTATTTAAAGATATTAAATTATTGTGTAGCGGACTGACTAACTGACAATCAACGCACAGCCCATATTAGATTTCCTAGAATCTTGAAAAAATCAGGATGGCTTCCTTTTGTGCCAGTGCGGTGCGGCTGTCAACTTCGTATACATGGACTTTTATTAGCTACGTCTACCGGCAGGAATTCGGCTCCATAAACCTTAATGACATTAGCCGTCGAGTTTTTAGCAGTGTCAATGTTCAAGCCGTTCTCGGTGGTTTCAACCGAATAGTCTGTTACGTGATGAAGGTACGATGTCTAATGGTATGATTCTTGTCTCTTGGGAAATGGGTAGGCCTTTGATGTAGGCATCTCATCTGCCTGGGACATCAGTGAGTGCTGGTGTGGTGGCTTGTGTAAAGTTATTTCAATTGTACATCAATATATTTCAGTGAATTTTATTTACAAAAAATATATTGTATTATGTTTATGACAAATATTATTCCACCTTGATTCCTTAACTGATAATACATTTTTGATTATTATTCTTTTTACCGAATCGTAGAGTAATATGGAGAGTATTTTATTCAGTTTTAAATGAATCTTCTGATATAGGGATTACTGTTAAATAATTCTGACTGAAGCATTTCATCACAACGCGTAGCGACGGTACCTATTGTTTTACACGATAACCCTTTCTATGTGTGTGGGGTAAGTTAAAAGAAGCTGGCTCTGAAATAACGCCACAAAAAAATAAACAATAATTAACTCCTAGAATTGCATTGGGTTAATCTTGGGAAGATCCGACAGCGCCAAAAAGTGGGAAGGGAAGCTTCTTTCTTCTTCTGCTTTTTAAACCAGTAAGTTTTTTTTTTTTTTTTTAATCAATTTATACATTTTATTCAATAAAAAGTACAATTAAACTAACTATGTACAAAGGAATCAGTCAGATTACCTAAGGACCGTTACAAACGGCCTATAGGTAACTCAACTGTTCCAGACCAGTACCAGACGGAAGCGTGCCCAAGACACTGGCTGCATTGCCACGCTGAATAGCTATGCTAATTCGCTGGCCTAAACAAGAGCCAGCCCTTTGGTCACGTGTCGCCTCAATCAAAAGCCCCGCAATATTTTTGAAAACCCGGAGGGCACCGGCTCCCCACGGACCCAAGGTCTCCACCCCAAAAGGCTCAAATAGGTAAGCTCTGTCGAGACCACTATATTTGCGCCTTTTGTGATCCTCGGCCGAATCAGTAAGTACTTTTTGTTCGATTTTTTTTTCTGCCTCCCCCGGGTACTATCTAAATAGTAAATAGCCATGTATTTTTAATAATAAATTAATAATTTAAAATTGTTTCATGAATGTCTAAAGTGCCCAAGACTATGTACCACCAATAATTTCAGTAAGAGCTCTATATATTTGACCTATATTCGAAAAACAAACTCCATACTTTGTGCTTCAAAGGCAAGATGTTGTACCACAAGAATTGATAATGAACATTGAATTTTACTGAATTTAGATAAATTGTGATAAGGTAAATTATGATAAACTAAGTAGATAGATAAACAAATATGATCCAAAACTTTATTCACCAGGTTGACAGAAAAACAAACCCATACACAAATTTAGGCATGTGTGTAAGACAAATATTTGTATTTCAAACTTATCAAGAACTTTGTAAAGATTTAAGCATTGCAACGAATTTCGACAATTCAAGGTATAGCGCCCAAAAAGGTCCCAATGCATAATTTCATGTAGGCGTCAAAAAGGGAACTGATATTATAAACCGGTCAAGTGTGAACACGTATACCGAGGGTTCCGACTTACATTTCAAAGCTAAAGGTCACGTTTCTCGTTTGTAGCCCCCTTTAATTTAATGTTATTCATATTAATTGTTGTTATACCGACAATAGAAATACACACTGGAAATGTCAACTGTCCGCCCATTTACATTCACATTCACATCCACGAAATAGAGCCCTCCGTCAGTCAAACGGACATCAGAACCCTAAAACACAAATTTGCACACCGATTTGGTAATTTAAATTTTGAAGAATGATCGCTGCTTTCTTCCGATAGCGCCACCCCCGATACGTGTTCATTATCATTTCATGGCATGTGTCGGCATGAATATTTCTCTTTGATTAATTTGTGTGGCAGCAGTCTCGCATCTCTACGGCGGCAGCTAATCTATAAATAGCTGGGTAAATACTCCTGAAATCACAACTTTAAAAAAAAGAAGATTGTGTGGTTTTATGAAACCACGATATGATTTGAAATCCGAAACTGAAACCACGATTTTTAATATTAACTTAATTGTTATCAAATAAATGTTTCTATTTCTAGTTGGAAAATGGGAATGATAGTGGGAAATCAATAGCAGACAAAATATCCAATTATAAACTTTTATTTCAATTTGCGTATTAGAGTACGGAAAACATAATTAATACTATAATTTAGATGCACTGATCTAAAAACCTAATAGGGCCGCGACTGTAATACGACATGCAATAAATTGACGAACAATTTGGAGGCGATAGAGTAAGAGTTTCACTTTAATCATGCATTACGGCTTATATTGAATGGCGTGCCCTTAGGTGATTGGTCCAATGCTTAAGTATTTAAATAGGCCAAATCAATGCAGTATACGTAAGAGCAGACAATGTACCAAATCATCTATAATTCGAGATTTTCCCACAATTATAATGCTAATATTCATATTCCCGTCGTTCGATATTTAAAAAATTACATAAGCAAAACAAGATTACCAAAACCAAAACTTTTTGTTAATTCAGATAGAATAAGTTTCGCAAATGCAGTATCCTAGCGATTGATCGTTTCCTGTGCCTCTATAACTTTATTAGCCTCGCGAACTAAGGTGGCTGCTTTATATAATTATTTGTTAAGCCACCATTAATCGTAGCAAGCCTTATTAAACTCAACAATAGGGAGGGGCTTTGATGGCACAAATTGAATAGTCTACGCCATTCATAAATAATTTCGTGTGAATGGGAAACCCAGAAAAGGTGTATACCTACATGCCTACTTCTACCTACGGCTATCGTGAAGATTTTAAAGCCAACACGCCTAGAAGCAAATAAAGTTATTGCCTAAAATAGAGCACGCTAAAGAAGATACGGCTCAACTCAAACCGATACAACATTAAAACCTATTGTGGTTAATAAAATAATATCAAGCCTATACGAGATTGTAAAATTCGATCTTCTCTTGCCTTCAAATGCCAGTTGAAAATTATTTTTATTTTGTTTATAGATTCTTACCAACGAATGTTTCAAAAGAGGTTTTTTAAATATCATTGGTTCTTAAGCTTTATTTTATTGAAATCAGATTCAATATCAAACATATTTTCAAACGTCAACAAACACACGAGCCTTGCAAATGGAAAGACCGACAGACGGGCGGTAACTTACCGAAACTGTCGGATAATGGTGATTGATGACATATTATTGGATACTTACTGGAGAGGGATTAGTCTGATCATGTTTTTTTACGGATTTATTCATTCAGTTTACTTGACTATTAATTGTATTAATATCTCTGGGTTTTCAAAAATCATGCGGGGCTTTTGATTGAGGCGACAATTGACCTAAGGGCTGTTATTTAGGCCAGCGAATAGCTATTCAGAGTGGCAATGCAACCAGTCTTTGTCTGGAACAGTTGAGTTACTTAGAGAGCATTTGTAACGGTCCTTTGGTAACCCGACTCCTTCCCTTGTTTATACAAGAGAGATGTGAGACAAGATTCCGTATGACTATATCCAAATAATTTTGGTTCCTATCCCAAAACATTATAATATCTTACGTTCGTAGGAGCTTCAATTGAAAAAAACACCCCAGTTCAAAATGAGAGTAAATTGTCATTTTCTGGGAATACTCACCATCGGGGACCTCATACATGTATTGTATGATAAGTATGTATTTACAGAAACAAAAAAAGATTTTATGTATTCTACCAGTAATCTAGTTCCCATATTACAAAGTATGCTTAGTTTGGGGATAGATGGCGCTGTGTAAAAGTAATGTCCTGTAATATGGGATCTAGATTACGGATAGACTACTAAAATACTTTTTGTAAATACATACGTACTATATGATACAACATCCAAACACAGAACAAACATCTATATTCATCATACTAATGTTTGCCGTGGGTGGGAATCGATCTCACAGCCTACAGCGCAGAAGGCAGAGTTAATATCAACTGAGCAATGAGGCTTGCTAATAGACACAGCTATACCAGAATACTGACGTACTTACTGACGTTTGGGGATGTACTACCACCATAAAATTTCGGCCGCCAAACACTCTTCGGTTTGAAAGGTATGGTTGCCGGTGAAATAACGCGCACACGGGCCTCAACAAACACCTTAATGCCTCAAGTAGATGGATGCGATGCAGAGCAGCATCATGTTGTCATATGATCATGCTGCTTGTAAATATGACCTAGGTATATGCAGTAAGGTTTTGTTGGAAGCAAGAGTCTAATACATTACGTGGGCTACTTGCTAGTTCCGTCTCCATGTTGTATAAAAAAACGTAGATAAGGCTTACACCAGTCCTGTTCGTTCTCTAAAATTCACAAGCAGCTTTCTTTCCAGCTTTTAATTTAAGTTACTCGCACGAGCCATTAGTTTGTATCTCCTTAACCGGTTTAAACCAGACTTAGCTGATTCACGGAGTACATTCGTAGTGAATTAGTGCTAGAATTACCAGTATTCGTTACTAGTTCGGCAGATTTGTAGAATGCGTACGTGCTTTGTGTTGCTGCCTCGTTTCTGAGCTATGAGTTTACGGTCGGAACCTGCTTTGCGCAGTGGTTTTAGATAATACGAATAGCGTTTAAGAAGCTTTATATTGTAATTGGTCTCTTTGTCAACATATATTTTTTATTGTACGACGGGGAAGCGCTTGGCCTTCATCTCACCTGGTTACAAGTTGAGATGAGGCCCAAGGTAGAGGCGCACTTCACCCGGAATCCTCAACAAACTGGCTGTCTTACCTCTAAATGCCGGAACACAACATTTTTTACAGAATTGTTATTATGGCGACAGAATTAGGTTAGATGGTGGTAGCTAGCCAGGCGGACTTAACCAAATCCAAGTACCAACCAAAACAAGCACAATATTGTTTCTACTGGAAACCGGATCGGATCGGATCGGAACTAACCCGGGATCTCTGGATCTGAAATCAGTGGGTTGAACGAACCACTTGACCACAGAGGCGGTTACCTAAATAACAGGAATAAAAAAAAAGTATAAATTTTTGTTGGTGATATAGCCCTCTCACTGAAGCGAGTAACTACTGTGCCAGTAAAACTGCTCAGGTTCAGTTGTTTTTTAAAACAATGATGATAGAAAAACATAATGTGGCCAAACATTGAACACGCTTGTCTAAAAGGAACGTATTCATCCTAGACTAGAAAACTTCATGGTTGCACTGTAGCGGAAAGAACAGACGAAGGCAACGTGCATCTATACAATATCATCAGATTCTATTTATTTGTTTGATATTCAAGATCATTTATTTAGTAAGGCATTCATTTTCATTCATACATTCACCAAGGAAGCCGT
The DNA here is from genome assembly GCA_951394065.1 of Venusia cambrica. Taxonomy (NCBI): domain Eukaryota; kingdom Metazoa; phylum Arthropoda; class Insecta; order Lepidoptera; family Geometridae; genus Venusia; species Venusia cambrica. The sequence goes on from OX596065.1 coordinate 6,120,446, forward strand.
AAGCTCGGCTGCACTCGTTTACAAGTTAAATGGCGACGGGTGGCAGTAATTAATTGGGGTGCGATCCGGGACAAACACTGGCCTCGAAGCTTCGGAGAATACGAACATGAAGGTAGAAACGTGGACGTGGAAACGAAATTAACGATATCATCAGATAAGTTGACTCTGAAACCCAAAGACCCTGTGCCGGGTTAGTCAGCATGACACCGACCCTCTAACTCATACCACAGAAGTCGTAAAAGTCAACGTGAGGATGAACATAAATGAGTATTAGTAAACATTTTTGCAAAACGCCATCAGACTAAATAAACTTACAAAGGTAACTATGGCTTCTGATGAATACTTGTTTTTATTTTTTTAATATACATTGATACAATTTTACACCCAAAAACAGAGCAAACATCTTATATTCATCACATGATTTTTATCTCGGTTGGGAATCGAACGCAACCTACAGGGCAAAAGACAAAACTAATACCAACATAGCAGTAAGGCTAGTCACCAAAGCTATCTAGTATTATTTACACTTGCAATGTGATCACCAATAAAATCCTAGAAAGTAAATGAGTTATACTTTGGCTAAGATTTGCACGTTACTTGTTACTTGTAGAGCGAGCCGTTTTCCGCAATTAGCGTGACGAGTGGGTTCCTGCTAGCCTAGCCACCAGATGTCCTCCAAGAAGGTCAGCAGCTCGCTGATGTCATGTCTCCCTGGGTTTCCAGCCGTTGAGACGAGACGCTTCTGCACTCTTAGAGTACGTGCGCGGCAGTCTTTTCTGTAATGAACGGGGGTTCAATACTATCAATAAGCATTTTTTTAAACTGGATATTACAGGCAGCCCTCTTTGTAGGGGTACAAAGAGGGCTGTCTGTAATATCCAGTTTATAAAAATGCTTATTGATAGTTTAATGTAAGATTTTAGATCTTTTTAAGATTTGCACGTTGACAAAGGAACCTCTATATTTCTCAGCTCTCGTATTGTTGTGTCTGAGACAAAACTGCACACGACTGGGCTTGTCCACTGGCCCGCAGTTATATTAGTACTCAACACTGCAGAACGTAATGTATAGACGGCTCTATACGTGCGCCGGACTGCAGACCACGACAATTTCGAGGAGAATAGGATTAGTTTGTGCTAACATAATGTCGCACAAAAAATTGTACCATTTGGTTTCATTTATTTTGGACCATGAGCGAATACCCTTTATTTAAACGCCTCTGTGGCCTAGTGGTTACCGATTTCAGATCCAGAGGTCCCGGGCTCGATCCCTAGGTGGGGAATCATTATTGTGGAAACACCCCTGTGGCCTAGTGGTTCAACCCACCGATTTCAGATCCAGAGGTCCCGGGTTCGATCCCCAGGGGGGGAATCATCATTGTGTTTGGATTCATTGGTGGTAGGACTTTGTTTAAGTCCGCTACCAGTCTAGCTACCACTTTCTTACCTAATTCATTAAAAAATGTTGTGTACTGGCATTAAGAGGTAAGATAGCCAGTTCCTCAGCTTGTTGAGGATTCCGGGTAAAGCTTCACCTAAAATCCTCAACAGTCTGAGAAACTGCCTATCATACCTCTAAATGTCGCAGCACAATAAATTTAGAATTGTTGTTATGGCGACAGACTTAAGTAAAATGGTTGTAGTTGGCCAGGCGGACGTAAACAAAGTCCTATCACAACCAAACCAAGCACAATATTGTACTCTCTTGGGTATCGAATCCAGGGCCTCTGAATCTGACACCGGTGGTCGAATTACGAACCACAGAAGCAGTAACGTCTGAATGAATCATAGTGAATTTGTCAAGGAATGTTGTACCTATCCTACTGAGTAGAGTCATATTCCATCATTCATAGTGAATAAGGTAAATGCGCAACCTTAAATATATATAGGTACCTTACATATTGAATGCATCTAAGTCACTAACTAAACACCTAAGGTTTCAATAAATTACGAAATTTATAAATTGAAGTTAAAGCGCCCGGAGTGAAGTAATAGCAATAATTGCTATTTTGTCCAATTGTACTCTAGGGAAAAGCCCATGCGATTGACTTTTTGCAACGTTGACGATGATGATACCTAATTTTAATGACTAATCAGATAAACAGATTTGCAGTATGAGTCGGAACAGTAGGTTTAATATGTAAGTTACCTTAGAAGATTTATTTGATAATTTTTATTTTTATATAAAAGTCATTTAGGGTGTCTTGAGCTTAATAGGTACCTACATACTATATTTCGTACAAGGTATCGTCCAGTGAAATATTTACAACACCCAAATTTATCCCAAAGCTTTAAAGCCTACAAACCAATTTATACCTCCCCTAAGGGATGGCCCTCAGCCAAAAAAGTTCTTAGAAATCACATCGAAATTCTTAGAACTACCTGCTACTCTACAAAAAAATGTTTTTGTCAAGTTTTTTTGTTAAAATCATTTTTGCTCCAACCCACCTATCTTATTTTAATTGTAGGAGAGGCTATTTTTGCATGGGAGGAGATGAAAAAAACGTGTAGGCTATTTAAATGGTCCCGGGACTGCCATAAATCAATATCGGAGTTATCGAAAGCATCCTTTTATTTTTTTTACGGTGCTGGAGGCAATGGAGAGTTGTAGAGACTGGTTTGGTAATTAAAATGTTTAACATACTTTTAGGCAGTACCTAACTTACACGTTACTTTTCATGATATCTAAGGACAGGCTAGGGCCCAATTTTGTTTCCGGCGCCACCGCAACTCACAAAATGAGGACTGTTAACCAAAAAACCGCGTTTTTTTAATGTACGACGGGGAAACCCTTGACCTTCATGTTACCTGGTTACAAGGTCAAAGGTCGTGGAGGTGCACTTCACCTGGAATCCTCAACAAACCGAGGAATATTGAATCAAAAGCTTACAGTACACTCTACATTACGAACAAACACACAAAGTGATATCCATTCAATATTCATTCCTGTGTTTTATAAACAACGTCTACCTAGTCTATCGAAACTACATACCGACCAAAACTCAAACCAACTTATTTTTTCTCGAAACTAAGCAAAATCCGACATAATTGGTTGAGAATAAGGTTCCAGGCAGTGAAATAGTAAATTTGCGCTGGTCTCTATACAACAGATGTTGCTGGCACTTTATGGAAGTCTGAGAACTCTAAGTTCAGAGTCTCGTCACAGAAAAAGTTACTATACAGAAGACAAACTTAATTTCATCAACGCAACGATTGAGCAGAACGCAAAATTGGGCTTCCATTTTTGGCCGTATCATATTTTACACCATGTGAGAAGTAGGTCAAAAAAGGCCAATTTTAAACACTTTTTGGGGCACCAGCTTTGTATCGGTTCTTGAAGGAAACCATCATCAGGGTGAGTGTGAAACGTGACGTCGAATGGGAAGACTGTACGCGTTGCAACCGCGATCTCAACCGATAATCACACTATTAATTCCCTAAGTTTTTAAAGAAAATATTTAAACTGAGTTATTTTTGTTATTTATAAACAAACGCGTGCTGAAGGTTCAGACTCATCTAAAGTCTGAACCCTCAGCATGCCAGTCTTACTTGCAGTTGGCTGGTTTTATTATTAACTTACCTTACTGCAAATCACTTGCATGCACGCTTCATGAGATGAATTTTATTTGGCCTTTTTGAATATGCGCCGAAAGTTTGACTTTATTTACCAACGGGCTGAGAAGTTGGGATCCAAATGGATTTTGGTTTTAAAATTGAAAGTTGCGTGGCTTGTTTGTCTGGCTGCGTTTGACCTTGGTTGTGGTCTAGACGTATCTTTTATTTAAATATTGGGAGCGATGAGTTATTAGGCTTTTGTAGGTCAAAGATGTTGAGGATTCAGATTACCTCCGTAAGAATTTATTTTAAATCAGACTCCAGTCGTTTTTGAAAACAAACAAATAAAGTAACTGACATGCACCGGAAAGGTTTTTGTGTTCCGACATTTAGAGTTAAGATAGCCATTTCCTTAATCAGTCTGGTGAGGATTCCGGTTAAAGCGTCCACTACCTTCGGCCTCATCATAACTTGAAACCAGGTAAGAAGCAGACCGCTTTTACGTCATATAATAAAAAAAAACATGAAAAGTTGATTCATATTCAGAAATCTGAACTGAAAACTAAAACCCTAACATTTAGTAAAATGTTAGAAATTAGGAAAAAAAAACAAGAACATTTTTAACACAAAGAAGTTATGATTCAACATTACACTAAGACAACGTATTTTTTAAGTTTTTTATTCTTGCAAAGTTATTTTTGACGAAGTTCTGCAATAGCGAGACTTACTGGTACCGCTTGGCATTGTAATCGGGTTTTTCCATCGACTTACTATCACAAATGAACAGGCGAGACGCGGTTATCAGAACGCACTGAGACTGAGAGTAAGTGCGGTGCATAAAACTCGAATAATAAGCAAAATGCTAGTCAGAGCTGTCACCTCCTTAGCTTACACCTCAATTGCTTTTACGCCTTAAGGTTACACCACGTTGGATTAACACGTGGACTGAGTAAAGTCCTTGGGAATGTTTCATGTGTTTGTAACTTTTGGCATAACTTTACTTAATTTTGCACGTTGATAACAGTAAAACTCTTACAAAAGCGAACCAATTTAATCGCCTCTTTCCCAGCTCTACCTTGAGGAACCATACTGCAAGTATAGTTCAAAGGGTTGGTTACAATCAAACAATAGTTAATCAAACTTTTATTGCAATGGTTATAATATGTATATAATAAGTAATTATTAATGTCCGATAATAAAGAGACTGAGAGTAAGTGCGGTGCATAAAGCTCGAATAATAAGCAAAATGCTAGTCAGAGCTGTCACCTCCTTAGCTTACACCTCAATTGCTTTTACGCCTTAAGGTTACACCACGTTGGATTAACACGTGGACTGAGTAAAGTCCTTGGGAATGTTTCATGTGTTTGTAACTTTTGGCATAACTTTACTTAATTTTGCACGTTGATAACAGTAAAACTCTTACAAAAGCGAACCAATTTAATCGCCTCTTTCCCAGCTCTACCTTGAGGAACCATACTGCAAGTATAGTTCAAAGGGTTGGTTACAATCAAACAATAGTTAATCAAACTTTTATTGCAATGGTTATAATATGTATATAATAAGTAATTATTAATGTCCGATAATAAACTAAATTCATAGACTCCTCAGAGGTCACTGTCCCAAATCAAGAGTGAATTAAATGTTTACTTAACTTAAGTATACCTACTTAAGTTTATATTTACAATCTTGAAGGTTCATTTTTCCTGATGATGCCCTTCGTTCGAGCATACATCACAGAATCAATTATATTCCGGCAATGAACGATATGTATATATAAAGTATTTTCAAACAAGTAAACGATCATTCGCTATTTTATAATTGGAATGCAGGAAACCTCTCCAACTAATTGACCAGTGCTTCGTCGGTACGTATAATAACCGTGTTCGGTATGATTGGGTGCTGTAACCAGACTCCTCGCAAACAATCCTGGCCCTCCGCACACGTGTGTTACCTTACAACAATGGGTCCAGGCTGATTTGACGTTCATCGGGTAACCATGGCTTAACAAGCTGGTTAGATGTTTTGAAATGCTCTTTGATTATGGTAGTAACGCAGTGAATGACATACAAGAAAACTACTGTTTTTTATGGTAATTCCTAATCCTCCTTCTCTTTCCACTACCAGATTAGTAGACGTACGGCAGATTACAATCCATTCCTACCTCATAGATTTTACATTGTGCCGAACACATCAATTTGCTTCTACTTTTGTCATTAGAACTGGTAAGGAATGGAACTCATTACCATTTTCGGTTCCTTTTCGCACCTGTACAATCTTAAGCCTATGAGTTGGCTACTTTTAGACAACCGTGCTCCATCCTAAGCCACATCTTTACATTAACTCTTGACTTGTTTTTTCAAGTGCCGGTTTGAAAAAATATTTCTTACAAGAGTTTGAAGCGTTGAATAAGACTAACTGAAAGTCTGGAGCTTGAATACCAATTGTACCATAACACTACACTTAGTATACATAATTGTGAAGGAAATATCGCGAGAAAACCGACATGTTTCAAACCACCAAGTTTTAAAACGTGCCATTGCGTCTCATCGTAGTAGTACCGACCTACTGTGTGCAAGTGTTGCCATACTAGCCAAATCTAAGTTTCAAAGTAATTGAGTAAAAGCACTTGGCTGATCAAAGTCTTTACCAGAAGCAAGTCAACTTCGTATATTGAAATTCCCGATTATTATTAAGGTTCCTTGATCCCTTCATCAAAAGTTTGGATACCCTTCAAGGACTACCATTCAAACCAATCCACCTCACTGCATGATTAGCTATAGTCGAATGATGAATGACTATATTGTACCGAGCTCTTGTAGAGCGTTCAAGGAATGTGGCAATTGACAGTGATTGCTTCAGTACGTAGGTAAAAGACAAAGATTTCATATGTCCCTAGGTCCTTATCCTTCTACAGTGTAGAATCGAAATATCATAATAATTATGATTGTGATCTGTATAACCTTATCAATTCGTTTTATAGTGCTATTGAACGCTACGCTATTCCTGCTAAAAATATTGCAAATGAGGTGCTGGTAAAAACATCAAAAGCAATTTCAGATAAGTATAATTCAACCAATCTACATTTCAGTCTTCGAATGAGCTTAGTGGGAGCTCGGTGAGGCGTTAGTTCTCTTTAACCCGTTTTGCGACACGTCGCGGTAATTGTATGGGGTTGTATGGAATTGAAACTGTTACCATTGTTATGAATAATAATATATGTATGGTGGGCTACTTTTGTTCAAAATTGTATGGGCAATGACCTATTGAGAAAAGCATTGTAAGAATGTGTAGGGTCTCTTGATGGACCATTGACTTTTTTAAATGGAATTATGGAAATGAATGAACTAGAACCAGCTTCGAATTGAAATTATACTTTTTTCGAGATAACGTGTTGTTCTCACCTAGTGTCGACAAGGGGCAAGAGACCACGCGAACAATAATTAAAGTGAAGCAGGAACACAATCTAGATTCAAGTGTGTTTGACTGTATTTTTATGGAATTCTAACAGAATAATAGAGAAAAGCTTTCGGGCTTTTGACTATTCATACACAACATTTACAACTGATAAAGTTTCTTAGCGTATTGATATTGTTGTGGTCATTTCTCAAAAAGTACAACCAAACCATACAAAACATATTCTTACTCAATAATGCGCTGGCTGACCATTATTCAACATCAACATAATAATCTTTTGTAGCTCACAATGTATTCAAATTCTTAGAACCGATTCAAAGGACATCGACCGAAGTCCCCAAGTACTTGAAAAAGCTCAAATCAAAACAATAATCCCAACTCAACTATTCAACTTACTATATTTTGTAAAATGACCCTTTCAGACTGGAAAGACCAGTAAAAAAAAGTACCTACCAGCGCACGTGTAGAAGCAAAAAATAATCACGTTTGCAATAAATTCAAAAACATTCTAAACCATCGGTACTAGATCAAAAAGTTTACAATCGAAAAGCAAAATGATGATTGTGATAAAATAGAAGACGGTTCAGAGGACCATGATCCTAAAAACGACATAGAATAAGAGATAAAATAGAGTGTAGGTAAAATTGACACCATTGATAAACAATCAGCTGTTTAGACGAGTCCAGGAAAGGACACGATGCTTATGAAAGAGCGGTTCTAACATTGTAAGGAACTGAAGCAGAATCATTCGTTTTAATGAATTCATCTACGGACTGGCAAAGTCGTGGCATCACTAAGATGGCTAATAATGTGATAGCAATATGCATGGACCTCCGCAATTTAACGCCTGAATTTTGCGGATATCCATTTTTTTTCAATATAAACCGCTGCGTTGCAAGGTTGGAGCGGAACACGGCTCGTCAGCTTTGCAGCAAGACTATATTTCCTCGTGCCTCGTGTAGAGGCGAAACACGTGTCGATTTGAGTCTGCTACTATTTTTTAAGTTTGTATTTACAAAAAAAAGTAATTGTATTCATATAAGTAGGTATATATTCATATTTTCTGTTATCTAGTTTCTGTATTACAATATTTGTTTAGTTTGGGGCTAGATGGTGTTGTTTAAATGTATAATCATGTTTGTTTATTTATTTTTTATAATTATATTGACGACTCACGGTGCTGTGGGTGATATGCCTGCCTCTGTCATATGTTATTTGATATGACTTCCCGATAGATCAAGATGAAAATTATTTTCAAATTGTTGAGAATTCGTTGCTTTTAGTTACACAGTCAATTACAGTCATTTTTTACAGATACATTTGGCAAAAAGCAAAGTTTTGCTACATCATGTTAAACAATTTCAAATCGCCAGTTTACTTGTCAAATTACAATTGATCGTAATTTGTCAAGTCAGTGACAACTCTTGCAGAGCAATCCCAATCGAAAAATCAATTTCAATTCATTTGATATATCACTGCTCCCTCGACAATTGAATATTTGTCGACAGCCGGATTTTTGAAAGCGAATTGTTCGGAATTTTATTCGGATAGTTGGATGTAATTGACGATTATTAATCACTCTTTTGGGTGTAGATAGGAATAAAAACACCAATCGGTCAAAATGTGACGTCGATTGTTAAATGGAGAAAATGACTAGGCAGTATTTTGTATCAATAGATTTGTTTCTTGAGAAGAATGCGAGTAAATAAACTACGAAATTGTTATAACTATTGTTGCATGAACCTAAACTTCTCCAAATAATCTAGAACAAAATTAGGTTATTTAAAGATTTATCAAATCAGTATAAATTACAGTGATAGTCACCCTTGCCTGCATAAGTTTCAAGGTCAAGAGCTGAAACATATCAAATGAAAAAAAAACATAGGTATCTATTCCCAAGAAATATTTTTAAGAGCCATAGCAACAAGATGTTGTCATTATAACTGCCTAGATACCTACTAATAAATGCATCAAAAGGAAACTTCACATTCGCAGCACACCCACACATTCAAACATTACTTATGTGTGGGAGAAATAATCGAATACTTATGTGTGTGTATGTATGTGTGGTATGCTCAAGTGTCAGGTAGCATCAGCTGTTTGCGCCGGCGCAGCCCATATGATTTCAAGGCCACCCTGTGGGTTTGCTTTTTGAGCTCACAGAATCTTCTAAAATAAGCACGTTTCACTCGTAAATTACGTTAATTTTAGAACGCTGTGTGGGTCGTTTCCTGGGGTGAATCGGGCGGTAGTGCAAGGAGGATGCCTGGTGTCATACAATACGCAATCATTGGTATGGCAATCACTTACAAATGTTGCAAAAAAAACATGTTTCAATCATGTAAAAAGCTTAAAATGTGCCAGGACCTACACTAAAACAACATATCGAATTTCCTGTAATAATGTTAAAAGAAGTTTATCGTATATCTTTTATAATAAACAATACTTAGTATACATTTGCAGTTATCAGAAACAGCCTGTCGATGCCAACCCGTGCCAACCACAGGCAGCTCGCTCCAGCAACCACTGAGGAAGAAAGCCTCGCGGATGTCGACCGCGGTCGGAAGGCGGTGTCAGGTGTCAGGCGACCTGCTGGAGGTCGTGAGAAGGGAAGCGTGTGGCCTGGAAATTACCATGACTCATCATTGCTAGGTTTGGGGAGCAGCAAATAGATCAGGGTAGAAAGGTTGCAACACAAAAGTTCAACATGAAATTACTACCCTCTACAAAACAGTAAGTGCCTACTTGCTACTGTCGACATACCACAAAAATGGAATTTAGGTAGTAAGAAAACACGATGTACAAATATGTTAAGACATGTAAGTAGGTACCTACCTATGTTGCATTTGAGTAAGTATGTATTATAAGATACATGGACATGGAAGTCCAAAAAAATCTATCTATCTTGTGGAGATAGCCCGGGGCGGATAGAAATAATTGGCACTATATTAATAATACGATTCTAGATGGAAAAAAAAATGTCTCAAGGATCCAACTGAACAAATTTTCACTTTCATAGTCTTCGTCCCTGGAACTTGGCTATTCAGTTACGAAACCACACAAAGCTAGCTGTTTAAAACTATTTGCTCTCTGCTTTCTTCCCATTTTGTTTGCAATAATAGTATGTAGGTTATCATAGGTAAACTTTCAAGTCAATTCACGATAGAACTTCGAGTTTCAAACTACACCTATAAAACAGTAGGTAGGTAGGTACTAAATCACATTCCCTTACAAACCCTCGCCAAATTCATCTCAAAAGCTCCTTCAATCCACACACACACACATACTGAAACACGTGTTGCTCACATGGATTTACTCAGCTGACTCACACACACAACAAATAAACAAACCGTGTTTACGGTCGCGCTGGTAGTTGTGTAGGATGTTGACTGTTCACATAATGAGAGGGTTTCGAAAAAACTTGCATGAGATCTGGGGTGGAGAAAAAGGGATAGACCTAGCTGGTTACGAAAGTGCGAAAGGGATAGTCGTGGAGTGCTTCGTTGTATTCCTTTTTGAACGCGACGGGAGGCAAGGTGCATTGGCTGCTAGAATGTTCGATTTTTAAATTGTGACTGATGTGTGACGTCGTTTTTTTTCTGCGGCTACGAGCCTATTTGCTATTCTGCCACTGGCTATTTCATGGATTTAACAGAAATAGCTTTCTAGCGGCTTTCTTTGAAGATAAAGTTTTTTACGTGCAAAAACTTTAACGACTAGTAAATTTATCTATACCAGCCAACTGCTTGATAATTTCATACTAAAACAACCTAGTTAATTGTATATGTAAGTACGTACAAGGTTTAATTATTTGAACACCTTATTCGATTGATTGTATTAATTTTCTAAGTTTAATTTCATGAATATCATAAAATATGTCTGTGTGTGGACTACAACAAATGCATACCATTTACCATTTACCATTATAAGAGCGTTCAGGTAGATAAAATTCTAGTAAAATTCTTTAGATAAAGACTCTAACAAGTGAATGTAGCCACTGGCAATATCTTGTTAGGATAACAAGAGATACCTACCCATAATAAGAATCCATGTTTAAAACTTAAATGATGAATTGCTGACAAGCAAGTAGAATAGTTGTTGGTACTGTATGATTACCAATTAAGTAAATACTATTTGACATTGCCCTAATAATATGTAAGCATGAATTTGACTATCATTATGTATAAAAATGTGATAAAAGATAGCTTAAGTTATTTGTGATAAGGCCGAAGGTGTAGGTGTATTTCCCGTGATCTTCAACAGTCTCAGGAACTGAACTTAATAAATAAATAAATAAATAAATAAACTGACTATCTTACCGCTAAATGCCGGAATACAGCAATTTTAACCTCCTCTGTGGTCTAGTGGTTCAACACACCGATTTTAGATCCAGAGGTCCCGGGTTCGATCCCCGTGGGGAGTACAATATATTGTGCTTGGTTTGGTTGGTGGTAGGATCTTGTTTAAGTCCGCCTGGCTAGCTACCACCATCTTACCTAAATCTGTCGCCATAATAACAATTCTTAATAAAAAATGTTGTGTTCCGGAATTCAGAGGTAAGATAGCCAGTTCCTCAGTTTGTTGAGGATTCCGGGTGAAGTGCGCCTCCATCTTCGGCCTTATCTCAACTTGTTACCAGGTGAGATGAAGGCCAAGCGCTTCCTCGTCGTACAATAAAAAAAATTTAGAGTTGTTTTGGCAACGAACTAAGGTAAGATGGTGGTAGCTAGCCCGACAGACATAAAAAATAAAGTCCTACCAACCAAACCTAGCTCAATATTGTACTACCGTAGGGATCGAACCCGGGACTTCGGGATCTGATACCGGTGGTACCACTACCACTAACCACTAGACTTTACAGGCGGTTCAAAATAGTAAGGCAGTTAAACGACGAATAATTGTCGGTCAATCACGCCTAACAAGTTTCAACTTAAAGCTTAAAGTTCTAGTTTTCGTATTTCAGAGGTGAAAATATGTTTTAAATTTTGACTATATGGCTGGACACAGTCACAGACTGATTGAAAATCAACGCACATACTTTACACATATCTTAGAGGCAACATAAATAATAATCAAGCATGAAACTATCAATTATAAAACAAGCAAAATTCTATCAAATGCAAATGCATACTAGCATACTAGCAAGCTGCCTGTAGTCTGTCTGTTACAAATTTATCTGGATTCAAATTTTACAAGATGTATACCTTTGCAATCTATCAAACAGCTAGTGGAATCGCAGCTAGGTAACTGTCTTAATTTTTTATTATCTTGGAAATCCTATAATTTTATCGCTAGTACAGTAGACTAAATAAACTGGCCAAGTGTCCAAGGGTAACCCACATTTCATGCAAGAAATCACGTTTTTTTTTAAATTACAATTAAATAAAAAAAAAGTTGTAGGGGGCCCCTTTTTTTTATTTTATCGGCAATATAAATAGACATTGTAAAAATATCAACTGTTTAAACCTATCACAGTTCATCGGAAACATTCCGCTTACAGATAAACGAATTGACGGACAGCGTAGACTTAGTAATAGCGTGTTGTTGGCACTTTTTGGCTAGGGAACCTTAGAAAATATACCTATAAAACAATATTTTTTTGATTTCTTTTGTAAAATCATATTTTTCCAAGACCAAGTACTAGATATCACCATGATGATGTTATCCGAAATGAATGGTTTCTATGATTTACGTACTTACTGAAAATTAAATGTACGGGCATAATCAGCTGATCGCGTAGTGAAATGTCACAGCTGTTTCCTAAAACCTGTCTCAAACCGATTTGCCATGCCCCTTATGGGATCACAGCTGTTGATCAGCTGATCACCCACACAGGCGCACCTTTGTATGAGCCTGCGCTTGTGTGTGTGTTGACAAAAAAGGAACCAGTATAACAGGCCCGGCATTTGTGCATCCGCTGTGGGACCATAGAGTAGTGGACAGATGAAACAAAAACAGATGAAAGACTTGATAAATTGTCAAAATTATGTACCCACTAGCTACTTACAGCAATAAAAACTAGCAAAAATAACATACAAACCGTTTAATCAAAATTATTAGCTCCATTTAACACTCAAACCAGTTGAAAGTTGAAAAACTAAAACCCGACTGCAATATGCAGACGAGAACCTGGCCTTCTAATCAAAAATAATTCAGGAAAAAATAATTATTTATATTTCATTGTTTGGTTGAAATGTTGTACATATATTATTGTTAATCAGGAATAAAATGCCAGTTTTCATCCGAGTACTCTATAGACTATACCAGAAACTAATTAAATTAAAATACCTACTATATTATAAATAAAATAAACATCCGATTTTATTTTAAATATTTAGTAACAATCATTGTTATTGCCAATTGTTTTTTTTGACAATTTACATGAAGACGATGTCAAAAATAAATAACGTTAGTGCTTTTCATGGTCCTGTACTTAATGGGTACCTTAGAACAAGATTTCGCTGTCCGTATGTCTTTCCATTCGACCGTCCTACCTATAACCCAAAAAACCGGCATTGTTTGTTTTCAAATGTGGATCGCAACAATGTGAGCAATTTACGTTTGGCAATAATAGCATTGTAGGCATTCAATCATTGGACCCAGGAGGCCTAAATCTTTGGTAACATTGGAATCAATTTAAAATTCACAAATTGAAATCCCTTGCACCAACTGTACCTCTATTCTTTGGAGATCTATTTTTTTCGCTTTGGGACCCTACGTTGATGCTTTACGACGTGTGTCCAACCAGTTCTATAGTGATTTCCTTTGGTCTACCTGCGCTGTGCGATGGAGCCACGGCTTTGAATTTGAAAGGCTCCGTCTATGATGCTTAATAGGTAGTATAAATTAGTATATATTATTATAAAAATAAAAAGTACAATTAAACTAACTATGTACAAAGGAATTAGTCAGATTACCTAAGGACCGTTACAAACGGCCTATAGGTAACTGAACTGTTCCAGACCAGTACCAGACGGTAGCGTGCCCAAGACACTGGCTGCATTGCCACGCAGAATAGCTATGCTAATTCGCTGGCCTAAATAAGAGCCAGACCTTGGGTCACGTATCGCCTCAATCAAAAGCCCCGCAAGATTTTTAAAAACCCGGAGGGCACCGGCTCCCCTAGGACCCAAGGTCTCCACCCCAAAAGGCTCAAATAGGTAAGCTCTGTCGAGACCACTATATTTGCGTCTTTTGCGATCCTCGGCCGAATCAATATTGCCGAAATTAGTTAATTTAGGCAAGTTTGTGGTTTTTAGAAATATATGTCACTGTACTTGTACTTAAAACGGTTTACAATGAACCTTGCAGTCTGTTAAGGTTTCCGGGTGAAATGCGCTTCCACCCTCGGCTTTATCTTAACTTGATAGCAGGTGGTATGAAAGCCAAACGCTTCCTCATTGTATGACTAATAAAAACAATATAACATAAAGAAATTCAACCTCTCCCAGAGTTTCTTTTCCGCAGTTTCTTTATTTTGATCGCTGAAAAGGTACACTGCATTAAATGAGCCTCTCGCGAAGAGTGCATTGCGAGTATTTGCTTGCAGGCTGTTTGGTAATCGCTGTCAAAAAGGAAGCTGATGCCCTTTTTTCACTAAGATCCTGTAGGGCAATATAAGTAGACGTTGGTTTTGAGGAATTTACCTTAGAAAGCGGGTAAAGATTCGTTTGAAGAAAATAAATATAACTAAACATTTAACCACACTAAGCACAGCGTGTAATATGGAAAGTAGATTACAGAAAATATACTAAGGCATACATAACATTCAACTAACAAATGTTTGTCCTGGGTAGGAATCGAGCCCACAACCTATAGAGCAGAAGGCAGAGCTACTATTAACTGAGTTGTGTGGCTGGCCAAAAAGAACCTACTAGATTTAAGGGCGCTCCTGAGCTCTTGTCATAGCGCCTCAAAAAACCTAAAGCAATCGTCTTAGTTCTCGCTTTGGCCACGACTGTTTTTTTTAATCAAACTCTTGTAGCTTTCAGTCGTGAGAAACAGAGTATCCTATTCATGTAGTATGGGTCAGTTTTTGGCCTTGAAACTTCTACGATGAAGCGAGCCTACCCAGAAAGAGCCAATTAATCACTTCTTGGTATAGCATTCATTAGGGTTGTTAAATTCGGGAAAATACAGATGTTGGAAGCTGATTATCATTAACCTAGATATGGATACATATATAATTACGGGGACGCGCTTAACCTTCGTCCCACCTGGTTACATCTTGAGATAAGGCCGAAGGTGAAACTGGCAATCTTACCTCTAAATGCTGGAACACAACAATTTAAGAATTGTTATTATGGCTACAGAACTAGGTAATATGGTGGTAGCTAGCAAGCCTTAATTAAGTCTGTCGCCATAATACAATTCAAAATTGTTGTGTTCCTGCATTTAGAGGTAAGATAGCCAATTCTTCAGTCTGTTGAGGATTCCGAGTGAGGTACACTCCCACATTCGGCCATAACTTGAAACCAGGCGAGGTGAAAGACAACTGTTTTCTTATCGTACAATAAAAAAAAAACTGTGCAATGTTTTCATTTTAGCCCAATACGCTATGAGATAGTTATTGCGTGAAATAGCAACATAGCACGCATCAGTTTTGTATTTTGATGTCCCCTTTCCATCCTACTGAAACTGTTTTATAAAATTAAAAGTAGTTATCTTTGATCTCATGACTAATATAGAGCAACAAATTTGCAAAGTTCTGTAAGTTCCGCAAACTCTATCCGTTCAGAAGTGTTGGTGTGAAGGGATAACGAAATATAAACATCTACAACTTTCTTTTCATAATATTCATATGATAGTGTGATTACAAGCGTTGTGTGTAATAAAATTCAATGTCATGTAACTTAGAACTAGGCTTAGAACTAAATTTTTCGAAATGTGAAATATACATTTCAGATACATGTTTGGATAGAAATTCAATTATTCAAAAGTTTGAGACTTTGGCTTCCAATATTACTGTTGTAGATAAGAGTTCACTCCACCTACTAGGTTCACCAATTCTTGATGAATCTTTTCCGGGTTTCGTCGACGACAAAATTCAAAATTTTATGAAGGTTTCGGACAGACTTTCAAAAATTAACTCACATATGGCTTTCACCATTATAAAATTTTGCCTTTTTGTCCCAAAATTTACTTATGCTTTACGATGTTGTCAACTGTGGAAACACAGTGAGCTGGTGGAAGGCTTAGACAACATAATAAAGAACACCCTTTCCACGGTTTTGAATATTGAGTTGGATGACAGAGCATGGTCGCAGGCCTCATTGCCTATTCGATTGGGCGGCTTAGGTATACGCAAAATTTCTAGTGTTGCTTTGCCAGCGTTCTTGTCTTCCGTCTATAGTACACATTCTTTGGTTGAGAAAATTCTAACACCATCAATTTCGGCTGTTCCAGGCAATATACTCCAAATTTCTTATCTTGACGAGGCTCGAAATGCTTGGCATAGTGCTTGCCCTAATACCGATCCCCCAAAACACCTTTCGGCACAACGGCAGTGGGACGGGCCTCTGTGCAAGTTGACACGGAATTATCTATTACATACGTGCTCAACCTCCACAGATCGTGCTCGTCTCTTAGCTGTTTCAAAATGGGAATCAGGTCTTTGGCTGCAAGCACATCCATCCTACAATACCGGTACACTTATGGATCCTGTAACTTTCCGTATTGCCACTTGTCTTCGGTTGGGTGCAAGATGCTGCGCCTCTCACCAGTGCCGGTGCGGTGCGGCCGTAGATCAATTTGGTTTTCACGGACTTTCGTGCGCAAGGTCTGCCGGCAGGATTTCGCGCCACGCTAGTCTTAATGACATTATCCGTCGAGCGTTTACCAGTGTCAATGTGCCAGCCGTTCTTGAACCGAATGGTCTGTTACGTGATGATGGTAAGCGGCCCGACGGTATGACTCTTGTCCCTTGGGAAACGGGTAGGCCTTTGGTGTGGGACGCTACTTGCGTCGACACCCTAGCGCCATCTCATCTGCCTGGGACATCAGTTAGGGCTGGTGCGGCGGCTGATTCGGCCGAGGATCACAAAAGGCGCAAATATAGTGGTCTCGACAGAGCTTACCTATTTGAGCCTTTTGGGGTGGAGACCTTGGGTCCGTGGGGAGCCGGTGCCCTCCGGGTTTTCAAAAATATTGCGGGGCTTTTGATTGAGGCGACACGTGACCCAAGGGCTGGCTCTTATTTAGGCCAGCGAATTAGCATAGCTATTCAGCGTGGCAATGCAGCCAGTGTCTTGGGCACGCTTCCGTCTGGTACTGGTCTGGAACAGTTGAGTTACCTATAGGCCGTTTGTAACGGTCCTTAGGTAATCTGACTGATTCCTTTGTACTTAGTTAGTTTAATTTATTGAATAAATGTATACTACATGTCATGTAATATTTAATTTATGTATGCTTGTAAAGAAAATAGGTAGGATGTTTGTAGGTGCCTACTAATGTCGGATAACCGAATTACATTAATTGGACTAGTGCGGCTTCGTCCTTGTTTCGATTATCCGGATCATCCTTATATTCATTGGTTATTGGTTTACCAACCAATAACACTGAGTTTAACATGGTAATCCCATAATTGTACGTCTTGGGAGAAATCCGTTCAATTCATTGGGTGCTTGCTTCGATAAGTTAAATGGAACGGACTGTTAGATTTACGGAATATCTACAACTACTTCTCAGCACACCATTATTGCCCGTTGATAGGTTTTGCCTCTAAAGGGTTTTGCCATAATCTGTTGAGGCAGTCATTCAGGCAAACCCATCGCCGTTTAGCGGAATACTTGCTAAACACACATACCATTTATATATTTTGGTACTAGAGACATGCTGGTTTCCTCACGATGTGACCTTCACCGTCAGAGCATTATGCATGTGTCAAATGCGTTTATAAACCTCCGAAAAATCGATAAGACCGTTGGTGCACGACTGCATTTGAGCCCATAACCTCCGGAACGGCAGGTGAGTCCATACCTACTTGGCCACACAGTTCATCATCAAATAATAATGAAATATTCAAAAGTGATTTATTGAATTTAACTATTTCTGATCGGACATTTTCCGTTATCGGATTTTACTTTTCAGACAGAATAAAATATTCGAGTTTTTTTAAATACGCTCGTTGAGTTTTTAATAAACGGGTTATCAAAAATTCTCGTCCATTTCTGCGAATAGCAGATTTTCAGATTTGTTTATGGCTCAGGTACCTGAACCATGAACAAAAATATAAACATTACATATGCATTCCTTTTTTTGAGGTAATTTACTTAGTAACCCACAATGGGTTACGATTCGAATAAACACTGAAATGATCACCACGCTTGGCAGGTTGGTTGTTTCGCGCAGTTGGTGTGAAGTGAAGATGCTGATACCGATCCGCGGGCTAATTCTGTAGGAAGCTTTTATGCCATCCACGAGATGGAAGAGCACGTCATATGATGATGATGGTGAGACTGCTTATCTTAAAAAAATAATTCCTAGCTACTATTTTTTGCAAACATATGTAATGCTTTTAAAAATATACCTATCTTACCTAAGAATTCATAGCCAAAATATTCCACGTGTTTTGATGTTCAGACGGCATTGCTTAGAGTTATTTAATGGGGCGCATGATAGTGATCTGTTAAGTGAAATAATTGTAGAGTCATTTTGTTTTCTCATTAATACCTACTTGTCACGGTTCAGGGGCGAAGGAAACGAAGTTCAAAGTCGAAGAGTAGTGAAATACAAGAGCGCGAATGTAGCTAGCTCCTCTGTCTTTTAAGGACTCTAGATGAAGCGCGCATCTACCTTTGGCCTTTTACTTGACACTAGATTAATGAAGCCCAAGCACTTGTGACTTTTGGAGGAGACAGTGGAATCACAAATAATTTCTGTTTTTTTTTTTCAAAATCTCTCTTATTTTCTATTGATTATGATTTGTAAGATCACCACAGATATAAGAATGCTAAAGAATCACATACGGACGTAACATCGTAACTACGTATACATCCAGATACATCAAAGCTGAGTTAGTTATCTAAGTATTATGGTATCTTAGTACCTAGATGGAAATTGATCATACCTCGTAAATAAGGCTACAGGCAGAATTTTACCTATGATGAAAACGCAGCTTGTGGAAGGGATAAGTGTTTTAATTTTACGATGCATTTAACACTGCATTAATTAATAGCTAATTAATGATTTGGGAATTGCTTTATTCGGGCTCTGACAATACATAGGAATGGTTTTGTTGTTTACATTCGTAGGTTTTGTTTGACTGCCTCAAAAGTTACTAGAGGTACCCTACCGATAGGAGTTATTTCGTTACTGGTCAGTTATTTATAATAAAAAAATCAGACGCACAGCTAATAATCATCCACATTTGGTTAATATTTCATTTATTAGGACTAAGCGCCACCAATATAAAAAAAAAAACATCACCTATCCACTAACTAGTATAATAATATAATATAATATATTTTATTTCATACTGAATTGGTACTAAGCATGTTTAATGACAAATAATTTGCACACTACAATTATAAAATAACAATAACTGGGACTGGGTGGAAACAAGTATCGAGAGTGGTTTTAATGAAGGAAGTATCTTTCTTCATTAACCACCCTCCCCACCAGACACTTCCCTATCGGAGAAGTAAAATTTTCCGCCACAGTCCATAGGATGCTGTTGTGACTCCCTCGTGCTCTACACATCAGGGCTGCAGTTTTTTTTCCGAAAGACGGCATAAAAGCCATCCGTCTGAAACTGCGCAAACATCTTTGATGCACTGCAGTATCCGGGCAGCCCCAACATCATCCTGAAGATATTATTATATTGGATACGCCCATTGATCTTTAAGTGTGTCTAACCCACAGACCTCCCGTGTAAAAACTCTGACAGTAAGCTTTGATAAGCGTGATTTTAACTTGGTCAGTACAACGAGAAAATCTAAGGGGCAAACCTGTTATCTCGGACCGCTTGAGCCCTACGCTCCCTCTTAACATCTACATCGTCCTTAAGGTCATATATAGCTCACATATTATTTATACCAGCAAAACCCATCCGAGTACCTGATAGGTCATGCCGTAGTGATCACGTTATTGATTTCCGTAGAACGCTTTAGTGGAGCCCTGATTAACTCGCTGCAATAATCCATACCAATATATTAATTTTACAGTATCTCGGTTTATTTAATTATTTGTGTTACCTTTTCACGACTTAACGGATTTTAATTGTTTGGTAGGACTTTGTTTAAGTCCGCCTGGCTAGCTACCACTATCTTACCTAATTCTGTCGCCATAATGTCAATTCTAAAAAAAGTTGTGTTCCTGCACTTAAAGGTAACATAGCCAGTTCCTCAGTTTGTTGAGGATTCCAGTGGCAGTGCGGGGCGGCCGTTACCAACCGGGACCGGTCCTCTCCCGATCTCGTTCGGTGGCCTCTTCCCGTAAAAATACGGTCTCATAGAAAGAATCCATAGCCTTCCAAGCCGTCTCATCTACCAGCATCAAAGAAGAAAAAAATCCGTTGATGTATGGAGAAGAACATACGCTACTTTTCATCCAGCTACCACGCGGGAAAAGCTGCAGGAAAATAAATAACCAAACCTTACAGCTCAGTTGGTTGTAGCTCCTTCTGCGCTAAATGTCCTTGTGTCCTTGTCCATGTGTTTGGGTGTTGTATGTTAAGTATGCTTACAGAAAAATATATATTTCTATAGATTAAATACGGGATTTACACATGTACGGTAGTATACATTTTTTATTGTACGTTGGGGAAACGCTTGGCCTTCATTTTACCTGAACCTGGTTACAATTTAAGATAAGGCTGAATGTGGAGGCGCACTTCACCCGGAATCCTCATCAAACTCAGGAACTGACTATCTTACCTCTAAATGCCAGAAGACAACATTTTTTTTTAATTGCGATGGCGACAGAATTAGGTAAGATGGTGGTAGCCAGGCGCACTTAAACAAAATCCTACTACTAACCAAACCAAGCACAATTTTGAACTCCTCCTGGGGATCGAACCCTGGACCTCTTGATTTGAAATCGGTGGGTTGAACCACTAGGCCACAGAGGCGGTTAAAGTTGGTAAGGGTACCAACATTGCATGTATCCTATCCGTTATCTAGTTCCCATATTACAAGCTATATGTTTATTTTGATGTAAGGTGGCGTTGTTTGAAATTAATGTACCTAACCTGCAACGAATAGGCACCAACAGATTTACTCAATTTTCAAACTGAAAACGGGTTCATTTCATCGCGTAAACCGATAACAGACTTACTATGTTGGTTTTACAAAATAATAAATGATTTGTATTTGAAGATTACCACTGCGACATCTGCTGTCCTATCATCTCCATCGTTGCATCATGTCCATAACATTTATAAATACCTACACAATTTATAAATGTAAGGGTATAAAGATGGCGGCCGAAAGGATATAGTAGGAGTATGACGCCGCGCCCTCACATTAATGTTATGGTGGACAACGTGTCACGGAATCGCGTGACAATTCCGATTTTACCCTATTTAAGCGGTGTTTTAAAAGTAAACTCGATATTTTGCATGTAAAGCACGTCGCATTTAAAACTTTTTAATTGAGCTGCATGACCAAGTAGGTGACGACCTCCTTCCGATCAGAATGTTCTGGGTTCAAATCCGTCGTTCGATCCGTCGTTGGATTTGCTTATCGGTTTTCGGAATGAATAAGTGCGAATTTGAATGCATATACTTTAGCGGTGAAGGTCACATCGTGAGAGAACCAGCATTAACCTGAAATCATTAATCTGAATGGGCCATTCGCCAGTCGTGGGCATGTTCCGAACGTAAGTTTGGCAGTACCTCTGAATCATCATCATCTTCATCATCATTGGCATTTTAAAAATATATAGCAGATGAATAAGGTGGCGTCAGCTTCTTAGCTTTCTTAGGAGGTATTCAGAGGATTTGAAGAAATTGAAGAAAATGAATTGATGAAAACATCAAATTATAATATTTTAATATATATATATTTTTTTAATTCATTCAAGTCGTGAGTCTGTTTCGTTTCGTTATTAGGATTCCGTACCTCAGAAATACAAGAACCCATTTAGGATCACTTTCTTGTCCATCTGTCTATCTGTTTCCCTTTTTCTCAGAAACGCCCTCAGTTCTCTTTCAATTTGAAATGACGATATTCATTTCAACTTGAAAACTGAGGGCGCATACTTAGTTCTTCGTGGTCTTTTGGAGCGGAAAATAATTAAGCTTCTGAGTAATGAAAAGTCTAGTTTTTAGTAATTCGCAAATAAATTATACAGGTACTTACGGTTGACTAAGATGATATAAAATTTTTGAGGCAAGGCAGCACCTGTAAAGGTGATCGGAACTCTCAGTGTGTGGGTCTGACTCGCACTTGGCCGGTTTATACAAGTTACTTTTGTTTTTCAGTAGGAGGTTTACTTATCGACTAGATTTAAAAACGTACTCTATTTGCCTATTATGTTTACGAGATAATTATCAAGTTTGGAGTTGAAATATTGTAATTTTGAATTACAGGCTCTGAGCACGCAATACGCTTTGTTTTTATTAAGTTTCCAGATAGACGCCTTGGCAAATGGTGACAAATCGGAGATAACACAATTTTCGAAATAAAATAGGCATGCAAAAGACTGGAAAAGTAAACATTATACTTTCTTCCTCTATTGACTCGTTTCATTTTTAATACCTGTATAGAAAAATACATAAATTAAATGTTTTGTTTAATTACTAACATACCCGAAGTATGAATATTAAATGGTATTGTAATCGTAGGTATTTATATCTTATGTTTGTGTATTCTTTTTTTTATGTAAGTTTATTTTTTTGATAAATTTTATTTTATCTTAGAAGGTAGGTTTTCTTTAAACTGAGTTTTTTACTCAATTTCTATATTTTTTATACCAATAAAAATAGAGAAATTGTGTTTCTCAATTGGATAGCCAAGCGTTTCACCACCAACTCACGTGAAAAAAAAGTAAAGATGTAGCCTAAGGTGGAGCAAGCTTGTCCAAAAAGAGCCTGTTTACTATGGACGTGAAGTTACCTGAAGTGAAGTCTTCAAGTCCACAGTAAACCGCCTCTGTGGTCTAGTGGTTCAACCCACCGATTTCAGATCCAGAGGTCCCAGGTTCGATTCCCATGGGGAGTACAATATATTGTGCTTGGTTTGGTTGGTGGTAGGACTTTGTTTAAGTCCGCCTGGCTAGCTACCACCATCTTACCTAATTCTGTCGCCATAACAACAATCCTAAAATTGTTGTGTTCCGGTATTCAGAGGTAAGATAGCCAGTTCCTCAGTTTGTTGAGGATTCCAGGTGAAGTGCGCCTCCACCTTCGGCTTTATCTCAACTTGTTACCAGATGAGATGAAGGCCAAGCGCTTCCCCGTCGTACAATAAAAAAAAAAAACAGTTTCCTTAGATCGTATTGGTGCGGAAAAACAGACGAGGACAAGGAATTCCATTCCTCACTAGTCATAATGATAAAGGTAGAGGTAAATCAATGTAATCGGCACAATGGAACATCTACAAAGTACCGGTTGTAATCTGACGTACGTCTGCTAGTCGAGCGGTGGAAAGGGGATGGAGGGATTATATCAAAGATATCGTTAGCCTAATCATTATCCTTACATAGCAACGTATGATCCAATGAACTATATAACCGAGAGTTTGCTCTAAAAATACTCTACAAGGGTTAACTATGTGCTAAATGATGTTTCTGTTTTACTTGTTTTATTAGTTACTTTGTGTACATAAAATAATAAAATTATTTTGGCCTTCGACTTGCAGATCCACCTTCTCTTCCTTCTCTTCTCCACGACTTACGAATTACACGCGCGGCGCTCAAAGCAGCCAAGATAGGAAAAGGTAAATACATAAGTACGGCAAGCAATGCTACAGAATGCATTAGATTAAAATAATTGACCGCGGTGACCCTTGCCTAAGAATGTTAGTTTCTCATAATTATAATCCCAATCCTCCCTTGTTTATCAACAAAGTAAGATACGACCCAGGGATCACCATGAAATCTGAAATATAATTCACCTGGGTACAATGCGATTATCAATCCGCCTTTGCCAAGCGTAAAATTCGAATCGTCGCGTTCTTCGAGGGAGGTTTATGTTCTGATAGACTTTGTTGTTTGTAGCAATCCAAGACGTGGTCGCTGAATATAGGCCTTGTAAATAATAATATATAATAGTCTCACAGCGAGCTATGGAGAGAGCAATTTTTTTCATACACCTTATAGACGGAACTAGCAAGAATATACTTGATGCTATGTGCAACTCTTGCCTATAACAAAGCCTTACTGCGTAGCTCACATCCACAAATAACATGACCTAACACCTACGCATCGCGCCTATCATCTTGAGATATTAAAGGCAACGTGGTATATTTGCCCGTAATGTCACCGGCAAATATACCTTTCAAACCGAAACACAGCAATGGTGCTTGGCGGTCAAAAGGCTCGTCCAAAGAAGTACCATACCTTACCTTCTTTGGACGAGCCTTTTCACAAGGAACTCTATCATTCTTAGGCTTATTAATTTATTTATTTATATGTTGAACCAACAAGGTGTACACTAAAACAATTAATACATAAACAAGCACACACAAAGGCCAAGTGCCAATTAAATTATTAATTAATTCTCTATCAACATTATTAAAACATTAAACAATTTCATAATTAATTATATTAAATTAATTTGCTAAAAATTTGTAAAATTAGATTAAGACAATAAAATTGAAAAACGAATAGTATTACACAACTTCCTACTAATTTAAAATTTAAATTACAATAAAATTAAAAATAAAAAGCTTAGGCTTGAAGCCTCACTAGGTACCTACGTGATAAAATCCAAAAAGACATCCGTAGATGAACCAAAGAATATGCATGCTGAAGTGGCAGTGGCATGCTTCATAGCTCTCAGAACCGATAACCGCTGAGGAGTAAACGCTGACCACGATTAAATACAAAACGAAGTGTAAGGAAGATCCCCCATTCGATGGACCGATGACATTGTGGTGATCGCGAGGAGTCGATGGATGGAGAAAGTTCTGGTCACTATTTGAGGCGGCGTGTGGACGTGTGTGGGCTGATATGCTGTGCTGATGATGATCATAGTGCTACAACTGTTGTGTAATGAAACAGCAGTCTCAAGTACTTGAGTCATTGTTTTGATATCTGACGCCTCGCCGCCATTTTGAAGTAAAGTGCGTAAATCATTACTGCTAATAATAATTTCATGAGAAGCGCACGTGTTTGATGAGTCAATGGTGAAATTACTTTGTTTGTTTTACACCTTTGTGGCTATTAATGTTTACCTATGGAGTTATTTAGCATCTTGTCTTGGCTTAATTATTTATTTTTATTTTAAAAATTAACAGTAACAGGCTCACGACTTTTTCCCTTCGAAGATTAACCTTTGATAGTGATCAGAGGTTAATTCTCGAGTTTTTGAGCTGTGTTTCAGAGCGTGGATTTCATGCGGATCAGGTGATCCGACGTGAAAGACGTGCCTCTAACTACCCCCCCACGTTCTTAACTTTCGTTCGGCAAATGCCTATACATATTTTTTACTAGCTAGAATTTTAGTAAATCATCTTCTGGAGATATCACACATAATAAATTCTCACATTGAATAAAATAAATATTGATTTGATAACGATAAATTCAACCCTCCTCCGAAAGATACCTAACCTAACCAAAGGCTGAGTTGGAGCTAATTATTTATAAACAGAATAAGTAGCAAGCAACAAATCTCTTATCTGCGTTTTATTTAGCAAATTCTAGCTATAATAGCGCGGAATAACCGAGATTACTTAGGCATAGTTTTTTTACCGTGGGTCAGTTGACCTCCGGCCTAGGTCTACGCGAAAGAGAGCCTTCCCAAAAAATGCCTTTTTTTTCAAGCTAGAGGACTGATAATAGTGGAATAACGTCATTGAGCTCCTGGGTATACTCTCCGAAGAACAACTTGGAGAAAAGCGTCAAACACGCAAAATCATACATATCAATATTATATCTCTGTAATGCGTGTACAAATAAAGATTATGAATTGTATCAATGATAGTATGAGACACAACGAAGGCTCAAACTATCGAGCTTTGCTTGGTATAGTTGTATATATACATTGGTATTTACTTACGTGTAGGGGTAGTCCAAGGTTTCTAACGTCCGAAACATGAATGGCAGTATTTTGTGTTTACTCTGCTCGGGTCAGAGCACTTAGTAATCCGATTTAAGTATCATGCACTGTAATGTAAGTAGCTTGGTCACTTGATCGCGAGGCGGCGAATTACCTTAGCAAATCGATTCACAAAGGTTGTAGGGTTTCAGGAAACGAATTAGCTTCCGCTTGGTAATTTGTAGAAAAAAGTGGTTTTAAGTGTAGCAAGAAGGTAGGGTCGACAACGCGCGAGTGATCTTCTGGAGCCTAACCAGAATGTCTTAGCGTTCTCGTTTTGATATTACATTACTTTTGTATATTTTTTTTCTACACTGGATATATAGTGACAAAAACAAAGTAAAATCAAAATATAGCTAATTGATTCGGGCGTTATTTTACGCCTACACTCAGAATCCTCAACAGACTGAGGAACTGATTATGTTTTCTATAACCGATTGATAAGTTCAATTGCTTCAATGCATTTTAAAATAAAAATCTGCATACATTTTATTTATCGCATCAACCGTTCAAGCAATATGGGCGAAATATTATATATATATATATATATCTATTTTTAACCGATTTCAAAAAAAGGAGGAGGTTCTCAATTCGTCGCAATCTTTTTTTTTTTATGTATGTTCACCGATTATTCGAAGACACCTGGACCGATTTGGAAAATTCTAATTTTGTTTGGGTATAAAGGGTATACTTCACAAGTGGTCCCATTGTCATCAGGTCAGGATCTGATGATAGAGAAATCAAGGGAACTCTTCAAGTATTATATGCACACTTTAAGTGATTTGGCTATATTTAGGTTCGGTATACTTCCCAGGTGATATCATAGTCATCAGGTCAGGATCTAATAATGGGAACGAAATTGTATTCTTCATTGAATTCGGTTTTATTTTTAGTTTTTAAACGTATTTATATTTATTATCAGTTAACATTTCATTAAAATCCGATAACCTTAGTTACCTGTTAGTAGCTACCTGATAGGTAGGACAGCTATGCCGTCACAAATATCGCCACATACATACATATATACAATAATAATCTGTAGAACATCATCGCAGAAGACTGTCAAAATACGTTGACATAAAAAATGAAATCACCTGCATGTAGCGACTTCAGAGAGTATCAATTATTCAAATTATTATTTCTATTACCTTCCGGCACAATTTCTGAGCAACTTTTTAATTCCCTTGACCAATTATCCCTAAACACACGTTTGTTCAACTTAAAATAGCTGCAACATTGAACACACCACATTGTAAGAAAGCTCCTACATATTAACGTTGATTCCACTGAGAACTTACGCACTGATGGGCACTTGGCTCAGGCCCGTGTACTACGGTTATTCCTCGCATTTAAAATAAAATAGGATTGTGTATATAATTCATAAAAAATATAATAATAATAATAATACAGGAAATTAATTTCACAAGTCGCTATCAGACCCCAAACTGAGCATAGTAATGGGAACTAGATTACGAAAATTTTACGTATCTCCGTTAATTATGTAGGTACGTACATACATTACAATAAACTAAGAACACATATTAATCACACAAATGACTATCCTTGGTGGGAATCAACCCTATAAACTATGGGACTATTAAGGACACTTGTGCGCAATAAATAAATAAATATTAAATATTACAGGACATACATTTTTACACAGCGCCATCTAGCCCTAAACTAAGCAAAGCTTGTAATATGGGAACTAGATTACGGATAGAATACTTAAATACTTTTGTAAATACTTACGTACTATATGATACCACACCGAAACACAGAAAAAACATTTATATTCATCACACAAATGTTTGTCCTGTGTGGGAATCGAACCCACAGCCTACAGCGCAGGAGGCAGAGCTACTACCAACTGAGCTATGAGGCTTGACAGCGAACTGCTTTGCGCCGGACTTGGAAAGGATGGTGGTAGCAAGCCAGGCGCACTTACTAAACTGTTGACTAAAGATCAATGATGCCGTTGCCCGAGATAGGACCACTATACCACTATCCTATCCACCCCACCTACGAAATCTAGTTTTCTTTGAAAGAATTGCTCGTTCTTTGGAAAATCGGTGTTCAAATGTTTATAACAGATTAGGTGCTTCCAATGCTGTGATAAAAACGAGGCTGTTTCACACACAAATAGATAAATCTGCGAAAATTGCTTCGTAAATCATCACACAATAATGCGCGATGCAGCCAACAATGCCTCAGGAACAAGAGAAGAGTAGAAGAGAGATTAATTTATAGCTGTTATATTGGTTCAGAGATAAGGGCAGGGGTGATGCCTTTTGAAAAACACCCCTTTTGTCCAAAAAATGCAAACGCAATGGGTTTCGGAATCGCTACACGAGTCAAAACAAAAACATTAAATTAATAGCTGTTGAAAAGTTACTAAATATATTGAATTTTTTTATTGCAAGACAATCTCAAAAGATTGTTCCTTGTTTTTCTAAAATCCTTTGTTTCCAACTTATTAATAAGATCACAGATTTTATGAATTTCAGACTTGGAATAAATTGTTATTTTCTTCTTTGATTCAATTTACTTTGAAATCTTCATTTCGAAATGTCTCCATAATTACCCAATTTCACAATCAACGGAAATTAAATCAAGTGAACCGGAAATTGCGTAATCTTACACTAACTGTTCGTTTGGTGGCTTCAGACAAATTAATGATTATTAATTAAATTCAGTCACTACGTGAAATAAATTCCTTCTGCGCGCAAACATCAAAAACAAACAGAAATGAGAATGAATCGATGGGTCCGTTTCACACTCTCCGACTCTTAAATAATCTATTCACTGAATTCGCAACGTCGTTTGCTAATTCTCTACCTATTAATATTCGTCAGTGATATAAACGGTCAGCTAATTACAGAGGTTTCACTCAGCTCCAAAATGTTTTTTGTCAGCAAGCAAAGTGAATTAAAAAGGGAAAGCAGGGTGTTTCTGAGTGC
The DNA here is from genome assembly GCA_951394065.1 of Venusia cambrica. Taxonomy (NCBI): domain Eukaryota; kingdom Metazoa; phylum Arthropoda; class Insecta; order Lepidoptera; family Geometridae; genus Venusia; species Venusia cambrica. The sequence continues at coordinate 6,149,569 of OX596065.1, forward strand.
AAAAAAAAACAACAAAGTCTGTATTTATAATAATGCTGTCTCTTTAGCTGATACTTCATGCTGGCCGAATATATATTAAATAATTACCATCTAACTACTCACCTTATATTCACCACTAAGCGAGTGCTTATAAGACACTAGACTTTATAGTTTTAAGCAACATTAAAAAAAATGTACAAAACTCAACCATTGCCGTAGGCAGAAATAGTTTCATTTGAATAAAAACTGTTTCTCATGTAGTTTTGTATAAGTACAACTTCTAAATTACTTATGCAGGTGTCTATATCTATTTGTTTATTTATTCAAAAAGTTTATTATAAATAAAAATTTATTTAAAAAGTCATAATTCAAGTCCATATTGTTACCATTATTTGGTTTAAAGTAAGGGTTACATAAAATCAAGCTTAATGCCTCAATAATTACAGATGACAGACTGCATAACATGACAGATACACTGAGCGAGTACAGGTAAATTCAAGGTACCTACAGACGTGTAGTATCTACCTAAAGTTACCTGTACCTTTAGACGCTTGTAACACTAGAAGCACTCGCGCGTTGCCGACCCTCCCAAAAATGATAAAACACCCTTTACTGTATCTACTAGGGAAATCCTCGAAAGGGACCATTCCACAATGCTATGGTTCGCGGGAACCTAAAGGAATTCCTGTAAGTACCCACAAGCTGCCAGAGTCTATCCTACCATCTTCCTGCTTATCATAGTCTGTCATTCCCCCACTGAGCCGGCAAGAGCGTCAAATTATTGATGTCGTGAAGTGTAAAAGCGAGCACATTGCGAATTATTGGTAGCGGAAAGCGGAAATCAGTGATTGCCGAGCCGTAGCAATATCCGCTTAATGCTGTTTTATCCGCTATAGGCCGCTAGCTACGCCCATAGGCCGCTTCAGACTCTTATAATACTCGTTGTCAATCTATATACTAAAATGAAGTAGCTGCAGACCTGAATGGCTTAAAAAAGTTTCGCAATTTACGGCCTTAAGTAATGTTTGTCCTGGGTGGGAATCGAACCCACAACCTACAGCGCAGAAGGCAGAGCTACTACCAAGTGAGCTATGAGGCTTGTTATTTTGAAACTAAGTGAGATGAAGTCGAAGAGCTTCCCTATCGTACAAAAAAAGAACCCAGAATTGAGAGGCTTTTCAAATACATACACCTAAGAAAACAAAAACAAGCAGGTTTAACATCTATGAATATTACTAAACTAATGCCGGTAATTTAACAAATTGGCCCTAGGAAGGTACCGAATGCCTGAAATTATAAGTGGCATTCTCTGAACAATCTTACTCATTTAAAAACAAGCTGATCATTCGACATCATAGAGACAATATATATTTTTCAGTTTTATTAAGAAGCTTAAAAACCTTACTATATTGTATTAGAGCCACCGAGGCTGGCAATATTTGCTGTCCGGCAGAGTCAAGTAGTAATTAAAAATGTTGGCTTACTTACCTATAGGCTGCTGAGTTGATTGTAAGTCAACTTCAAAACAATTTTAGTAGTTATTTAGGTATTTCGTTTTGCCCGAACAAAATGGAGAAGGGTCAACTAGTTTCAACAAAGGCCTATAAAAGCCCAACGCCCGGAGCTAGGCTTTGATTTTATTTTCACTTGATGTCATTAGGATTGCTTTGTGTGTTTGACAGGTGTTGAATGTTGGGAGTTCGGTGTAATTAGATTTTTGGAATTGTCCAATATCGAGCCTTTATGTTTTCATCAAGTCATGAAGGCTATATGCGGAGGGTATCAAAAGGGATTTGATCAAATATTTCGTGATCGTGTATTTATTTATACTGCAACACACTCTCTTTCTCTCTTTCTCTCCTTAGCGTTTGATAAACCAATCTGACACTAGGGTGTGCCTTTCTGGTTTTTCGTCTGCGCTCTGTTAAATATCTTAAAATATCAATTAGTTATGAGCATGAAAGTGGTACCTACCTGCTGATAAATTAGAATATAGTTTAAATGTATTTCTATAGTAAAGCAGTCAATGACCAATAGACCGTTTGTAACGGTCACTTAACTGTTTCAGACCAGTACTAGACGGTATATATAGGCAAAAATGTATGCAACAGTATCAATCTGACCTTCATCTCATGTTAATAAAAGGCTGAAGGTGGAAGCGCACTTCACCCGGAATCCTCAACAGCCTGAGGAACTGGCTTTATGACCTCTAAATGCCGAACAACAATTTAAAATTGGTTGTTATGGCGCTGACTTAGGTAAGGCATATATTATTCTCATCAACTGATAATAGTCTGCTTTTCTGGTATTGCGCTTCCACTCTGTCAGATAGCAGAACTAAAATATAGGTGCCTTATAACTTACTAATACATGAATATGTTATTATCTAGACTTTCCTGATACTGATCATTCCCGGCAAGTATCTTGTTTGAACAAGGCCGTCAAAACAAACGTACAGCCTAAAACTATCGAGTTTTTTACAATTATTCATATTGTTACAATATATAAAAAAAACGCAAATTACACGCAACGCAACAGCTTTGAGAGTCTAAATTCCATTTCTTTCATGGGATTACGGCTCTTAGTATTCACTACGCGGTAGAAGATTTTTATGCATCCATAAAGAACCTTTCTAAAAAATACTTTTCATCACACAATACAGCGGAGGCGCAAGACTGATGGGCCCCATCCATCACAAATTGAAGAGCACGCCATCACACTACGATTTGGAAGGTGACTTTAGTCCATGCTCACACTTGGCACAAGAAGTATTTTAACGGTGTTTTTCTCAAAATAAAAAAAAAGTTTTTAATTCTCTTGTCATCAAGGCTTGACCAGCTCTAGGCCAGAGCATTGATGAGATCGACGATGTAGCGAGTTTGCCAGAAGTCACTGGCTCACGAAAAACGTTACACCGTTTGGTAAAGGCAAAATCCATCGATTCCGTTGCCCGGGGTAGACCTTCAAGAGGTCCGCTTTGTCATAGTAATAGTCATAGTCATTTGTTGCATTAATTATTATGTAAAGGTACAATGGTCGTATTTTTAATGGATTGAAAAAAGTTATACATAATAACCCTATTAGGGCATAGCAATAGCGTGAAAGCGGACCGACGCTTTGAACAAGTACAAGCCATAATAATGTTTAGGTAAGCAGGAGGAAAAAATATGTTAAATAAATTCAGAAAGTGGAATATTGACACTAAAAAAGTCGTTCAAATTTCTCAATAAGTCGGTATTTCAATTTATTTTCGAAGTTAGTGTTATTGTGTTCATCTTTTACCTGTTCAGGTAATATATTATAAATGTTTGATACCATTTTATTTGGCCCTGAGCTGTGCATCTGTAGTTTAGACTTCGGTAGATCTATTTTGTTTTTATACCTACAATGATAGCGACGACGTGGTATATCACCTTTTTTTTAAAAAAAAATAGAGGGTGGTTTCTTACAAATTTACAAGATGCAAAATATGTATACACATGTGAGTGTTAATATTTTTAGGCTGCGAAAGTGATTTTGCAGCTATCGGGTATTTTTATGTTGACAATGGTGCGGATGCATGATTTTTGTAGGACGAAAAGTTTTTTAATATCAGTACTATTGCCCCATACTATAATTCCGTTTTTTAGCCAGGCGAAAGCATAGGCTGAGATAGCTGTTTTTGGTTGGTAGCTCTTCTCAGTTCCTTAAGAGCATAAGACTTTGCTAGCACTATCGTACCTAATTCTGTCGCCATAATAACAATTCTAAAATTGTTGTGCTCCGGCATTTAGAGGTAAGATAGCCAGTTTATTGTAGTATATAGTTTATATTCCTCAGTTTATTGAGGATTCTGGGTGAAGTGGGCCTCAACCTTCTATCTCAACTTGTAACCAATGCCATCTAGTTCCAAACGAAGCATAGCTTGTAATATGGGAGCAAACCAAAACCAATTACGAAAACCAAAAGTGTCCTAGTGTGAACACTAACCAAAGGACCGGCCAATATACACAGTTCTCAATAATAATGTCGAGCGTTTCTATTCAAGGGCGATATTAATAAGTCCAAGTTGGGTCCCTTACGACCTTTCATACAATACCTACATACCTACCGACATCCCAGCATAAGTATACTGTATCAACGTCTTTCGTAGGAAGTAATTTTGAACTTTGTAAGGGATGGGGTGAAAGTTTCCGCGAACCGAACCTACTTGTTAAGTGATTTCGTATGAGTATCTCGTCTTGTCATTATTTTATTATGTGTCTTTGGAAGTTACACAAGGTGTTCCAAAGATTATACTTTGACATGTAGGTACTTTCGAACTTGAAACGTAATAATGGATACATGAATCGGTATTCGATGTATGCACGATGTTTTTAACTTTATTGATTTACAGAATCTGCTGTCTCATATATACACCGAAACAAACCGACCAAGTGCAGACGCGCTCACTGACACCGACACCGACACATTTCAAGGCAAAAAAACACATTCCTTGTATGGATATCTTATCATCCTCATCATCATCAATATCTCTCCCAAGGTGCGCCACTGAGCCCGATCCTCGACCTGTCTCATCCGTCTCTGCCCGCCACTGTACGGTTGAATGTTGAAACTCTTTGAGCTATGCTGACCACCTTGGTTCTCTGTCGGGTAACCTTCTTCCTAATTTTATCTTTCAGTGAAACATCAACCATAGCTCTTTCCATAGCACGCTGAGCGACTTTCATTTTGTGTCAAAGTCAGTGTATAGTGTTAGTATTGTCAGTGTCCACGTTTTGGCAGCGTTAGTCATCATAGGTAGGACGTGCTGGTGGAAGACTTTAATTCTCTTTACTTTTGACATCATATTTTATTTTAGTTTTATTATTTGGTGTTACAGTGGCAATAGATATAAAACGAACACACTCTGTGAGAATTTCGATTGTCTGTCTATCACGGTTGATAAGATACAGCCTGCCGACAGACAGACGGGCCTGCAGGCTCTCTCAACTACGCGGTATCCGGTTTATTGTCAAAGAAGTATAGACCAGAGACAGCAGCGTGTTCAGTTTGTGCTATGATATTTGACCCTAGGAGGTGGGTCAATGCGAAAAGATAATTAATAGTCTCACAAATTACTCCTGCTAAGTCTAAAAACCTAGTTTTTTTTTTTCAGTTTCATTAACTTCGTCTACTAGTAAAATCCTGCATTATCAAGTCTCTTTTCAAGTAACAGTCAATAAACTACATAGTTTAATGACAAAAAGACTCATATAAACACATAAGAACCTTAGTAAATAGAAGAACATTTTCTTATAGCAAAATTATTCCTCCCAGCCTTCTGCATTTCTAACGAGCAATTTGAGTAAATCGACTGATATCAGTTACCGTATAATAATAGGTGATAGTGTATTATTTAGGCGTATCAGTATGTGTCAGTGCAGGTGTTTCGTATAAAAATGGCAATATCTAATGCCTAGGATGCTCCATAGCAATCCAATAGAGCTATCAGAGAGCTACTGACCGTATTGCGTTGATATAAGGTTTTGTTTGCATACATTGGGGACCGCGTGTAATATTTTTACCCAAGTACGTAAATTTATTTTTTATTATTTCTCGAAAATTTCGTTTGTTTCCACTAGTTCAATTCATTAGTTCGATCGTCGAAATTATTTTAATCGAGAAACTAAAAACAATAGAATAAAAATTTAGAGCATTTTTTTCAAGCCTTAATGATTGTGACTCCGAGTATTTTGATCCGTAACCTTATTTCTTCTGTGGCGTAGCCCTAGGAGGCTACTTATCATGATCTAGTCGTATCTATCCACGTAAGTTTTTGCAGGTGGCTAATGTTTCTACATGATGGTTAATGAATATATATAAATGCATTTTTTGCGTTAATTTATTGCCTTTCATTGCCAAGGGTCATTGTCTTGTCTAGTTTCAAGTTTCGAAGCAAGATATTATGAATTGATATGATAGAATATGTTAAAGATGTAAGGCTTAAATAACATGGTATCCAGCTGTCTGAATTCACTCATAAATGGTAGTCAGCTATAGTAGAAGTTTTTCTTTCGATTAAAAACATAACTCCCATTAATCCTCGCGATCAAAAGACCTGCTCGTTTAGCACTCCGGGAAAAAATATGAGGTCTATACAGTTTATCTTAAAAGGCGCGCGTTGGAAGCCGCTCTCACTCTAATCATTATTTGAAATTCCCTTAATAGTTTCAACTAAATACCAACTTCTACATGCAGTTATTTTTAATTTTTGCATTAGTTTGCAAAATCCTATGTGATTTAGTGTCCGCCAAGGAATGGAACGCTTTGCCTGAGTCTGTGTTTCCCGAACACTACAACATGGGAGTCTTCAAGTCAAGAGTGAATACCTTCTGGGCAAGCGTGTTCCATCGTAGACTGCAACATTGCTTAACATCAGGCGAGATAGCAGTCAAACGCAAGCCTATTTTAAAAAAAAGTTTTTCAACATGTCATCAATCAGTCAGTCAAATACAAACCACCTTTAGGCCACTGGACTGATCCAGACTAGTACCAGACGGAAGCGTGCCTGAGACACTGGCTGCATTGCCACGCTCAATGCGCCAGCTCAGAGTCAGATCAAGTCAGTATCGAGTTTTTTTTTAATCCTACAAGCTATTAACTATAAAAAAATATTTGAACTAAGTTAAATCATAATTTAAGCTGCTAGAATAAGTGACATGTCTGACCTATGTATACCTATCCTCAGGTAGCCACAAGCCAAGCACAACCCGTAGTTAAAGTCTAGTTAACTATAAACGAAGATAATATCGATAAAATGGCGAATAAAAATGCATACAGCATTTAATTGGACATATATTATTTAGAGTACTTGTTTGACATCATACTGAATTACTTGTTCATTTACTATCCGTTTTTTGCTGTCACTCAGTTGTAAGAAAACCTAATGACGAGGGACGAAGCAGCTGATGAGATACATCGATAACAAGTTTGTATGCAGTATATTGCAGGTTCCTATTAGAACCTGCTCCATTAGTACTTAAGTTTAGGTTTTTTCGAGTATTTCTATCCATTTATATCAATGAATTAGCTTACCTATTGGGGTTTTGGGAACCTCGGGTCCGCGGGGAGCCGGTGCCCTCCGGGTTTTCAAAAATCTAGCGGGGCTTTTGATTGAGGCGACACGTGACCCAAGGGATGGCTCTTATTTAGGCCAGCGAATTAGCATAGCAATGCAGCCAGTGACTTGGGCACGCTTCCGTCTGGTACTGGTCTGGAACAGTTGAGTTAAATATAGGCCGTTTGTAACGGTCCTTAGGTAATCAGACTGATTCCTTTGTACAGAGTTAGTTTAATTGTACTATTTATTTAATAAATGAAAAAAAAAACTAATATTAATATTTCAAAAACAAACTTACATTACAAAATAACATATAAACCAACTGATTTATATGTTATTTTGTAACCTTTTCACGGCTAAACGGATCTTAATAGAATTGGACATGTAAGCGTTCTCGACGGGATAGAGCACAAGCTTAGTTTTATCCGGATCCTAGGGAAGAGAAGGGTAGACCCGTTAACTAAAACTAGGATTTTTTTTATTGGTGATAGTCATGCATTTGATCGCTTACATGTAAAACAAGTAAAGATGTGGCCTATGATGGAGCACGCTTGCCTAAAAGAAACCTATTTACTCTAAAGGTAGAGGCGAAACGATGTGTTCAACACAATGGAACATTTACAAGGTGCGGGTTGTAGCCTACCGTACGTCTGCTAGTCCAATGATGGAAAGAATATGAAGGGATTAAATATCGTGCGCATGCTCACCGAAGTGGAATTTAATCAAATATGCGCTGCCAGGATCATAGCAACTTGTCAAAAACCGGAACTAGCTTACGACCAAGACAAAAAGCGTCACATCTGGTTGGTGATAGTAGAAATAATATATGAGACATAAAATAAGCCACTGTCTTCCCTGATAGTGAGATCTCCTAGTCGACTTTTATGACATCCGCGGGCTGAGATTATCTTCAGTCAGATGTAATTTTTAGCTTTGCACCAAACTCTGAATCAGTGTTTTGCAACCTCGACAGATTTGGCGGTATTACTAATGACAGCACGTGTTGAACTCTTGCGCAGATCTAATGATTCGCGCTCAATGCGTAATGCAGCTGCTGTGAGTCGATTATTACTATCTAGGTACCTCTGTTTCCAAATCAGTGAGCTAAGGAGTGCTTAGCTTATAGCGTTTTTTTCTTTTTGATCGCTTTGTCAACTTTTGCGACATCCGAGTAGGAGGGGTCGTTTCTAAAATCGCGACAGCCATGACATGTGTGTTTAATTTAATACCTACGTTTCAAATACGTTTTTCTATATCGTCTATTGCCATAAGTAGTGTAATTTTATTTTCTTTGAAGATTATCATCGTAACAATTATTTCAGAAAGTCATAAACATCGGTAGCGCTCGTTTACCTAAACCAACGATGAGTCACGAGACACGATGCGTCAGCGCACGCCGCGCCGGGCCTACTCCAAAATAAACACCCTGTATATACAGGGTTGTCACTTAAAATAAAATTATGCAACTTGTATACGAATAATAATTCAGCCTTTAAGCTTATTCAAATATCAGTATCCTATTTGTTCAATTTTTGTTCAGTTTTTTTATTGTACAATTTTTTTGTTGCATCTTTTTTTTTTATTTTACGTTGGCCTTCATTTCACCAGGTTACACAAGTTGAGATAAGGCTGAAGGTGGAGGCGCACTTCACCCGGAATCCTCATCAAACTGAGGAACTGGTAGGATCAGGTTATCTTACCTCTAAATGCCGGAACACAACAATTTTAGAATTGTTATTATGGCGACAGAATTATGTAAGATGGTCCTACCACCAACCAAACCAAGCACAATATATTGTACTCTCCATGGGGATAGAACCCGGGACCTCTGGATCTGAAATAGGTGGGTTGAACCACTAGACCACAGAGGCGTTTAAATCTCTAAATTAAGGAAGAACATGTGGGTTCAGTCGCGGGTTGCATTTGAGTCTATTGTTTATTTTCTGGACGTATTTTTTTTATATGGATTCAGAAATCTAGAACATTGTAAGTCTAGGACTTACTAGCCTACAGTGGCTGTGCCTTCATTGTCAGAACAGCCAAGTGCGAGTCAAACACACCGAGGGTCCCAACCCTCATTTCCGGGCAAAAAACTGGGTATTTTTCAGTCTTAGTTCGGGTCCGTCTCACACTTGATCTGTTTATTATTTATTTATTTATTTATTAACCTCATAGTAAGCACTAATATTTACACCAAGCTTGATATAGCCATGTATTACGGTTTTCACATGGCAGAGCTAAATTAACAACTTATAAAAACGTTTCAGGAAACGTTTTAATACATTATTATTTTAGCTCTGTCTCTATTCAGGAATGGCTTACTTACTTTAAACCTTTAAGCTTTTTGAATGTTTTTCAGGTCATTATGTGTATAAAACATTTTCTTTGAAAATATAAACTTACTACCATTTACAGTTCAAAAGAGCGTAAAAGTAGCTCTTTACCGGTTGTTTCGATAAAAGTATTGACTTTATTTTTGAATATTCTGAAAAACCCTAAATAGTGCTATTGCTTCTCATCAGGGCCATCTATATTATTAATTTTCAAGTACCCATCATGTGTGGTTTCAGGGATATGCAACATTACACCCCGAACTTTAAACCTCATTTTTAGGGTGCAAATTTTCAAAATTCCTTTCTTAGCAGACGCCTACACACCAAGTCAAACATACCCTCCAAATATCAAGTGTATACGATCAGTGGCTTAACGACTGTGCATTGTATCTAGTTGAATCAGTCAGACAGTCAGTCAGTTAGGACTTCTCCTTTTATTATGTTAGATTTTGTGTGTTTTCGATAGCCGTGATTGTCGTGACGTGACATTCAGTCACAATCAACAGAAACCAAACAATAGAGATAGGCTTTGTTCATCGCAGTTTAACCGCCTCTGTGGTCTAGTGGTTCAACCCACCGATTTAAGATCCAGAAGTCCCGGGTTCGATCCCCAGGGGAGCAATATTGAGCTTGGTTTGGTTGGTGGTAGGATTTTGTTTTTTTTTATTTAAGTCCGCCTGGCTAGCTACCACCATCTTACTTACATAGTTGTGTTCCGGCATTTCGAGGTAGCCAGTTCCTCAGTTTGTTGAGGATTCTGGATGAAGTGCGCCTCCCTATCCTTCGGCCTTATCTCAGCTTGTTACCAGGTGAGATGAAGGCCAAGCGCTTCCCGGTAATACAATAAGATAAAAAAAGTCGTAGAAAAAACAATCTTCTACCTAAATAAACTGGTAGTTCAGGCCGAACTGACATTTCTTGATTTCTGGGTTGTGTTAGGTATTTCATCACGGAGGTTGTCACATAATATAAAGAAAAAGAAAATGTGTTTTTTTTATGCGCAGTCGACACTCTTTCAAATGGCAACCCAAGGCAAAGATCTCCTTGTCTCACTTAGCACCCAAATTTCTCAAAACATGCCAAAGTTAAAAAAACCTCTTATTGATTAATTAGTATACGTGTAAAGTTTTAAATTAATCGAAAACTGCATTCAAAAGATAGAGGCGGAATACTGTAGCTATTTTCCACCCCAATATTTCACAAACTATACCGGTTTCAAAAATCCCCCGCGATAAAAAAATATACTATTAATTGTTCAAATCAAAATCAAAGTTTGTTTAAATCTCTTTATTATTTCAATTTTATAAAAATCTGATCATCGAATCGAATGCGCTATTCGAGAGTAATGCCGTCACAAACATTTCCACATAAATACATACAGTGCCGGATATCCCAACTTAATCTCGTTTGCTTCGCTCGCTCGATCAATTTTCACAATTTTAATTAGAATACACACCTTTTAAAACAATCGTGACTCGAATATTCATGGCATTACAACAGTTGGTTCCAATATACAACATAAACATGGAGTGTATTGAGTAGATATAGGTACTTACCTATTTTACCACCTAACGTGGTTATGACACCCCTGAAATGTGTCACGCACTATCACTCCACATCTATATTCTCAAACCGAATATTTTCTTAATTCGTCACCTCTTTGAACACACCAAATTCGATTTACATAACCGACCTTATCTTTAACAACATAAGATCTAATACCTATCTGATGCAATAGGAAATTACAAAGTTGTATTTGCGGGTAGATTACCTTACATTGTTCGGAGGTTGATATATTTAGGTGTTTTGTGAGCGTATTGCTAGCTGTGTAAAATGTGACATATTATAACTATGGTATATTGTGAGTCATCTATCTATCTGTCTAGCGTAAAGGAATGGTTTGTTAAAATATAGAAGAATATTAACTGCTTATTTTATTGTATGCACGTGTTTTAGTTCAGTAATGATGTAATGACACAGTTTGGTTCGTGTTATTCTTGTTTAATTTGTCATATTCTAGATGAAACTATATACTAAATACAAACCTGTAACTAGTTATGACTGAAGACTATACATAGAAACCTGTAACCAGTTGTTGAGGAACTGGCTATATTTTGTCTTTTGTTCATCGTTTGAAAAAATGACAAAACACAATAATTTTATGGCGACAGATTTAGGTAAGATGGTGGTAGCTAGCCAGGCTGCACCAAGCACAATATTGTACCGCCCTGGTGATCGAACTCGGGACCTCTGGATCTGATACTGGTGGGCGAGCCACTAGACCAGAGTTTCCAAACTTTTTATCTATTAAAATGTCCTGCCACTAGTGATAGAATAATTCAGTGGTAACCTATTTTAAGGTCTAAAAATAAAAAAAATGTTTTTTACTTAGTACTGACGTTACAATTAAGTTCTTGCCATATGTTCCAGTAATTAGTTGACGTTACAATTAAGTTATTGCCATGTTTGCCAGTAGGTAAGTAGTTGACTTTTTTTTTGTTTTTTGGCAGCACTTGGCCTTCATCTCACCTGGTTACAAGTTGAGATAAGGCCGAAGGTGGAGGCGCACTTCACCCGAAATCTCTAACAAACTGAGGAACTGGCTATCTTACCTCGGAATGCTGGAACACAACAATTTTAGAATTGTTATTATGGCGACAGAATTAGGTAAGATGACGGTCCTACCACCAACCAAACCAAGCACAATATATTGTACTCATCGGGATCGAACACGGGACCTCTGGATCTGAAATCGGTGGGTTGAACCACTAGACCACAATGGCGGTTACAATTAAGTTATTACTATATTTGCCAGTAAGTAGTTGTTGCCAATTAAGTGGTAAACTTGTGTCTTGACAAATAGAGCTCTTTTAATTGTGTCAAGTCAAGGTTTTTAACAAAATGATGCAGCTTAAGTGAGTTGAAAATTTTAAGGGATTGGTTTGCAGAAGAGTAGAATAATAAATAAGTAATAAATTACAGGACATCAATTACCATCTAGTCCCAAACAAAGCAACAACTAGATTACAAGTAAAGAAGTCTAAGTATTGAGTAGATGATGATTGATGTGTGTACTAAGAAAAGGTTAACGATTCCGTTACCCTGGCCAATAGAAGGTAGATGCCAACAACCTCAAAATGGCGTTAATTATTGATTTTCAGTCAGATCACGCATCTATTTTTTTAATAACTTAATTTAAAAACGGGGAGGTTTAATGTATTTTGCGATAACATTTCGCTATACTTCATATATAGCAATTCCCGTAATTGCGTCTACCCCTTCTACCTTTAATCAAAATAAGTTATTTGACCTTTTCTACCAATTAATTTTAACGGTTATCTTTTTAATTTTTTGTTGCTTTGGAAGTTTATGCCGAATATATTTAGTAACTAGGTTGTAGTTTCGACAAACATTTTGAAAAAAAAAGTCTTAAGACATGAAGTAGTGTACTGGTAAATAATTAATTAATTATTTATTTATATAGACAATAAACCCAAACCGGTACTATTATTAAATGATACAACAATAGTTGTAATATTTAAACAAAAAATAAAGTTAGTAGCAGATGTTTCAAATGTAAGCGTAGCCATTTCATGCACTTAAACTTTAAGCTGCCTACATAATTTGTATTTTATTTTATTTTATTTATTTGGGACAAAAAAAACAGTCATACATTGTGTATTGTAAACTAGTATAGAACTAAGTAGGTAAGTAAATATATAATACTCATATAGATTATCAAACAAATGGATATCAATACGTATTTGAATAATTGAGGCGACACGTGACCCAAGGGCTGGCTCTTATTTAGGCCAGCGAATTAGCATAGCTATTCAGCGTGGCAATGCAGCCAGTGTCTTGGGCACGCTTCCGTCTGGTACTGTTAAAGTAATAGTTGAGTTACCTATAGGCCGTTTGTAACGGTCCTTAGGTAATCTGACTGATTCCTTTGTACATAGTTAGTTTAATTGTATTTGAATTAGAAATAATGAATTGAACTTTGAATATAATTATAAATACACCTTTGTTTATACAAAAATATATCATCGTATATAACCAATATTAGGTAACTCCTTGTATATGAACAATGGTCAGCCTTATCGATATCCAAAAGCGTTTTAAAAGTTTCCTTTACGCTAATCTAGTTTCACCAACACAGCGATCACAAACCCGCCTGCCAAGTGTAGAAAATGGCGCGATGCTATCTTTGGGAAGGTTATATCTTTAACATTTATTTGGGCTGATATCATTATGATATTATTCTTTATATTTGAAATAATTAGAACAAGATTGTTTATATTTTATTTTACATTCATCTTATTATCAATACATTCCAAGAACATGAGTTTATTGAGTCAGTGGACTTAGCTATCTGCTATTGCTATGGCACGTGGCTTAGGAGGAAGAATAAAAAATAAGAGGAATCTTTTCTTAACCCTATAAAGTCATGTCGTTTTTCAACAATACGAGAAAGTTTTCTGAATACATTTCTTACAAGAAAGAGGTGCGCTGTGCGTAATATTAAGGTTTCATTAAAAAACAAATGAAAAAAACCACAAGAAAGTAGGTGCTTCGGCCACATTGCGCCATAGCAACAGCCTACGAAACACGCTCTTGACAAAACTAACCATATTTCCGGAAATCAGCTGATCGACACCGGTTTCAAGTCAGCTGTTCCCATATGTTTTTGTACGTGCCCTAGCCGTTACAATGTTGAATTGGCACCCTATTTATGAATGGATGCTTCTTTTGAATGAAACTAGTTCAACATATATAAAACCCAACTACAACATGTTTAGCTTCTTATTTTTATGAAAATACGTCCCAAATGGTATTTCAAATAAAATTGCTGATTCTGTAATAACCTATACTTGAATCGGCAAGTTTATTTTATTGATTTAATACCCAAATTATTGCAATAAAATAATTATTTATCTCCTTATTATTTTCGATTCGCACCCTCTTAATAAAATAATATAGCAACTCCCATAATTTAGATAATCCAAGCGACATCTCACATGTCGAAATCCTTCTTGCCGTTAAGGCTATGTACGTGCCGGGGTTACAGGTATAGGTTATAGGTATAGGTTATGCATTATGAGATGTATAGACATCTCATAATGCATAACGCTACTCCTGAGGCAGGTAGGTAACATAATCTCACTATTTATCGACTAGGAATACTCAGAATATGGATTTTAAGTGTGAAGTACAAATATGCCTAAAACGATCCAAGTAAAACTTGGACCATTCGTCATAATCACGAGTCATTGGGATATAAACCTTCACTTGAACCCAATTTGGACTGAGTACAATATTTTTGTAAGGACCATAAAACTATTGTTATTAATATTTGATACCTGCCTGATTTTTACTTGCGAAAGTGATCTCAGAATCATTGCAGATTAGTGACTATAGCTTGCATATGATTAGTATCCTCAAGGATATCCTCTAAGAAGATCAGCAAGGAGCATTTCCACAACGCTTTGAATCATCCAAAATAATCAGCTGATCAGGAATGCCAAGTAGGCGTTTTATTATAATGCAAACAGGCTACGCACTGTGGGTAGAGGAGGTTGGGCTAAATCGGATACAATGGTATTTTTTTGGCGTATCTTACTTTAGATTTCTCTGTGTGTGTTTTTTTTTTTGTAAAAATATAAATTTTATAATAACAGATAGCACAGGATTATTATACGTACAACTTATTTATTTATTTAATTTGGAATGTTAACAAACTAATCTAATGTAACGATATATTATTATCAGCGCCAGTATCTGTGACTGAACTGACAACAAATGAAGCGTTATTTTTAAAACACGTAGCCATCTTATTTATCGGAAGTGTGTAGTAGCGTTTAGGGAAAGTGATTCGGATTTGAACTTAAAATCTCCGGGTCGAGAACCGAGTTCTCACAGAAGAAAGGCTGTTTAAATTCAATGTTGTACGCTTTTGAAAATATTAAATACCATAGTGCATTTTTTTTTACTTTGAACCTAAGAACCTAGTACCTAAAATATGTTATATTGTTTCATGTTGTAGCCCGTAAACCTTTAGTAGGTTTGTCTCGGTGGTCACATGCAACAACTCGAGTTCAGCTGAAAGGAATATATAATTATCTTTATTAAAAGACAGAAAAACTATCACAGATAAATATAAATATTTCTTTCATAAAAAAATATGATCGGTTCACAATTCACTTGAAAATCAATAAATTAAAGAAGCTTGGCTCAGCCGAGTGACGCCACATATCCCTGGTCGCCCCGATGCATACAACGCAACACATCCACTTGTCGGTCACCTGGAGCAGGTGCGGGCCAGCTGGGGGCTGGAAACCAGTCCAGCAGCCGGCTACCTGGCCTAGATAGGACAATCTGACAGAACTATCTAGAAATCAGAGGAACTAGTCATTAGTTAACAGGCAGATTTTTTTTTAGAAACAGACTTATCGTTTTTTATTTTTTAGGAAAGACAGCGAACAAAAATCATGCTATCATATTCATAACTGTAAACAGTATTACCTCTTCAAAATTAGCGGGATGATTTATTGATAGATACTAGATAATCGATATCATTACTTAAGCATATATAGGTAATATGCTAAAGTAATGATAACGAGTGTCTAGACCTTCCGAGTAAAATAAATTTTAGTTCTCCTCCTAGGACATAGATTTACCCCTCAACTACGTAGCCTCAGAGAACTATTCGTTTATTGTGCGAGTGAGCAGGTCCGTTAATTATTTTAGCAAGCAGTTGGACATAAACATGGCTGTGTTTAACTTTTTAGTGCTTAATTTAATTGATTAGTTGTTTTTCTATTTAGCAGCTCACAGTATGTTCAGTGATTTTTTTTTTAAGAATCAGATGAGTGTTCGTATTTTGAATTATTGCAATGTCACTATTAGTGCATTCCATTAATTTGTTAACTATTAATTTTACTTGGCATAACGGGGATGCGCTTGGCTTTCAGCTTAGCTTGTTATAAGTAAGAAATTAAATTGCAATGTCACTATTAGTGCATTCCATTAATTTGTTAACTATTAATTTTACTTGGCATGACGGGGATGCGCTTGGCTTTCAGCTTAGCTTGTTATAAGTAAGAAATTAAATGAATAAAAATGTAACGTGCAGAAAAAAAAAACAAGAAACGTAATTTTTGTAATTTGACAAAAACGCTAGGCTATAGGCGCACCATCGTAGGCTCAGCCACGGAATAATCTTACATAACGGACATTTAGATCAACTAAACTCATATACAATCTTAACTGCCTCTTTGGTCTATTGGTTCAACCCACAGATTTCAAATCCAGAGGTACCGGATTCGATCCCCATGGGTAGCAATATTGTATTCATTCGGTTGGTGGATTTTGTTTAAATCCGCCTGGCTAGCTACCACCATCTTACCTAATTCTGTAGTCATAATCACAATTCTTATAAAAAAATGTTGTGTTACTGCATTTAGAGGTAAGACTTCACCCGGAATCCTCATTTCATTGAGGATTCCGGGTGAAGTGCGCCTGCGCCTTATTTCAACTTGTTACCAGATGAGATGAAGGCCAAGCGGTCGTAGAATAATAAAAAAAAGCGGAAAACTGATTTCAAACATTTGATTTCACGGTAGATGGTACAAGTTTGTAGGTCCACCAGCAGTGCGTAGTGACAGGCTGCAGATGGTGTTCTTGATGTAGGTCAACCCAATGCAGTAAGCTAAAACATCTAAAGTTTTAGTCTCAGTGGATTATCGATATTGAAATTTCCAGTTTGCCCATTTTTATTCATGCGATCAATGGAACTAGTAAGGTAATCCAGATTGTACGATTTTTTTTTACTTTTACAAAATTTTGCAGCCGTCATTAATGTTACCTGCGTAATTTAAATTACTATTGACATACGTTCCATAAAGTTATTAATTAGTTGTTTCGAATTCTCTGTGCAGATGTGCAAAGCGATTAAATAATACATGAATACAGTCATACAGACAGGCTTACAACTATTTTATATGCGTTTTGAAAAGAAATGTGAAAGTAACTTTATTACTGCAGCTGTAGAGCGCCACATGCCATTTTATGCTATGATGTAAGGCCGGGAATCGAACCTGCGGTTTTACGCAGATGCATAGTTTAAAGGGCGCTTAAAATTGCAGCTTTAGTTTTGATATCAATAGTTGAATATGACAATGACATGAAATTGATTTTTCTATACCTTGATATTGTATCTAGTAAAATAATTATAGATTAGAGCGCCTGCTTTTTATTTGCTTGGTTTTCAATAAAATGATGAGGGTTATCTTTAATCTGATATTTGCTTTATCAACGTTCTTATTATATCCATTAATTATGCTTAAGTATATATTCGGAATAGAAGTTATTATATCTAGTACCGAAAACTCAAATATTTAAACGCAGACAGAATGGTGAAATTATATTATTTATTTGCTATTTGGCAAACGAACATAGGAATAATTTTGAATCAAATAATCTGAAATCAGAGTAAACGATTTCATAACGGACCCAGGACTACTTTTCCAAAATACTTATTTTGGCAATTGGCATAAGATACAGGCAATTAGCAGGGCCGAGAATGAGTGGATCTTTGATAATACCTATCTACGGAAATCATTCTGAAGGGCCATAAGCTGAGCGAGCTCAAATTATTAAAAAAAAATGTTAACATCTATTGTAAAGGTTGTAGTATAAAATTAAATAAGGCACAGTTTAAAACTCACAGCATTTTGTCAAGGTTGAATAACATTTAACATAATTATGTTAAATGGCTTTGTAAACCTAACTTAATTCAAAGTGTTCTGTGTTATTTGCTGACAAGCTATTTTTAGTCTTTTGAAAAAATATATCGAAAAGGGGTTTCATCATCTCCATTGAAATTGTTTGATAGGCTATGTTGGGTAGGCGTCGTTGAGGTTGCGGGATACACAGCAGCTTACCTGTGTATATTTATTAACACCTTTACAATCAACCTGCCAAGCGTGATGGTTACTACAAAACCCTCCAATTTTGGAGAAGACTCTGTCTAACAGTGAACATTAATGGACTGTTGAAGAGCTAGGCATACTTCCATGTAAATTAACGAAATAAAATGCAAATTTAGATAGCGAAGTAGCTTTGAGCTATCATGATAATCAACATTCATCATTAAATCATACAATTCTCGTAAACATCTCGTTGATAAAGTTTAAAGTATACAAAAATATTGGGTATCATAGAGATGAAAAGTTCAATTTAAAATGGTTTTAAAAAAGTGGGTTAGGTGTGGTTTACTTCCTAAGTAAAGTCTTCCCCAGGAAATCGGAATCGCTTTGTTTGGTTTTTTTTTGGGCAAAACGGTTTACTGTGTTCCATACTTGCGCGGGAGAGGCGTCTTCTGGGATAGTTCGATCCATCGTAGACTTCATCTTTGGCTAACTACAAGTTAGACTAAGACAAGTTAGTCTAACCCATCATTAATAAAAAAAACATCTCAAAAATACTCTATTGTTATGTTCAGTCGCCATTTCCCGAGCCTCGCTCAAAACATTCGCTTCGGAAATTATTTCAGCAGAATTGGCACTTGTGTCGAAGTGGGCTCAGCCTCCTTTTCACTCCATTTTATTTTTCCTGCAGAACGATATTAATTCTTAGATTTTACACAATTGTCCTCGAGTTTTCCGTTTTTGAGCTCGAGTAATTGAGTGGGGTCTTACACTCAAGTTGGGAGATTAACGGCCTTTTGTGAAGCTGTTTATACAATTCTAATAAGTCTTTGTACAAAAACTTTGGCCCCGTACAGATTTTGTTAATCAAATTATTACCAGAGATATGGACCTTCGACTGAGAACTTCTCAGCCCAGAACTTTGCTCATAATTTGGGTATCCGTAAGAAAGGTACTGACTGCTGGCTGGGTCCTCGGACTGGGTGACAAATGCCTCGGACCAGAAGGGATATTAGTACCAACTAGCTAGTAGGTTATTGTATTCAAAATTTGTTATTCAGAATGCAAGCTTAATGCGAATCGTTAGTCTTTGAAATAAATAAAATGTCGAGATACGTTACAAATAATGAATATTTACGAAATAACTCACTGTGCACCTAAGTAACTAAATTGTTCTGACTTTATTGACAAGTTTTCATAAAATTGTTTGTGTCTATTGTAAGTTAGCAACGACATATATCAGCTTGTAGGTAAAGTAAATGATATAATTTGTTTTTTTTTTTACTTTCACTTATTCAATAAAAAGTACAATTAAACTAACTATGCACAAAGGAATCAAATTAAACAGGCAATGAGGCCTGCGATTATTATGTTGTCTAAGCCTTCCACCAGCTGCGTTTCCACTGTTGACAACATAGCAAAGCATAAGTAAATTTTGGGACAAAAAGACAAAATATTATAATGCTGAAAGCCGTATGAGAGTTAATTTTTGAAATTCTGTCCGAAACCTTCATAACATTTTGAATTTTGTCGTCGACGAAACCCGGAAAAGATTCATCATGAATTGGTGAACCTAGTAAATGGTGTGAACTCTTATCTACAACAGTTATATTTGTAGCCAAAGTCTCAAACTTTTGAATAATTGAATTTCTATCCAAACATGTATCTGAAATGAAACGAAAATTTCACATTTCGAAAAATTTTGTTCTAAGCCAATCTGCCGAAATTCATCTATAATAATTTTTAGATCGCCAAATACTGAGTCCACATCGCCACCTAGGGTTCCGTCATCTAGATACCAAACATTCAATTTAGATTTCAGGCGTTGAATAATTGGGTGAATGGCAAGGCTAAAAATGGCCGGGTCAAGAGGGTCACCTTGCTGACAGCCAACTATAGACGAAATAGTTTGGTTCTTGTGAATTAATTTAGATGGCGAACCATAACATTGAAAAAGAAAAGGATAAATTTCGTTAATTTCGAATTCGATTTGATTTAGCAAGGCGCCTTTGTCAACCGAATTAAAAGCATTTTTGATATCTACATTAAGAATAACCTCCCCGTAATTTCGATTTAAATAGGTTCTTTAAGAATGGACCACGGCCTCACAATCGCGAACCAAAGCCTAGCTGCACGGGTCGGAAATAGTCGCCTAGGTACGCGGTTTTTTTGCGACAGCAGACTTTGACTGCCAGGCGCAAGGTGGTGCCTACGGCTATGGGTCTTATCCCACCATCCTTTTTTTTTAAAGCACAAAGGTTAGCACCATATAAGATTTCTGTAATCTCGCTGTTGACTCGACCCGACAGCATGAGGTTGATCAATGCCGTCAGCTCTTCAAGAAGGACATCGCCCGCATGGCCAGACCCACCAGATAGCAGGTCTTTTAGATGCTGTGGAGACACAGCATCCAGGCCAGTGGCTGAGCCACTCTGAAAGGAAATAACGGCACTGAGTACATCCTGACTGGTCGCCTCAACAGTGCAATCACTATCTTGAGATTCATCAGAAGGTGGAAATCTGGCCCCGGGGCCGGATGTTTTCTTTCAAGAGAAATGAGGGTTTCAACGGAATTTGGAGCTATCGTGTCACTAGAAAAAAGTATACGGGAGGCACCCTTAATATCACCATCGCTAATCTTACTCTCTACAAGTTTGAAGAGAGCAGACTCGGGGGATGGCTTAAATTTAGAATTTCTAATCGGGTCCTGATCATTACACAAAAAAGGTGTGCGCTCATCGCGAGCAGTGTACCTTACACAATTTTGCTTTATTCTAATAGTTAATGATGTTTTAGGATCTAATTTTTATTTACGTGTAGTACACTACACGGAAATATTAGGAAATGTTTCCAAGCCTCTTAATTATTTTTAGATACTGCATTTTTGATCGCTTTTCCGAGAGCTGTGGCGACAAAGAGACGGGCACCTCGAGAAATACGTTTTAATACTGGGGAGGTAATTTTGAACTAAAGACTTTCCAAAATGGTTGAGGATTAGTGTTAACATTGGAATTTTGTATCGAAATATTTACCGAGTCTGCGACCGGAGCAGATGACGGTATAATGGGATTAGCGTGAATTCTAGTTTGATGAATTTTGAGGCCTCTCTGTCCCTTAAAAAAGCGAGGCTGGGAACACAAAGTGCAATGAACTAGGTTCGGCACAAACATGATAGCCTGGATCCCAGAATCATTCCGAATTGTATTTGTTGGTTGTGTGCAAAACACCATCACATGGTTATTCTTACTAGCTAGCATTATAAGTAAAATAAAAGTAAACACAAATAGCAGCTGAGAAGAGCAGTGACAAAAGCAGGTATTTTTTTGATATAAAATAATATAGACATAGATATAGGCACTATCCTTTAAAATCATTTCGCAATATAACCTCATCAGATTGTTGAGCATTTCGGGTGAAGTGGGTACCTTCGACCTTATCATAGCTTGAAAAATCATGTGAGATGAAGGCCAAACACATCCCCGTCGTCCAATAAAAAAAAAACAGCTTGCTAATAACCTATCAATCGATTGGTTACAGTGAACAGTTAATTGGTGACTAAAAACAAATCAAAAACAAACTCACTGTACAATAAGATTCCTATTACTATTTGTTTACCACTAGCGACATCTGTTTTCATTCTGAAGAACTTTTTAAGCAACTGTCTCAAATAAATCGATTGATACATCAAAGTTTGTTCGGCTGTGCAGAAGATGGATACTTTTCGTAGTTTCCGTGACCTCTTACACAGTTTAATAAGGTCAAGTCTAGTCTAGTGTATATGGCGTTCTATGTAATTAATAGAAAGAGATTCAGGGCATTTTTGGCAAAATAAACCATTTAAAAATTACCAATACCCAGCAACAGAAATTAAAAATAAAATTTTCGATCACTTGTATTCTGTTGACCGTGATCAGCGACCTTTCTTGAAGATCGCGTCCGATTAGGACTTCCGGCTAGAGGATGTGTGAGCACTTCCGGAAGGAATTAGTATTCAATAGGAGATTTGAAGCGTGAGAATGTGTCAAGGTTTCTTAGACCAAGGTCTAATGCTTCTATCCGTACCGCGCCTACTGAGAGATTATCTGTGCTAGATGTGTGAGAAGATGGCGGACCTTCTATTCAATTAACCTGCTTTAAACTTAACCAATAACTATAGCTATAAAGCTGGGAAGGTCATTTTGAAAAACAAATTGTTCGGGGCTAGATGGCGCTCTGCTCTATTATCAAGTAATGTTAATTTATTATTTACATTCATTCTAAAATTAGTCGTTTGTTAAAAAAAATGTTTATTGACTATAAACATCATATAAAACGTATATTTTTTGTTTGATTTTCACGATCAGTAACACATTATTTCACTGTCTTTCTAAATGAACAAACAATAAAACAAAAGAAAACAAAGTGCAGACAATTATAAAACAATTACAAATATAAATGTGGCTCTCTGGTTTTGACGAAATGCTACAAACGAATCGTATTTCTCTCTATACCTAGGTGCTCGCCTTTATGTTTGTATGTTTAATTATATTATGTCTGTGCAAAGTTTCATTCAAAGTAATATTTCATAGTTCACTAGTATGGCCAGTTACCAATCATAATCATACCCCCTTTAAAATTTTCGGGGTTTCGGACACATTTTAAACGAAGAAGGGATCGGGAAGGAATTTATCGCATTTTAGCCGAGCCGTCGCCGGGAATCATCATCAGCATCAACCTATTCCAATGACGGTGGGCTGCAATAGGTTAGACTTGAAAATGAGTAGCAGAACAGTCCGGTGAAATTCCACCACCATACCTATATCAGCCGCCAATAGCATTGCTGTGTTCCGGTTTGAAGGGAATGGTTGCCGGTGAAATAACGGGCACGCGAGGCTTAACACCTTTATGCCTCAAGTTGACGGGCGTGATGGCGTGCCGTGAAGGCTATGTTCTTTGTGGATGTGATCTACGCAGTAAGTCATTGTAATAGGCAAGAGATGCACGTAACATCAGGCAACTAGCTTGTTCCGTCTCCTAGTTGGAAAAAAAAAACTTAGCCCGATATTAGGACTTTCTCATCAAATCTCTGCCCGGGATCGTCGCTCCATCCAGCCAGAGGGTGCCCTACTCTACGCTTATTCAGTAACATATTTTAGGATCGCTTCAAAATTTCAAATCTACCGCCTGTTTGGACTATAAATATAAGAGAGCAGTCGGATTACCGAAGGATCGTTTCAAACGGCTTATATGTAACTCAACTGTTCCAGACCAGTACCAGACGGAAGCGTGCCCAATACACTGGTTGCATTGCCCCCGCTGAATAGCTATGCTAATTCTCTGGTCTAGATAAGAGCCAGGTCACGTGTCGCCTCAATCAAAAGCCCTGCGAGATTTTTAAAAACTCGGAGGGTACCGGCCTCACGGACCGAAGGTCCCGACCCCAATCGCGGCTTATGAATCGACCCCTCCAACTCAGTTCATCGATGTCGTAAAATCTGACTAAGGGATCTCATCAGAAGAAGCATCCTTCATCAATCCACCTGCCAAGCCTGGTGATTAGAGCAAAAACCCTCCAGCTTTGGAGGAGGCTCTGTCCAGCAGTGGACACGAATGGGCTATTGATGTAATATAATAGTGTAGGTAAACGAAATACGATAAATTAAATACTGGCATTATCGTTTCATATATCATCATAATATTTACTAAAACGATAGTGTAGGCGGCATAGGTGACCCAAATAACATTCGGGACTATAAAGTCGCTAGAACCTCCGACAGTAATTATTTACGTGCGTCGCACGCAATTGTCATCCGTTCCGGAATACTTGCGACTTGACAATAGCAAGTTTTAATGACGCGACGTGTCGGCGAATTCACGAATTCCTAAAAACAGGATACGAAGAAAACAGGCAGGTTGAGGAACCGGCGATTTGTTGCGCAACCTTGGACATTTTAAATCTTTAAACGCGCTGGTACCGCTATGAATTTTATTTTGATATGATTAAGTAGGCCCGGTCCATTGCTGATCCCATAAAAATATAGGCAGCTTCATTTTAATATTCAATTCAAAATTGTTTTCAATACGTTCCTAAAAGAACTTT
The DNA here is from genome assembly GCA_951394065.1 of Venusia cambrica. Classification (NCBI taxonomy): domain Eukaryota; kingdom Metazoa; phylum Arthropoda; class Insecta; order Lepidoptera; family Geometridae; genus Venusia; species Venusia cambrica. The sequence goes on from OX596065.1 coordinate 6,173,968, forward strand.
CCACAACCCTAGTGGTCTACGGTTAGTTGAACAACGGCATCAAGAGACTCACAGCTGGAGACACATGCCTGCAAAACATGCTACGACCTAAATAATCATTGAAAACCCAGTTTTCGTACATAACGCAATCGTGATCGATAAATATTTTTTTACTCGATTGCGCTACAGCGAAGGTTATTACATATTTTTCACGCCTATGTATTGTATATTTGTATGCGGTATTCCCTCAATGCATCCTACCGGCAAGATTGATTTAAATGATTCGTACAGTAGTATTACAATAAATATACTATATATAAATATGACCACGTCAGCTATTTTCGAACAAAACTAAAATGGCTTTTTATCCGTGAACGAAGATTCTTTGTATTCTTTTTTCTGTTCTTAAGGACCCTTTTGCACCGGAATATCTAAAAACCCGTTTCAAATTTCTAGATGATCTCCATGACAGGCGGCTACGCTCAGCAGATAATTTACTGCTTGAAATACCAAAACATCGTTCTTCTGCTTTTGGTAAATCTTTTTCAGTCACTGCAGCCCGGCTTTGGAATAAAATTCCGCATGACATGAGGAGAGTAGATTCGAAGGACTGTTTTAAAAGACTGATTCGTGAGCATTATCTCAAATCCTAGTATTACGTTCTTTAGTCTTCCTAGTTAGTATTTTATGAATTTGCTATAATGTTTTTGATTTTGTTTAAGTATTTTCATTGTTGATGTTAATTATTTTTGTGTAGGTTCATTTAGGGGTACCTAAGTATTTAAATATATTAATATTGATTCTTATTGATAATGTTATAGTATAGTTTATTGTATGCAAATAAAATATGTATAGTATAGTAAATATAAAGATAGGTAGTAAGTATTAATTCTAGGTAATTAGTTATGTTGCTTAGTTTTATTATTAATAGGTACTTAGGTATGTTAGTACGCCAACCTCTGTTTTTTTTCTTACAATCTTGGTTTGGTTGGCAGTTAGAAAATGCCATCGGCATTATGCCCACCCATTGTACACTAGTTATTTTGTGCAATAAAGTGTTAAATAAATAAATATTATACCTAGCGTATATTCATATTTTTGTTTTTGAAGTGACACTTTTTATGGGAGGGTTTTGAAATTCTGATCCGCAACCCCTTGTGTGAATTAAGATTGGTTGATTGAATGAATGAATATACAGTATTGCAGTTGGGTTTTATTGATTTAATATTTGTTTTTTTTCTAAACAATTTTATTCCAATTACAAGAATCAAAGTTGCTCGTTTGTAACCCAAAGAAAATCAGTTCACGGCCGAAGTAACGTTCGTGTGAAGTTTTGTTAGGTGGAAATTATTAATTGGATGTTTGCGTTACTTTCGGAGCTGGAGTTTATTTACAAAATGTTATTTTATACCGTTCACGTAAATAATAATCATTTGAGGTAACAAATTGATTTGAAGGGACAATTAATAAAACTCTTTTTGGTCTCTTTTTAATCTCTTGTTTATGTATCACTAACTTCTGCCCACGGCTTCGCCCGCATCAAACCAGGAAAGCAAGTAGCCTTATATTTAACCTGATTCAGAATAATTTCTGTACAAAATTTCAGCTCAATCTGTTACGTAGTTTTTAATTTGAGGAGGAAAATAGCACGAATCAGTTTTGAATGGCGATGTTCAACATCTCATTCTCATTTCTGATTAAAATAATAATGGTATGACTCTAGAGCAACATACATGCAAAGTTTCAGCTCAATCCGTTCAGTGTACTGGTGTGAAGGAGGAATCGCCTCTGTAGTTCGCCTACCAGTGTCAGATCTAAAATCCCGGGTTCGATCCCCAGGGGAAATATTCAATTTTGTGTGCTTAGTTTGGTTGGTGGTAGGACTTTGTTTCAGTCCGCCTGGCCGGCTACCACCTAGCACCTAAATCTATATCCATAACAACAATTTCATATTTTTGTGTAGCACCATTTAGAGATGAGAAATAAAAAAAAAGTGTAATAAAAAAAAAGATCAGAGCAACCTTTCCTTTTCCCTTTCCTTTTCAAAAATCCCATTTCCATTCTACGAAAACTGATTAATTGGATTAAGTCTTTATTATTAGCCTTTATATCCAGGGTATAAAGCTATCTTTGTACCTTATTTCATCCAAATCCGATCCAAATCAGAAAGAAAACCAAATATACACACATACATACACACAAACTTACGCATTTATAATATTAGTGTGATTTTACACGTAAAGTGCGAAAGTGAAGCTCCCTACATGATATAGCCTCCCTACATGATATAGCCTACCTACTTTCCCGCCCGCTTTGCTCCTGTACCTGCACCCAGGCAAACTTGGATACAGGCGACCAACGGAGCTATGGAAGCTGCTAAGCTTACTGGTCGAAAAAAGGTTTAAAGTTGGAACGTTTGAATCGAGAAAAAGAAGAAGCATTATACATCATATGACGTAGTACTGTCCACTTTGATTTTGAATCTCGAAACCCAAAGAGGTTGACGGATATTATTGCATTCAAGCCAACCAAGGAGTTAAAACACAAAAAAATGTATTCCAAAACAGAAAGCGAGTGAGAACGGACCAATCGAGTAATACAGAACGTACAACTTTGCAAACAATCAAACGCGGAAAAGCCCAATAGCAATGACGTCAGCAAATCATACGCGGAAAGTTTCCAAGACATCAGCCACGTAGGAGCAGTTAAACTAATTACAATACAGGTGAGTTGCAACATCAGAACACACTAAAGACCACACGCGCCCTAAACTTACGCCCGCACTAACTTGGGAGCGCTTCGGGGATAAAGCACGGGCGGAAGCGGGTTAAGTTATCACAGCTTGACACCAGAGTCCTTATTCTGTGTGACCAACCGTGTCTTAACGCGCCCTCGTTACGATATTTGCATGGAATCATCGTATTGACATATCGTAGCGCGGGCGTGTTAAGACACGATCGGTCATACAGAATAAGTTTGCAGGTGAGATGAAGGCAAATCAATTCCCATATAAAAAATACATATTATCATAACTTCTTACAAATGAACAGAAAATTGTAGAAGTTTCATCTGTTTCGTTTGTATTTGCTTGTTTCTGAATATGGATTAATTTATCTGAATGAAATTTTAAAATATTGAATGCTCATCGCCAAAATATGGCATAAAGCCAAAAGTATATGGATAAGAATGGATGAGGATACTCATGACACGGAAGAATGTGAGTGTGATACACAGCAAGAGTAGACCGCATATGCGCATCCATCATAAAAAAATATTTTCACTCAATATATTGTCCCACTACAGGGCAAAGGTCTCGCCCATATATTGTTCCCGGTTTTTCGGTCATCTGAGCTTTTCTTCAAGTTCGGATTAAATGCAGTAGATCGTTAGAGTAGTTGTAGATTTATATTTTCAGATATGAATTTGATTCCGAAATCAAGATCAACATATGCAATATGCTTGTAAAACTTTCTTCTCTCATGTCTTAAGACACCACCAAACCTAACATATTATTTAAGCTAATATGAAAATTGCTGAACTAATAACGGAGGCAGAACACGTTCACCCGGGCCCGCTTGTAATTAAACTTACAAATGACATACCGAACCGAGATTATTGGACTTGATTTCCCCCTGAATGTGTGTTTTAAGTTCTTGTTTTGGTGACTGAAGTTGAACGGGTTAATTGATTAAATCTTCGTGGGCGATGCAGAAACCGATGTTTGAAATTTGTATGAAATATCGTGTCCTATTTAACCTACATCTTTATCATTAGTAAATACAAGCTTTTTAATATATAAAAAGTAATGTATGTTTTTATCTTGGCGTACACTATATCCACTCCGATCAGCCGTTTAGTTGTGGGGTATTTAACAAAAACAAGGGGTATTTAACAAAATAGCTATGTACAATAAATTACCAATTAACCTAACTAAAGTCGAGCATTTTACAGAGTTTAAATGGAAGCTAAAGATTTTTTTTATGGACAACGCAGTTTAAAACAAAATTGAATACATGGACATGGTACTCTCAGAATCTCAATTGAATAAAGCTTGACATGACACTAAATTAAATGAATTATTTTACAAATTACTGATTTATTAGAGATTATGTATACATAGATTTATTTACTGACATTTTTTTTTTTTTAATAAATATTCATTCTTATTGACTTTGATCACAAAATCTGACATGATATTTTTCTTTCTTTAACCTACTTTGTTTATATTGTAACTTTTAAATTAAAAGTCTTAAATCTTTTTGTTACAAAATGTTAGTTAGTTATAAGTTTGTCGTGTGTTATGTATGATTATGATTATTTATTTCTTTGAAATGTACCTACTTCTGTAAAATTACGTGCCTAGTAATAACGAACATAGTTTTAAGAAGGCCAAATAAATAAAATCTGATATATGAAAAGAAAAAATGGGGCTTGACAGACAGCCAGACGGACATGCGATAGATTCTATGAGGGTTTTGTAATCGGAGGTACGGAAAACTAAAACAAACAAATAAACAGAGACACTTATGATTTCATTAGTATTGGTTACGCCAACAGCAAGTTCCGCGTAATTTTATTATTATTATTATTGTATTGGACGTTGCAAGGCTAACTATCAATTGGGTAGATCAAAGTTGGTTTACTTTCCTGGTAATTTCGCGTAATCCAAACACGGGCTCGCGCGGAGTTTCAAATCTTCGCGCCACATCAAAAACAACCGGTTTGATTACCGACCGAAGCGACCCCTATGGGAGCTTGATGTCAAAAGGCGTCGAGCAGAGACCTCCCGTGCGCACGGTCAAAGAGAAGCGTGTGATCCACCCTAAGACTCACACCAGAGCGCGCGCGTGTCGACTGGAATCCTAAAGTCCGTCGTCACTACCTACCGGCATATAACCATACCGACCGCGCTTTATCATCGCATCAAGAAAAACCCATAGTTCACGCCAAGTGTTGGAGTGCAGTGTCTCCTGAAAGCCCTCTGGAATTAAGGATTGCTGGACTTGTCAGGTTAGTGAACCCTCTTACTCTGCCTTGGGGTAGTTAGCCTGAACACGTCGATAGGCCGCCGCAAAGTTCTTATTTTCGGGATCAAAACTAGCCCCCCTGATTGTCAGGAACGCATGAGGCACCGGACATAAGTCCTACGCTTGCTTCGGCGCCTCCATTTTGGTCCTAGCGAGCCTAGATAGAATCCTAGAAAATAAAATTTTATTACGTACAATTGCATATCATCATACGAAACTCGTTCTTATTGCGTTACGTAAAGGTCTATTTGTGTCCGCACTTCATACGAATTCCCGTTATAAAACTATCGAAATATCTTTATAATTATTCACTTTGCAGTACTGATTCACATGTAGGGATGTATAAGTTAATTTGATCTACATTGATTTAAGCTGTGAAATAAGTTTTACGTGATATATTAATAATTACGCTTAATTTTTCATTATTAGAAGTTATTGCGGGTAGTTTCGCGAAGTGTAGGTTTACTCAGCGGCCGCGCCCCACACTTGATACTCGAACAAAGAGTTCAAGGTTACCTATCGCTTTTATGATCTTGTGGTTTTTTCTCTATAGCCTACTAGGTAATTAACATTGAGTTAAGTAGTTAGGTTTTGTTTTTTATTCGCCTCGTCATAATAAGTAAGTTATACGAGTTATATTTCATCGCAATACAGTCCACACCGCAAGTTATTGAATTAGTACAATTTAATTGCATTTAGGTACATAATCGCACGCATTCCATTCTGCAAAGATTGAATGACCGAAGAACTGAGGTACTCGGGTAAATTGTTCACCTAAGTATAGTAGGTACCTACACCGTAACATTTACGCTAGGTTTGTACGACTGGTTAAGTTATTACCATTCGTATAGTTTTTGCATTTCGAATTTTTATTTGATTTGTAATTGGTTTTTACCGATTCGCACCTACGTTAGTGTTAGGTAGGTACTGTTCGGTTCTTACCTAGTAAAACTTTTATAGGTTTTGCTCTCGCATCGCACTCTAACGTTCCGTACGTTATTTGGAAAATTAGTTCCGTATTAGTAATAGGTACGTAGTACGTATCTACTTCACATCGCATCGCACCTAACGTAGGTATCAGCTTACACTAGGCCGTTCAAAAGACCTCGTTCTTTTAGACTTATTATAATTTAATAATTAGGTAAATTTTGTGTTGATATTAAATAGATTTAGGTAGATTAGCATAAGAATTTGTTTGTATTAGGGTTCCGCAGGCTCAGATAAGTGGTTCCGTGATAAAATATTTATATATTTCTAATTTGTTGATTATCTCCGCCCTTTGCGTACGAACATACGCTAGGGTTCCGCAGGCTCGGATAAGTGGTTCCGTAACTATACAACATATTGTATATTTCTAACTTGTGTCTTTTATTTTCGCCCCTTGCGTACGAACATACGCTAGGGTTCCGCAGGTTATGATAAGTGGTTCCGTACCTGTACAATATTTTGTATATTTCTAACTTGTGTCTTTTATTTTCGCCCCTTGCGTACGAACATACGCTAGGGTTCCGCAGGTTCGGATAAGTGGTTCCGTACCTATACAATATTTTGTATATTTCTAACTTGTGTTTTTTTTTATTTTCGCCCCTTGCGTACGAACATACGCTAGGGTTCCGCAGGTTCGGATAAGTGGTTCCGTACCTATATTTTGATTTCTTTAGAAAATTAATCTTTGTTTTCGCACCCCTTTATACTTGAGCATTAGGGTTCCATAGGTTCGGAAAATTGGTTCCGCACCTACTTATTTTTCTTTTCAAATATAATTGTAATATTGTACTTTACGCCCTTTAGCACCAGCTTGCGCTAGGGTTCCGCAGGTTTGGATAAGTGGTTCCATACCTGTTTTTTATAAATTGTTGTATTTTATAGTTTCAGTTGTTGTTTATAATGGAGGACTTGAACAACAAACTCAGGCTTTATGAAGGCAAGCGCGCTGCATATTTCGGTCGGCTACAAAAGATTTATGACTCCATTTCAAATCTCAATGAAGAGAAATCGAGAAATACTTTTATTGCGCATGCCAAATCAGTTGATCAACTTCGTAACGAGTTCGTAACTACGATTGATCACATAAATATTCTGTCAATGAAAATTAACCCTGATTATGTGGTTAATTACAGCACATTGTCTGCCTTTGACGATCTTGCTTGCGAAATTAAGAATGTATTGAGTTCACTGAACCCAAGTAAGGATTATGCTACGAATAGCTCGACGAGTGGTGATAGTAAGTCGGAGTCAAGGTCGTGTCATATCAAAATACCTAGAATCGAACTACCTACCTTTGATGGTGATATCCAGAGCTTTCCGTTCTTTTATGAGACTTTCAAACGGGTTATACATACCAACTCCGATTTGTCGGATTCGGATCGGATTCATTACTTGCTTAGTCACCTCAAAGGCAAAGCGCAAAGCGTCGCCGCCGGTATTGTGCCTGCTGCAGAGAACTATCACGTAATCTGGGACGCGCTTATCGCAAAGTATAAAGACTCGCGCGCATTAGCCGTAAATTATCTAAATCAGCTGTTTTCTTTAAAACCAGCTGGCTCTTCGCCCGCTAATGTTGAAAAGGTATTTGATAGATTCACCGCTATTGTGGCAGGACTCAAGCAATTAAAAATAGACAATATGGATGATTTCATATTTACGTACGCGGGTCTTAAGTTATTAGACTCTGACATCGCAACACATTATGAAATGTCGCTTCGCAATTTGAAAGATCCTCATAGCGTAGACTATGATTACTTCGTAAAGTTTGTTCGTGAACAAGTTAAGATCTTGCATCGTACCGCGCCGCAGCGCCCTGATAAGACGTCTGCCGGCCGCGCCGGCGGCGGCGCCAGTACGGCGTCCGCTGCACCCTCCAGGGTATCGCAGGTGTATGTATCTACTTCATCTAAATGTACGCTCTGTCATTCGACGCATACTCACATGTTTAAGTGTAGTACATTTTTAAAATTGAACTCGAGTGACAGATTTAAATTTATAAAGGAAAATAACATGTGTGTAAACTGCCTTAGTGGACAGCACACCGTATCCAAATGCCAGTCTTCCACCACCTGTAAAAAATGCCATAATGGGAAACACCACTCCCTTTTACACTTCGGTCATTCGCCCACGCCACAGCGATCAGCTGCTTCGGTCAGCGCCGCGCCAGCGCCGGTAGCAAGTACTGTAGAACCTGTGCCAGCACAAGACCGGGTCTCTTTGTGCACTCATTCGGCCACGGTTCAAGGTACAACTCGCACTACTGAAGTGCTCGCTACCGCGAAAGTGTTAGTGGTAAATAGGAAGGGTAGGGATGCTGTTCTTCGCTGTATCCTGGATCCGGGCTCCCAAAAGAATTATGTTACCACTCGATGTTGTCGAAAGCTCGGGTTACCCATCCGCGAGGATGCGGTGGTCACTGTCAAAGGTATTGGTGGTACCTCTCAACCCGTTAGAGGTTCTGTCGACCTCACCTTTAGTTCGCGCTTCCGTGCCCAACCCAAGTACACCATAGACGCACTGGTGCTAGACGAGATAACCGGTCAGCTCCCGTTGTGCTCAATAGATGGCGCTTACCTCAATCACCTTGATTCGAAGCTACTTGCTGACGATACTTGGGCTACGCCGGGGAATATTGACATCCTCTTAGGAGTTAAACTGTTTGCCAAGTTACTGCAACCGGGCCAGGTTATTTCTTCAGTTGGCTGTCCTGACGCATTAGAGACAGTGCTTGGTTATATACTCATGGGAGACGCGCCTGTCTTAGAACAACCTACTGCCACTTCGTCGTTTTTCGCTACGTCTTCGCTGGAAAGCTACGACATGCGCAAATTCTGGGAAATAGAAGAAGTTCAAGCTCCATCTATCACTAGTGTGGACGATAAACACTGCGAACAGTTTTATTGTTCCACTACTACTCGCACCCAGTCTGGTAAATACGTAGTTGCTTTGCCACTGAAGACTGACGCAAAAGCCTTAGGAAATTCTTTTGAAATCGCACGTCGTAGGTTTCTCAGCCTCGAACGTAAACTAAAATCGCATCCTAATGTCAAGTTGCTTTACGATGACGTCATAAAGGACTACTTAAAAAATAACTACATTTCCCTAGTAGAAGGTATTGTTCCTGGCGAGATTTCTTACTACATACCGCACCATGCTGTCATTCGCGAGGACAAGACAACTACCAAGTTACGTGTGGTTCTAGATGCCAGCGCTAAGACAGCCAATGGAACATCTCTGAATGATATTCTACACGCAGGTCCAGTTCTACAATCTGACCTTTTTAACATTCTTCTGAATTTAAGATTCTTTGCTGTAGCGATAACGGCTGACGTTAAAGCTATGTACCTCAGAATATCCGTACGACCTGAAGATTGTTCTCTTCAGCGAATACTATATCGCTTTCACGAAGAAGAAGAGCTGCAAGTCCTACAATTTTCAGTTCTTCCGTTTGGGCTTAAGTGCTCGCCTTTTGTTGCCATCCGCACAATTCAACAATTGTGTAAGGATGAAGGTCAATGTTTTCCCCTTGCCAGTGAAATACTGGGTAGGGACATCTACATGGATGATATCGCTAGTTCTGTTCATAGCACTGCGCTAGCAACAGACGCCGCTCACCAACTGATCAAGTTATTTTCACTTGGTGATTTTGAGTTGACCAAATGGTCAAGTAATAGCCCTGAGGTTATTCAGGCTATTCCCGAGTCATTGCGACTCTCGCACAGTGTCGATCTAAGTAAGGATTCGACTCTGAAGGTACTTGGCCTTCGTTGGTTTCCTGACGAAGACTATTTCGCATTCCAGGTCAATCCTGACCACCGCCCCTGCACGAAGAGAAATATTCTGTCATCTATCGCGCGCCTCTTCGATGTTTTGGGTTTAGTCGCGCCCATAATCTTGTACGCCAAGCTACTGATCAAGGATCTTTGGCTTGTAAAACTTGGATGGGATGATATCCCCCCAAACCGCATTGTTCGCTTGTGGGAACAATTCCAAGCTGAACTGCCGTATATATCGCAACTTAAATTCGCTCGCCATATTGGTGTAGTCGTGAACTGCAGAGTTACACTTGTGGGTTTCGCAGATGCCAGCGAGAGGGCATACGGTGGGGCTGTCTATGCCCACGTAGTCAAGCCCAGCGGTGACATCACCGTCTCACTGGTATGTGCAAAGTCTAAAGTCGCGCCACTTAAGGTTATTTCATTAGCTCGCCTCGAGCTCTGCGCCGCTCTCCTCTTATCGACTTTGATAAAACGAGTTGTGGATCTCTACTCTGCTCGATATGCCATTGAGGCTGTCTTAGCCTTTTCTGATTCAACTGTGACTTTGAGTTGGATTCACTCATCGCCACATCGCTGGCACACTTATGTTGCCAATCGCATAGCCAAGATTCAGGAGAATCTACCGCCTGATCATTTCTTTCACGTTAAAGGATCAGAAAATCCCAGTGATTGCCTCTCCCGCGGCTTAACGCCTGCCCAGCTAGTCCATCATCCATTATGGTTGAATGGACCGCCATGGCTTAAATTGCCCCGCAGCGAATGGCCTGTAAAACCATTCATGTCAGGTACTTCGCAAGAGCTTCCCGAAATGAAGCCTGTAGCTCTTCCTGCTTTATCGTCAGAACTGTCTAGTGCAAGTTCTCCTGCCGAAAACATTCTGTACGACCTCTCTAGCAGGTTTTCCTCGTGGAAAAAATACTTGAAAACAATTTGTTTTGTCTACAAGTTTGCAAAGCGGCTTCCTAGAGGCCCAGTAACCGCATCTGATTTGGATTTCGCTGAATTAATTGTGTGGCGAGCTGTTCAACGAACCCATTTTGCATCCGATCTAGATCGATTATCTCTCAACAAGTTATGTTCTAAGCCAATACAGAAACTGAGTCCGTTTCTGCATAATGGACTTATTCGCGTTGGTGGACGCTTAGCCAACTCAGAGTTAGACTTTGACTCGCGTCACCAAATCCTTCTTCCTCGACAGGACCACGTAGTGGAACTTCTTGTTTCCTACTACCACGTTTCTAATTTTCACACAGGTCCTAACTTGCTTTTGTCTCTCTTAAGACAACGCTACTGGATTTTGTCCGCACGACGTATTGCGCGTCAGATTACATTTAATTGTAACGTTTGCTTTCGAGCCAAACCGCGACCTGTGTTCCCGATCATGGCGGACCTGCCAAACTCTCGTGTTGAAACGGCCCCTAAAGCGTTCTCCCACACTGGGTGTGATTACGCTGGCCCACTTATGATTACTTCGGTTCGCGGTAGAGGCCAAAAGAGTCGCAAGGCGTACCTATGCCTTTTTACGTGCTTGACAACGCGTGCCCTTCATCTGGAAGTTGCCTCAGATCTCAGCACCGCCAGCTTCTTGTCAGCACTCAAACGTTTTCTCTCTCGTCGCGGTCCAATCGAGTGTCTTTATACAGACAACGCCACCAATTTCATTGGTGCTCGTTCGTATCTTCGCGATCTCTACCAATTCTTATCGCATGAGTATCGCCCCTATTGGGAACAAGTACTGGCGGAATGTAGAGTCTCTATCAAGACCATTCCTTGTAGAGCACCTCATTTCGGAGGCTGTTGGGAAAGTGAGGTTAAAAGTGTCAAAACGCACCTTCTCAAAGTAGTTGGTCAGCAAATTCTTACCCACGATGAGCTCAACACTGTGTTAGCTCAGGTTGAAGCTCTGTTAAACTCGCGACCACTCTACGCGCTTAGCTCAGATCCGTCAGAACCTACCGCATTAACTCCTGCACATTTCCTCAATACTAAACCACTCGCATTTCTTCCCGCTCGCGAGGTAACGGAAACGCGTTTACACCTTATTTCACGACATGAACTGACTGATCAACTTGTTCAATCATTTTGGAAGCGGTGGCGCAACGAATACTTGCACACCCTCCAATCTCGAGAAAAATGGAACACACCATCCAATCCTTTACGTGTTGGTATGGTTGTAGTCTCCATGCAGGACAATGTTATGCCTTTGCATTGGCCGTTAGGTTTAATAATAGAAATCTTTCCGGACAGTAAAGGGGTTTGTAGAGTCGCAACTGTTAGGACTAAAGGTGGGGTTTTCCAGAGGCCAGCCGTTAAGCTGTGTCCTCTCCCAACACAGTAACGCTTGCAATACTGTTTCTTAAGTTAGGTTAAGTATTCCGTGTTTGTATATATTGTAGTGCAGAAGGTAAGTTTAATTTGCATCGCTTAGGTAGTCATTTCGTGATGATATGCAATTGTTTTATTTCGCTTTCTTTGTGTGTTGAAAGTAGGATCTTTCAAGCCGGGGAAAATGGTTACGCCAACAGCAAGTTCCGCGTAATTTTATTATTATTATTATTGTATTGGACGTTGCAAGGCTAACTATCAATTGGGTAGATCAAAGTTGGTTTACTTTCCTGGTAATTTCGCGTAATCCAAACACGGGCTCGCGCGGAGTTTCAAATCTTCGCGCCACATCAAAAACAACCGGTTTGATTACCGACCGAAGCGACCCCTATGGGAGCTTGATGTCAAAAGGCGTCGAGCAGAGACCTCCCGTGCGCACGGTCAAAGAGAAGCGTGTGATCCACCCTAAGACTCACACCAGAGCGCGCGCGTGTCGACTGGAATCCTAAAGTCCGTCGTCACTACCTACCGGCATATAACCATACCGACCGCGCTTTATCATCGCATCAAGAAAAACCCATAGTTCACGCCAAGTGTTGGAGTGCAGTGTCTCCTGAAAGCCCTCTGGAATTAAGGATTGCTGGACTTGTCAGGTTAGTGAACCCTCTTACTCTGCCTTGGGGTAGTTAGCCTGAACACGTCGATAGGCCGCCGCAAAGTTCTTATTTTCGGGATCAAAACTAGCCCCCCTGATTGTCAGGAACGCATGAGGCACCGGACATAAGTCCTACGCTTGCTTCGGCGCCTCCAAGTATGAAGTATGATATGGATTGATGATGAATCATTTTTTTTTATTGTGCGACGGGGAAGCGCTTGGCCTTTATCTCACCTGGTTACAAGTTAAGATAAGGCCGAAGGTGATGGCGCACTTCGCCCGGAATCCTCAACAATCTGAGGGACTGGCTATCGAACACAACAATTATCAAGAATTTTTGTTATGGCGATAGACTTGGATACGATGATTGTTGCTAGCCAGGTGAACTTAAACAAAGTCCTACCAGCAACCAAACCAAGCACAATATTGTACTTACATGGTAAGTTGGTTAGTGGGATCGAACCCGGTACCTCTGGATCTGAAATCGTTGAACCACTAGATCACAGAGGCGGTTTAAATATAGGTCTCTTCTTTTTCTTTAAAAGACTTTAGAAGCCAATGCAAGCCATCTTTGTGCTTCCTCGTTCGCTCTCTGCTTACAAATGTTACATGTGTTGCTATAAAGCAACAAACCTCATGGTAGTAAATCTGCCTTCTGCGCTGAAGGTTGTGGGTTCGATTCCCACCCAGGACAAACTTTTGTGTGATGCATATAGATGTGTTTTCTGTGTCTTGGATTGTATGATAAGTACTAGAAAAAAAAGTATTGAAGTATTCTATCCGTCATCTAGTTCCCATATTACAAGCTTAGCTTAAATAGTGTGTTGTGCTGTGTGAAATTAATGTCCTGTAATATTTCAGTGCTCAGTATACGAGGTCTCGCTTCAAGAGCTCGTTTACCCCATCTATCATCAGGTCTTTGGCATATGGGGCCAGCCCACTTCTATTTCCTTTCCTCTTTTTCAAAGACGATGTTCTTAACCTTTGCTTCCCTCCTTATATCAGCGGAAATGAAATGATCTAGAAGTGATAGGTTAGGTTGGTTTCTACCTAACATAGCCCTTTACATACCCGCTTGCATATTGAGATTTATTGCAAAATGAAGCGGGTGATGGAAAGGGCTATGTTAGGTAATTACCTACCTTACATACCCGTTGCATTCAGAAATTTATTGCAAAATGCAGCGGGTGATGGAAAGGGCTATGTTAAGTAGAAACCAACCTAACATAGCCCCTTCTATCACCCGCTGCTTTGTGGAATAAGTTGGCAAATATATCTAAATCATTCGCTCTAAATCTGGTTTAGATTTAGAGCGAATGATTTGAGCGAGATTTTGTGTAATTTGTATGCGAATGGTTGCAAGGAACTTCTAATTATTATTCTTAACATCCAAGTTAGAACCAGGCTGCAGGGTTACCTCGAGCTTCATTTTACTAAAACGTTGTCATCGAAGTAACTTTTCTCATAATTATTGTTGAAAATGTTTGCTGTCTTATTATGCCAGGTAAAAACAAAAGGAAAGTTTTAAGTAGCTACAGTTGGAAGTTGGCAACTTGTGTGAATTGCCTTAATTCTGTAGTTCCCAAGTAAGGTAGAAATTTTCATCGTACAACACAACAAATATTTTAGTAAGTATGAAGGTAACTTGTGTTAATAAATAAATACTACCACGCCATCTAACCTCAAACTAAGCTAAGCTTGAAAATGCAAACTGTATTACTCAGATCTCTATAGGAACCCTACTTGTATTTTCTTCGACCTACATGTATATTTAAATGAAAACCCAAACTTCGCTTCATTTGTAACCAACGTTCAGAAAAAGGTTCTAATTCGTCGGATTTTTTTATTTCTATTTTTTTTTTATATTTTTTTTTTTAAAGGGTTTACTTCACAGGTGGTCCCATTGACATCAGGTTAGGATCTGATGATGGGATCCTGGAAAAATCGAGGCATCTCTTCAAATATTACAGGCACACTAGAAGCGATTTTGGTGATTAACTTAAAAGTAATTAAAAAATGGACCCCATATAGGATCACGCATCTGTTTTTCTGGCTGTCTGTCTGTCCGTCCATGTGTCATTAAAATAATTGGAAAAAATACGTCATCCAGTTAAACGAAATTATATCGTATTCTTCATTGAAGTCGGTTTTCTTTCTTTAAAACGTAATTATTTTTTATAAAAAAGTGTAAAAAAAGTATAAAAAGTATATGGTTATGAAACCCAAGAACTTTCGTACCCAGTAGTAGAATTGTACCCCGGCACTCTGGGCTACCTGAATCCTGAGACTAGACTTTATTCGCATAGCTATTCAGCGTGGCAATGTAGCCAGTGTCTTGGACACGCTTCCTCTGTTCTGATCTGGTACTGGTCTGGAAAAGTTGAGTTACCTATAGGCCGTTTGTAACGATCCTTAGGCAATCTGACCGATTCCTTTGTACATAGTTAGTTTAATTATAAATTTTATTGAATAAAGACTAGCTAGAGAGCTAGTCATATTATTTATATAGTGACTCTAGGCTACCTAAATGCCTAGACTAGTGTCCCGACAATCCCATGACAAGTGCTAACACTCACAAAAATTGTTCACTCACTGTGAAGTGCCTGCCTTTATCTTCCTATTGTCAAACAAGTGAGTAACTTGCGTTGGACGATGTACAACACCGCTTTTAAATAAACAGCGGTCAAAAAAAAAGGTCATTTTTAATTATATTTTATTGCACACACACACATAGGAATAATGATACAAGTTAACTTAAAATTTAAATGTATGGCAAAGGCGAGCTTAATCCTTATAAGAGTTTTCTTCCAGCAAACCTAGGTAGAGACGGCAACAAGATTTTAAATATTATTAGAAAAGAGTACAACATTAATAAATAGCAAAACCAACACAGGAATAATAAGACAAGCCACAACAGATAACATACATATATACTGTTAATGTATTATAAATATATCCATGCCTAATTGCATTAACATAGCATATGACATAATATATACATAATATAAATAACTATAAACATACAATACATGTACACAAAATATATATGGAAAGGTAGTGCTCTTTGACTCAGCTCTTGAGACTTGAGGACTTGAGGCTATTCTGCAGGGCTTACCACGGGGGACCAGATAATCAGCCCGTTCACGAAGATAATAAGGGGAATGATGATTGTTGAAGAATTATAGAGCAGAGCATGTGTAAATCACGGCGACGACGAATAGGGAACCATTTTAACTGGGATGTATAGAATGAAACATGAGAACACTTACGCAAGCCGTATATCGAATGCACAAATTTTGAAAACGCTCCAATTTATTGAAAATTTCTTCCGCGGCGTCTAGGAAACAGGAGTCAGCGTAGTATAAGTGAGGTAACAAGAGATTTTGAGCTAGAGTGACCTTAGTCTCAAAAGGTAGAAACTTTCGGAATCGTTTTTTTTTTCTTATGGTTATCAATATATTTACTAGTATGGAGTACATGTCCAATACCGCAAAGATGGCATTTTTTCTGACGTTCAATTTTACATGTATTAACAAAACAAACCTAGCAATGTAAAGCAATGATTTGAACAAGTCGTTGCCCGAGGACATGCGCTAACGACACACTCACAGCATCTCCTTGCACAGTATGGTTGTACTTGGATATGTTGACATGACTGCACATTGAGTAGTGGAGCTCCTTAAACTGACACCTATTTCTTACGCTAAGCAGGATTGCTGTAATGCTGCGATTTTACCGGACACCTTTTCAACTGGACTTCCTCAGTTTATTGAGGATTCCGGGTGAATATTATCGGGTGCGAATATTATTTTTTAGTACGTGAAGAGGAAGGAATGCCGTTATAAATATGGGCAAGTACATATGCATTTAGGTATAAGTATATGAATAGATAGGTATTGGTAACAGACTGTAGGTAAGTACATATGTAATTTTATGATAACAATTTGATAAATTGCGGAATTGATTGAGGCGACACGTGACCCAAGGGCTGGTTCTTATTTAGGCCAGCGAATTAGCATAGCTATTCAGCGTAGCAACGCAGCCAGTGTCTTGGGCACGCTTTCGTCTGGTACTGGTCTGGAACAGTTGAGTTACCTATAGGCTGTTTGTAACGGTCCTTAAGTAATCTGAGTGATTCCTTTGTACATAGTTAGTTTTATTGTATTTTTTATTGAATAAAGAAATATTTGATAAATGTTGAAAATGTGGTAGGTACCTCTTTTTTTTTTAATGTACGACGGGGAAGCGCTTGGCCTTCATCTCACCTAGTAACAAGTTGAGATAAGGCCGAAGATTGAGGCCCACTTCACCCGGAATCCTCAACAAACTGAGGAACTGGCTATCTTACCTCTGAATGCCGGAATACAACATTTTTTTTTAAGAATTGTTATTATGGCGACAGAATTAGGTAAGATGGTGGTAGCTAGCCAAGCGGACTTAAACAAAATCGTACCACCAACCAAACCAAGCACAATATATTGTACTCCTCTTTGGGATCGAACCCGGGACCTCTGGATCTGAAATCGGTGGGTTGAACAACTAGACCACAGAGGCGGTTAAAATAATCTTTTTTTTTACATCTAGAAGACGGAACTAGTAAGTAGCCCACCTGATGTTAAGTGCATCTCTTGCTTATAACAAATCAGAAGGACTGAGTACTAGTCACATCCGATCTGGCATTACGTAGATATGAAGTGAAATGGGAACTAGATTATTGATCGAGTGAGCGAAGCGAACGAGATCTCTCAGTTAAGTATGGAAATCTGGCACTGTATGTATGTATGTATGTAGTGGCAATGTTTGTGACGGCTTAAGTCTCGAACGGGTTATCCGATTTTCATGAAATGTAAACTGTAAAGAGATAACGTAAATATAATTTGATTGTCCCGGGGGATTTTAGAGCTTTAAGCCTAGCATGCCCATATATTTCCATATTTCATATTAGCAGAAGGATTTTGAGGAGTTCAATTCGTAAGCCAGAACCACTTAGATCCACTTACTATGACCAGCTTTAATAAAATCTCGTCAACCCCAATAACCACATACATGTCACATTACATGAATTTGAGCGGCATTCATAATGCGCCATACAATAGCGTTATCTGTCCCCATGACAGACAGACAAGCGCGCCGAATCGATTATAGATATCTTTTGTTGTGGGGGCGGTGTACAACAATAACGTCGGGCTAGGAAAACGATCTGTGTTGACGAATTAGAACGCTGCAATCATAGGTTTGAAACCCATTCGAGCACATTTTGCTTCGGAAAACTTTAGAGAGAATTTTATATAGAACCCTTATTAAAAAAGCAGGGCTCACTAGGTAATAACACCATACTTTTACCGCCCAACAGTTGCCATGTCTTGGTTTTTAAAAAGACTAAGGAATTAAAAGTAACTTATGTGTTTATAATTAAACAGA
Organism: Venusia cambrica; assembly: GCA_951394065.1. Classification (NCBI taxonomy): domain Eukaryota; kingdom Metazoa; phylum Arthropoda; class Insecta; order Lepidoptera; family Geometridae; genus Venusia; species Venusia cambrica. Next base: position 6,192,141 of record OX596065.1, read on the forward strand.
TATAAAATAATAATAATAAAATAGCTATCTGCTCTGCACGATGACTGCTGAGATTATCTGTTTCAATAGTTTAAATACCTAATTCAGTATCGAACTGATAAACTCATTGGCTTTCTATTTAATAAAAAGCCGTTAGTAAATAGACTTTGTTTAATATGGGAGTGACCTGCCCAGTTTTCGATTTAGTAGCACTACTACCGTACAAATATCTTGAACACCCGAAAAAAAACAATAATTATTTAGTATTTATTGATGTATTTATTGCTAACATGATCGTCAACTGTATGACGAAACATTCGATTAAATTAAATTTACTAGTTAGTTGTCTTCTCGATTTTTTTTATTGTACGACGGGGAAGATTTTGGGGGCAGAAACTCAGGATCAGAAACTGAAAGCGCACTTTAACTGGAAACCTCAACAGTATGAGGCTATTGTACCTCTAAATACCGGTTTTTTTTTATTGTTGTTATGACGACAGACAAAGGTTAGATGGTGGTAGCTAGCCAGGTGGATTTAACAGAGTCCTACCATAAACCAAACCAACTACAATATTGTAGTCCCTTTGGGATCGAACCCGGGACCTTTGGATCATGGAATGACCACTTCGTCATTCCATGTTTACCGTTCGCTGTTGGACAGCTTCCTCTATGAAAGGGATTTCTTTCTTGGCACGTGTAGCTATTTTTCCATGATTCGCTAGCGGGTTTTATAGTTCTTACTGGCTCATGTTATTTAAGAAATAAGATTCACGATATATTCGCAAACATGTCTCCCTAATTACTGTCGGTGAATGGTTTTAGCGAGACTGAAACTAAAAAAAATTTGGACCCTTTGCTGTTGGACAGTTTAACGTGAAAATGTGTGTCTCCCTAATTACTAAGTTCAGTGACTCATAAAGAACGTTGTCAATGGAGAAACTCTTCAGGGCATTCGTCCTGGAAACTGTCATAGATTGTTCAGTAGCTGTATGTACACATATATATGTATTATGATGGCTCTCCTGAAAAAAAAAACAGAAGTTTCACGACACAAATACCAAACACTCTAAAGAAATGGAAAAAGGCGCCGGAGGGCCACCGATTTTAGGTTTTCACAAACGTAGTTTTTTTTTTTTTTTGCAGAGTCACGGTATTTATTATATTTGCACGGTATTATCGGATCACGATAATTTGCGTTTATTGAGCATTCATTATTCGAAAACAAAATAAAAATCTAAATTGATTGTTGAGTGCCTAGTAGTGTCTAGAAATATCCTATGAATGCCCTCATAACTATTAATAAAAATAAAAAAAGTAAGTGATATGTTCGTATATATATATAAGGTTAGGTTTTCAGACAAATTTAGTATCGCATAATTTATGAAATCAAACAAAGACAAGATCCTTATGTTGCTCGGTTTTTTTGTAAATCATAATGCATAAAACAAGCTTTCATTAGAGATTTAGTTTTCACAATAAAATATTTTCTAAAAATATAATTATATACCTGAGGTGTATATTTATATTTTTATCCGTGTAAAAATAAACCGACAAAATGCGGACACGCTCCACGAGGGCCCACATTAGTAGGCAAAACTCATGTAAGTGGGGATCCCTTTTTTAAATGCTTTTTGTTGTTGTTATAGCACAATAAAAATACACACTATAAGATGCAGCTCGCTAACCGACAGACGGGTGGATGGACAGCTTAGGCTATACGCACAATAGCGTTGGCACCCTTCGGTAACGGAACCCTTTACCTTGAAAATTTAAAGATTTCATGATGTATCCATACAATTTCACATCACAAAAACTGCGAGGTTCACAAGCCTTATAATTGCCTACTACCTAAACAATATGTATTAAACACAGTTAATTATTTATTAACACGGAAAATATTAACTTGTTTTATGCGATATGGAGCCGGAACAAGCATACCACCTGATGTTAAGTGGAACTCTTGCCTACACCAAAACCTTCCTGCATTGATCATATTCACAAGAAACCTACGCTGCACTGCAATGCGTCCGTCAACTTGAGACATAAAGGTGTTAAGCTGGGTTCACCATCAACTACACCTTTCAATGCGAAACACATTAATGCTGCTTGGCAAGCGAAATAGGTATGGTGGTAGTACTTCCCCGGACGAGTTCTTTCACAAGGAACTCTACTAAGAGGAAACTTAGAATACTAAACTAACTATTTAAAAGGAAAGCAGTCAGTTTACATAAGGACCGCTACAAACGGTCTGTAGATAATAAAACTATACAGACCAGACAGAAGCCTGCCCAAGATACTGGCTGCATAAACGTATAGAATAACGTACATCACAACAAATAATATCTAATTAAGATCACGATTGACTTGAAAACCTAATAAGCAGATGATTACACTATAAATGTGTGTTTCTGTGCAAATCGGGAGGTCAAAGCCCGAGACGGGTCGAGCCCCAGATACGACGAAAACAAGCCAATACTCCGATACAATCGTTATTAGATTTCCATTAACTGTGTTACACTTGCGGACAAAAAACGAACCACCCAAAAACGAAAACATGTGGCGAGCCAAATCGGTTGTAGTTTTTATTTCTATTTTTTCAATTGTACGACAGGTAAGGACTTGGCCTTCATCTCACCTTGTAACAAGTTAAGAGAAGGCCGAAGGTGGAGGCGCATTTCACCCGGAATCCTCAACCAACTGAGTAACTGGCTATCTAACCTCTTTCAATACCAGAAGGCAACAGTTTTAGAATTATTATTATGGCGACAGGAATATATAGGTAAGATGGGACAGATGGGACAGGCGGACTTAAACAAAGTCCTACCACCAACCAAAGAGATGCATTGTTTATCCATAATCTATTACTCATATTAATATTTGGAATAAATCTTTGCTTGTTTATTTGTATTGTTTGTTACCTGTTACGACTAAACGCCTGAGCGGATTTCAAAATACTTGGTACGGATTTAGTGTATGCCATTAGAAACAATAATGTAATATCTAGATTACCGATATTTTGTAAAAGTACTGGCTTGATTTGCAGCACCACAAGTGTACAGCTTAAGCGTGTTGCGGCACCCTACTCCATTGTATCGCATCCCGCTCATTAAATTGTCATTTTCCCTACCGTCTCCTGTACTCCTGTCTCTTCAGGTATCACTAAGGAACTACCGGGTTTTTAAAATGGGTCTTTTTATTATAGGATATGATAAATTAAAAATAGGTAAGTACTAAGAAATTATTATATGGTTACCAAACAAAATTATTTTCCTAAGTTTTGTGTATTATCACAAATTATTTTTCAGCGTTCCTGGCATAATTTGATAGGAAAAATACCTTCCTTTATCGTTAGGGTTCCGTATTCATATTGACGCATTGAAGAGTTGATGAATTCTACCGGCTGCTACCTACATTGCTGGTGACTGGTTCCAATAATTCCGTCACTGCTGATCACAACAAATTAGGTGGACGATATTGTGTCTTAACATTGTATTATACTCTTCCCATTTAGGAATATATTGCTTCATAGCATTAAGTTTTATTTAAGGCATTAATAAATGCAATCATTATTTAATATATACTATACAGAAATGAAATGAAATGCAAATTTGACAAATAACGTACGTAAGTGTATTTGTGTATGTTAATTTATAATTGAAAATACTGAATAAATTATCGAATTTACAAATAAATTAAATGTAAGTGTTCCGAAGTAAGGAGTTATTAAGTTTTTACATAGATAAGCTCTTCAGTGTACTGATAGTCGAACTGAAGATTAGAAAGTTAGTTTATTCGTCTTAGTTAATTTCGCCAAAGGGTATGTTTTTTATAAACTATTTGAGTAAGTGTTTACCGAGAAAATATTTATGTCGGTGGGCAAACGATGTTTTGCGGCGTTACTTGGGAGTCTTGAATTTTAGGTCGTGTTTGCTTGTATTTCAGCATGTCAATAAAGATAGATAAATGGATAAATCTTTATTGTTCACCACTTACAAAAAACATCATAAAACACAGATAGAAGAAAAATGTATCTAAGTGACACTGGTAAAACAATAGGCAGCCTTATCGCAACAAATTATAGCAACCGCTGGAGACAACAGAGAAGATAATTTTCAGTTCTTTCAAGTGGAATATTAACTAGGCGGGTTCTAATAAGTTCAAATCTATGTATGCAATTCTGTGCTTGAATACAACGTACGTAAATTCTTACATCTCTTTGACATATTAGAAAGTTAATATACAGAACCTTGCAAAATAACGTCTTGAAATGAGTTTTCTTTTATTATGTACGTTAAAAGCCTTCATGATAAAGGCATCCATTAAGCCACAGCCTCCATACGAAGATTGTTAGCACAACAAAATGTACAATATAAATAATTTATGAGATGCAAGCACTTATTTTGTATCAGAGATACGCTAACATAACGTGGTTATTCTAAGAGATAAGCGAAGTAGGGGAGTAAACAGTACCTTTACTGAAATATACTATACGTATTATGTCATTAGTATAATGTTATTAGTACCTCAGGTGGGTAATATTTAAGGTCGAAACTTTGGTGACATTCTGATATTCATCACTTTGATCTTGGCTAAATATGCTGACATAACATCAATTCTGAATTTTGTTAATATTATCAGACATTTAAGAAATAAAATTTACAATTAAACTAACTATGTACAAAAGAATCAGTCAGATTACCTAATGACCGTTACAAACGGCCTATAGGTAACTCAACTATTCCAATTTTCCAATTCTAATTGCTGTTTTCTGGCATTTAGAGGTAAGATAGCCAGTTCTTTAGTCTGTTGAGGGTAAAAATGCGCTTTCACCTTCGGCTTAATCATAACTTGACACCCTGGTAAGATGAATGTAAAGCGCTTCCCCGTAGCAGTATTTGTTCGTGGGAATTCCCGTACAATAAAATATGATACCTATCATTCCGACACCTTTTAAGTCAATTCCTGCAACGTCAAATCATTTAACACAGAGCGCCTGATTACTGGTACGCCGACTACGCTTTAACTTTTGGGTATAAGTTCTCCGACATCGAGTTTTTTGATAGCGAGCTTTATAACGACGATTAGTTTTTTCAAGAAATTGTGAAACTGTCATCCTTGTCAAAGAATATGCGCCCCTTGCTGATAACTGATACTCGTAAATGTCATAAAATGCGACTAAGGGAACTCCAGATGATTCACTGCACTCATTGCGAGAGGTCAATGTCTGTATTGTTTTGAAATACTGTTTACAAGAAAAAAAGTAGTCAAAGCAACGGTTGTGTATATTAAAATAGTAAAGTTTTTTTTTATCACAGTGAATTTATTTACACCTTATGACTATAGGCACTGATATAAAAATAATATAGGTATTGGATTACCAATGATTTTAAATTTTCAAAATGAATCTAAATCCTATAAAACCCTAGATTGGGCTTCATTCATTATGTCATTATGCCATTTTTCTCTGACTATCTTTATTAAAAAATCTTCATCATCTATATTTTTATTCATTCATCAAGCACTGAATACAGTAAAACCAGTTTTGAACAAAATATAAGCACTGCTACGAAACTCGTAGAGTATCTACGAGCGCTCTACGAAAAATCTCCCGAGTGCACAATTTATCCCAATTTTTTTAACAGAAACCAAAAGTTTTTTTTTTATGAAACATTACGACGAAACAAGTAAGGTAGTAAAAGATACGTTCAAACGGTATTTTACTATTAGATTATTTATTAAATTTATAACCGCCTCTGTGGTCTAGTGGTTCAACCCACCGATTTCAGATCCAGAGGTCCCGGGTTCAATCCTCAGGGGAGAACGATATTGTGCTTGGTTACGTTGGAGACAGGACTTTGTTTAAGTCGTCCTGGCTAGCCACCACCATCTAACCTAATTCTGTCGCCATAGTAACAATTCTAAAATTATTGTGTTCCGGCATTCAGAGGTAACATAGCCAGTTCCTCAGTTTGTTGAGGATTTCGGGTGAATTGCACCTACACTTTCGGCCTTATCTTAACTTGTAACCAGGTGAGATGAAGGTCAAACATATGTCTCTTCATGAAGGTGTAAGGGTTAAATGGGATCTACTTACTAGTGGTCTTCCCCGAGTAGCGTTATTGCTAAAAAAAGGTTTTTGCTGTCGTTTACGGTTGATTAATCTCAGCGCTGACAGGACCTGTAAAAGTCTGTTTGGCTAGTGACCACCCTCCTGTTAAATCCAGCACAAAGCAGTTCCCTGGGATCCGTTGCTGCTAGGAAGAGCTAGTACCTTCTAGGTAAACTCACTTCATCGTAGACCCCATCCTTCCTTATACCTGTACAAGTGAAATCAAGAGCTAACTCTTTATTATTTCGCTGATTTAAAAAATATGCGGACATCAAACATCATTCCCCGTTTTCGATGCATTTTTTTTTTTACGTCAAACGCAAAGCCTCCGTGGTAAAAAGTGCAACCGCCACCAATAGGGCTATAATCTGTGCATGAAATATACCAAGATAAAATCGTAGCAGTTATCTGAATGAAGTCGTTCCCATTCAAATGTTCACTGAAAACTGTGAAAGCGGCCATTTTAGCTGGACCTTTCATGTGTCGCAATGTGCAAAAGACAGCGAGTGTGAAAACAATAGTTTTTTAACTGTCTTCAAAAAACGAAGGATTTTTTTTGTATGTTTCCCGATTACTCGAAGACGCCTGGACCGATTTGGAAAATTATTATTTTGCTTGAAACGGAATACGTCACAGGTTGTCCCATTGTTCATCAGGTCAAGATCTGATGATGGGATCTTGGAGAAATCGAGGGAACTCTTAACTTGTAGGCACACCACTTGTCAATCTGTCGGGCTGTCCATCTGTCATCAAATTGATTGGAAATAATGCGTCATCCAGATAAACGAAATTATATAATATTCTTCGAAGTCGGTTTTCTTCAAATCAAGTTGTTCAAAGCAAGTGGCAAATTTCCCTTTAATTTCCCGTTAATTTGGAACAATCGTAATGTGACTAGTCTTCAAATACCTTGGCTCAAATGATATATAGCAACAACCACTTGGTGGCATTTGTATGGTCTTGTTTCCTGTCTTTCCAGTCCTGATTCTTGTCTTTCCAGTCAGGATTCCAGTCTTGATTCCTGTGATTCCAGTCTTGATTCTCGAACCCTCGGTGGGACACGGACACGGACTAGGTTTCTGACTTTCTGTTCTCAAATTGTTGTGTTCCGGCATTTAGAGGTAAGATAGCCAGTTCTTCAAACAGTTGAGGATTCCGGGTGAAGTGCGCTTCCGCCTTCGGCCTTATTACCTTATATATACTTGAAATCAAGTGAGATAAAGGCAAAGCGCTTCCCCGTACAATAAAAAAAAACTCTCACCTTGTTCACTGCTTCACACCTTCAACCTTTACAGACATCAGCACTGAACGAGTTAACTAAAAATAGTGATCAAACCGCAAAATGGTGTACGTTATCCCACCCACCCCATACCATTACGGGCAGGTATACATTCAAATCTGGATTTCGATATAGCTGTTAAGGCCTTTTACGGCGGCGACAACCTCCGAATAACGAGTTGAAATAAAAGTGTTTGCCAGATATGAACCGTTAATGCTTGGTGGGAATAATGGGCGGAACCTGCGCAAATTACCAACTATTTTGTACAGTTTTATTTGGGTTTTGTGGAAATACGATGGTAGAAAATAATGAGCTACGTCGCTGTTTCTAATCATTAATGTACAAAACGACACGGACATGGAAAACCATTTGGCTGACTACAGCAGGGGGTGGTCGCTAGCCAATTGGGCCTTAAAGTGAGCGCTCAATTTGACACTGGCTCAGTTGGTAAGAGCGTTTCAGGCTTTAGGAAAAGATGCGGGTTTGAACCCATCGCGGGTTGTGAATTTTTGTGTTATACTACGCTAGACAAGTAGATTGACATCACAAAGTTAAAGAGAGATACAAAACAGAATACACTAATAAGCCCCGATTGTGTTGCATTCTGCAATGGTATTGCAGAATGGCCACTAGAACAAAAAAGGCACGTTTTTTTTTTGTACGACGTTGAAGCGCTTGGCCTTCATCTCATCTGGTTACAAATTGAGATAAGGCCGAAGGTGAAGATGCACTTCATCCGGAATCCTCAACTAACTGACGAATTGGCTATCTTACCTCTAATACCGGAACACAACAATTTTTCTTTAAGAAATGTTATTATGGCGACAGAATTAGGTAAGATGGTGGTAGCTAGCCAGGCGGACTAAATAAAGTCCTACCACCAATCAAACCAAGCACAATATATCGTTCTCCCCATGAGGATAGGACCCGGGACCTCTGATTCTGAAATCGGTGGGTTGAACCACAAGACCACAGAGGCGGTTAAAATGGAGGCGGTTAACATGAGTCACCTTGTACGAGTACCTATTAATGTTTATTTAAGTACTTTAGTATACCACTTTGTCTGCTCTTAGCGATCCTTTCCGTCCAAATGTTGCCTTGAAGAGATCGATTTTAGCGATAAGGCCGCCCATTGTACCTAGTTTAAGTGTTTTTCATGCTTGACTGTTTATTTTTGTTTTTTTGTGTACTTTAAAGAGTTTCTACTATCTATCTATTTCACCACGCCGAACACCGCACGGCCACATGATTATCATACTAAAAGGTATGATAGTTGAACACAATATTAATAACATTCGTATTTATCTATTCAGTAATACAACAGCTATACCATAGTTATCTGATAAAATGGATGTATCTAATACTCGCTACACAAAAATCTGCTAACATAATTTGTTATTATTTATCCAAACCAAATTACTTACAAGCATTTACATAACCTATTACCCGGGCTGGCTCTTTTTAGGCCAGTGAATTAGCATAGTTATTTAGCGTGGCATTGCAAGCAGTATCAGCCAGGCACGCCTCCGTCTGGGACTGGTCTGGAACAGTTGAGTTACCTACAAAATACCGTTTGTTACAGTCCTTATGTAACCCGAATGCTTCCCTTGTATAAAGCTAGTTAAATTGTACATATTATTTTTGTAAATAAATTTATCTACTTATCTGTATTAATCGGGTGATAGGAAAAAAATACCCATATTAAATCTCAGTTACGATTTTTCTTTATGTTACTTAAGTCGCTTTATGGAATAGAAATCTCATAATTCCCTGAATTTAGAAATATTGCTAGGCTTTTTGTAGTTCGATGCAACGTGTTAATGCAGATCAGTATCACGCTTATTTGGCTCCAGATTTTGCAATCGCCTGTTTCATGTACCCGGCGAAAGCAGTCAGGCCAGGAACATTCGCGTTCTCGTACCACTCCTGAGCTTGCAGCTTCTGCCACCACGCTTTCAACTTCGGGAATTCCTCACCAACCGGCACGAAAAAATCCAAAGAACAAATACTGGAGACACAAGATACATCAGCCAGCGTGATATGATCCGTAGCTATGAACTCCGACCGCTCCAAGTACTTCTCAGCAAAACCATAAGCTTCATTCACTTCAGCAGCTAGCTGCGGGCTAGCACCAGGGGCTCCGTTCATGAGAATGTCAATAACAATGGTTCTTATCTTTGGGAATAGTAGAGTGGCATCGAAGAATAACCGTTGATCAACTGTGGCTCTTGTTCTCAAATCGCTGGGGTAGTATGTCGCGCGTTTTTCAGCTCCGTACTTTGATGCTAAATAGGTTAGTATGGCGTGGCTGTCAGCGAGGATGAATTCGCCGTCTTCGAGTAGTGGGATTGTGTGGAGCGGATTTTTTTCCATGTATTGAGGGTTGTACTGCTCGCGAGCCAGTGTGTTCACTTCTTTGGACTCGTAGTTGAGGCCGAGGATGTCAAGAGTCATCATGACCGCTCTAGCAGGCGGCGATGCGTCTAATTTGTGGACTATGAGCACCATGTTTGCGTGGCCGTCGCTGGTGTGTCACTGATTGGAGCTGATACTTAAAACTTATCGTCGATATTACACAAAGATAAAGTGTCAATAAGTATCTATAGATAATAACCGTAATCACATCGAGCAATCTAATACATGTAATCTTTATTTTGGTGTGTGTCCGTTTGTCTTGCATGTACGTGTTTTATAGCACCCTGCTACAGTTTGAGTTTGATAAACTAGATGAAAATCGTTTATTACATTTTTTTGATAAAACGTATAGTCTATTAATATTATTATTAATAGTAATAATTAATGGTGATGCAAGAGGAAATAAAGACTAGGGTCACAGCTATAAAACAAATTATTTTACTCATGCAAGATTATGCTTAACACCAAGAATTTCATCACCACGCCACCACTTCTCATCTACTCATACAAGACCATCATTCGTCCTGTTGTGACATACCGCCTGTGAAACCTGGACCTTGATTCAAAAAGACTTACAAAAGTTTGCCTTGCTCGAAAGATAGGTCCTCCGAAATATTCGAGAACGGCAGTTACCGCACGAGAATGAATCATGGACTGGTCGCACAGATTCAAAAGGAGATAGTCAGGTTATTTAAGTCACAACAAAGTGAGGTGGGTAAGACACTTGGAAGGATCAGAAAATACAAGACCCAACAAAAATATTAATCAATCGTCAATCAGTAGACGCGACGACAGAAGAGATCCAGAGGGAGACCCAGGGATACCCATGTTCTTTACATCCGCAATTGCGACACAGTACGAAATACTCCCGCAAAACGTAATGTGTAGCTACTCTTGTTTAGTTACGTATCGACAACTTCCTGTGCGGTGATCCAGAGACAACCCTCGTGAAACCAAACAAATACCTCGAGGAACAAATACCGAATGAAACCACAGATTATTTTACAGATGTTATAAATTGCCGTTAAAATCTGTCATGACAATACGGGACTCCTTCCTAAAAATCGAAGTTACTTAAGAAGTGGAGTGTGATAACGATATTTGCCATTAAAATTCTGCCTTGTTTTATACATTGTTTTTGGTTTGAAATAGCGACGCTTTTGCGCTTAGTTTTGCTTAAGCCGGACGTGGATTATTTTTTATGCCAGTCCATACTGACCGTATTGTATTCTCTTAGTTACTGACTAGGAAACGTTGCTTTTATATACTGAAGAGTAAGTACCTATATTATTTCAAGATAAAAAACAACAAAAGTTTTGTCAAATTTACTTTGGTTTTACAAAAGGTTGAGAGAACAGCGTCTCCGCTTTCTTTCTGAACGCTTTTCCCTCTCGGTTTCAAATAGTGCGACTAATCTTGCTAATTATTAACACAACATGTCATGAAGACGGCCATTTCTAGCTAGTGATTTTGAGTGTAATTTCAAACACTAGGGCAGATAACAGTTCAGTGAATATCAGCTAGATAGCGTAATCAGCGCTCATACTTTGCTAAATGTTATAATATGTCATTATAACATTTGTAAATGTTGTAACCAAGTTCAATCACTTGAAATACAAATAAAATATTTCATGAAGAGATTGTACCTACTTTCCAACTGTTTAATAACGTGTGAACTTCATGTATAATACAACTTACGTGAATAAATCTATCTTAGAAAGTTCTGTTATATGAAATTAATGTGCGAAATCGACCTATTAAAAATTAAAATTAAATACAGCTTACATGCTACCGTGCAAATTGAAAAAAACTCACGAAACATATACTGTCAAATCCAAAAGTACGTTCATAAATGTCGTTTATACGTATAAAGTAAGGTTACGTAACGCTCAAGCTGTAAAATTGCGAAATTCACACCAAAATTTCGATTTTCGTTTGATTAGAGTACCAATGGCACGCAACGGAACACGAAATTTCGTACTTCAGTGAATTAGAGTAGGGCCCCAGAAACCACGAAGCGAGTTACTTCTATATAAAATAACATAAGTAAATACGTGCCATTTTTATCAGATATCTATTATATTACTTATCAGATAAGGTACTCATAATATACAAGGCTACTTTTACAGGTGTTTTCTAAAAAAAATTGTATTAACTACATTAGCTACTAAACACGCCTCACAGCTCAGTTGGTAGTAGTTCTACCTACTGCGCTGTAGGTTGTGAGTTCGATTCCCACCCAGACCAAACTTTAGTGTGTGATGAATATCGATGTTTGTTCTGTGTTTGGGTGTTGTATTATATAGTAAGTACCTATGTTTTAACGAAAAATAAATTAAGTATTCTATTTGTAATCTAGTTCAAATATTACAAGCTATGCTTAGTTGGGGGTTAGATAGCGCTGTGTAAAAAAAAAACACTTTTCTTATGCACGTTATTTAACCTCGTGAACACTGCAAGTGGTGATAGGAAATTATCTGAATTATGAACAGGTACTTACATATTATCATCTTGAATTTCTAATCATTACTTCAGGTGGAGTATAAATTGTTTTATTGCTCAGGAATGGAGCAGCTTTACAACGTTAGTAGCAGATTAAACTGAAACATTATATAGTTAATGGACAGTTAATTTTTGTGTAAAGAAATATTTATCAGGTAAGTGTTACAAATTCAACCTATTATATCTCAACGCGTAGTACGTGGTTTTAACTCAAAATAGGTCGTCACCTGGTGATTTACAGTCCAAAAATGTATCTTAATATTGTCAGTGTAGCTTCTTTTTTGTGGTGTAGTGATGTATCGCGTAGTGTACTTAGTTCCTTTTTTAAAAATTCTGACATAATAACGGAAGTAAAGGTTCTATAAGCTTGCAAAAATTGTCAGTGTAACTTCCTTTTGCAATGAAAAGGTGCACTTAGACACAACCACTTTTGCGGTCTAGTAGTTTGCCTACTGGTGTCAGATCTAGAGGTCCCGGGTTCAATCCTTAGGGAGTAAAATATTGTGCTTGGTTTGGTTGGTGGTATGACTTACGGCTGTCACCATAATACCGGAACAAAACAATTTTAAACTATCGTGTTCCGGTATTTAGAGGTAAGATAGCCAGTTCCGCAGACTGAAGATAATTCTGGGTAAAATGCGCTTCCACCTTTGGCTTTGTCATTGTGTATTGTCCGACGGGTAAGCACTTGGTCTTCATCTCATCTGGTTACAAGTTGAGATAAGGCCGAAGGTGGAGGCGCACTTCACCCGGAATCCTCAACAAACCGAGGAACTGGCTATCTTACCTGTAAATGCCGGAACACAACAATTTTACTATTGTTATTAGTGCGACAGAATTAGGTAAGATGGTGGTAGCTAGCCAGTCGGACTAAATAAAGTCCTACCACCAATCAAACCAAGCACAATATATTGTTTTCCCCATGGGGATTGGACCCGGGACCTCTGATTCTGAAATCGGTGGGTTGAACCACAAGACCACAGAGGCGGTTAAAATTATATAAATTATTATCTCTGAACCTCAATATTCCTTATGATCCTAATTGCTATATTCATTCGTAGATAAAATGACAGTGACAATCTACCAGTTTTATGGCAGTCCACCAGCCAGGGCGGTGCTCATGACTATAGAGCTACTTGGCCTAGACGTGCAGCTAGTAGAAGTCAACACATTGAAGAGCGAACAATATGACCCAAAATACTTACAAAAGAACCCGACCCACACCCAGCCTTTGCTAGAAGACGAGAATTTCATCCTCCCAGACAGCCACTCGATAATCGTGTACCTAGCATCAAAATACGGTGGAGAGAAACATGCCTACATTTGCCCTGAAGATTTAAAGATACGGTCCACAATCAATCAGAGGTTGTTCTTCGATGCAACGCACCTATATCCCAAAGCCAGAGCGATCGGTATTAGTGTTTTTCGCGACAAATGCTCGGGACCTTCAGATGAGCAAATCCAAGAAGTCAAGGAATCCTATGGCTTCCTGGAGAAGTATTTGCAAATTACCAAATTTCTAGTCTCTGATTATATAACGCTTGCTGATATATCGTGCGTGGCTAGTGTTTCCTCATTGAATACATTAGTCCCTATTAGTGAAGAGTTTGTAAAATTAAACGCTTAGTTGAGAAGAATTGAAGAAGAAAATTGGTATAAAGTAGGAAACGTACCTGGCTTACAGTTTTATGACAATATTTTTAAAACGCAGATGAAGAAAAATTTTGAAGATAGTAAATAGTTCTGAAAACGATGTTTGGCAAAAACTAACTGAATCAGTTGTGTGAACGGATATATTGGTGTATCGTGAAGTGATAAATACACACATTTTTTTAATTAGATTATCTTATAATGCAATTCTGCAAATTTTTTTAATTAGATTATCTTATAAAGTTGGCTATTGTGGTATGTACTAGACTCTTGAACTCGTCCACATATATATGTAACGAATGCTGGCCTCGGAACGCGTCGGAAGGTAGATCGGACATGGTACAATCAGAAATTAGGCTCTTGAAAGGAAGTCCACACGCTTATTTCAAAATCACAATAACAAATTTTAACAAATAGCACAGGATTGATCTGATTTTAAACGGTTAAGTGGAAACGCGGTGAGTTCGGCATAAAGTAGACACGAACCACCGTTCGGCTCAACAGTCGGAATAATAGTGTCTTATACCCTCCTTTCGCTTTCCAGTCAAAACAAATGACAACGAATGTACGAACGATCGAACGAATGAATGACAGATCCAAATTAAAATGAACCACAGCTCCGAAGCGCCCTCTGTCTACTTTGCACCGACTTCACCCAAGTGATTCACTTGACGTTTCCAAATCAATAGCCGATAGGCGGCGCTTAAAACTCAATGGAAATAACACCAACAGATGGCTTAAATCATAAAATAAATCAACACACAGTTACAATCGCTTAACACTAGAAGGGCAGCGTCGACCATGCTCCGACATATATATATACATGTGCACACATATATATGTGGACGAGTTGACCCACAGTCTTACTACCACTATGATGAATGAACGTGGAAGAAAATGAGGTATTAGGTCTACGACCTAATCTTTATATAAAGATTAGGTCGTAGACCTAATCGCATAATAAAAATATTTTTTAAAAATAAGATATTCACGAATTATTGATAAATTCGATTTCACCAAGATTAAGGTGAAATTTTACGCGCTGATACCGTTTTAGTGAAGCTCAAAATATCATGTTCATATTCATTTATTGCCTTTCATACACAAGATGTTCAAAATGTTACACGTGGTAACATTATAGACCCTGTTGGGCACAGCAATTTGTTTGAGAGGACGACTGCGATATTAAAATATATAAATTTATAACTTAAATAGTCGTTTACATTAAAATAACATTAATACTTTATTAAATAAAATGGACTATTAAACTAACCATGTACAAAGGATCAGTTAGATTACCCAAGGACCAACACCTAGGAGCAACAAGGACAAACGGCCTATAATAACACTGAGATATGAATAGTTGTTTAATTTGTGCTATAAAATTATTTTCATTTTTTAAATCTCTAATATTTTTATTGATATAACATGGGCATTAGATGATTGTAGCTTGTAGATTGTAGCTAAACGTGAATGTGGATGAATAAGTCTTCTTTTGTGGCGTACATTGTAAGGCATTGGAACATATATATTAACAAAAACAAAGTATATAAGTATTAAATCCGTAATCTAGTTCCCATATTACAAGCTTTGCTTAGTTTGGGGCTAAATGGCGCTGCTTATTAAAATAATGACCTGTAATATTTATTATCTCCATGCGTTATGTAACAAATTGGATATTTGAAGGAAAAACTTATATGCTTCTTAAATATAAATAGATGGTAGAGCAAACATATTTAATTTTATAAAATGAGGTAACTGTCTGTATTTTTGATATTGATTAAAATTGTAATTAAAATCAGAGTAGTCCTCCAGTATAAAGAATAAGATATAAGGCTTTGCTATTTAATGATACCCAGGCGATGTTTGGTCTCAATGGAATTATTCAGAAGCTCTGGGTTGAAAGTCAATACATGACCCTAGACAAATGCAGACTATAAGCTCGCGTTTAATTAAAACCAAAGCACCGTAATTCATTCCACCGATAACGATAAAAAACAGCTTCAATAAATATTGGTTTTACGCCAAAAACGAAAATATTTCACTCTCAATTATACTAAACTCCAAAACGTCTGATACAGGGCGCTACTTAGATTTTATCAAACTGATTAACTGAAACATAATCGTTTTCGGATGCTTTATTTAAAAATTAACATTGAGGGCACAAGCAGAAGCGCAACAGCAATCATTCGGTGTATTATCTAACACCTTTTCTTGTGATCATCAATTTGTCCATGAAACGTGGTGAGTATGTCCCAATCCCCGCATATTTTGCAGTGGAAATCAGGTAATGGGCTCTTGAACTCGTGTTTTGATGCTAGTTTACCATATTACAAGAAGTTTTAAGAATTATAAAGCCTTGTAAACCTTTTTTTAATCTTTCTGTATGCTTAAAGCATCGACTTTAGAAATTATATGTTTCTAAATTTAATTGGCCTTTCAGACTATGTGTGTTATTGAGTTGCATACAATATAAATTAGGCGTATTATTTATACATAGTACCTAAAATAATACACAAGCTAAAGCTTAGGGCTAAATTGATCCGTGTGAATTTTGCGAATCATATCTGTACAAGTCTCCTGCGTACTTACTCTTTGTCGAATCGTCAAATCTATTTCCTGTTCGGAATTCATCAGCCCAATCACGATTCCGAACAGGCAATAGATTTGACGTTTCAAAATTATCCTAGAAAATCTTTACTTAATAAACGATAATATTATTGATTTACTTGTTAAGGTCAAAATAACAAGTAAACTCACCACATTTGTTTATATAATTGAGAGAGGAAGGAGTTGTGGGTTGTAAGAGGCCTTTGCTCAGGAGGTAAGCTGAAAAATAAAATTTGAGTATTTTATTTTTCAGCTTACCTCCTGAGCTATAAATGACAGCAATTTCGCCATCTGTGATGTACGAGTGGCATACAATGCAGCACGCATACCTAAAAGAAACCTATTCACACGTGTCCTAACGAACCCTAGGTTGTCAATATCGGGAAACACAGACTCGAGTTATTTCGCAGTGCTAATGAAAGTAGAAGAAAACGATACGTTGGATATCACCACCGTAAGAGTAGTAGAAGCCCCTGGTGAAAGGGCTCGTCCGGAGAATCACTACCACCATACTTATTTCAGCCGCCAAGCAGCATTGCTGTGTTTCGGTTTGAAGGGTATAGTTGTCGGTGAAATTACGGGTACGTGAGGCTTCACACCTTTAAGTTGACAGGCGCAATGCAGTGCCGTGTAGGCTATGTTCTTTGTGGATGTGACCTATGCAGTAAGGCTTTGTCATAGTCAAGAGTACACTTAACACCAGGTGCGATACTTGCTTGTCCCGTCTCCTAGTAGTATAAAAAAAAAACAGTCGTAAAATGGCCACGCAGAACTAAGCGTCTGGTGGTTCGATTGTGAAATAGAATGCAAATGCTTTTTTTATATATGATTTATTGATACGTTTGGCTGTATCTTGCCTGATGGTTATGCATGATGCAGCCAGAGAAATAACCTATTTACTGACTAAAAACTGCCAGGCTTCAGTCCGTCTACCACCATCTTACCTAAGTCTGTCGCCATAACTAATTCTCAAGTTATGATACGGCCGGAAAGGAACTGGTTATTATTTACCTCTAAATGCCGGATCACAACATTTTTTAAGAATTTTTATTATGGCGACAGGATTAGGTAAGATGATGGTAGCTAGCCGGGCGGACTTCAACAAAATCCTACCACCAACCAAACCAAGCACAATATTGCTTCCCCTGGGGATCGAACCCGGGACCTCTTGATCTAAAACCGGTGGGCGATCCACTTAGACCACAGTCTCTGTCACAGTCAGTTGTGGATTCCGGGTGAAGTGCGCTTAAACCTTTGCCCTTATCATAGCTTGGCACCGCAGATGAGATAAAAACCGAGTGCTTCCCCGTCGTATGATAAAAAAAAGCTGTAATTTTTGGGAAACACAAGCGGATTTTCACCATCCTGTAACTTTGGCCCGTTCTAATTATATTTGCAGTAGATTTATACCGGTCCGTCCGTTTGTCAATGCTCACGGGGAAATTAATTACGGATCGGTCGCGGGTCGGGTCCCGTACGTGTTCCAGTACTCAATGGGTGTGATTTGGGTGAAATATCGGCGAACAATTCGGATCTTATTGATGAAAATTCGCCTTTTCCGTTACGGGAAATGTTTATATGTGAATTGACGACACAGTTAACAGATTTTTATGCTCTGTGATTGACGTATAATGGCTTCATCATCATCATCATGTGCCTGTCCTTCATTAAAAACTAAGTGAAGTCTGAACAACATGCCTTCTTCCTCCATTCTCGTCTATAAGACGTCATCTCATCATTTACTTTTATAAACATACATTAATTTCATTTCACGTATCTCGTTGACTTGACGAATTAAATATAATGAGAGCAGATGCTTAGTACGCTAATTAATATAATATAATGAACTTACTTAACCCTAACTAAGCAAATCCTGGTAATATAAGAGTACCGAGATAGGGTTTTAGAAAAATTTCAATATCACGACACATAAGTAAGTAGGTAGTAGGTACTATTTCTATCTAATTTGCCTCATTTTGAAACTGTGTCCGTCTCGGTATAATAAATTATAAAAAAATACGTGGATATTGTAATACAAACAGTAGAGTATTACGATACCCAGAAAGAAAAATAAAAGATGACACCATGAGATGCGTAGCAGCTTCTACCAGAGTAATTAACAGCATCACAGCGATCACTAATTCGCTTGCCATACGTGATGACTATGCATAATCTCTCTATTTTAAATAAGATAAATAAAAACATAGTATACATAGGGTAGAACCACGTCAACCGCTGTGATGATTATGCTTATTTAAAACATATTAAACAGGTAATTAAAGACCACGGTTTTAATAATGTTTTAAGGATCTAAAACCTTAAAAAGGACGTTTTATACTTGTTTTTAGTACTTGTTCTTGTCTTTAGTAGGTCGCTGTAGTAGTAGTACCTAGTAGTAGTGTAGTAAATGTGTATAGGTCGCTTAAGATTGTGTTGATATAGTATTTAGTTTTAGCTTTTCATCACTTGTTTTTTCCTCAGTTAGTAAAAATACCATAATTTTGGGTAAAAGGAAATAGAATTAAGGGGAGAACGAGGCAATAAAGTGGGCACAGGACACAGGACGGAATGTTTGGAGTCGCCGATGAGATATCACAGTCACCCTTAAAGCTACTGTGTTGAGGAAAGCGGTGACCGCTTTTTTATTGACCGGTTCATATTTTTGTGTTTAAGTTTGCACGTGTGGAATCACCGCTATAAATGGAATACGAATATAATACATGTTCATGAGTTCGCAAGCCTCCTCACAGAATCCTCACAAGTAAATTTTCTGGCCGAAGTTTACTACATTATTCTTTTTTATGAATACAATTTAAAACTAATAGACTTACACTATGGACAGTTAAAATTTAAGTTATCTTTCAATGCTTACTGAATGAAGATATGAAAATTTTATTTTCAGCAAAAAATACAATGGTGTTTATCAACTTATATTCATTATAAATATCAACATTATTATAGCCTTACATCTTTATAATTATCACAAATTCAAAAAAGCTACAATAGGGATTCATGGAAAAAATTTAAACTTAAATAATAAAATAAATAAATAAAATAAAATAAGCCTTTATTTGCTGTTTGTTTTACAATAATTTTGGTTAGTAAGAAGCCTTAATGCTACGCTATGTTTGTGTTAGTACTTAATCTAAAATATTGTTAGGTAAATAGTTGTTTTCGGCAATCAGTTACATTCAAACATTAACAGCTTGTCTTTCGACAAAGGCCTCCTCTAAAGATTTCCACCTTTCTCTATCCTTTGCTAGTCGTATCCATTCTGGACCGATCCAAATCAAATAGAAAACATAATAACAGAAAACTTAAATACAGCAATTTTATTGTCTACTATATAAAGTAAAACGTACTTCCATCCATATTGAACAATTGTTGTAGTCTATTTTGATCTAGTGCTGGGCCAACCATCCCAATCATTTTTAATTCTACCACTCTTTGTAAAAAGAATCCCGCCAACCCATCCCAACCAATCCCATCTTCAGGCAGCCATAAAGTTATGGTGTAGGCCACTTCTCTGGATGCAGGCATCCGATGGGGCCTGCCTAGCCCCGCGATTAAACCATTCCGTCTTAAATTTAACGGTCGCTGCTTTCTAGAAAATAATTATTGAAGGGGAAATCCACGTACGTAGTTTGAAGACTAGTGTAGGGTTACCAAAAGAAATCGTTTTACATTTTCAATAGACATTGATATAATTTTGGAAGTTATGAAACAAAGCCAGTCGTACTTTTTAGTTTATTTTTAATTTCGACACGTAGCAGTTAAAGCTACTTTTTTACTGGACGATCCACGTTAGAGAACTTTTTTTTAATATTGGTAAGTTTTAGCTTAAAAATCCATCGTGTAAGTATTCATAAGAGTGTGAACTTCAAAACTTTACAAGACTACATTTTATATCCAAAAACAAATTTCATGTTTATTAGTATTTTTGATGGTTTTTGAACTGTTTGAACTATTCTGATACAATTTATTTTTATTAGAAATGGGCCACAAACTGGTGTAAGCAAGAATGAGGTCTACGATGTGTATATGTGTGTGTGTGTGTGTGTAAAATATTAGGGTCATACAGCACATACCCAGGAAGCCAGTGTATTTTGGGGTTAAAAAATATGCTCATAAACTTAATTTATCCAAACCAATTTATTTTAATCTAAAACCTTATTTTATAACTTAGCTGGAAAATAATATTGTGAATGAGGACTATCCCACTTTTTTTTCAAAACGATAGCCACCCTACCGATAAGTAACAAATATATCACCCACCTTTGTTTTTCCTGAAACTCAGCCGCCCCTTGAGTTATCGTCCTCTCTCCACAACATGAGACACCCTTGTCCAGGGATCGCCAACGTTTTAACGACTCACTTTACAAGGAATAAAAAAGTTAGGCGCGTTAGTTTAGAGGCGGTTTTCGGGATTAAAAAAATACTTAGGCACTTTCTTTTATAGTAGAGACCAGGGAAATCTCTTTTCTGGTTTAAAGTGAGTTTAAATTTTGAGCACATTGTGCGTTATTACTTTTTTTATTAAATGAGAATGATGGTAGTTGACTTGCTGCTTTCTAAACGATTTATTAAAGAAGTAGTTATAGGAATATTTTCCAACTGAACAGTTTAAAGGCGTCGTCAACCTTACCAAGTAAATAGCTAATATTTTTTAAATAATTATTTAAATTTTATTATTAATAAATAATGATGTTTATATAAGAATCGGTATCATTAGTTAATTAGTAATTAGCACAATCACGGCTCAACTTTTTTTTACCGATAATTTGGGATTTCCCCAGTTACCTTCAAACTGTTTTAAATACACATTTGTTTTATCATTAAATTATGTTTTAATTTAATTATAGTTTAAATGTGTATTTAAAACGTTGGGCACCCCTGCCAGTCATCTGTCATGCTTGCAGTTTGGCAGTTAGGTACAACCGACCGGGTATTGATTGTTATAACCCAATCCGACAAACTTAGCTACCTATAAAAAAAACTTGGCGAGATTAATGACCTTAGTTATTATGAGATTGGAAAAATACGAAAAAACAATGATGCGGGAGGAATGACGCGAATCGTAGTAGTTTTGCAAGTTTTCGGTAATTGCCTGTTTTCGCCGCAGCTACTGATTAGTTTGGGCTGTTTTACGGAACCCCAATATCGTAATGTTTGACTTATATCGTCTGTAGCTTATTGAATAGCTCACCGATTTCTATAACCGCCTCTGTAGATTTGTGATTCGGCCACAGTACAGGATCCAGAGTTCTCGGGTTTGACCCACATGGGGGTACAAGTTCTATAAAATAAAAATAAAATTAATATACTTTACCGCAATTTTATAATTATTCAAAAAATATAAATTCATTTTACCTCAGTATGTTTCCATAACAACAATTCTAAATTGTTGTGTTCCGGCATGTCGAGGTAGCCAGTTCCTCAGTCTGATTCCCTGACTCGTGCCCGTCGCACAATAACAAAAACTGATATCAAACGTTTTAAATCATTTGTCCATTTTACATGAGTTCCTTTGCTTATTTTAGTTGCAATAAAGAAAAAGGTAGCTTTGACTGAGATTTATAATTATTCAAAAATTATTGAGGCTGAGATCCTACTAATATTATGATGAAAATCTTGCCTTTTTCTTTCAAACATTTTGACTATGACTTTGCAGACTTTTTAATCATATTTGAAGCTAAAGTCAAGTCAAGACTAAAGCGGGATCGCAGTGCCATGCTTTTGCTTCGTACTGCAAAAACAATCATTATTCTGTTAGTGTTTAGACTAGTCAGTATAAATTACCATTTTATTTCTAAAGTATCTTTAGCTTGAGTCATACCTAATCTCTTGGTCAAGTTATTATTGCCCTTGGTGGCCTTCTGGTAAACCGTGATTAGCTGACTATCGTGAGAGTCTGGTAAGTTACAAGTTCCTATGGATACGTAAAAACAACGATCCACACATACAAATAAATGTGTTTGTCATCCTCGCAATAATTACATAATAAAGATCGCTGATACGGCGTACACGGGAAAGCTATCAACTTGTCGACGACCAGTTTTGATATAAGCGTTTTGTCTGTGCCTATTTTTGTGGATAGAATAACAAGAATCGTTCGATGTAGAAAATGTTAGTGGAATCATCATCATACAGCTTGGGTATATGCCACTTTATGTATGTACCACGCTGAACGGTTGTACTAGTCTAATAATATAGTGCCAGGTGCAGCTTGCGATGTTGGTAATATCGTCGATCCATCTTTCTGGACGACCGCCGTTTCGATACCAGTTTCTTGGAAGTCATTCCGCCATGTATTGGTACACCTATCATCCAAGTTGGTTGGTTTGGGTTATATTTGTGTTTTTTTATGTACGACAGAGAGGTGCTTGGTATTCACCTCACCTGATTTTCAAGCAAATGCAAGAGCAAGTGCAAAATACGTTCTTCTGAAATTAAAACCAATAATCGGGAAAAAGTCTTTCATAAATTAAACTAACTAAGTACAAAGGAATCAGTCAGATTACCTAAGGACCGTTACAAACGGCCTATAGGTAACTCAACTGTTCCAGACCAGTACCAGACGGAAGCGTGCCCAAGACACTGGCTGCATTGCCACGCTGAATAGCTATGCTAATTCGCTGGCCTAAATAAGAGCCAGCCCTTGGGTCACGTGTCGCCTCAATCAAAAGCCCCGCAATATTTTTGAAAACCCGGAGGGCACCGGCTCCCCACGGACCCAAGGTCTCCACCCCAAAAGGCTCAAATAGGTAAGCTCTGTCGAGACCACTATATTTGCGCCTTTTGTGATCCTCGGCTGAATCAGCCGGCGCACCAGCCCTAACTGATGTCCCAGGCAGATGAGATGGCGCTAGGGTGTCGACGCAGGTAGCGTCCCACACCAAAGGCCTACCCATTTCCCAAGGGACAAGAGTCATACCGTCGGGCCGCTTACCATCATCACGTAACAGACCATTCGGTTCAAGAACGGCTGGCACATTGACACTTTCATAAATGTTTATTTCTCTTATTTCCACTCAACTATTAGCTATGCAACAACAGTCTGGGGAAACTGCTCAAATATACACAAGGTGCTAACGAGCCAAAACGCGCAATTAGGATTATATGTGGCCTTAGAAAAAGAGATTCTGCCCGAAATTATTTTAAGAAGCTTAAAATTATGTCAGTTACATCTTAATATATTAATAAAAGTCGACTTGAAATACATGAAAATAGGGAAAAATATGTTAAGCCCCACTAACACTATAATTTGAGAAATCTAGCTAGGTTACAGAAACCAAAGATAAGATTAACCAAGGTTCAAAAGCAAGGAGAACATACTAAAATAATGATGTACAATAAACTTCCTGCAAACATAACGAAGACGGAACACATGTCAGACTTTAAATGTATAGTAAAACGATTATTTGAAAATTATGTATTTTATAATTTAAATGAATTTTTTGACGTCTCAGAATCACATTTTATTTGACTCGCTTTATTTAAATATATGTTTGTGCCTGACATTTTAATTATTTAAGGTTTTTGTGTAATTGAAAATTGAAAATAAAATACCTATGTAATATATTCTGAATCCATTTTGGCATATTTTGAAAACTGTTATATTAGGTGGTTATTTTTTGTTTTATTTCTATCATTTAACTTTATTTCATAATTTGTTGAACTAAGTTGAATTTGGTGAACTAGATACCTATTACTAACCTACCTTAAATTTCAACATATTTTATGTAAAAATTGTGACTTGCCTTGTTTAGCAATCTTTGTTATAATGTGGCCAATAAAGGAAATCTGAAATCAAGTAATGATAAAGCCGAAGGTGGAAGCGCACTTCACCCGGAATCCCCAACAAACTAAGGAACTGGCTATCTTACCTCTAAATGACGATAGAATTAGGTAGCTAGCCCGGCGGACTTAAGCAAAGTCCTACCACCAACCAAACCAAGCACAATATTGTTCTCCCCCTGGTGATAAAACCCAGAACCTCTAGATCTGACACATATGGGCTACTATACCAGATGGCACTAGACCAGAGGCAGGTTGTTTCTGTACCATCCTGATCGAGGTTTATGCGAAAACCTTTACCCTCCAGCGGTTATCAGTTCAGCGAGCTATGTGGCCTGCCCATTGTCCAATCCAATTCCAATCATACGTTATTAGGTTGTATATGAATATTGCCATTTATTCAGTTTGGCGAATGCGTTTTGCTTCTCTTTAAATTCTGAGGTTAAAACCAAGCCAAAGAAAGCCTTATTTTATTTTAATTGAATTAAACTAATACAGCTGATCTCCTTAACCAATAAACACAGGTTGTCATGATTAGAAAATAATTGTCTAGAAAAAAAATTGATATCGAATTGTTGATTATGATATTTCAATTCAAGCTATTTGGTAGAGTTTTAGTTCATACTGTGGAATTTCATACCGAAATTTTCGATAAGTGATAGGTACAGTATGTACATATCGAAATAATTTTAAAAAAATATTCGAAGGCTTGAAACAGATCATACAGCAATTAAAATATATAATAAACAACATCCAACGCAGACATTAAATCATAATCGTACACACACGCGTTTCAGTAATAAAAATTACACTTAAACTAGTGATTAACTACCAAATTACGCAACACCAATCCAAAACTATAATACCTACCTCAAGCTCGAATCCTTTCTTCCGTAAATAAACCATACGGTAATAAATCTAAGATTCAAAATTAAATGAACCGAATAACACTGTTTCAGTAGTCGGATCAGTCACAAATAAGTCGTATCAGTTTAGAATAAAGTTAAAATTTCACTGGATATGTTATGTTGTAGGGTAAAGTAACGCATGATCGACAGTTGCCCAAATCAAAGAGCTCTTTGTGAGCTTGCTAACCCGGATAAAATATTACTAACGGCACACAGACCTCTTGTTGATCTGAGCTTCAATCACAGCAACAGCGAATATTTTTTTAAGCAACGGAAAGTTCAGCAACATTAATTATGTGTTACTTATATCTAAAGTTTTTTGACGGAGTCTTATCTTCAACCATAATTTGTATTTATTTAAGAATGTATACGTTCTTATGAAGGAGATACTTGTCTTTATTCTAATAAACGAAATAAAATATTGAATGTTTGAACCTTGTACACATTTACATATATTAATACCTATGTATTACCTGTTTTGTATCCTACACTGCCCGTTTGTGATTGTCTGCGAAATTATTTCGTGTTACTCAAGTAACAAAATATTTAAATTACAAAGAGTTTACACTTGGTTCAGCGACGTGTCCATTTGCTCTTTTCAGTGACAACTCGGTGTGTCGTAAGTCATTGCAAACTATTAGAACACGTGAGATCATTACCCCAGTTCGAATCGGCGATTACATTCAAGATTTAATTTATAACTTGGAACCAAATAGAGAATTTCAGGACACGCTGCGAATATGAATGCGCACTTCAAAGGGGCTTTGAATGAGTAAACTAAGACCAGCTTTGTAGATACCTTAGTGCTATGCTGTAAACAAAGATAGATTCATGACTATTTTTTCGGAGTACCTCTGGATTACTTAGAGCGTAGATCGTTTAAGAATCCCCTGATGAGGTAGACAGAAATGGCAAACTTATGTTCGGCATATACCCACGGTTTGCAAGTAGCTAGCATTCAATACGTGACAGGTTGCAAGTCCATCGCTGCTTAGCGGAATACTGTCAGTGACGCATGCCATTCAAATTTTAGGTCGTCGAGATATGCCGGTTCCCTTAAAATGTGACCATCATGAGAGCACGTGCATGGGACAAATGCGCACATAAACCTGAACAAAGAAACTAGATTTTTTAATAAGTCAGGAACTTTGCTCTTCGCCTTGTGAATTTTGACACGATTTAGGTGCATTTATGGCTAAATCTAAAAAGTTTAGTTTAAAACACCGGAAGATAGATCCTCAATATTGTATGATCCTAGATTTTGCGGAATTATCATCAAACCCATTCTGCACAAATGTAAAATGATACATAATTGATATGCAGAGATGCGGCAGACCAGTCAAATATCTTTAATTTTGTACTAGCCTAGTCCTAGACGTACCTAAGTTTATGAAAAGGATCTATCATAATATCCTATTTGTCAAAAAAAAAAATGTGTGTATTTATTAGAAACTGAAAAGGTTTGTAGCTTCTCGATGTAATGGTCGCCGAGACCCCTACAAAACCTTTGAGTTTAGTGAGTAAGTAAGTATATAAAAGTCTGGTTATTTTGACAAATTATATTGGTATGATTCACTTAGCACTAACACTCTAAATAATTATTACTACTAAATAAATTATGGTAAATTGGTTATGAGCCGCTCTGGTTGATGGTAAGACGCGAACTGAATTAGATTTACTTGATTCGCAGCAAAACTGCCATTGTGAAAGCTTACAACGCACTATGCGTTTTGCTGCGTGTTCAAATATCTTGAACAGAAACATTGCTATGATTTTGATTAGATTCATCACATATGATGCCGGGTTATTGTCAATCATGCACGCTTAGCAAAGGGTACGCATTGAAATGTTTGCTTTCAAACCCAATGGCCTGCACCATTTCCTACCACATCTGTGGTCATAGTGTTTATGGCGATGTATTTAAACCAACGCGTTTTGCGGTTGGATGCAGACCGCAGGACGCGCTCCATTGCACTTTCAGTACATCGTCTGATACTACTCATAGCTAGTTAAAGTGTTGGAGCATCGCAGAGGTCATATGGCAGATAAGAGATGGTCTAATTTCGCCAGATGTCGGCCATCGATCGATCTGATGCTCCACTCTTGCGCAACTTGCGATCGACGAGATTGTGATGATATAGAGCTGATACAACGATTAACTAAGAATCTTGTAATCTATTCATTTCTGTGGCGACTGGGTGCTGCTACAGCAGAAAAGAAACAGAACAATAGTCGAATAAAAAAAAATCGTGATAGAGTTAATATTCCTGACAAATAGAATACTAGTTGACCTTGCATAGACAGTTCCGTACTAAGCTCATTAGCCATTTTTCAGTAATACGGGATAACAACGACGAGAAATCAAATGTCTGTGTGGAAATGCACATGAAAAAATATTCGTCGGCAAAAACTAAAAGAGTAAGAAAAAATTAAATGCGTGCAATAAAAAAATGTTTGATTATAATGGCAAAATTTTCGTAGTATTATCAACTCTATGACATTCAACTATAAGCTGAACCGCGACATTTAGCACGTACTGGCTCAGCTGAAATTTTAATAGCTAAAGGCGGTTACACACGACCACCTACGGCTAGATCTCATCAATCATCTTAACTAATGTGCGCCGGGGTTTAGTTCAGACAAAAGGTTACAAGTTTGCAGATCATTTATTACTTTGTCTAATGATGTTTGGGATTATGGGAGATGTTATGGAGTGAGCTAAAAATATATCAGGAAGGCTAAATAGCTTTTATAACTGCTTTAATATTAGTGTTGATAACACGAGCCCTATATTACTAGGCGAATGAAATACCAAATAGTAACTAACAAATACTTACGAGGAGTTTCACCTTTTTTTGTTTTGATTGGACCAGATCGCCCAAATTGCCAGGAAGGACGGCAACAACCTGGAAAGGCGGTGTGGAGTGGAAGGGAAACGATCGCGAGGACGCAGCCAAATAGAATTAAGTTGATTTAATCCGCCTGGCTAGGTACCACCATCTTACTTAATTCTTCTCAAATTGTTAGAGGTAAGATAGCCAGTTCCTCAGTTTGTTAAAGATTCCGGGTGAAGTGAGCTGCCACCTTCGGCCTTATCATAACTTGAACATCAGTTGAGATGAAGGCCAAGCAACTCACAAGCAATAAAAATAAAATGTATACTCAGACCCAGGACCAAAAGAAAAATTATGGTGAGTAGAATAGCAACAACTTCTTTCTACACAGGTGTCGTATATGATGACCAGTGTCTACGACTAGTGTCTACGACTGGTGTCTACGACTGGTGTCTACGACTGGTGTCTACGACTGGTGTCTACGACTAGTGTAAACTAATTGTATAACTACGATCTGCAACCGATCGATATTTGTGCAATATCAAACACTAGAGGATGCTCATGTTTATGAGTGAACGGTTACTCCTTGCTCTCATCGACTTTTCCACACCAGTACCTACAATCTTGGATTCTTCATGCTTGATGTTCCTTTAAGACAGATGCCCCATCTTGTGCCACAATTCTTAATCAAGCGATACCACTAGCTCACTTAAAAAACATGTATAGATGTGGCCTAAGATGGAACACTCTTCACTCTAATTGTACTGGTGCGAGTTTACGTATTTGATGAATACGAGGGCAACGATTTCCATTCCTTACCAGTGCTTATGTTATAGGATGCGATTCGAGACGTATGAGCTACATGTGTGTTTGATTCCCATCCCCATTCGATATTACTGAACTACTTATTAAACTTACTACTTACTTACTTATTGTGTAATTCATTAAATATAAATACTGATGAAATATAAATGTAGCCTGTGTCCACTGCTACTGTTGAACTAGACACGCTATCGGTGACGAGTTTGAGGTAACCCTTTCCAATAAAAATTAGAAAACATTTAAATGGGGAAACTCTCAATCTGATACCGGTGGAAAAACCACTAAACCACTGAAGCGGCTGAAAGTCTACTATGAAACGAGTTTTGCCAGAAGATTAAAGACACTCGCGTGCACGGCAAGTGAAATGCTTGGCGCCGGACTTGGGCAGTAGAAGAAAACAAAAGATAGTACTATTTCGGTTCACAAATGTAACACTTCAACCGCAGAGGAGCATACCAAATCTATGGAAATCTTCCTGATTCTGTATCATCGACTAATATAGTCTTTTGAATTCCTTCTAAATGACGAAGACGAAAAGTTGTCTATTTGCGTTCAAATTGAATGAAACTCTCCCATTTCCGCTGGGATATTTTGAACTATATACACTGTGTAGTAAGGTTGTAAATGCCAGATAAATAATAATACTGTGTACAAATAACAAGTGACCGTGACTGTAGACAATATGTTAAATTACTGCGCGCTACTAATTCCTATCTGAAGTCAAACATTTGGGGATACAAATGCCAACTTATTTCTTCATTTCACGCATCCCATATTACGAAAGTTTAGGTTTCAAAATGGTGTGGCTGATTGTAAAGTTAAGTTAGTTGAATAGTGACAAAGAGTAAAGTTTAAAAATTTCAGACAAGTATTAAGTGTGTTCGTAAGTTCCATAAATTAATAGTGTAGAATGACATAATGAGGTGTGCGCTTGGGTTTATTTTAATTGGGAGCTTGTGACAATAGCGTGAGTGTAGGGTGGGGCAGAGTCGAGGACTTGTCATAGCAGTTGGCCTTGTTGTGAATATAAATTAAATTTAACCACCTCAGTGGTCTAGTTTCACTCACTGGTATCAGATCCAGGGGTCCCGGGTACGATCCCCAGGGGTGTATATTTTAGTTTGATTGGTGGTAATGCCTGTTTAAGGCCAAATGGCTAACAACCACCATTTCACCTAAATGCGACAGTTTTAATAATTATATATAATAGTTAACTATTGTAGCGTACCGGCATTGATATGTAAGATTGCCAATTCCTCAGTCCATTGAGAAGTTTCAGACATCGGTTACTAAAGTATACTATCGTTTGGTTTTATTAAAAATGTATTATTCAGACCTTCATTTGTTGCTTCAAAATAACTTTTAATTATTGTTTTGAGTGGGTGTTGGTAGATCGCTTTTCTTGTCACCTTCTTAAAAATATATCCAAACAACGATAAAAACTTTCGTTTCAAATATATTAGTGTGATTGTGATATTCACGATTCGGGTAAAAGCCATCAGATCCCACAGATACAAACGCTAATGAAACGTCATCGCACAATGCCGTTCAAATGTCCCCATGAAATTCCCATTAAATTCGGCCAAGCAATTGGCATAATTTTCAAACATAATCAAACGTCAGCGGCAATGAATCTATTATTTAAAACCAATGTCTGATTCAAATAATGGTTTGTAATTCTGAAAGGCGAAATTCTCGAGTAGCTGACTATTCTTTGGTTATTATAATACTGTGAAACACGCGGCTTCGTTTACTTAACAAGAGCGGTGACTGTTGGAAACCCTAGTTTTAAAAGAGGCTTGTCCAATAGTGGATGTTTATGTGATGATTAATGATTAAATGATTATTTACCACTATGAAAACAATACTCTTACGTTCAGTTACTGCAATTCAGTATTTGAAGCTTTTGGGTCCTTGGGAGCCGGTGCCCTTCGGGTTTTCAAAAATCTTGCGGGGCTTTTGATTGAGGCGGCACGTGACCCAAGGGCTGGCTCTTATGTAGGCCAGCGAATTAGCATAGCTATTCAGCGTGGCAATGCAGCCAGTGTCTTGGGCACGCTTTCGTCTGGTACTGGTCTGCATCAGTTGAGCGATTTTGGCTATAGGCCATTTGTAACGTGTCCTTAGGTAATCTGACTGAGTTCTTTATAAATAGTTAGTTAAATTGTAAATTTTATTGAATAAAATTATAAAAAAAAAATTACTATTGTAAAAAACACAGTTAATAGACGTTTGTAGCGAAAATAGGAAAATACAGTCATGTAAAGGGCACATAAGGAGCTCTTCATTTCTTATTCAATAGAAAAGTCACCGTACCCAAAATATATCTCGAAGACATTATCACCATGATCATCATTATACTTTTAATGTGTTTTAAATATATTCGACCCAATGCATTTGATAGACAATGTATTTATTGTACACCCACAGAAAGTAAAATAAACTAGTAGAGAATAATCACTTAACCAATGTACTGTTATTTCCACTACACCATGGGCTAATAGCGATGATTTGAACCTACTTATAACGTTTTTTATTAAAACATAATTTATAAGCCTTACAATTAAATTTTAGTATTTTTTGTACGAATACAGACAGTCACTCGTGAAAACTATAAATTAGTTATGTTTCATTTAATATTCAGACTTGTCTTTCGCAAAGGGCAGACTTAGGGAGATCAAGTTTGTAATTAATTTTAATGTTAAATAACCGATAGTAATCTACATTTTAATGCTGAAATCTCAGCATTTAAATGTAGATTACTATCAATGTTTTGTGAATTAACCTTCCAAAAGATTGACTAGTCTACGGCACTTCTAGATTAACATCTTTTCTTTGATATCTGTAATAAGTATCTATGTTTCTTATCGCTGTGAAATGTTCAAAAAACTCTGCTTAAATATCGAAAACCACAATTTTTTTATTAAAATATTTTTTAAACTTTCACGAATAAAACACATTATGTTGATTCGAAAAAACAGGTATTTATCGCGTATTTTACCTATATTTATCCCGACATTTCAGCGGGATCGCACCAGCTGTGGTCGCGGGCACACTCTTTTCAAATCAAATCAAAATATTTATCTAATGACAGGTTTGTCTATTATTCTTCTAATATAAAAGCCCGCGGTATCGGACTTTCGGAGTCGCCCTATGCTTATAATATGACTTGATAACGACGACATCTAGAGGCAAAACCCAGCACTGATGGCAAACATGCCCTCAGAAGCCCAAAATTATCTTAATTATCTGACAATGAGCTGTAGCAAATATGGGATACCACCTTACAAAGAGTGTCTGAGACCCAATCTGGGATTTTTATAACGTCCGAGTCCGGATCAAGAACCACACGACACAAACGCATTGATGTGAGAGTTCTCTCGACATTTTGAGCGTAATGATTGGAATTCATGTCAACATGGCAACACCCTCCTATCCGTGGTGGCCGACCGGTATCCAGATGGCTAACTTGTGCGGCACAGGGCGGGTTTGCACTCGGTGCTAGCAACCCACACGAGTGCATGCTTGGAAGATGGGTAATTGCTTTAACTTGCCAGTTTAAAAAAGATAAAACTATCAGACATTTTTCAACGTCATATCTACCGCCTGTTCGGAATCGCAAACCTACTTAGTTTTTTTAATGTCCATTCATTGTCCTATTTCTATTTTAAACATCATCTTTGTTTTCATGGATATGAGAAAGTCTGAAGTGTAGCATATATATTTTTTAATTTCCTTTAGCATTCCCGGACAGTTATTTACCAAGTGACCGTGTAAATGTGGTTTCATTAAAAAATGTAAGGCGAGGAAGTTATCAAGAAGTCTAACACTTGATTACTCGGTCCGAGCCCGGGCGCCTCGCTTTCGTATGCATCGCCTTATTAACAAAGTACATTTTGATTAACTAAAACATAACTTGGCTCTCAAGCTCGCATACTTTATTCACACTTTGCGAACTCGCCCGCGGCCCACCGCTCCCAAAAAAAAATATTTTCAGGGTCGTAGCAAGGGTGGTTGGGACATTTTTTTCAGAAAATAAGGCTAAGAAAAAAGCTGCAGTTTCAGTAAATTACGTGTTCTGTTTGATTTGGTACCCGCAGTCACGTCTCCATTTGCAGAGGTTCCATGCTCTTACTATAGAGCAATCCCGGTCTCGCATAATAAGGTTCAAAAGAAATTTCCTCCCAGATACGCTCAAGATGTGGAATGGTCTCGCTGCCGTTGCATTCCCCAGAGACTACAGTGTGGGGTCTTTCAAAAGGGGTTTAAAAAAATCTTAAAAAGTCGGCAACGCGCGAATGATAACGACCTTTCGTATTTCGCTGGTGTTACATGCATACATAGGCTATGGTAGCCGCTTACCAACCATATGCTATTTTGTCAGCTTTGTTTAAAAAAAACTCTAAAAGTCAAATATTTTGCCGCCTTAAAACATTTAGATTATCATTAGCAATAGTTGCAAGCTATATTTGGTTGTATGGAATAAATAGTATCTATATTAAATTCAATAGATTATGAATTTTCCTTTAAGACAGATAGAAACAGAGATCTGTTTCCATTCCTAACCAATAAGTTTAAACAAGATAACTTTAATTAACTGGTGTCCGAAGAGGAGTTTTAGAAGCCGAATAGTTCTTGTGGAAAGAGCTATTCGGTTCCGAAAACTCAGAAATCAAGACTTCACTTATTTATTTCCAAACAATTATTTTATTTTTATTGAAAGAAGACGAAGATGCTCTTGCTACGCATCTGGCTTCACCCCTTGAGTTTACCCCAAAGTTTAAATTAAATTACTAGAAAAGTTGTCGAGAAAGCCGTCAAGTCCGCGCTGCAAGTATTGAAATGCGCTGTTATAATAATATTTGAGCCTTAGGCTCGACCGTTATTAATTAGCTCGAGTTTTGTTAGATTAACTTACACTGGAAATTCACGGGAATTTATTTCATGACTAGTTGACCCATGCTGGAATATATTAGATATATTTCTTTACTGCACTCAAAATTTGCAGCGTATTTTTCTTATTGTACGATGGGAAAGTGCTTTGCCTTGTCGCCCTAACAACAATTCTAAAATTGTTGTGTTCCGGAATTTAGAGGTTAGATAGCCAGTTCTTCAGATTGTTGAGTATTCCGGGTGAAGTGCGCTTTCACCTTCGGCCTTATCATAACTTGAAAAAATCAGGTGAGATGAAAGCCAAGCACTTTCTCGTAGTATAATAAAAAAAAAAAAAAAGGCACAAGATCGAGAAGGATATTATATTATAGAAGAATAACGAAGAATTAAAACATGCAGGATTGCATTCTGTATGTTTTGACCAATGTATGAAGGGGTTTTCGTAATTGAGGATTGTTTTCACAGTATCGAGGCCCATTCGCTGAAATTACGAACCCGCGGGCTGTTCACTGGGAGGGGTTTGCTGAAATTTTATACAAATAAAACGGACGTTTGTTCTGGCAGTGAGTGTGCTGACAATATTTACAAAATACTTATATGTGAGTTGAGCTAGGTCAGGTTGTTGAAGAATTTTGGGAACTGGGGGGGGGGGGAGGGCAACAATCGCTTCGAGGGCTTCAGGAGAGAAGATCAGAAGGAGGTAGTGGTCTCGGCGAAGAAGAAGTTCGCGAGACCGGCAACGCCAGTATGCTGTATGGCGAGTGATGTGGGAGAGGAGTCGGACTGCTCTATTGCGTCCTTCTCTTCCCTTGCGTCGACAGCATCGGACGTTTCCCACATTTTGCGAAACCCCGAGAAGGATGGTGGCCATGGCGCCTTGGACCCAAATGGGTCTAAGCGTGCCATGTTCCTCAAAGATAGGCGGGAGGGTGACGAGGACCTTGGAGGTCTTCGATCCCCAATCCGCGTCGGAGGACAAGAGGGCAAAGGACCTGGCTAAAGAAATGCAGGTGCTTCGCTCTCAGGAGCTTCAGGCCCGCATGACGGTCGAATTGCAGATCATTGAGAAGATTGCCGACAATTCTAAGAACTTGAAGGGCAATTTTATTAAGGGTCTGCGAACGTCCGTGAGGAGAGCGGCAGTGATCTTGTCAGAGCTGCGCGTTGCGGTGGACGCGAATGTGAAGCGGCTCGAGGACGAGAACGCTGAGTTGCGCACGCAGATGGCTGCCTTATCCGCCAAGGTCGAGGAGTTGGTCAGCTTCCAGGCCGTCGTTGGTGACAGCGCGGCTAGATCGGCGGTGGTGACACCACCAGCCACCGGGGGAGATTGGGAAGGCCGCTTCATTATAAAAAATATTTTGTGTTCTTGTGCACAATGCACGGGATTTTTTTCCGACAATATCGTGCTTAAAAAATACACGTACCTTCTGTAGACTCGGTACTTTCGAGACCAGTTACATATCGATTTCTTTTGGTACAATACTTTTAATTATTAATAACATTTTTAAAATAATAAAATCACACTCATCAACTTGAAATCGAATTGTATAAAATCGTTGTGCGCGAGTTTAGTTTTGTTGAGCGTGCGTTAACGCACAACCCAAATCAGAGGTCTTAGAGACTTGAAATTCGGGTTAGCTTACTTTTGTATGGTAGGAGCACTAAGAAATTATTTTGGAAATTCCCACGAGATGAAGGGAACCGGGCGTTACACAAGTATCAAATGTAAATGTCTGAACATAGTCACCTACTTACATCTAGCTATATCAAAACTTTAATAAATAATTCCACTAATATAGATGAAATTATATCAGAATTTTAATGCTCCCCGCCTATATAGGTTTTGCTAATATATCATAATATACTAGATTTGTCCTATTTTCATCCTACTTAGACCTGTTTAAGAATCACAAAAACGTATCCTCATTGTGGGCTACTCTTATTGCGCACTCTTGTTTTTTTCTCTTAAAATTATAAGCGGGGAGGTAAAAAAGACTTACCAAAAGGTGGGTTTCAATTGAATGGTAACCTAGTACACAAAAACAAAACAAAAAACTTTCAAGTTTTTATTATGATTATTTTTTGACATGCAACAATACGTTATTCATAGAGACAAGAATAATTCAAAAGTTTTGACGCTGAGGAGTAAATACTCTAGATTTATGGACTCATTTTTATCACAGCCCCTCGTTTTGGCTTCACCGAAGTCGGTGCAGATCAACATTGATGCGAAGTGACACAAGGCAACGGGCATCGATCCAAGATGGCCACCGGAAATTGCCATAGCTCCGTAATTAATGTGACGATCTGGCGATCTGGAAGATGATATTTTCTGTGTAATTTTGCGTAAATCGTTGATATTTTGTTAGTTCTTCATGGTTTTGTTATGGTTCCGTTCCTTAATCGTTTATCTAGAGTGGCTATAATAACAAAATCCTACCACCAACCAAACCAAACACAATATTGCTCCCCCTGGGGATCGAACTCGGGTCCTCTGGATCTGAAATTGGTGGGTTGAACCACTAGACCACAGAGGCGGTTAATGGTATTTTTAATTTAAGAGCTAAGATAGCCAGTTCCTCAGACTTTTGAAAATTCCAGGTGAAGTACACTTCCACCTTCGGTTCGGTATGATAAGGCTTAAAACCAGGTGATATCAGGAGGGCTTGACCTGAATTCGTCCCGAGGGTTGCCTTTTCCTTCTAGCTTCTACTCATGGCTTCACGCGTGGTAAAATGTAACTTATATATTTTTCCTGGTCCAGAACAATGTCAGTGCAAAGTTTCAGATCAATCCGTTCAGTAGTTTTTGCGGAGGAACAACGTACTAATCAATTTTGTATGGCGATGCCTGACTGTCGGAATTCCCAGCCATGGTAACTGATTTATGGAATGAAAAGTAGCCTCATCTCATTCCCGGTCTAAAGAAATATGTGCAAGCAAGTTTCACATCCAAACATCTCAACATCCAAACAAATAAAAGCACTTTAATAATTTGAGTGTGAAGTCTACATACGCAAACATAATTCAGTTATCATAATTAAAAATACAAGTTTTACATTCCTGTGTTTTTAAATCTATTTCAAATATGGAGTGCCAAGTATACCAAACACTCATTTCGCTATCATTCAATTCGACCGCAAAAACAATAATAATTCACTTAGTCCCATAAAAACCGCATACATTCTGCTAAATGTATATAAAATGTTCGTATCCGCACGGGCAGCGGAAAGGCGTTCCGTCCGCTGATTTATGGCACACTAGCGTATTCCTCTGACTTCGTACGTTAATCTCGTTTTAATCTTCCTTATTTTTGGTTAAGGTTAAAAATACACACATCATCTACTTCTTTAGTTAGCTTTTACCGAAAATGGATCATGACCTTTCTCTTTTTTTTTTTGATGAACTTTAGATTTTCGTTGAACAAATTTTAAAAAAATAACAAGCCTCACAACTTAGTTGGTAGGCTCTATTTTCGTGCTATAGGTTGTGGCGCACATTTTGTGCTATTAATAAATATGTTTGTTTTGTGTTTAGGTGTTGCATGAATAAGTGACCCAAGAGCTGGTTCTTATTTAGGCTAGCGAATTGGCATTGCTATTCAGCGTGGCAATGCAGCCGGTGTCATGAGCTTTCGTCTGATACGGTGATATACTGGTTGATGACTATTTTATCTGTCTGTTTTATATATATTCAATCCGAAATCTAGTTCCAATATTACAAACTTTGCTCAGTTTGGGGCTAGATGACACTGTGTGACATTAATGTTCCAGGCAAATCAATTTAGATGTTTATTTTATATTAGGCAAAATGGAAAACTCTGTAATTTTTTAAAATATTTGCAATTAAATAAAATGTTTTCCCGTGATTTCATTAGTTTACCTGTATCTCATTTCCTTGACTATCATCTAATTTCCAAAACAGAGTACACAAAATCGGGTCATTACATCGCAGGTAAATGAGTATTTTCGTTGAGTGGGATAGGCAAACAATAATGGGCAATTTCGTATAATGACCGACGGGTACCCAGTGGTATACACGCTGGTAATTCTGGACAAGAGACATGGAATGTTGTCCTTTCCTCACCCCATCAATGCCCTTTTTGTCTGAAATATTTCGAAACTGGTTAATCCCAAATGAGTTTCTATTCAGCAATCGTTGCTTGAAGAGCTACTGAATATTCCAAGTTTTCCGCTGGTGAATTTGAACAGTAATAACGTGAAAAGGGCACTTACAAAGGTAACATTATTCAATATTCAGGTTGAGTTTCTTCTACGGAAATAATAGTAAGCAACTTATAACTCAAGTTTTGGTGCTCAACCGTACTTGAGTGTAGCGGAAGATACAAAATAACATACAAATAAGGATGAGTGAATACTTTAAAAACCTTTTCCACCTGTGGTATATCGTAATATTGTATTTCAAAAAAATTATCAGAGGTCTCAGGTCAGAGAATCCTCGAAGTAGAATAAGTCGTAGGTATCTACTTTTTTATTAAAAAAGAGATGAATGAATATTTCCAATAATGTTTATTTCAAACAGCGCCACCTAGCCCCAAACTAAGCAAAGATTGGTATGGAAACAACAATACGGATATGATAAACTACCACCCCATCTTACCTAAGTCTGTCGCCTTCAAATATTTGAAATTGTTGTGTTCAGGCAATTAGAGGTAAGAAAGCCAGATCCTCATTATTTTGAGGCTTCCAATTGAAGTGCTTTTCCTTTGCCTTGACTGTACTTATTATATTGACTCATTAAATTATTTAAATATAACAGGATATTGACCTAGATTTACAAAACAACAACATATGATTTTATTTGATTTTTTATCTCTGCATGGTTTTTGTTTACTATTTTTCTCAGATTTCGTGGTGAAACACAAAATGCAGTGGTAGTTATATATATTATCTTGTTGTTGCAACAGCCTCTTTTTAGCTCAATGTTTTTGAAGCCCAGTAACTAGCGTTATAATCAATACATTTTATATTACTGGGGCTTAAGCTACTCAGTGAGCCTTGCCATACTTTTGATCTCAGCTCAGTTGGTAGCTATGCCTTCTGCACTGTTCGTTCCACAATCTACAGCACATTATATATTTACTTAACTTTATAATGTGAATACATAGATACCTACCTATTATTTTATACAGCACTCAAACACACAAAAAAACATCTATATTCGACACACAATAAATATCAGAAGTATCTATGTATAAAATTAAGTAGGTATGTATAAATATTCTCCGTAATCTAGTTCCCATTACAGCTTTGTGTAGTTTGCAGCTTGATGGCGTGTAAAATTTTCTAAAGAAGTATTTACTATATTTTTTGTGTTCCACTATTGCCAGCTCACACTCGTTCCGCGTACACGTAACCACGTATACTGCCGTAGATCACTATAATAATCGAGACATAATAATTCCGTTTAATAGACCGTGACACAGAACCATTAGGTGGCAGCTACCACAGATAATGTTCATTGAATTGTCTACTTTGGGTGGGGCGGATCACTCCGACAAAAACTTTTAACTGAGTACTCTGTAGTAACTCCGTTGAAACTTCAATAACGTGCCTTTCAATTATTGAACTTAAAAGAGAGTAAAAAACCTGAACCTTATGATCAGTACAAACTCGTATGGATAAAACGAAATATATGGAAAACACGAAAAGACTTATACTTATCATTCGACTCAATGTCGGGGAAAATTACAATTTCTCTATGTTTGGTTCTATTCAATAAAAATCATTTTAATTCTAATTTGTATAAGAAATCCTTACGTTGGTACACTGTGCTATTAGTTATTTTGTGTTTTGGCTACGTGCGTGCGTGCAAAACTAAAGAAGCCTCAACTATATGCAGTTTTAAGTTTGTAAGCTTTGATCCTTCAACTTTTTTATAAATCATAGGTCAATTCTTGATGTCTAGGCTTGTTATGCTCGAGGTCAGAGCATGGATGAGGTCAACGCTGGAGCGAGCTGCGCACCGATAACAGCCAATTGAACCTTTTCAGGACCTACCACTATTATCTAACAAGCATCATAGCTCAGTTGGAAGTAATTCCCACCAAGGATTTGTGTCATGAATATAGATGTTTGTTCTTTGTTTGGGTGTTTCATAATATAGTACGTATGTATTTACAAAAGTATTTAAGTATTCTATCCGTAATCTAGTTCCCTGTAATATGAAAACTCGATTACGGAAAACATACTTATATCTTTAAGCTATGCGTAGTTTGTGGCTAGATGGCGCTATGTGAAATTAATGTCCTGTAATATTTATTATTTATTTATTTATTGTGATCATTCAGCCGTAACCACTAGCAAAGACGAGCATATCACACCTACCTCAAGTTTCATTACTGTATACACTTGATTTCAACTGAAAAAGTTCTAAGGCCGGAACATTTGAAGAACATTGAATAAATAAAATAAATAAATAAAATAAATAAATAAATATTACAGGACATTAATTTTACACAGCGCCATTTAGCCCCAAACTAAGCATAGCTTGTAATATGGGAACTAGATTACGGATAGAATACTTAAATACTTTTTGTAAATACATACGTACTATAATGATACAACACCCAAACACAGAACAAACATCTATATTCATCACACAAATGTTTGCTCTGGGTGGGAATCCAACCCACAGCCTACAGCGCAGAAGGCAGAGTTACTACCAACTGAGCTATGAGGCTTGTTAATAGAATAGCGGAAGTAATACTTACTTCTTTGCGTAGCCTGAAAGTTCGCACATAATCGCTCCAGCACAACATCCTGCTCATTAGCGCCACCTCATTAACCCGGACTATCGACATAACTGCTTTAAATAAATCCATCGACACGACAGAGCGCCGTGATTTATCGAGCATTGCTGTTGTAAATCAGTCGAGTCCACTAATTGCTGAAGGAAAGACGCATTGTAGCGAAATGCAGGCGATAAAATGCTGAATGAGATGCTTAGACATAAGTTTAGAAAATATTTACACTTGTTATCATACTGTCTCAGAAGGGGGGTTATTTAAATCGAGAGTATGTTTGTATGAATGTGATGATGTATTAATGTCTTTTTCATTGCACGCTCTGGAACCTATACGGTTTATGGAATTTCAATTGAAAGGCTATTACAATTTTGAAATGGGAAATGCGAATCAAAATTAAGAGGGGAGAGTACATAAAAGGTTTAATTACAGCAATATGAGTCTCAAATTGAACGTAACATACCAATTCTAGATTAATGTATATTTTCATTGTCAAATAAAAATGAAAAAAATCACGTTGCTTGTATGGGGGGCTTGTAATTTTTCGTTTAATTTTATTCTCACTACATATTTGTTGGTCGGCAATATAATTTATAGAGAACCGAAAGTGAAAATGTCAACTGTCTACCTATTACGCTGACTGACAGACAGATGGAGGGACAGCCCTAAAAATGTAACCTTCAAAGAATGATAATTAGTAGAAGGTAGGTAATGACTTAATTTTTAACAGTAGTTAGTTGCTTAAAAGTGTAATTAAGAAATCCAATTTGGACTGCGTTTGGTTTCATTAAAATCACATTAGCGTCCTCGCTCATACGTCGAGCATCGTTTTGTGCGGGTACCTTAGATCATAAAAACAAGGGTACAGTCAACGAGCAAAACAAATGATTATCATTGGTCACGAAAGGGTGATGATCACTTTTTAAATGTTCTAAAGATGATATTTATTCAAACTATATGTACAATTAAACTATCGATTTACAAATAAAGCAGTCGGGTTATCTATGGACCCTTATATACAATCGTCGAATAAATATGAAAAAAATATTACAGGACATTAATTTCACACAACGCCATCTAGCCCCAAAATAGTCAAAAAGCTTGTAATATGGGAACAAGATTACAGATAGAATTCTTAAATAGGTACTTTTTTTGTGAATACATACTTATCATACAATACAACACCCAAACACAGAACATCTATTTTCAACACACAAATGTTTGTCCTAGGTGGGAATCGAACGCACAACCTACAGCGCAGAAAGCAGAGCTACTACCAACTGAGCTGTGAGGCTTATAAATTGAATAGGTAACTCAATTAATCCAGACCAGAGCCCTTATTGTATAAGTCTAACCTAGACTTCATCTGTCACTTTCGTCTTTATCATTGACCAATTCTGACTGGGTTTGACCACTGATGGTAATCGATATGAATTTCACTGGTAATGGATTTCAGTTCCGCAATGAGGCTTCAGTGTCTGAAGTGTGCCCAACGAGCCCAAGAGAGTTACTGCATTTCCATGCTGAATACAGCGTGAAAATGCATTCAAGTGTCTTGTGTTCCTATTTAGGCCAGCGAACGATTGCTATAATCATTGCGAAATATTGATATTGTAATACTGATTCACTAGAATATATAAGAGCCAGCCATAGGGTCAGATTCTTATAAATTTAGAATCAGGTGACGCATCAAGGAAGCCCAATTGATAGTGAATGGGTAGCACGTTAAATCAGACTTATTCTTAAGACTGTCGCCATAACAATAATTATAAATTGTTGTGTTCGGGCATTTAGAAGATTCTGGGTGAAGTGCATTTCCACCTTCTGCCTAACCTTACACCAAGTGAGGTGAAGGCCATATTCCTGATTAAACATGCATTCATGTGTTATTCGATGATTTAGGTGTTGACTGTACATCATCGAAATGAATAATGAACTCTCAGACAGGAAAATATTTTGCAAGCACAAATACAGATTCACGCCTTTCATCGCGGAGGGGGTAACCAAAGATTTATTCACATTATTTACAAGACGGGGTTTCCAC
This sequence comes from Venusia cambrica, assembly GCA_951394065.1. Lineage (NCBI taxonomy): Eukaryota > Metazoa > Arthropoda > Insecta > Lepidoptera > Geometridae > Venusia > Venusia cambrica. The sequence continues at coordinate 6,234,751 of OX596065.1, forward strand.
CGCAGGGCAAAGCCTCCCTTACCCCAAATTAGAAAAGATAATTAATTATGTTCGACGGCGATATACCCGACGGGGATAACCTCAACTGCTCAGTAGGCTGACTGAGGTACAGGAGTTTGTACTGACTGACTATCTCTAACAAACCTAGTAGTAACTCTGCCTTCTGCGCTGTGTTGTGGGTTCGATTCCCACCCAGGACAAACATTTGTGTGATGAATATAGATGTTTGTTCTGTGTTTGCATATTGTATTGTATGACAAGGATGTAGTTACAAATAAAATAAAAAATCTGTAATCTAGTTCTCATATTAAAAGCAATGCTTAGTTTGGGGCTAAATGGCGCTGTGTGAAATGAATTTCCTGTCCTGTATGTCCTGTAATTCTCTAAATATGCCGAACTATAGTTATCAGAATAGGAAGTGGCTTGGCTTGATAAACCTACACAATGATGAGATGAAAATAACAGTTTTTCAGAGGAAAAACTGGTATTTTCATCTCCTCTGTGAAATACCTCTGTATTCCACATTCGCTTTTAAAATTGAGAGAGTGACTCGAATTATTCTTTGTACACAAATGTCAAAATGACAAGTAAATGTGAGGCCTTTCAACATATTAAAGACCAACAAAAATAGCGAATACCTACTTTGTTGTTTGTTTTATGTAAATGTTTATGATAAATGCCTTGAAAATTGGAAACACGCATATGAATAAAGATTACTAACACCACTCGCTAATAAATATGCTGTAATTTTTCAATGGTGAAATTATAATAGGGAATGTGGTGCGTGTTATTTTTTAAGCTAACCACCGGCTGTCAAATAAGTGACATAAAGATTGACAGATATTAGACATTATCAAGTAAAGGTGCGCGTCCATCTAGAGAGATCTCTGAGCGAGAAATTTTATGGGACCATTCATACATCACTATCAGCTCCAAACTAAGCTTGTATTGAATGTCTTTTTGATCTATATTACGAAAAGATTGTAAATGTTTAATATCCCGATGGAGATTCAGGAATATATACCTAATGAAGGTTTTTTTAATTTGAATTAACTACATAGGTAGTACTTTTTAGACTACACTGTATGACCACAATATGAAGCCTAAATAAACAACAACCATCTATGGTCATCAAACAAATGTTTGTCCTGGGTGATAATCGAACCCTGAACCTACAGTGCAGATAAAATTGTGTCGATGCACATTGCATTGATTTTAATAATTAAGCTTATCGCAAAAAGTACCGAAATCGGTAAAGAAACATGCAATGATCGATAAAATCCTAACCATGTAATCATCTGTCCATTGCAGTCTGCTACAGGTCACTCCCAGGATACGCTACCGAGCCTTTACTTCAGCTTTCTGTCCATTGCAGTCTGCTACTGGACGTAGGTCACTCCCAGGATACGCTACCGAGCCTTTACTTCAGCTTTCTGTCCATTGCAGTCTGCTACTGGACGTAGGTCACTCCCAGGATACGCTACCGAGCCTTTACTTCAGCTTTCTGTCCATTGCAGTCTGCTACTGGACGTAGGTCACTCCCAGGATACGCTACCGAGCCTTTACTTCAGCTTTCTGTCCATTGCAGTCTGCTACTGGACGTAGGTCACTCCCAGGATACGCTACCGAGCCTTTACTTCAGCTTTCTGTCCATTGCAGTCTGCTACTGGACGTAGGTCACTCCCAGGATACGCTACCGAGCCTTTACTTCAGCTTTCTGTCCATTGCAGTCTGCTACTGGACGTAGGTCACTCCCAGGATACGCTACCGAGCCTTTACTTCAGCTTTCTGTCCATTGCAGTCTGCTACTGGACGTAGGTCACTCCCAGGATACGCTACCGAGCCTTTACTTCAGCTTTCTGTCCATTGCAGTCTGCTACTGGACGTAGGTCACTCCCAGGATACGCTACCGAGCCTTTACTTCAGCTTTCTGTCCATTGCAGTCTGCTACTGGACGTAGGTCACTCCCAGGATACGCTACCGAGCCTTTACTTCAGCTTTCTGTCCATTGCAGTCTGCTACTGGACGTAGGTCACTCCCAGGATACGCTACCGAGCCTTTACTTCCGCTTTTCTCATCGACCCTCTCGTCTCACTCGCCACTATACGGTGGTCGTCTACCACTGCGGCGGAGTGGTCCTAAACTAAGCTTTCCTTTACACAAATTGAGTACGTTTTGAATCTTACTATTGTCATAGAGGAGGAATTCGCTGGTTGTAAGAGAGCTACTACCATCTTCAAGTGTGTTGCCATAACAACAATTCTAAATTGTTGTGTTCGGGCATTTAGAGGTAAGATAGCCTAATATGTCTGTTGAGGATTCCGGGTAAATTGCGCGTCCAATTTCGGCCTTATCATACTTGAAACCAGGTGAGATGAAGGCTAAGCGATTTCCTGTCGTACAAAAAGTAACCTCACAGCTCTATTGGTAGTATTCGTATCTACTACCACTTGTGCTGTAAGGCTCTGACTTCTGCGCTGTAGGCTGTAGATCCTATCACCACCCAGGACAAACATTTGTATGATGAATATATGTGTTTGTTCCGTGGTTTAAGGTAGGTACTAATCAATAGGCGTTATCCTATAGTGTATAAAAATATATATAATAAAAAAATATAGCAAGTAATCCGTAATTTAGTTCCCATTTAACAAGCTTTGCTTAATTTGACTTTGAGGCTTGGTGGATGTGGTTTTTTTTATAGTACGATGGTGAGGTGCTCGACCTTCATCTCACCTGATTTTTCGAGTTATGATAATGCCGAAGGTGGAAGCACACTACACCCCGAACCAAATGGGAACTAGCTATCTTACCTAAAAAAAATAAGAACTGTTTTTACAGACTTGGGTTCTTACCTAAGTCTGTCGTTGGTGGTACTTAAATAAAGTCCTACCACCAACCAAACCAGGCACAACATTGTACTCCCCATGGGGATCGAACCCGGGACCTCTGGATCTGACTGGTGGTCGAACCACTAGACCACGGAGCCAGTTAAAAATCAATCAATATCCTGTAATATAATTATTGTAGACCGTACACACAAGTAGCCAGTGCTCATACATTGGATGCGACTCGTCGCGCTTCGTGACTAGTCAGATGGACGCTCACCATTATGGGTAATTGCAAGGCGGCTGTCAACGGTGCGTGAAAGTGTAGAGTAATTTCGTTTATGGTGAAGGGTTAGGCCATCATTTTCTACTTGCTTTGTTGCCCGACTGAATCATTAACTAGTTGTAGGTTGAAAAACTAAAACCCAAATGCAATTTTTTTACCCGACAACGGCAAAGCAACAAGGAGGGTTATGACTTGTACCATTTTTGTACTACGAGGAGTCGGGACAAGCAAGCAGCCAAACTGATAGTAAGTGAAAATCATGCCTATAATAAAGCCTTACTGCGTAGTACACATCCACAAAGAACATCCTACGCTGAACTGCACAGCGCCCATCAACGAGGCATATATGTATAAGCCCCTTAGTATCCTTAAATTCACCAATAACGATAACCTTAAAACCGAAACACAGCACTGATGCTTAGCGGCTGAAATAAATATGGTGGTAGTACTTTCCCGGACGAGTCCTTTCACAAGGAACTCTTATAGTAGACTCTCGTATGTATGTATGTATATACGAGTATAAGATCTATTCCCACTACTTTTGATAAAATGAGGTATCGTTGGAAGCACAGAACAGAAAATGTTCTGTGATTGGAAGCGTTTGATTGTTCGCAGGTTATGTGACACAATGTAGGCTATGTGACGTCACATTAAATTGATATAGCGCCTTCTATGAGTCGTAAAGTCATAATCTTAAAATTTTTTTTAGTGTCGTCGTTTTAGTTATTTAATGAAAGGGCTTAATAAACACAAATATTTATATTTTTAGGTGTTGTTAGCTGTTGCACGCGGCTTTATTTGCATGCATCTGATAATTCGGAAAAAAATCTATACAAAATCACGCCTCGAGCTAAACATATTTTCTCTCCAAACCTATATCTAAATCTATAATAAATACGTATACAACTATGTATGATAAAATTATACAATACAAAAATGAATATGTTATAAAATACACGATTAAACTAACTATGTACAAAGAAAGCAGTTGGATTACCTAAGAACCGTTACAAATGGCCTATAAGTAACTTCACTGTTCCAGACCCGTACCAGACGGAAGCGTGCCCAAGACAATGGTTGCATTGCCACTCTGAATGGCTATGCTGATTCGCTGGCCTAATTAAGAGCCAGCCCTTGGGACACGTGTCACCTCAATCAAAAGCCAGCAAGATTTTTGAAAACCCGGTGGACACCGGCTCCCCACGGACTCAAGGTCTCGACTCCAAAAGGCTCAAATAGGTAAGCTCTGACGAGACCACTATATTTGCGCCTTTTGTGATCCTAGGCCTAATCAGCCGCCGAACCAGCCCTAACTGATGTCCCAGGCAGATGAGATGGTGTCGACGCAGGTCGAATACCAAAGGCCCATTTTCCAAGGGACAAGAGTCATTCTGTCAGGTCGCTTACCATCATCACGTAACAGACTACTTGGTTCAAGAACGGCTGGAACATTGAAACTGGTAAAAGCTCTATGGATCATTTAATACATCAAAATGAGTTTTTTGCCTTGCAATGTGGGGCGGAACACTCGGTGTGCGTGTCTGCACCGAACCAGTTTATTGTCTTAACAATCTTCATCAAAATAATAATTTGTTAGGCAGAAGGGCGAACCAAGTGATTGGGACACTAAGATAAAGCCTTCATATTATCCGCTCTCGCTCTGGAATTGACCAAATTATTCATTGTTCAGTGAACTTTGATAATCATAAAAAATCTATAATCCGTGCCGAATAATTTATTTTAGCCACTTATTTTATTTTTTTCAGAATGGGTTCATTTTCTCATTTTATATGAGACAAGAGAGACAAAAGATATCAATAAAATCTATTTCCCGACACAATTTACAAGTTCAGTGTTGTGAATAACCTTTTACCTCAAAGGCGATGGGTTCCGTTAGTAAGGGACCCCAATTATGCTAATGGCTTGTTTTGAAAAACTGCCAAAATGCCTCCGAACCCACTAGGGCAGTACTTCAAACACTCGCCCGAGCATCTCAATGACACCATACTTATTTGCACATACTCAAATCCCGATGCTCATTACGGAGTCTGTCAAAAATATCCTTAAAATTCTACCACTGCATACTCAACCCTAATGGTTCAGAACTAAGGTAGCCTCTCCTTTATCTGTTTTTGATGAGATAGGTCGCTTAGTCCCAGATGGAGATGTAGGTTTCAATCATGTGACATCAAAGTGGTAGGATCAAAGACACGCTTCGGGCTAAAGATTTCCCACCTGAAACGGCAATATTGATGTACACCCCGCAGCGCAAGTACGCCAATACTAGTCATTATTGCATCGGCTTACGAATATAAGTTCTTCACAATTGGGAGAAACATATTGGGAATGGTAGTCGGAGGCTTTACTAGAGGCATTTCGCTTTGAACGCATACTATTTGGAATGCTGCATTAATATCAATATATTTGCTTTGTAATAATATATGTATTAACCTCTGAGAACTCGTATTATTCGGATCTAAATAAATAAATTATGGCACTCCCTTCCTTAATTATACTTTACTAAAATTAATACTTAATTTAATTTAGTCCTACCTAGTTTTATATTCTCTGTAAGTGATTTTTGTAATCTTATGAGAATAAATGTCTTAAACCGTAAATGAATTTTACAGAATTTAATTTCGCACAACGCCATCTAGCCCCAAACAAAGCAATGTTTGTAATATGGGAATTAGATAGCGGATAGAATTATTTTTTCGTTGAAAAACATATACCTAACACACAATATACCTTCTATACTTATCCAACCAACTGAGCATAGTCTTGTTAGTATTATATTATATAATTTTAGTGTAGATGACCAGAACAATTAGATTCGTACACGTTGCTAGGGCTATTCTTGTTTGGTGAGTAAGTTGAATTATTTGATTTTATTTCTCATTAAGTCATATAAAATATGCAGATTTGGCCAATTTTCTAACATAAACCATGACTAAATATTTCATCATCTCAAGCCATCAAATTCACATGTACTTCACACTACACATCAAATTCAAACGCAACGCCTTGAAACTACGAATAGCAGACGGTCTCATTTGCATAATAACTATCAAAATAAAGAAAACTATTTAAATTTAACAGCAGAAGTTAAGTTTAACTGCAAGAACCGTAATAAACCCAAGTTTCGAGTCATAAAAGTCAGTTCTGTACCCGGGTTTCGAGTTATTTCACAAATATGGCGACGTAAAATTCGGGTGTAAAAATTACTGGCGGTAATTACATGGACGCGGACAATGTGCCACTCTGTAATGAGGGGACGTGGCATGCATTTTTGTAACTGCCTGTATCGTACATACATTTGTATCGCACTCAGCAATACAGGTAAATTCAAAACGTATATTCTTTATTGCACGACGGGGAAGCGCTTGGATTTAATTTCACCTACAAATATCAAGTTATATATAACCGAAGCTGGTATAGCGCTCTTCATCCGGAATCCTCAACCTACTGAGGAACACGATACCTAACCTCTAATGCCGGAACACAGCCATTTAGAATCAGAGTTATAGCAACAGATATAGGTAAGATGGTGATAGCTAGCCAGAAGGACTTGAACAGCTACCACAAGCCATACAAAGCACCAATTTGTACTCACCAGGGGATCGAAATCGGGACATCTGGGTAGCATACCGTTGGAACCACTAAACCACAGGAAGATTCAAACGTTTACGAGAATTGTCTTATTAAAGAGCCTTCTACAAAATAAGTGACTATATCAACGATAAGAATGCGTCGCCCGCTGTTGCTAGTACCAGTTGGCATTGGCAGACATACTGCCCTAGGTAATCATATTTATAGTAGTGAAATAGCGATAAATATTTTTAAATAACAAAGTATTAGGAATTTAGGTATCAGTATAATTTACAATATTTAACAAGCCTCATGGCTCTGTTGGTAGTAACTCTGCCTTCTGCGCTGTAGGCTGTGGGTTCGATTCCCACCCAAGGCAAACATTTGTATGATGAATATAGATGTTTGTTCTGTGTTTGGGTGTTGTATCGTATAGTACGTATGTATTTACAAAAAGTATTTAAGTATTCTATCCGTAATCTAGTTTCTATATTACAAGCTATGCTTAGTTTGGGGCTAGATGGCGCTGTGTAAAATTAATGTCCTGTATAATTTATTTATTTATTTATAATAATGTTATTTCAGTTATTTTATATAAGTACTTATAGTGTATTTCTCCATAGGTGCTTTTCACGATTCCATACACACGGATTTGACGTTAAACGATTTTTCATTTTATTTTGCAGTCAAGCATTCCTACACCTGAAGCTAGAAAACCAAAACAAATACTTTATTTGTCCAGAACACAGTTATTACAGAAAGTTTTTATATTTTGCTACAATGCTCGGCCTTTAAACAGACATAAAAATATGAATTAATTCATCTAGAACTGACCATAATAATCAATAGGTAATAAGGATAATGAAAATCATATGTAAGTAGGTACCTACTTGCAATACTAATTGCATGCATAAATATCACAATGTTTAAATATAATTTATAATTAAATATAAGAAAAGAAATGTTACTTATATATAGAGACTAGTGAATTTACTGTTGGTGTATACCACCAGTCAATTCAATTTACAATTCGTCTGTCAGATATTCCTGAATTTTATAAAAGGCTTTGTTAAACAATAATTGGGCTACTATATTCCTAAATGAATTTAAATTGTCCACTTCTTTAATTTTTAAACTTAGTTATTATGTTGAGTTTTAATTTTTTATTCGGTATTGAAACAGGTCATAGCTGGCTTAGAGACAGAAAAAATAGTCAGCTGTTTTGTGGTTAATCGGTTAAAACATTGAGAAAGACTTGGTATGGGCCATTTGAGATCCTTAGCGTGTAGCTATGACATGTAAACTAATCGTTGGTGAGTCCACTACACATACGCATCTTGTCAGACCATTACAATAAATCATCTGTATAGATGGATTAGCGTTGCTGACAGGACACAAACACAACATCTTTGTCTTTGTTTGGTGTTAAGGTTTACATATCGCGTATAATTTGATAAAGAAATGAGAGAAATATATGAATTATAATATATACATATATATGAAACGCGTGTTCTGAGGGGCTGGCTGTTATTTAGGAAAATCAGCATTACTATTTAACGAGACAACGAAGCAGTACCACGGGTACCTACACACTTCCGCCTATAACTTGGTGATAGAACAAGCAAGCAGACCTGATGTTAAGTGCATCTCTTGCCTATAACAAAGCATACTGCGTAGGTCACTAACACAAGGAACATGACCTACGCGGTACTGCATTGCGCCCGTCAACTTGAGGCATAAAGGTGTTAAACCTCGCGTGCCTGTAATTTTACTGGAAGCCATACCCTTTAAGCCGGAACACAGTAATGCTGCTTCGTGGCCGAATTAGGTATGGTGGTATTACTTCCCCGGGTGAGCCCTTTCACAAGGAGCTCTACTACTCTTAAACCTACTAGAGACGGTTTGTAACGAGTTTTAGGAGCCTTTTGCCCAACAACTTGCCAGAGGACAAAAAGCTTCATTTGGATAAGGTCAGCTTTACACTGCCTGACTTCAATAGGAATATGATATTATAATAATAATGACATGCTAATAATGACACATTATGTTAATAATAATTGTTATAATATTAAATTACATTATAGTGTAGAATAGTAGGTAGGTACATATTTTGCGTAAAGTATGGTGATGATATATAATTTTGGAAATAATGTTATTAGATGTTATTGGGTTATTATTTTCATTAAATTATTATTATATAATATTAAATTATTCTCAGACAAGAACTACAAAGTTTGTGTCTCTTAATTTATAATTTAAGAACATTTGACCTATACAAATGTTATTTGTATAAATTAAGAGACACATTCTACGGTTCATATGCTTACATGCAAATATAACCTAAAAGATACGATAATATTTCATTCATTAAAACTATGCACATAACCCTTACAATTATTATTTCTATATGATATAACCACCAAACATTACGCAAAATAAAAAGGTTCTATTCTACACTATCATATTATATTCTATTCTAATCAACCAAAAAACATAACCCACTTTTTGTGCAATCGGGTGAGAACCCTTTCCTTAGTCTTCAGCATAATGTGATCATCTTTCCTCAAGTGATGGTAACACAAGGCGGTGGATGGCTGTGCCGTGTGTTGTTGCGACTTGTATTAAACTTACATACGCGCGGCGCGGCTCGAGTTATGAACCTATTAGCGCCGAGCGGCCCTACCTTAGCGCTGGGTACCGTTGTCAAAACATTGTGTTGAATGAAAAAAATATAACTTCAAGCAATTTTAATATATTGATGTCTCTCAGCTCAGCTATAGTAGTTCTGCCTTCTGCGCTGGAGGCTGTGGGTTCGATTGTAACCCAGGACAGACATTTGTCTGAAGAGCATATATGTTTGTTCTGTGTTTGTGTGTTGTTTTGTATCTAGTTTAATAAAAAGTTGTTTCAGGTATATCCGTAATCTGGTTCCCAACAAGCTTTGCTTAGTTAGGGGCTGGATTGCTGTGTGAAATTTATATCCTGTAATTATATTAATATTTATACTTAATTTTACTATTTATTGAAAAATATAGAATTATCATAAAAATACTAACAACTTACTTATAGACTATTAAGTTTATTGGTAATTTGTTAGTTAAATTATTTAAATTACGTAATATTTTATTTAACATTTCGCTTTCCTTTCCCTCTTCACGACTCAACAGTTGAACTGAATGTTTTAGTGAACTTACATACACGGATATAGTGAGAAACAACATTATTTTTTATTTTTTAGTACGTGGGCAAAAGTCAAAGTCAAAGTCAAAGTCAAAGTCATGGGCAAGAGTTTTTCGATACAAACACTCTTTTCTTAATTTTCATTGTCATTGCGTTTTAAGAAAAAGTAGCGCACCACAGACGGATTATCTTTTTCCGATTATACCTGCAAAATTTTATGTGAATCAGACTTACCACTTCGAAATGAAAAAGGAACTACATTTGTACTGGAGAGCAATAATCAACGGTAATCCGGGGCCCTCTCAAGAGCCAAAATGAATAAAAAAATAACTAGCCAACATACGTATGATACCTTAACAACAATTCGAATTGCTGCGTTTCAGCATATACTAAGATAGCAAGTTCATCCGTCTGGATTTACACCTTCAGCCTTATCCTAACTTGGGACCAAGTAAGATGAAGGCCAAGCGCTTCCCTGTCATAATAAAAAAAATATGACGTGATTTTTTCGCGCACTGTACAATTGTATGACAGTGGGGCGAGAAAAATGTTATTGCTTGTTACATCCACGTGCACCGCCTCGCCCGCGCCGGCTAGGGACACATTCTGCTGCAAATGCCTTACGAAGCTAATTTCAATATTTAGAATCATGTGTTCCGTAAGCATAACATAAATCGGAAGGCTGCTCCCCGAGCAAATCGCAGATTTTTGTCGCATAAATAAATAAATAAATATTACAGGACATTAATTTTACACAGCGCCATCTAGCCCCAAACTAAGCATAGCTTGTAATATGGGAACTAGATTACGGATAAAATACTTAAATACTTTTTGTAAATACATACGTACTATATGATACAACACCCAAACACAGAACAAACATTTATGTTCATCACACAAATGTTTGTCCTGGGTGGGAATCGAACCCACAGCCTACAGCGCAGGAGGCAGAGTTACTACCAACTGAGCTATGAGGCTTGTCGAATAAAAACGATCCCTACTCCTATTTTATATATCTCAGGGTAATATAAAATTTGAGGTCGCAATCTTGGCAATCAAAAACATTTTTTAATTAAAATGTGTCATTTTCCTAAGTAAAGGGACTAACTACACTAAAATAACTCCTTCCAAATTAAAATCGTCAACATACACCGTAAATTACTTAATTCAAAAACTTATTACCAATTGCTAAATTGTGTTAAGTAAAAACCATGATAAAGCAGAGTGTTAAAAATAAATTGTTAAACTAAGTGCATTCATTATTTTTGTATCTAGATGAAAGTCGTTCATATGTAGATAAGATTTATAAATATTAATGTGCAACAGTTATAAGTATATGATAATATATATTAATATCTGTATTACTATTTTTTTTAATCAGATTAACTAAGGGCCGTTACAAACGGCCTATAGGTAGCTCAACTGTTCCAGACCAGTACAATACTGAAACGTGCCAAGAAGACACTGGCTGCATTTCCACGCTGAATAGCTATGCTTATTCGCTGGCCTAAATACGAGCCAGCCCTTGGGTCACTTCAAACAAAAGTGTATATTAAATATAAAAACTAACTACTAACTAAATAACCTATATATTCATTTGTATCCATTCCGAAAAACAATTAAAAAAATAATCATCGGCCCAGGTTAATAGGAGTATGTAGTTTTGCATAAAGATCCAACCTTTGACTTTGCTGGATCGTACTATACAACAATACGTTGTATAAATTATAAACACTAAGTCACTAAGTCAAAGTCAAAGTGAAAGTTTCTTTATTCATGAAGATTTTTTAGGATCATTTTGAAACGTCAAATCTACCGCTTGTTCGGAATCGCGACCAGCACATAAGGAGAAAGGCAAGAACCTCGTACTGGTTATTTTTTTGATGATCAAAGAAAGGTTATGAAGAAGGGTTATGAGCTTTGAGAGTATGCATGATGTAACCGACTCTTTGCTCCAGTGGTTCGCACACCGGTGTCAGATCCAGAAGTCTCGAGTTAGATCCCCAGGGAGAGTACAATATTGTGCGTGGGTTTGGTTCGTGGTAGGACTATGTTTAAGTCCGCCTGGTGGTCCGCATGTTGGTAGCTAGACCACCATCTTATTTAAGTCTGTTGCCATAAAAACAAAAAAAAACAAAATTGTTGTTTTCCGGCGTTTAAAGGTAAGATAGGCAATTCCTCAGACTTTTGAGGATTATGGGTGAATTTTATACGCTTTTTTTTTTTATTACGCGCTTCCACCTTCGGCCTTATCACAACTTGAAACCAGGTGAGATGAAGGCCAAACGCTTCTCCGTCGTACACAGAAAAAAACGATTCAATTGTAGTTTAGTTAAGTTCAGGGCCATCTCAGGAATATAATAAAATAATAAATATAACAGGGCATTGATTCACATAGCGATATCCAGCCCAAACGAAGCAAAGCTTGTATTAAGGAAACTAGAATACGGAATCGTCGATACTGCCATTCATATTCCACACAAATTTATAAATTCTAAAGGTCTGCTTGTTTCAACCTTCACGACTAAGTGCTAATTCTAGAAATATATTTATTCAGAAAAATTAAAAAAAAAAATTACTTTAACCTAACTATATACCTACAAGGGAAGCTACTGGGTTTTTTTTTATTGTACGACGGGAAAGCGCTTGGCCTTTATCTCACCTGGTAACAAGTTGAGATAAAGCCGAAGGTGGAGGCGCACTTCACCCGGAATCCTCAACAAACTGAGAAACTGGCTATCTTACCTCTAAATGCCGGAACACAACGATTTTTTTAAGAATTGTTATTATGGCGACCGAATTAGATAAGATGGTGGTAGCTAGCCAGGCGGACTAAAACAAAATCCTACCACCAACCAAACCAAGCACAATATTGCTCCCCTTGGGATCGAACCCAGAACCTCTGGATCTGAAATCGGTGGGTTGAACCACTAGACACAGTTACAAACGGTTTATAGGTAACTCAACTGATCCAGACCATACGGAACCGTGCTGAAGATGCGGCAATGCAGCCAGTTGGCTGCATAGCCACGCTGAATAGTAATTCGCAGGCCTAAATACTGAGACAGCAGTCACACTCAATCAAAAGCATGCATATGGTGTGTGCCAAGGAAATGAACACAGGACACTTTTTACTCGAATACCATGTGAGTGAGTGGGTATCTCAGGCATAAGTCCTCGCAACGCGCATAAGCGAATACTTTAACTGGTTAATTTAATACTTTAATACAACCTCCACAGATCGTGCTCGTCTCTTAGCTGTTTCAATATGGGAATCAGGTCTTTGGCTGCAAGCACAATATCACAATACCGGTACACTTATGGATTCTGTAACTTTCCGTATTGCCACTTGTTTTCGGTTGGGTGCAAGATGCTGCGCCTCTCACCAGTGCCGGTGCGGTGCGGCCGTAGATCAATTTGGTTTTCACGGACTTTCGTGCACAAGGTCTGCCGGCAGAATTTCGTGCCACGCAAGTCTTAATGACATTATCCGTCGAGCTTTTACCAGTGTCAATGTGCCAGCCGTTCTTGAACCGAATGGTCTGTTACGTGATGATGGTAAGCGGCCCGACGGTATGACTCTTGTCCCTTGGGAAATGGGTAGGCCTTTGGTGTGGGACGCTACCTGCGTCCGACACCCTAGCGCCATCTCATCTGCCTGGGACATCAGTTAGGGCTGGTGCGGCGGCTGATTCGGCCGAGGATCACAAAAGGCGCAAATATAGTGGTCTCGACAGAGCTTACATATTTGAGCCTTTTGGGGTGGAGACCTTGGGTCCGTGGAGAGCCGGTGCCCTCCGGGTTTTCAAAAATATTGCGGGGCTTTTGATTGGGAGACACGTGACCCAAGGGCTGGCTCTTATTTAGGCCAGCGAATTAGCATAGCTATTCAGCGTGGCAATGCAGCCAGTCTGGTACTGGTTTGGAACAGTTGAGTTACCTATAGGCCGTTTGTAACGGTCCTTAGGTAATCTGACTGATTCCTTTGTACATAGTTAGTTTAATTGTACTTTTTATTGAATAAATGTATATGTTCCTACAAAATAATTTAATACTAAACTGAGGTACTTTCTCAAAGTCATAACTAAAACTTAAATGATATGATAAGTGTAGCTTCTTAAAGCGAGGTGACTTTAAATGTTCATTAGAAATAAGCTAAAAATGAAGAAACATTGGTCTGCGATCGTAGTGCATTTGCATTCACTAATAACATACGAGTAATATGTTTATGAGTATTATATTCGTAATCTAATAATTTGGGGCGTGGTCCAATGTTGGTATACCAATTGGCGGAGTAGTTAATATTTTAAGTGTGTATTAATTATGTAAGTTTTTGATGTACGTACTTATAAATGTCATTTTCATTATTTAAAATAATGTTGAATGATTTACTTTGACTCTGGGCTTAATGGGCGGCGTTTGTTTCAAGAAATGTATTTATTTTATTTTTATTTTTTTTGCATTCAGAGAAATTCATTTTATGGGCACTAACAGATAGATAGAGGAGAACGAACACTAAACATTATAAGTGCCTACTTGTAATTACATTTACACCTAACTGAGACGTAGTGTTCATTGATTTATTATTTACTAGCTTATATAATATTATTAATTTCCTGGAAATTTGGCCGCGGACCGTAGTCCTAGCTTTTGAAGATTTTTTCTCAATTCACACAAGTTAAACAATTTGTACGAATTTAAATTTTGCGCAGTTTCGCCTCTTCAGTGTCTTTATGTTACTTTTACTTAGTCTGTTAGCACCTCTCTTCAATTGAGACATTGTACAATTAATACAGAATGTAAGCTCAATCAATCTAAAAACTAATAAAATTATAATTCCACTTGGTTACTTGCTTGGGATACGACATGATATGTAGCCAGTTCCTCAGTATGTTGAGGATTTGGGGAAAATGCGCTTCCACCTTCGGCACTATCGTAACTTGAAACCCAGTGAGATATAGACCAAGCGCTTCCCGTCATATGACGAAAAATATAAAAGGATCAGAACTACGTCGATCGTGTTCTGGGGCCTAACCACAACGTCTTATAGCATTCTTGTTTTGATGTTACATTACTTTTGTCTCGTGTTTTCTAACACTTGACAGATAGTGACAAAAGTGAAGTAATATCAAAACAAGAATGCTATCAGAGGTCGAGATGTAAATAAAAAAAGAAATAATCCAGCATTTCTTTTTTATATTGCATTTCATTTTCATTTATTACCTCTGCCGCTATTTCATTTTCTTAACCGCCTCTGTGGTCTACTGGTTCAACCCACCGATTTCTGATCCAAATGTCCCGGGTTCGATCCCCATGGGGAGTACAATATATTGTGCTTGGTTTGGTTGGTGGTAGGACTTTGTTGAAGTTCGCCTGGCTAGCTACCACCATCTTACCTAATTCTGTCACCATAATAACAATTCTAAAATTGTTGTGTCCGGCATTTAGAGGTAAGATAGCCAGTTCCTCAGTTAGTTGAGGATTCCGGGTGAAGTGCGCCTCCACCTTCGGCCGTATCTCAACTTGTTACCAGGTGAGATGAAGGCCAAGTGCTTACCCGTCGTACAATAAAAAAAAAACCTATGCTTACATAAAATGCTCTTGACCTAAAACCTTGAACAGGTAAGTAAGGATGAGTTCTCCAATGGAGCGAGCTTATCTAGGGGCACGTAGGGGCACTGACTCTCCCGCGCATACTTGAAACACAGCAAACTGCTTGGTGCTAGACTTCGACAGGAGGGTAGTCGCTATTCCCTAGTGTCGTGATCATTCTGCCATAACCGCTAGCAAAATTCACCGAATCCGTTGCTGGGGTATATAGACCCATAGGAGGTAGATTGCACCTACCCTAACACAGCATACAGCTTGCTTTGCAACAGTGATGTATATATCTCTTTCGTTTAATTACGATATTTGATTATCGATCCGGAACAAACGCACCATAACTACTTGACAGGTCAAAATAAGAATTCCAAATAGTTGCTTCCTTAAGTAAAAGGTTGCACTGAGAATGTTTTTTTTATTTAGAATGATGAAGAGGAAGTTCTTTGAGTAGTATCTAGTGATTTCAATGTCTCATTGGGTGCTGTATACACTCACGGTGTATTTTGTCTTAAAAGCAAGAGTTTCAGCACCTAACGAGTTAAGGTATCTACTGCGATCAGAACTTGCCTTACAAGAGAAGTCGGGTTACCTAGGAACCTGTGCTAGGAACCGTCACAATTGGTCTTCAGGTAACTCAACGGTTCCAGACCAGTACCAGGCGGCAACGTGCCCAAAACACTGGCTGCATTGCCATGCTGAAAAGTTATGCTAATTCGTTGGCCTAAACAAGAACCAGCCCTTGGATAATATAGTATATACCACGGGGAAGGACATCTACCACTTTTAAATCGGATACCATGGCGCAGCCGCGGGCCAAAGCTAGGGAACAATAACAAAACAAGAAGTTTTTTTAAACTTTCACGATTAGAACACATTATTTTGATACGAAACGGGTATTTATCGCGGAAGATATAAACAGGAGTTTGGTATTGGCAACGAGTTTGTATGCTATATTTGTCTTGCAGATAAAGTTACAATAGGACCTCTTCTATTCCTTTATTCCCGGAAATAGTGTAGCTGAGATAGTAAGTCCACTGTGCCCGATCCCACGGGTAAACCCACTAGGTTGCTTTGTGCCGTCGGTCATTAAAGAAAGTAATTATTTTCCTTTTTTCCACCAACTTCTTTGTTGGAACTTTGTTTAATTGTCAAAGTTGGTATAACGCGCTCAGCCTGAAAACTTAATGAATTGCTGATAAATTCTTGCTCCAACGCTGGATCCGTCTTAAGATTTATTGTTCTAGGACCGGGTTCGTTGGAAAACCTTTTTGTAGACTAGTGGTGTGGTGTGAGGTGGTAAGTTTTCCAAGAGAAAAAAAAATCGGCCAAGTGCGAGTCGGACTCGCGCAACGAGGGCTCCGTACAATCATGTTAGTATAAAAGTAAGAGTTATGGTATTTTTATTCCATATCCATGTAATGACATTACAATGTGGAAAGCTGGAGGAGCATAAATTTAAGACAAGGTCTCTTTATTGTTTTCTAATTATTAAAAAAAAAAATGGGAAGTAGCTATAATGTTTCCTTTATGTGTGCTATAAAACGTTGCTCCGTGCAAAATTTCAAGATTCTAGGTCGACTGGAAGTATACTTTAGGTTTTGATTCCCTTGCGAGTAGTTCCAAAATATGCGGCTTAAATTGCTGTTTCTTTTGATTGCGTTGACATAGAAATTTGATTTTGTAACAACTTAAAGGTATGATATAGATTTAAGTATTTGATATGAATTTCAATATAATACCACTATGCGTTCATGAGAAAAGTGGTACTAAGTTTAAAATTATTAAAAATATTTTGATTATATGATGTAACAAAAAAATTATGCGTTTCGCAATTTTTCTTTTATCTGTTTTATAGGACGTTGCTTCGTACCAAGTTTCAAAATTCTGAGTTCACGGGAAGTACCCTGTAGGTTTCGATTCCCTTGCGAACGTCGAAAATTTGCGGCATAAACGGTTGTATCTTTTGATTGCGTTGGCTTAGAAGTTTGTTTTTTTTCACAGCTCCAAGGGACAGTAAACTTGAGTATTTGATATGACTTTCAGCTTGATACCTCCACGCGTTCCTGATAAAAAGGGTCTTGTCAAACAGACAGACGGACAACAAAGTGATTCTATAAAGGATCCAATTTTTCCTTTTTTCGGCACCCTTAAAAATAATCATTTTATTTTCTTATGATATATGCTTGATATCACGATATCTATGTTAGTAACAATGAAAACATATTGAGTCAGAAAAAAACACAACTGATCAACATTTTTATAAAGGCAAGTAAATAAATGATATTGTTTTTTATTTGTTCAGCAAGAAAAATCAGCTCGAAAGTAATATAAACAGCACTTATGTTGGAGTACGTCGTACGTAGGTTGTTAGTTTTTTTTTGGCACCCAGGCAGCTTCTTTATTTCGCTGACATTTTAGTTAGTTAGCTGGCCATTTAAATTATTATCAGATATTTTTGCAGGTCTACCTGAAAACGAATTTCAAAATAATCACACTCTCCGTAATTATGTTCCCATAAAAGCATAGTTTTGAACTATATTGCGTTCTTTTATATATCTCGTAATATTTTTTATAATAGGTTACGGACATAGCGAGATTAGCTAGATTCCTACATAAAAGAGTGGACCCAATAGCCAACAATGGAGGTTTATGGAAAGAAAATAGGGAGGCATTATACCCTGCAGTGAGACACCCCAGGTTAATCATATAAAATAAAAAAAGTAATAAATAATTTTAAAATAAAAACCGTGGTAGGGAGTGCTGACAGAAGTGAAAACTAGAAGTTTGTCGATGCCGAAGAAAACAGCCGAGATTGTTGGTTCTTGAATGTTGTCGCGATATTTATTAATGAGCGTTGTTTTTGCAACACTACTGACACAATGACTTCTTAAAACTAACGTTGATAGATTGACTGTCACGTAGGTAGAGGCAGTCTTCGAACGGTCCTTACCCGTACCTCACTCGTGCTCAAAAGTGTCAAAAGTGGTGTCGGTGTCGCAAGTGCAATGGTTTTTCGCTTCTCAAAAAATGCCCAACGCGCCTGAAGAAGTTTTAACTTCAATAATAACAATATGGTATCTACTGGTCTGGAGCAGTCGAGATAACTTTAGTATGTAACGTTCCTTAGTAACCCTACTGCTTCCCTTGTACATAGTTAGTTATTAGTATACATACTGTTTGAATCAATTATTATACTTTTTACAGAGGTATATTTATATAGGCAAGTTCTTGTAATACATAAGATTATAAATATTTCATAATTTGTAGTATCATGCATGTTTTGGAGCCCGCTTACCAGATCGAGTCACGAAACTGTCCCAAGCTCATCGCGGAGTTAATATTCCCGGGGGTTGAGATGGAGACTGTTATTCAGGGAAAGGTCACACCTAACCAAGACCCTTGGGCAATTCATTGGGTAGTTTTATAGTAGAACAGTTTAAAGACAATAAGTTTTTCAAAGCTATTATTATTTCATAATTTTGTATGTTCATTTTGAAGAAAGAAAAATATATGTTTTTGAACCAAACACCCCAATTGCCAAAACAGTCTATGATAGAGTTGAAATCTCTTGTAGAACATTATTGGTATAATTAGATAATAACTATATACATAACTTTCATTATTTTCGAGCATGTATATACCTAAATCATGTAAAAATTATATAAATCTTGAATTTCACACTGCGCCATCTAGTCACATTAAGCATTAGTACTATGGGATCTAGATTACAGATGGAATAGTTATATACTATTTATGTTAATATTTATCTTTATGTATCATCAAAAGACATAACAAACATCCATCTCTCAAAAGTTTGTCCCGGTAGGGAATTGAACACACAGCGCAGAAGACAGAGCTACTACCAATTGAGCTTCAAGTGCCACAAGCCTCAAGTGTGAAAAGAAAATAGCTTTATCACAATACAACAAACCACACCAAGGCTCGAAGGTATAATGTTGCCTATATCATGTAGGACATTTCTTCCGCCGCGGTTATTTGACCCTAGATCTTAAATTTGTGTTGACTATTCGCCTGTTATGAGCAACTGCACTCAAATATTTGGTATTCCTTTTAGAGGTAGCATAAATGATAAATTATAATGATTTTTTTTTTTAACATATGTTGTTTATTTTTACACCACACCGTCAAGGAAAGCTTGTGCTCACATATTACGTGCTCATAGAAACATTTAAGTCAACTAAGTAATATTTGTGATAAATAATGATGAATATTTGTGTAGACCACAGAGGCGGTTAAAATACATAGGTGGCTTCATAGGCGAAAGGATCATTCAGCAAACCGTTGAATACAAACCGACCTGCCCCCAAAAATACAGTGTAAATGCGCCCCCCCAGTAACGATGTAATAGGAGTTGGCAAGTTTGCCGGTCGGAAAAATTGAAATTAATAATTCAGATACTGGGACGCGTTACTCCAACTAATTGCACAGCTCGTTGAATGCCTTGAGAGCAACTAGAGTGCCAGTCACTGGCATAGCCACTTGGAGCGACCAACTTAGAAAACAAGACGCGAAACTTAGTCAGTGACCGTAGATACCTATATTTACTTTGCAAGAGCCATAAATTTGCATGTGGCGACCGCAGCTTACCCGTGGATGTCGTAAAAGGCAGCTAAGAGATAACATAAGAAAACGTAGAGAATATAGTAGCACAAAGATTGTAATCTGCTTTGTAAAAAATAAACAACAATTAACATGACCATCCTTACAGCTAAGTTGGTAGTAACCCTGTCTTCAGCGCTGTAGGTATTGGGTTAGATTCCCACCCAGGACTAATATACATAAATATTTGGATCTAATATTTAACCTATGTATTCTATCCGTAATCTAGTTTCCATATTACAAGCTATGCTTAGTTAGGGCTAGAAGGCGCTTTGTGAGATGTCCAAAAGTATCTATTTATTTATGCATGTGCATTAGGAGATGGACAGCGTCCCCCTGTATAGCATCACCAACACCACAATCGCCAACCCTAATTAAGCTAAGCGCGAAATTACTTTTTCAGGCTGCTTCCTGCTTTTAACTCGTTGGGTGCTGAGAGCTTGCTGGTCTATGAAGAACACACCGTGAGTGTATTCACACTCAGCACCCAACGAGTTAACAGCGCTCATAACAAGTTGAGAGTTTAAAAAATAAACCCGAATGCAACATTTCAATCGTAATGGTTAATCGTAAACGAGAACGTGATATTAAAAAGTATGTACAATCTATATCTACTTGTAGTTCGCCCCGAACTGAGATCTCGTGATATCTGGTTTGTCTTAAGTATTTAACCACGGATTCTTTATCAAAAATCGGATAAACCGTTCAAGAGTTATGCCGTCACAAACATTGCCACATACATTCATATTTACAGTGCCAGATTTCCCAACTTAACTGGGAGATCTTGTTCGCTTTGCTCACTCGTTCAATTAAGAATTACCTTTCATTTGATACCCACACAATACAATTACGATAAAAAAATGTATTGCGTGATCTGCCCCCCATTTATTTTTTCATTTGAAATGCCATATTAAAAAAAATACTCATTTAACAATTTAGAGGAACCAAACGACACCTCATGTTAAAAAACTACAGCGCGTTAACCTTTTCGCGTTTACCCAACACTATCGTTCGCGTTGATTGATTTTACGTTTATTCAGATTTGAAAATATTTAGGTATGAAATAGTGTCCCTATTCTGTTACTCCCTGATAAATCGCAGTATAAAGCTAGCCGCTGAAAATATTTGCCCGCCGGATAAGGCGCAGCGATATATCATGCAGCACACTACTCCGTCTGGTTTAACAGACTTTTTTGAAAAAGCTATGTGATTTTTCAACGTCTGTGTATTGATAGGCTGGAGGCTGGACAAAGACACATGGGGTTAAACACCATATGTGTTAAATGCAGTAAATTGAGGCAAAATAACGATCTAGCCAACGTGGTACGCGAATGAGTAATTTGACATTGACCTAGATTTATACATCGAGTTACGGCTAAGAATTTGTCAATCGGACTTTTGCTTATTTTTTTTTTATTTCAATTAAAAATAAAAAATATTCTCGTAACCGTACGAAATTATGAATTGTGGCTTTTAGTTATTCAAGTTTCAACTTGATTCATTATCTGCTCAGCGTTTCATGCCTAGTGCTATAATAATGTACCTGTACAAATATAATAAGATTCGTTTCGAATTAGGTTATTTCGTATCTACAAATTGAGTGATTACGACGTCTTGTTTGCATTAATTCTGTATTTTGATATCAAATTTTGCTATTCAAAGATTTGAGCATACCATACATTTGAGTCCTGCTAATTAAACGATAGAATGAATTTCGTATTGACTATATTATTACGAGCTGTAGAATACTGTAATAGGAGGCTGGTGTTATGAATTTATTAAAGGGCTTTTAGATATATGTTTAGAATCAGCCTGCTATCTTTAATTTTTTTATTGTCATGTAAAAAACATTTTATTGGGGGGACATTTTAAACTATTGATTTGCTCTCCCATTCCAAAATGTTGTAACTAATGTCACCACAATTCATACGAACCAAACGATACTATTCACGTCAGAATCCATTAAACCGCTTAGGCTCAAGGTAGTGCGAATTAAATATAAAAACAAACATACATACATACATACATACAAACAAACTCTGGAAAAACAAATCCAAAGTTATTTGTATAGCTAATTAGCCTATTTTATAGGAACTATCACACTATATATAATAAATTAGAAAGTTTGTCAATGTGTGTGTGTGTGTGTTTGATACGTCTTCATGCTTAAACGGCTGAACTAATTTATTTGAAATTTAGTATATACATAGACCTCGATTAAAACGAAAGCTACATTTTATCCCGAATTAACTATTTTTTCAGGATAAAAAGTAGTTAACCCTAGAAAAAATAAGTATTCACGTGGGATGACAATTTGTTCATGATAAAAGTAGCCTGTGTGAATCCATGTTTAACCATCTAAGTATTTTCCAAGTTTCATCCAAATGCGTTTGAGCGTTAAATATTAAGAAACATACAATGAGTTACGTTTGCCATCCCACGGGAATACATAACTTTTTCGAAATAATAAGTCCATGGACATACCAGGGATCAGCTACCTTCATAACAAATTTCATCAAACTCATACTATGTTTGTTAAGTCTCAACAAGCCTCATAGCTCAGTAGGTAGTAACTCTGCCTTCTGCGCTGTAGGCTGTGGGTTCGATTCCCACCCAGGACAAACATCTGTGTGATGAATATAGAGGTTTGTTCTGTGTTTGGGTGTTGTCATATAGTATCATATAGTACGTATGTATTTACAAAAAGTATTTAAGTATTCTATCCGTAATCTAGTTCCCATATTACAAGCTATGCTTAGTTTGGGGCTAGAAGGCGCTGTGTAAAAATTAATGTCCTGTAATATTTATTTATTTATTTATTTATTTATAAGTATAAAATATGGTATTGAGTTAACGCATAATTGTTATCTGTGTTTGATTTAATTTTGACACGGCATAAAATGAATGGTACCTACTAATAAACCGCGGGGAAAACCGTGGGGCGCAGCTAGTTGTACCTACTTATTTTTTTGTTTTGTTGTAAATATATAAACATGCATTTTAAGTAACAATACTATGCAATACTAGAATGTAGAGGATATATGCCGATAAACCCATAGAATAACATGAGAATATACCAATCAAGAAATTCGTGATACACTAAAGGCAATCACCTAAAAATCCGTAGAATGAATAAAATAAACGTTGAAAATCGAATTTAAAAGGAGAACCGTACGAGATCTCGTACTGCCTTCGTTTCCAGCAATTTAGCAAGCGCGTGAGATCAAGCCGAACGCCGGCACGTGACGTGGTTGCTGAGCGACCACTTTGACTTGACCTGACTGCCCTGTGTCACTTACACCTAGCAATGAGAAAATCACATCGAGATGAAGTCTTTGTCTCGCTCTCACAATCCACTGACGCAACGATTGGGCGTTCTCGAAGCTTACACTTCGAGAAAAAATATTCTAACTCGACTCGGCCTTAACCGTTCCTTAATAGGCATTTCAGTCGCACGGCTAATTTTCATCCACACCTGGTGTATTATCCTGGTGGATATTCAATGTTCCTTCTGAAAGCATTCAAAATATAAAAAAAATTAACACACACTTGGAATCAATCACTGTTTTACCGCTGTACTGCCGCACCCTAATATCTTCAAGAAGCGCTTTGATTTTTCAGAGAGATTTGGCGGATTTATTACTAAATATTTTTTCTGTTTTCAGATTTTATTTTGAAATATGGCTCTCCACAAAATAACGCCTGAATCAATTAGCTATTCAAGAAGCGAGTTAATAGAGACGATATTATATTAAAAAAAAAACATATATTAACAAAAGTTTCAATGACACAAAATGTCACAGCCTGCGACGGGACTCGAACCCGCATCTATTCCTCAAGCTTTTCGGCTCGAGGCGGCCGCTCTAACCAATTGAGCAACAAGAGTCCTGACGCACATTCCGAATGTTTGTGTCATATTCAAACTCAGCTTGAGCGCTGATCAATCAGCCATTATAACATTTTTAAATGTTTTGACCAAGTGCAATCACTTGCAATACAAAAATATTAAAAATCATATCTCGAATTTTATTAAACCTCAGATCTAAAAGTGAATATTGTTTTGGCTTTTGCTAGTTATTCTGTGATCGTGTTGAGAAAAATCGCCTGTCGCTCTCCTTGAGATTGAAGTGCGAAATACGTTAGGCTAAAGACTCTTCAGATTGCAGACGAGGACGGCGAAAGGAATAATCATTATTTGATAACACTGTTTGTTCCAGAAAATTATCAATAAACTTACCAAGGTACACTAGGGAAAGCTAGGACGTTAATAGTACACACGCAAAGCTAACTTTACTATACAGTATCATTTATTATTTTAAATCGATTTGCCACCGACGTGATAGGTAAGTAGGTATATTCACGCTACCGCCGAAACTGTGAGACCAGACTACAGACTTGAAATTTTGGGAGTATTTATTGTTCACTAAGAATGGATTTTAGGAAATTCTTTTCCCTGAGGGGGTGAAATGGGGTGAAATAGTTTTTATGTTAATAGTTTTAAAATCTTTATTGATGTGTGTTTATTGTAGCTTGACAATGCGTATTTAGAAAAACGATAAAAAAAAACTATTTCTATTAAAGGGTAAAATAGGGCAAAACAGTTTGTATGCACAATCTTAATTAATGTTTCGATTGAGTTACAAATTTAATGTGTATTTATCATACTTCTGAAATGCTTATTATGAAAAAAAAACTTGAGATATTTCCTCTAAAAGTGTGAATTGGGGCAAAACTTTTTGTATGGAGTTGTATTTATATTTGATCCGATCGAGTTGAAATTTTGTTAATGTGTTTATTATTATCTGAAAATCTTACTACTAAAGGGTAAAATGGGGCAAAACAGTTTGCAGGCAAAGTCTTTATTAATGATTCGATTGAGTTGAAAATTCAAACGTGTATTTATAAAAACTATGAAAAGCTAAAAAAAAAAAAAATTCTTCCTCTAGAGGGTGAAACAGGGTAATACTTTTCAAATTAACAAATCTTTTTATTTCATCCGATCAAGTTGCAATTTTGTTTATTTGCGCTTACTATAACTAGATGCTTATTTATAAAACATGTTACAAAAAATCTTGCTATCAAAGGGTGAAATGTGGCAAAACATGCATCCTAAATCTTTAATTCGATTAAGTTCAAATGTTTATGTACTACATAATATTATTATGTGTTTAAAAGACTATTGAGATAATTATAATTTATTTTTATTATTCCTCTAAAAGGATGAAATTGGGAAAAAGTCATGAAATTTTCTCGAAAATTCAAAAACTTTAGTTTCATTCGATAGATTTGAAATTTCGCATGTAGATATTTAGTAACTTTGAAATGCTAATTATGAAAAAAAATCGAGATTCTTCCTCTGATAGAGTGACATGGGGCAAACCTTTTTGTGCGGAGATATGTTTTTATTTGATCCAATCCAGTTGCAATTTTGTATGTGTTTTTATCTGAATTAAAATGCCTATTTAGAAAAAAAACCTGAAAATATTACTATTACAGGGTGATTTGGGGCAAATCTCTATGCATCTAAAATCTTTATAATTTGTGTTAATAATAATATACTTATTGCGATTATAACACATATGTTTTCTATCATCCCTCCACCATCCATTAGGAATTAGTTTATTATTAGGAATTTAGTTTTATTCGATAAAATTGAAATTTCGTAGGCGTGATAAATATTTGAAAATATTTATATATTTTTTGGAAATTCCTCCCCTTAAAAGATGAAATATTTTTTATATTTAATTGGTAATTATTTTAACTCGTAATATTTTATTTTATTTTTGTTTAATTTGATGTATCATTTTGTAATTTATTTGTCTCTTTTAAATAACTTTGAAATGAATTGAATATTTAGTCCTAGAGACAGGTATCATAACGATTTCCTCACAATATAGCCTCATTGTCATTAGTAAATATTAATGTCTTCTTTTCCTTCTCAATTCAACAAGAAATCTCGATTCGACCAGTACTAAGCAACCTCCACTACTCCACGGGGCATAGTGGGTAGGAAAGTAGATAGCAATGTGCGCTTGAGGAGTATATTATGCCCCACTGTATTATAGAAAGGGATCACAGCCATTCCATTTTTCTAATTTTCCGTAGAGAAGCACGGGTATTTTCAGCTAGTAAATATATAAATGAAAGTGCAGTAATTTTACATAACTGTGAGCAATTTAGAAAAACTGTATTTAAAAATGGCTAGCTGATAGATGTAGATGATATAATCGTATCAACGCACATCCCAAACCGCTGTCTGGACCAGTGACTTGAAATTTTGCACAATTTTGGACATTATGCAGTTTAGACATCCACTGAGGAAGGATTTTTTTCTACCCCTAAAGTGCTAAGTCTGAAGTCTATTCAATACAAACATACAAAAATAAAAATCTTTCCTCCGTATAATATTATAAGCAATGTAGTTAGTATGTTAGTAATATAATTTTATAAATATCATAATTATTATAAGAAAAGCTCCATAGTAACTTAGGATTAAAAAAGTTGTAGTCGAGGCATTTTTATCTATTAATTGTAAAGTTTTTTACGGATTTCTTAGAGATCTTGTTTGATTTCTCAAAAGAATAAGTTTTAGGTGGCGAGGGATAGAAATTGAGCGGAAGTACCCGTGTCGCTTTAAATTAGAGAAGCGGGCGCGTTCGCGACGAGAGGGGGTTTGTTGGTGATGGAAAAAACAGTTTTTCCATAATTTCTTAAGGCACTGACCTATTTAAAAAATATTGGGTTGTACCGGACTACCATATAAATTTCCCATTACGTTTTTTTTTAAATACTTTATTGCATACCCACTTAGAAATAATGATACAAATAAACTTAAAATTAAAAAAAATGGCAAAGGCATGCTTAACCCTAATTAGAGTTTTCTTCTAGCAAAGAGACAGAAACAAGATTTTAAATATTATGGGAAAAGTGAACAACGTTAATGAATAACATAACCATTATAGAAATAAAAAGCCTAACAACAAAAGATAATATATATAATCATACTGTTTATATAATAATAGTACCTACATTCAAGCCTTATTAAACATACATAACATATAAAATAATACATAATTATACTTACACTAAATCTATATGGAGATGTAGTCTGCTCTAATTATTTATTCGAAGAAAATTAATAATTCGGGGCATTGTTTCCGACCAGCGAAGGTTTCATTAAGTCATCCATTTGGATGTTGTATTTTATATCAAATTCAAAGTCAAAATTGCGTTTTATGAAATTAATTTCCTTTAATGTTTATTTATTTATTATTTATTTGGCCTGCAGTCGTATTTTCATAACTTTCTGCGTCAACTGTGAAGTTCTCAAATGAAAATCATGAGCTCTAGCACATAAATATCGCAATTTGTGGCTGTTTGCGTATCGGATCACAAAAATACCGAACTGTGGGAAGCATGAATGTGTCTTAACGAGCGACTGTAAAGAGACAGTCATGTGAAATGGCTTTAGCATCTACGACACGATTGTGATGCGATAAAGTACCTTGGAATTCTGAAGTCCAAAGAAAAAATATGTTATCATTATTTTAGTACATAAAACCTAATGCTAATTACCGTTTAGTCAATATATATGCCTGAGAAAAGTCTCCGATCCAACTCGGAGAAAAAAACTACGAAACTAACAAAAATAAGTTAAAAGTGAATTAGCTATTCCTAAGATGAAATACGCCTGTCTAATAAGAACTATTAGACAGGCATATTTCATCTTAGGAAAAAAGTTATTGAAGAAGTATTTGCATGTTTCTCTGTCTCACCTGGTCATTAGATAAGGTCAAAGATAAGGTTTGCGATGGAGCAAACTTTCCCTTCAGTAGGTTTTTCAGCTGCCTACTGAAGACACTAGCACTCAGCGCAGCGTAGTGACATAGCAAACTGCTTTGCACCGCACTTTAGCAGCAGCCGGACTTAAGAGCAAGGCAGACCTTTACTAATTTTTTTATAGTAAGACGGGAGATGCTTTACCTTGATCTTACCTGATTTTCAACTTATGATAAGGCCGAAGGTGGAAGCGCACTTCACCCGGAATCCTCGACCAACTGAGGGCTATCTTACGTCTTAATGCCGGAACACAACAATTTTTAAGAATTGTTGTTATGGCGATAGACTTAGGTAAGATGGTGGTAGCTAGCCAGGTGGAACCAAACCAAGCACAATACAATAATATACTCCCCCTGGGAGTCGAACCCGGGACCTTTGGATCTGACACCGGTAGTCAAACCACAAGACCACGGCGACGGTTAAACACCACCAGCGAAAAATAATATTCAATTATTAGGAAAAAATAAGCTGAGGCGAATTCATTTTATTTCTTTTTTATTTGACCGCCTCTGTGGTGGTTCAACCCACCGATTTCAGATCCAGAGATCCCGGTTTCGATCCCCAGGGGAGCAATATTACGCTTGGTTTGGTTGGTGGTAGGATTTTGTTTAAGTCCTCCTAGCTATCATCTTACCTAATTCTGTCGCCATAATAACAATTCTTAAAAATAGTTGTGTTTCGGCATTTGAGGTAAGATAGCCAGTTCCTCAGTTTGTTGAGGATTCTGGGTGAAGTGCTCCACCTTCGGCCTTATCTTAACTTGTTACCAGGTGAGAGGAGGCCAAGCGCTACCCCGTCGTACAATAAAAAAAATCATTTATTTACATAAAAAACGCCATGAAATAGATCATTCTAGATTGATTCCGAAAGCTATAGTCTGAACAGACTATTTTTATTTATTTTTAATCTGTTACTACTGATTATCGTAACTGATTTTCTCTGTGAAAAAAAATCGCTTTCAAATGTCGTGTAATATAAAAGTGTAACGGGTGTATGTACCAATTACTGTCGTCTCAATAATATAGCACTAACGAACGATGGCCCGCCTCGCCGGATATTTGTTTACAGCCGCGCCATTATAAATGTTTGAGGGCGGAAGTAAACATCATTTGAATAAATATTGTTTTAGGGATGAATCTTTTGGATTGAACCGGGATGCGGCGCGCGTTTCAATCCCATATCACCCCATTGGCTTGTTATGATTTCTACCGACTTGCAAACTGAGGTGAATGTCGTTCTATGTTTATTTGTATGTTTTATGACTTTAATGTTCTCGGAAAGTACATTTTTGTACATAAATTTTGCGCGATGTATACTGGTGGTCAGTCAATCCATAAGTAACGATTCAAAGGTCGTTTTTACCATTTACCTGGTTACCTAATACCTATTACTATTGGGTATCATAACTAATTACCCTATCTTTGCCGCATTTTTTTTAAATAGGTCAGCTCACCTCAAAAATCGCTTATGAATGACGCAAACATACCCAAAAGGTGCCTTTTAGCTTGTTCTTGAAGACGTAAGTTAAAGTCGTAAGATAACGGAAATACAGACGCAGATGGCTGATTTCATGTCATTGCTGTGCATTGTACACGGTGGCCCATAAGTCCTTTGAAATTTAAATTTCGAATAAAATTCAAACGATGCGCAGGAATGGCGCGCGGGGTACGGGGGAAGCACCAACGGTCTTTCGGAATTCAGTCGCCATGGAGCGTTTCACTGGTGCGGACCGTGCTTTTTGTGTGCGCGAGTTTTATCGCAACAATAATTCTGCTACCGTTGCGCGGCGTAAATTTCGAGAACATCACAATTTACGCAACTTTAACGACACTCCAAGTATTCAAACGATTAAGAACTGGGTTACTAAGTTCGAGGAGACTGGTTCTACGTTGGATAAAAAACGGTCAGGTCGACCAAGGACATCACGCACGGAAGAAAACATCGACGTAGTGAAACAGTCAATTCGTGAAAATCCTACCCAGTCTATTCGTAAGCGTTCCAGTGCATTAAACTTATCCAGAACTTCATTACAGCGGATTTTAAAGAAAGATTTACTTCTTCACCCTTACAAGATTCAATTAGTACAGGAATTAAAAGATACTGACCCTATGCACAGACTAAATTTTGCAAATGAAATGTTCGGCCACTTTACATCGTTTAATAACGTGTTATTCTCTGATGAGGCTCACTTCCACATCAACGGCCATGTCAACAAGCAGAATTGTCGCTACTGGAGTTGCGAAAATCCAAATCGCAAACATGAAAGGCCCTTACATAGCCCTAAAGTGACAGTTTGGGCGGCTATGTCAGCGCATGGCATCATAGGCCCTTACTTTTTTGAGGACAGCAGAGGTCGCGCGGTTACTGTTAATTCGCAGCGCTATGTGGCAATGATCGAGAACTTTTTTGCACCAGAGTTGCAGAATTTTCCAGGCTTCAATACGCGGACCTGGTTTCAACAGGATGGAGCAACTGCCCATACCTCTAACACCGCTATGCCCGTCGTTCGTCAACTTTTCCCTAGTAAAGTTATCTCTCGAAGAGGAGATATTGCCTGGCCACCACGTAGTCCGGATCTGACCCCAATGGACTTTTTCTTATGGGGTTATCTTAAGAGTAAAGTTTATGAAACCAACCCGCGGTCAATCGTTGTCTTGAAAGAAAATATTCGACGAGAAATGGTAAGCATTACAGAAGTTACTTGCCGCGCAGTGATGGACAATTTTAGACGTCGCTTACAGGAGTGCCGCGATCGTAACGGATTACATTTAGACGATGTAATTTTCAAAAAATAATTCCCATTTTATTAAGATTACTTCCAAATAAAAACCTTTTTCATATTGTAATTAGTTTTTTTTTAATGATTTTTTTACATTTCAAGGGACTTATGGGCCACCTTGTATAAGAGTTTCACCGCCTGTGGTCTAGCGGGTCGCCCACCGGTGTCAGATCCGGGTGTGCCGGTTCCGGGCTTAATCCCCAGTGGGAGTACAATATTGTGCATGGTTTGGTTGGTGGTAGGAGTTGTTCAAGTCCGCCTGGCTAGCCACCACCATCTTACCTAAGTCTGTCGCCATTATAACAATGCTAAATTGCTATGGTGCGGCTTTTAGTGGTAAAATAGCCAGTTCCTCAGACTGTTTAGGATTCCGGGTGTAGAGGTGTGTATCGTTTTTTTTGATAACGCCGTAGGAAGCGCTGATGAGATGGTGAGATGATGGCCAAGCGCTTTCCCATCGTACAATAAAATGAAAAGTGTGGCTTTCTCTATCTACATAATAATATAACAATTAGCAAATATATTACATTAGCATACATACGCATGGATGGTATCCATGAGATTCATTAAAATCCGTTCAGCCACTTAATTGTGAAAAAACAAACAAATAGAGTTACTTCTTCGTTTATAATAAGGTATGAATGAATGCTTACAGCCATGTCTACAATGCTACGCTAGGGCTACGAAGTGCTACGAAGCGCTACGTTTATTGCTACGGTGCTACGGTTTTGTCTACATGGTGTTAATACTGACGGCATTACTTTATTCTCTCCACGAGTGTGGAATGTATTTCCAGGCTATACAGCTCTTGTTAATGGCAGTCAGCGTATCTTCTATGTTAGGAAGTTCCCATTGCAGTAGCGCAGGGAATATTCCGTCCGTACCTGCAGCTTTGTACGGGTCGAAAGTTCTAACAGCTCCTGCGAGTGTATCACGAGAGACTATTTATTGATTCTGCTAGCTCCCAGTCTGCTGGCATTTGACCATGGTCCGTTGGCCAGTGTTTTAAATTTCTTATTGGGCGATCTGGAAAGTGCGTTGTTTTCAATCTCAGATGGTGTTAATTCCTTGGTTGGTTTTACCTCTGGGAGCTCGCTTAATTTTGCTGTGAGTGTTTCACCAAACAGTTCCCTGTTGATTTTCTTTGGGTTCATATAAGTGCGATGGTTAATTTCACCTGATTTTAAGTTGAAGCGTATCCGTCTGTGGTCTGCATTTGACACCTCGTTGGTCACCACATGCCAGTCTATCACACAGACAGATGGAGTCGATTTCGTCTCCATCTATGTAAGCTGAAACTATGAATATGGTGTTAAGCCTACCCTCAAAACCAGTTTTAAGTTTTACTACCGTAAAGTCATAAGTGACTTACCAGGAATGCTTTGAAGTTTTGTGGCACGTAGATAAGTGTGCGTATTTTGTTAAGTACAGGTGGAGTGAAAACATCGCCTCTGAGGGCAGTGAAACCTACCCTTCCTCGGCCGACGTAAGGCTCCTGAACCAGTGCTATGGTGTTCGGTTCAACTTCGAGAATTTTCCTTAATGCAGCGAAACCAGTAACGCTGTGTTGGATGTCGGCCTGAATGATACTGATGTTGCTTAGTACTTTTTCGGGCTTTGTGTGTGAATCGATGTTATTGACTGTAGAATTATGGCAGAATGCTTGTGTGTTAGTGGGTTTAGTTTTTTTTTCCCTGGTTACAATCATTTTTACTGAGAGTGAAGGGGGGTTATTAAGACTAGTGCAATTGCGAGTGGGAGCTATCGGGAGACGACGAGCACCTCTCGTAGTCCGCGGTCGGTAAGGCCGAGAGAAGGTTGAGGCCTTGAAGGTCCCCCAAAATCTCATCTCCCTCGTCTCCCGCGTCCGACAAGAAGCCCATGCCCCCCAACGGCACCTCCGATCCACCATCATATTCATCGGTGCTTCGAGCGCTTGAAACGCAACCGGAGACCCCGGCCTCGGCGTCACCACGGCTCAAGCCTGGCGCCACCGACTCCGCGGCCCCGGACGCCGCCCGCGCGCCCGCCTCTTTAGGTTTCTTGAGGTCTACATAGACTCTCGCGGTCTTGTAGTAGATGCGCCTCAATGTCACCACCTCGTCGAAGGGCACTCCGTAATCAAAGGCGTCGTCTGTCTGGAAGGCGTTCCGTTTCGCCTCGTGGGAGTACAGGGCCAGTTCCAGATGAAACATCCATCTTGAGCATTGGATGTGCCCAGGATGCCCTTGAGTTTTGTAGCGTCCCCGTCGTAGTCCGGAACGAACACTCTAGCTCTCACGTGACGTGGCATCAGACTGATTGGCACCACATATAATTTTCCAGACCCTGGCCACAGGAAGGAAAAGGAAAGTCAGCGACGGTCGAGGTGAGTCACCGCACCGCGACCTGGTCCTGTAGCTCCATCCTCAGACCACCCCTGTCCAGCCGGCCCAATGACTCGAATCTAGGAAGTAAGTGGTGCTCGTCACACGAGGCGAGGTTCATCTCGGCGACTTCGACAGCACAATCTTCAACCCTCTTCCTCAGAAGGCAAACGTAGACTTCAAGTAAGGAGGAGGCCCGAATGAACACAGCCTTGGACTGGGCCTTCGCAGCTCTCGCGTAGGGTAGGACATGCGTGCTTTGCTGCGATCGCCTTCTGTCTCAGCGTTCCCAGACACACCCTCTTATCCGCCACGGCGGAAAACGGGGATATCTGGTCGGTGCTCCGCTGCCGTTTGTTGTTGTTGGTGACTCCGCGTTCGCGGTTTGTATTGGGACCTGAGCGCGGGCGATGCACCCGCTACGCTTCCCTTTCCCCTTCCCTTTTGAGGTGGGGGATCGGAAAACCGTGGGATCATTTGCCACTATTGGTGTCTGTGTGGACAGGAAGGGTTTCGCCAAACCCACGGCCGCGCAGTCTTCGACAGTCCGGTCCGATCGGTAGCCCTCCTCGTCAGAGCTACGGCGGACAGGTCCGCTGGGAATGCCGCTCCCCCTATTTTTTCGAACTGCTGTTGCTTGGCCAGTACCATGATAAGCTGCTCGTTATGCCGCCTGCGCTCCAGTCTCCGTTGTTGGTCGGAGTTGCCCGCGCCACTCTTCTGTATAGGTTTTTTACCTACCTTCGAGATGACGGGGGGCGCGGGCCCTCCGCCAGCTCGCCTATCCTTATCGCCCACATCCAACACAATGCCTTCGATCCCTACTGCATTGGCTGCCTCCGCCGCTTTCTTCGCCTTTCTCTGGTTGGAGCTCTCCCGCTTGCGTGAACGCCCTCGCATCGGTCCAGTCGCAGCAGGTTGCTCCGTGTATGCGAAGAAGGGAAACATGGCCTCTCCTGGGATTGTCATGGGGATAAGCTCGAGAGTAATTTTTATTTAGATCTATTTTTTTCCAAGCATCTTTTTACATGGAGTTTCTCAATAAAGAAAATAATTGGCTGGTTCTTTGAAAACAAGTTCGAGTTGTCGATAGAAAATACTAGACTTTTTGTAGTGTCTGCTTCCGATAGTAGTGATGCACGAGGGAGTACTAGATCTACAATGTTGATTGCTTCGGTTGTTTCAACTACGTCGTTATTTTCAATACCTATTCACAAGAAATATTGTATGTTAGTACCTAATATGTAATCTTTCTGTGCCCTAACAGGGCTTATGTTTGAAACTTTTATCCACGCAACACCTGTATACCCCAATATAAGTGCAATAAATCATTTGAATTTGAATTTGAAAGCAGCAAAAATAATGTTGAATAATTTCAACTATCGATCCAAAATTCACTTGTGTGCCATAGACCAGGCGTATGAGGCCATGCCACTACATCAGAAGAAGCAATTTACTTCTCTGTGTTATCTAACACATTTTCTGTCATCATCAATATGCCTGCAAGTCATGGTGGTTTTAAGTAACCTATTAGCCATCTAGTTCCTTATTTGTTATCTAATTGGCCCTTAATATTTATAATACACTCTTATTGAGATGTGGCCTAAGATGAAGCACGCTTGTCTCAATAGATCCTGTCCACTTCTCTCCCTTCTAACATGAGGACTCCTTGAGTAAACTAAAATACACTGACCATCATTTTCTTACATTTTACTTGTGATATAATTAACTTAGTCATTATGAAAGAGTAGTAACGAAACCTCTTTCGTGACTGTGCTTGCAGTTACATTTTTACATAAAAGGAAGTCTCACATAAGTAGAATTACAGACAGAAATTGTATGCGACATATGACACCGGTAGGCGTACCACTAGACCACAGAAGCAGGTGTTCTATTCATATATTTTTCTGCAGGTAATTTATATTGCCACTAGCACCAGTTAGGTGCTTGGATTGCCGCCTTGAGCTTTAATTCATAGAAGACAAATTAGTAAATGTGTAGGCTAATATGAAATACGCTTATCTGAAATGAACCTCTGGATTTGCAGCTGTGCGATATTTTCAACCTCACGAAGTGGTGAGCTAGTCATTTGCTATCAAACAGAAATCCAAATAACATCAGAATGTAATCTGTACGTACATACAAAGGCAGCACTCGCTGGCTCTCCAAACAAGAGGTAAAAACGTACGATACAACCGCCCGCATGAGGGTTTGCTCGACTTATGCTTTATTTTTGACAATTCAGTTTAGGAACATTATAACCTGACGTGACGTAATCACAATCACAAACCTATCTTACATACCAAGTACCTAAAGTGATTTTCCGCACCAAAACGGTGGCAGTGTCAGCAATACACGCAGAAAAACTTTTTTTTTTACATTTATGGTCAGGTCCTTATAATATTATGAGCCTGTACTATAAAAGTATCAAACACTAGCTTTTGTTTGTTTTATTCACACGAGCGCATTTCACACATGTTTACGGTAAACAACAATCTTTTTTGTTTTTAATTTTATGGATGTTCTTGAATCATTTGAACATTTATGCAAATTCCCAATACCTACAATCCCTGATTTATTTGCATTTTATGTAAATCTCCAAAATTCCTACAATAATTAATTGAGCTGCTTTATCTATTAAATTCATACATTGTATTGTATGAAATAAGCTTTTTGTGTAATCTCTTTTATTTACATAATTGTACGAATTATTAATGTGTACACACGAAAACAAATACCAATCCGTATTCAGTCAAAATAGTAGATTTATGTCCTATAAGGTAGAGACAAGGCTCTACCATGTCGTCGACGTGTCGCTATCGTCCCGTCGCCGTGTAAAATGTGAGCTCCGTAATGAGTGCCCTGATACAGCCGAGCTATGAGTGCCGGATGGATGTGCTCGGATTCATATGTTACGTGAAACTCGCTTTGAACGCACCGTTCATATAATACCGATTTGAACATGTAAAGTGCGAAAGTTACGAGAAATAGTATTAAATTGAACATTGACATTTTGAAAAAGTCAACTGACTGACTATGCGAAATATAAGCCTCTCCTAACCCTTACGTGGATGTGATAAGAGGCTATAAATGGAACTCTAACCGACCCCATGGTCTATTGGCCATCCACCGGTATCAGACACAGAGGTGCCGGGTTCGATCCCTCCAATTGGTGGTGTACTTGTTGGTCCGGCAGGCAGCTTCTACTATCTAATCTAGTCTGTCAGAATAACAACGATTATCAAATTTTATGTTCAGGCATTAAGACAGCCAGTTCCTCAGTCCGTCGAGTATTCCAGATGAAGAGCGCTAATACCTTCGGCCTTATCATAGCTTGACATCAGATGAAATGAAGGCCAAGCGCTTCACTGTTGTATATCATAACAAAATATTATACCAGAACATGGGCAGCATTTATCTAAGCACATAACACCAATACTGCAATCACGTACCCATCTACCAAGCGTATACGATAAAATATTCCCACATTGTAGAGGTTCTGTAGTAAACGTTGATGATGATGATGTGATGTAAAATATAATATCACATCATTTCTACCGAAAGCAAACCCTTAAATAAAATAGACTCGCGACTGGGATGAGGTCGTAAAAGCGCCACAAATCAAACTCCGGAATTCCTAAGTTACCGCTTCCTTCGCAACGTATTTATGTTTACGTGGGGCTTGTCATACAGCGATCTTCACTTTGCTACATTTGCTCACGTATTTTTCTAATGACTCTGGTCTTTATTTCTTGTTTCCAAAGAAATACTTTAAACAAATAAATAAAGGATAATTCACACCGCAAACTAAGCATAGATTGTACTAGTAATGGATACCGGCTATTTTAATGTTATACATTTCCATATAAAACAAAATAAAAAAACTGTTTTAATGTTAAAATAGATCCATGTAAAGTGACGCCTGAATCATTGAAATACTGTCAGACATATTTTTCGATACCTTTACGGTAAACAATTAGTTATTATTTTTTATGATACAATGTTTATTGATGAGGTTTGTTTTTTCCGATACCAAGGTTTACTCAGTCTAGGGCAGGGTGATCTCCTTCGAGAACAGGTATGAAACTCAGAAACGGTCTCTTTAGCATCGGATTTCCACTTCCTATCAGCCGCCATTCGGTTGTTGGTGGCCTCACTGTTCTGTAGGAAGTAGTTCTGCCTTCTACGCTGTACTTGTAGGTACCTACGCCCGGATGATAATCGAACCCACATTTGGATCCGGGACAAATTTGTGCATACATATAGACTAGTTATTCTAGACTATGGGTGAGTATATGTACAAAAAATAAAGGTATTCTATACGTAATCTTGTTCCCGTATTACAAGCTTCGCTTAATTTGGGGCTAGATAGTGTTATGACAAAATGTCTAGCTATATTTATTATATATTCTCTTAGATCATATCCTGCGACATATGATCACCGACACCCAGCACCCAGCCCAGGCAAGTAAACAAACATAAAGCCATGCACACACAGCAATAAAACGCTAAATGATAATCGCGAGATGTCCGGCCCGTTTCCGGCACTTCCGGTGACACGCATTAGCCATTACCGCGCCGCCGCCGGCGCATGACGTCACTGCTTTGTTTTGATACATTCTATGTATGCGATTGGACAGATATTACTGGACTGCAATCCCATATATACATTTTTTGACCATGATTTTCCACAGGTTCTTTCCAAAATGAAAAAGTGTAGTTAGTGTAGTAAAAGTAAAGTTGACCTAAAACGAGTTGACTTTTAGTTAGGGTACAGGTCCCACTTTGTATGCTAGGTTTTACAGTTTTCAAGATTATTAAGCAAATCCTTTTAAGCTTAGCCTGAATCAGATATGCGTACGCAAGGATTTAGGTCCAAAGCGGAGTGAGCTTTGCAAGCCTATTAACCTTTTCTCCAAGACATTAGGATCGTTAGATAACGCTATAAGCATTGTACATATTTAGTTAGTTTTTCTGATATTTTTTTCACAAAAAAGTCAACCCTCATTATAAAGCAAAAATTATATATCTTGTTTGGGAGTTTTTATTTATTTATTTTAGTTTCATTATTTGTTATTAAAGCGGCAATATAAATACACTCGTTGTGAACATTTCAACTGTATAGACAGTTGATACAGCGGGCTGTACCTATCTAATGAACTGTAATAGGTATAGACCTATTCCAGTTCATCAGACACAGCCCGTTGACAGACATACAGATTGACGGACAGACGGACAGCAAAGGCTTAGTAATAAGGTGCCGTTTGCAACCTTCTGGCAGAACCCTAAAGACATCAAATGAAAACACGTATAGAAAATTTACTAGACTAATTAAAATTATCACAAATTGGTTCAATCCGAGATCCAGAAATTCAACCCTCCAACATTTGATTGCAGTTGAGTTCGATTCGGCGATTTTAGCCGATAGCTGTTTGCAGAAGTGTTTCGCAAATAACATTAACCAACATTAACTGCATCATTATCAGGTAGTATTCGATTGGTCTGCGACTGATGGCTATTTGCAAACTGTTTACGTTTAACAGTGCCATGTTTATTTGCAGTCCTGGAACCTTGATAATATCTTTTGAAATCACAAATCAAGTGAACCCATTGGAGTTTTACTGGGGGTTACTATCGAGATTAATATTATAAAGAGAAAAAGAAATTAAAAGGGTAAAGTTTGGATGTAGGAGGAAATCTCCGAAACTACTTGTCAGATTTCAAAAATTCTTTCAGCAAGATATAAAATGTATTTTTAGTATGAACGTAGATCTTATAAGAAATTCTATCCGTAATCTTGTTCCCATTTTACAAGCTATGCTTACTTCGGGGCTAGACGGCGCCGTGTAAAATTAAAATCTTTATTTATTGATTTATTTAAATTAAAGGGTTTGCCGTGGCTACTGATTTCGCTATTAAATGCGACGAAAAATGGTCAAGATATATTGTTTTGATACTCAGACTTATTCTTGTCAAAAAAAAAACAATTTGCATGTGAATTTTAAAAAAACTTGAAAATGTGTGTGATTTTTTGTCAAAATACTTAGTTGGTACTGATAAAATTCTGTCTAGCTATCGTT
Source organism: Venusia cambrica (assembly GCA_951394065.1). Taxonomy (NCBI): domain Eukaryota; kingdom Metazoa; phylum Arthropoda; class Insecta; order Lepidoptera; family Geometridae; genus Venusia; species Venusia cambrica. The sequence continues at coordinate 6,273,918 of OX596065.1, forward strand.
TTTTGCTGATACTCTAACAGTCACATACTGAATACCACGCGGGAACATCTAGTTTAAAAATAAAAACAAGTTTTTGAAGTTGTCGGATCTTCAATTCAAATAAGTTGTATGTTTTCCAGCGTCTGTTTTTCGACTAGAGTACCACCCTAATGCCTTAAAAAGGAGATTATCAAGCATTTATGGGTTTTTTATATTATTATTAGTATATTATATTTATAGCCAGACTTTTGACCAGTTCACCAGTTCACTTGAAAAACAAATCTTAACTTGTTAAAGTCTGGAAATAGAGCACGATTATCTAAAATTAACCTTTTCACTCTGGACTCGAAGACTCCAAGAGGACAAGGAGTTCCATTCCTTACCAATATTAATTATAAGAGTAGAGGCGAATCGATGTGTTCGGCACAATAATGTAACATTTACAAGGTACGGGTTGTAATCTGCCGTTCGTCTGCTAGTCCGCTTATTAAATCAGTTGTAAGTCTGCTAGGTTCACCCTATCGTAGCCACTCTTTGTCCAGACTAGCCTCGAGTTTAATGGCTCACTTAAATTATACTGTCAATAATAATGATGTAGTTTAAAAAACAAAAAACCACAAACCCCGCCATCCCAATTTAAATATAAATCCTGAAACTTGACGAATCTTCGTGATCTTAGTCACGAAGCAGATGTCAAATGTCAAAACAAACGTCAATTGGACTCAAAACATATCATAATGGACCAAAACTCAAGGGGTTTACTAGTAGCCACTGAAGGTCCACTATGCACATTATACATTTGTCATCCGAAATACTTACATGTAAGTACAATACAATAAAAATAAATGTCTTATGCATAGCTGAGATAATTTAAATAACTAATGTCTTTACTATCCAAGTCCGTCTTTACTATCCAAGAACGGTATAAAAGAGTTAAAGAATAGTAAATATCATTACAGCACGCAACCCACTTTATTCGTTTACAGACCTCTCATAAAACCCCCATAACTTGGAGACGGCGAAATGCATCAACAGAGCATTACCGCATTCGGTGCCGCGGCATGACATTGTGCAATAAAAATGCAAATACTCACAAATCCTCATCCGCAATGATTTATTTAAATAGACCCCCATAAAAGATAATATCGTACTCCAGGAGACTAAAGTTGCCGCGAAAGTCTAGGAATAAAATAAATTATGCAATAAACCTGGATCCTTGTTGAGTTGGGACACTTCCAATCCCTTCACACGTCCGGCTAACGCCCAAGCATGGTAATGTGTGTTTCGATTGTTCAACATTTTTCATTTCATTCATAGTGTTCCTTTATTTTAAATGCTCGAGACTCGCCTGGGCATTACCTAGGCCAAGATAAGGTCAATACGATGGAGTGAGCTTTCCCAGAAGCTGCTAACGAATACAGACAACTGACTGGCGCTGGAATTCGGCAGGTCGCAAGCCAGGAGGATCTTTACAAGTACAACAAAGTCAAAGTCAAAGTCAAAGTCAAAGTCAAAGTCAAAGTCAAAGTCAAAGTCAAAGTCAAAGTCAAAGTCAAAGTCAAAGTCAAAGTCAAAGTCAAAGTCAAAGTCAAAGTCAAAGTCAAAGTCAAAGTCAAAGTCAAAGTCAAAGTCAAAGTCAAAGTCAAAGTCAAAGTCAAAGTCAAAGTCAAAGTCAAAGTCAAAGTCAAAGTCAAAGTCAAAGTCAAAGTCAAATATGTTTATTCAGTAAGATTTTTTAGGATCACTTTGAAACGTCAAATCTACCGCCTGTTCGGAATCGCGACCAGCACACAAGGAGAAAGGCAAGAACCTCGATACCAACCAACAATAAAAGCAAATCAAGGTTATCGATTCTGTTGCCGGGGTGCCACAACCAACCTAAATTACTTCGAGGAAGTCCATTTTAACATTGCAGCTCAGCAACCGGAGGTAAACACTTCAGCTTGGAGCTTGTCAACTTTAGGATTGGACTTTTGTAAGTGCAAGCGTGTGTGTGTGTGTAAGAGGTAAAACACGTATCGGTATCGTTTTTTTTCCAAAGATATCACCGTAACTGAAATATATTTGTTTTTTAATTCATGTAATTTTATTTAAATAACTTCTCATCATTAATTAATTAAGTGAACCACATTTTTTTATAATAAGTACCTACCAGTTGTGTCTAGACAATAAAATAATCTAGATTTTAAATATTTTTATGGAATTTGATAAAATATGAAAATTTGATACCATTTAGTACCTTGTATTTATAATAGTTTATTTTAAGTTTTTTTTTCGTTGTAAAACCTACGACACCACGATGTCTCCGACACCATATTTAAGAGTCTTGTGAGGGTGCAATAATACGGAATTCTGGGAAATATCTAGGCAATGATGGGAACGAAGATAAATACACATGAACTAAACAAATGCTAAAAATCGGTTCCTACTATAATGCAGTGTAGGGGTGCACTATGTCAGGATAATGGGGACGATCTTTCGTAAAGTCTGATACCAGAACTGTTATACAGTCCACAGGAAGAAAGAAAGAATGAAAATATGTATTTACAAAAAAAAGTATATAAGTATCATTACTGCGATTGCCAACACGCATGCCAATCGTGGTGATAATGGCAAAACCCTCCATTTCTTTCTTTAGCATTGGGGGAGACCCCGTGTCTTATGCAGTGGACTTTTATGGGCTGTAATGATGATGATAATGATGATGATGAAGCAAGTATACATTTATAGCCAGAATGCATCATAAGACAATTCCACCAAGCCCAAACGATGCTAGGTTAAATTGTTTTTTACGGAGTTTTGGTGAAAATCATCATCATCTTCATCGGATGATGAAGCCAATAGCCTACCCTAGACCTACCGGAAGGCAGGCAGTTCAGTGGGAATACTACGTATCATCATTACTGCGATCAACAACACGCCTGCCAAGCGTGGTGATACCTGATAATAATGATGATGATACTAGAAGGTAAGCAGTTCAATAGGTCTAATCTAGTGACCATAAACACCACAGGAAAGCAGAATACGCAATTTCGTTTACTTGGGCGACATATTTGTTCCAGTTATTTTTTGATATAAAAACCAAACTACTGTATCGATTTTGATGAAGTTTCTATGAGACCACCTCGAAAGTATGGCCTACCAAACATAACAAGAATTATCAAAATCTATTTCGAATTCACGGAGAAATCGAGTAACAAACAAAAAAAAACATACAGCCGAATTGAGAACCTCCTCCTTTTTTTGAAGTCGGTTAAAAAAAAGTTTTATTGTTATATTTTCCGGCTTTTTTTTCTTCCTTTCGGCGTTTTCATACCAACTCTATGTCTAGGTATTTGCGTTCTTAATATTATGGTAAATAGGGTTCAAAGTGATCCTCTCAGTAATGTCAACCCTAAAATAACGTTGTTTGTGTAAAGTGGTCAGCTTTCCGTCTTAAATGCTTACAGTAAGTAGAAATCTAGGACGCAGTTTGTAAAGTGCCACCCACCAATCCCCATTGGGTCTGTGTGGTAGATTAGACTGTCCCACTCGGTATCCCGACAAATAATATGCGGGTATATCGAAGTATGTTGTATGAACTAAGTTCTATCCTAGTATTTCTATAACAGGCCTCATAGCTCAGTTGGTAGTAACTCTGCCTTTTGCGCTCTAGGTTGTGGGTTCGATTCCCACCCAGGACAAACATTTGTGTGATGAATGTAAATTTTTGTTCTGTGTTTGGGTGTGGTATCATATAGTACGTATGTATTTACAAAAGTATTCAAGTATTCTATCCGTAATCTAGTTCCCATATTACAAGCTATGCTTAGTTTGGGGCTAGATGTGTGTGAAATTAACGTCCTGTAATATTTATTTATTCCTAAGTAGTAGTAGTTATGACCACAATTAGAAACAGAATTTAAGAATCAGATATTGTTATTTTTTTTTACAATCCGAAAAATTGCACTCGGAAATTATTGGGGGGATAACCACTCTTGGCAGGTGCGTTGGTGATCACAGAGTTGTTGTTAAGTACTCAAGTGCAAGCAAGTCACAATGTTTTACATTATATCTAATACCACTTTTTTGTTTATATTAAATGGCAGGAAAGCGCTTGGCCTTCATCTAACCTATTTTCAAGTTATGATAAGGCTGAAAGGTGGAAGCGCACTTCAGCCGGAATCTTCAACAGTCTGAGGAACCTCTATATGCTAGAATACAACAATTTTAGAATAGTTTTTCTGACGACAGAATTAGGTGAGTTGGTGGTAGCTAGCCAGGTGGACTTAAACAAAGTCCTACCGCCAAACTACCAAACCAAAACAAGCACAATACTTCACTCCCCCTGGGGGATCAAACCCGTGTCCTCTGTATCTGACGCCGGTGGGCAAACCACCACACCACAGAGGCGGTTGTCTTGTTTCGGCATTTAGAAGTAAAATAGCCATTTTGTCAGTCTGTTGAGTATTCCGGGTAAAGTCTACCTTCGGCTTTATCATAACTTAACACCAGGTGAGATGAAAGCCCAGCGCTTCCCCGTTAAACAATAAAAAAAAACTAAGATGTTCAAAATGTGTTCTGTTGGAAAACCATCACATAAACTAGGCAGCCTGTACAACTTTGAACGTTTGAAGCTTAACTTACACTTGAAGCCTTAGAACGTTGTTATTTAGACTTGATCTTATACAGCATGTTTGTGTTTACCTGATCTTATTCTGGCCTATCAATGTTTATGTACAGCGCGTTTCATAAAACACGTATGATACATACCTAGATGATGTAAAGTCTAAGCAAGGCATTTGCTTAGACTTCATGACACATGAACCTAAGTGATTTTTTTGAATATACCCAATCACGGGCGGTATGTATAGCCACAACCCCACTGAAACGTCAAAATAATAATAAAAAAAATATATAAGGTAAATAGTCGTTTAATTGTTTAGAATACCTACTTTTTCGTGAAAGATCTTTGTGATTTTATTCCAAATATCTGAAACTATTCGAAAACCATTAAAATGTTATCTGAAACTTTTAAGAGTAGTAGAGCCCTTTTGTGAAAGGCTCGTCCGGGTTAGTACTACCACCATACCTATTTCAGCTGCCAAGCAGCATTGCTGTATTCCGGTTTGAAGGGTATGGTTGCTGGTGAAATTACGGGCATGCGAGGCTTAACACCTTTATGCATCAAGTTGACGGGTGCAATGTGTAGGCTAATTATTCTTTGGTAATTTGACCTACGCAGTGAGGCATTGTTATAGGCAAGAGATGTACTTAACATTAGAGCCTTTATTCTGTATGACCAATCGTGTCTTAACGCGCCCGCGTCACGATATCTGCATGGAATCATCGTATTGGCATATCGTAACGCAGTAGCCCACCACGCTACTTTCTTGATCCATCCTAGTTGTATAAAAATAAATAGCTTTTGCCCATGGTTTCGCTCGCGTGGTACTTAGCCAGATAAAAAGTAAGCTATGTTGTTACCCGTGGATAAACTGTATCCAAACTTCATTCCATTAAAATCCGTTTAGTCGTGTAAAGGTTTAGTTTAGTTTTGGAATCAAACAAGTGAACATGAACAAACGCACTACCCAAACTTACCTCAGAAAATCTAGAAACTTCAAAGTTTTAGAGTAGATCCTTTTATAGTGTAGGAGAGCACTATGAAAAGACTTTACTTTTTTTTTCACGTCATTTCCAGAAAGAAAGTTAGCTCAAGTTGGTTTATTTATACACTCTGTATATGTTGAGCGTATTAATATTTGATATAAGACTTGTAGCCTAGGGATTCGCGGTGAGGGGTAGCTATCAGTTTTTGTGATTTACGCTTTGAATCAGATGGAATTTTTGATCAAGTGTTGTAGTTGTTTCATTTACTTAGGTATACTACGAAGCAAAATTGTATCATTGGGTTTTTATAAATTTGGGATATTATACGGGTCATATGGGAACTAGATTATGGATATATTATATAGCATAATCATGATAATTATGCTTACTTTTGTAAATACATACACGTAATGATATATAACATATATTATAACAGTGGTGATTAATTTACGACAAATAATGGGGATTAATTTACGACAAATAAAATAATATAATAATATATTCACAAAGATTACAAATCATATGAACAATTTAACAAAGTATGTACAAAGGAAGTAGGAGGATTATCTTATGACCGTTACAAACGGTTTATAGGCAGGTAACTCAACTGTTCCATACCAGTACCAGACGGAAGCGTGCCCAAAATACTGAGCTATGATTATTCGCTGACCTAAATAAGAGCCAGCCCTTGGTTGCCACTATATTTGCACCTTTTGTTATCCTCGGCCGAATCAGCCGCCGCACCATTTACATACACGACATAATCGTGGTCCAGGTGATCTGTGGACCAAAAGACAATGGTTTCATCTTAGTTTACCTCAACCCTGCTATCCACGTCCAATCACGAAACCTTCTTATATGTAAATGTAGGGATTCTGGTTTCTTACTCCACTTAGTTCCAAATGAAGACATACGTTGTACCCTTATAATTTCATAATATCATTGAGACAAACCTTATTATTATGGCTTGGTATTATGTCAGTGGTAAATTTTGCATTTCACTCTGATATTTTTTAGCAGTTTGTGTTTAATTTTAATAAGGGTAGATTTGTGATCTACCTCCTAGTGTTCAACGCCGCAATACTGAATCTTTGTGTTTTTAACTGGTTTGCTGCAACCATCTGTTAAGCGACCACCCCTTGCCAAAGTTCGGCGTCAAACAGTTTGCCGTATACCGTAGGTGCGCGGGAGAACCAGTACCTTTTGTATACCAGTACCAGTGTATTTTAACAATGCCCAAGACAAGCCAAGGTCAGGAGATGACCCATAATTAAAAAAAAACAAGCAAATCGGACATATCTACTAAAAGGTGGCTCCAACTTCACAATAGAGTTTGATCTCAATAATAATAAATGTTACAGGACATTAATTCCACACAGCTCCATCAAGTCCCAAATTAAGCAAAGCTTGTAATATTGGAACTAGATTACGGATATAATACTTCTTTTTTTGTAAATACATACATATTATACAAACACAGAACAAACAGCAATATTCATCACACAAATGTTTGTCCTGGGTAGGAATAAAACCCACAACCTAGAGCGCAGAAGGCAGAGCTACTAAGAACTGAGCTGTCAGGCTAATCGGATTAATTGGATAATAATGTAATCTTTTTACAGTCGGATTTCCGGACATTATAAATAGGCGATCTACTGACTTGCATGCACATGAAAAATATCTATATTCTACGATTACAAAAGTAAACAAATTCCGCACAACAGTTGCTGGCACAACTTATAGCAAAAGCCGTGCTAGTAAAGTAACACATAAGTTACGTTAAATTGCAATAATTGTTGGGTCCCATAATAATTTCCAATTATCTCGGCAAACACAAAGATCTTCAGCTGGAAGGGTTGTAATATATCGCGCGGTCGTAACATTTGTCACATACAAAATAACATTATTATAGTGATACCCGTAGAGACGTGGTTAAGAACCTTACCATTCTTAAGTAACTAAATGTTTTTATTATTACTTTTCTACTCGTCAATGTTGTGAGAGACGAGATTTATCAACGTGGGGTGGGTGGGATATTAGTGGTCAAAGGATACAGCTGAATTTGTGGTAGAACCGCTCATCAGAGTACGCTCATCTTGCGACCACTCTCCTGCCGAAGTCCGGCGCCAGCAATTCGCTGTGTTCCATCGGTGCTGAGAAAGCTCGCTCCCAGACCTCATCCTTACCCATTTTTTTTTTAATTCTACGACGGGGAGGCGCTTGGCCTTGGAGTGGTTACAAGTTAAGAAAAGACCGAAAGTGGTGGCTATCTTATTCCTTAATGCCGGAACGTAACAGTAAAGAATTGTTGTAATCGCGACATACTTAAGTTAGATGGTGGTAGCTCAGTCGTAAACAAAGTTCTATCACCAATCAAACTGAGCACAATATTGTACCCTGGTGATCGGGACCTTTGGATCTGATTCAGGTGGGCGGACCCTTAGACCACAGAGGCGGTTAAAAGATATATAATAAAACTAGTGTGAGCCAGGCTGCTGCTATTTAGTGGTATGTGTGTGCCTGCGTGTGTGTGTGTGTGTTTGTGATTGTGCGCGCTATACGGGTGAGCATTTAATTCAATCCTGTATCCTTTTGAATTTTAAAATACATGTGCACAAAATCAATTAAGGTTATTCTTAAAATCTGTTGTTCCCAGAACCTTTATCTCCACACTCCAGCGGTTTAATTCGAAATTATCGTCGTTAAGGAGTTACGCGTTTCCACACGAACGGTTCTCAACTGCGATCTAAGATTTATATTACAACCGGTGTTTGCGGTGCCGTGGCCTCTATTACAACAGTGTAAAGCTTAATTTTGTTGGTTTTGGGGCAAGTTAGTTGGTTTTTCCAACCCCTAAAGGTAAGGGGTTGGTGAAGGTGTTTTTCTGTCGTCGTTTCTTGTCGTCATTTCTCCCGAACCGGGCTATGCATGGAGATAAGCGACGTGGAATGTTTCATGTTATTTGCATTATTTATGTAATTTACAAGATTTTGAAATATTTTTTGATGTAGGTTATGAATCTCTCATGATTTTTTTGTTGGTTTACCTGATCTAAGGATTATTACGCATATAATGGTGTGTTTAATACTCTTTTAGACAAAAAAAATGACATCAATATGCTTGTGATTAGTCAAAAGTTATGATAAGATATGACAAATATATCATATCATTATATTTTACATTAGATCATGTATGTTTAATAAGATTTGTATATATTAGATACACAGTATAACTATATATATAATATATATAGATATATAATGTAGTTTATAGTATTATTACTATGTTAGGTATGTCATTTATTAATGTTCTACATCTATTTAATATTGTTTTCACTGTGACCAGGTTTGCTGGAAGATAGGGCTCTTTTCAGGGATAAGCTCGCCTTTTCCATACTTTTTAATACGGTTTTTTTGCTTATATACATAGAATAAAGTATAAATACGGACCTGGCTATAGGATCTTATATAATGGATCATCCTTCAGCATCAGCATCTAGCCCCGATCTAAGTACCTCAATAGTTTGTAAGATAAGAACTAAATAACGGAAAGCTTTTTTTTGTTCATACATAGATAATTATGTTCAGTCTTCTTATAGACTTTGCACAAAGCGAAGTGCAGAAATACCTATTCCCGAAAATTGGGACACCCTGTATAACAAATTGGTAAAAAGCGAATCTCGCTTAACGTAGTTAGTGAGCGCTCGTTAGACTGACACTGCCCGGGCCATAGAACTAGAAGGTAGGCAGAAATGGACATTTGGAGAACCGTGTTAGCCCAAATCATCAAGTAGATGCTGCCTGCCTGCTTTAATCTCCTTTTTTATATTTCTTTTTACTATACGATGGCGAGATGCTTTGTGCTTAAATATTACAGGACACAACGCCATTAATCCCCAAACTGCAAAGCTTGTATAATGGGAACTAGATAACGGATTATAGAATACTTTTTTTTATGTGCTTACCATATCTTTTTAATTGAATATTATTAAATCAGAAGACAAACAGTGTAGTTGAGCTACCTTTAGGCCGTTTGTAACGGTTCTATGGTAATCCGACTGCTTCCTTTGTACATAGTTAATTATATTGTACAAAGTTACTTGGAAAATTACAATATACGAAACTATTGACCAATAATATGTTTTCACATACAACACAGAATACACATCTATGCTTTTCCTGTGTGGGAATCGAACTCAATCTCACAGAGCAGAAGGCAGAGCTATCAACTGAGCTATGAGGTTTTGACGGCTCTAAACGAAGAAACGTCCAGACTTCACCGTGTTTCCGACCTCTTTGGTTCGCCTCCGCCGGACGTGGCTGCACGGGCCTTTGAAATGATTTTCATCTAATTATGCATTAGCAATCAACTTTGTGAAAATGAAGTGCTAAGGGAAAATGTTTTAGGTATAGTGCGAATGGGTCAAATATTTATATAGAGAGATGATCATTTAATATACTCATTTTCAGGGTATCTTACCCAAAGGGTGCAAACGGGACCCTATTACTAAGCCTCAGATGTCCGTCCATCCTTTTGTCAGCGGGTTGTATCTCATGAATCGTGATAGGTAGACAGTTGAAATTTTTCTTCACCGCTATTACAAGAAAAAATAAACAATAAAAATTTAAGGGAGGGTCACCTCCCCTTGCCCAGGCTAATAAGAGACTGGTGTTCTTGGGGATCCCACTTACACACCCAAACCCATATACAAATGTATATGGGTTTCAACACAACCTCTTTACACAACCTCCCTCCTCCCGCACACACACTTTTCTTTCTCTCTCCACACATATACCATACTCAGTATACAAACATAATTATTACAAACTGAGCTGTAATGGTACAGCTCAGTTTGTAATGTTTTAGTTTGTGCTTCCTGTTATGTATTACTAGCTATGAACAACTTTTGTTAAATAGCTTTTCTTAGATTTAATAACAGCGAACTAAACCCGCTCTATTACTGCAAGCATTACTATATTATATTATATTATATTATTATTACATTACATCTATTACTCTCACCATCCAAATTTCCAAAATTTTAAACCAGCGCTGCATTTCACAGTGCTCATAGAACATTACTGAGTTTAACACTTTGCCCATGCTTTAAGGTTTTTTACATAGTCTCTTCCAATGAAACTAGCTGTAACACCAAATAGGTTAAATAAGTTTCAAATTCAAAAGAATAACCGGTAATAGATACCGTCGATCTCAACGGGACTCGGCGATATCTTATTTCCTCGAATTCCCAAATTCTCGATGATATTATGTCTCAAGTTACGGAAATTGATAAAGTTTCCGAGATCTGCGGAATTATTGAAACTCGTCGCGAGCACAACAAAATTCAATAAGTGAATGTCAGTGATTGTGAGGGGGCCGTGGGGGGACGGAAGTGGCCAGAGCGGGGCGAGTAGCTATCTATTATTTTTACCACCATTCAAGCGTTTTTAGGGTTCCGTACCCTAAGGTATCCGCTCTTGTCCCTCATTTGCTATCTCCAAGAGCAGAGTCAAAGGCCACTAACTCTCCTTATAGATTGTGGTATAAATGTATTTGTAGTAGGTTTATATCACATGATATATTATCTATTTTTAATAAAATAGTACATTAACAGAAAAATAATGTGTAAAATATTATGTAGTTTGTCGTAGGTAGGTATTAATTTTACGAACATGTTATTTATTCATGTTTCCCTTCAGTTTTTTTATTATAAAACGGAGAAGCACTTGGTCTTCATTTCACCTGATCCCAAGAAATGATAGGGCCGAAAGTGGAAGCGCATCTTCACCCGGAATCCTCAACAGACTGAGAAACTGGCTGTTATTGCCGGAACACTACAATTTAGAAGTGTTGTTATTTTATTGTGCGACGGGTAAGCGCTTAGCCTTCATCACACCTGGTTACAAGTTAAGATAAAGCCTAAGGTGGAAGCGCACTTCACCCGGAATCCACATCAAACTGAGGTCATGCCAACAGACATAGGTAAGAAGGTGTTAGCCAGCCATGGGGACTTAAACAAAGTACTACCACCAACCAGACCAAGCACAAAATTTTCACTATTATCATTGCTCTATGTATACCACGGTTCTCAAACTCCCTTTCGAGTACGACTACGCCGAACCACAACACTAATAGCCCTATCCCCCTTAATTACACCAACACACTTGACTTGGAACAGTACACGATGTTTCCTCCAGCCAGAAGCGAGTGTGTTTATGCTCTGTGCTGAACGAGTTTTTTAGTTTATTACCCTAGTTTATGGCTACTTTGTACATTGTAACAGTTGCAAATAAAAGTACGGCAGTTAGAGACACACGGTGCGATGCGTTACCCTTATTTATTTGACAAGTATCAGCTCGGTTGGTAGTAGCCTGCTATCTGTGACGTGGTGTGGGTTCGATTCCCACCCCGGAAAATAATGTGTGTATAAATGTAGATGTTGGTTCTGAGTTTGAGTGTTGTATTTATTGATGATGTATGAATAAATATGCATTTACAAAAAGAAGGATTTAGAGAAGAAGAATTTATAGCTACTCTATCCGTCGTAATAAAATCACATAACATCCGTATAACGTATAAAAATTTCAACCTCTCAGCTTAACATTATCCACATTTGGTTGATATCACATTTGCTAGGCCTAAGCGCTACCAAAAGTAGTTCAGTTCTCACTACAAAAGTAGTATTGTACTCACTACAAAATTAGTATAGTACTCGCTACAAAAGAAGTATAGTGCTCACTACAAAAGTAGTATAGTGCTCACTAAAAAAGTAGTATAGTGCTCGTTACAAAGGTTTGGAATCAGCTGCCAGCGTTAGTTTTACCAGATGAGTACGATCCAACACCTTCAAAAAGGTATTGGGGTTCGGGAATCTTATTTCTATGTACGTCCAACAATTACTCTGCGAGTTTTTAACTGATTTGCGTAAAGTATGCCTGCTACAGGATTACCTGCTACAGTAGCATGTGTTCAGTACTAGCCCGAGTTTCATGCCTTTCTCCTTGTGTGCTAGTCGCGATTCCGAAGAAGCGGTAGATTTTACCTATCAAAATGATCCAAAAACATCTTACTGAATAAACGACAGTTGATTTTTTTTTTATTTTTAGGATAGATACAAATTTTTAAACGTAGCAATTACTATTTTATTAAAAAAACGAAATAGTTAACAAACTAAGTGTGACCGAAGGCACAGATAATAAAATAGGTACTTGCCGAAGGAGAGAAAATTACATGTAATCGTAACGCTCCGTATGTCTCAGCCCTTACCGGAGTAGTACCATGGACAGTTAAGTTATCCCTATAAACGATAAGGGAAATTACCGTAGATAGAAGGTAGTCATAAAAGTATTGTGCCAGCCTTAATCTATGGAACCGTTACTTCAGCCCATTGTCTAGCTACGTAGTCGTCAAGTCTTAAGATCTCCTATCTGAATCAGTAGAGTGGTTTTACCTATTAATTTTGGTGAAAATATTATTACATTATTTTCTTGTTTTCAAACCCCAGTTATAATTATGTATTTGTCGCTTACGAGCTATTTATTAGTACTTTGTGGTGTAAGTGTTTATAGTTATGATTGAATTAATGAATGAATGAATGAATGAATGCTTGTTCACTGCATGCATAAGTACATGAACTATGCAACTAATGTAAGAGCATCCAATAAACGAGTTAATGTGAACCGAGTTTAAGGTTTTTTTTTGGTCTTTTTTTTGGGAAAAGCTTTTAACTAGTAAGCATGTAATGACCTCAGTACACTTACGGCACTCTGCAATAACTTTCTTACGTCATCAAAGATTACTTGATGTCGTTGATGTCACACACATCGATAAGCAACTTCAAGTTTTTTAGCAAGCCTCATAGCTCAGGTGGTCTGCCTTCTGCGCTGTAGGCTGTGGGTTCAATTCCCACCCAGGAACATTTGTAAGATGAATGCTTGTTCTGTGTTTGGGTGTTGTATCATATAGTACGTATATATTTAGAATATGTATTTAAGTATTCTATCCGTAATCTAGTTCCCATATTACAAGCTATGCTTAGTTTGGGGCTAGATAGCGCTGTATAAAATGTATGTCCTGTAATATTTATTTTATTGTCCTGTAATATTTAAGTTTTTTTACGTAGGTGTTAAAGGTGAAATGGCCGTTAGTATTACCGTGGCGGTCGCGGTTTTAGAATTGACCCTTCCAACTCAGCCCATGGATGTCGTAAAAGCCGACTAAGGGATCTCACCAGAAGAAGGGCAGCAGGTTCCTTCAGTGTATTATATGCACCTTTACTGCGATCACCAATCCACCTGCCAAGCGTGGTGGTAATGGTCCCGTTTTTTTTATTTTACGACGGGAAAGCGCGAGGCCTTCACATTTTCAGTTATGATTAGGCCGATAGTGGAAGCGCACTTCACTTGGAATCCTCAACAAACTGAGGAACACAACAATTTAAGAATTATTATTATGGCGACAGAATCAGGTAAGATGATGGTAGCTAGCCAGGCAGACTTGAAAAAAAACCTACCACCAACCAAACCAAGCACAATATTGCTACCCCTGGGGATCGAACCCGGGACCTCTTGATCTGACACCGGTGGGCGAGCACTAGACCACAGAGGCGGTTAAACTCACCAGTTGTCAAGTAATAATTAGGCCGAAGGTGGAAGCGCACATCCTCAACAGACTGAGGCTATCTTGCACCTAACTGCTTGAACACGCCCATTGTTTGTTCGTTGTGCGTCATAATCAGGTAAGATGGTGATAGCTAGCCAGGTCGCAAAACAAGCTCTGGCACCAATAAAAGTTTCCATACATTTGAGGCATCTACAGAACGTTTGGTTAGGTCTGCGTGTGTTGATGTCAGGCAGCTATTACACAGCGATTGTATACATTAAAATCATTGCGGTCACTCATTAAATTTCTAAAGGGACATCAACATTTAAATATCCAACCATTTTCCCGCTCCGGCGTTTATCTTTTTTTCGCTAAATAAATCCGCAATACAAACAAACGTTTACTGCTTTGAATACGGCTGTGAAGCAAAATGAACTTTAATACTCTTGATTAAGATTAATATTGAAATGACATATACTGTTGATCCATGTTCCAGAACTATATGAAAATAAAAACCTTGGGTCCATGGGGAGCCTGTGCCTTCCGGGTTTTCAAAAATTTTGCGGAGCTTTTGATTGAGGCAACACATGACCCAAGGCTGGCTCTAATTTAGGCCAGCGAATTAGCATAGCTATTCAGCGTGGCAATACAGCCAGTGTCTTAGGCACGCTTCCGTCTGGTACTGGTCTGGAACAGTTGAGTTACCTATAGGCCGTTTGTAACGGTCCTTAGGTAATCTGCCTGATTCCTTTGTACATAGTTAGTTTAATTGTACATTTTATTGAATAACTGAACAATATAATCTAAATAAAAGCGATCAACTAGGTTAAGGGATTAGGGGATTTGACACTAGAAAGAGCGGTATTGACACAGCGAAGTAAAGTTTAAAATTTGCAGTAAAACCAAACTTTATTTACGTCAATCCACGATGTAAGTGAAGCTTCTGCTAGTGTACACTGCGAGTTCTGTGGCAGCTCCAAGAGGGATCCACAGTACTTCATGTTCATGCACCGTATTTATCCTGAAGGGGTGTTTTATCGAAGGGCTGGGGGTGCATTATGCGGGGGCACGTGGCACCCGCAACCACCCCTGTAAGTTAAAATGCAAGGATTAAAAGTATTGTGATAAATGGAAAAAATATTGTGGAAAGAAAATGCTTCCACCAATTTTTTGGTACAACTTGGTGACAGCAGGTAGTATCTGTTAGATATGAGCCTCCTGCAAAGCTGGAGTGCTTTGATTAGTAATTGTTCTAAATTGTATTGTTGAAAACACTCATCAAGTGCAGCTGTCCATTATTTTTTTAACGACGGGGTAGTCTTCAAGGCTATGTTATCGACAAGGCAGGATTATACCTAGTTATAATACTATTGAATACTATTAACTAGGTATAAGTTCAAAATGTGCAATGTAAAATGGTGACTTGCCTGTGATAACAATCTCTGTTAACATGTGGCCGAGAAATAAAATCTGATATCTGAAGCTTTAACAGAATATTGGCCAACCCTGAGTATCCACCATTTTTCAGACGTAGAGCTATTTTTAAACCAATAAAATAGAAACACGACAAATCCGTCCATTTAAAATGTATCACGTATCGTAGGTGCGCCACGATTTAAGGCAAATCGTCTTTCGAGAATTGAATGGATTCGTTTTAAGCTTTCTCTGCTTACCTTCATCTTTGCTCCTTTCCAGTTTCAGCTTAAATACCCACATTATTTTACTAATTTGACTAAAGGTAAGTAAATATATTTATTCACAAACAGTAAAAATAATATCATATAACATAATATAGTGGTCTCGACCTTAGAGCTGTGTGGAGCTGGTGCTCTCCAGGTTTTCAAAAATCTTGCGGGGCCTTTGATTGAGGTGACACGTGACCTAAGGGCTGGGTCTTATTCAGGTTCCCGAATTAGCATAGCTATTCAGCGTGGCAATGCAGACAGTGTCTTGGGCACGCTTAGGTCTGGTACTGGTTTGTTGGAACAGTTGAGCTACCTATAGGCCGATTGTTACGGTCCTTAGGTAATCCGGCTGCTTCTTTTGTACATAGTTGGTTTAATTGTATTGAAGGTTGACTTCCACTTGACCTGGTTGATATTCCAATCATTACGACTTAGCGCTTTCAATAATATTTTAATAAGCGCACTGCAAAATATGAAATCAGCTTCCGACCATAATATCTTCAAAAAGAGAGTTAATGGGCACCGACTGGGTAGACTCGCTCCATCGTAGACCTTTATCTTGCCTGTGCATGTTTCGATGTCGAGCTGACCCATATCTGTTTTTTTTATTTAAAGTTATTATTATTTTTGAAATTTATTTCAATGCATAAACTTATACCTAAAAGACTTCGAGCTTAGTAATACAAATTTATTGCTGCTGCGGTATTTAGTTTCTTTGACTGTTCACAGTTCACACCTAGATTGCTAGGCATGCTTACACAGTTGAGTAAATTAACAAATGAATCAATCGACTCATTCCATCTAAATCAAGCCCGGTATGTATTTTTATTGCATTAAAAATTACTTTACTATTTTTAAAAATTATATTACTAAAAATTATTTAATTATTAGTTTACATTGCATGCTTAACAGCAGTCTTTGAAAATTATTTTTAAAAACTATGGCATCTTATTTTGCACGTCGACTTTACTTATAATTTAAGAATATTCTTTCTAACCTTCGCAAGCAACTGTAACGTTACGGAGAACCATAATATGTCACAAATTAAATTTAGAGAGTACTAAAGGAAAAGATTTTAAATTTACAGATATAGATTTAGTAAAAGAATTACAAGAATGATAATAAAAAAAACACTAATGATGATTATATAAAAATAATACAGATCTTGAAGTGAAGGCGGCAAGGTGCGGAGAGAGGTAGTGGTGATGGAGACTGCCAAGCTGTGAAGCGCCGACAACTGTTGTGATGAAGCGCGGCTGGGTACGGAGAGTTGGATCAGGATAGGGTCATTAACCTGGAGTAATTAAGAGTGGTTGATGTCATTAAGAGGGTCGGTCTCTATTTTCTTGCAGAGCCTCAAGGATATAATTTTCAGGGCAGCGTCAGGTATTCTGGCTTTCAGAACAGCGTCTGAAATAGGCCTCCAGATCAGAGCAGAGCGTCGAAAATAGGTTTCGTAACGTCCAAGATAGGTTTTCAGGGTAGCGTCTGAAGTAGGTTTCCAGAGTAGCGTCTGAGGTAAAGCTTCCAGAAGAGCGTTAGAAACTGGGTGTCTTTGTTACTTCTTCAAGATACTAGTTTTAGATATGTTACTCGTCTGAAGGTCAGAAATCAATTCCAATTGATATCGGTTGACCCGTATTTAAATGAATTTTGATGATGAGATGGAATTGTGTTTGAATCAAAATAAGAATATGAGAGGACAGTATTATTCATAGTCAGTATTAGTCATTGAAAATATAGATCTTAGTCATGGCTTTCATCTGTACTAAGAACGGAAAGTCTAGGATGAGTACTTTCAGAAATATGGCCGTTTGAAATTTGATAGCTGTCATTGAAAATATAGATCTTGGTTATAGCTTTCATTTGTACTTCAAACGGTATGTCTAGGACGAATATTTTCAGAGATATGGCCGTTTGAAGTTTGACAGCTGTCTTCAAAGGTACCTATATCAAAACACCCTCACTTTAGAACCAGCTTACTATAAAATATAGTTTATTTTTTTTTCTCGCTAGGTTAGCTTGGTTTTTAATACCAAGATTCAATTTGATGGATTTGAGCCTTTTGGGGTGGAGACCTTGGGTCCGTGGGGAGCCGGTGCCCTCCGGGTTTTCAAAAATATTGCGGGGCTTTTGATTGAGGCGACACGTGACCCAAGGGCTGGCTCTTATTTAGGCCAGCGAATTAGCATAGCTATTCAGCGTGGCAATGCAGCCAGTGTCTTGGGCACGCTTCCGTCTGGTACTGGTCTGGAACAGTTGAGTTACCTATAGGCCGTTTGTAACGGTCCTTAGGTAATCTGACTGATTCCTTTGTACTTAGTTAGTTTAATTTATTGAATAAATGTATGCTTTAATTTGATGGATTCGATTTAAAATGAATTCAACATTCCAAAAATTCAACATTTTGAGAATCTAAAAATGATTAATTTCATCATATATTATGATATATTTCATATAACATTCTGGGAAATTATACATTTTGGGTATTAAACTTTATGAGAATTCAACTTTCTGATCCTAAAGGTTGAAGGCTGAAGAGTATAGTGATGAGACAAGAGCATAATGTTTATCCTACGTGAGTATTTACACAAATTAATAGCTATAATACAAAAAAGATACAATAACACTACTACACTTGCAGAACTGATTTGGAAGAAGGGCTTAAGCTATAAGGTTAAAAAAACGAAGAAATTTATACTCCTGGTTTCAGTTGTCCACTGGGAATCCTCGTGTTATTTCATGACGGCTAGGAGGTTTTATGTCATGATAACATTTTACATTACGTTACAATAAAAACGTTTTTACAAGAAATTCAAAATTCTCACGAGGCTATATCAAGAAAACTAGATAAAAAACAAATTCGTACATGGAATAATGGTATGTCCTACTACAATTAGTGTTATTTGATCATTATAACATATAGATTCGGCAACCGTTCTCCGATGACCGATTCGCCATTGGAATGTTCGTCGACAGGACGATTCATTTATTTCCCTTTACCAGCAGAGCTTTTCGACTACAGGCCTATACAGCTACACGACGATAAGCCTATTACTCTTTTAACTACAGACCTTTCCATCTACGGAGAATTCGCCGACAATCCTATGATAAGCGATATTTTAAAAAATAAACATTCTACAGCTTACTGTGTACTTACTGAGATCAGAGATGTCTTTAATTTCTTATTTTATCACACCGTAAGTGAAAGATAAAATTAGAGTACCTATTTTTTTTAAAATCAAACAGAACTTAATGTTTGATTTTGCAGAAACACTTATTTTTACGACTATCTCACCATAGTCAACCAACACGAACCACTAATTTTCAGGGCTTATTTACCCACTGTTAAAATGAAAAATTAAAAGGATATTAAAAGAAAATGAAAGCTATAACCATGATCTATATTTTCAATGACAGCTGTCAAACTTCAAACGGCTATATCATTGAAACTACTCGTCCTAGACTCTCCGTTCTTGGAAAAGTCTGTAGTTAAAAGAGTTATAGGTT